>JARCGZ010000008.1:0-1250000 GCA_029784005.1 Lenwebbia sp. NSW1173648 | reverse complement strand
TTCTCATAAGGAAGATGTTCAAAAGATCTGCAAGAGATTTTCTCTCGGCTCAAAGACGTTAGAGCACATTCTCTCAATACAAATGCCGTACTACAACAAATCCGGTCTTGACTACGAAGAGGTAAGTGAAATCAAGAATGATTTTTCGAAGGTCAAGGAGCGATTAAGGCACAGGCCTTCAATCCAACATTATAGAAATCACTTCGGTAAGCATTTTGTCAAGCCTATTGGATTTCAATATTATAATTATTTTAATTGTGGTGATCCCAAGCAACAATATCCACATGATTGGAAGAACTCCAAATCAATCAATTCGAGATTTGATGTTTTCTCTAACAGAAATGGACCCAAGCTCATTTGGCTACCAAAGAAAAGATGAGTTGCTTTTCTTGCAGGGAATAAAAGAGAAGAGAAAGAGAAATCGGTATGTTGTTGTATTTTCAATTTGCTTTGCGTGCATACTTCATTTTTCTAAATTCTCATTGTACTTGATATTGTGCCTTGGTTGATTCGATTTCTTTTATGACGCATTCGTTAATTAGATGTGCTTGAAATATCTTTTAGAAAGAATCGTGTGATGCATTTTTGTGGTTCGTGAGATGAGATTAAGCGATTGATTGATATCTTGTTTGGAGATAATGCAATTTATTTGATTGATGCTCTCTGATCTTATCTCGCTTTGGAAATTTTTCTTCCAATAGATATCTTTATGCATGATATTGTGGTTGATATCTTTTTTTTGGAAAGAAAGATTTCGGATTATTGGACCTCTTTTATCCATTTTGATCTTGTCACGTTTTGCAAAGATAAAATCTTTTTAAAGGAGATATTACTTGAATCAGACATCATCTTGATATGGCATGTTGTTTTGTATCGTTAGTTGTGCTACAAAGTGAGAATCTTACGAGATATTATTTGATTGGGCATATTGTTAGAATACTAATATTTCTTTTATGCCGTTAAGGAAAGAATGTTTTGGGAATCTATAAAGTTTCCTTATGTTTTGTTCTAACGTAAAGGAAGGATCCAAATACGTGGATACCAAAAAGGAAACACGTTCATTGCAGGAAATCATCAAAGGAAGATTTGCAATCAATCTATGCAAATCTTAGTGCAATCAAAGAAATCTCTTAAATAAAGATTGACAAGGATCGTATTTTTCTCCGCAATTCAAAGGAAGAATCTGAAGAAATATAATTGGAAAGTTTGATCCGAATATTGGAGGAAGATTTCGCACTATTTTGGAAGGATAAAAAATTCTCCTCTTCGCTTACAACTCTCGCAAATCATTGAAGGCATATTAAAATATATTGTGCAAGCCCTTAGAGTATCATGTGAAAGGTTAAGTAATTTCTTCGTTGAAATACTTGAGATGCTTACAATTACTCTCTATTTATTTGAAAGGGGCATGATTTATTACGTGAGATATTATATTTTTAATGCAAATTTGTGCAAGAAGTTTCTTGAGTTTATGCAGATTAAATTCGAGACGAGCTTGATTAAAGAAAGTCATCTTTCTTGAATCTCAAGAGCAAATGAATGTTGAGAATTTTGCTGCCTCTGAACAACCATTAAAGAAAAGACCGATGAGAAGAATAAGGAGTTCAGAAGAAAGAAAAAAAAATTCATTTCTCAGACGCATGGGGGAGTTAGAAAAAGTGCACAAGGATGACATTATTGAGGATACTCAGATCAGTCCTTGCATCCTTGAAGTTGCAATTGAAATGGAAATCGCAACACTCAAGCATCTCCACCATTTTCTAGATACTCAAAGAATATAATGCTGCTACAAAGAAAAACATTCTATTCAACTAGCGCAACTCGGTGACAAAGGATACTCGCAAAAGCTGTCTTGATGACAGGGGGAGAAAGAAAGAAATGATCAAATTCAAGGGGAGTCTACTAATCAGATTCAGGATGAGATCATTGATCAGATTCAATGGGTGCCTAACACTCAGGTTCAGAAGGAAATCAATCATGAAGATCTATAGGGGGAGAACCTTATTCAGAAGGACATGAAAAGCTGCAAGCTTCTGTACAACAAGAGATGGTGAAAATGGTATGCTACCCAATATCCCGAAAAGCTATGCTCGAATGATTTTTGATTCTGAAGGAGCATTGATCAACCATGGGAAAATCTTGTTGAATTTGAGCTTATTTCAATCCCAATCTTGACTACTATTCAGACAATGGAAGTAAAGGTAAACATGTGTTAGAACTTATTAAGTTCTACAAAATCCAGTTAGTACATCGTTCATTTTCCTTACTTTTTGTCATTACAAATCTCTAATCTGTTTTATAGTTTTATCATGACAAAAAGGAAGTGAAATTTATCTGTACTCCTTGATATATGTTCACTGACATACATGATGATTAATTAAGAACATGAGCTATATTGCATATCTCCTATATTCGTTTATACGTGTAGAAGATGTTGCATCTATGTGAACATGAGCTGTTTTGCATCTAAGTATATATTCTCTACGTAAGACCCTTTCCATTTGTATCGCTTTTTGATTATGACAAAAAGGGGGAGAGAATATAGATATGCATATGTGTTGAATATTGAGCTGCGATTATGTTTCTATATATTTATGTTCAGTTCATCTGCTATCTCCTGATTACATTGCTTGATTATCATAATGTGGAGATCGCGTTACGTGCTTATTATGCCTTGATTTGAATTCTTATTTTTGGCAAATAAGCATATCTCGTTTACTTTTCAAGTATACATAATTGAATATCTTTGAAACTTGTTTGCACATCTGCATATTCAAAGATTGTTTTGTCGTCATCAAAAAGGGGGAGATTGTTATGGAAAATCCATCATGATGTTTTGAAGATGACAAAATAATCAAAGGCTACTAATGTGTTTATTGGTTGAGTAGAACCAAGTGAAAGAATCACAAGCCGTTATGCAGATGGTGTATTAACAGAATATCTGAAGGTTATGAGTTATCTATCAATGGTGAACAAGGCATTGGGCATAGAGGTGTCTACAAGCTTAAGGTACCTAAGTAGAGGTGAACAAGCCTAGAACGGGAAGTTTGATAAAGCTTGGAAGGACCTTGGATAGGTGAACAGCGAGGTAGAACCACAATTGCCAATATGCTTGGAGGAACAAGAAGATGGAGCTCAAGATATTGCATCTGAATTATGCATCTGAAGTTTTGGATATTGCATCTGAGAAGAAAAGTTTATATTGACCTTAGTTGGATGTTCAGACTCAAGGAGTAGTCGTCGCGTATTTGCTTTTGAGAAAGTTGAAGTATAGTATTCGGAAGGAGGTTCGTGTTGCCTCTGAAGACTTCAGAAGGAGGTTCGTGTTGCCTCTAAACACTTCAGATGGATGATTGTGTTGCCTTTGAAGACTTAATCTCGTGAAGACTTATATGCGAGCATCAACAAGGTTTCTATCAACATCAAACTTAGTGTATCCCTGTTCAGAAGCTGCAACTTATTCAGAAGCAGTGATATATGAAGAATTCAGAAGCTGCGACTTATTCAGAAGCAGTGATATATGAACAATTCAGAAGCTGCGACTTATCCAGAAGCAGCGATATATTCAGATTCAAGAGACTGCTTCTGAAGTCTGGTTCTGAAGATTGTTCAGAAGCTGCGAGATATATTAATTCCAGATTCTGAAGACCCACGCTTGACATATGTTGCTGAGGTATTTATGGAAGTTTGTAATCTTTGATTGACATGATTATTCTATAACATGATTGATAGAATATCCTTGATTGGAAATTACCTTCCATGGGACAAGAAAACTTTCATATTTGAAGAACTCCACTTATGTAAATCGAAGATTGAGTTGTATGGACGACTAAATCTGAGGGGTTCAGATTCAGCACCAACGGTCACCAAATCTCCCTAGATACAGTCTCGTTCAATCAAGATTAATGACGTCCAATCAACGATTGAAGAGCGAAATTTGGTTCCCCAACAAGGAAATGTTGGGGAACGCAGAAGAAAGATAGGCATTGGGAAAAAATTCGGGGACGCGAAACTTTGGTTCCCCAAGGATAATCCAACAAGGAAATGTTGAAAGGACAAGTGGCAAGGATGATTCAATAACCTCTAAACAATTTGATACCACTGTTGTAATTTGATCAAATAAGCTCAGAGAAGAAGACACTCAAGAGAATTGCTGCTATATCTCTCTTACGTTATTCATCAGATCAAAGGCATATTAAAATAGGCATAACATCCTAAACCACTTAGCAAAAAAATAGCAACAGAATAGCAATAACAAAGACCCACTAACATACCCCACTAACTAACTAGAACATGTGTAGAAACAAACTCCTACAAACTAGGACTCCACTACTACATTATTGAAGACACGTAAAACTGAAACTTGACTACTTCAACAATTCCTATAGACTAGGATCAGCATAACAGACGCTAAGAACTCGGTAACAAAATAACAAATAAACAACAATATGTTAACAATACGCAATACTTGGTCACAAGGCAACCCACGTGCTGGTGTTGTTTTATTCAATACTCCCCCTCAACACCAGCTTCTTCTCTTTTCACCATACCGAGCTGATGACAGAAACTTTCGAACTTGTTGCTACTCAAGCCTTTTGTAAACAAATCTGCAGCTTGGTTTTCTGTTCTGACATGCTCCAACTCAATTTCTTCTTGTAAGACTTTCTCTCTGATAAAATGATAATGCACCTCCACATGCTTAGTTCTTGCATGAAAAACTGGATTCTCTGCCAAACGTATTGCCGACAAGTTGTCGCAGTACAAAGAGATACCATACTCTGTTGGCTGATGCAAGTCTTTCAATAATTGCATAAGCCAAGTGCTTTCTTGAGCTGCCATTGCTGCTTCTCAGTACTCTGCTTCCGTGGTTGACAAAGACACTGTTGGTTGTCTTTTGCTACACCAAGAAATTGCTCCGGACCCGAGCATGAAAACATAACCGGTAGTTGAACGTCGGGTATCATGGTCACCTGCATAGTCAGCATCACAATAGCCAACTAGTTTGCAATCTCCACCTCTCTTGTACATAATACCATAGCCAAGCGTGCTCTTCACATATCTCAGGATTTGACGAACTGATTCCAAATGAGTCTTCTTTGGACTTTGCATGTAGCGACTCATCACACCAACTGCAAAATAAATATCTGGTCTTGTTAAAGTTAAGTAGATAAGACTACCCACCAGCTGCCGATACATGGTAGCATCTTCTAAATCTTTCCCTTCATGAGCACACATTTTGGCGTTTGGCTCCATCGGTGTCGAGATTGGCTTGCATTTAAGCATTACAAATTTCTTCAACAAATCTTTGGAATACTTTTGCTGATGGAGAAATATTCCTTCCTGAGTATAGTTGACCTCTAAACCAAGAAAATGCTTGAGCTGCCCAAGTTCTTTCATCTGAAAGCGAACTGACAAATTCTCCTTGGTTTGGAGAATTTCTTCTTCACAATCTCCTGTGGTGATTAAATCATCCACATACACCAGCAAAATAGCTAGCTTCCCTCCTAAAGCTTTGACAAACAAGCTAGAATTGGCAGATGTCACCGAATAACCACTATGAGTAAGAAATTCAGCAATCTTACCATACCAAGCCCTCGGTGCTTGTTTCAACCCATAAAGGGCCTTCTGGAGCTTACACACATACTCGGGATGATCTTGACTCTGAAAGCCCATCGGTTGGCTCATGTAGATCTCCCGATCTAGCTCCCCATGCAAAAACGCATTCTTCACGTCCATTTGCCACAAGTTCCAACTTTTGCTCGCTGCAAGTGCCAGTAAGACTCGTACAGTTGTAAAATTTGCAACTGGACTAAACGTTTCATCATAGTCTAGTCCATATTGTTGAGAGAACCCTCGGGCTACCAGACGAGCCTTGTGCCTCTCTATTGATCCATCTGTGCGGCGCTTTATCTTGTACACCCATTTGCAAGAAATAGGCTTCACATCTCTCGGCTTTGGTGCGAGCTCCCAAGTCTGATTTCGCTCTAATGCCGTAATTTCCTCTTCCATAGCTTTAATCCACTCCGGACTCTGAGACGCTTCCTCAAATGTCTCTGGTTCTTTTGTATCTGCTTCTTCTACTATGGCGGCATTAGCATACTTGGGACTTGGCTTTCTGGCTCTTATTGATCTTCTAAGTGCAGTTGATGTACCTGCTCCACTTGGCTCATCTTCTTCGCTTGGCCTTTGGTATACACCTGTTTGCCAAGGATTTTGAGCCATGCCTTCTTCAACATCTCCATCGTCCGCAACCTCTGTTTCACTTGAACTCAACTGAAATTGAGAAATTTCTAACACTTCCTTAAAAACATCTGAGTCTGGTAGTACTTCCTTGTTTGAGGACCACTATGAGGAAGCTTCATCAAACACCACATTCCGAGATGTGTAACATTTCCCGGTTGTTGGATCGCAACATCGCCACCCTTTCCTTTGACTGTCATATCCTACAAAGATACACCTAACAGCCTTTTTCTCCATCTTGCTACGTAAGTGGTCAGGTACAAATACATAGCATACACATCCAAAAACTCGAAAATGACCAACAGCAGGCTTCATGTTCCATATTTTTTCAAAAGGTGAAAGGAAGCATAACCTTTGTTGAGGAAGCCTATTGGTCACGAAGGCTGCGGTCTTCATCGCTTCCGCCCAAAACCGTCCCGGAACATTCTTTGCATGAAGCATACTTCGACATACTTCTGCCAGATGCCTGTTCTTCCTTTCTGCTATCCCATTTTGCTGCGGAGTGCTGGCACATGTGAACTGATGGCGTATTCTACACTCCCGAAGGAAATCTGAGAACTCATCTGAGGTGTACTCTCCCCCGTTGTCGGTGCATAGACAACAGACTCTTTTGCCAACCTCCGCTTCCGCTACCTTCTCGAACTCTTTGAACTTTGAAAGAGTTTCAGATTTTTCCTTCATAAAGTAGACCCACACGCACCTCGAGAAGTCGTCAATGAAGGTCACCATGTACTTCATTCCACCGATGGAGGCTTGTTTAATTGGTCCAAACACATCAGAGTGAATCAACTCTAATGGTTCCTTCGCTTTAAATTTGGACTCTTCGTACGGCAACTGGTGCGCTTTTCCATACTGACAGCCTGTACATACACTGTCTGTTCTCACTTCAAGTTGTGGAAGTCCCTTCAACATCGACTTCTTCATCATCACATCTAGCTTGGAATAGCTAACGTGACTTAGCCGCATGTGCCACAAGTCTGCTGTCTCGTTCCTTCTCGTCTTGTCTACATATGCGGTTTCTGCAGACATCACGTAGACTGACTCCAATCTTCGTCCCTTCATTACCGGCTCTTCTGTAATCTCAAGGTCCCAATATATCTTCACATCCTGTGGACCAAACAAGATAAAATGGCCAGACGATGTTAATTGTGCTACCGAGAGAAGATTTTTCTTCATACCTGGAACATGATAGACATTTTGGAGTGGCACCTCGGTATCACTACATTTGGGAAAGACTGCCGTATTACCGATGTGAGCTATCGGTAACTTTGAGTTATTCGCCATCACCACCACTCGACTTCCCTTGTACTCTGACAAGTTCTGCAACTTCTCTTTATCACCGGTCATATGGTTTGAGCAGCTTGAGTCAACGATCCAATCATTCTCATAATAGATTTGATTGAATGTTGTTGCTGTAAGGGCTAGCTCCTCTTCATCTATAGCAAAGAAAGCCTCAGCATCCCATTCATCTTCACTTTTGGAAGTAGCAGCGTTACTCTCGACAACCTTCTTCGTTGACCAGCAATCTTTCGCCATATGACCCTTCTTCTTGCAGTTGTAGCACTTCCCTTCAAACTTTTGGGCATTGCCATGGTTCCTAGAACTTCTCCCTGTACGAACGTTCCCTTCGCCTTGATGACTTCTCGCCTTGTCATCGTTCTTTTTGGATCCACCGTTGGCATGCTGCTTGGAATTCCACTTGCCTTTGTTGGCATAGAGTGCCTCTTCTTCATTCTTCAACGAGACTCCTCCCATTTGCTTAGCTAAGGCTTCTTGACCAGCTAGCAAATTTTCGAATTCTACAAGCGACGGCTGAGTTTGCCATCCTTGTATGGCAGCAACAAAACTCCTGAATTCTGGCTTCAAACCATGGATGATGATCCGCTTCATCATAGTATCGCCAATAGGAGCCTCCGGATCCAACTCAGTAATCTCTCGGTAAAACGTCTTCACTTTGTGGAAGTACTGTGCGACCGTCATGTCGCGTTGCGCCACCGACAACAACTCACTTTCTAGGAGTTGGAGCTTCGTATCGTTCTTCTTAGAGAACAACTTGGCGAACGTATCCCAAGCTTCTTTGGGAGTTTCCGCATTCCGGATATGCTCCAGCACATCCTCTTCAACCGTCGTCTTCAAAACGAACATGGCTTTGCCCGCTTTAATCTTCCACTTCCGCAATGTCCCATTCGCATCTTCAGCCTCCGGTTGTCTCACATCATTTCCATTTACAACCTCCCACCAATCCTGGCCCTGCATGTAGGACATCATGCAGGTAGACCAAGAATTGTAGTTCTGGTTGTTGAGCTTCTTGATTCCGCCAACGACTTGAAGATCACCCATCTTGGCAATAGAGATGCTCACCAAATACCCAGAACCTAGCTCTGATACCAGATTGTTGAAAGGACAAGCGGCAAGGATGATTCAATAACCTCTAAACAATTTGATACCACTGTTGTAATTTGATCAAATAAGCTCAGAGAAGAAGACACTCAAGAGAATTGCTGCTATATCTCTCTTACGTTATTCATCAGATCAAAGGCCTATTAAAATAGGCATAACATCCTAAACCACTTAGCAAAAAAATAGCAACAGAATAGCAATAACAAAGACCCACTAACATACCCCACTAACTAACTAGAACATGTGTAGAAACAAACTCCTACAAACTAGGACTCCACTACTACATTATTGAAGACACGTAAAACTGAAACTTGACTACTTCAACAATTCCTATAGACTAGGATCAGCATAACAGACGCTAAGAACTCGGTAACAAAATAACAAATAAACAACAATATGTTAACAATACGCAATACTTGGTCACAAGGCAACCCACGTGCTGGTGTTGTTTTATTCAATAGGAAAAGCAGCTTCACGTAGCATACGTGAACAGGATATCCCTTAGCATATGCCATATTGCTTCAATGGCTTATACCTTCCCCAACCGGCAATTCTGCTGCTTATAAAGTTCAGTAAGAAGCACACAATCTTCATGACTAGAAGCAATCATAGAAGTAGATACCGTCGAAGTACGATACGATCTTTGGTGTGCATGAATAAGGTAATCAGTAGTAGGGCATCTCTTCCTTGGCGTGCAATGGTGATTGATCTCGTTGGAGCCTTTTCATTTCCAATGACATGCCAAAGGAGAGTTGCCCTGCGACTGCTTCAGCTTTGCTCTCTCTCTCTCTCTCTCTCTCTCTGGGGAAGTTTCTTCTTGGCCTTGCTAATTCAGCTGGGTTGGCATCGCTTTCATGTTCTTGTGCGTTTTGCTTGTTATGATTATGTGAACTTTCATGTGCTGTAGAAGTGACAAATTGGTTAGATCTCCAGTTAAGTTTTCCTTTTTATAGTGTAGTTCATTTCCTTATACACGAGAGAATAAGCTGTTAGATGATAATACGTATGTAGGATGACTTGTCTAAAGATCCCACTTGTCAATGGAAGACCAACACGTCGGGACCAGGCCGCCGGGAAACCAAACATACCCGCCGGTCTAGTTTAGACGTCACTTATACTCCATCTAATTGACAACCACAACGGTCTCTCCATTAAAGGCTGCACACATGCGCTGATCATCATTGCAATTCGACCACTGTAGAGCACTACACATCGTCGGAATTGCCAGGTGCCCTTGATGATCATCAATGTGCGTCGCCATTTATCAGCCACTACCCGTCGGCCCACGACAAAAAATGTCTATATAAGGTAAGGAGCTCATTCGGGTAAAGAGGTTGGACTCGTGAGAATCCTAATTTGAATACTTTGCACCTTCCTTCTCTCCCAAATTACTGACTTAATCATCGGAGAATCCTAAACCCGCACTCCTCGACTTGGATTCTGTGCTGCAGACACATTCCAGAACCTATGCCCCGCTTGGTGAGGTGGTTATCCAAATTCTGCATCCCCTCATTATTTCATCCACCTTTGCTCGAATTGGTTCGATTTGACAATTGAGTAGTCGCGTTTCTTTTCAGCATAGAGTTTCCCCAATCCTTTCTGTGGTGTATCATTCGACTTAATTAAGGTCAAATGCAAATTACATGCTAGTTATATATTCAAGTTCTATTGTACTGTATTTCTCTAGGTCGTCATCTATCTCTTGGGATTCCTGTAGGTGGAATAATATTTTTCCACAAGCGGCCTTTCACTAATCATGATAAAGACCGCTTGTAGAATATAGTTATTGTACCTCGATCTTCTGATCTCTAACTTCACTAATTCTTTTTCATTAACATATGTATTAACCGCCGCGATTTAATCATGTAGTAATCGGACTGTATTTTATCCTTACTGTGCTAGCTTTCTAACCCCTATAAATTTGAAATGAACTTTAACATAGTGAATGGATTTGAAAAAATATGCTACTTCTTAAGAAATTAGCCTCTTATTTACCTGAGATTGGATTAGATACTAAAGTATCTTTTTTGATCCCTCGCAAGTTCGGGTTGCGATTGTTCTCTCTACACGATCAAAGTCAGAAAAAGAAAGATAAGGCTAATATCATTTAGAATGCATATCATGTGTAGAAATGTTCTCATCGTGGACGGAGCTTTTGAACTGTATTTTTTAATAATTCTTAATAGTACTCTCTTGCTTTCAAAGCAAATAGCGTGAGACGTATATATGGAATGTTCTAAGTAATATTCGTCAAACTTCCAAAGCTCAAATTTGAGTAACGTAGTATTTTCTTTTAGTTTCAATTGATGGGACAAAACGCATTAAGATTTATCAAAATGAAAATTAACGTTGAGTTGGTTTGCGGGAAATGAATAATTTGAAAAAAAAGTTCAAAAAAATTGATCGCTTGTTTCACTTTTAAGATATTTAAATATCAAACTATCCCTTCATTTAACAGTTTAAACATTTAGAGCATGGAAGGAGAAGGAGAAGGGAAAGGGCAAAAAAAATTTAAAATTTTTAAAAAAT
Source organism: Lenwebbia sp. NSW1173648 (assembly GCA_029784005.1). Taxonomy (NCBI): domain Eukaryota; kingdom Viridiplantae; phylum Streptophyta; class Magnoliopsida; order Myrtales; family Myrtaceae; genus Lenwebbia; species Lenwebbia sp. NSW1173648. The sequence goes on along the minus strand of JARCGZ010000008.1, from coordinate 1,238,831 downwards.
ATTAAAGTATTAGATCGCCGGCCGGCATCCACGTCAACGTCGGCTAGCCAAAATTCGCCGAAAGGACTAAATTGACACAATTGCAAAAGGTTTAGGACTAAATCGGCAAAAAAAAAAGTTTAGGACTAAATTGACGCAATTATAATAGGTTTATGACTTTTTTGGTAATTTTTCCGCTTCTGCTCCGACCTTGATGAAATTGTTTATTAGGACAATGAGCAGCAAAGTCATCAGTAACCAAGAAAATGACAAGGCAATGTTCATGGTCATTGGAGTGGTTGTGACTTGTGAGCACTAATGAAGCATAAGATCGACAAGCAAATACCAAATTAGGTGACACTCGCTGATGTGGACGTCTCTGAGAAAGTGAATAGGTGGATATTTCTAAGCACTTAGCCACAATTCCGCGTTCTTTGAAGATTTAGAGCTCTTCAGAAGGCAGAGTGATTTGCAGGCGAAGGTAGTCAACTAAAGTTTCGGCCCCATCATGGATCTGCAAAGGTGGAGATTGCTTTGTGTTCTTGCTGTAAATTTCCTCTTCCATGGCATTTGCTACTCGGAGAAAGGTACTCCTTTCAAATCTCCACGAACTATAGTCATGCTACAGGTTTCTCAAAAGACATTGTCCTGGGGAAGTGTTTGATGGAAAAACGTACTAACCGGAGGGTCTTGTAATTTCTCCTGTTTTTAAGCTCCGGACTACACGTTCCTTCACGATGCGGTATCGGCTCCGGCCGTTTCGTTCCATGACTACATTGTCATCGGTGGAGGAACCTCCGGCTGCGCGCTAGCCGCCACGCTCTCCCGGGGAGCAGCGGTTTTGGTCCTCGAAAGAGGGGGCTCCCCCTACGGCAACCGCAACATCGAGGACATGGCAAATTTCATCGCCAACCTCGTGGACATCGGTCTGAACTCGCCATCCCAGCAATTCGTGTCCGAGGACGGCGTGCTCAACACGCGGGCGAGGGTCCTCGGTGGGGGGAGCGCGCTGAACGCCGGCTTCTATACCCATGCGAGCAAGGACTACGTGAAGGAGGCCGGCTGGGACGAGAAGCTGGTGGAGGAATCGTACGAGTGGGTGGAGAGGAAGCTGGCTTTCGAGCCGCCCGTCTTGGGGTGGCAGTCGGCAGTGAGAGACGGGCTGTTGGAAGCCGGGGTGACACCAGACAACGGCTTTACGTACGAACATCTGTTCGGTACTAAAGTTGGAGGCACTATCTTTGATAGGAGCGGGCGTAGGCACACGGCGGCTAATTTGTTGGAATATGCTCAGCCCAACAATATCGATGTCCGCTTATTCGCCACAGTCCATAAGATCTTGTTCAGTACGGTCGGTAAGTAGTTCCTCAAACTGATTTTGAGCATCATGTGAAGTCCCGAAGGCAAAATAACGACACCTTCATCGGATCACTTGTTTTCACCATGCACATAAAAGACTTGGTAAATCATCCCGCCTTCGTTTTTGTATCTGAAAATCGTAATTATCGGCAATTTTGCTGGCAAAAGAAGTAGGGAGTAGAATTAGAATAAGCAAGTTCAAGGACCCATCATCCATCGACTCTGGATTATCCCAGGCACATTCTCTGAATGCCTGAAATGTGAAATTAGGGGAAAGAAGGCCAAGAGCATATGGAGTGATCTTCGAAGATAAAGCGGGGAAAATGCACGGGGCCTACTTGAGGAAGAAGGCGGGGAACGAGATCATAGTGTCGGCCGGAGCGATGGGAAGCCCGCAGGTGCTGATGCTGAGTGGCATCGGGCCGATGCAACATCTGAAGAACCATGGACTCGAGGTCGTGCTGGACCAGCCCATGGTCGGACAAGGGATGGCCGATAATCCAATGAATGCCCTCTTTGTCCCCTCCCGGAGGCCCGTCGAGACATCGCTCATCCAAGTGGTGGGGATCACTCGCTTCGGCAGCTACATTGAGACCGCCAGTGGATCTGGCTTTGGCTATCAGGTTCGCCTAAGCTGCTGTCTTTCCCTTCTTCTGAATTTGGGATTTGCGCAAATGTTCAGAGAATGCGACATCCCTTACGCAGATAGGGCGACCAGGAACGATGCCACCCCCGGTGAGAGGCTTCGTGAACACGTCTCTGCAAGGTGGATTCATCCTTGAGAAGATAAAGGGACCGATCTCCAAAGGCCATCTCGAGCTGCGAACCACCAACCCCAAACACAATCCCTCCGTCACCTTCAACTACTTCAAAGACCCCGAGGACTTGAGGAGGTGCGTCCAGGGCATGAAGACCATAATCGACGTCCTCAACTCTCAAGCGATGTCCAGCTTCCGCTACGAGGACTTGCCCGTGGAGGCTCTCATTAGCATCATGGTGGCCTCGCCAGTGAACCTGAGGCGCCGCCACCCGACCGCCGCCATCTCACTGAAGCAGTTTTGTATCGACACCGTTATGACCATTTGGCATTATCACGGAGGGTGTCAAGTTGGACGCGTGGTCGACCGCGATTACAAGGTGATCGGTGTGGATAGTTTGAGAGTTGTTGATGGTTCCACGTTCAATGCTTCTCCGGGGACAAATCCTCAAGCCACTGTTATGATGCTTGGAAGGTGGGGAATTGTACATATTTTTTGCCACCTTCATCGTACGTACATATAAGATAAATAATTTTAAATGTCTGAAGAAGGTTTCTCTTTTGCTTTCTTTTGTTTTGTGAATGCAGATATATGGGTCAAAAGATATTGCAGGAGAGAGCTTCCAACAAGGTGAAAACCGTGAGATAGAACCGTGTCCAATGTTGTTGACTCTTTCACGAGACGATTAAAAACGACTTTGTGGGGAGCATAACTTACGTACTTAGGGCTCCAAGAAGTTGTGTTCGATCTACCTTGTCCTTCATCCAGTGTTCATAGGAATGGAACATCGAGCAAATAAAAGAGAGGATCTCTTCTTCTAGAGTTTCAATTTGCATCGCGAGGGCGAATTCATATAAATCTCCACGGAAAACGCTTCTCTTACAAGCTACATTTCACGTTCATGTTGGAAACGAAAGGCTGTTTACGCGATAGAAGGATCAACTTCTCATACACAAAGTGTGCACAAAAAGTCCAGGGCAAGCAAACCCTAAAGCACTCAAAGGTGAAAAAAGAAGCTTTAATATGAACCAAATTAAATTATCACTATTGAGTCGTTAACTGAGATTAGGGGTGATTGGTTTAACGGTGGGCGGGAAAATCAAAACTGCCCATTAAGGACCGGTTCCCCAATTCCTGAAACTGGAAACCGCTCGTAGGTTCCTAAACCCACCCAAGATCCGAAGCACTAGTCCAGTCCGATTTCATGGTGGGTCCATGGAACAGGCCCTATCCTGGGAGGCTGGGAATGGCGAAACTGAACGAAAGAAGGCAGACTTACTTCTTCTGCTCTAGTTTAAAGACGACGAGGAAGGCCGATCCAAATGCTCCTCTCCCAATCTTCTATCACCTCGCAAGCTTCCATTGAGTCAGTGTTCTCCGACTCCATGAGAGAGGTTTCAGTCCTCGACCTTGTTAATTTTTGTGGAAGCGTATGTTGGTTTTTGGTGAGTGTGTTTGCGTGAGTTCTTCAGCCACTTCAAGGTAAGGAGTAACGACAAGGCAAATGGGTAAAGATTCGGCAGGAACTGGTAAGACAATGAAGGCACAAGATAATTGTTTTTTTAAATAGTTTTGGGTGTGACAAGAGGGGGACGTGTGTGTGATCTGCTGGCTTCTCTGTGTATATCAATTAGGACCACCACCAAGCCTATTTATAGGCTAACTTCACCGACTTACACATACAAAATATCTCTATTTTGTCAAAGATTTTTTGTTTCTTTTGTTTTTTGTTGAAAAATATAAGTATTATAAAACAGATGAAGTACGGCAGCTTAGGGGCATTCCCCATCATTATAAAGGGAGCTAATAATTCGAAAAGACGGAGGTAGGAAGTTTCCATATAGTAGCCAATACAACATTCGTCTGGGAAGGTCTGATTTTTTGGTAGAGCGAAGCTCGACCTCTTATATTTTTATGCACTTTAGCCAAATTAATATGAAAGTCGGTTGACTTATTATGAAACCGTCTCATATTATGCTCCATCCAAATGCAATATGTTGATATGTCTTGAATTAATTATGGGCTTGGGCCAACGTTAGGTTTTGAAGGCAGTAGTATAAATATTAATATTTCTCAAACTATTATGAAAAGAAACATATTTGAGCCGCCTTTTGTAATCCTTGATTCTATAGTGAATTTCGTTTCTCCTCTCTCCCCGTGATTTTTCTCGCAAGGGTTTCCTCGTAAATCTTTATGTTCTTTTCTTCTTCTCAGTTTTAATTTCGTTTTAGTTTCCGCATTGTCATAACAATCTGGTATCAGAGCCTTAGGGTTTTTTTATCTTTTAGTTATGGTTTCAAGTTCAACAACGAAATTTGATATTGAGAAGTTTGATGGGAGCGGCAGTTTCAACTTATGGCAAGTTCGTATGTTAGCTGTTCTTACGCAGCAGGGTTTGAAGAAAACTCTGTTTAGTAAATGGAAGAAACCGGAAACCACGTTAGATGAAACGTGGGAAGAATTGGATGAAAAAACTTTGTCCACTATTCAGTCGTGCCTCACAAATGAAGTTTTGCAGGAGGTACTAGATCAAAAAATAACTGCAGGTTTATGGATGAAGTTGGAGAGTATTTTTCTAACAAAATCTCTCACCAATCAATTGAGACTCAAGCAACGACTCTTCACTTTTCGTATGGACGAAGGTACTTCTCTTAAATCTCATATTTCTGAGTTCAATGCTCTTATCTCTGAATTGAGAAGCATTGATGTTAAGATTGAAGATGAGGATCAAGCTCTTTTATTGTTAGTTTCACTACCTCCCTCTTATAAGAATTTTAGAGAGACCATGATTGTTAGTAGAGAAACTATTGATGTTGAAGATGTCAAAACTAGTCTGCTAAATAAGCAGAAACTTGATACAGAATTGACTTTTGAAGGCAGTAATAATCATGGGGCTGGTTTAGTTACTCGGGGAAGGTCTGTTGAGAGAAGCAATAGTGGCAAGAGCAGGTCAAAATCAAAGCACAGAGATATGATTTGCAACTATTGTAAGTCTCCGGGGCATAGTAAGATAAATTGTCTAAAACTGAAGGCAAAGCAGCAAAGAGAAAATAATCTGAATCAGCAAAATTAAGGGAATGTCAATCGTCACAACAATCGCAACTACCAGAAAAGATAGAATTAGGGAAACGAAAATCCCGCTCAAGCTGATGTTGCTAAAGAAGAAAACGATGATTGGCTATTGGTTGCAAACGATAAAGACAAATTCTGTGATAGTTGGATTCTTGATTCAGGCTGTTCGTACCACATGTGTCCTAATCGTGATTGGTTCTCTACGTACAACGAATATAATGGTGGCGTTATTCTAATGGGAAATAATGCTAAATGCAAAGCAATTGGGATTGGGACTGTTAATATTAACATGCACGACGGCATGATTAGAACCTTAGATAATGTCAGATATGTTCCTGATTTGAAGAAGAATCTCATCTCTTTGGGTACACTTGATACTAACGATTGTAAAATTACTGCTGAAGGTGGAGTTATGAAAATTACGAGAGGTTCACTTTTGTTGATGAAAGGGCTAAAAATTGGCACTTTGTATCAGCTACAAGGTACTACAGTTACTGGTTCAGCTGCAGTCTCATCTGCTATGACAGATTCAAATAATACTAAATTATGGCATATGAGATTAGGCCATATGAGCATCAAAGGGATGGAGGAGCTCAGTAAGAGAGGTCTTTTGTGCGGTCAGAAAATTGGAAAACTGGATTTCTATGAGCATTGTGTTTTTGGGAAACAGAAAAGAGTCAGTTTCAATACAGGAATTCACACAACAAAGGGCACTTTGGATTATATTCATTCTAATCTTTGGGTGCTTGCAAAAGTTCCTTCGAAAGGCCTTGGTTCAAGGTATATACTCACTTTTATTGATGATTTTTCAAGAAAAGTTTGGGTATTTTTTCTAAAGCAGAAAAGTGATGTTTTTGTTACATTTAAGCAATGAAAAACATTGATCGAGAAGTAGACCGGTAAGAAAATCAAGAGGCTGAGAAAAGATAATGGGCTAGAATTTTGTGGAGGTGAGTTTAATGAGTTCTGTAAAAGTGAAGGCATTGTGAGGCATCATACTACAGTGCATACACCACAGCAGAATGGTATTGCAGAATGCATGAACAGAACCTTATTGAAAAGTGCTAGGTGCATGTTGTCTAACGTTGGTTTGGGCAAGGAGTTTTAGGCTGAAGCAGTCAATACAGCTTGTTGGTTGATAAATCATTCTCCTTACACATTTATTGAGTGCAAGACACCTGAGGAAGTATGGTCAGGTAATCCTGTTGATTATTCTTCTCTTCGAATATTTGGATGTCTAGTATATGCACATGTTAGTGAAGGAAAATTAGAGTCTAGAGCGAAAAAATGCATCTTTCTTGGTTATGCTTCTGGTGTAAAAGGTTATAGGTTTTGGTATTCTAATTCATATAAGATTATCATTAGTAGAGATGTTACTTGTGATGAGTCTGCTATGCTTCGTCCTATCATGGAATCGTCTGTTTCTTGTCAAGAAAATTCTAAAAGTGCAGCAGAAAAGGTGGAGCTTGAAGTAACTTCTTCGCAACCAGTTCAGTCGTCTACCGATAATATTGAGATTGAAGAACCTGAAAAGGAACATTATTCTATTGCCAAAGATAGACCAAGAAGGACAGTGAAGCCTCCGTAGAAGTACTCAGATTTTGTTGCTTATGCTCTTTCAGCTGTAGAGTCGATTGAGTATAATGAGCCTAAAACTTACAAGGAAGCTGTTTCTTCAAAAGATTCAGCAAAGTGGTTAGTTGCTATGAATGAAGAGATGGAATCTCTTGAAAAGAATCAAATTTGGGAGCTTGTCAAACCACCAAAAGAAAACAAAATTGTGGGTTGCAAGCGAATTTTCAAAAGAAAGGAAGGTATTCCTGGAGTTGAAGACATCAGATTTAAAGCACGTCTAGTTGCTAAGGGCTATAGTCAAATTGAGGGAGTTGATTTTAATGATGTGTTTTCACCCGTCGTTAAACAAAGCTCTATTCGGGTTTTTCTTGCGTTAGTTGTTATGCATGATTTAGAGTTGGAACAACTCGATGTGAAAACAGCTTTCTTGCATGGTGAACTTGAAGAGAAAATCTAGATGGGTCAACCGGAGGGTTTTCAATTTAAACGTAAGGAAGATCATGTTTGTTTATTGAAAAAGTCTATCTATGGCTTGAAGCAATCACCTAGACGGTGGTATAAAAGATTTGATTCGTTTATGGTGCAACTTGGCTATTGTAAAAGCAAATATGATAGTTGTGGATATCTATGCAAACTTCCAAACGGCTCTTATAGTTATCTGCTATTATACGTTGATGACATGTTGATTGCAGCAAAAGATAAATATGATATACAGAATTTGAAGGCACGGTTGAGCGCTGTATTTGATATGAAGGATTTAGGTTCATCGAAGAAAATCCTAGGCATGGAAATTCGGCGAGATCGAAAAAGAAAAAATGTGCATCTTTCCCAGAAAAGCTACATTGAGAAGGTGTTAGGTCGTTTTGGTATGAAAGAAGCTAAACCAATAAGTACTCCTCTTGCTGCTCACTTTAGATTATCAGCTGGTTTATGTCCACATACAGATGAGGAAATAAAATATTTGTCACGTATTCCATACTCTAATGTAGTTGGTAGCCTAATGTACGCAATTGTTTGCACTCGACCGAATATTTCACATGCTGTTAGCGTGGTAAGTAGATATTTATCATGCCCAAGAAAAGTTCATTGGCAAGCTGTGAAGTGGATTTTGAGATATTTGAAGGGTAATTTAGATTATGGTTTAGAGTTTGGTAAAACCGGTGATACTCTTATAGGATATGTTGATTTTGATTATGCTGGTGACCTTGATAAACGGAGGTATTTGACTGGGTACATCTTTACTATTGGAGGTTGTGCAGTCAGTTGGAAAGTTTTTTTTACAGCATACAGTTGCTTTGTCTACTATAGAGGTAGAGTATATGGCTATTACAGAGGCAGATAAAGAGGCTATATGGTTAAGAGGCTTATTTGGAGAGCTCGGTGTGGATTATGATGTGACTGTTGTCCATTGTGATAGTCAGAGTGCTATACATCTTACTAAAGATCAGATGTTTCATGAGAGGACAAATCACATTGATGTGCGGTATCATTATATTCGAGATATTCTTGTTGATGTCTATATTAAGGTCTTGAAGATTGGTACAGAAAACAATCCAGTTGATGTGTTAACGAAGTCTTTGCCTATTGCTAAATTCAAGCATTGCTTGGATTTGGTTAATGTTTGCTGCAACTGAGTTTTACTCTAGTGGGAGGAGAAGATTGTTTATTACTTATGTCTACATGAGGAATTCAAGACAAGATGGATATTTGTTGATATGTCTTGAATTAATTATGTGCTTGGGCTAACGTTAGGGTTTGAGGGTAGTAGTATAAATATTGTTCTTTCTCAAACTATTATGAAAAGAAGCATATTTAAGCCGTCTTTTGTAATCCTTGATTCTATAGTGGATTTCGTTTCTCCTCTTCCCGTGATTTTTCCCGCAAGGATTTCCATATAAATCTTTGTGTTCTTTTCTTCTTCTCAGTTTTAATTTCGTTTTAGTTTCCGCTTGGTCATAACACAATATATGATTGATAGGAACGATAACTTGAGAAGTCTGGCCGCTAAGTCTTTACCCTTTATTACCCTAATCATCCACTGGAGTTCCTCATTCCATCCTCTTAAAGGGCGTCTTATCCCATGTTGTGCTAGGATACGGCACCATATACTACTTCCACTCACACTGGAAGAACAAATGTGATTTGTCTTCTATACCAGCCATGCAGAAATCACACTAGGTATCAACTATAGGTTGCCATTGTGTGACGATCTCAGCTGTCAGTAATCTATCTCTACACACTAGCCAACCAATAAAACTGTGTTTGCTAATGCCGATGGTCCAAATTAGGTTATACCACTCCACAGGGGATCTCACTTGTCTGAGCTCATCATATGTATCTCGACAATAGTACATTGAGCTTAGCGTAATCGATGATGAAACGGGTCGCAATTTAAGGAGACATCGCCAACTCCAAGCCGTATTGACCTTAATGTCGAGCTGCATAAATGGGGTGCCTTTGTTCCATATGTTCAAATCGGACAATGCTAATCCTCCTTCCCTTTTAGGTGAGCAAACTACTTGCCATGCAACCTTGTGCGAACCATGATTCACTGTATTCCAAAGGGAAGAGGATGGATGATTTTTCGTTTCTTTTTATGTTGATTTCCACCGCCATTCCTCATCTCTTGCTTGGACAATTTTTAGACCACAAATTTCTACCTATTCCTTTATCTAGGAGTTTCTAGGTTGCACTAATTCTAGATAATTCTAGAAAATGGATCATAAATCAACATACCTCAAGGGTTTCAGCTCCAGTCACAGACCTGCTACTTCCCGCAAAGGAATCGAAGCTCCGTTCGAGCAAAACCCCGTGCTCCTACAAAGCAAGCTACTGACACAATTGGGAGTGTGAAGACCGGAGAGCTCTCTTATAGCGAAGAGAGAGAGAGAGAGAGAGAGAGAGAGAGAGAGAGATCAAAAGGTGAAGTGCCCTCCCTCTCTCTTTTCTCTCTCTCACTTCACCTTTTGAGCAAAGCTATATATAGGTCCGGTTCAGGTGGTCCGAGTGGGCGGTTCCACTCCTAAAACCTGGAACCGAACCGATTGTAGGGAAACCGCTCAAAATCAGTAGGTTCAGTCCGATTTGTGGATGGTCCGAGTGGTTCCTGATTCTTGTGCTGACCCCTAACTGGGGCACATGATTAACTCTAATTAGATATTTAGATTAGAACTCGACATGAGTCGTATCACACCGCCCGCTAAACTAATCTTAGTACTTCTAGTATTATTCATATGAGCAAAGACCGCTCGGAATGGTAACGAATAATGCAAGCGAGAAGTGGTAGAAATTTGTGGCGAATAGGCAGGTAGATGCATGTGTTGCGTCGCCTCCTCCATCGCCCTCAATAAGGAAGGGCATCCCTTCTTGTCAATATCTTTTGTTCCCTCCTACTTTCTCACCTTCAAAAGCATGGATAGAGAAAGGTGAGACAGAGATTAGAGGAAGAAGAATCTTAACCCTTCGAGAACGTCACTTATACTCCATCTAATTGACAGCCACAACGGTCTCTCTATTGAAGGCTGCACATGCACTGATCATCATAGCGATTCGACCACTGTAGAGCACTACACATCGTCGGAATTGCCAGGTGCCCTTGATGATCATCAATGTGCGTCGCCATTTATCAGCCACTACCCGTCGGCCCACGACGAAAAATGTCTATATAAGGTAAGGAGCTCATTCGGGTAAAGAGGTAGGACTCGTGAGAATCCTAATTTGAATACTTTGCACCTTCCTTCTCTCCCAAATTACTGACTTAATCATCGGAGATTCCTAAACCCGCACTCCTCGGCTCGGATTCTGTGTTGCAGACACATTCCAGAAACTATGCCCCGCTTGGTGAGGTGGTTGTCCAAATTCAGCATCCCCCTCATTATTTCATCCACCTTTGCCCGAATTGGTTCGATTTGACAATTGAGTAGTAGCGTTTCTTTTCAGCAGAGAGTTTCCCCCATCCTTTCTGTGGTGTATCATTCGACTTAATCAAGGTTAAATGCAAATTACATGCTAGTTATATATTCAAGTTCTATTGTACTGCATTTCTCTAGGCCGTCATCTATCTCTTGGGATTCCTGTAGGTGGAATAATCGTTTTCCACAAGCGGCCTTTCACTAATCATGATAAAGACCGCTTGTAGAATATAGTTATTGCACCTCGATCTTCTGATCTCTAACTTCACTATTTTTTTTTCATTAACATATGTATTAACCGCGGCGATTTAATTATGTAGTAATCGGACTGTATATTATCCTTACTGTGCTAGCTTTCTAACCCCTATAAATTTGAAACGAACTTTAACATAGTGAAAGGATTTGAAAAAATATGCTACTTCTTAAGAAATTAGCCTCTTATTTACCTGAGATTGGATTAGATACTAAGTATCTTTTTTGATCCCTCGCAAGTTCGGGTTTCGATTGTTCTCTCTACACGATCAAAGTCAGAAAAAGAAAGATAAGGCTAATATTATTAAGAATGCATATCATGTGTAGAAATGTTCTCATCGTGGACGGAGCTTTTGAACTGTATTTTTTAATAATTCTTAATGGTACTCTCTTGCTTTCAAAGCAAATAGCGTGAGACGTATATATGGAATGTTCTAAGTAATATTCGTCAAACTTCCAAAGCTTAAATTTGAGTAACGTACTATTTTCTGTTAGTTTCAATTGATGGGACAAAACGCATTAAGATTTATCAAAATGAAAAATTACATTGAGTTGGTTTCGCGGGAAATGAATAATTTGAAAAAAAAAAATCAAAAAAATTGATCGCTTGTTTCACTTTTAAGATATTTAAATATCAAACTACCCCTTCATTTAACAGTTTAAACATTTAGAGCAATTTGGCAGTGATTAGGGGTGAGCGGTTCCAGGTTCCGTACAGGATCCACCTGGAACCTAGAACCTACCCATCTATACAGGTTCCTCATTTTTTGGAACTTGGAACCTACCCCGCATACCTTAGAACCTAGATCTACCCTGTCAAAGGTTCTAGGGTCGGTTCCAGGTTCCACCCAGGTTCCACAGATATTTTTAATTGAACGATTGCAATGAATAATCACATTTAATGACCACAACCTGCGCTAACATCCACTGACCACAACTCATACTTAGACACACGAAAAATATGAAACATTAACAAAGTAAAAACCTCAATGATAAAGTGGTTCCGGATTACATACTCATCATCAGACATTATGAAATACCACAGGATGACGCGAAGACATATACCAAGAAAAAATATTAATAACTTGCTCCAAGTTCCAGGTTATGGTTCCAGGTTTCACCTACCTAGAACTTGGAATCTGCCCGTCAGAACAAGTTCCCTAATTTTTGGAACCTGGAACTTACCCTCCATACCTTGGAACCTGGAATCGATCGGTTCCCACCAGTGTGGTTCTCCAAGTTTCAGGTTCTACCCTGGAACCATGTTCACCCCTAGCAGTGGTCACACAAAATCTCACAAACAGTTCGTTTTTAATAAAGATGAGACTTATGTCCATTGACGGCGAGAGACACATGTTCATGCGACATTTTAATCTTTTGAACAGAGAAAGTAGGATCGAACCTTCAAACTTAGGTGAGGAAGTTTTTATGGTAACCTCACTCGACCACTACTTTTTCTTTTTTTTTTTGGTCGGGTTCTATCCTATCTTATTATACTATACAAGTCACACTGTGTGCGCTATGTGTCGTGTGCAGGTTGCGAAACCTTGCTCCCTCCTCACGCGTCCCCACTAACAGCGTAGTTGCTCGGAAGAGAAACAATGTATACTACCGTATTACTACTGTCAAGATTCTCGCTGGCACAACATTGTATCGCATGATGTAATTCCAAATTGCCAATTTCCAAACTTTGTTCCGACTTGAGCTGTCTTGCGATGTAACCCTCTATTTCTAAGCGTACATGTGTTTATGTTATACGAGTAAAGTTCATATCCTATACCAAGTCAAGTGGTATGTTCATTCTTTTTTTCTTTTTTTTTGGGTCAAACAAGTGGTATGTTCATTCGACCACCATATCTCCAAAATGTTGCCGGAATATCTCAGTAAGGTGGGGCCCACTATGCCCTAGCCCCCCCCCCCCCCCCCCCCCCCCCCCGCGTCCATCTCCCGGGCCCATAACTGGTGAGGCTCTCCCGACCGTGCATTTCTTCCCATCCCAAAACTCCATAAATAGGGGCCCCACAACTCCCTTTTTTATCACACCCCGAGATGTGGACCCCCTCTCGCATCGCCTTCTGCGCACGGCACATGTGGTAGGTTTCTTCCTCGTTCCTGTCTAGGGTTTGTATTTGTACTTTCTTTGCTCTCTGTGTTTTCCCTAATTCCTCCTCCTCTGCCTCTTCTTCTTCGTCGTTCTTCGTTCTTCTTCTTTTCCCCCGTGTTTTTCTTTTTCTTTTAAAAAAATTTCTCAGCATCTCGTCATCATTGTTTCTGTTGGCCATGGTAGATTCAAACCCCTCGGTCAACCTATCGTTTTCTGCGTTTGATGCCTCGTGGAGAGCAGTGCGCATTATTATTCATCAAATCTCGCCGCTCGTTTCAATTTCGGAATCAGGGATAAATTCGTCTCCGCGGTAATTTTTTTTCTCAGGTTCGTGCTTTTGCTATTTTGATTTGAGCCGAATGGAGTCTAATCAGAACCGGGGCGTGGAGGACGACGGCAGAGCAATCGCCACAATCGACCGTGATGAGCGGAACGCAGGCGAGATTTCGCCCTCCGAGCCACCGCGGACGGCGGTCCGTAACGAGTTCCTCAAGGAAGAGCTGACCAACGGCGACCCCGAGCACGAGACGCTCCTCGTCCCGGTCGGCGGCTCGCAGGTTTCTCTCTCCTCCCCGCGGTTCCAGAGAGCGGTGGCTCCTCCGAGGCGGCCTTCCAAGGACCGCCACACAAAGGTGGAGGGGCGGGGGCGGAGGATCCGCATGCCGGCGGCTTGCGCGGCGAGGATTTTCCAGCTGACGAGGGAGTTGGGCCACAAGAACGATGGCGAGACCGTGCGGTGGTTGTTGGAGCACGCGGAGCACGCCATCGTCGAGGCGACGGGGACCGGTACGGTCCCTGCGATCGCTGTCTCCGTTGGCGGGACTCTGAAGATCCCGACGACGCCGTCCTCGTCCTCTAGGGAAGACGGTGATCATCCCAAGAAAAGGAGGAAGCGAGCTTCGAACAGCGATTACTTCGACGTCCGCGAGCCCGTCTCGACGCGGTCAGGGTTCGCGCCGATCACGTACTGTAGTGGTGGTGGTGGTTTAAGTCACGGATTGATGCAGTTGTGGCCTGTGGGGACACCTAATGGTGGAGATGGTGGTGGGACGGTGATTGTGTTGCCCGGCTCGTCTGGTCAGACGCAGCCATCGTTTCTGGCGATTCCGCCGATTTTCAACGTCGGCGCTCGGCCAATCTCGAACTTAATGGCGGCACCGACTGGCGGTGGAGACGGTGGTTCCACAGAGGCGTCGACAGTGGCTCCGAGCTCGAGCTCACCAATGGCGGCGAGTGTCGTCAGTGGGAGCACAAGTAGCGGCACGCCCCACATGCTTAAGGATTTTTCCTTGGAGATATACGACAGGAAGGAGCTTCAGTTCCTGGGGCGGAGCCCAAACTCGCCGCCGTCGTCTTGCTCGAAGCCCTGAGGATGGGTCGTCGTCAACAGTTAAGACCGAAGGTTAGAGCTGAAGAAGTAGGGCGTTCTCTGCTTTTTTCCATTTCCTCTTCTTTTTTTCTAGTCTTTTGTGCAGTTGAGGTTAACATTATTAAGAAAACGAGGAACGCGACCAGCAAACCTGAAACACTAATCCTAGGACTCAGTTCATGGCAATGTCGATTGGTGCTTTCGCTCCAAATCTGTGACTGTGATTTCCAATTTCAATCTCAAGTCCCCTTTTCTTCGTAATTTCAATTTAGTGAGCTCTGTTCTCCAAGAAAATGAAGAAAGGAAAAACAGAGGAATTGCCGATTAGGCGTGGGAACTCTGCACTTGGATATGGTGGGGGTGGGTGGGCCCCACTTTTAGGCAGGCAAGTCTCTTGAGGGAGGAGAGAAGAAGATTTTGTGTATTTCAATGTGGGCCCGGGCCACGAGTCGTGTCATTGAGAGGGTCGCACGTGTCCCAATATCCGTGGGCCACCCCGCCATCCCTTTCTTTTTTTCCTCTCTGCTTCCGGGTGGTCCCATCCCATCCATTTCTCCCCATGCCAGTGCTTTTGGAAGGCCCCTTCCGACGCGTGGCGGTCTCTCGCGATGCTTCTCGTGGGGGAACGGCTCGACCGGTGCTTGCCAATTCAGCACATCATTCAATGCGGCCCCCCACGTCCCACCCGGACCCCGTGTCTTCCCAATTATTGCATTCATCCTCGGCCATAGCCGACTAAAGTTGACGTGAAGTCTATTTTCCTTATCATCACCTTCTAAATTGAGAAAAAAATATTCTTTCTTTTCTTTATTTCAGGGAATATTCTTTGAATTTTACATTTTAGAGTTCAGACGAAATAGTTTTAGGATTTGCTTAGGTTCAAATACAATTTGAATAATAATTTGCATTCGAAATTGCTATACTCATTCTTTAATGGGTGAAATCGCACGCCAGATTATTGAACATAGTATACTCCAAATTATATCAAACAAGAGATTTGAGGGACACTTGTTAATAAGCTCGAATCCAACGTGCAGAGTGCAATCGTGTCGTGCCTAGTCAAGGGACTGGGCGGACCACTTAAACACACCCAAGCCCGTCTGAGACCACCAGGCTCAAAGCACAATCTGGGTGGTCTACCGTTCCCTCGCGGGCGTTAGACTCGCCCACTTATGTCGGGGCCCGCTCCGTTCTTCGTGCCCGAGATTCCATCGTATTCCCTCATGATTCTTTATTTAGACTAGATTAATTATTGAATTCTATATGTTTTAGTTATATGTAATTTTTGTTGGACAAGTACATTAAAAGTTTTAAAACTTGTCATGAAAGTACCACTGAGTTTTAAAATTTACGAAAAACGCTATCAAGTACTAAAACCTAAGTAGCACCGATATCGACATGCGATACGACACGACACGCCAATACGTCATTTCTAAAAAAATAGAGAATCCCAGCACGTTTGGACACGTTGTATATTAAATTTATATTTTAATATATTAAATGTATATAAAAATATCAGCGGTGAGTTTCTTCTTTTTCTTCTTTTAGGCATTCACGATTAGTTTTTTTTTTTGGCTGAGTATATTAATTTTGAGATTGCTGGATATATGACTTAAGTATATATATTTGATAAATTTACATTTTGATCCCTAATTTATCGAAATTTTGCTTAAAATTGACCCGTGTGTTGAAATGGCATGTCGGGATGCTAGACTCGCGTATTGCTGGCGTATCAGGAGCGTTGACCACGTGTTTGTCCAATGTCAGAGAGTGTAGGAGTGTCGCACACGACACGACACGTTGGCCTCCGGAGAGTGTCAGTGCTTCCTAACCTAAAACTTGCCAAATTAATGTAATCGGGGTCCTCTCGTTGACTCGTCCATTTAGACTAAAGGAAAATATTGACGTGTTTTTTTTTATACAAAAAATGCAAGTCTTAAAGCTTGTCAAATTAATGTAATCAGGGTCCTCCCGTTGACTCGTGCATTTAGACTAAAGAAAAATACTAACATGATTCTTTTTAATATTTTCTCTCTTCTACGTGACATTTTCTTACTATAACGTGAAATACAAGACTAAAACGACATCAATTTGGCATAAATCCTAATTTTTAACCAAAATTCCAGTTAAATTAGATTAGAAAAAAAGTACTTTAAAAAACACAAAAAAGGGCAAGGGCCACGGCGGCTAGCCCTCGCCGCCGCCGCCGCCCCACCGTGGTCGAAAAGCGACGGCGAGGGCGTGGCGCCCTTGCCTTTGCCTTTTTTTTCACCCTTTTAATTTTTTTAAATTTTGTTTAATTAAGATTTTTAGTTGAAAAATGAGGATTTAGATCAAAATGACATCGTCTTAATTTTACATTTCATATTTTAGTAAGGTCAATGTCACATTGGAGAGAGATAATCTTTTAAAAAAGACACATAGGAGAGAAAAAATATTTTAAAAACCATGTTAGCATTTTCGATTCGTCTAATTGGACGGAGTTAACGAAATAACTTGATTGTATCAATTTGATAAGCTTGAGAACTTGATCGCACTTTTTTTTTGTAAGGTTTAGGACTCGGTCTTGCCAATTTGACAAGTTTTAGGACTTAATTATACTTTACGTAGGTTTTAGAATTTAATTGCACTTTCATCGTAAGTTTTAGGACTTTTCGTGCATTTATTTTTTTAAAATGTTTTGGGCTTTGGAACCCCCTTGGCTGCAAACGCAAGTTTAGAGCCGTTATCTCTCACCAACCAGGCAACCAGTACTGAAAATGAATATCGATTCATGTGAAGAAGAACGGCAGGACAGCATGGATGAGTACTTCATCTCTCACCAACCAACCCCTACGCCTCATAAACTAACTTGACAGGGATAAGCCAACTGTAGAAGAAGCCTCTATCTCTCCCTTTGCTTTACAACGTACGAAACATAGGCTGATTTATTGTGATTTTTAATCCGAATATATATATTTTAAATATCTAAGGTTGGAGCTTATGAGGAGACACTTGGTCTCAAAGTACACTGAAAGCCACAGCTTAATTCTATTTTCCTACATTGAGTGACTTGAAAGCATGTACAAGATGTCCGCGGCATCAACATCGAAGCACCTGAACATGTATTCCTTCATTATATATCCTGCTTTGTCTAACCATAAGTCCAGTCCACCATATCCACATCCGGGCATTCCTTGCTTCGATATATCAATATGGCCGTTCTTGCGCTGAAGCCTCGCTCTTGCGTGATTATCGCCGTTCTACTCACGATGGTTTCGATATCGAAGGCCGTACTTGATGCCCATTATTACGACCAGACATGTCCAGAAGCTGAGAAAATCATATTGCAGACGGTCCAAAATGCCACTAGGCACGACCCCAAAGTCCCCGCTCGCCTCCTCAGGATGTTCTTCCATGACTGTTTCATTCGGGTATGGCCATGTCTATCTACAAACTTATGTGCAAAATGTCTCTCTCTCTCTCTCTCTCTCTCTCTCTCTCTCTCTCTCTCTCTCACGCTTGTCATTGGATGGTGCATACACACAGGGATGCGATGCATCCTTGTTGCTCGACTCTACTCCGGGAAACCAAGCAGAGAAAGATGGCCCTCCTAATATCTCGGTTCGAGCATTCTATGTGATCGATGATGCCAAAGCAAAGCTCGAAATGGCATGTCCACATACTGTCTCTTGTGCTGATATCGTCGCCATTGCAGCTAGAGACGTAGTCACCATGGTAATAACCATAACTCCCCCTAGCTAGCGGTTTTTACCTCACGATGCGCATCGTGCACACGATCCTTCCTATATACTTCTCATAATGATTCTGAGCTTTATTCTCAATCCGATATAGAGGCATATGCAGCTCGTTTGATTTCTACTTTGTTCATTAGATTAGTTCTAGCATGTTCGCAGCTTTAGAAAGTTGGTGTCTATGAAAATAAACCAGCGAGCCCGATAAAAAAAGGAAAAGAGATTCAAATGGCTTCCCATCTTATTACTGTATTCTGTGGTCTTGTAGTTATCACTTGATTCGCTTGAAAAGTTACTCCCTCGATAAAAGAAAAATTACGAAGTTGCTCCACACATTGAAAAAATTACTAACGCCTCGAGATAGTTATCATGGCATGATATTGTCTATTGTTTTCATGGTTAAGGCTGGAGGGCCATACTGGAACGTGCTGAAAGGCAGAAAAGATGGAAGAGTATCAAATGCTTCAGAGACGGTCAACTTGCCGGCGCCAACCTTCAACGTGACCCAACTCCTTCAAAGCTTTACCAAAAGAGGCTTAGGCCTCAAGGACTTGGTTGCGCTATCTGGTGGTCACACTATAGGCTTCTCACACTGTTCTTCTTTCGAAGCCCGGCTTCGTAACTTCAGCTCGACTCATGATGTTGATCCGACCTTGAACCATGCACTCGTACAACAGCTGAAAAATAAATGCTCAAAGCCGAACAGGGATCGAAATGCAGGACAGTTTCTGGATGCCACATCGGCAACTTTCGACAATGATTACTACAGAAGACTCGTGGCGGGTGAAGGCGTGTTTGGGTCAGATCAAGCACTGTACAGCGATTACAGGACAAGGTGGATGGTGGATTCCTTTGCCAAAGATCAAAGTCTGTTTTTCAGGGAGTTTGCAGCTTCTATGGTAAGACTTGGAAATGTTGGAGTGCGAGAAATTGGAGAAGTGAGAACTAAATGCGGAGCGCTTAATTGAGAGAGAGAGAGATAGAGAATGTTTACTTTGCAAAGCATGATTTGCTAATTTCTTTTGCTTCCCATTTCTGTGTTTGTTTCTGATTCAATAAGAGCTGATCTTTGTTGGTGGCATAAGCATCCCATGAAATACTTCTTTTGCAAATTTCAAGCTAATATCGCTTTGTTATCATAGTCACCAATCACAATCCAATCAAACTTATTATTTATGGGAAAAACACAGGATCGAATCGAAGAATAGTGGGTAAGGAAGAAGGTACAAAAATTATCAGAATGGTAATAGCAGATACAGTACACTTTTGAAAGATGACCAAGCTCGCTTCATCAAGATATAAAACGTACCTAAGCTTACATATCTTTTTCTATGTGATTGTTAAAGGCTTGATCAACTAATCAAACTCAAGCAAAAGCTACATCAGAACGAAAGACATACTTGACCCCCTTTGTCACATTGCGGGCTTCATGAAGCATACACTTATCACCATGTATATGAAGCAAAGCCATTCCTTCAGCTGGAGCGACCTATAGAGTTAAGATGGAGATAAATCACAAACAGTAGAGCAGGACATGGAATAGCAACCCTCCCTCCCCCCACCCCACCCCCCGCTGCGTCCATTTTTAGAGGATGCAACATGAAGAATGCCAGAAACAACACGGGGCAAAGACAATCCTTATTGTATTTATCCAAAAGAAAAACCTCAAACAGAGAAAACACAGAAAGGATATACCTCAGCCACAATACCATTTCTTGAATTATAGAAGACAGTTTCTCCTCCAACTAGCAGCTCTGAAGGAGAATTACTATGGTTGCTTGAATCATTCTTGGCTTTTGACTTTGAACCACCACTTAAGTAAATTAGTAAGGTGTAGTGGGTACGTTTTCCTTCACCGAGATCAGCACTTTCATCAATATGTCTTCCAAATCGTTGACCAACGTTGTACCTGATGTGTAGGCAACTCCAACAAATTAATGAAATTATACTATACAGGTACTGATAAGAACTATTTTCTCTGCCAGCTTTTACACTATTAACAGAGCGACTTTCAGTTCACAGAGTACAATTGACTGAGAAAAGGTTCCAATCCAACCTAAGCATATTCAGAAATAAAGCAGCTGCAATGTAATTTGAAGCAGATATCAGGCCTCAAATGCACAGCGTAAGGGAAGTCATTTTCAGTTTACCCCAGATTGACGACACTATTCTTGCCAAATTCAAAGCCTTGAAAAAGTTAGCCAATGTGTGAATGATGCATCTATACATGGAAAAGGTGAAGAATGCGGTTTTGGTAATGCTATAAAGCAATACAAACCTGTAAAATCTGATATTTGGATTCAACCCAACAGCAACCCTCCCCCGAATTTTGATATCAGAGAACAATTTGTTAAGTCCAGATTCCCATATTGCATTTGCAAGCAAGGCATCAGTGACAGAAATCCTATCATTGTCCCTGTAAGCTTCGCCTTTCGTTGGACCAAGGCTTCCTTGGTGAACAAAGCCAATGGATTCAGCAACTTTTACAAATGCATTAGATTCGGCTGGAGTAAAAAAATTCTGCACCTGAAATCTTAACCATGAAAGAGAAATCACCACTAGAAATACAGGTCCATTCTACATGCACACACATTTTCTTGCTAAATTAAAATACGCGGTTCCATGTTGCTTGGAGCGTATGAACGAGTGGGCCTAAAAACTAAGTTGCCGCACCCTACTTTTAGTAGTGATCTGATAATCAAAATTCTCGACCTATCCATCTTGACATATGAACCGCTATGAAGAAAACTGTGTGAGAAACTCGTGCAGCGGAAGAAAACAACTGCATTCTCAGATTGAATGCAGAAAAGACAGTTGACCCATGAAGTGGAGCTACCCCGGTGGAAGCTGCATATATAAATTTCGAGCAGAGCCATGGAGACCAAATGAACCTTTCCCGAGATATGATTTAGATAGTGATAAGTCATCCGATTATCAAGACAAACCAAACAACCAACACAGTCTGCTAAAAGAATCAATAAATCTTGCCGCCGACTCGAGACGCTAATATCAGGCTCTGCCTCTAGCTAACTATGACTAGCTCTATTATTTTATACCTCATAGCTAAAGAAATCACATGGTTTCATATAATCCTACTTTCTTGAAAGCAACATTTAATTGATCCAGCTTCTCAACCTGAGATACCTTCCAAGCTCAATATCCCTTCTCCGATACAAATCTGCACAAACACCTCACGGGCAATCAGCATTTGCCTCCTCAGGAACCACCAACAGTCGATAAACACACCGGAACAGTTTTTCTATCCACAAAAGCGAGTACATCTCGACATATCTCGGACCGGAAGCACTAATTACGGCGACAAACATTGAGCAGAAACGATATGCAAGAGAGGAAGAGGCAGAAGTCGTACGGTGAAGAGATCGGTATCCTTGAGGCGAGTGATCTGGAGATCTTGCTTGGGCTTGACGAGGGGCCACTTGGCAATGGTCGGAGATGGAGACGATTTCCTCTTGGAGTTCTTTGCCTTCTCTCTTCCGTCTCCCATCTTCCTCTTCGCCTTCGTCTTCCCGGTTTCTTCTGCCATTCCCAGCTAATTTCCTCAGATTGCAATCACATTCCGTTCGGAGGTCCGATTGATGACCCGGCCCAATCGTGGGTCCTCAGTTCTTGGATGGGCCAAATACTCTGGGCCTCTGAGCCACAATTTGTCAGTCATTCGGTGGCTCGTTAGAGCTTGCCATCGAAGCCCATTTAGCTGCCTCCTCAGCCACGTGAATTAGGGTATTTAACAGCTGAGTTCATCAATCACGTCTTGATTACATAGTGACCCAACTTACTACGTGACCATCTCTTATACTTAAAATCCAGTCAAAGTATTCTTCCTTCCAGGCTAGTCACAATTTCAGATTTCATCTTGGAACATAGAGTAATTTGGTGGTTTTAAAAGACGAAAAGAACGAGACGTGACCTTGATGGAATTGGAAATAATCAATTGTGAGACAAAAAGGGGGTGAGCGGAGAGAAATGAAAATGAAGAACATAAGTTGATAACGATGTAGTCTTATTTAGATTATAATCGCATTTAAGGGTAGGCATAATTTATGTTTGATTAGTATTTCGTTGTCGTTAATTGGCTAGTCTTTTCATGCTATTTGATTTATAGTCATTGTCTGTCTAGGTTAGGGTACCCTGCTCATGGGGGGTCCTGTCACGGGTTATCATAATAAGGTTGTGTTTTGCTGTTACCCTATACGGCTCGGGTATTCTATCTCCGTACTTCATCTCATCTCTTTCTTACAACATTGTTTGTGATTGTTAATTATTTGACTGCGCACTTCTGCATGGTCACGGCTTAGTATCTTAGGATAATAAAAATTGATGAAGACTGCATGAACCGCTTAGAAGGTAAACCAAATAAGTGTAGGTAAGGTCATTAGGTTGAACAACTAGTGTAATCAAGTCTCCCACCCTAGATTTCTAGTTGCGTAGGAAGCGAGCTATTATCCCGTATTTTACCTGGTTTCTAACCAGGTCCGCCCTACAAAGCTAGTGGCAACCCCAAATTAGGATAGAACTCTGATAAGCTAATCAACTAAAATGAAAAGCCTAGTATTGTGCGAGATAAGGGTTTGGGAGAATTAGTGCTGATTGAGCACTGTTGGTCCACTTTCGACATTACCTCTAAATCAGCTTCCCCAAACCCTGCTCAAGAAGGGTCGCTACACTGATTCAACTAATTTAGGGCAAGATTAGGAGGGGAAAATAAGGAGGAGACAATCACCGATGCTAAAACAAAAGGAGCAAAATCAACTTACCACAGGGCGAGAATGGCAATGGGTATTTTTCGGAATCATGATTTTTAGGGTTGAAGAAAGGTGTTAGGGTTTATGTAAATGAACTCTCACCATGGGAAAAGAGAGCTCTTCCTAACGAGAGATTTCAGCATTTTTGTTTTAACAGTGATTTCAACCCTGACCCGCCAGTTAGCAAGCTTAATAATTTGATATATTATTTTTCTCTCGTACACGTTTTAGTCATGTTTGGCCGTAGCAAACGTGTTATTCTTATGGTAATGTTGGGCGTGACTAGCGCCATTATCATGTGCCCGCTATTTTGCTAGTTATTTGAATCCATTGAAAAATCAACTTTAAGTTTATCTAGCATTTTTGAGAAAAGAGTATCCTTTTTTTTCGCTAAGGTAACATCCGCCGCATGTTTCAAAGTATGTTTCTAAACTAATAACCGAAAGAGGAGAAAGCATTTTAGACGACGGATACATCATGAAGCGACGATAGTACGGTATAATCAACCACTCGCCATTGTCGGCGTGTTCTAAAACTCATCTTATTCAGCGTAGCATGTATTTATATCTCATTTTCGATTGATCAGTTACACCACATGCATGTCAACTCAAGCATTTCTCTCGAAAGGCATTATGAAATTGTCAAGATATGAGCATTATTAGAACCCATCATGTATCGACAAAGTAATTTCCTATTTCTAGTTTTCAACCGATGAAATGAGTTGATTGAAAAGAGATGGAGGTTCAACGTGGGGGAACCCAAAGTGAGAAGACACGTGGGGGTCCCGCCACTTCACTTCGGCAAATCCCAAGTAACTGGAGATTGGGAAAGGGAAAACCTAGACCAACCAGCGGCCAGTCCAGCTGAAGCAACGACCAATCAGGTTCGTTCCGGTCACCACAACCCAATTTCTTAGTCCGCCTAAAGGTTAAAGGCCATGCTACCGCACATGTAGACCATAAATTAGTCACCATGATCTAAGTCGACCTGATAATTCATCCGCTTCCAGCAGCGTCCAAGAAATGACTTGACTCGCATTACTATAGTCAGCAGAGAATTTAACCCATATGCGCATGGAAAATATGTTAATTCCTGCTTATGATTAACTCTCGCCGCTAAACTTGCTCACATCGCAGTAAACAAGCATTACCCTTTTGCGTGGGACGGTTCTTTCCTTGTTTTCATTTATTTTTTTTGGATCCCGTAGTTTGCGGTCTAGGTGATATTGTGGAAATAAGGGTTTTTCAAGTTAAGTTTGCATTCTCGATTTGGTCAAAGGAATCCTAGAATCCTAGAAAATATTTTATTTCGTTTTAGCGAGCAAAATTCTAACGACAAGAAGCAGTGATCGGTTCCTAGATAGTCATTTTACAACATAGGTTAATACCACGAAATAATTTCAAACTGATATACTTATGACAAATTTATCCCAAGCTAATTTTTTGACTACTAAAAACTTCAAACTAATACACATGTGAAAAATTTACCATCCGTTAGTTTTCATTAAATATTATTGTCAAATTACTGAGTTGGATGATACGTGGCAGTTGACGAGTGTACCAGTTTGGGATTTTTATTCTCCGTTTGTCACATGTGTATTAGTTTGAATTTTTTCAAAAGCTAATGGATGATAAATTTATCGCAAGTATATTGATTTATATTTTTTATGATAAAAAAATTAATTTAAAATGAATTTATCATAAAATATATTAATTTAAAATTTTTCGTAGTATTAATCCTTGCTGCTGTATTTACACAAAAGCTCAGGAATCAAGTGAGAAAAAACAGAGGAGAACATTTTGGCAGTAAAGAGCGGAGGGCAAAGGAGCGGGTAGGTTGGACCTTGACTCGCCACACAAGGCGAGGGCGAGCCACGTGAGGAGGTGCGTCGCGATTGGTCGATGTGACCGTCGTGGGGTGTGATCGTGCGGTAAGTTGTCAAGAGGGCATTGGCTCGCCCCGCACATCATTGTACGATGAGCCAGACGGTGCCCTACATCAATTTTTGGTATGACTTCCCATTTCTTTATTCCACCTCCTCCATTGTTCTTGAGCTAGTACTAATTCTTGTCCTGAAATGTCTCTCTCTCTCTCTCTCACCCATCTTTACTCTTTATTCGTTTCTTAAACTTTTCCAAAACGACACAAGCCTCCGGTTTTGATTCTTTCTAGCTCCATTTGTTTCAATAATTTTCTCTGTTTGGACTCCTGTTTCCCCACTTTCTTCCTGTTCGTTTTCTTTTCCCCCTCGCGGGTTCATCTCGCTTTCTCCCATTTTTGTGGGTGGGAGCTTGAAGTATATAAGAGAGAGGATAGCGAATAGTTGAATCTGATAAAATAAACCTTTCAGTAGTGTTTGTGATCTCCCAGCAAGGAGATTGCCTCACCAAGCATCCGAAAGAAAAATCATCCCTTTCTCTCTCTCTTTTCGCGAGTTGCAATCGGCCATAACTGTTCTTTGTGTTGGTTCCCTCACCCTTGATGACAATTTTGACAGGATGTGCACGATTTTGGCCCTCTAAATAGTTTGGGGTTTCTGGGTTGTTTCCATTTTCGTGTATAGCGAGAGAGAAACTCTCGTCTTGGCCTCAAGAGCAACGATTTTCTTCTTCAGCAGCAGCAGCAGCAGCAGCAGCAGCAAATTTTCACGTATTTTAGGTGAAAGTGTTGTCGAGAGATGAGTAGGGTTGTTTTGTGAGGTGGGTTTCGCTGCTTGCTTTTAACCTTAGTCTTTTTCAGGCACATGGCGAGAGGCAAAATTCAGATGAAGCGTATAGAGAACACAACGAGCAGGCAAGCCACCTTCTCGAAGCGCCGGAACGGGCTGATGAAGAAGGCTTACGAGCTGTCGGTTCTATGCGATGCCGAAATCGCAGTCATCATCTTCTCTCAAAGAGGAAGACTTTATGAGTTCTCAAGCTCCAAGTGCGTCTCAAACACTTCATTTTCATCCAAGCTATGCAGTGTTTTTTCAGATTTCTTATTTTGGTTGAAATGATTTTCTCTAACTACGTTTTTAAGCTGTGAACCAAGAACTTGGGAAACTTAATGAATGTTTGAAAATGGAGCTAAGTATGGGTACTTGCACCGGCTGAAGTCCAGTGTTCGATGATGTCTTGTTTTTCAAAAAAATTTGGTATTTCCCCTCAGTTCGCCACTACTCGTCTAAACCTAGCAATAGTGCCTGCTGCAGTGCACTGAATTGGTTCACTTTTTTTCTCTCAGAAAAAAATAAAAAAACCTTTTTTACACCGCAGATTTGATGCTGCAGGTGAGTTTTACCTGATACGCTCCTCAAGCTAGCGATTTCCATCTGCTTGTGCGTTCAAAAGTTTAATTTTGTGCCATGTACTTCACCTGGTATCATATAAGTAAAATTGGTGCAATCACGTTCATCTGGAGTTTAAGGACATGTACGATAACCATTTTCATTCTCTGATTCTGTTCTCAGAACAGTAAAGAATGAGAATCATGTTTGGTAACGCAAATAATTCCGATTCTGTTCCCAGAATCAGTTTTAGAGAATCAGAATTAGTTTTAGAGCAAAATCCAGAATAAAAAAAAAGTTGGTTCTGAAAAAAAGAATCAGTTTTGAGAATCACAAAACAGAATGAAGTCTCACATCTCTCTCTTTTTCCTTTCCGTTCTCTCGTCACTTTTCTCTCAACCTAACAAAAATAAAATAAAATAAAAAATTAGGAAAAAATTGGAAATTTTTTAAAAAATCACAAAAATTTTAGAAAATCCCTAAAAATAGAAGAAGCTTAGATTAGGCTAGTTTGACCTCATTTTCATAAATTTGGGCCTAAATTTCCTAGATTTCACTGTTTTGCAAAAAAATGTTACAGAAGATGAGGGCATCCAACATGCGGATGATAACATATATACCCGTAGCCGTACGTCATAAAATGTGACCATCTACATGTGGAGCTGGAGCCAAACACCCACTTGGATTTAGGACAGAAGCTGCAAAATGATAGTGAAGGACTTGTACTTCGTATCAATGAGGATAATTTGAATTTTTTTTTTTTTTGTCAGTGGATAATTTGGTTATTCAGCTGCTATGTTTGTATGTATTTTGGACAAAGCAACATTTAAAGAAAAAAATGAGTTCTTAATATGAGAACTATCCCATGCTTCAATTGAACTTCAAACGTCATGTATAAAAATTTGCGTTTCATTTATGACTTCCTAAAAAAAATAATGTATTTTAAATTATTTTAGTGTGCATTGGAAATTAGTCTTCAATTTAGGATGAAATTTTACAAAGTAACTACATAATTATTTGACTTAAATGAAAAAAAAATTAGGAAGAGAAATAATTTTTCGAAACAGAAATTTTATGCAGTTATCAAACGCGTTTCTATTCCAGGAACAGAAATTTTGGGCAGTTATCAAACGCGTTCTGATTCTCTAAAACTCATTCAGGAACAGAATCAGAAAAAGTCATTCTAATCAGAATCAGTTTTCCGGAACAGAATGGTTACCATATGCAGCCTAAATCTCCAGTGTTTCTGCATATAATCCTACATATATGAAGCTGCGCGTGCAAACGCTGTTCTCTGTGTCCTATTTCCGCCACGGAGTTCTTTCTCCTTTTCCAACAATGATCGCTACTGAATTCACATTGTTTGAATTGAAATTGAGCACATAGGGTTGTTTGACTCGTAAAAATTGGCAAGACACTTGGTCTTTTGGTTTAATAGAACTTGTGTCTTTGTTGATTCCTTCCTAAGATTGTTCTCCTTTTCTGCAAGAGTCGTGTTTTCTGCGTGTGGGAAAATTAGAATGGACTATCTATTCAACTTATCTAACAGTATGTGGAGGTTGATTCTACAATTACAAGCTATGATGGTTTTTGATAAGTTAGGTTTTCTGAGGTTTATATATACAGCCTAAGTTATCACATGGCTGCATGTCTTGCACCTAATCTTTGCCAAATATCTCTATCGCTGATGAAGCTCTCAGTTTTGTCTATTCATGAGAATTCTAGACTAAGCATAGTTAAAGGTCATGGACTAAAATGCGCAATCACGTGTAGAGCTACCTCCAATTGGCAAGTTCAAATTGCATTAATTAAGCAAATTGCCTTATGACTCCATCATGTGGTAAGTTCCAAACTATCTCTATCCAAAGAGCAAATTTTGAGAACTGTCGTATAGCATGCTCAAATCTTGGAGAGCTGTGGTCTAGACATTCCTACAGTCTGCATTCTCATGTACGTCTAAACAAGAGACTCTAGCACTAATAGTACATAATGCGCTGATGGATACCATAGCACCTCATATACCATAGCTGGTCTTGTATCATGGTTTACTGCAAAAAAAGTTAGGACTTTAGCTTTTTTTTTGGGCAGGGAAGACTCTTTCATTTTTACGGTTGCCTATACTCTTGGTGAAGACTAGAAGTTGAGTAATTAGAGACAGCTTAGACGTCTACCAAACTGAAGTCATAGCTAAGTCTACAAAACAAGAATAATAAAAAATGGCTCGGGGAAAAAAATCTTGAGGCACTTCAATATCCTTTTAAAGTTTGTTACCCCTTTCATGTTCTTGATTTGCAAGCCCAGCTACGAGGTCTCATATGCACTCAATGGTCATCAATTTGCTTCCTCCATAGCTAACCTCTTTGCATAATTAGTTTCCTTTTTATCACTGGAGTTGAATGAACTACCACATTGGAATTGTGGATTCCCCTTGTATATATATCGTAGAGAATTATTACATCCTTAAAACATGGAGAACAGCAAGAGAGTTGAAAACTTCACTCACAGCCACGAAGCAACAGGAAGAAATGTACTAGAAAAATGACGGGTTCATTGTTAACTGAGTTACTGAACTACGTAAGTAGACAGGTTAAGCTTTATTTTGCGTTCCTTGTGGAGGACATGATGAATGATTAAGTACAGAGGTGAGATCCTCCCAAGTTGGTACGGTGTAGTGTTTTCATTTTTTCCCCACATTTAGTTGTCGCTTGCTCGCGATAGTGAACCACGAAAAGCGGGGTTTAGATTGTAGTTTAAGCTTAGATTGAGCCCTCTAGCGTTCCTTCGTTTTCACACTTCTATTTAATGGGACGGCATGTGGAAAGAATGTGTTTTGCACATCCTCATGAGTGATCACTCTTGATCGAGTGAATTGTTAACATTGCAAGAAAGAGCTAGTAGAGTACATTCACTGCCCGACTAAGCTGACACATTCTTAAAGTATAGCGGTCAATGTCTATGGCTTTCTATTCCCCATTCTAATGTACATCATCTCCGTGAAGTCATCTATGCAGAAGAGTGTCTGATGGCCGCAATTTTACATTTCCAACCCATTTCAATCAAGTTTCTATCGTCTTAGTTTGCATTGAGCCATATCGACTTTTTGTAGACATACTAATCTCAAGCTGTCTTTTCTTGAGCGAAAATGATAATTGTCTCACAAAAAATTGCACTTGATATGACGTCAAGGACTCCAAGAACATGCAAATAAAATCTCATTCCTTTGTTTTGTATCCTGGACTTACGGTAAGCTCCTGACTCTATGCAATTGCAAGTTAGTTCCTAACAAAACTACTCTATCAGCTTATACATGATGTCTTATTTGGCAAAAAGAAAGGCTTATGAATGAGGTTCTCCTATGTTCAATGAAACAAATACTGCTATATTCTTGTTTAGTGCCCTCATGATCCTGGTCTAGATTCTTTGACATTCATTTGAGTGAAAGAAGTCTGTTGAGGCAATTGATTAAGTTTCAAGTGTGTGATTAAACCCGTTCCTGGCAGCAATACTGAGCGGAGCAATGATATGTATATTAGAACTGATTTGCGAATTTTGGGAAACTAGAGTATGGCATTCCAACAAGTGGGGCATTTTCCAGACCTCATAAAAGTCCTCTAGAGGACACTTTTTACATCAATTTCATAAGCGGGTCTTAGCATAAATACAACTATTGCATTGAGTTAAGACATGAGAGTACACTTTTCTGGTTTCACCTAAACAAAAAACTGAATGGAGAAGGACAGCAAAATTCAAATTTCCCTATGTGTCAACTACAATTTGTTAGTTTGTTAATAAGACTGTTAGTGTTTGGTTGTTTATGGGTGAGGTTTTGATAAGCAAGGTTAGTCATCTGCTATTGTAAAAAGACAACTCAGGTGGAATAGTTGGGAAGGAGCTTGAGAGAATAAAACAATGAAATGTGATTTTACAAGGCTTGGTGTATGGGAGGCTTCAGACTAGTTTTTCCACGTACACAAACCAGCAGAAGAGATCCTATATTTATAGCCTTCCACCGACTCAACAGTCACCATTTTTTTACTCTTTTCACCGACTTAGACATGGTGATTCTATAGCTGGAGTTCTTAATTGTTAAGTAAACTTGCCGCACATCTAAAACACACTAGAGAATTCTACAAAAACCTTACGCATGCTAGATTTTTTTCTAGAAATTGGATCAATTATTTTAACACTCCTCCTTGATCCAATTTTTGTGATACTCTACGTTTCGAACTTGGCGGGCAATAGCGCTTAGTAAAACATGTCGTCGAATTTTTGTGTATGAAGTGATATTTGATGTCGATGTGTTTAATTCTTCTGTGAAAGACTGGATCTTTCGAGATAGCGATCGCGTACTTTTCTCAAAATACCGGAGTGGATTCCATCTATGCTTCTCCAATGTCTTCTAGTATTATTGGAAACCAAAGTGATGGACCGATGGTCGTAGCGGTTGTGACATACTCAAGCTTCCACAGTAGACTGTACTACTAGGTCTTACTTCTTGGATGCCCATAAAAACATTCCAAATCCTAGTGCGAATGCATAGCCGGTAGTACTCCTACTATCATTGGCTAAGTCTGTCCAGTCACTGTCGGTGGAACTGAGGAGCTTGGCCATTGCAGTTGGCCAGTACGAAATACCATAATTTGTAGTTCTTCGTAAATACCTAAGAATTCTCTTGGCAGCTCCAAAATGAATTTGGCTTGGGTTTTGTATGAAGCATGACAGTAGACTTGTTGCTTCCATGATGTCTGGCCGTCTTGCTACTGAAATACAGTAGACTACCAATAAGGCTTCTATAGAGGGAAGCGTTAGCTTTTTGTGCCCCATCTTCTTTTAGTAGCTTTTTTCCATTTGTCACGAGCAGTGTTGCAACCGCTTTGCAATAGTTCATTTTGAATTTCTCGAGGAGGTTCTTAGCATATTTCTTTTGAGAAATGAAGACTCTTCATTTTGGCCGATCTTGATGCCAAGGAAGTAGTACATCAAGCCCAAGTCCGTCACCTTGAATGTTTTCATTATTCGTCGTCGAATTCTTGAATCATTTTCTCATTGGTCCCCGTGTATGTGAGATTATCCACATATAGGGAGATGATACGAATGTCATACTTACCTAGGGTCTTGATGTAGAGTGTTGGCTCGCTCATGCTCCTAATTGAATCTTGGTGAAGTATTCATCAGTTCTGCTATACCACGATCATGGTGCTTGCTTTAATTCGTAGAGGCATTTTGGAGTTTTAGAACTTTTTCCTCTTTACGTTTTGGTGATAAAGCCTAGTGGTTGTTCAACACATTATTCTTCTTGATTATACATTTAGAAATGGTGACTTCACATCCAGTTGATGTATCTTCCATTTTTTTTGTGCTGCTAAGGCTATGAGAGCCCGAATAGTGTCGAGGCAAGTCAAAGGAGTGAAAGTCCCGTTGTAGTTGATACTTGGTTGTTATAAATATCCTTTCACCACGAGTCATGTCATATGCTTCTGAATTGACCCATCTGCATTTAGCTTCTCTTGTGCACCCTTTTGGAGCCAATGATCTCTGTCTTTGGGGCAATCAACCAGCTCCCAAGTTTCATTTTTCTCAATCGTCTCGATTTCTTCCTCCGCAGCCTTTATCTCAGCTTTTTCTTTGGAAGTCTCTTTATAGTTTTCCGGCTCTAGGGCTGTAAAGTTGCATGTTTCATAAACTCTTCTAAGAGATTGTACTCTTAGTATAGGAGACTCTAGAGTAGGTTCTTCTTGCATTGCCCTTAAAGAGTATGGTGGTGTTACATCTTGAGTGGAGGAACATAATGTTCCACTTTCTGCGTTGTTGTCTCCTCACATGCTAGTGGTATGTCTTGTAAGGTGACATACTTCTTCTTGATTTTCTCTTCTTTCCAGTTCCAGACAGCATTTTTTCCTTACTCGACATCTCGACTAATCATCAGCTTCTCAGTTCTTAGATTGTCGACCGATAGTCCTTTTATTAATCGCTGCAGCCAAGGAATATTCTCTTTTTTGTCAGTCTCTTCGAGTTTGTTCCTCTTTTGAACAGGGACATGGATGTAGTAAACACAGCCCAAAACCTTTAGATGTTTCGCTGAAGGCTTTTGTCCGCTCCATGCTTTATGACTGCTTTAATTGGACATCCATTTAGCAGGTATGCCGGAGTGTAGACTGCTTCTTCCCAGAACAAGTTTAGAGTCCTTTCTCCTTCAGCATGGATCTCGCTATCTTATTTATTCTTCCTTTCCGCAACTCCATCTTGCTTTGGGCATAACCAACAATTAGCTGACGCTGAATGCCGTCATCTCCACAAAACTTGATGAACTTATTGGAGTTGTACTCAGTGCCTTGTCACTTTTTAGGACCTTGATTCTGCGTCACTTTGCTTTTCGACGTGGTTCTTGAATTTTCTAAAAATAAAGAAAACCTTCTATCTTTCTCGAAGAAAGTAGACTCGCGTCATGGTACGGTAGAGAATGAAATATTTATTTTGGCAGAACGTGAGTCTACATTGGACTGCATACATCGTAAGGACTAGTTTCAATAGCCTTTTTGCTCTTCATGCACTTCCAGATGGGACTAACTGCCTTTTTTGTTGTGATTACTGTACTAGTTCCAATGGCTTTTTTCGTTTGTCTAGGAGCAGATGCTTTACTTACTGTACTCTGCAAACATATCATACTTAAAATGTATACTTTTCTTCAACAGATTGTAGAATTAATTCTTCATTTTCCAACCCACGAAAGGGGAGAGATGATCCCTTGTTTGTTGTTTAGCTTGTTTGGTAATGTTATCAATTTAAGCTAGGAGCACATATCATTGAAGATCATCCAACTCTAGATTTTTGTTGTTGGTGGATGTTATACGTTTAGATTGGACAATTTCATCTAATCAGTTTCCTGTAGAAATTGGTTTTCTGAGGGTTGACCATGCTCGTGATGTTTCAGCATGCAAAAAACTATAGAGCGATATCGTCAATATGCCAAAGAAGACGTGCCAAAAAAGGCCAACATGCAGCAATATATGCTGGTTAGCTCTCTCTCTCTCTCTCTCTCTCTGCATTGTCAAACTGCAGTTTGAAGATGATATATGTAGGAACAATTTAGAAAACGACAGTGCAGCAACTGTAGCTTGGCCACAATTCAGTGAACATTCAGATGGCTGCATTTTATCCCATTGAAAAGTGCTCTCCACTTGATCTTTATATTTTGATGGTGGTCTATGTGTTTTAACCAACTGTCTTATGACTTCCATAGTAAGTTGACAGGAAAATGACCTTGATAAAACACCTTCAATGGGGCAAAATGCAGTTCCTATCAACGTGCAGATTACACTTGATACTTGCTCTTTAGTCAAGTAGAAGAATTGCTCCGTTGCTGTTGTAATTACATGACCTATTAAAGCAAAGCATCGTCTAAAATTTTCTGACCAGCTGTGGGCGAATTATCCTTCACGCCGACCTGAGCTTTGTGCGTCTTGAAAAGAACAATATTTTCAAAGCTCTAAAGATGAATTCGTACTTATCCGGGGATGTTTCCTTCAACCATTATACATGTTACTGTGTATGTTGGCCGGAAAAGAATTTTATTTATGCAGGATTCTGTAGTATAAAAACAAAAGCTATTAGTATAATGTTAATAAGTGTACTAGCTATGCATTGTAAATTTATTTCCTGATAGCTGAAACTTTTAAAGGAAGTGTTATTTGACATGATGTCAAGGTGCAGGTCATGAATTCTAATCTTACCGGTCTTTGCTTGTTTTTATTCTTTTTGTTTTGCATCATTCCTTCTATCTTCGGCTGTCATTTGAGGTGATTACGTCCATATGTCCAGCTTTGTATAAGGTTCAACTTACACATGAAGGGAAGTATCTATACATGCACTTGGTGGTTTAAAATGGTCATTTCACATTCAATTTAAAAGTTCAGGGACCACATTGCACATTGAGGTAAAGTTCAGGAACCACGTTAAACAAATTAAAAGTTCAGGGACCACATTGCACATTGGGCCAAAGTTTAGACTATTTATGTCATTTGCCCTTAAGTAAAATGTGGAAACAGTAGGTTTTCACTTTCATATTAAAGGGTGCAAAGTGTAAGCACTAAAGAAGGTGGGGATTAAGTCGTAATCTTGATAATGCTTTAAGGAACAGATTGAGATAGAATTGCAGCAGCTGAGCATGTCCTAGAAGTCTCCTGTATAAGCATTTTCATATAGATCTATACATAATCCTTTCTTCCACAGGATTGGCTAAAATGTCTGAAAGAGGATTCTTGGACACTTAAATAGAGAGAGACGGATGCCTCAGCTATTCTTACTTGTACAATATGAGCTCGCTTTACTGCTATTGGCAGGTCTTACACGGGAGTTCTTCCAGAAGATTATGAGCGATTTCAGTCCAATTACAGTATAGACAAGTATTACCATGTCGAACTTAAATCAATTTCATATTGAGCTCAATTAGATAGGCTAAATCAAGTTAGCACTCACCATTAAATTTGAATTGCAGGCGTACCCTTTGTTAATGGACTGCAAAAGTTATGGCTTTCCTTGTTTCATCTCTCTAGAATAAAAAGTTTTCTTTGGGATGCAGCATCTGAAACATGAGGCTGTGGACATGGCGAGGCAAATTGAGCTCCTTGAACTCTCAAAACGGTCTGATCCTCAGTCAAGTTACTCTCTTTCCAAGGTCACATATTATAATCTGAAGTATGTCTAGGATGACCAGTTCTGAACTTCGAAAGTGCATGTGTTAGGATGTTTTTGGGACAAGGTTTGGGATCATGCTCAGTCGATGAACTTCAGGAGATCGGTGGTCAGTTGGAGCGAAGCTTGAGCACTATCAGAGCAAAAAAGGTATACGTTCACAGTTCACCATCGGTGTTGAATAGAACTAGTCGCTTGC
This sequence comes from Lenwebbia sp. NSW1173648, assembly GCA_029784005.1. NCBI lineage: Eukaryota > Viridiplantae > Streptophyta > Magnoliopsida > Myrtales > Myrtaceae > Lenwebbia > Lenwebbia sp. NSW1173648. Next base: position 1,203,797 of record JARCGZ010000008.1, on the reverse strand, counting down.
AAGTTACTTATTTTCAGCTTGAATGTTTCAAGTCTAGAGTGGAGAGTTAAAATTCGGAGTATAATTTGCAGGACCAATTGTTCAAGGAGCAAATCGAACAACTTAAAGCAAAGGTAGCGTTCTTAAAAAATTGGTTTCAACTTTCCTGCCTTTCTGTCGAAGCAACATTCAGTTGACTGATCTCTTTTCACTTATCAACTAGGAGTTGCTCCTATCAGAAGAGAATTCAAGATTGCGCGAGAAGGTAAAATTGTTATTCTCTCTGGCATTAGCTTTCTGAATTTAGTTGTCTTCTAACAGTCGGTCGACCAAATGACGTTTTGTGAAATTTGTAATGTGACAGTGTGGTGAGACCGAAAAGCCGCGGCAGTCTGCATCATTGGCTCAACCGAAAGAAGCGGGAATTTGCAGCCTAAGCAGCCAAAGTTCAGACGTCGAGACCGAGTTGTTTATTGGACTGCCTGAAATGCGCTTGTGATTTTTTATACAAATGAATAACCGAAGAACGAAGAACAAGCGAATTCGACCGTTCTTCTTTCTGGTTTTGTGTGGCCAGGCCCTCCAATAAACCATGCAGGATAACCTCGTCTTCCCTACTGGAGCTTGAGAGCTCCGTCCCCAGTCAAGATTGTCGCGTGCAATATTCTTTATTTGAGGCCCTGTAAACGTACATATGATCTCCTAAGAAGCACAGAGAATGTGAATCAACAGGTTACCTGATAAATGGATGATAATAATAGATGCTGGTGTGCTTTTCGATTGCTTTCAAAGAGATTTTCCTTTCTGGGTTGCGTTGTTTAAGTGCATCCAGAAGTGTGGCAAGGTGGGAGCCATGGCCAAGAGCTAGAAATGCACGGGCTCGGCCTAATCACAGGTTGAATTGGGTCTGAAGAAACACTTCAACCTGGACTCACCTGGGCTCTCTCTCTCTCTCTTTGACAGGGTCTATGCTTTTGAGTTGAGGAGAATTATTACAAGGTAGGTGTACCCGAAGTTAGACGTGTCTCTTCATCACAATTTCCTTTGCATAACAGCACAAGAAGTCATCCCTAGTTTCTTCTTAAGTACTACCGAATTTGTAAGTGTCGTGTTAGTTTCGGCGACGGATCGAATCGGGTAGCTCAAATGCATGTAATTTACTTCATAATTTTTTGAAAGGGATGAAATTTTCAATTGACGATCTGTATTATGGAGGAAAAGTAGGGTTAGATTTCATGAGAAGTAGACATAGCACTTCAAAAAAAGCAATGATCTCTCTCTCTCTTCAGCGGGAATCTGTGGAGGACCGAAAGACGCAGACAAAAGAAAATGGGACCCCCCCACCTCCCTCTCTCTCTCTCTATTATTCTCTTCTTCTTCGAAGGTGGCAGTGTTTTCTTCTTCGGTGAAAAATATAATAAATTCAAAGAAATTTAAGGATCTTCTGAACTTATCACATTTCATTCATGTGAAGACAACCCTTCTTGTGCCCCACCAAGTTGCCCAGGATGTCGAGCATCAATGGCTGCTTTGCTCGTACCAGACGCTCCTTCCTCCCCGCCATTTGTCATCTTGCCATTTAAACATCCAATCCATTAAAGCATAAGAGAGAGAGAGAGAGAGAGAGAGAGAGAGAGAGAGAACCAACCAGCAACCACTTGTGCTCGCACCTTCGCCCATTTCTGGCGATTCTCGCGTTTTGCAAATTTGACCTCTGTTCTAAACTTAAGCACGCCATGGAAATCACACACAGGCTCTTGCATTAGAAACATTAGTTGCCCGGCCCCCCTTGGGACCGGCTATGGAAGGACTTGGGCTGCCTTCAAAATTTGAATATCCAATTCTCTCTCTCTCTCTCTCTCTCTCTCTCGCTTCAGGGGGTCACAGATTCAATCTAGAACTGCGTGAGCAAACATTTGCAGAGCGTCAGGAATATCATGTAGGTGGGGAATCTGCCACGTTTTACGCAGAGACCGATCCAAAAGATGACATCACCGTTTGGCAAATTGAATCACATTTGATTCTGTGCTCTGTTATTCCCCCCCATCCGGCTCTGTTAACTCCCTGAAATCATCTGTTTTTTTTTTAATAACAAAAACTTGGCATCTGCTTCTCTGTTCTTGCTCTGTCCTCCTCCTCCTCCTCCTCCTCCTCCATGATCTCGAGCTCTGCGCCCCTCAAGTTTTTGCAGCTTATAATACAGTGTTAAAAAAGTAGATCTGAACAATGGACAGATGCCCACTTATGCAATGTGATCGTCACCTAATTATATTTTATGTTGGTTACATGTCCTTTTGATTATGTGATCTAGGGTCGTGAAACTTTGCATCATGAACCTGAATTGGACGGTCTGGACAGTTGTTTTCTGTGGGCCTCTTTTGCTTCCATGCAAATGAAGGAATTGTTCGTGCGCTTACACATTTTGAGTCATATGTCACAACCCTCGCGAGCTCTCTACTCAAGAAGTCGCGTCGGTCTACAAATCGGGTTTGGCGATCGATTTTTATTCGCCATTGATTCAGGATGTTGTTTTCAGAAATTTTTTTAGAAACAATCGTATGGCCATTCAACTTCTAAACAATCAATCAACGCACGGTCTAAATCAATTCTTCCGTTCATCAACTTTCTTTTTCTTCTTCTTCTTCCTCCTCCTCCTACATTTTGCTTATGCTTTATACTCGATTTCCATGCTTTTAGGTTGTGACCGTCTTGACTTAATTAGACTTTAGAAAAGAGGTTGTCGTGCTAATTGCGCTACGAGATCTAAGCTAATCACCACATCCAAAAGATTAAAGAGTATACCACATTTTAAATAAAGAAAGACCGGCGAATATTTTCTCTCTCTTCCTCTCCTCTCTCTGATAGGGGGACCACATAGCAAATATTATATATTGAAGTTCTGAGACGAGGCTGCGATGCCTAGGACGTCAATTTAGGAAATTGGGAGTCCCATCCAGCAAACAACAAAAAGGTTTTGTGGAGTCTTATCTCTCTATGTGGCCGTGGTCCCCGAAACTGATAAGGGATGGGCAAGCCCCAATCTCTGAGCTAACTGAGATTCTACAAACAGTAGAATTGATAGGGAGGGTGATGGGCCACGTGTCCTTACTCCTTTGGGAACAACAAGAACGTGCAATCTCTTTTCGTGAACAGTTACTATAGTTAGGATTAATCAGAAATGACGTAACTCGTTCGCGAGATGGAATCCGAGTAGTTCGATGAAACGTGGTTTGCCAAATTAGCAGCATGCTTCTTGCTGCTGATCATATGATGCACCACAACCTCAAACCTCGGTTTTTCCGCGTCGAGTTCCCGAGAGCACGTGAACTCTCTTTGAAGGGCACTTTCGATGGTGCCATGGGATTTTGATCGACAAATCTCTGGTGATCCATCCAACACCCGACATCACATATTCTCAGCAGTCAGCAGTGATATATGTATTAAGGTTCACTACTGTGATTTTGGTAACGTTAGAAGAAGAGAATTTTGGGTTGTGAGCGACTGAAATGAAGTTGATAGGTGTAAATCAAATGAGTTTTCAACGTAGCAATGAGGGTTTCTCTTACTTTCTTGCAATGATTACCAGCTTCTACTGCCCTGTACAGCTTCCGTGTGTTTAGGGCTTAGCCCTTGAACGGGTTTCAGTTTCAGAGTAGGCCTGCAGTGCACCATTTGACCCGAAGAAAACGACAGCGTCCGGAGCATCATCGGCTCACATCAGTCGAACGGGAAATCATCTCTTGCTGTCGGCTCCAAAATTGCCTTACGATTCTCGATTCCGTCGCCCTTCTAGCCGTAATAAGTCGAATGCGACCGGGTTCAGTGGTCGCGCTGGAATTTTGTTAGAAAGTGAGGACGAGGTATTCTTGGTTGTTGCCCAATTTGCTCCATCTCTGCGTTCTTTGGACCACATTTCTAAAATGTATTTACTTCGTCAGCTCTTATTTTTTTTTCCTTTTCTTTTACAAGTGAAAAGATTACGATTGCAGGTGGACCAAGTCCTATACCTCAAAGGCCCCATCTAGCGCGTAACGCTCTCAACTAATAGGCATGTACCCATGCTCGTAAAGAAATTGGGGGGTTGGGGACGTTAATATCTAGGGGTGTGCATGGTCTGGGCTGATAGTCCCAGTCCTCAAATTTTCTGGCCCGGGATCGGCGATCCGATCCGGTTCTAGTGGAACCGCTAACACCGGCTGCTTGTAGAAATATAACATTTGGATCTAAACTAACAACTTCCAATCTCAACCATTCAACCTAATAAAACATACACATGACCATCGTACAACCATCACATGAGTACTTATAATCCTAAGATAATGTGAAAAATTAAATTAGGAAGAAAAACACTTAAAACAATTGAAACAGGATTATGCTCCTGCATCATTCTCCTCCAGTTGGAAAAAATCAAGCTCAAAGTGGGATTACACTTATACTTCATTAAATCTAAGTGCGAACAAAACAACGGGTTTGCATAATATAGTCAAGACAAAACACAGATTGAGTTAAGACAAAACACGATCGGAGGTTGCGTTGCGAAGGCGATACGCGATCCTCAAGCCAGAGGAGGGGAGTGAGTGTCGAGCAGAAGATGGGGAAATTAGATTAACTAGTTCGTAAAAAAAATTTAATTTTTTTTTTCTAATTTTGTGTGTGTGTGTGTGTGTGTGTGTGTGTGTGTGTGTGTGTGTGTATTCTGGGCGGTTTGGTTCGGGCGGTCCGGTCCGGTCCCATCCACCATGTAACCGGGGACCGGACCCCCCCTCTCAAGGACCGGACCAACCCGGCTGGTCCGGTCCGATCCGGTCCCGATCCGGTTTGCTCACCCCTACTAATATCATAGGTGTGAAATTCGATTCCCTTACTTCATAGAGAGTTAGATATATGACAGATAAAAAAAAGAATAACTACGGTAGAATTTTCATGGACTTTATTATCCCTAGGTGCCCAAACATGATACAAGTATGCATTCCGAGTAACATTCAATATAACCGAGGACAACGACTACCCTTCCAAATGGTGGATTGGGCATTGGATTTCTTCCTCCCAAGAAAGAAATTGCTTGCTTAGAAATACCAGAAGGTATAATGACCAAGTTTCCAAACTTACTTCGAAAAAGCTACAACTAAAAAACAAGCTGTCCCTGAATTCCTTAGCAGCATTACAGTATACGCGAAAGGGATGACATGAATGCTCCACTTTAACATTCGATCCTCGGCGGATAGCCTGTTATATATGATAACCCAAACGGAACAGTACGCTTAGGAATATTCGGACAAACCCGATAATCTTGTACCATGCAACTCGGTTAAGATTCATGTCTCGATAGCTCCCAAGCAGATTTAACCGAGAAGACACCACGAGAAGGAGGCTTTCCAGCTAATATGATCAGATATACTAGGATTAGGAAAGGTTGTCCCGCAAATGGTAGCTTGAATATCAACCAGCTCATCAGTTAGTGCAGCAGGCCTGTTCCAATTTGCATCTCCCATAACAATGCCAAGCTTGCTTTGCCACCGTAGACCAGATTTCCTAAAACCATTTTCAGAGAGTAACACACAAGAACATCAACGTAGCCTGTCATGAAAAAGAGCACTCTTCGCATTGGGACATCACTGGGGTTGCGGTGATATGTTCACCTATCTCGAATTCTCGATTTTGGAGACCTCTCTAGAGCTGAGACTTCGCCAATAATAATTACGACTCAAATTGAAATATTATACGATGTGCGTAGAACTCTTAAAATAATTGTTGTAATTATTTATGGATTTATGGCTCAACATTAGTAACGTCTCTTTAATTCACGTGTCCCTTCAGTTCACGTGACTCTTGGTTACACTGCAGTTTCCTTTTATATTGTAATTATGTAAGTGTAACCGACATGGGTTAATGGCTTAACTTATGTGGGCATAAACGACATGACTCGATCGACTAACGAGCAACTGAAACTTCATTACAATCAAGTAAGTATGTATTTGAATTGTAATTCACTATCTTTATTTGTAAAGATTGTACATTGGGCTTGATCGGTATTAAATATTGTTATCGCCTTCTCTGTATCATTATTCTCTAGTGACGACAAACAGTGTTACGTGTTTCCCCTGATACATACGTGCGTAATTTTTCCAACAATAATGTCGTCTTGCAAGGCCAAATATGGTTGCTACGACTTGTTACCCCTCTCCACACTTCGTCATATACATTATAAGCATGAAATAGTGTTACTCCAACTTTTTGTTATTATGGAAATGTGATAGACTTAATCAATGAGAGCAGAGTTTGGTCATTTATTAACAGAATTATTGACAACATAAAGAATCAACATTTTGAAGGAATCGACAAAAAGTGGAGTCGATAATCTCGAATGCAACCGTCAACGTAGTGGAATAAAGTAAACGTAAAGACAGTAAAGTCGATGTAACCATTTGTAATATTTGTTTGTAACATCCGTTGGTAATCGTCGATCGCAGGCTTTGAATAGACAATTTGTATTATTTGGAGGAGCCTCACACGCACAAACAAACAAATGTGTTACCTTTCAATTTCTGCACTATAGTTGTAGTCGTCGATGAATTTCAGGGTGTTCCTTAGCTGTAGTTTCCATATCCGCGTCGTCGATTAAATCCCGACGTTGCATCTTTATGACATCAGGCTTTGCCGTCGATTACATCTCGACGAAGTTTGTGTACTTTCGGTTCCGTTTGAAGTGAAGTTGCCAATTCCCTTGTCTATTTGTGATACTTCTAGTCCGGAATCGCCAGAAAGCCTGTCTCCTATAATAAAATCGTCGCGGCGTCGAATTCCGATGAAGCAAATGGACTTATAACCCCCATACATATTAATTATTCATGACCAAACCTGAAGATTTGGTGGAGTGAATAAAGAGGAGAGAGGATGTGCAAGGCGCAGTTGGAGATGAAGGAGGGAGAGATTGGAATTGGAGAGGAGCTAACCATGGTTAGGATAGAGGGTACGTCCATTAACGTCACAATTTGAACGGGTCAGTTGCATTGCGGATCCCCAGTAAACCACCTCCGTATTTTAAAGCCCGGTTCCGTGGGGAATCACCGCGCCCCAGTCCCCACCATGTTATCTGTATTTCTTTTTATTCCTTTTTTTTTTTCTCTCTCTCTCTTGGCAGGAATATTTCGCTTATAGTGATGAGAAAAACAACGGTAAGATCCAAAAATATGAATGAGTTTATGAAACTTCTCATCATCATCATCATCATCATCATAATAGAAGAAGAAGAGATCCTTATCTTAATAGAAAAATACGAAGGGACATATTCGTAGAGGCTATACAAAGATTAGAAATATATGCATTTCAATTTACGCAAAATCATAAGCGTCTTAATTTCTCCTAATTGATGTCGCGGCGGCATGAATGAAACTATCTGGAAGTTCATTTTACGAAACGACGCAACGAACTCGCATTCAATTTTTTAGCCATCACACGTTTGAGTATTGTACGTGTTTGTCTCCCTCGCTCAAGGCGCGGTTCAAACTTATATACTGAATGGGAATGAGTTATCTTTGCTTTAGCGAGAGCTAAATGAACTTCAGACATCCATTTTTAGGAAAAGGAAGAGCCAAAAAAACAGCGTTGTACGCTTTGGCAATTGCTTCTTTTTACCGAGGGCGTGGCCATGTCGTCATCTTTTTACCGATTCCAATTCCCGAAGACAGATTGCAGAGTTTGGTTCTGGTCTTGCTCTGGTTAAAAAAAAGAAAGAAAGAAAACTTGGGAGTGAGTGTAGATAAAAAGAGAAACTGGAAAGAGGGAGAGAGAGAGGTAAAAAAAGTACTTTTTTAATGTGAAGAGAGACGTAAAAGGTTAAACGGATAGACACACGGGGACGACACATGGCCATGTTGTCTGTACTCAAAATTCCTGAGAAATCAAATGGGGGTGGTTGATTTGAGCTTCACGGATCCGCTTTTCCCGCATCCCTCGCCCCAGGAATGAATGAATCCCGTCGAAGCGCCTTTGGAGTATCCTCTGCCCTCAGCTAACTCACTCCTACTCCACACTCGCTGCCTCTGATCAGTCTGCTTTTTTCTCTTCTCTTCTCTTCTCCTCTCCTTTGTGGAAAGAGAAGAAAAGAGGGTGCTTTCTCGAGTAGTTCCTTCTTCTTTTTGACCACTTTGTTGGGTGTGACTTGATAGTTATGGGGAAAGAGTGGTACTGGGGCGGTGGAAGATCCTCCAAAAGAGGAGGAGGAGATCATCAGAAAGAGACGACCTCTTCTGGGTGCATGTGCGCTGTTTTCCATTTCTTTGATTTTCATCAGTTTCAGTTTGCCATAAACCAGCAACCTTCTTTCAAGTTCGGCTCCTCTCTTCCTGACGAACCCACCATTCCTAAAGGTTTTGTTTCCCTCTGTGTCAAACTTTCTCAGCTTTCTTTCTCAACATTATGGATAAATGTCGCCTTGTATCGTCTCAGGAACAGAAGCGCCAAGGAACAGCTTGGAACTAGAGCAGCCTCGGTTAGAACCCAACCAGAAAGATGGTGAAATTTGTCTAGACATGCCAGTGAGTGTGCATGTTTTTTCTTTTTCGTCATCCCGCATTTTTTTCTTTGCTTTGAAACTGAGTAATGATGATATTATGATGAGAAGTGGGGGAGAAAAAGACCTTAATGCTCCTTCTTTGGATTTCTTTGCCCTCTTAAAATTACGCAGATGGGCATCCAAATCAAAACCAGTGGAGGCAGAAGAGGTCATTGCTGCGACTCTTCTTCTTCTTCCACTACTACACCTGAAATCGTCAGGACTCCAACTCTTGTGGCCCGGCTCATGGGGCTCGATCTTCTTCCAGACAGCTGCTCATCCTCCCCTAGAGTCTCTTCAACGCTAGAGACACCCACCACGATCCCCGGAAAGGCTCATTCGCTCTCTGGTCGACCTCGAAAGCCGCGGTCGAGCGATCAAAAGAGCTGGTCGGAGAATTATGGGGAAGTTAATGCGGGAACTCGGTCTTTGCCGGAGACCCCGAGGATGTCCTCCGCCAGAAGATCGATCGACGCAGATCGCCGTCTCTCTCTCCAAATCAGCAAGGAGAACTTAATTTCGAGCGAAGAATTGGAGTTCTCGCGCTTCACCACGTTGAGGAGGAAAGAATTCAAGAGCGGGGATGAGAACAGGAGCCCGAGTTACTACGCGAGGCAGATTGTGAAGCAAGTGAAGGAAAGCGTCGGAAGGAAAGTAGGAATGGATATCACGAACATGGTCAGGAACAGTGAACAAGGAAGAGACTCAAATGTTGAAGATGTGAAGAAGCATTTCAAATCCAGGAAACCTTCCCGGATTGGTGTGAAAGCTAGGGAAGACAACTCGAGCCCAGGAAAGCAAGAACAGTCAACATCATTTTCTCCTAGGCTCAGGCTCCTGGAGATGAGGGACAAGAAAATTAGACCACCATCATACGTGAAAGATCAAGTTCCTCAAGCTCCAAGCAATGTCGTTGATCTTCAGGCGCAACCCACAAAAAGTACCGTGAAGCCGAAGCCTCAAGCTCCTGAAGGGCTAGTACTGAACCAGCGCAAGTCCACTGAGAAATGCAAAGCGGCGATGGAACGGTTCCAGAAGCCGTCCAGAACGTCGACTCTGAGTATCATCAGGAACAAGCAAGAGGAACTATTTGTTCGTCCGACACAAGCTGCAGTGACATCATCGGCGAACGCTCCGGACAAGAAAAGGAAGAAAACTCCATACTCCGGCGACATTTGTAGCATCGCCGTCCCTACTATTCTCCCAGTTAAGAAAGATCCTTCCCCTCCGGCAACTAAAATCCCCCAAAAACAGGTGCTTCATTTTTAACCCATTTCCGACATTTTTCTTTTTCATATTTTAAAGTGAACGTGAAGCTAGTTTTCTCTCCTCCTTTCTTCTTCCTTTTGAATTTCTGTTGGGTCATGCATTTTACTTGGGGATATTGTTATAGTTATTAGTTATGAACTTTATGGGGGCGGTCGCAGGTGCATGGTCCTTACGCATCAAAGCAGAGCTCGCAGTTATCTGGTGGTTCGAGCCCGCAAGACGCGACGCATGTGCTCAGCGCCCGAAAAAGTGAGGACGACAGGTCGAATGGTGGCGTTTCCTCCGCCACCACCGGCGCTGTAGCAGCGGAATTGCAGTACGTTACCCTAGTACTGGAACATGTAGGCATCGAAAGGCACACATCATCGTTGTCCTCCATGAGATGGTTCTCTCCATCTCATCCACTCGACCCATCAATTTTCGGCCACCTCGAGCTCTTCTCCAATACGTCGTCCCCTGCAGATGGCGATGCTAGTGCTCCGACAGAGACATTGAAGGGTCAATTGCAACACAAGTGCGACAGAAAGCTCTTGTTTGATCTCTTGGACGAAATGTTGGTTGAAGTTTTGAAGCCCTGTCTGAATCTGAAGCCATGTGCAGGTGCATCTGAACGACACAGTCGCCGTGGTTATCATCGTCACGATAAAGGGTCGCAACTAATCGAAACATTACGCACCAAAATCGAGAGCTTTCCGAGAGCAGACTGCCGAGTTCTCGAGGACGTCGATGCTTTGATAGAGAAAGATTTGCCTCACATGAAGCACCAGAGTTTGAGGGCATTCGAGGAAGAAGGAGACGGGTTGGTCGCAGAAATAGAACGGGACATACTGGACACGCTCGTCCAAGAAACGGCCGTGGCCGTGGCCGTGGCCATGGCATGAGGACATGTATGTGGAGCGTAAGGGGAAGGGGGTGAGGGGTCTTAATTTGTTCAAAAGATGACGAGACAGCTGACCCAGAAAGCATATGGGTCATTCACGTGATGAGATGCTCGATGTGGGTCAGAACACCAGGGGATGGGGACTCCTTGAAAAGAAAAGGAGCTCGACCGATCACACGTAGGACGCAGGTCGGGGGTTCGACTCGCTGTCCGCCCCGACAAGGCGCGGCCTCCGATTGGCTCAGACTCTTTTGGGGCAGAGGAATCCATTGCATTTGCCTTATTGTATATTCTTCAGTGGAGCTTTGTAATTAAGGACAGTATTAATAATAATAAACTGTTAGCGTATTACTATATGTTCCGGTAGCTGTAGCGGTCCTATGTTGCAGCTGTGAGTGAGTGTGCCGTGGACTTGTCCCCCATGCATGCACGGATTCAAATTCTTGATGTAGCATCGTGATAACGTCATGCGCGGATCGGATCGGCACATGTTCGATCCGCTCGGTTTCTATTTAATCCGAGCTGAATTAGGGCTTTGTGCATCCTTTAGTAAAGAAATGCAACTTGGTGGGGGCTCTCGAAATCGATCTCGGTTAGGATTTAAAGACCAAAAGATAATGTTTGTATTTAAGATTGAGGACATCCAAGAAGTCCCGTTTAGTCCTGTACAGAACGAGGCGCAGGAGCAGTTTCTGGGACGTACTGCTGAAGTCTCGAATTAGGCATGTTGGAGCGAACATACAACCCCGATTTGCGCGGGGATACACAAGGTACGGTCTGTCCATACTTTACAACTTTTTTACCTCTTGGTTGCCTAAGAGAAGGAAGAGTAAACTGTAGCATTCGAGCCGGGCGAGATGTGCTGCTATCCGTACCTTCATCAATCATGATGGAGGGGCCATCTAATGGTACCTTGAGTACTGTTCATCTGATCGTAGTGTATGGTGACCAGAAACTTCTTGGTAATTTCTATGTAAATCTTCACATGTGAAACAGTTAGAAAGGAAAAAAAAAAAGTTAATACCACAAAAAATCACAAATTAGTACATCTATGATAAATTTACCCAAAATATTTTTTTGATCACGAAAAATCCCAAATTGACATATTTGTGACAAATTTACCCCAAATTATTTTTTTAACCACGTAAAACCCAAAATCGGTACATCTGTGACAAATTTACCCCAAACTATTTTTTTGACCACAAAAAATCATAAACATGTACACTTGTGACAAATTTACCCTCCGTTAGTTTCCGTTAAATTTTACCATCGAATTGCTAAGTTAAAAGACACGTGGCAGTTAACGGGTATATCCATTTGGGGTTTTTACTCTCTGGTTGTCACAGATGCATCAATTTAGGGATTTTCGTGGTATTAACTCAATTTAATAGAAACTAACGGATAGTAAAATTGTCACAAGTGTACCAGTTTGGGGTAAATTTATCACAGGTGTATCAGTTTATGGTTTTTTGTGGTAAAAAAATAGTTTGGGGTAAATTTATCTCAGATGTACCAGTTTGAGATTTTTTTTATGGTAAAAGAAATAGTTTGGGGGTAAATTTGTCATAAATTCATCAGTTTAAGGTTTTTCGTGGTATTAACCCGACAAAAAATGTGATTCTGATGATGAATGGATGCATTTTTTCATACCTGGATGCCAACTTATTATAAACCACTAGACACTTAGGTTTCGTTTGTTTCGCAGAAAACAAACCATTTGAAAATCATTTTCTAAAAATTATCGCTTGTTTAATTTGAAATAATTAGTCAATTGAAAATATTTTCGTTATCGATAATAATTTATACCTAATTTTTGTGGAAAATAATTTTTTTTATTCATTTTTGTAAGGGATACAAGCAATCGTTTTTAGGAGAATATTTTTCAAATTGCGAGCCATAATTACCCAAAAGTTAGGACAACTTATGTGACCGCATTAGGACCAGTAATGACATCCAAACGGTTTCTAGAAGGGACATATAAGGCTTTGAAGCACCCTACTTTTGGTATGCACGTTTGAAAGTGAATATGACCATAGGAAATATTACCCCAATATTGTCTCTATACACAAAATAAGGGGGAAGAAGGTCGGCGAATGTGTAAAAATCAAACCAAACTTTGAATTTTGGCCCGGGAAATATAGAGAGACACTTTAAGATTAGAAAGGTGTCATATATATATATATATATTGGAGTGCTCTTATTTCTTATCCAATATGGTCGTAACATAAGTCACTCAGATGAGACAATAGATGCGTTTCTTTTCTTCTTTTTATCCTTTTCGTAACTGTTCCTTCCTGATCGTCGCTACCATAGGCGGCCCTCGCTAGATCTGAGTGAGGTCCGTGAGCCCTCGCTGTAGCCGGCGAGGTGCATTCTAGCCCTGGCCAACTAGCTGGCGAATGTGTGCAGGCCCTTGCCAGTGGTCAGTGAGGGTCATTGGCCATCATCGAGGCCTAGGCAACCCCTTGTTGGTCCTCTCCGGGAAAATGAATAGTGAAAAAAAAGAAAATAAATAATAAAAAGTTGTAAAATTTCTCAAAACAATGTCGTCTTGAGTTCATATTGTTCACTTTAGTCGATGGTCGTGCCACATAGGACGGTCGGCACTGACTAGACTGCCACGTTAGTGACTTCCGATCGTTATTTGGAAAAGGTAACCAAAATGTCCTAAACCTTTTGAAAATTTATCAATGTAGTCTATCCGGCCAATTTTGGCTAGAAATCGTTGGCATAGACGCTGGCCGTCTTACATGGCATGGTCGACCCTAATGTGGACAATTTTTTTTAAAAAAATTCTGAAAATTTTATTACTTTTCTTGTTTTATCCTTTTTCTTTTCTTTTTCTTCCTTCTTTCCTTTCATTTTTCCCCAACTGGACCGGCGAGGAACTCTGCACCCTCGCCTATGGCCAACGAGGGCGTCGCAGCTCTCGCCTGGATCTGCCCAACGCCCTCACTTGTGGCCGGCTAGGGTGTTGGCCCTTACCGGCCCAGAGTTGAGAAAACAAACAAACAAAGAAAAAAAATAAAAAAATTCAGAAAAATTCGTCTGCATCAGTGTTGATTGTGCCGCATAGGATGATTAGTGTCCATATCAGTGATTTTTGGTCATATTAATAAGTCGTTAAAAAGTTTAAAACTCAAATTGTATATTGAAATGTTTAGGACTAAATTAGCACAAGTGCAATAGATTAAGGTCTTTTCTAGGTATTTTTCCCGGCGTTATTGTTATGGTTCAAAATTAATAAAATACGAAAATTCTATCACAATCTTTAAGGAGTCTTCGTATGACACTCTGACAATAACGATATCGTCATTTCCTAATTTATGGTAAACTAGTTTCAAATTTCAGTTCATCAAGTTTTTTTATTGTTAGGTTACAAGTATGGACATTGGAATCCATATATATATACACACACGCATGTGATGCCCAAAATTTGTAATCCACTACTCAAAGACATTGTTGAAAAGAAGTTTGGCCAATCGAAAACGAAAGAAAATATAATAGTCCAACTTAAAATTGGAAAATTTGTTAAACTAGAGGTAAACCCAAGACTCATCTTGCGGCAAATCGAATGAGTCTTGGGTTATGGCAGGAAAGAAAGAAAATGTACCAAAAATGTCCTAAATCTTTTGAAAATTGTTCTAGTTTTTCTAAAAATTTCGGGCCACAAATGTGGCCCGGCTCGATGAATTACTGCAGCAAATGTGGTCGACTAATTGTTATGGCGGGAGACGTCCTATCTAATTCAATGGTAGTCCCCAATATAGTTAAAGAGGGGCCCCAGTAAAGATGTATGACCATTCCCATGCCGAGGACAAGGACACTGGGTGTTATGGACGCGAACTGCCCAGACAAAAGAGGACACATGCGAATTACACCCCTAAAGTTTAAGGGCATCAATCAAAATGTCCCGCTTTCTCAGGAAGATGTCGGATGGAGAGTTATGTATTTGTCCGAGAGCGGTGATGTACTCCCTCGTCGGCATAGTAGAAGAGGAAGGTGAGGGAGTTAAACCAAGACGAGGGAGAGAGGGGACACTAAGCCCTGTTCAAGTCAAGGGAATGGCATGGCGGAGACAGTCAAGTCAGGTCAGGTTAGGACTGTGTCTGTTGCGTATGCATGGCGGGTTGTCTTCTTGAGAGGCAACGATCCAGACGGACCCAACTGGGCGGTTCGTCGCCATTTATTGCTCGACAGCAATAATATTACAGCACCAGGAGCGAGCAATGGCAGTGGGAGCGAGCAATGGCAGTGGCAGAAGGTGGTGGTGGTGGTGGTGGCCGTTATGGCCGTGGCGGAAATCTCAGGGACACAGCAACTCGAGAGGCGAGCGGGAAAAATTCAAATGCATGGCGTGTACAGACGGAGAGCGTGAGAAAATGGGGTAGGCCAGTAGGCTGGTCGCATGCTGACATTGTTTGCGAAATTCAATAATGGGGGATTAATGATGAGAGATTGGAAGGATGGACGGACGATGGTTGCTTTGGGTTGACCGGAAGGGCGCATTTAATGATTTGCTTGGAGGTGTTCGAGGACAGGCTTTTCCAGGCCTGTAGATCTGTTCTCTTCTTCTATGAACCAACTAGGTTGCCTCCTAGGGTCTGTTATCTTAGGTTTGCGAAAATCTTGTACCGGTTTGATTAGCTATTTTTAGGGGTGTCGAAACTGATTTTGGTATTTATTGGAGCTTTAGGGATTGACGGTGACCTTGGATTGTAGAAGGGAAATCGCCATAACTGCTGCACAAGACGAGACGCAGCTTGGGAACTGCCAACTTGGGTCGAGGGTAATGGAGTTGCATTTTAGAGCAGCATAGTCAAACTATATATTTTCCTAATGGCTGTTGATGAACAACTCATGTTGGACTTGACTTTGAGTTCCTGTGAAGAATGTAATAAAATAGTCTTTTTCGGAAATAAGGAGTTCAATGGAGTAACTAATATTTACCAGCACTACAGAATGTTAAATATGTCTTGAAATTTATGTACTCGGCCCGGTTCATCACCCGACCCGACATATTTTTTGTACGGCCAAAAAAGTGGAGAGAAAATTGAGATTTAGTTCGCTTGCTCCAGGGTTGGGATTTTTTTGGGGGGTTCTTTTTATATAGTTGCTATGGTTGTGATCTGTACACTATTTGAACAATAGTAGAATCTTGTTTTGCCTCGCCCGTGGGCATAGATCACCTTGATCGAACCACGTAAATCCTTGTGTTCTGTGTTTGTTTTTCCGGGTTTGTTACAACACAGAATGAAACAAAGTAGGAGGAATCAAAGCTGGATTTAGGAAAGAACCCATAACCTTAGAAGGAAAATGAAGCCCAAAAACTTGAAGGAAACGAAAGATGCATGCTCGAAAATTTCATACTCCAATACGGCACGATCCCTTAAATAGTTTGAGACATGAATTTTAACTTGGTACACCACGAACAGACAAGCGCAAAACTACTACTTCTTCTTTTTTCACACAAACGTGTAAAAAACAAGAATTTCTCGTTGATATTCAGCTCAGTTTCATGTCATAAAAGATCATAAGAGAATTTGAGGAAATGATTATTTTACCCACCATATTTCTATCATAATAAATGAAACAATCTCTGACAAAACATTCATGAGCAGCTGGCAGGTCTCACAAGAAAATTTTACTAATTACTTGAATCATCAGCTTTGGCAACCTTCAATGCATCACCAAAATTGATGAGCTTTGCTACGGTGCATCTGTACAAACAGAGGATACTGATTATGCTCATATTCGCTGTTATTAGCACAAAATTGACTGATACACTATTCCAATTAAAGATTTGGTCTTGCTTATCAGCACAAGCTGCCATCAGAAGAGTGGGAACCCGATGTGCACAAGATAGATTATTACTCACCAACAAATGAGTCAAACTGCATCAGCTTGCCGAACTAGTTAGCCAACTATAAGATAAATTCGGCAAGAAAATTTCACTGATCGACACCAATTACTTCGGCCACCAGGCAAAGAGAGATAAGGCAAGAAAACTCAGAACACTCCAGTCACCTCTTATAAGCAATTCAAGAAAAGAGAACCACATCCAAGCTTTTGCTATCCAGCTACCAACTATATTCCCAAAAATTTCCAACTGCCTTTTCCGTTGGCAACTACCCTTGGACTCTCGAAAGAAGGAAACTCCCTACTCATATCAGTTTATCTAATCTTGAAACCAGTTCAGATAGTGTCTAAATCTATGCAAAAAGCAACGGCTAACATGACCTTCAGAAATTGTGGAAAAGATTACTACAATCATCCAGGTAAATGAAATTTGACTCGCTAAATGGTTGGCTCTTTTTCTTTTGGTGGGGTGGGGACCTTTCTCTTCCTTTTGGGCTGAACTTTCTCCTATCATCTACCTTCCCTATCATTTCTGGCCATATATTGATTCCAAAGATCATTTCCTTTTCACCTTGATCAGCTAAACTTTTGGTGACTCCATCTGTTTCAATATCATGATGAGTGAGGAGGCTCTACAGCCGAGCCACATTAGGCCACTGTGCTCCTAACAGTTTCCTACCCCACACCAGCTGTAGTTCTCCTGGCAATGTCTACGAGACATATATCCCCCCTTCTAGTTCTTACCTCCACAACCCGCCAAAAGATTTATGTCCTAGCATATGCCAGTTGTGATGCATAATCAGCTTTGACTTACCCAGATGACTATCTTTGACAACACCATACTCTTTCTATTTGTTTGATTAGTGACAACGCCATACCAATCACTTGTCAACTAAGCCATGCTGCTTTCGTGATTTCTGGACTAAAGCAGCATGGCTTAGTTGACAAGGAGCTTCTGAAACCATGTGTGATCGATATGTTGGGGGCAAGCATCTGTGCATCTCATCCAACAACAGAGATTTACTCACTGTGCAGCTTTTGATGATCTAATGGTTTTAAAGTTTCAGTCATCTCTCGGTCCCTCCAGTCCAGATAACTGAGTCTGATGCTTATTTGGACCTATTACAAAACTTATGGTCAGAGGAATAAGGTCTTTGCATCTAAGACGTGCTTATTTTAACTCCCTATTGAAAAGCAACATTCTAGAAAGAAAAAGAAGGTGGTGTATCAGTGAATTTATATCAGAGAAATTTACAAATCCGGCAAAAAGTTGATGGGATGCTTAGGAGTATATTTTTCACCAAGGAGCTCCAGCTATAAAGGCAAGCAATGACAAGCCACAAGTTGCGCACAATCCAAGAACAAAGATCAGATGAATCGCAGCAAATTGGAGGTTTGCGATGTTTGGTCCCCGAATGCTCTTAGTTAAATTAGACAGACACAGATTGCAGAGAAAATGAATGATTTGTATAGGAAATGAAATTCTACACTCGCTTATTTTTCTGGGGGAGGAGGACAGAAAAGTATAGTTGATGAGATACGCCCTTTGCGTTCCCTTCAGGAAGCAGCTTGTGTTAGCAAACTGAGGACAGCTTCTTTTGTGGGTAGTGCAGGAATAGCTCCTCGCTTGGTCACTGTGACTGCGCCGCAGACATTCGCAAAGATCAATGCTTCCCTTAGCCGCTCCTCATCCTGCGCCCAAGGTCAAATTTTTACCATGACGGAAAAAATGCAGAGTACTGACACAATGCAGAGCACATTACTATTATTAGCAGTCAACAAATGTTCTGTTTCTCGTTCAGCCTCCAAGTACCGTGTCCCAGGTAAACACTTTGAAACATCTAATTGTGCTTATGCCCATAGCCATCTTAAATTGGACAAAAAAATGACTATAAGCCCTCATGCAAACAACCTCAAGATCGTGAATAATGCCGAGAAAGGTGGCCACTTGCATTACATTCTTAATACGAAAGGATTGACTCCTGACATATAGATGAAATATAGCCAGTTTAGCGTTGAAGCTGGAATTTAGACAGAAACTATAATGAATTATCATATATTCGCATTATGCAGTTTTCAAGGGATTTACTAGACAATGGTGTTTGCTCATGATGCATTTCTACCGCTTTTCCATTTGCCTCGATGAGCTGAAAGAAGAGCCATAGCTATGGGATATCGGAGAAAACTGGTATGCATTACTGATAGGGATTCGACATCTTCTCTAGCATTATATTCGCAAACAACACTTCTATCAGTTACATTCAACTTAGATTTTATTCGTCAGAAGCTCTTACGTATTAAGGAAACCAGACAAGTAGCTATAAGTCAGCCAATTATAGAAAAACCATTGGTACCTTGTAAAGATTAGGGTCAGAAGCCAGGCAATATAGTATCCCACCAACAAAAGCATCGCCTGCCCCAGTTGTGTCAACTGCCTTTACTTTAACACCAGCAACCCGGCCTCTGAATTCCTGTGCAGAATTTTGGTTTTGTCAATTAACCTATGAGCTTTCTGGCCTAAAATGATAATTACCTGATTAGCTTTGCCAAAACGAAGTTAGTTTATAAGCTTTAGCTCCAAAAAGAAGAAGGTTTGATCCAGTTAATAGGGAACTATTCAGCAATGATAATGTACATGATACTGAATTTCTCAAAATGTATACATTACATTAAATTCAAGCAATTAACTTTCAGGGAGGTACTTAGGATTTTAATAAAAAAGCAGCTTCGACTGAAGGAGTTCAAGTACAAAGACCAACTAGGATTCAGGAAATTTTTCTTCCACTAAGATTAATGTCGAAGAATAAAATGTCACATGATATTCTAGGGTAGCTTACCTTTGTAAAATATCTGCAGCCCTCTGATCCTTCAGTAACAATCAGAAGTTTAAGATTAGGATGAAAGAGCCTGTCCAAGACCATGTTATCATCATTAGGATCATTGCCTCCAGTCAAGAATGTAATTTCTTCCTCGCTTATCTGCCAGTTTAGAAGTGAATCTACATGAGACTCTCATTGTGCCTGCATCATTTATCATCAACGAATACGAAGAATTACATCTAGCAGTAACGCATCATTTCCTTTTATATGCAACCCATGCATTATGAGCAACTACCTTAATGATGTCGGCCTGATCCCATATACTCATTATTCCCTCACGAGCAGCCTCAGCAGATGGCCACAATGGCAATCTCAAATTTGGATCGTAAGAGAGGATGCTCCCTGAGTTTTTGGCAATTTTCATCGCTGCAAGATGAGCTGATTTGCAGGGTTCATCAATCAAACTGATAGAACCATAATGGAAGATCTTTGCCTGCAATGAGTGGTACTTATGAATTTCAATAACCGTGTTTTGCCAAAAAAAAAGAATGGCAATATTTGTCCAGATAGACACCCCCGAAAGAATCAACTAATAGTATTCATTCTAATGGGCATGGGAATGAAAAACAACAAATCCCATGATCCGTGAAAGGGGAAAGAGAGAAAAGAAAGCAAACCTTGCTGATAAGTTCAACATCTAGTTCTGATTCATGTAAAAGCATGTCAGCACTTGGATGACGAAAAAATAGGAACTCTCGCTCCCCATCAGCTCTATTGGTAACAAAAGCCAATGCAGTTCTTGCATTGTGATCAAACCGCACACCGGAGTTGTCAACATTATTTTGCTTTAAAATGTTAGCCAACATATATCCAAATTCATCATCACCAACCTGTGACACAAACTTATAATGAGTTGTTGGTGGTGTTGGGAAAGTGATAATAAGCTAGCGGATGTCTATCAGCAGGAACTGAACTTCAGGGCCAGAGATTTTTAGGACAAGGCATCTGCTGGCCTATTTCTGTAATTGGATATGCCCAGACATAAGATGGTGTGCATGCAGTTGCTCCATATAAGGCAATCACGAAAGAAGAAAAAGACCGCCACAGAAATTTAATGCCAGCAACAAATGGTACTTTTTAGGTGTCTAGTTAACAAATGCCCGGACATTCGTTAAGCCAACTCTGCATAGTAAATTAATACTTTCAAGGATTGGAAGAAAATTATGTGTACTCAATGCACCCATCACAAGAAGATCAGACATGAGAATTTATCTTTTCATATTTGCAATACATATTAATTATATCTTAACTAATGCTTTTAGAGGAAGTGTTAATGTAGTCCTTTTAGCAGTTGATGAGAAGTTAAAAAAACTAATGGCACCTTTCCTACAAAAGCAGCAGAACCTCCCAATCTAGATATGCCAACAGCCACATTAGCAGGAGCACCACCAGGAGCTTTCTCAAAAGCAGGTGCTTCGGCGAGCGAAACTCCGCCGACAGTTGGGACAAAGTCAATCAACATTTCCCCAAAACAGACCACAAGCGAACTATTACCCGGACGCCACCCATTTGCATATGAGGATGCATCATTAGAATCATCTGCATAAAGCCATAAGTTAGTTTCAATACTGTGTGCACCCATCAAATTCAGCTGCAGTAAATGTAATTAACAAAAAAAAAAAAATACTCGCAAATGACGATTGCCTCACATGCTCATCAGAAAATGGATCAAAATTCATAAGAGCATTGGTACCATATATTCCTACTAGCTACACTTAACTGTGCTCGACAATTTTCGAAATTGAATCTTTGCTGGAGAAAAATCGAAAGATTCCTCAATACCCCATATCGTTCTCCCTGATCAAAGCACCCAGAACTTGCTGACCTCTCAACCCGATCCATCACCACCCTTTTTTTCACACTAAATGAAGGGAAGAGAATGATGATGAGTCGTTGAGTCGCCGCTGACTGTATCCATTTAATATCTACATCATGAATGCAACCGCCCCTTCAACAACGAGCCAACTAACCCCACCGTTGTTGTCGAGAAGACAACAGGGGAAAGCTGGTGCATGGTTGGTGAATAATGATCAAACATCAGTTCCAAATCTCAAGAACGTTCTGATACCCAATCGAACCCCAAATCAAAGCGTTCATCACGGGATATTCATTCATCAGAACTCACGACTGCCAATATGCGGAAAGATGGTTCCTGAACTCGTAGAGGAGTTGCAAGAATGAACATGGATGAGATGCGCGTGGAATGGGCAATCAAAATCTTGAAGCGGGGATGAAGAGAAAACCAAGACGGCGAAGAAACTAATGCATACGTAGCGGGATGCAACGAATCGACCAAGAACAAGACCAAGAACAGACCTGTAGCCATCTCTGAGCCGAAGAAGCTGATTGAACAGAGGCGAGAAGGCAGTTATGGGGAAGATGATTGCAGTTCCGTGTGGAAGATGATGGCCGGATTCAACACCGAAGGATTTAAGCAAGTTGAAAATGGAGACACGGGTCTTATAAAACGGGAGGCTACAGCGTACAACAATCGGCTGCATCTTCGTCGAATCTAACGAGGATCTTGATTATCTTAAATCATTTTTTTAGTCAATTTTATTCTCCACAGCTGTTTTAGTTTGTTAATTCGGGGGCGAAAGGGCGTTCTGGTTTCTTGTTTTTCCCAAAGAATTTCGTCAAGAAAATGTTTCCTACAAACTCTAATCAAATAGCCAAATGAAGTGAATCTTGAAATTACAATTCAGAAAACTTAATCATCAAAATATTAAAGTCCAATAAGTGAGAAAGATGCCACCTTTTCTTCATTCCCAGTCAAAAATGAATAGATTAGTGCTGAAAATCTATGTACCAAAAGTGCACTTGGCAATGATTCCGTAAAAAAAATTCATTTTTTTTTTCGGAATTGATTTTTTTTTCTGTTTCCCGAAAGAGTTTTAAAGAATCAGAACGCGTTTAGTAACTGCACAAAATTTATATTCTCGAAACAGAAATGTGTTTGATAATTGTATAAAATTTATGTTCCGAAGAACAGAATCAGAGAATTGCCAAATAAGCCTTAAGGGCACGCATGATAACCATTCTATCTATGGAATCAATTTCTTTTTATTTCTAGTTTCTAGATGAGTTTTTGAGCAAAAAAACGCGTTCGATAACGATATAAAATTTCTGTTCCTAAAACAGGAATTCGTTTGATAACAGTTGAAAATTTCTAGTTCTGGAATATTATTAACACAAAATCTTCTCCGAAAAATATCTACTTCATTTTTAATTTTTTAAAATTTATTTAAAAAATAATTTTTATTATTTTTATTATTATTTACTATTTAAAAATAAAAAATTATTATTTATTTTTAACTCTGGTGGCAGTGGCCGGCGGTGGTGGGCATCAGTAGTCGGCCGAGGTCGGCGGAGGGCGGTGATGGCTGGCAATGCGGCGGGGGGCGATGCTGGGCGGTGGCCGGCGACTAGGGGCGGCGGTGGCAGTCGAGGGGTGGCAGTTGGTGATAGCGGTCGGCGGTGGTTGCTGCGGCGGTCAGCGACAGGCAATGGGTGGCAGCGGCGGGGTTGACGACCGTCGGCGGTGGTCGTGGCGGAGGGAAGTGGTTGGCGACGGGGGTGGCGGAGGTCAACGATGGTGGCGGCGGTGGGCGAGGGCTGCTCGTAGTTGGCGGCGGCGGGCGGCGATCGACGAAGGAAGGGCGATAGAGAGAGTGCGACGAGGACATGAGAAAAAACGAAGGACGTTGGTAGGTTGTTTCTCATTTCTATTTCTAGATGAGAGAAGCTACAATTTTTAGCTTCTCATTTCTCCTTCAAATCTATTTATGGAACAAAAATAATTTTCAGAAACGGAAAAATAGAATTGCATTACCAAACGAATTTCTATTTCAAAGCTGTTCCAGAAACAAGGGATGATCGGTTCTAGGTTGTTCGATTTTCGAGCGATTTCATTAGACCGGAAATATGCCAAAAAAAAAAACATGAGGTATCGAACAAAGAGAGAGAGAGAGGGGGGGGGGGACAAACGGAGAAGGAGACAAAAGGCAAGCTGGTGGGGGGTCGTTCAAGGGGAAAAAGGAAAAGGCTTTGTGAGGGGAAAAAAAGGGGAGAGTCCCGAGAGTGCAGCAGGGGAAAGAATGCCCAAAAAAAAAAAGTTTTCTCTCTTCTGGTGCAGTTCATGAAGAGAGGTAAGAAAAGTCCAATTCAAAGAAAGAAGGCAAACGAGATCGGGGAGGAGAGAAAAGAGGGTATGTGTATTATGTGGGAGCGGCACTGGGAAGAGGATATGCTTTGTAAACATTAGATTTAGGGTTACTTTTAAAAAATTAAAAATTAAATAAAAATTTCGATCGGTCTGGTCTGGTCCTAGGCTCCTAGTACCGAAAACCGGACTGCCCGGCCATCGGTTCCAATTTTAAGAATCGTGAACCGAATCGCCGCCCTCTCGAACCAGGAACTGGATCACCGGTCCCGGTCCTGTTGGTTCGATTTGCTCAGCCCTACCAGAAACAGAGAAATCATGCGCCTCGAGTGACTGCTGAATTCCTCGGATACATATCCTCTTTTTTGGGTGGACCACGGCGGAATATTTTCCATGGATTACGTGCTCTCATGGTATTTCCTTTTCTGCTAAAGGAGTTCCTCTTCCTTTACCTTCAAAGATTCTCCTCCTCCTATTTTTTTATTTTTTTTCCTTTTCTTCGGAACAGAAAATGGGAAAAGAAGATACATCAATGACTAATGAATTGCCCCCTTTTCAGACAAATTAAATTTCAATATTTACGTCTCCGTTTCAGAAAAATAAATATCATTTTATATGAGTACATCATGCGAATAGTTAGGTAATACCGAATGCGGCGGTCTATATTAACGGATCAAGTAAGAAGAGGGTTGAAAATCGAGCGACTCGATCGTGATAGTTTATATACTTTATGGTCTATGAAAGATAGAATTCGTGTTGAGTGCCTCGTCCCACCAAGGGATTACCTAACCTATTAGAACGGCGTCACATGCTCCCAGATTCCACACAACAAGAAGTCTAGTTCCAATTTGTGGCCGAGTTTTAAAAAAAAAAACTAATTTCAGCTAATTTCCCATGTTGTCAATCCAAAAAGCTTATTTTAACACAAGGAGAGAGATAAAAGTAATTTGTCAATTTAAGCCCCATTTACTTCGTAAAAAATAAATAACTTGAAAAATATTTTCTCAAAAATAATTTTTTTATATCATGCCATCTATTAGTTTTGATAGAATATTTTAATTATGTTTATATGAGGGACTTTTTCCCCACTCACCCTCCTCGAGAATTCTTTTTAATCTTATTTCATAGACTCGAATTTATCTACCTAAAATAGACTTATTTTGTCATGCACACTCTTATACATAAGGAGGGAAAATTGTCAAAAAAAAAATCCTAAAAATTATTGCACATTTGCCAATTCAGATCAAAACATTTTAATTTTGTCAATTCAGTTCTAAACCTTTTTTTTGTGCCAATTCAGTCCTAAACCTTTTAATTATGTTAATTCAGTCCTAAATCATTTTTTGTGACAATTCAATCGTAAACCTTTTATATTTGTGCCAATTCAGTCCGTGGACAATTTTTAATAATGTTTTATATTTATAGAATTATTTTTCAATATTTTTTTCTTTTTTATCCTTTCTTCTTCCTCCAACCAGTCGTTGGTGGCGACTGGCTAGAGGCCCGGGTGAGCCCTCGCCCAAATCTAGCGAGGTTGGCCTCGCTTAGCCTTGGTGAGGCCCGACCTCGTCTAGGCCAAATTTGGGCGAGGTTGAGCCTCGCCATGGCCGGGGGTAAGTGTCGCTTGAGGCTAGTGAGATCGACCTCCTCGGCCCTAGCCTCTGGCCAGTCGCCGGCTGTTGGAGGAAGAAGAAAGGAAAAAGAAAAAGGAAAGAAAAGGAAAAAATATTATTAAAAATTATTCACTTTGGCGCCAGCCGGTCAAAGTTGGCTCGATGGACTGAATTGTCACAAATGCAAAAGGTTTAGAACTAAATTGGCAAAATTGCAGTATGTTTAGGACCTTTTTTGACAATTTTCCTTAAGTAAGGAGAGAGATTGCTACTCTTAAAACTGCTTCCCTTTTTTTTTTCCCTTTAAATATCCTGTTATCCAACCTTAATTTACATAAGGATATATCAACCGTGGACAAAATTGCAAGTTCAGAAGATTCTGAAAGACTCCATACAGTTGGCACTAATTTTGTTATTTCGATCTCTCGATCTCTTTTCATTTTCCTATCATCATTTCTTTTCAACTCCGCATATTAAATCTCACATGATCTAAGAGATTTGTTAATAAAATAAGAACCTTCAACAATTTGACGATTTTAGCTTGCCGATACGCGCGACTTTGAGCGTGCTGGAATTCAATGACAATGACATGGCAAACATCCATGAAATGATGGGATTACACATCATTTGGGCCGTGATATTGATCACATATGCACATGAAAATTCCTCATGACCTCCAATTTTTAGACCTAGAAAATCACTCAGTTAAGTTGGGGGTGGAGAGCGAGGGAGTTTCATGGAGGGAGACCGCATGTATATAAAAAGTAAGTAAAATCGTTTGCCAAGCAATGTGAAAAAAAATCTCAAAATTCTCTTTCACGTGCAAACTAAGTTAGGAGCGGCATGTGGAATTTGAACACGACATGTGGAATTCGACTGATGGGGTTTGAAGCGCATACGCAAAAAGGATAGCACTGGCTCTGATTACCGTGTTAGAAAGTCTAATTAAAATCTTAAGCTATTAGCTGGAGGGAGATACCACATATATATATATAAAGAACATACAAGTAACGTCGTCAAGCGATGCAGGAACAATATTTCAACGTAGAGAATGAGCATTTTTTGTTTATATCTCTTCTCTAACATACGACTTTCTTTTACTCATTCGGATAAAATTTAGAATAAGTACGAATATTCAGCTCGGCTTAGACACTTGTATGGAAAAACTAAAATTCGAAGACGACCTTTCTCTTTGGGTTTCTCTCGTCGTGTTAGAAATTAGAATAAGAAATATTTTAGGACATGGCACGTTACAACTTCTTACATGGGAAAATAAGGATGAAATGAAATGTGGGTCATCAGATGTGTCATGCTCGGACTCAAATTAAAAAAAAAGAAAAGGAATAGTACCAAGCTTAGTGACATCACCAGTGGGCCGGGTTGACTCGAAGCCCATGGGCCAAACATCTGCCATCCATCCAACTTCCAATAGGGCTCTGTTTCCTCTCTTTCTCATAATCAGAAGTTATCTTTTTTACTTCGACAAGGAAACAAACTCTCAACCAATGATTTTTTGGTAAAAATAATTAAAATTAATTTTCTGGTCAAAGAAGAAAAAATTTAAGTTGGCTTATTTCACCGCCAAAGAATATTTTTTTTTTTTTCATTTATTTATCAAAATAAGACATCTTTTATTCACATGAAAAAGATAATGTTACTTATAATTTTTGAATTTAAAAGGATAAGGGAGAACCAAGTGACTTGTCCCTTCTTCAGTCAACAATTTTTCTTTTCTCCTATTGAAGTCGGCAACTTCAAGAGGCGGTGAAATTACTCTATAAAAATACATCATGAAGTCTTTTTTGTTGAGTTAAGCCTTAGAAGCATGTATAGAGCGAGAGAGTTAAGGTTGTAGAGCTAAAAGCTCGTATATTCTCCGGGTAAAGCCCTCGGAAATGGCATTCTGAATCTGTTTCTTTCTCCTTTGTGTGTTTGTGTTCCAACAGATACAACATAAGATCCCATGTCTCTGCACATTCACACGAGTTGGAAGTCTGTCACCAACAAGTCTCCTAACCCAAAGACAGAATAGGATCAGAATTTACAAAAAAGACTGTGAAAGGCAGCTATTTCGAGCTTGCCGAATACAATAAAGAAAAGCACGCCGGGAGAGCTCGAAAAGATGAAGTACTAATTTTCAAGGGAAAGAAAAAGTAGTGAACGAAAGAGAAAGCAAACCACATCCACATAGTTAATTACTCATCCACGATTGAGGGGTCCGGAACCATCACGACCCTTTCAATTTCGTACAACGTGATAAACAAAGAGAAATCTCGGGCCACATGTTTGCGTGGCGATCCCATCCGGTGGACCGACCAGTCAAGTCGTCGACAGGAAAGCCTTTAATGTTTGGACCAGAGGCTTGCTCTTGTCCGGTTCTCTAACCTCAATCCCATGATGCCCGCCCTCCGTGAAATCCCTCACCACACTCGCTCCCTTCTCTTGCAGCACTTTCGCTAACTCCACCTGTCGATCGATTAGCGGGTCTCCGTCGCAGCCGATGACCAGTAGCCTCCAACCCAGCGACCTCATCTTATCCACCCCTTCCGAGAGCTTGGAGCCACCGTCCACCGTTGGATTACAGTACGGGTGGTCCCGCGTAACCCCAAGCGGCAGCGACAGCTCCCACATGAAATCGTTGACCGCCAGCGGCAGCGTCAGCTCGTTCGCCAGTCTCAGCTCCGACGGCGTCCGCTGGGTGCCGCCGAAGTAGGGGTGGTGCAGTATCAGCCCTCGGATCTTCAACGGCTCGAGGTCGCCGTGCGACGCGGATGCACGTAGCCCTGCATGGAAGGCCAAGTTGCCGCCCGCGCTCGTGCCCATGAGATAGCACGCGGAGAGATCGGTGTGGTCCGCGAGCCACTCGTCTCGGGCGGTTTTAACCCAGTGCAGCGCCTCCACCGCGTCGTCGTACGCCGTGGGGAGCCGGTGCTCCGGGGCAAGGCGATACTCCACCGACACGACGACAGCGGA
Source organism: Lenwebbia sp. NSW1173648 (assembly GCA_029784005.1). NCBI lineage: Eukaryota > Viridiplantae > Streptophyta > Magnoliopsida > Myrtales > Myrtaceae > Lenwebbia > Lenwebbia sp. NSW1173648. Next base: position 1,175,629 of record JARCGZ010000008.1, on the reverse strand, counting down.
GAGCTCGCGCGCAAGAGTGACACAGAACTCGTGGCATAAAGTCCAAGCCGCGCTGCCGATAACGAATCCCCCGCCATGGTAGTAAATTATGAGGGGGAGTTTCTCCTCCGAGCACGACGGTGCCCGGTGGGGTAGGAAGATCCTGGCCCAGGTGTTGTGGGAAGGGTTGATCGGGAGGTCCTTGGAGAGGACTGGACTGGTGGGAGAGGTGGGATTGGGTGTGGCGGAGGTGACCGGAATGATGAGGCGGTCGCGGTTGAGGGTGCCATCGGGATTGAGGGTGATCTGGAGATGCTCCAGAGGGTTGACTGTGAGATTGGAGGATGCAGTTTCGGTTGACATGGTATCTAAGCACAGAGCATTTCATGGGAGGGACAAGGCCGAAGGGGATTCTTATATTTTCTCCTCCGTGCGTGGCTGGTAGCTTGTGTGATTGCGGCCTCGTGGGCGGCTAAATTTGTGTCGAACGCAATGACGTTTTCTCAATTTTCAAGAGTTGGAAAAAGCAGATCAAAACGGTCAATTATGGGTTCAGTCGGTTTCGAACACCAGATTTGGGAAAATTACAAAATAAAATCATAAACCTGCTGCGTTTATGTCAATTCAATCATAAATATTTTAATTTGGCAAATTTAGTCCTAAAATTTTTGACAATTTGACAATATAGTCCATCCGATCAATTTTAGCCGATAATAACTAAGGTGGACGTCGACCGTCCTATGTGGCACCTCTGGCACGACAATTTTATCAAAAATTTGACTTTTTTTGAATTTTTTATTTTACATCATTTATTTATTTTCTTTTTTCTTATTTTTCCTTTATCGGGGCCGGCGACGACCTGACAACCCTCATTGGCTGGTCGTGGCCTCGCCCAGCCCTCTCCGATCAATGCCTAAGTCCAGCCACTGACGTAAAAGAAAGAAAAAACAGAAAGAAGAAAATGGAAAAATGTTGCGACCTAAAATTTTTAGGAAATCTTAGGTTAATGGATTATCAGATTAATTATTTCATTAACTTAACTTGAACTCCAATTGAACCACATTCCACCTTTTTTTTTTTTTTTCACAACTTGGTTCCTGTCTTCTTTTTCAGAACTTTTCTGGAAGATCTCTTTTGACCGAGTGCAGGAGGCTGATCCTGATCGGACGATAGAGCAGGTGTTTAGGGAGGGGTACTATTATGTTGATGCGCTTACCATCGTCATTTGAAGCTTCTTCTTTAAAGAATCATAACCTTTTAACAATTTTTAGGCGTGCGTAGCATTTCTACAAATATAAAGCAAGGGATCAAATCGAAAATTCATGAATAACCATAAATTTTGGGAAGAGCAACAAAACTTTAGCAAGGGTAGGGGCAGAAGGACACTTCAAGTTCCAAAATTTATGTACGGTGCTAAAAATTTTCGCCGGCTCACTTAGGGTCTGCATGACAATGATTCTGATCCGAAAAAGTAATTCTGATTAGAATTGATTTTTTCTGATTCTGTTCTCTGAATGAGTTTTAGAAAATTAGAACGTGTTTGGTAACTGCACAAAATTTCTGTTCTTGAAATATAAACGCGTTTGGTAACTGCACAAAATTTTTGTTCCCGGAAATAATTCAACTTCACAATTTTTGTCATTTAAGTCAAATAATTACGTAATTATGAAATTTCATCATACATTTCGAATTAATTTAAGATTAATTCATTTTGATTCTCTTATATAACATATTGCATATTGCATATAAATTTTTTTTTTTGTGCTATTTCGTCTAATTGCCGTGTCATAATGATTCATTTTAAGCTTTAAAAAGGAGAGACCATGTTGGGTTAGTACTATATAAACCGTATTAGTTATTAAATAAGATAGCAAATCTTAATCCAATGGCAATATAAATAAGCTTTCCAAGAAAAGTCTGTATTCTATACGGTAAGACCGAAAGCAAAAAAAATCAAGTTGAGTGGTCTATAAACATCGAGTAAATAAAAAGATGTCATGTATAACATCCATCTATACATATAGTCGTTTTCAGAGAGATACTGCTTTGTGAGCCATCAACCATATCGAGCATATTATCGGCTTCGTAATTATGCAATGTTATGGAAATTATGTCAACCGGGTTATGGTTGGCATAGGGCTTGGCCAACGGGATTTGGCATGTTGGAGATCGGCATTGGCTATTTTTTGACAATGCGAACATGGAAAAAAGAGAAGTAGAGGCAGTTATAAGCCACAATCCTAGAATCTCAAGACTTTAAATTCATGAGCAAGAACTCGGCACTAGTAGTTGGCATACCCATGGCAGAAGTGGTTGGCACACCCATGGCTGACGTGGCCGGCACGATGCCAAACTGGTTAAAAGTCCGACATTTGATTATTTATCGAATCATACAAATCCAACCTGTTCACGCCTTTTGCCTATGGATTTCACCGTTGGATCTTGCTGAATTTTTGATAGGTTGTAGCTGACGTCGAGACGATTCCAAGGGTACCAAGATTGCCCAAATCGGACAAGATCTTACCGTTGGATCTCGCCGGAGAATTATCGGCCGTTGAAGGTCATCTTCAACCTTTCGCCGTTGACCGGTCAACGGACGAGGTGGCGCTGACGTGGCATGCCAAGTCAGCCGGTCTTTTTCTAAATAAAAAAAATCATTTTCAGAAATAAAATTCAATTTTCGAAAATTAAAAATCTTTTTCAGAAATTCAAAAATTTGGCAAAACTACGTTGTTTTAGGCCGGTTTGAACCCATATGGTTCGGGCCGGACGCCCGCGAGGCGTGGGCCGGGTCAACCCAACCCGGCCTGGAAAATATTAAATAAAATTCGGAAATTTAAAAAAAAAACCAGAAAATGATTTTAAAAAATCCAAAAATTGGAATATTCTAAAAAATTCAAAAAATTCAGAAAAACCTCAAAAATTAGGAAATGGATCGTTTTAACCGATCAATCCTATTTTTGAAGGTTTTGCCCTTCCAATTTTTCTAAAAATGACGACTTTGCCCTTTATGGGCAAATTGTCTCAAAAATTTTCAAAAATTTTCCAAAAATCATAGAAAATGGGAAACAGTCCACCTTGACTGGCCAAACCCATATTTCGTGATTTCGACTCTCGATTCTTCTTGAAATGACGATTTTACCCCTCATGGGCAAATTGTCTCTAAAAAATTCCAGAAAAATCTCGAAAATTGAGAAACTGGCACATTCAGCTGGCCAATCCTATTTTTCGATGATTTAGGTTCCTAATCCCTTCAAAATTGATAATTTTGCCCCTATGGATAAATTGTCTCCCAAAATGATGATTTTGCCCATGATGGGCAAATCGCCTCCAAATCATCCAAGACTCTTTCCAAACTTCAATACACCCCTCCTCTAAGCCTTTAGGGGTTTACTGGAGATGTCATGTATTGGTTTGATGCGTTTTATCCGCATGTTTTGATTCTTTGATTTGCTCACTTGTCTTTACTAATTGTGATTGATAGGTTAGATATTCCCATATGCATGAACTCATAGTTAGGAAATCACTCAACTTAGGTACCGAAAGGGCGTCAATGGTAATATTGGCGTAACTAAGTCCCCGATCCCAAATCTCTGGTTTCGTTAGAGTCGTACGGCTACTCCCACCGTCCGACGAGGTTTCCGATCTATCTTCCTCAAAGATCGGTGATGACTCCGAAAGCATGTACACCTATGCACATGTCACCTGACCACACCTAAGGTCAAACTCGATTCTTAAATCCCGCCGTCGCGTGAGGTGAGGATTTGGGAGAGTCCAAGCCAATCTCCGGACCGCATTCGATCCGCAGAATTTCGGCAACCACCCCTAAACCTGCTTGCGTCCGCATCCCGGATCGCAAAGGGTCGCGACATACATGCCTACATCTTTAGAGCCACTGCCCTAAATCGAGGGGTTGTTATTCTATTTATAGAAGCCAGCTTACTGTAAGCCAAACGAGGACAATAGCGAGACCTTGTCTAGATAAAGGAGGTTAGATCCCGGGGATAAGAGTTTGGTTTTCTATTCTGCCAACTTCTACCATGCGGTTACTGACATAGCGCTGCTCTTTGGGGGCGAAGGTTATGCTTAGTGTCCATTAGACTATGGAGAACTACTGGTACTGGGCTAAAAAGACAGACGACATCTTATGACAAGGGCATGTAGCTCGAGACAATCGTTGGCCAGTTCCAGACTTGCGTACGAAGAAAGACATTTAAGATGCAAGTTGCCAACCTATTTTCGCTGATTTTGATTTTTCTTCAAAGGAATCTGGAAGTGGCGGCTACAAATATTGACACGCCTACATCTTTAGAGCACTTTGACATTTAAGACGCAAGTTTCGCCGATTTTACTTCACAGAAATCTGGAAGTGGCGGCTAGAAAGGAAAAATCCAGAGAGAAGGAAAAATCTGGCTCGATCTCAGTCCAAAAAATTCTTTAAATGGTTTTCTTAACAGAATCCAAAGAAGAAAGAAAAGCTGCATAATACTACTAGCACTATGTTCTGAAACAATGTCGACAGAAATGGATTCCACTAGAGACGTTTATCTTATTTTATGTGTCTTAATCATATGACTTCCGGTCGTGTTTGAGGTAAAAAAAAAAAAAGTGACAACCATCGTCTAACGATTGTATAGCTAAGAATCAACTTCAAGACAGCAATGAAGCTTTTCACCCACAAAACTCCCTGATGATTAATTTAAGATAAGAGTATTAATTCTCAAGGGAAGAAAAAATGGCGGATCAACGAGAAACCACATTATTTAATCACATGGATACTCCATGTGATAACCAAAGAGAAAGGTCAGGCCACATTTTGCGTGGAGACTCCATCCGGTGGACCGGCCACGTCCTGACGGGTCCCAGTCGTCGTCATGAAACTCTTTACGGTCTGGAGCAGAGGCTTGTTCTCGTCTGGTTCCATGAGCTCGATCCCATGATATCCACCTCCACCCTCACTGAAATCACTCACCACACTTGCTCCCTTCTCTTTCAACAATTTCGCCAGCTCCACCTGTCGGTCAATCAGCGGGTCTCCATCGCAACCGGTGATCAATATCCTCCACCCCAGCGACCTCATCTTATCCACCCCTTCCGACAACTTGGAGCCACCGTCGACCGCTGAATTGCAGTACTCGTGGTCGCGGTTAACCCCGAGCGGTAGCGACAGCTCCCACATGAGATCGCTGGCCGCCAGCGGCAGCATCTGGTCGTTTTCCAGCCTCAGCTCCGACGGCGTCCGCTGGGTCCCGCCAAAGAAGGGATGGTGAAGTATCAGCCCTCGGATTTTCAACGGCTCCAGGTCTTCGTGCGACGCGGATGCGCGTAGCCCTGCATGGAAGGCCAAGTTGCCACCCGCGCTGGTGCCCATGAGATAGCACGTGGAGAGATTGGCGTGGTCCGCGAGCCACTCGTCTCGGGCGTTTTTAACCCAGTGCAGCGCCTCCACCGCGTCGTCGTATGCCATAGGGAGCCGGTGCTCCGGGGCGAGGCGGTACTCCACCGACACAACAACAGCGGAGAGCTCGCGCGCCAGAGTGACGCAGAACTCGTGGAATATGTTCGAGGCCGGGCTGCCAAGGATGAATCCCCCGCCATGGTAGTAAACTATGAGGGGGAGTTTCTCCTCCGAGCACGACCGTGCATGGTGGGGTAGGAAGATCCTGGCCCAAGTATTGTGGGAAGGGTTGACTGGGACGTCCTTGGAGGGGACTGGACCGGCGGGCGGGGTGGGATCGGGTGTGGCGGAGGTGTCCGGAAAGACGAAGCAATCGCGGTTGAGGGTGCCGTCGGGATTGAGGGTGATCTGGAGATATTCCAAAGGGTTGACGGTGAGATTGGAGGGTGCAGTTTCAGTCGACATGGTGTTAGGCATTGAGCATCGCAGAGAATGGGAGGGACAAGGCAAAAGCCTAAAGGGGATTCTTTATATATCCTCGTTCGTGTCTTTGTAGTGTGTGTGTGTGGTTGCAGCCTTGTCGGCAGCTAAAATTTGTAGAATTGATTGATATTTTCTCACTTCCAAGTGCCAAAAGCGGAATTGATTTTTCGGACTTTTCTGCCGCAAAGGCATTAGCTTTCCCTATTTTTGCAGGCCATCATGGTTTTGCATAAGTCCTCCTCCTCCTCCCGTCGCCATTCTAGACTTGGGACATTACTTCATGTCCAACAATGGTACTTTGACTTTCTGACTCTGGTTCTCTTCACGCTCGAAAAGAAATCACCTGCCCTAGAGAGAGAGAGAGAGAGAGAGACAAGGTTGTCAAGACAAAATGGAACCATCTCATCTCATCTCATCCCATCAAAAACGTGTTTCACGAAGATCCAATGAACTTTAGATCTTGGGTGTCGGCATCGGTTTCTGACACTGGATTAAACAGCCTAACTGCTCCCAATGAATTGACAAATGGGCTCCAAGTTAATAGGCTTAATTTCCTTAAAAAAACAAATCTACCTCCATCTTTTTTTAACTAAAGAAAACGTTCAAAAGTTTAGGCTCAGTCTCAAATCTACCATTATTCTCTTTTTAATCTTAGAAAATGGAAAATTTGCCTCTAGTTTAGTTTGTCTAAAACAATTAGGGGTCAGTGTTTCTAGATTCCGTACAGGTTTTGCTTAAAACCTAGAACCTATCCATCGGAACAAGTTCTCTATTTTTTGGAACCTGAAACCTACCATACATACTCTGGAATCTACCATGTCACAAGTTTCAAGATTGGTTCTAGGTTCCACATGTACTTTTAATTGAACGATTGCAGTGAATCATCATCTTTAATGGCCAACATTTGCTATTACAATCCACTGACCACAATTTATACTTGGACAAATGAATAAATATTAAACATTAAAAAAAATAAAAGTCTCAATCATAAATATCGCTAGAAATGGAAGCTCAGACTAGTGGTTCCATAGAACGCCATGGAATACGGCAAGATCCCACGAAGACATATGCTAAGAACAATACAAAAACTTGTTACAGATTACGGGTTAGAGGTTCTAGGTTCCACTTACCTAGAACCTGAAATCTACTCGTTAGAATAGGTTCTTCAATTTTTAAAACTTGGAACCTACTCTACAAACCTTGGAACCTGAAAACTGACCGGTTCCCTACCGATTCAGTTATGCTCACCCCTAAAAAATCACTAACTTTCAATCTATTCTCAAATCTACCCCGTGCTCCAGTTTCAACTTGATGTGGCATTGTCATGTCGGTAACAAATCCACATCAACAAAGTAATGGGCGATAGGTACAGACCGATATGGCATTTTCACGTGGATAACAAATCCACCTTAATAAACATTGTTGAAATCCATTTTAGGATATGAAAATTAGGGATGGCTAAGGAAGTTTTTTTGGACAAAGGGCTAATAGGGGATTTGAGATTTGAGTAAAAAATTGTGATATTTCTTTTAAACAAAAAAGTATGGGGTAGATTTGGGACTGAGCCTAATTTAGGGTTTTCTCTGAAATAAAAACAAAGTACGAGGTAGATTTGTGGACTGGACATAAAGTTTGGAGTTTTTTCTAAGTCAAAATTTTTTTGGGGCAGATTTGAAATTGGACCTAAAATAGAGGGTTTTCAGAGAATTAAGCACAAGTCGATAGGATATTCTTGGTTTTAGTAGTATATTCAACTTTTTTCTGACGCGGTTTCATCCTGATCCAGCATGGGATCGTGGGCTTTGGCTTCGAACAACCATTACGGGTATGGGCTTTGCCTATTTGAGTCAAATAGCAGTAGGCCTCTGTTTGGGCTGTGATGATTGAGCCCACGGAACTGGCTAACATGGGCTCAGCCACTTCAATTATGTATACCAACCTGAGTAGAATAGCAGCATGCCATCAAAACTTCCAATTAACGGCCTGAACTTGATCGTTCATTCACTATTGGTGTTGCTTGGTCCTCCACTATATGAACCGTGAAGATGAAAGTGCATTTTCTCTGTACATATACAGACGCGAGAAAATGAAAAGGAAAATCCATACTTTTTATCGCACTAATTTTGGCACGAGCAGAAAGCGCACAACTAAGGCTATGTTTGTTTCGCGAAGAATGAATGATTTGCAAAATATTTTCCTAAAAATGGGCGTTTATATCGCTTACAAAATTGAATGAACGAAAAGTATTTTTATCATCCACGAAAATGTTTAGACATAAGTTGTTGTCAATAATAAAAATAGTTTCTATTAGCTAATTATTTTAAGCGGCACAGGCGATTATCTTTTTGAAAAGTGTATTTCAAATCATTTATTTTTCGCGAATCAAACGGAGCTTAAGAAATTCTCAGTTTTGTGATTAACTCAAAAGAGGCAAAAGCCATCTTACAAAAGTACAAATGCACATTTAAGGTGTTTGAAATATACGAAAGCAATTTGTGTTTGGCCTCAGATAAGAAGTAACCGGGGTCAATCAATGTACGCAAAAATGGGTCCGAACTGACAAATAAATGGACCAAAATTGCAAAGTTGGCAGAAGGAGAACGACTGATTACCGACGATGTCTTGTAGTTCTTGCATAACTAGTTAATTAATTACTACCCTTTTGCTTGGTTTCTGATACCATTTACATGTGTCTCGGCAAAATATATATATATATATATATATATACCGTTTCCCTCCTTTATAAGTTAATGTGGCATTGCATTATGCTGATTTACCTAATGGCCTAGGCTCGAGGGAAAGGTTTAAGAAGTGAAGAAATAGGACAACATTTGTTTACCCGTGATCTAGAAAAGTATACTATAATGTTTGTAGACAGATAATATTCCTTGTTCTCTTGCAACATAGACTGGACCACTAGCTTCTTTTTATAGATGAAAATACTTTTCGTTCTTTTTATCTGTTGTATATCACTTCCCTCCTTTATAAGTTAATTAATGCTGACTCACCTAACACCCTAGGCTCGATTAAAAGATTCTAGAATTGAAGAAATAGGACAACGTGTGTTTAGGGGTGATCTAGAAAATTGTACAAAATCTTTTGTAGACAAATGATCTTCATTGTTTTCTTGCAAAGGAGACTGGACCACCGGTTTCTCTTTATACATGTGGCCAGGGCTTCATTTGGTTTGTAATCATAGTTTATATTCAATTAAACTCCGTAATTCAGACCACTTGACCCATCACGTAATCAAAGCAGAGCAATTTACTCATTAGAATACCACTGTTTATATTTTGCGTGTACGCACGTGTAAAAGCTTGATGAATTTTACTTATTATATGATAGGCTAAGTTCAAATCGACATATCATATAATATTGTCTTTTGTCTTAAGTATAAATAAACCATTGCAGTGCAAATGCACCCAAGCATTGTAATATGGGAGAATTACAAAAAAAGTCCTAAACCTACTACAATTTTGCCAATTCGGTCTAAACCTTTTGCATTTGTGCCAATTCATAAAAAATTCTAAATATTATTAAAATACTATTAAAAAAAGTCCACGTCAATGTCAGCAGTCCCACGTAAGTGTCGGCCAGCCAAAATTGGCTGGATGGACTGAATTACACAAATGCAAAAGGCTTAAGACTGAATTGACACAATTGCTTAAGACTTTTTTGGTAATTTTCTCATCATAATGTCAATACCTAAATACAAATAATCTGTCGTAGCTTTTGTTTTCAATACTCCAAGATGCTCCATTCTAAGCAGAGAAAGAGAAGAACCCTAGCTGTCATATCTTCTACGCGAATCAAATTGATTTCTCTTTAGCTGTCATATCTTCTTCACTAATCAACTTGACTTCATTTCCGACTCTTAATAGAGGAGATTTCATATTTTCTTAATGTTATCAAGTGAGATTTTTCCTTCAAAAAACCACTACATAAAAAAAAAAAAAACTCGATATATAACCACCAGTGGATTATTACTAGGTTTATTATTAGTGTAAGAAAATTATATACGTTCATCGTTGGATGATACATGAATTTAATGTTAATTTTGTCTCGAATAATAAGCCGCCAAAAGTTGAGAGCATTAAGCAACAGATGGCAATTATAATTCTTCCGATGAGTGTATTTTTCTCTCCAATAACATGTATGTGTCACGAACCGAGAGTTTGTCTAGCGCTCTCACGATCCGTGCGGCCTTAGGAATGAGTTCCCAAGTCAGCCTACACACACTCACACTCACTCAAGGGTCGGGTAACTTGAACCGAACCGAACACACTCACAATGTCACACGATCAAAGAGAGAGTGAGAGGAATCTGAGTTGTATTGATGTTCAGATAGATGTACAAGTGAGGGGGAGAGTCACTATTTATACACAAAAAGCACAGCTCGCGGGTGACTCTTGGTCAGCCCGGTTTTGTCCTGTTCTGAGTCGTCCATAGTGTTTTGTCCGTGTCAAAGTCATCATGTGCTGTCAGCCGCATGATGCACGCATCGTACACGCTCGCCCATGGTGTCAGGTGTCAGGCTCATCATGCATTGTCAGATGTGCGGTGCACGCATCGTGCACGTTCGCCCGTGGATGAATTTGGACACCACCCAGCTCAAGAGTCGCGTCTGTTCGGTTGCCCAGCCGTCTTGGATAATGCTCGACCGGGTCGGGTCGGTTTGGGCAGCCCGATATCACCCCGTTTGACTCATGGATCGACTCACGCATCACGTCACGGCCCATTTTGGTTATCAAATTTGTTGGGCAGTGATATTCTCCCCCACTTAAACGGGCGACGCCCTCGTCGCCTTTCTCAGCATGGAAGACCTCGATGTGTTTCCGGAATTGCCACAATACTTCTTCCGGTTCCCAGCTATTCTCGCTTTCGAGGAGGCCCTTCCACTGAATCAAGTATTCACGCTTGGGCGCCCGATATCGCTTCCTTATGACCCGATCAGCCAGAATGCACTCGACTTCCCGATCATAGGACGTCTTCGCTCCTAAGGGCGCCCGCTGTGATTCCCCCCGCTCCGGCTCTTCCTCGTCCAAGTGAAATGGTTTAAGCATGCTCACGTGAAACATCGGATGGATCTTCAGCTTCGCTGGGAGTTCCAGCTTGTACGCCGCTTTCCCGATCCGTTGCACCACACGGAACGGCCCCTCGTATCGACGCAACAACGCCTTGTGTACCCCCTTGTAACGTAGGGGTAGCTTGCAAAGCAGTTGATCTCCAATCTGGAACTCCACGTGCCGACGCTTCCGATCGGCCCACTTCTTCATTCTCTTCGAAGCTTTGTGGAGGCAAGTACGAGCTAAGTTAGCTTCCTCTTGCCACTCTCTAGCACATTGGTGTGCTGCCGGACTACTCCCCCGATAGCCCGTTGCAACCGCATTGGGAGTAAGCGGTTGTTGTCCCGTGATGATCTCGAACGGGCTCTTCCCCGTTGACTCGCTTCGCTGCAAGTTGTAGGAGAACTGAGCCACATCGATCAGTTTGGCCCAATCCCACTGAGTTGTACTCACGTAGTGCCGTAAGTATACTTCAAGGAGCGCGTTCACCCGCTCGGTCTGACCGTCGGTTTGCGGGTGGAGACTGGTGGAGAAGTTGAGGTTGGTGCCGAGCATCTTGAAAAGTTCGGTCCAGAATCTACCCGTGAACCGAGGATCTCGATCGCTTACGATCGTCCGTGGCACACCCCAATGCTTCACGATATGCTTTAAGAACAGCCTAGCCGCTTCCTCAGCCGGGCAATCATCCGTGGCTGGCACGAACGTTGCATACTTCGAGAATCGATCGACGACGACCATCAAGGTTCGACATCCTTCGGACTTGGGCAATCCGACAATGAAATCCATCGAAACGCTCTCCCATGGTCTCTCCGGGATCTGCAATGGTTCAAGGAGTCCGGCGGGAGACTTTTGCTCCAACTTGTCTTGTTGACACACAAGGCAGGTCCGCACATAAGCTTCGACATCGTCTCTCATGTGCGGCCAAAAGTATCGATCTTCTACGAGCGCCATTGTGCGACGGACTCCAGGATGGCCCGCCCACTTGGAATCGTGGCATTCCCGCAAGATCTCCTTTCGCAGCTTCCCGAAGGATGGGACGTAGAGCCTCCTCCCTTTAGTGTAAAGGAGGTCGTCCTCGCACCAGAATGTTCGAGTCTTGCCTTCCCGAACATACTCGAGCAGCGTCTTTGCCGTGGGGTCATGTTGCAGCCCTTCTTTAATTCTCTCGATCAAAGGACATTCCGGCCGACTCATCAAGGCCAGCTCACCCTTTCGACTCAAGGCATCCGCTACCGAATTCGTCTTCCCCGGCTTGTATTCCAACACGTAGTCGAACTCAGCCAAGAAATCTTGCCATCGAGCTTGCTTCGGGCTCAACTTTTTCTGAGTTTGAAAATAGCTCGTGGCGATGTTGTCCGTCCTCACGACGAACCGCGACCCCAAGAGATAATGCCTCCATGTACGGAGACAATGCACTACCGCAGTCATCTCCTTCTCTTGGACTATATACCGTCGCTCTGTTTCACTCAGCTTCCGAGATTCGAAGGCAACAGGGTGCCCATCTTGCATCAAGACGCCCCGTATGGCAAAGTCAGAGGCGTCGGACTCCACCTCGTAGGGCTTTATGAAGTCAAGCAGCACGAGCACCGGTTCTTCCGTGATCACCCGCTTTAGGTGATCGAACGCCTTCTGGCTTTGCTCTGTCCACCGCCACGTCCTCCCTTTCTTGAGCAGGTCCGTGAGTGGTGTTGTGATATCCGAATAGTCTCGGATGAATCGTCGATAATAGTTCGCCAAACCAAGGAACGATCTTAGCTCCGTTAGTTTCGTCGGTGGCTCCCATTCCGTAATGGCTTGGATCTTCGCTGGATCCATCCGTACACGTCCGCCCCCGATGATGTGGCCGAGGAATGGCACTTCGAGTTGTGCAAAGGCGCACTTCTCCCTTTTCACGTACAGCTCGTTCTCCCTCAAGACTTGGAACACCTGTTTGAGGTGCTCGGTATGCTCCTCGAGCGTCCGACTATAGATAACAATGTCATCCAAGTACACCACAACAAACAGATCAAGGAACGGGTGAAGTACCTTGTTCATGAGCGTGCAAAACGTCGCTGGGGCGTTGGTTAGGCCGAAAGGCATAACTAGAAACTCGTACGAGCCATAGCGAGTCACACACGCCGTCTTTGGTTCGTCCCCTTTAGCAATTCGAACTTGGTAATACCCCGACCGTAGATCGAGCTTTGTGAACCATCGAGCACTCCCAAGCTGGTCGAACAGATCTGTAATGAGGGGAATGGGGTACTTGTTTTTGATAGTCAGCTTATTCAACGCCCGATAATCGATGCACATCGGAAGTGAGCCGTCGTGTTTCTTTTGGAATAGCACGGGCGCACCGAACGGGGCCTTCGAAGGCCGTATATAACCAGCATCAAAGAGGTCTTTGAGTTGCTTCCTCATTTCCTCCAACTCGGGAGGCGCCATGCGATACGACGCCATGGCAGGCTGTCGAGGATCGGGGACTAACTCGATCCGATGGTCCACCTCCCTCTTCGGTGGTAGCTTCTTTGGCAACTCGGGCGGCATTACGTCCTGGAACGTGTCGAGGGCTCGCATCACTTCCGTTGGAGTCTCAACCCCAACGATATCGGGATCTTCGGCCTTCAAGACAGCTACATACGTCTCTTCCCTTTTCTGAGTTCCTCGGGAGAGTTTTATTGCCGAGATCATCTTTCGATTCCGCCTCGGTTCACGATCCAACGGGACCACGCATTGCGATCCGGGATCCAAGATGCACATACAATCCATGGAGGGCACCACCATGCCGTTTATCCGTTCGATAAAACCCAGACCGACGATCATGTCGTAGTCATCGAGGGGGACTACATCGATGTTTTCTCGGCCCTTCCATTGTCCCACAGCAAGCTCCACATTCTTAGCCATGCCGAAAGTAGGGACTTTCTCCGAGTTCACCGTTTTCAGCCACCCGCCTCGTTCCTCAACCTGCAAGTCGAGTTTCTTCGCGGCTTCCTCCGAGATGAACAGATCGGAAGCGCCGGTATCGATGAGAGCACTCATCGTAGTGTCCGTAATCGTCACGTCAGCGAACATCATGCCCTTGGGCTTGCTCGCTTTCTTGGACTGAATAGCGTTTAGGATCCTCACCGACCCCACCTTTGCCGCTTCTTTTTGTTCCTCATCGGCCTTAATAACAGCCGCAACTTTCTGTGCTTTCGGGCAATCCCGAAACTTGTGTGGACCCTGGCAAAAGAAGCACTTGAAAGGGATGGGTCCGTTCCCCCTCAATCCACCGTGGCTGGATCCTGCTTCATCTCGAGCGTGGGGTGCTTTCCGCCGTTGTGGCGGTGATGCTTGTTGCGATCTCCCCCACCAGCACCCCTACCACCCTTGTGTCGAGTGTCTGTCTTTTCCGGGGCGCTAGTTTTGAACTCCACTAGCGATTCAGCCACCGTCAAAGCCGATGCGAGGTCTCTCGCATTCTGCCGCTTCAACTCGTTCTTTGCCCACGGTTTGAGGCCACCCACGAACTGGTAGTACGCCTCCGTGTCGTTCATCGACGGGATTTGAAGTTTCAGTTCTGAAAACTTCCTCACATATTCTCGAACCGCGCCCTTCTGTTCAAGGCGTCGCAGCTCGTCACGAGCTTCCTCCTCTGCGTAGGCAGGGAAGAATTGCCTTCGGAACTCTCCGATAAAGGCTTCCCAAGTTGCGATAAGTTCAGCAGTCCTATCGGCGCTCCAGGTACGCCACCACAGCAGCGCATTCTCGCTCAAGTACATAGCCGCGGTATTCACCCGCGTGGCTTCATCACGAATCCCACTGGCCTCGAAATATTGATTCAAGTACCAGAGGAAGTTGTCAACATCTTTGGCCGTCCTCGAGCCTTTGAACTCCTTAGGTCGAGGGACGTCCACCCTTGGTGGTGCGGGGAGCACCCCGCCCACACGTCCAGCTTCGAGTACGACCACTCTAGCTTTCAGCTCAGCCGATTCAGCTCGTACTTCGTTGAGCTCAGCACGAACAGCCGCCACCAAGGCCTCCAAGGCCTCATTCCTCCGTTGGTTGTCCTCCGAGTCGTTGAGAGCGCCTCTGACTTGCCCCTGGAGTTCACCCGTGCTGTCACGAAGCTCCCGCACCATGGCGAGCAGCTCCTCCTTTCCAGTCACGAGCCCCCTGAAGTCATTGGTCAGCTCCACAATCGTGTCTTGCGACTCCGCAACGGACAGCTCCACCCTGCCCAATAGGATCTCCATCTCGCGCAACACGTCTCGTGAACTTCCACGATCCTTTTTGGTCTTGGTGATGGTGTGCTCGGTGGGCAGATTGGGGGTCCTTCCAGTCCGCTCGTCATCGGACTCATGGACGGCCACCGCTTCAACCGCCTTCTCAGCACCTTTTGCCATCGCGTCAAGCATTGAGCTTTCTCAAGAACGAATCCGCACAAGGATTGAACTAGCTCTGATACCACTTGTCACGGACCGAGAGTTTGTCTAGCGCTCTCACGATCCGTGCGGCCTTAGGAATGAGTTCCCAAGTCAGCCTACACACACTCAAACTCACTCAAGGGTCGGGTAACTTGAACCGAACCGAACACACTCACAATGTCACACGATCAAAGAGAGAGTGGGAGGAATCTGAGTTGTATTGATGTTCAGATAGATGTACAAGTGAGGGGGAGAGTCACTATTTATACACAAAATGCACAGCTCGCGGGTGACTCTTGGTCAGCCCGGTTTTGTCCTATTCTGAGTCGTCCATAATGTTTTGTCCGTGTCAAAGTCATCATGTGCTGTCAGCCGCATGATGCACGCATCGTACACGCTCGCCCATGGTGTCAGGTGTCAGGCTCATCATGCATTGTCAGATGTGCGGTGCACGCATCGTGCACGTTCGCCCGTGGATGAATCTGGACACCACCCAGCTCAAGAGTCGCGTCTGTTCGGTTGCCCAGCCGTCTTGGATAATGCTCGACCGGGTCGGGTCGGTTTGGGCCGCCCGATATCACCCCGTTTGACTCATGGATCGACTCACGCATCACGTCACGGCCCGTTTTGGTTATCAAATTTGTTGGGCCGTGATATATGGGTGTTCAGATCAGTCTTATATTAACTAAAGTAACCATCATTTTTTCATATGCGAGTAAAAATTTCTAACCCTTGTATGAAAACCTGCATTGTCAATGAAATCTTAAAAATATTTGCCATGATTTTTATTTTTATTTTTAATTTGTTAACGTCCCATGTAAGTGTTTGAACTTCCTCTGATGCGTCTTATGTTTTCTCAACATAGTGCAACAACCTAGTTAATCTTTCCAATACATAAAAAAGGAAAAACTCAAAGGCACTTTGTAAGCTTACCCTTCTTGCGGGAAACTTTCCATGAAAGTTCATCCTTGTCAATAACAAAAATCAAACATAGTCCTATATTTTTAAAGGATTTACAGAACTCTCACTTAACATTATCAAACTACCTGCCAAACAATATCAGAATCAGTCTCTCTCATTTTAAATTTGAATCTGTACACCTTTCTCACCTTGTAATTGTTTAATCTCGTTCTCCTGAAATCGTACAAAACTCCAATTTCTATATGCGTTTATCCCTTTGAAACTTCTACTCACGATATTCACACGCACAAGCATGTGCTCTTTTGCTAATCATGAAAAACAGTTCTCTTTGAATCAATGTCAATATCGTATGGAAAGAACACTCGGGGTTAGGTGCTTTTACTCATTTTCTTTCCTCCTTTTGGTGAACGATAAACCATAGGGAAACATGGTACTAGCAGCACAATGTATCATTTGCACAAGTAGACACGTTAAGCATGGACTCTGCAACTCATCGTTCTTGCATTTGCTCCTACAGACAAGAGAGAACTCGAAATATAGAGTACAAAGCCGTGCAGGCATTCTTAGTAGTAATGTTGATTTTATGGAGTAAGATACACAACCAAAACTGATTTGCTCTGCGAGCAAGTTAAAGCATAATCAAACTGTTAATGTTGTATGTATTCAAAAGCTGGATTCCAATATTACGTGGATGGTCCTGTGAGAAATGCTAGATATACCAAGAATGACAATATAGATAATTTGCTACATGATGTGACCGATGGCAAGCTAGTAGGCCATATTCAACATCCAATAACAATCCGCCATATCATTTCTTTCTAAAAAGACGATAGTTAGATTCAACTCCAGAACTCGAAAAGCTTTGCATCCTCATCAAGATGGTCCTTTCCGGTTTACCATCTTTTCATTCCACATAAGTTTTGAGGAAAAGAAATGAATTTTCAAATTTTCTACTTTCTTTGAACATCTTGCTATCCGAGGACAGTGAATTTGAATCTTCCAGGAGGGGTACTCAAACTGTGAATCATGTGCATTTGAAATTTATTACCACAATGCAATAGATGATTCCCTTAGTTTGCTATGTACATCTGATAATACTGCCTCTTAACATGGAAGGACAAGGAAATGTAAAAGAGAGACTGGCCATGCAGTGAAAAAATATTATTAGAAGTGAATAGAGCATCATATTTCTTCCCCTGGTTAAAAAAGCATCGTCTTCGCGAAACCATTGTTGCTCATCAATGAAGCGAGTCATATCACTCCTCTAATTGCGTTAAAGATACAAATAGAAGAATCTCGCAAAGTAGTTAAATCGGACAAAAAAAAACGAGAATACCATTTAGTATCAAGTATGGCAAAAGAAAAACTAGTTAATGGTTATTCACACAGAAGATTATCGAGTTATAAAGAGTACGAATTGCCGGCGTCCATGTTTATGGATCCCATGGGGCCAATAGCTCCCCTGTCCAAGAAATTGATTCAGTTCAACTCAACAAATGCATGTAAAGAGTCAAATTATATGATCTATTTTTAGTAAGAAATCGATCCTATAGCATCCTCTCTTTGGTTAAAATGCACGGGGAAGCATGAAAGCTCTTGGTAGATTTTGCAAAGACAAGCATATTATATATGTCGACAACCCACAAGGGCCACAACTTACAAGCAGTGCATACCAATTAGCTAGGAAACTTCTTTCTGCTTGCTTTCTACAAAGAAGCTCATCAGTTGTCGCCATACGTTTCTGTTTCCTTTTTGCATGGAACGTACTATTTTGCATATTTCAAAAGCTACTACAATCAAAATCTCATACCTCTTCCAATATCTGAAACTGAGTTAAAACCAAGCAGGAGGCCCCATCCTTCCATAAGGGGTCACAAATCCTCTCTAGTATTAACAACAGCCTTGGTAGTCATATGTTAGATTACTTGCGAATTGCGATTAAGAGTTCAACTCGGAATGAGCAGTTCCTTGAGTTCCCCGTCCAACTCAGTTAAATCGAAACTTCCGTCCCCATCAGCCTACAAATGATATTGAACAAATGGCTTAACCCAAAAAAATGCAAAAGAGATATAGAAAGATTGACAAGAACCATGAAAACCTGAATGTTAGAATAATTAAATAATAAACCGCGCCTTCATCTAACAGCTTAAGCTTTTGGGTTGGGCTTTCTAGCATGGTATCAGAGCAGAAGGTCCTGAGTTCAAATCTTCCAGGCCTCATTTGCCTCCCCAATTAAATATGTCCACGCTTAGTACTAGGCAAAAGAGACCAGACTAAGCGTGAGGGGGAGTGTTAGAATAATTAAATAATAAACCGCGCCTTCATCTAACAGCTTAAGCTTTTGGGTTGGACTTTCTAACACTGAACATTCAAAACAAATATTACTTAGGTAACTTACCAGCTCGCAGTGGATTGTGTGGACTACCCTATCATTGACTCGAGTGGAAAAACAGCTAACAACATCAATTCCTTGTTGAAGCAGTAGCTCTAGTACAGTAGATAACAGCAAATCCTTTTCCCTGATGCTTCGGCTGATCACAATTTCCACACTCGCGCGACCTGAATTGACTGCAAACGTGGTCGAGCATGAAAGATCGGTGCTAGGAGAGCCGAGGGAAGTCAAACTATGAATGCTCTTGAGGTCGTCTCTCTTGACGCTCAGCTCTCCGATCTTCGCCTGCAGGTGTGTGATGTAATTCACGGCCTCGTTCATGTGATCCGACATAGAACGCTTTCCCTTAAAAACACCAGTGAAACAAAACCCTAAATTACATACTCATGTTAATCTCTTGCCTCCTCGTATTATCACACAATTAAGCACGCTCCCGCTTGCGCGGGCACAGAAGAAGAGAGCAAAGACTCGAAAGGTAATTAGGTTTTTCACCTTGATGGATTCGAGGGGCAGCTTGGATCTAAGAATTGTGCAAAGCGAAGCCATCTCTTCCCGTCTTTGCCTCTCGATCTCTCTATGCTTCTTCTTCCTAGCGCCGCCGGGATCATGATCTTCGCCGGTCCTCTCGTGGTAGTTAGTGACGGAGAACTTCCGTCTGTTCTTCACCACTTTAAAAATGGCACTACTATTTTCCATATAAGGGCGTCCCAGGATAAGATCTTCGGGGATCTTGTGTTGTTGGTGGGGGTTGGAAGAACAGCTCATTGCTACTGTGTAATGGTAACATTAGCTCTAGATGGAGCGGTTTAAGTACTCATTTAAGTATAATTTATGGAGATATGTTTGTTAGGGTATGTGATTATGGGCCTAAGATGCTTCGTTTTCTAGTCTCTTTCCTTCGTTGGCAAAGGGCAAGCTGAATTAAATAATGGGGAATTGCATTATTGTGAGGTCCTCCAAATGGACTGCCAATTAAATTAATTAAGAATGTTATTAAGGGCTTCCTTTTTCTTGTGGGCACTGTACATTTGTACGAAAGTAAGGCCTAACATCTGAGTTCACATCTAAGGGACCATCGTTCCCACATACTAATTAATGAAAATGCATGTCTCCATCCCATATGAATTTCAACATGTGTACTAAATTCGTGACCATCAAGATTACAAGTCCAAAAGTGAGGAAACGATAAGGGGTGCATGATAACACTTATGGAATGGCTTCTTTGCTCCAGAAGTCATTCCGGTAGAGAAATCCGTTTGATAAACTAACTTCTAAAGCAGAAATTCGTTTGATAAATTTTTTTACTTATGGTAGGATTTTTTACTTATGGTAGGATTTTTCACTTCTAGTAGGATTTTTTGCCCAATTTGAGAAGTAAAAAAAAATAGCTTCTCCAAGTCAAGAAGCACTTCTTGGACAAAAAAAACAAAAAAAAAACTCAAGACTGCCGCCACCGACCACCACCACTGACCACCGGCCGCCATCACCGCCGACCACCGACCACCGACCGCCGCCACCGCTGCCAACCGCCACCGCTGCCAACCGCCACCACCGGCCACCGACTTCCGCCAACCACCATCGACCGCCGCCCACCACCGCCAACCGCCCCTGACCGCCGCCACCACCGCCAACCACCACCGGCCGCCGCCCACCACCGCCGACCGCCTCCACTGCCAGAGTAAAAAATAAATAATATTTTTAATATAAAAAAATAAAATGTTAAAAAATGAAGTAGAAACTTTGTTCGGTTATCAAACGCATTTCTCTATCAGAAATCAACTTTTGGACCATAAGTTGATTTCTGGTAAAGAAGTGTTACCATGCGCGCCCTATAGATCGGTTCACATGGTTACTCCACCACTTATATTTAGAAGCTTCACACCAATTATAGATGCTATCCAAATCCTTTTCCTCTTGACCAAAAAAAAAAAAAAATCCTTTTCCCCATACCATTGATAAGAGGAAAAGTACAGTAAAAGAATTTAAATTACTCCTCGTTATACTAACATACCAAACTTTTTTGTGTCATCAAAACCCTCGAATTGATATCAATGTGAGAAAAATACCCTTTATATACCACAAAAAAAATCCTAAACTTTGCCCACTAGATACCAATATCCCCAAAATTTTCGTTTGTATAATCAATCTTCTAAACTTATATCAATGTAAAAAAAATGTAGGAGATTTTGTCAAACTGGTACAAATTTGGGGATTTTGGTGTCACAAAAAAGGTTTGAGGTAGTGAATATAGCTTAGGATTTTTGGTGACCCAATAAAAGTTTAGGATATTGGTGTGATAGCGGACATATTTTACAATTTTTGGTGGTATAATGCTTGATAATATATGATAAAACAATCTTTGCATGTGCGTCCCTTTATATTTCTTGCCTCAATTGGCATAGATGAATGGTACAATTTCTATACTCAGCTGCAAGCAACAACTCGGCCACAACTTGTAAAAGGCCCTACAAAAGGATTTCAAAACATCTGCTATAGGTGTGATTACTTAGAGGTTTAATAATAAAAAGAAATAAGGAACTTACCTATTATTTATTGCTAATTATGACTCAACCTCGTCCATATATGTTTATAATGTTGAGGTCCCACATCAAATTTATGAAATTTATGAAGAACCAAGTCTAGATGTCTCTACTCTCAACTCTGGCAACTACCCAAGCAATTGGGAACATCTGATCATTTGCATCCCTTCCAACAGCACACAAGATCCGACCTTGACAAATTCTCTTCAAGAAGCAACCATCTAGCCCCACAACTTTCTACATCCAGCAAGGAAGTCTTCTTCTTCTTTTTTCAAGCATCAAAGCAAATGTACATTCTCTCCAACAATGCTTATATTGCATATCAGACTTTCCACTCTTGAATATAATTGTACTATCAGGATTTTTCTCCCTAAGCTCCTCAGCACAATCCCACAGCTTTGCATATTCTTTCCTATAGAATCCGTATCAAAACTTTAGAAGCGAACAGCTTAGCCTTCGTACGCTGAGTCATAGTTACATCTAAGCCCAAGTGCTCCTTGATAAGCTCCTTCAAAGCAAGAGTTTTAATAGTTGGCATAGATCTTATTGTACCAAAATAGTGATTTGCCAATGAAAAACCTGTGACTCTCTTATTTTTTTAAGTTAATTCTACATGTATGTTATGGATGGTACCAAAAGCCTTAGACCAACAACAGAAAAAAAGGGAACTTACGTAAGGCCGTGAAGCCCTTGAAAATATGGCACAGCATTCACAATTGGTGTTGCGATTTTGGGCTTGCACATGTTGAGCGGATCCAAGCTTCATCATCTGATTTTGCTAAGACTGTCGGATTTGGGTTGGATAAAGTGCTTAAGGCCTTACGAATAAGAGTTTTCACCCCACTTCAGCTGCTTACTATAGAGTTAGTCAATAAATTACGACCCCTTTATTAGGTCTGATATCTTTTACAGCAGTGTCTATGTCAACAAACTTATATTGACATATCTTAATATATCTTCTTCCCTCCTTTATAAGTTAATTTAGAATTGCGTAATGTTTACTCACCTAATACCCTAGGCTCGACGGAAGGTCCAAGAATTGAAGAAATAGGACAACGTGTGTTTACCCGTGATCTGGAAAAGTTCACAATAATGTCTGTAGAGCAATGGAGACTGGACCACTGTATCTCTTTATACATGTGGAAGGGGTCGCCAGGGCTTCATTTGGTTTCTAATCATAGTTTATATTTAATTAAACTCCATTATTCAGACCACTCGAGCAGCTAAAGTATAGCAATTTATTCATTGAATACTTGTGTGTACTTATGTACTACGTGTGTACTTGCATGTGGAAAAGTTCGATGAAGCTTATTTGTTATTTGACGGACAACGTGTTAATTGATCGACTGTAAAATATCGTCCAAAAAGATTATGGTAGTACAAACCCAATCGTATCGTTTAAACGTTAGTTTTAAGTGATATTTCAAGTCAATTATTATCCTGAGACTAAGTATATCGGACTCGATTCTATTATCATCACAACAACAACAAAATCAAATTTTAGTAGTTTGTTCTCTGATTTCCCACCACGTGATAAAAAAAACTTGTCAAATTACAAATCATGCGAGATCCATTTCGGTCGGTCGTGGAGCCGGCCTGCTCCATTAATTTGTCGTAGCTTTTGTTCTCAATACTACAAGATGGCCCGTTCTAAGCAGAGAAAGAGAAGAACCCTAGCTGTCATATCTCCTGCAAATCACATTGATTTCACTTTAGCTGTCATATCTTCAACACTAATCAAATTGATTTCACTTTAGCAGTCACATCTTCTACACTAATCAAACTGACTTCACTTTAGCTGTCATATAATTCTGCATTAATCAAACTGATTTCACTTTCCAACTCTTGATTAGGAGTTTCCACGTAGGATTTTTCCTTCACAAAACCGGTATATATAATTACTTAGTTTTAGGACTATGCACCGAATTTTTGAACGTGCGCATTCTAACAAAAGTTAGGGACATCTAATTTCAGGTTAGGGGCATTACTGAGTCACAAGGAACGTAATGAGTGCATTATTGATAAGTGTGAATCACTTGGAGTAAAATTAGCTTTACTCTGTATCAAGTGATGCTGCAAATCTCACATAAATATTTGAGCAACTGAAGCTCAGATTTGTTTAAATCTTTTCGGCCAACCCAATTTGTTCAAACGAAAGTTAGCCCTTGTACAACTTAACCAAACGATTTGGACTCACTCCAAAAAAGATTTATGCCATCCCCGATTTGATACGTTAGTAAAAGTTCCTATCCCTTGTTTGACAACCTGCATTGTCAGTGAAATCTTAAAGATGTTTTTCCTTGTTCTCTCATATGTTAACGTCACATGTAAGTGTTTGAACTTCCTCTGATGCGTCTCATACTTTGTTTCTCAACATATTGTAAGGCGTAGTTAATCTTTCTATACATAAAAAGGAAAAAATCAAAGGGCCTTTGTAACCTTAACCTTTTTGCGGAAAACTTTCCATAAAAGCTCCTTGTCATTAACATCTATCATGCACAGTCGTATACTTTTAATAGATGTACAGAACTCTCACTTAAAATTATCAAACTAACTGCCAAACAATCTCAGGATCTCTCTTCTGACCACACACACACACAAAAAAATATATATATCTCGGCATCTCTTTCATTTTAAATTTGACTATATCTTTCCCATCTTGTAATTATCTGATCTCATTCCCACGAAATCATTCAAAACTCCAATTATCACATGCGTTTATACCTTTAAAGAACCTTTACTCACTATGTTCATACTCACAACTCACAAGCATGTGCTCTTTTGCTAATCATGATGAAGAACAGCGCTCTCTTTGAATCAATGTCGATATCGTATGGAAAGAACACTCGGGGTTCAGTGCTTTTACTCATTCTTCCCCATCCTTTGGTGGAAAAGAAGAAAAAAACATAGGGAAACATGGTAATAGCTGCGCGATGTATCGTTTGCACAGGGAGACATGTTAAGCATGGATACTGCAGGATCTGAAAACAACTAAACCAGGCGCAATTTACATTTGCTCCTAAAGGCTAAAGAGAACTCAAACAATAGAGTACAAAATCCTGGACGCATTTTTGGTAGTAACGCTGATTCGATAGAGTAAGCTACACAACTGAAAGTGGTCTAGTTCGCGAGCAAATTAAAGGATAATCAAATGGTGTTGCATGTATTCGAAAGCTGGATCACAAGTATTACGTCAATGAAAGGATAGATCTTGTGAGGAATGCTATATAATACTCTAAATAATTTACTACAAGATGTGATGGACCGCAAGCTAGTAACGCATATTCAACATCCAATAACAGTCCGCCACATCATTTTTTTCTGAAACAGATGATAGTTAGATTTTATTTCAGAACTTGAAAATCATCGCATCCTGATCAAGATTGTTCATCTTTACCAGTTTTTCATTGCACATATTCTATTTTCTTTGAACAACCTGCTATCCTGGGGCAATGAATATGAATCTACTATGAGTGCTACTCAAACTGTGAGTCATGTGCATTTGAACTTTATTACCACAATGCAATATATGATTCCCTTATTTTGCTATGTGCAATTTATAATATGCCTGTAAATAGGGAGAAAAGGAGGAAATATAAAATAAAAAGACTGGCCGTGCAGTGCATGGATACAATTAAGTATGAATAGAGCATCATATTTTCTCCATCGTCTTCATAAACCATTGTTGCTCATCAATGAATGATGCGAGTGACAGAAGAGTCTTGCAAACCTCCTAAATCTGACAAAACACAAGAACACTATATCAAGTATGGCAAAAGAAAAACTAGTTAATGATTACCCACGCAGAAAATTATCAAGTTATACGGAGAACTAATTGCTGGCGTCCATGTTTTTGGATCTAACTTCCAATGGGGCCAGCCACTCCCCCGTCCAAGAAATCGAGTTCGATACAACTCAACAGATGCATATAGATACTCAATTTGTTTGATCAATTTTTGGTTAGAAATCAACCCTATAGTGTCCTCACTCTGGGGAATGAATGATTTCGCACAGAAACTGCAGTTGGAGATCATGGGGAAAGCATGAAAGCTCTTTGGTAGATTGTGCAAAGACAAACATAATGAATATCCCAATTGCCCACAATTTACAAGCAGTGCATGCTAATTAGCTATGAAACTTCTGGCTGTTTGCTTTCTAACAAGAGGCTCATCAGTCGTCGTGATGTGTTTGTTTTAGCCGTGTTTTTTTTTTCTCTATATTGCTTGGAAGGTACTATTTTGCATAATTTCCAACTTGCAAAAGCAACAACAATCAAAATCTCATACCTCTTGCAATATCAGAAATTGAGTTAAAAACATGCAGGAGGCCTCATCCTTCCAGATGCGTTGCTCTAGGAAATTAATTTCCATAAGGGTCACATATCGTCTTTAGTATTACAACATTCTTGGTAGTCCCATGTTGGATTACTTGCGAATTGCAATCACGGGTTCCCCATTGGATTGAGCAGTTCCGTGAGTTCCCACTTCAAGCGAGTTAAATCGAAACTTCCGTTCCCATAGGCCTACAAATCATGTTGTACAAATGGCTCAACCCCGAAAAAATGCAAAGGAAATGTAAATGACTGACGAGAACTTTGTAAACCTGCATAAATAAGAATAACTTAGGTTACTCACCAGCTCGCAGTGGATTGTGTGGACTATCCTATCATATGCTTGACTGGAAAAACAGCTAACAACATCAAGTCCTTGTTGAAGAAGTAGCTCTATTACAGTAGACAACAGCAAATCCTTATCCCTGATGCTTCGGCTGATCACGATCTCCACACTGTCGCGGCATGAATTGACCGTAAGCGTGGTCGAGCATGAAGAATCGGAGCTAGGAGAGTCCAGGGCAGCCAGACTATATATGCTCTTGAGCTCGTCTCTCTTGAAGCTCAGCTCTCTGATCTTCGCCTGGAGGTGTTTGATGTAATTCACGGCCTCGCCCATGTGATCCGACATCGAACGCTTCCCCTGAAAAAACGAGGGAAACAAAACCCTAAATCACATTCTCATGTAATGTTCGCTCTCTTCGTACCATCACATAATTAAGCAGACTCATACTCGCACAGGCACAGAAGAAGAGAGCGGAGACTCGAAAGGTAATTAGGTTTTTCCACCTTGATGAATTCGAGGGGCAGTTTGGATCTAAGACTGGCGCAAAGCGAAGCCATTTCTTGCCGTCTTTGCCTCTCCATCTCTCTATGCTTTTTCTTCCTGTCGCCGTGGTCACCGTCTTGGCCGGTCCTCTCATGGTAGTTAGTGACGGAGAACTTCCGCCGGCGGCTCTTCACCACTTTAAAAATGGGACTGCCACTTTCCATGAAAGAGCGTCCCAGGATGAGATCTTGGGGGATCTTGCGTTGTTGGTGGGTGTTGGAAGAACAGCTCATTGCTACTGTATAAAGGGGACCTGAGTTCTAGATGGAACGTTTTAAATAGTGTTTAAGTACAATAGATGGAGATTTGTTTGTTAGGGTATGTGATTATGGGCCTAAGATGCTTCGTTTTCTAGTCCCTTTCGTTCATTGGCAAAGGGCAAGCTGAATTAAATAGTGGGGGATTGCATTATTGTGAGGTCCTCGCTAATTAAATTAATTAAGGATGTTATTTAGGGCTTTCTTTTTCTTGTGGGGCACTGTACATCTTGTAGGAAAGTAGGGCCTAACATCTGAAATTCACATTTGAGGGACCATGATTCCCACATGCTAATTAAAGAAGACGGGTCTCCATCATGTATGAATTATCGACATGTGTACTAGGTTCATGACTATGGAGGTTACAAGTCCAAAAGTGGGGAAACAACAATAGGTTTGTTCACATTGTTACTCCACCTCTTGTATCTAGAAGCTTCACACTAATGATTGATGCTATAACTAAGTACGGGAAAAATTACTAAAAAGTCATGAACCTATTGTAATTATATCAATTCACTCCTAAACCCTTTTTTTTTTTGGCCAATTAAGTTATAAACTTTTTGCATTTGTGCCAATTCAGTCCATCCAGCTAATTTTAGCCGAAAATCGCTGGCATAGACGCTAGCCATTTTACATGGTATGGCCGACGCTGGCATGGACATTTTTTTTATAGTATTTTTTTGAATCTTTCTTTATTTTTTTTTATTTTCTTTGTTTTTTCCTTTTTAGTCGCCGGCCCTCGCCAGCCATTGGGTGAGGGTTGTCGGGCCCTCGTTGACCGCTTTAAAGGGAAAAAAAAGAGAAAATATGAGGAAAAAAGGAAAATTAAAGATAAAAAGCTAATAAAATTTATATATATATATATATATATATATATATATATTAAAATATCATCAAAAATTATCCCCGTCAGTGCCAGCCATATCACGTAGGACGGTCGGCTCCATATCAGTGATTTTCGGCCAAAATTAACCAGATTTACTATATTGGCACAAATACAAAATATTTAGTACTCAATTAACATAAAAAGAAAATGTTTATGACTGAATTGACAAAATTTCAATACATTTAGAACTTTTCAAATAATTTTTCCCTATATATGCTATCTAGTGAAATATTTTCTCTCGGATTATTGATAAGATATTATAATTCATATATATGCCATTAAGACAATAAATGCATGGTTATGATGAGGAGGAGACCCATCTTAGTGCGCTAATTATTGATAGTGTGATTTGTTTTTTTTATTAAAAAAATTAGAAAATGCTGCCTTTTAACTAAAGATTCTGCTAGCATGACAGTGTGGCAGTATAACGGTAGAATGCTAGGCATAAAATTAGAGGTGGGTCCCGCCATAATTGCTATATTTTTTTTGCTATTCAGATTGCACCGTTATACCGTTACATTGGCAGCTATTCAAATTCCTTTAACTACCGTGGGTTTGACAAAAAAAAAAAAAAAAACTAATGGGGGATACATTCCTCAAATTTTACACGTGTCACTCAAGCGGACTTCACTCTACCACTATGTCAAATCAAATGGGATTTTTCATCTGCTAGAAAGCTCTCGAGCTACGAAGTCTTTTCGAAGATTTTCAGCCCAATATTTTTTAATTTCATAATCAATTCTTTCTATGGGGAACATCAGTGTTACGATAATCATATTTTGCAAGACATAATAACATAAATTATTTCTGAACTTGATTAAATTTGTAATATCATCACTGGACTTTTAATTCGTGCAATGCGATCTTGAATAGTGAGCCAATGTGTAATTTGACCCCTAAATTTTTAATTTTTTAATCTGATCTTTAATTTGTATAATTGTGAGCGTGAAGGAAAATATTGTGATCTAGTAAGTTGAAAGAATTGAAAAGGGGTGTCAAGTTCACCCTTGTGACTTGTGAGACACGCTACCACGTAACTCTATCTTTCCACCAAAGAATATGGCAATTTTAATAATTTTTCAATAATTTTTTGAGTTATTTTTTTTTATTTTTTTATTTTTTTATTTTTTTAATTATTTTCATTTCTTTTCTTCTTCTTCTTCTTCTTCCTCCTCTAGCCGATCGCCTATCCAACACTGGCTGGAGGAAGGAGAAGAAAAAATAATTTTTTTTTTATAAAATATCAAAATATTAAAATTGCAATATCAGCGCCGACAACGCTACGTCGGCCAAAGTTGACCAGATGGACTGAATGGCACAAATGCAAAAAGTTTAGCAATAAATTGACAAAAAAAATGTAAGACTGAATTGACAATTACAATAAATTTAAGACTTTTTTGGTAATTTTCCCAAGTCTCTAGTGTTGGTATGGTTAGGAAATTCCTAGCGAATACACTCTGTACGATGAGCTACCTAATGAATAAATTCCATTGACTTGAAGTAATGCCGGTGAACTAACACGATCCAAAAGTGCCCTGAAATCGGACTCATATTCCTTTTTTGGTCGGATTTGGCGCCGATCAGGAAAGTCCTACTTGGACTTCTGTTGCAAATTCATGGAAGAAGTCCGAAAGCTTCCTACAAATGTTTGAGTTGGCGAAGCCAGTAGTTCCGACTTTTCTTCGAGAATTGCATCCAACTGCATGAGACAAGTGTCTAGGCTAACAATTGTGTTGAATTATAAGATTGAAGACTAAACTCAATATAATTTATTAAATATAATTACAGACGCAAAAGCGTTTAAATGACTCGAGTGCGATTGTCATTTCCGCTGCATCGCTTGATCTATTGTAAAATCATGTGCTGGTTTTTGGTAAGGTAGGTCACATCAACCGAATCACATAAATTCATTGTCCAGCTTCTTTCTTGATCTATTTTATCTTATCGACTTCTTTCTTGATCTATTTTATCTTATCGACCGATTGCTCGATCAATAGTCAACAAACGGGATAATCTGCACTAAATGAACTATTCATTGAACAGTTGCTCCAATATCAAATGCAGCAAACATTTCCCTCTGCTTGATCGCGATGCAAACCGATCAATGTCCCACGAAAGGAACTCCACCGTAACCAAAATTGAACCTCAACAATGCAAAATTTCAATCACCGAGCCAACCTAATCGTTCTGCAATTCTAAGGCCATTTTAGTTATTTCCTCAGTGAATTGGAGGGATGCCCAAGTTCTCAATAGGAAAGCCTGTACAGTTTCATGCATTAACATGATGTACCTTCTGTGTTGACGGTTCCTCTCATCTCAGCTCTTCTTCAAATCGACTACAATGACACTGATGTTATCCCAACTCTTGCGTCCCAGAGCGAGGCGAGTAAGGAGAGAAGCAGCCAACACACTGCGCGAAGGAAACAAGGGACGGTTCCCATTGTCTTCAGCCGCTGGTCCAGAGTTGAGATCCATTGCCGGAGGACTTCCTTCCCTAAGGCACTTGAAGGCCACTTCACAGGCCAACTCGCTTGACAGGACGTCCCACAAGCCATCACTCGCCAGAATTAAGCAATCATCCTCTGCTTGTCTCACTGTAATAGTTATCTCGGGCTCTGATGTTACAACTTGCTTCAAGTACTTATCTCCTGAAACACCAAAAGTTCCTAATAATCAGTTACTCCTGAAGCCACAGTAGAGAGACATCTATTACTTACTATAGCTTACAAGAGAAGTTAGACGGCAGACAAATGTTACGAGTACCCTAAGCAAGAGGATCATCAATGTGCTTTTCACCCTCGGAGGATAACACAAGCGAAAGAGGAGACAAATGGAAAATAGATTGATCTAGGTGACTAAAGTGACGAAAACAAAGTCTATTCGGCGTCACTCAGCAACCCAAACATCTGCTTACCCTTCTTAAAGTTAGCACTACTGAGTTTCACTCTACAAGGTATCCGTTGAGCACCTCGGTACTATTTCTTATCCATAAAATCCATCTGTTGAAAGTCCGACAAATGCTTATATCCAGACCTAGCCTGTATTTCAGCAACAAGAATCAACCTAGAAGGTAATACCAGTGCAGATAATGCCACTATCAAATCAAGGGATGCAAAATAGCAGACTTCCGCAAGAAAGAACAACAGATAGAGACTTCCGACTGAATGGTAACGTTGACCTTTTTACCTGACATTTAGTTACTAGGTAAAGAAATGGCAGTAGCTGTTTCCTTTCTTTAACCCTTTTCTTTTTCTTTTTCTTTTTCATTTGTTTCTGCCAGGTTCTATTGGGAAAGCAAAAGTTTTTATTTTTTGGTCCCGAAGAGGTCGGTGCCGCATGCTCCCTTTTGTATAGAATAGCACATAATGCATGCTCTATTGAAGTTACTTTCTCTCGTTCTGGTCCATACGGGTTTGCAGTTTGCATGCTAAAGTGAACTCATGCCAGCAGGTTCACTCTGAATACCATAATTGAAACATATAAATAAGTATGTAGGAAAAGTCCCTGCCCACAACATAGCAATCTCTAGTGTGGACTATTTGGGAATAAATCATTTTGGTTAACAATACTATCTTAAGCACAAGCGAGAATTTTCAACGTTTCATAACAGCTCGGGCCTGCAATCACCCAAAATTAATTAAGACTCATGTTGCGATGATTTTTACCTATGGCTCGGGACATAGCCAGAATCCCTTCAACTCTAGCTCCATTCACGTAGATTACCCGTCCTCCAGCAGCTTCAATTCTTGCAAGTTCATCCGGTCTATCTGGCTGTAAGCACAAGAATAAGGGATCTATACACTTAACCATAGTATGAAAATCACTGGAACATATGCAAAGAAACTAGAGACATTGGTTTGCCAGCTGTAGGATAACTTCTTATTAGATGCAATTCAGTAACTAGAGAATTGACTTGCTTGAACCAGTTGACATACTGCAGTTGTTAACAAGATTCAAAGCATTGACCTTTAGAGTTACAGTGTAATACTCCAATTAATATGTGAGATCACCCATTAAACCCGGACCATGCCCCTAAAATGCTTGCTTTCCTTGAATTTGGCAGTAAACAGCTCATTCTCACTGCAGCCTTCTCACACCATGAGAAGGCATGGATTTACTATGTGGAAGTAAGGAGGAGAAGCAGAGTCATAATGGTCGTTCTCTACAAAACATTCTTGCCTAGATGTATAACTAACTCTCTTGACACAGAGGCCAAAAAAGAGATTAACCGAAGAGACAGATTGCCAAGAAGTACTTTATGAACCCAAAGAGTAAATAATTATGTGTCATACCTAACATACCAAAAGTTTAGCGACTTTCCTCACTAAAGGACGTAGTAGCCCAGAATACGACAAAACTGGATTAACTCCTCCAATCATGGATTCCGTGTCAATGTTCCAAATCCCAGGACCAGATGATTAATATAATAACGTAAGAAAACCACAGTATGGTATCTCAGCAAGCCATCCTTTTTCAAAGAAGGAATTTTTAAGGAGAGTAATCTGGTCTTGCAAACGAAGCAAGAACCATTCTTACTACCATGTTTACCTACGTTACAAAGTCAAAGAGAACCAGCAGCATTTAGCATTGCAGGGGAATGTCGGAACTGCCATTCCGTTACATTTCATATCCCGAAGACAGAATCAAGAAAACCGACGCAATCATAGAAGTAGTTTATCGGCCATCTATCTTCTACAATCACTAAGTAAGTCATTGAACAACCTAAGCATGCTGGGGTTTTACGGACAAATGCAAGGGCATGTTTGCTGAAGGGCAGTCAGTCTAAGTTCTGGATCTGATTTCCAAAGGTCAAGCTAAGCATAGTTGAGTACCATTTCCAAGCGAAACGAGCATCGACGCTACTAGAGCCCTGGTGTCGTCAACCTTTGCGATATCCACGTCTCTCCAATCCACACTCTGTTTTATCCAAACAAAACAAGGGAAAAAAACCTAATTTCCTCATCTCCTTATTCATGTGTATTGACAATCCAACATACAGTATGGATTGCAAATTCCATTCTATCATGTCATTCCGCTCTGCCATCACATTTCAGCCGAATTTCAGTAGAAAGCAGCAGGTAGACAAGGAATTGGACAAACTCGAAAACAAAGGGCCGGCAAGGGATAATGCTCACGTCCAGAATCTCATCTAATGCAAGAGAAGCTACTTGCAACATCTGTCAACTGCCGACCGAAAGGCGTGTCGATTGCTTCTAATTCTAAAGACTGTGTTTGCTCCTTTTAGAAGCTGAGCTGTCCCCTGTTCATCAGAAAGCCAAAGGAGAAAGGAACCCACCTTGTGATCGCGCGAGAGAGGAATGGCCTTCCCGCCCCGGCATAGGACGGCGCGCGAGTCCCCGCAATTGGCGACGACAATCCGGTCGGGCGTCAGGAGGGCGGCCACGGCGGTCGAGCCTCCGAGCGCCACCTCCATGGGGTGGCAACCGCACTGGTACCCGACGCTCCCGCAAGCGCACGTGTTCATCGCCACCTCGTCCATCCTCTGGAAACTTTTCCTCATCACTTCCCTCCACACATCGTCTTCATCAGCTCGTTGCTCTCTCACCCGCGTCAACTCCTCCTCTAAGAACACGTGCATCTTCTCCCTACATAATCTTGAAACCTTCATAAGGAAAAAAGAATTATTCAATTCCAAGAAATGATTAAGCCAGACGCACAATAAGCTGTTCCGCGTCAGTCCCATGTGCATTAACTCAATAACAACAAATAGGAAATCGTCCAACCAGGCTTTTTAGGTTTAGCTATTAATTTACGTTTATCAAAGTTCAGTTTGGTGCTCGTCCATCACCGCACATACATGATGACCTCCGTGGCCATCGAACACGGCGAAGAAGTGGACCGGTCGCCGCTGGTTTAACTCCGGCCGGCAGAGTCCCGTCCTCACAGATACCGCGTCCTCCATCTCACGCGACCTTCCAGACACCGACATCACCCCGTACCACCCAACCGACGTCGCTACTGCAACCAAGGCCGGCTGCAGTTGCGACGGAGGCGGCGGCGCCACCAGCTCCTCCGCATCGTCGCCGGAGGATGCCGAGGAGGAAGAAGGGAGGCAACTTCTATCCGACGTGCGGATCCGCTTGGCTTCCGAGACACGGGGGCTCTCGACGCGGCCGTCTCGCGGGCCGAGAGCAGATTGCGGCAACGACCCGGCGGTGGAGAGGGCGGCAAGCCGCCGCATCTCTATCCTCCGGCGACGCCTCTGGCGACATTTGGCCGGAGAACCGTCATCTTCTTCGCTTAGCATCGTTGGACAAACTAAATCTATCATTTACAACCATGTGCGCATAGTGGCCAGCGAGGTCTTCACTTCAAATTCGATCGTATCAAAGCGCCTCGACTGATCTATCAAACACACCCTCGCACCAATAAACATCAAAAAAATGAAATTAAGGCAAGCGAGAGAGAGAGAGAGTATTTGCGTGCGTTTTCAAGTCGAGAGGCTCATAATAGGAGAAAGAGCAAACGTGTTGGGTATCCTCTGAGAATCCAGAGGCAGGGCAGGCGCCCAAAAGAGACGGGCAGGGCTGACCGAGCTGACCGTGACAGACTGGTCAGACGCCGGGCGACACGTGTACAGCATGGCGCTCCATCTCCGCAAATGAGTCCTGTCTTGTTCTCCCCCTTTCTTCCGCGGTCAATTTCCCGTAACCCGCGAGATGGACATCATCTCACGAAGCCTGGAGGGCACGACACGTGGTGCGAGCATTTTGACAAAGGGGGATGTCGAGTGCACAGATGTCAAGTTCCGAAGCTTCCACGTTGACAATTTCTTTTTGGGAGGGTGGGCCCACAATACTATGTTCTGTTCCTTTTCCACTCTTTGAAATTTTCTTTTGTTTTCCTGACTTTATTTTTTTAATCTTGTCTGACCGAGGTATCGCCATCGCGCCAGAAGATGCGTGGGAAGATGGAGAGGCAGCCACGTGTCGACGAGCGAGGCATGGTCCAACGTTGAGTCGGTTGACACGTTGGAAATTATATTTGTTTCCCGGCTGCACGTGCCCGTCGCCATTCACACGTGGATCATTGGCATGCCCCTACGTTAAGATGTACGGGATAAGTTAATATGTTTCTTACTCCTTCATAATTACTGAATAGTGTAAGCTCTGCCTCATGACGCTTGCTCGATTTACATTAGAGATGTTGATGATGCAAATCTTACTTTACAAATCGGAGTACGGGAATACGACTTTCGAATTATTATAATTTAACACCGCACAAACAGTTATGATTCGAGATGTGGCACCCACTACTCTTATACAATTTTAAGTGTCTCGCACTAATAGGACAATAGAAAAATTCCCGTTGAGTGTAGTAATCCCTTCTCCCGCCAAATCGAGTAATTATATGTTAAGAATATTTATTTGCACTGAAGTTGAACTCGGGATCTATCGCTTCTTGAGGCGAAAATCAAATTGCCTAATACTTCAACAACTCAAGAGAATTATGCCACACATGACCTTTTGGGAAGAAAATACCAACACTTCCAAATAAAAAAAAGGCAAAAGAAGTAATCTGCTTACGTTTTTACCTTATGAATACGGATCTGATTTAGATTGCTCCTTATTTTTGCAGATAACCATGTTCTAGATGCAAATTGTAAATGTCTGATACGTGATTTCCAAAATTCATTAAGAAGAATTTTAGGATCACGAATCATCGAAATAGAGATACCACATGAATTGGGTCAATACATTTCAAAAAAGTCGCCTGCTTCAAATAAAGTTATTTATATTCTCAAAGTACAATCAATATGAATATACTGAATCGTGTACGTATCATCTTAGGTAATATTCTCGTGGGAACCTCCGATGATACCTTAAGGAGCCACATGGTGTAAACTTATTGGAATTTCCACGAAGGTGTGTAATAGATTACCACGTGAGGACTCCAAGAAGGTTGACTCTTTCTTGTATATATATATAAAAAAAAAAAACATGCAAAGCAATGAGAAAATATTTATTCGTACGGCAGTCGTGGCCCCAAGAAACGAGCTCGTGCCACGTGTCCCCACCACAGTTTTCTGGCCTCGAGGGTTATCTTATGGACGAGGACCCCCCCTAAATGTAATTGAAATGTACACTAATCATTTATGAAAACTTTACTTTAGGAGGAGATAATGTAATGAAGCTTGAAGATGTTGTCCATTGACGAACGCACTGAGATTGTCAAGGATGACCTACAAATTTATTTCTTAATAGCCTTTTGGGGGAAGATTCCTCCCAAATCTTTTGGCTTTTAAGAAATTACATAATTTCTCATCCTGAATGAAATCCTACAGGTTAGCTTTTTCCTTTTTAAACTTAATGGTGGATTTTAAAACAAGAGTTATGAAGTACAAGTGCCAAAAAGGGATTTCAGAAGCTGACACTATAATAGCATAACGGTGCAATCTCAACCGCAAGTGTTACCATGGCAAAAAAATATATAACAATCACGGCGGGACCCACCTCTGATCTTATATCTGGCATTTCATCGTGATACTGTCACACTGTCATGCCAGCGGGATTCTGCCAAAAATTAGACCATCTTGGCTTATTCAAAAGAGAGAAAATGATGGTCCTTCGTAATGTTTGCCCATTTTGTCTCTACTTTTTGAGACCCGATTTCTTTCGAAAGCGCCAACTTCAAGCCGTATCCCAATTTTAACACCAACGTTCCTTGTCTCGTGAAAACACACAAGCGTTTCGTGATTTTTACCCGAAGTTTTTCTTATCTTGTAAAAAAGCCTCAACTTTCAATTTTTATCCAAATTTGATCCCAAACAAATTTTCCGTTCAATGATGCCATTATAGATCCAACGCGTCATTCCACATATGTAGAGAGAGAGAGAGAGAGCGAGAGAGAGAGAGAGAGATATGAAACATCGGGTCTTTAACATCATTGTTGAACGGAAACTTAATAGGGACTAGTTTTGGGTACCAACTGAAAGTGAGTGCTTCCTTATGAGACGATAAAAAGTTCATGCCATAAGATCTGACCTAAAGTTGATTCTTTTTTATGCGACACAAAATATTTGGGGTTAAAATAGAAACTCAATCTAAATTTGGTACTTTTTAAGCGAACAAAGCTCAGTTTTTCTGGCCGAATTAGGATGTCGCAATTCATTTTCACAAAAAACGGGAGCTAAATAAAAGTTGGAAAAAATGGAGGGGCAGAAGAAGAAAAGGTATTGGTCATGGGCCGTATGCATTGCCCAGCCCATAGGAATCGGGTTGGTGTACTATTATGGTCCATAATGAGAGCCATCACAGAAAATTTTTTTGGTCGGATCATCATCATCACATAAGATTGATTACTAATAAATTCGACAAATCACCAATCCCTATCTAAAGTTACCAATCAACCCCAGAAAGATCCACGATTTCAAACGAATTAGAAGAACTTGTCTCGCGAAAAATGAATGGCTTAGAAGATGCTTTTCAAAAGACGATTGCCGGTATCATTTGAAATAATTAGTTAATGAAATCGACAACAAAAATAGTTAGTGTCGAGTTCAGTAGATGAGCGATCAACCGAAAAACTACACTGATTTTGGAGGTAACAACATTAAAAATTTGAGCACCGAGCTGAGTGATCAAGCGAAAAACTGTTAGGATGTGGTTCATACTCTCAATAGATAAGAAAACGCGGGGTCCCACTCTCAGGTGAGCGGACGAGGGTCCGGGGGAGCAGCCCCAGTGGGGTCGTGGGGCCAACGCTCCTGAACCGCCAGAGGGCTTTTATAGTTTGAGCCCATATTTTTTTTATAATTTGGGTTTGAGCTCATGAATAACTACTGCTACATATATTCTTTTTTCTTGTAATTGAGTGATATAACGAGAGGCACGAGATGCTAATTATAGTGGAATCCTCTGCTGGACATAGCCCTAGTTTAAGAGTGAACCATAATAAAACCTTTTATATCGATTTCTCTCTTGCTTTTACGCTTTATTTCATTGTGATTGTGTGCAGAGTCCTAACAAAAACTACACCGGATTCGCATTTCAAACCTAGTTGATACAGTCCTTGTCGCCTTCATATGGTTAAACAAACAGTACAAGAGAGTGAACAGAAATCTAGGCGATGACAAAATGAAGTCTGGGAATCGAATGCTTATTGCAAATTAAGAAACCACTGAACGCTCTCCACTAGAAGTCCTAGAGCTTCTCATGCTGGTGGTAGCCATGTGACCACAGGTGGTAGCCATGTGACCACAACGGGGCTTCTCACTTTGTGAACCCCATCCTTCCACACCAATCCTCCGAACTCCGGCTTGTTCTGCCGAGCCGTCGTCGTGAACGTCATCTTGTACGTTAGCTTCTGATGCTTCTGCGTGAACTTCAGGGTGCTTGGCTCGACTCGGACTGACACGCCCTCGATTGGTGACACCACCGCGTGGTAATTGGAGACCGGAGGGCCGACATTGGTGACGGTTCTATGGATGGTAAGAGAAGTGACGGATGCCTTCTCCGGGAACACTACTGAAATGGCCGGATAGTTCAAGTCCCCAGCTCTGGCCATTGAGTGATGGCAAGATCGGTTCGCGTATTTGGCAAAAACTTTAAGCTGCGTCGGAGTTAACTTTTGCGCGCAGAGGAACTCGAAGTAGTCCTGCGCCTGGATGTCGTAGACCAAGCCCGGATCGAGGGCCTTCGATGGGTTTATGTGGCCTGCCCCGTGATCATACGGAGTAGAAGATGCGGCAGTGGACGCATCCTGGAGAGGTTTGCGAGTGTTGTCGTGGACATAAGCCGTGGTCATGAGGGCCGACTTGATTGCTGCGGGGCTCCAATCTGGGTGCCTCGCCTTGAGCAATGCGGCGACCCCGCTCACGTGGGGGCACGACATTGAAGTGCCCGACAGGATGTTGAATTTAACCTTCCGGTGGTCTGTGGATAAGCTGGACGGGCCCATATCGCCAGTCCATGCGGCGAGGATGTTAACTCCCGGAGCCACCATGTCGGGTTTCAGGATCTCGAGGGACAGGAAATTCGGGCCTCTGGATGAGAATGCGGCCACAACCGGAGACGGCCGGATGCCCAATCTCGTTCCTGCGAATGCCAGAGTAGCGGTGGCATTCTGGCTCGTCAGCGCGTAATGCTTGATCGCCTTGCCTTCCTTCTCTCCAACTGCTACCGTTGGAAGGAGGTGGCAGTCTGCGACAAGCTCTTCTCCGTTGGCGGCGGTGTTCTGCAGGATCATGCCGATGCCTCCCGCGTTTTTCACCACCTGACCTTTTTGCACGCGAGGGCTGATTCCGCGGTCACAAATCACAATTTTGCCAGCGACGGTGCGTGAATTCAGGGTTCCTTCCAAGCACAATGAGCTTGGATTAAGACCGCTCGAATTGGTCCCAAGATAGACCAGAGGATACTGCTTGTTTATGGACAGGTTCCTCCTGCCTTTATACAGGGAAGTACCAGCAACAGAGATCCCAGTTCCCAATTTCACTGTCGCCGGAAAATCCCGATCCATTGTGCTCGCCCCGACCGTCGTGATCCACGGGGACACATTGGTAAGGCTCACTGGGTCAGGGCCGCCGTTTCCGGCCGAGCACGAGACGAAAACCCCCGTCTCCATCGCCCCAAAAGCTGCTATAGCCAAGCTGTCACGGTAGTAAGGAGACACCCCACCGCCGAGCGAGATTGACAGAATGTTGACTCCATCCGCCACGGCTTGATCAATTGCTGATAGAATGTCGGAGCTGAAGCACCCACCAGTCCAACAAACCTTGTAAGCGGCCACTCTAGCACCGGGAGCCATCCCGCGAGCCGTTCCGTAAGCATAGCCGAGCAGATTCGCGCCGCGTACAGGCGAGCCAGCGACTGTGGCCGCCGTGTGAGTCCCGTGCCCGTCCTGGTCCCTCGGAGACTTGTACTCGGTCTGCTCATTGATTTTGCCGGTGGCAGATTCGTATCCGCGGTAAAAGATCCTCGCCCCGACGATCTTCCGGTTGCAGTGGCGCTTCTCGAAGAACCTCCCGGTCTCGCATGCTCCTTTCCAGTGCGCAGGCACCGGCGCCATGCCCGTGTCGTTGAAGCTCTCGCTCTCTGGCCAAATTCCAGTGTCCAGGACTCCCACCACTACGTCATGGTCCAAATCTTTCTCGGACCAAACGTTGGTGCTGTCTTCGCGGTCGAGGCCGAGGAACACGGGACTCCTCGTCGTGTGCAGTTCGTACGTCTTCTCCGGGAAAACAGCGAGCACTCCATCTTCTCGCTCTAGCTTCTTGGCTTCGTCCCCGGTCAGCCGAGCGGCGACTCCATGAAAAGCTGTTTGGTAGCTGTAGATGATCCTCTCCTCATCATCCGCATCGCCATGGATTTCCTGCGGGTTAGAGCTGGAGACCACCGATTTAATTTTCGATGAGTACCAGTCTAGGTGATGGGAGAACGATCCGGGCATAGCCGACTTATCCATCTGGACAATGTAAGTCGTTTTTGAGGCGCAAACGACAGAGTTGGAGTGTAGAGAAGTCACTAGGACTAGAACGAGAAGCAGCCATTGCACCGGCATTGGCATCTGAGTCGCGATCTGCGAGAGAAGAAGGTGATGCAGAAGAGGAAGGGGAGAAAGGAGTTAAGAAGGCATGTGGAGTGTGCAGTGGAGATGGTGGATATTAGTGCTGGGAGTGATGATATTGATGGTGGAGGTGGAGGGACCTCCTTCTTACAGTGTCTAAACCTTTTTGCAGCTGTAGAGACATTAAAAGCGGGTTGGTTCGTTTCATGAATGCAATTTTCTGTAGTCTTTTGGAGGACTGCCTGGCGGTGAAAATTAATTGGGGATATGGTCCCCGTGTCCTGTAAAACACCCTCAAAAGATTAAAAAAAAAAAAAAGAGGAAGAAGAATGACTAAGATAATTAAAGATGGTAAAAGTCTATATTATTACAGTGTGGTGAACAGAAACTGATTATAATATAGGAAGAAGAATGACTATGAATGTATACTATCGTTGCATCGCCCCGGATCCTTAGAAAAGAGCCCATTGAGTTAGTTGATGATCCCCGTAATGGAGGGTTGGTTGGTCTACCAAGATATCATGTGGATGAAACAGTTATTGACAGGTTAGGACAGTTGGGCCCCAGAATTCATAGGATGCACGTAGTCTCTGTCAGACCCGCCATTCCATGAAGCAGGCATAAGTAACAACATCATCCCATCTGTTGCAGAGGTGCGGGTCCGTTTGCTCTCCGTGATTTCTGCACAAAGGGCCGGCCTTTGATCTAAAATCTTCCAATTTCCTGGGTACCCCTGCATCTAATGCAGTTTGAGCTTTTCTTTGAATTTGGTAAAGGAAGTTGCTAGTCTGACAGTTTAACAGTACTATCAGTTATTTATGATCACACGATCTCCCATTCAACGAGTGCTTTATGCAAAACACACGGTGATGATGTATGGATTTACAGTTGAGATTGTACCGATCAAGAAAGCATTTCCCTTTGAGAAAATATCGACCCAATAGCCATGCACCTATTTAATAGTTTAGCCTTTTAAAACGATTGATCAAGGAAATTTGTTCTCTCTCTGTCTCTCAACTTATCAAGTCAGGCGAACAAGCTTGCTGATTGGGTGGCCAAGGCCAAGCGAAAAAACAAACTTCCCCTCAATTGGCTGCTTTGTCCTTTGAAACCTATGTTGGATATTTTAGATTCTGATGTTAACAAATTTTCGTTCAGTTAATGACATTTCTGTATTTTCGATAGGATAAAAAAAAAAAACTTCTCAAGTCGAGGGAACGTGGATCCATTGCTTGGGAATCGCCTCTTGAAATAGAGTCAATTTTTTTTTTCTCGATGAACAGTTGATTTGCCAAAAGAGCAACGCTAGTAGGTACATTAAGATAAGTAGAGTTCACTAAACGATACAACGGATTGCAATTGAGTCTCGGAACGAGCGGGCTTAGGGGGGGCATCAATGGTTAATTCACTTAAAAAGGATGTCTCACAGTCAGTCTAGGACCTAGTTTTATGGGACACCACACACGACAGCAGCAACCTACATGTATTATGTGCGGCGGAGTGGCTCTGCCAAATATGGCAAATACCGAACAAGTCGGTCATGTTCTAACTAAACAATCCACCTAGTACCAAAACGCAAAAATTTTCGAAAAAGTTTGAAATCTATTACATTTTTGCTAATTCAATCATAAATCTTTTCACCTTTAGCCAATCGAGTCTAATTTGCTAATTTTGACTGAAAATCGCTAATTTGGACGCCGACCATCCCACGTGGCAAAGTCGGCTCTGACGTGGATAATTTTTAATAATTTTTTGATGTTTTCGAATTTTTTTCATTAATTTTTTTCTCTCATTTTTTTTGCTTTGTTTTTTCTTTCTTTTCTCAACGGTGCCTGCCGTTGGGCGAGGGCTGTGGCTGGCGAGGGCGTTGTGGCCCTTGCTGGCCAAGAAAAGAAAAGGCAAAAAAAAATGATAAAAAAATCAAAATATTATTAAAATTATCCAAGTCAGTGCCGACCGTTTCATGTAGGATGCCTGGCGTTCACGTTAGCGATTTCCTGCCAAACTTGGCCGTATGGACTCGATTGGCCAAATGTGAAAAGGTTTACGACTGAATTGTCAAAAGTGTAATAGGTTGATGATTTTTTGGACAATTTTCCCTACCGGCAACAAAAGATTGTTCTACATGAAAAGTGTGGAGCATGCATGTAGGACGGTTGGCGTTACATGTAGGACGGCTGGCGTTCACGTTAGCGATTTCCTGTCAAACTTGGCCGTATGGACTCGATTGGCCAAAGGTGAAAAGGTTTAGGACTGAATTGCCAAACGTGTAATAGATTGTTCCGTAGGAAATTTTCTCATCTTCTATTCTTACTCATCGTAAGTCTCAGAAAGACCCTCATCCTTTTCTCCTTAGTACGAGGTAGGATGGTCTTCATTGCGCAGTCGCAGAAGCTTCCTCGACGTAGTCGATAAAGGAGCGTACCGTAATCGAACTAAAAAACCTAAATGGATCGTATTCAAGCACTACTCACTGTTAGGGTCATATGCGGTTCGGGTCGGGTTCGGGTCAGAGAGAACACGCATCCCTTATGGTCCGTGTCTTCGCTTCTTTTTAGTACGTTTTTATTGGTAAGATTCAGTTCCAAGTTAACCAGCTAATTAACTGTTTTTTTATATTCGATGGGGTCATGTCATGAGCCTTCCACTATAGCTTGCAAGCTATGTTGGCAGGTGGTCCAGTTAAAACACTTTTAGCCCTTATTAAAGTTGTATGAACTTACATTAACTAAGACGCTTTAAAGTTTATATTTTGGGACAAATGTAATCTCCAAAGAGATATTACAAATGTAATTTTTCAAATATATAAACTTCCCGTTTGAAGAGAATGCACGTCGATTGCTGAACATTAAGCTCTCCATCCTCCAAATCTTGTTCAATCTTCCTTATGATAAACCCAAACGTGGCTCGCCCTTTCCTGAATCCTGAGCTATCATCTCCAAAAATTGCAGACGGTCATGGATGTTGGGAACACATTCAAGAAGAAAGTGGGATCAATTTCAACAATAAACTAAGGAGCAGGACTCTGGAAAAAGGTCCGAAATTGCAGAGAACGCAAATGTAGTAGTCGTACGAATTTCACCACCTTGCTTCTCCATGCGTAGAATGCTTTTGGGGTTATAGGAAACTATGATAAGGGTGTAAGTGACTCAATTTGTTTGTGAACTACTCGAGTTCGGGGAACATCACTCGAATTCGAGGTCAATTATTTTCGAGTTCGAATAGCTCAAGGTACTTAGCTAAGTCAAGCTTGAATTT
This sequence comes from Lenwebbia sp. NSW1173648, assembly GCA_029784005.1. NCBI lineage: Eukaryota > Viridiplantae > Streptophyta > Magnoliopsida > Myrtales > Myrtaceae > Lenwebbia > Lenwebbia sp. NSW1173648. Next base: position 1,132,380 of record JARCGZ010000008.1, on the reverse strand, counting down.
CGAAATACTCAACTCGAGCAGCTTGTGAGGTTGATTGAATATTTCAAGATTCAAGCTCGTGATTTGGAGTTTAATTTGAGAGTAAAATTTATTGATTAATTGAGTCGAGTCGAGTCGAGTCGAACTCTTGCTTAAAAAAGTTCAACAGTGCCTTGGTCATTAGTGTCGAGATGAGTTCAAAAAATCTGTGTCTACTCGACTCGACTCGAATTCCACTCCTAGCACAATGCCTATTTCTCTTGAGAGTAATGCTGAGATCACATAACCCCAGTCCAAATTGATTAGCAAAGTGATAGCCACAAGCACGGGGTGCTCTTGACAAATTAGAATCTTATAAAAATTGGTCTCTTCTGTGCCAAAAGAGGAAATATGGGAATTATGGATGATTGGTTCGCGGTTCGGTCCGGTTCCCGGACGGTCCAATAGAACCGGTCCAAAGGATACCCATATGCATATTGTATATTAATACTCACTATAAATGAGTATATTAAATTTGGAATTATATTTTTGTTTTAGAGTAATGAAAATAAGTGATGGATTATCTATTGTGCATAACAGAAGTTGAAAACTTCCATTTAGGGTTACATTTAAGAAATTTTAAAAAAAGTTTAAAATCTTTCGGTTGGGTCCGGGCAGTCCGGTTTGATCCGGTACCCCCTGGAACCGGGAATCGGACTGTCCGGACACCGGTTCCAATATTAAGAATCGGGAACCAAACCGCCATCCTCTGGAACCGAGAACTGGACCGCCGGTTTGGTCCGATCCCGGTGGTTTCCGGATCGATCGGTTCGACTTGCTCACCCCTAAAGGGAATACTAAAGGTACTGATTTATCAATCAAGAAAGAAGAATATAGAAATATCAATTAAAATCACGAGCCTATTCCTGGAGACGCTAGAATCTAAGGGTCGAAAACTTTTGTAATGTGATGATCTCTTCATTTAGTATTTTCTATTGTTGTGTTGTTTCCTTACGGAGTTTAACAATTTGTAATATCTCTATATAATGAAAATCATCTCAACAATTGTATGTTAAGATCGAGAATCAAACACCTTTGTTCTTTTAAATACCATCTAAAAAAATTGATGCCCTTGTTTGGGCCCGGTTGCTGAATTGGAGATCGGAACATTTATGTGGAGCATCTAACTCCATTGCACAATCCACCATAGCTAGATAGCAAAGAGTCAAGTGCAATCAACCCCAGGAGCGGTTGAATTTCGGACGGTACGTAGGTCATCAGATCATTAGTTTCTTATGTCACAGCAATTCATATACATGCAAGTCCATTTCACTTGACCAATTTGATAGTCTGATGGCTGGTCAATCGTTAATTTTCCTGCCATAAAAACCATGACGGGTACAAAAGTGTGAGCAAATTTCGACGGATGGACCGAGATCCGCTAAATCTAAAGTTGTGTTGTGTCATCCCTATCGTGCATAGAGAAGGTGACATGCATTTATGAGTTGTACGAGAATCGAATCCATTTGCTCAAATTAGGAACTTTGTATCAGGGAGGGGATGGAAAGTCGATTGAGGTTGGAAATCACCATTGGATTCGTAATGTCTCATCTCATCTGTCTTCTTTTATTGATCCAGATCCTATTTCGAGGCAAAGAAAGATAGAAAGCTTCTTTGTCCCGGGGACAAAAACCTAGGATGTTTTTAGTCTAAGTTAGACATTTTTCCCAACCTTAGTCCAAGCCATTCTTCAGATCCATGTACTGAATTCCATTTGGATGGACAAACCGAATTGGCATCCAACTACTCATGGAACATTTTCTATCAAATCTGCTTACAAACTCATCAAGTCGCGAACTGAAAATGGCAACAATTTCAGGATTTGGAACTAAATATGGAAAGCTAGAGTTCATGAGTGGAACAAAATGATGTTGTGGAGGACAGCGACTAACGTCTTGCCTTGTCGAGGTAACTTATTCCAATTGTTCCATATCCCAAACCCTTCTTACTCGTTGTACGAAGCCTCGAAGGAAAATTCGGTACATTTGTTCACAACATGTCCTTTGGCCCAAATTTTGTGGAGATAAAGCCCATGGGGTATTATCTCGTCTGCTTAGAACTTCAGGTCCCCGGGAGAGATGGCGAGCCACTTTATTAATCCAGGAAAAATAGCATAGAGAATGGGATTGGATTGCAAGCTATTCACTCTTTTTGCACGAGAATGTGGCGATATAGGAATGAAAAGTTACATTGTCAGACTGTTCCGGTTCCTTCCCAGGCGGTTCAGCTGGTCATACAAGATTTCATAGAATATTCGAATATCTTTAGGAAGGAGAAAAGAGTTGAGTTAAGTGAGGAACCAGATTCTATTGGGGTAAGGACAAACTATTGGATTCCTCTGTCAAATCAAGAGTTGAAGTTTAATATAAATGGTGCGTGGAAGGATAACAAAGAGGCCATAGGTATTATTGCACGATCGAATGGAGGCTTAGTTGTTCAAGTGTGGTCAAGACGAGGAAGATGGAACTCACCAACGGAAATAGAAGTTGTAGCTCTTCTTCTCGCATGCAATATTACTTAATCTCTTGGCATCCACAAAGTGGTCTTTGAAAGTGATTGCAAGGTGTTAATTGATGCAATTCAATATAGGGGCCTTTTGCCCTTGGTGCATTCATGCTTTCTTCTCGGACTCTCGTCTCTTCCTAAGCAACAACCTAGGATGGAGTTTGAAGTGGACCATATAACCAGTAATGCAGTTGCTCATAAGCTTGCAAATTGGGTTTTTCATCAGATAGGAACTATATCTTCTTTTTCTTTTAATGATCTCTCATCTATAGTAAAAAATATAGTGTTAGTAGAAACTTCTTTAATCAATCATCTTAATGTATGTTTTTTTTCCTCCTTATAATATTTGCACTGCTTTGATGGAATGGAAGTGTTTTTTTAGCAACCAAAAAAAAAGGAGAATCGAATCCCATTCGTCTTCCCATATAGCATCTCGATTCATTGATTTACATTGTACGGGCTAAGTTTTACCTTTTGCCTAGTATAAAATCATGTGATGTAAACAGTGATATGATCGTAACAAAGTGAAATGTGATCTCTCTTGCACTAACTTATATCAGAAATAAACTCCATCGGGACACTCATTCCTCAAACAATCGATCTTATATGGGAAGGAAACCATCCGTCTGACTTTAATTCCAAAAATTGTCGAGAAAATCTCCCTGAAAATGACCGACAATTTAATAAGTGTGTACTCGGCTGACTTGAACGTTGACAGTCAAGCAAAGCCAACTTCATCGATGGCGACAGGGTATTCATGAATGCAAGAAGCCCATGGGCCCTTCTCGGACTCCCCGAGAATGGGCCGAATACATTCCAGGATGAGGCTGATGCACTTGGGCCCACTCCCCATCCCGAGCTGCCACACCTTGTCCCCTTTCTTCACTCTCTGCTTAGCCTCCATGTAAGCCAACTCATACCACAACGACGACGACGATTGATTCCCAAACCTGTACAGCGTCATCAGAGCAGCCTCCATGTCCGCCTCCCCGAGCTTCAGCCCCTTCGCGATCTCCCTTATCACCGGCCGCCCCGAGGTCGGCAAGCAAAAGTGTTGCACCGCGGTCTTGAAGTTGGGCACGTAAATCTCGCAAGACTTGTGGATGAACCTCTTCCGGAGGACCGAGAGGCCGTGCCATAATTTCTCCGTGAACGGTAGGACTCTCGACCCGAGGACCGTCACGTTGTACCGGAGCATCTCTCCCGCGACTTGCAACAAGTCCCGCTTGAGGGTGACCCCGAGTTTCCCGTCGGCGTCCTCCTCGCGGAACGCCGAATAGTAAGCTTTGTCCTCGAAGGCTCTTTGGGTCCTTAGAGAGTGGACGAGCTTGTACTTGGAGGCATTCTTGGCTTTTGGCTTGTTGGTGAGCAAGATGGCGGCGCTTCCCATGCGGAAGAGGCAGTTGAGGAGCAACTTGGGCCGCTCGCGGCCCGAGTACCAGCCGGTCGACAAGATCTCCGTGCTCAAGACGACGGCGTACGAGTCCTTGTGGACTTTGAGGAGGCTCTCGGCCATGTTGATGCCGAGAGCCGAGGCGCTACATCCCATGCCCGAGATGTTGAAGCTCTTCACATCGCTCCTCATGGAGTACCGGTTGACGATGATGGACGAGAGAGATGGCAAGGGGCAAAAGCCACTGCAGTTCAGTATAAGTATGTCGATGTCACGAGCGTGTACGTTAGTTTTCTCCAGGAGGTCGTCCAAGACAGGGAAGAGCACCATGTGGACTTCTCTGATGGACTCTTGGAAGTCGGTTTTGGGAGGAATGTAGTGCAGTTGTGGAGGGAGGTACGTCTCTTCGCTTAGGCCTGAAGAAGTGAGGATCTTGGCCATGAAGTCGATGCTCTCCCGGTCGAAGGTGTTGATCATGGATGCATGTTCCAAGAAGGTAGTGAACGGGACTCTGCAAAAGCTTGGGGGCTTCAGGCACGAGAAGTCCACGAGGTAGACTTGGTCGGGGCTCGAAACGAACCGTTTGAGGAAGAAGAAGACGAGGAAGCAAGAGAAGAAGAAGAGGAAATGGAAGATGGGTGTCAATTTTTGGAGGAGAAAGAGGGTTTCAAGTGCAAGCAGGGCCAAAAGGAAGGAGAGTCGGACAAGATCAAGAAAAATGGAAACAAAGTGCTTAGAGATTGATGGCCAAAGAAGGTGGCGGACATGGTCATCATCATCGCCAAGCTTGGAGAAAGAGTCCATCTGATCAGACTCAGAGTAATGACTGAGAGAAGCCAGAGTGATGGTGGTGGTTTCTAATTCTATGGGACTTGTTATTACTCGACGGATGTGAATTGAAGGATTTAATGCCATGCAATGCATGGACAGAGAAGATGTTACCCTCTTGAATAAATAGAGAGTTAAATGAGCTTCTGCGTGTTGACTCAGCCTAGTGGAGAATCATTTTATTTCTTCTTCTTTTTATCCTTTTTTTTTTCTGAATTATTTGCAGTTAGGCAGATGCACTTAAAGCTTATATATGAATGTGATTGTCTAGGCTCTCATTCTGTTGAACGAAATTAATGAACCTTGACTATGAAGATCAGATCTAATTGTATTAGTGTCTAGAATTAATTTCTTCTGTCTAATATGAGCTACACCACGAGAAAATAAAGAGAGCTAAAGCTGTGATCCGGATCCCACAAGCTTAAGACGCGGGGAAAAATGGAGGACAGAAGAGCTTCTACAGTGCCAACAGCGAAATAGGCAAAAGAAGACAATGAGAAGTCAAGCTATCAATCAATCAATCTAGTGGCCAGATAATGTTTTTTTTTTTTTTGTTAGTTGAGCCAGATAATGTTGAATATATACAAAGAAGCCAACCAAATCAGAAGGGATCATACTGGTACAACTTATTTATTGCAAGTGAGATGGCGCACTCCTTTACGGACCGCACAGTAGCTAACAGCATTAAATTCAGCCCATAGAAAACAGGCCTAAGGCAGATATGATAAGGAATTTTATTTCGTGAACGGGAGTTTTGGTTGCATACGTTACGACTGATTCCGCTTTCCCAAAAAAATAAAAAAAAAGGAAAAATGACATAAATAGTATCTGAAATGTATAATGTGATGCCTGAACTTTCAATTTATTCAATATGGTCCCTGAACTTTTGTTACATTTTCAATTTAATCTCTGGACCATATGAAAATGTTCGTTGTTGTTTCCGATCTTAAATTAATAGAAGGACTATATTGAATATTTTCATGTAGTTTGGGAATTACACTGAACATATACCAAAATTCCAGAGACTAAATTTGACAAATTAAAAGTTCAAGGACCACATTGAACATTAGGCTAAATTTCATGGGTCACAGTGAACAGATTTAAAGTTTAGGGATCATATTACACATTTCGTTAAAATTTAGAGATCATTTGAGTCATTACCCCTTCCAAAAATATCCTAGAGATTGCACGTGGTTTTTATCGTAAGAAATCCGTGAAAGCCAAGTCGCCAAGCAGAGAATCAATTCGTCAACCATGGTATGGACTTCGAACCCAAAAAAAAAAAAAAAAACCCATGGTATGGACACTTCTCGAAGATTGCGAAACGTTATCTCGATAAGCTCCACATTATTCTGATGAAACGTTAGGAATACGTTAAAAAGTCTCCCTAAGTATGCTTTGAAAGTTGTGTTCTTACTATAACATGTAACAAAAGAATATATATTTTCAAAATCCAAAGTTATTTAATGTTTAATTCTAAACCTATTGCATTTTTGCCAATTCAGCTCTAAACCTTTTAATTATGCCAAGTTTTTTTGGTCGAAATTTTAATTATGTCAATTGAGTTCTAAACATTTTCACGTTTTTCCAATTGAGTCTATCCCACCAATTTTGGCCGAAAATATCTGTGTGTGTGTGTTCTTCACCGCGAATGATCGTGAAGATGGCTTTGCTAGGAATTTACAACATACTGTGACCCTCACTCAGTGGCCGGCGAGGGCCCGGAGACTCTCGCCGGCCACAATAAGAAAATAAAACATAAAGAAAATAAAAAAACAATAAATAACTAAAAGAAGAAAAAAAATAGTACAAAAAATTCGATAAGATATTAAAATTGTCTACGCTAGCAATTTTCAACCAAAGTTGGTCGGATGAACTCAATTGACAAAACGTGAAAAGGTTTAGGATTCAATTGAAAAAATTAAAAGGTTTAAGATTGAATTGGCAAATGTGCAATAAGTCTAGGATTTTTTGGACAGTCCCGTCTAAAATCAGAGCTTATGTGCGAATCACCAAATCTGTCAGCAGTTTCACCCGGTGTCTCTCGTAGAGGGGTGATTAACAGCACCATTGGTTTAGCAATCTACTTTAGTTATAAGGTCAGATATTATGCTAACTAATAAACAAAAGGTAAATCATAAATATTGGTAAGAAATACACCAAACATTAACAAATCAGAAAGAAAATCTTCAGCAGATCTTCCATGATGGGTCTCATCTATAATTTATTTGGTGGTTGGAGATGTCGACTCTTTTATTGTCTATCAAATCGACGGTAGAGGAGGAAGGCTCTTGAGAAGATTCACTATTGGTGTATGTCTAACTGATTCTAAAGAAGTAAGATAGAAACTCAGCGTGATGGACAAGGCTGAGAAAATACTTTGAACGAGACCGATAGCTCTTGTTCACATGGAGGAAGCATAAATGCGATCAGTTGGTGGACTAGTTTGTGCAGTATAGTTGGCTTTACTAGTTACTGCGGTCTTTTGTCCGTGCTATCCATTTGATGGTTGGTTCAATTGGGGATCTGCCAAAATCAACCGAAAGTTATAAGAAAGCGAGCAAATTTTTAAATGGATACAAAAATGTTTTGCTTTGAGGGAGTTTCTAGGAATATTTCAAGAACAGATCTCAATCCATTGATAATTTTCGTGGGAAAAGTACCTCAGAAGTGTCAAAAATTATATAGAGCTGCCCACTTTAGTGCCAAAAATTTCTGTCGGATCACTTAAATACCAAATCAAAGAAACAACGATCACTTAAGTGCCTTCAGCGAGAAATTTCAGCCTAGCCGACGATGGTGGGGCGGAGGCGACGGCGGAGGCGACGGCTATACAAGCCCTCACCGCTTGTGCAACCCTCTCTTTTTGTTTTTGAAATTTTTTTAGCTTATTTTCAAATTTAATTTAATTTTAATTTTTTTAGCTTGTTTTTAATTTTAAAAATCCACACGGACTGAATTCTTTAAAAAATTTGCCACGTCAAATTAAATTATAAAATGCCACGTAATTAGTTAAGCGATCATTTTTTCGCCGATTTGGCACTTAAGTGATTCGACTGAAACTTTTGGTACGAAAGTGAGTACCGTACACAACTTTTGGCACTTCTGATATACTTCTCCCACGTTTCGGTGGGTAAGGCCATTTTCGTATAGAATTAACAAAAAAGTACGCAAAGTTCCAATTGGGCCTAAAGGCTAGACAAACAATTGCCATCTTGGGATGTTCGTAAGGTCCAAAGTACAAATTAGGATGAAACGAGAAGTTATAAGAGATGTGCCGATTGGATTTCTTTTTATCTTCTCATTTCTTAATACAAGTACACATAAGGGAATGGATACATTTCTTTCATTTGTTGTGGGGCAAATTAAAAGAATCGAAAATGCGACAACCAGTGAATTTGCCTTCATATATGGAAGATATTTTTCAATAATACGATAAGGGTTCTAATTTCAAGGTACTAATCATTCTAAATCCGTCGGAAACAATCTAATGTTTTCCAAATAGGATCTTTCGGCACATTTTCAATCCTAGGATTTGATTTTTCCATCTCTAATGCAAAATATCCATGGGCGGGGGACGATCATACGCGGTCTTCACCGTTGGAACTAGGGGTGTCAGAACTGAACTAAGAACTGAACCAATAACTAAACCGAACAGAACTGAATTGAAATTTCGATCATTTTCAGTTCAGTTCGGTTCTCAGTTCAAATAGTAAAAAGAACCGCAATTTTTTTTTTCGGTTCAATTTTTTTCGGTTCCGTTCAGTTAGTGGTGGCCACGGTTCGGAACAGGCCGATTCCGGTTCGTGGCCACTATGAATTGAAACCGGAACCGGAACCGGAACCTTAAGGGCCGGTTCCGGTTTCGATTTTGAACCGGCAATTCCGGGCCGGTTCAAGGCCCGGTTCGGGTTCAAAACCGGAATGGAACTGGCCGGTTCCGGTTCCGGTTTCGGTTTCGGTTCCGATTTTCGAATTTAATTTTTAAATAATTAATTATGAAATAAAAAAATTTATGAAATTATGAAATAATAAATTATCAAATACAAATTGTAATCAAATTTGGGGAGGGGAAGGGAAGAAAAATGGGCATGAACTTAATGAATTATCATTAAGCGCCTACATATCTTATTGGGATCGAAGAATCAAAACCCATGTAGTTCTTTTACCTTTGATAATCCAATACTTACCTCATCGTCAATCGTCGCTACCATTTTCGCCGGTTCCGGTATCAGTACTCGTGGTGGTGGTATCTCCATCATCGAAAAATTCGTCTTCATTGCTGCAATCCATCTCTTGTTGTCGATATTGAGCCTTTGTCCAATCATCCACATAAGCTTGAGCCTCCACCGATTTCGGAGCTAATCTTGAATGTCAATCGTCCAAAATGTTGCCTCCAGCGCTAAATGCTTGTTCAACCGCAACTGTTGAACAAGGGGTTGCTAAAACCTGTCTTGCGATGAGAGCAGAAATTGAGAATTGGGTTGAATGCATATTCCACCACTCTAGAATTTTGAAATCTGTGCCGCCTTCGAATTCACTAAACTCAAAAAAAGTGGTTAAATAGGTCTCTACTTCGGAAATATTTCATGTTGCTCCCTTTTATCTTTTTTGCCTATTCATCAGCATTTTGTACCCTATACTAATTCTACCTAGGTCCCCGCTTTGTACGTCACTAGGTTGGGAAGATCCACTATCACCTACATTATATCTATTAGAAAATTCATTATACATTTCAACTATTGCGTTTTTAACTACTGTTTGTATCGTTCTAATATCTATAAATTCAATCAAATGTAAACAGTCATAATACGTATTCAAATCATCACTTAAACCATCTAATTTGGTACGTGGATCGAAAACACAAGCAACCAAAAAAATAAGAGGAATTTCGGTATAATAATGCAGTCATTTCGTTCGCATTGCCATAATAGTCGGACCTAATTGATCATCTTTTTCATTTTCTTCAAAAATACCAGCAATATTAACACATTTTATTAAAAATAAATGCGTAGTAGGATAATAAACACCGGATAAAGTATAAGTTGCATCATTAAAAACTTTTAAAAGATCTATTTTTTTTTTTTGCAAATATCTCACTCTTGTGGGAATAAATTAATTTGAGAAATATTATTCGAAATAAACGTACATAATAAATCTTTATATGAAAAAGATTGATTAAGCAACTCATACGTAGAATTCCAACTAGTTGGAACATCTCTTGAAAATCTTTTTGGTCTTCTTCTATTTGCTTTACAAAATTTTCTCCATTCTTTCATAATTTGAGGATGTCTCCATAAAAAATGAATTGCTGTCTTTATTGGGTTGAGAAAAATATCAAGAGTTTGTAAACCATCTTGTACACATAAATTTAAAATATGGCAAGCACATCTAACGTGAAAAAATTGTCCACCAAAAGCGGGTTTGCAACTCTTTTCTAACTCGGGAATGGAAGCAGTATTTGCCGCAGCATTATCAAAACCAACTGAAAAATTTTTATTAACCAAAAAATATTCTTCTAAAACTTGCTTAATTATTCTATAAATATTAATTGCCGTATGCCTATCACCAAAAACTCGAAATGCAATAACTCTTTTTTGAATGTTCCAATCATCGCCTATCCAATGACATGTAATACCCATATAAAAATGAGTTTGCCAAGAATCACTCCAAATGTCGCTACCTATATGCACACGTCCATTGAAATTCATAAATTTTTTTTTCAAATCTTCTTTTTCTCTTTTATAAATATCAAAAAGTTGGCGTTTAAGCGTATTTCTCGAAACATGTTTTGCTTATGGAGTACATGAAGTTTGTATAAAATGATTAAAATCAACTTTTTCACCAAAATTAAACGATAAACGTTCAACGGCAGCAAATCTAGTTAATTCTTCTTTATAAACTTTTTTATTGTAACGAAATAAAGGAGAATTGTTAGAATTGGTGTACCCACAAATTTGTTGTTGGTTGGTGTCGATCCCTGCTTGCGTTGGATGTTTCGACCTCAAATGCCATTTAAATGTTCCATAGCCGCCTCCACCTGTAAATTTGTATGTTGCCCCATAATATTTACATTTTACCTCATACTTGTTTCCGCCTAAATGTTCCTTCGTGAAGTGTTCACATATGTCGGATGTACTCTCCCGTTCCAGCTCCTTTGTTGTTGACATTTCTTCGACACTGGTAGGAGGAGGATGCAGACTTTCTTGCGTTGGGACGTGTTCGACGTTGGGAATAATGTTGATATTATCAACATCGTCTCCCCAATATGCAAAATCACGAGGATCATGAGGATGATCGGATTCCCCCATCGGGGTCTTTCCTCCACCACTACCTCTACTTCCACTTGCTATTTTTTGAGAGAATTGAGCGGAAAGCGAATTCAGAAAATTGATAGAGTCACAAATTTGAGAGAATTTGTGAGAAAAAATGAAAGATGAAAAGGGATATTTATAGAATTTAGGATATATTTATTTTTTTTAAAAAAATAAAATTGGCCAAATGGCCGTTGCAAGGCAACGGTCAAAATGTTGACCGTTGCCGAACCGGCAACGGCTACAAGCCGGTTCTGAATCTGCCGAACTGGCGATTTCTCTGCGCAATTCGGAATCGGCCTGGAACCGGCAGTTTCAGGCCGGTTCACAAAAAATGTAACCCGGAACCAGCTCATATGGGCCGGGCCGGTTCCAATTCGGAAACGGTGGGCCCGGTCAACGGGCCGGTTCCGGGTTTGACCCGGGCCGGTTCCGAACCAAAACAGGCCCGTGGTCACCACTACGTTCAGTTAACTGAACCGAACTATAAAAATAAAAACTTTAAAACTTAAGCTCAGGGTTGCCATGGAAGACAACATCGTGGATTTGCCTCCGAGCTTTAGATTCCACGGACGAGGAGATCATCACTCACTACTAGAGAATGAGGGAGATTGTGAACCGGCTTCGAGGTTTATCGTTCGCGCTCCTTCAATCGGGTTCGACGCAGTTCCACTGCTTCAATTTCGGCTTTTGGTGTGAAATTTTGTGAATCGATTGCCATTTCCATCTTCTCCTTGTGCATCCGGTTCATTTCCGTGTGACCTTGAGGATTCGAATTTTCATGGATCGAGGATCTTTGGGCTCGTTCAGGCCGAAACCCTAAATTTCCCTTTTTTTGCTGTCTGGGTTTTGATTGGTGCGCGCGATTGTTCTCTATTCTTGGTCGCAGCACTTCGCTGTGCGATCCCAATCCAAACTCTCTTGCAAAACTCAGATGCCGCTCGAATGTTTAGCGAGAGAACAAGCATGAATACAACCGGAGAGTGAAGGAGATTGTGGAGCAGAGCTGGACTGCTGATTGATTCTCATCTAGGGGGACCAATTTGAAAAATCATTCATGGTGTTGTCGTCGTCTTCCCAAGCTCAGGCGGAGTTCTAACTTTGTAGTTCAAAGCAAGATTTAGTGAAAGGCTTGAGTTCAAAGTAGTATATGGTAATACTGCTTAGGTTAAGTAAAGGGTGCTTCTCTGGTTGAAGCATCGGTAAGCCTCCTGCTCAAGCTTTGGAGCTTCAAACTTCCGGGCAGCAGCCACTATGTTGGTCTGGTTCAGATGGCCTGCGAATTAGGAGTTCTCTGAAGAAGAAGAAGGAGGAGGAGGAGGAGGAGAGGAAAAGGTGGGTTTCAGGTGAGAGGAGAGAGAAATAGTGGGCGGCTTGGGATACAGCTGGGTAAGGGCGCTTGGGAAAGGAAAGTACACGAGCTGCACTTATTTACCAAAAATCGAAAATCGAACTGAACCAAATCGAACTGAGCTGGATTTTTTAGTTCAGTTCGATTCGGTTCAGGATGAGTTTTGGTTCAGTTCTAACATATTTTCAATGGTTCAGTTCAGTTCGGTTTATTGAAAAATCGAACCGAACTGAACCACTGACACCCCTAGTTGGAACTAATCGACAATGTTACAGCAATAGCTCAAGCAGCATCATGGCTGCCATCTGTAAGGACTAACCCCTTTTCAGTATTAACAAAATTTGTGTTAATTTTCTTTTTATGTAACAAACGGACGTCAAGATTTTTTTTTTTTTCCGGTCAGGAGATCATTAAAAACTCACACATCAATTTGTATTGATAAACCTTTCTCAAATACTAAATTTTGTTTTGTTTTTTTCGTAAAGTAGGGTACTTGGCAAATTGCCCCGTCTACTTGTGTTGAATAAGGTTTGGCTTGACGAACGTGACACAGGATCTATCGCATTCAAATAGATTTGATAATTCAACCATTCTGTTGATACTATAAGCACTAAATTCATTTCCTCGAGTTTCTTCTACTGAAATAGATGTTGCATATTGTGGAGCTAATTCGACAAACATCGCCTGATGGAGTATCCATCTTAAGAGTTACGTCCTTTAGTATAATTTAATTCGGGAGTAATTTGGGAATATATTCATTTTAATCATGTGTTTATGGGGCCATATCAATATAATTTATCGTAGGGGTGATCGGTTTTAGGATAGGCCAATTTCCACCTTGAAATCAGTAATTGGACCAAACAAGGTTGGTCCCTGGTTTGTAAAACTGGGAACCTATACTATCCACCCTAGAACATGACCAGATCCATTTCGGTCCCCAAGTTGTCCCGGTGTTATTTTTTAAAATTTTTTAATTTTTTTTTCTCAATACATAAATTGAAAGTTATTTTAGTATAAGATGAAATTACTAATCACAAGAAAGTTATGAGTAAAAAAAAAAAACGATTACTCCCACAATTAATCTTTACTTTTTTTCTCTTGATGAATAAAACACACACACACACACACACTAGGCCTGTTCCACCGATTCTGTCCGGTTCCTCCCTTGGAATCAGGAACCACCAAGAATCGCCCGATTCGATCCGGTTCCCAAATTGGACCAGAACCGAGAGTGATGCACACCACTAATTTATGAAAATGGAAATTAAGTGAGGGCTCGCGCTATTTCCACTCCTAATAGGCTCCTGACACCCCCTTTGCATTGAATTGACTACATTGTCCCTTGTAACTCACACTCTTGATTTAAGATATTTCTTACCTTTTTTTCTTATGTTTCACTTGTTTCAATTTTACTAGAGACGAAACTACCCATGTTCCTCTCAAACAACATTTATTAAGGTTAAATGTGGGGCGTACTCTTAATTTCAGACTAATGTTGGCCTTTTTTTTTTCTTTTTCTTTTTCTATCTTTTTTACCTTTTGCCTTTTCTTTCTCCATTTGGAACAAAATCAGTGTACCTCTTTTCCAAAAAATAGTTTATTTGGTAGATAGCTAACTAATTATTGTATTTTTGACAAACAAAAAAAAAGCTAATTAGGGCATGTATGACAACTATTCTGATCCGAAAAAGTGATTTTGATTAGAATTGATTTTTCCTGATTCTGTTCCTAGGATGAGTTTTAGAGAATCAGAACGTGATTGCTAACCACACAAAATTTATGTTCCTAGAACAGAAACGCGTTTGGTAACTGCACAAAATTTGTGCTCCTGGGAATAATTTTTCTTCCCAATTTTTGTCATTTAAATCAAATAATTACGTAGTTACTTTGTGAAATGTCATCATACATTTCGAATTAATTGAAGATTAATTCATATTGATTCTCTTATATAGCATATTGCATAGTGCATGTAATATTTTTTCGTGCTATTTCGTCTAATTACCGTCTCATAACGAGTCATTTTAATCTTAAAAAAAGAGAGACCATGTTGGGTTAGTGTATGATTTTAGATTAGCTCGGGCCCTCCTAGGCCTATACCAAATCGCAACGAGGGAATATCGGATTCGATCTTAGTGCAATCGGTGGCATGTGTATGTATACATGCAAATAGAGTCACTACCAGTCTTTGAGAAAGGTAGACCGAAAACTTTATCGAGCGGTCGGGAGAAACCGTTCAATTCTACGCAACTAGAGAAATCTAGGGTCCGGAGACTTGGTTACGTCGGTGTTTCCATCGACGCTCTTTTAGCACCGAAGTTGAGCATTTTCTAAACATGTTTCATGCAAATTCTCAATTCATTTTTAACCTATGAGGTAAGCCAATGCTAAGTGTTCACGCATGTTGTTTTTATTTTTTTCCAAATTTTCTAAAAATAAACTAAGTCTAAAGTACCTAAACCTATGCAAATCAGAACCAATGAAATCAAGTGCCCAATCAAGGAATCATGGCATTGATAAATTGCATCATAAAATCCTAATGAAGCCCTAAGGGCTTAGAGAAACATGGTTCGGGTTTAATTTTAAAGGTATTATGATTTTCCTAAAAAGAATAAAATCTATGAAATTTCAAGAATCTAGGCCCAAATTTATGAAAATGAGGTCAAACTAGCCTAATCTAAACTTCTTCTATTTTCAGGGATTTTCTTAAATTTTTCTGATATTTTACAATTTTTTCCAATTTTTTATTTTTATTATCTTATATATTTTTCTTTGAAAGTGAGACCTCGTTCTGTTTAAGGTTGAGGGAAAAGTGATGGAAGAACTGAAGGGGAAAAGTGAGATATATGGGACTTCATTCTATTTTGTGATTCTCAAAAATGATTCTTTTTTTCAGAACCAACTTTTTTTTGTTCTTGTTTTTGCTCCAAAACTGTTCTCGGGAACAGAATCGGAATCAGAATCATTTACGTTACCAAACATGATTCTCATACTTTTTTTTTGTTTCGGGGAACAGAATCAGAGAACCAGAATCGTTGACATGCAAGCCCTTATTCTATTAATGAGTTGTCTATTTCTTTATTTTTGTACTAGGAAACTATTATTGAAAAAATAACTTAAGCACAAGTAAGAGGATAATCTATGAGTACATTATGTATAATGCAATACATTAACTGTAATATTTCATTTTTGAGTAGATTCTCGTAAATATGATTCAAAAATCAAAGTCGAAAAAATTTCGATCATGAGAATAATCTAAACAAATCAAGTAAACAATTTGCAAATAAAACTAACATTTCTTTACTCTAGTAAATGATTAGTACTTGCTTGGATTATAATAATAAAGAATGAGTTCAGAAAAAGACAAACATGAAGGAAACGGTAAAATATAACGTGTGTTGAAGATGCAGCTCGGGTGAAAAAAAAGTTGTTTGGAAGGGGCATTGGTAAGTTTTTCTTTTAGTAAAATCGAAAAAGAAAGGAGAAGAAGAAAAGGTAAGAAATAATCTTATATCAAGAATGGCACACACAAGGAATAATGTGGTCAATCTAATGTGACAGGGGTGTCTCTTTTTTTTTTGGTCAAAATGATAGAGATGTCAAGAGCCAATAAAATGGTGAAAATAGGGCGAGCCTAAAGTGAGATAAAGAGTGGTTTTCGCTAAAAAATATGAACACGGTTTATATTCCCAATCTGGATATTGTGGCACGATGATTAGAGCTGCCTTTTTTTGTCCCCTTAACACAACTTCTTTCAAGAGCAATTTTGGAATCTTCCTCCTTCGGTGCCATTGTTCAATGAAAAATGATTATGTGATTATCCATAAATCATTGAATTGGCGAAACTACAATAACTTTTGGACTTTTTGGACAATTTTCCGATTGGCAGAGGTGGTCCGGGTAAAATACCTTTAGCCCCATTAAAGTCATATGAAGTTAATATGCTTGGACAAGACATCTTTTCATCGTGGGAAAGTAATTTGGTGGTTTGCAAAACGTCTCTGAAGATTACATTTGTCCCTAAGATATAAACTTCAAGTTTGAAGCGAATGCACATCGATTGCTGAACATCAAGCTCTCCATCATCCAAATCGTCGCATTTTTTTTTTCCAGAGAATTTAAATCTTCCTTAAGAATCATAAACCTAAACGTAACTCGCCCTTTCCTGAATCCTGACCTATCATCTCCAAAAATTGCAGGCTCGCATGGACGATGGGAACACATTCAAGAAGAAAGTGGGATCAACGATAAACTAAGGAGCAGAACTGTGGAAAAAGGTCTCCATGCGTAGAATGCTTTTTGGGGTTATAGGGAAACTACGATAAGTGTGTAAGCGAGTTCAGGGAACATTTTACTCGAATTCGGGGTCAATTATTTTTGCGAATTCGAATAGCTCAACTACTTAGCCGAGTCACGCTTGAATTTGCAATACTTAACTCGAGCAGCTTGTGAGGTACCGGCGGTTGAATTTCGGACGGTAGGTGGTGGGTCATTAGATCAACATTTTCTTCTGTCACATCAATTCAGATATATGCAGGTACATTCCACTTGAACAATTTGATAGTCCGATGGCTGGTCAATCGTCAATTTTCCTGTCATAAAACCTATGTTGCACGGACATGCTGTTGAGGCCGTCGTGCGCGTGTCGGACACCGACATCGCGTGTCTTAGCTTCCGACTCGTAGTCAACAAAATGAACACGCGAGGACACGCGAGTCCGGGGGAGTCAGGGGCAAAAACCTAATTTTGAAAACCTAAATTGCTAACCTCTCTTGCTCTCGGCTTTGCTCTCGCGCGACCCACGACACCGCAGCCTCGCCTCGCCTCGCCGCGAGGAAAGGGGTACCAGGAAAAATCACGCCAGCAGAGAGAGAGACTCGCCAACCGGGACAGGCGGGAAAATCACGCCGGAGGAAGTTGATGGAACGGGAAACCACCGTCGAGGGCACCCACACCACCGCACCGATCGGAGAAAATGTCGCCGGAACGAACAAGCACACAGAGAGAGGGGGAGTTAGGTTTTTTTTGTTGTTTCCAGAAGTTTCGTGCAGAGGGGGGAGAAAATGATGATGGAGAGGGAGGGGGGGAGGGTTTGAGAAGGAAATGAAAGGGGGATAATTTTTAATTAGAAAAAGAAAAAGGAGTTCTGGAAAAAGGGGCACAAAAAGGGGTGGGGCCCTCAAAGGATGTGTAGCTTCTTCTTCCTCTCCTCCTTTGGAGAAGTTTTTTTTTTTTTTCTCTCTCTCTCTCTCACTGCAATTATTATTTCGCTTTTCAGTTTTTGATGGTAAAATGGAAATTATGTTTTTGTTTTCGACTTATTATTAAATTTTAAATTTAATAGTGAAATGTGAACTATAGATTACTTGTTTTTTTCTTCTTCAAATTTTATGGATTATTTGAATGAAATGTAGTTGACTTTTTCAATTCGAAACATTGACATTAACAAATGGTGGATCATTCTTTTTAATGTAAATTCATTCTAGGTTCTTTTTATTTATTATTTATTTATTCGTGAAATCATAAAAATAATAATTCATCGTGTATATATAAAAATAAACATTTAACATATAACGTGTCCCAACGTGTCGAAATTTTTTATATTTTGATAAATCATGTGTCGGCGTGTCATGTCACGTGTAGCGTCGGTGCAACGTAGCATAAAACTGCCACAAGTCAAAGAGTATGAGCAAATTAGGATGGATTGATGAAGATCTTCTAAATTTAAAGCCGGGTCGTGGATGTGTCATCCGCATGAAAATGACCGGTAATTTTTAGAAGGAAACCATCTGTCTGACTTTAATTCCAAAAATTGTCGAGAAAATCTCCCTGAAAATGACCGATAATTTATTGTTTTGGACATTAGAATAATACACTAACATTAGCACTCGACTGACATGAACGTTGACAGTCAAGCAACGACACCTTCGTCGATGGCGACCGGGTATTCATGAACGCAAGAAGCCCATGGACCCTTCTCGGACTCCCCGAGAATGGGCCGAACACGTTCCAGGATGAGGTTGATTCACTTGATCCCACTCCCGAGTCCCGATCCCAAGCAGCCACACCTTGTCCCCTTCCTTCACTCTCTGCTTAGCCTCCATGTAAGCCAACTCATACCACAACGACGACGACGATTGATTCCCAAACCTGTACAGCGTCATCAGAGCAGCCTCCATGTCCGCCTCCCCGAGCTTCAGCCCCTTCACGATCTCCCTTATCACCAGCCGCCCCGAGGTTGGCAAGCCAAAGTGTTGCACCACGGTCTTGACGTTGGGCACGTTGATCTCGCAAGACTTGTCGATGAACCTCTTCCGGAGGACCGAGAGGCCGTGTGCCAGAATTTCTCCGTGAACGGTAGGACTCTCATCCCAAGGACCGTCACGTTCGACCGGAGCGACTCTCCCACGATTTGCGACACGTCCCGATTAAGGGTGAACCCGAGTTTCCCATCGTGGTACTCCTCGCGGAACGCTGAATAGTAAGCTTTGTCTTCGAAGGCTCTTAGGGTCCTTAGAGAGTGGAGGAGCTTGTACTTGGAGGCCTTCTTGGCTTTTGGCTTGTTGGTGAGCAAGATGGCGGCGCTTCCCATGCGGAAGAGGCAGTTGAGGAGCAACTTGGGCCACTCGCGGCTGGAGTACCAGCCGGTCGACAAGACCTCGTTGCTCAAGATGACACCGTACGAGTCCTTGTGGACTTTGAGGAGGTTCTTGGCCATGTCGATGCCGAGAGTCGAGGCGCTACAGCCCATGCCCGAGATGTTGAAGCTCTTCACGTCGCTCCTCATGGAGTACCGGCTGACGATGATGGACGAGAGAGATGGCGAGGGGCAAAAGCCACTGCAGTTCACTATGAGTAGGTCGATTTCACGAGCGTGTACGTTAGTTTTCTCCAGGAGGTCGTCCAAGACCGGGAAGAGCACCATGTGGACTTCTCTGACGGACTCTTGGAAGTCGGTTTTGGGAGGAATGTAGTGCAGTTGTTGAGGGAGGTAATTCCCTTCGCTTAGGCCTGAAGAAGTGAGGATCTTGGCCATGAAGTCGATGCTCTCTCGGTCGAAGATGTTGAACATCGATGCATGTTCCAAGAAGGTAGTGAACGGGACTCTGCAAAAGCTTGGAGGCTTTCAGGCACGAGAAGTCCACGAGGTAGACTTGGTCGGGGCTCGAAACGAACCGTTCTAGGATGAAGAAGACGAGGAAGCAAGGGAAGAAGAGGAAATGGAAGATGGGTGTCAATTTTTTGGAGGAGAAAGAGGGTTTCAAGTGCAAGCAGGGCCAAAAGGAAGGAGAGTCTGACAAGATCAAGAAAAATGGAAACAAAGTGCTTAGAGATTGAAGAAGGTGGCGGACATGGTGATCATCATCACCAAGCTTGGAGAAAGAGTCCATCTCATCAGACTCAGAGTAATGACTGAGAGAAGCCAGAGTGATAGTGGACAAGTGGCGGCAGCGGCGGTGGCGGTGGTTACTATGGGACTAGTTATTACTCGAGGGATGTGAAGGATTTAATGCCATGAAATACATGGAGAAAGAAGATGTTTCCCTCTTGAATAAATAGAGAGTTTAAATGAGTTTTTTTTTTCCCCTTCTTTCTGAATCCTTGTGGTTGGCAGATGCACCCCACTGCTTCCAATTTAATATCTTCGAGCACTAAAAGCATATAAATGTTATTGTATAGGCTCCCATTCTGTTGAACGAAACTAATGAATTCCATCATCAGAAACTAAAGAGACCTAACCTGTGATACCACAAACTTAAGACGCAGGAAAAATGGAGCTCAGAAGAGTTTCTGTAGTACAAATAATGAAATAGGTAAAAGAAGACCATGAGAAGCCAAGCCATGCTATCGATCAATCTTGGAGCTAGGTACGATACTGAACCGTAAATTCGGTTTCTTGGTTCTCGTAGATTTAGGGCGCGCATGATAACTTCTATTTCTCTGTTTCTGTTCCAAACTTGTTTCTGGAACAGGTTTGGAACAGAAATTTGTTTGGTAATGCAATTTTATTTTTCGGTTTCTAGAACAAATTTTTGTTCCAGAAATAGATTTGAAAGAGAAATGAGAAGCTAAAAATTGTAGCTTCTCTGTTCCAGAAACAGAAATGAGAAATAAACTACCAAAAGCCCTTCGTTTTTTCTCAAGTCCTCGACGCACTCTCTCTGTCGCCCTTCCTTTGTCGGTCGCAGCCCACTGCCGGCCGTCGCCGACCGCCGCCAACTGCAGCAGCAACTGCCGCCGCCAATCGCCGTCCACCGCCGACCTTCACCGTCGCCAACCACTGCCCTCGGTCGCCCACCGTCGCGACCACCACCGGCTAACCACCACCCGTCGCCCGTCGTCGCCCCCTGCCTTACCGCCGGCCGCCGCCACCCACCGCCTGTCGCCAACCATTGCCCACCGCCACCCTCCGCCGGCCGCCTCAACCATCGCCAGCTGCCGACGACCTCTGCCGCCCACCGTCGTGAACACTGCCGTTGCCAACCACCGTCCACCGCCGACCTTCGCCGCCGCCAACCACTGCCCTCGATCGACCACCGCCGACCTCGTCGCCGCTCGCCGTCGCCCCCTGCTTTACCGCCTGCCGCCACCACCCACCGGGGGTCGCCACCAACCACTGCCACCCTCCGCCGACCACCGCTGTCACGCCCTGCACCCATCGAGCACGCCACATCCCTCCTCGATCGTTAAGTTGCGACGTCCCAAGACGCGTCACCGACCCATTTATTTTTATCTTTCAATTAAGCGTAGGCATGGCCATGGTTCCGGTTCAATATTCCGGGGAACCGGAACCTTAAGTGGAGGTTCCGGTTCCGAACCAGCGGTTCCGAGCCCGGTTCCGATTCCGAACCTGAAATAGAACTGCCTGTTTCGATTTTGGTTCCGATTTCAGATACGGTTTTTGAGTTTAAAAATTAAATTGTAATGAATTTGTAATAAAATTGTAATCAAATTATGAAATAATGAATTATCAAATACAAATTGTAATCAAATTGTAAATTATAATCAAATTTGGGGGGAAAAAAACCGAGGGGGAAGGGGCTTGAACTTAATGAATTATCATTAAGTGCCTACATATCTTCTTGGGGATAGAAGAATCAAAGCCCATGTAGTTCTCTTACCTTTGATAACCCCATACTTACCTCATCCTCAATCGTCGCTACCCGTTCCGGTATTGGTGGCGGTGGTATCTCCGTCATCAAAGAATCCGGCTTCATTATTGCGATCTATCTCTTGTTGTCTATATTCAGCATTTGTCCAATCATCAACACAAGCTTGAGCTTCCATCGAATCGGGAACTAATCTTGAACGTCGTTCGTCCAAAATATTGCCTTCAGCGCTAAATGCTTGTTCTACCGCAACTGTCGAACAAGGGGTTGCTAAATTTTTTTTTGCAATTAGAGCAAGAATTGGGTATTGGGTGGAATGCCTCTTCCACCAATCTTATATTGTGAAATTTGTGCTGCCTTCAGATTCATGAAACTCAAAAGAAACGGTTAGATAGCTCTCTATTTCAAAATTACTTCATATTGCTCCCTTTTACTTTTTTTGCCTATGCAATAGAAGTTGGTACCTATACTAATTTTACCTATGTTCCCACTTTGTATGTCACTAGATTGAGAAGATCCACTATCACCCATACTATATGTATTTCAAAATTCATGATATAATTCTATTATTGCGTTTTTAACCATTGTTTGTATATTTCTAGTATTTACCTCACCCATTAAATGTAAACATTCATAATACGTATTCAAATAATCATATAAACCATCTAATTTACAACGTGTATAAAAAATAAAAGCAACTAAATAAATAATAGGAATTTCCTTATAATAATGTAGCCATTCTGTTCGCATTGTTTTAATAGTGTCACTTAATAAATCATCATTTTCATTTTCTTCAAAAACTCCAACAATATTAATACATTATATTAAAAATAAATGCGCAGTAAGATAATAAACACTGGACAAAGTATAAGTTGCATCATTAAAAACTTTTAAAATATCTAATTTTTTTTTGCAAATATCCCATTCTTGTGGGTATAAATTAATTTGAGTTATATTATCTGAAATAAATGCACATAATAAATCTTTATATGCAAAAGATTCATTAAGCAACTCGTAAGTAGAATTCCAACGATTTGGAACATCTCTTGAAAATATTTTTGGTTTTTTTCCATTTGCTCTACAAAATTGTTGACCATTCTTTCATTTTTTGGGGATGTTTCCATAAAAATTGAATTGCTATTTGTATTGGGTCGAGAAAAATATCAAGATTTTTTAAACCATCTTGTACATATAAATTTAAAACATGACAAGGACATCTAACGTGAAAAAATTATCCACCAAAAACGGGTTTACAAATCTTTTCTAGTTCAACAATTGAAGCGGTATTTGCTGTGGCATTATCAAAACCAATTGAAATTTTTTTATTAAGCAAATAATATTCTTCTAAAATTTGCCTAATTAATCTATAAATATTATTTTCCGTATGCCTATCATTAAAAATTCTAAATGAAATAACTCTTTTTTGAATATTCCAACTATCATCTATCCAATGACATGTTATACCCATATAAGAATTAACTTGTCAATGATCACTCCAAATATCGCTACCTATATACACACGTCCATTAAAATTCATAAAAAGGTTTTGTAAATCTTTTTTTCCTTCTTTATAAAGTTTTTTAATAACGCGTTTAAGTGTATTTCTAGGAACACGTTTTGCTTGTGGAGCACATGCATTTTGTATAAATTGATTAAAACTAAATCTTTCACCAAAACTAAATGATAAATGTTTAATGAAAATAAATTTACCTAATTATTCTTTATAATTTTTTTCATTATAACGAAATCAAGGAGGAGTGTTAGGATTGACGTACCCGAAAATTTGTTGTTGCGTGGTGTCAATTCCCGCTTCGGTTGGATGTTTCGACTTAAGATGCCGGTTAAATGTTCCATATCCGGCTCCACCTATATATTTGTATGTTGCCCTACAATGTTTACAAACTACATCATACCTTTTTGGAGCTATATCAAATCTTTCAATTTTCGTAAAGTGGTCCCATACATCGGATGTAAACTCCTGCTCCTTTGTTGTTGACAATTCTTCGATACAGGTAGGAGGATGAAGACTCTCTTGCGTTTGGACTTGCTCCATATTAGGAATAGTGTTGATTTCATCATCTACATCAACGTCGAGTCCCCAAGAATAATCAGATTCCCCCACCCTGCTCTTGCCTTTGTCACTAGCTCTACTTTCATTTGCCATTTTTTTTATATAGAAAAAATATATGGTATAATGCAAAAAATATAGGGTATGAAAAAAGAATTTGAAATAGGGAATTATTAAAGGAGATAATAAATAAAGAAAATAAGGAATTAGAGAATGTAAATGTAATTGAAGAAAAGAAAATAATAACTTGGATGTTGTGAATAATTGAGAATTTGAGAGAATTTGAGAGAATTGAGATTAAGAGAGAATTTGTGAGAGATGGGAAGGGGTATTTATAGGTTAGAATTAGATTTAGAAATTAGTAAAGAAAAAAAAAAAAGAAAGGTGACTGTTGCCAATGCAACGGTCACCAAAGAGGGAAGGAAAGAGCCATTGTAAGCATTGGCTCTTTCTTTTCTTTTCTTTTAATCCAGGGTTCGGAACCGGCCCGAACCGCCGGTTCCGGGCCCTATTCATGGTTTGAAGAAATCGGAACTGGGCCCAGATGCTACGGGCCGGTTCCGATTTGGAACTGCTGGCCCGGTCAACAAGCCGATTCCAATTTTGACTAGGGCTTGTTCCGGGCCCAAATCAGCCAGTAGCCATGCCTAATTAAGCGCATGCGAAAACGATTCACTTCCCTAGACAAACATAACAGCATGGATAACCAGAAGGAAACCAACAATCAGCAATTAGTAGAAGCTCATTTTATTTAATTACTATTAATCCTGGGAAGATTAGAATATATACAAGCCTATCACAAGGCCGCTCCCTAGCAGACCAAGCATACAAAAATGGGTGAGGTAGTCGGGTTAACCTAGCTTCACTACAGAAAAGGGCAGCCCAAAACAGCGCCTATCACCACAGCTGACCATAACCGAAAGGGGGCTCAGGGTCAGACTCCACTTTCTCTGCCTCGGATTTCGTGCTATACGGATCGATCTCCGGATCAGAAACAGTTCCGTCTGAAGGGTCGAGATCCATAGGATCCCAAACCTGCTCTCCAATACCACCAGCGGGAGGTCCGTCGAAACCTCTAATCAGACCAAACAGTATATTCCCATCCTTAATGAACCAGGCCAAGAACTCGTGCGGTTGCTACATCTCTAACCCCTCGTCAACCCAGACGATTTTTGATGCTTCTGATACCACCTACCCGGTCCTACCGGATATTCTACCATTATTGTACCCATGTCCATGGGTACACCAAAACACTTAAGCATAGGTGGTCGACTCATACTCGGGGGTTTGAAAATATTTAAAAAACAACAATGAGATAAATCTCAGCGAGTTAACGACCTAAGCCTCGATTAGCAGGTTAACTTAGCTCGGATGCACCTAATACATGCAAAATAGTACGATACGCACAAACATGCCATCACACATTCATAGGCAACATTACCTTGCCTTGGCACACGCCCGGCGCGTTATAAATCGCCACATGCAATATAATGCAATAAGTAAACAACATAATCAAAACGCCTATCGACATTCTCATTCACAGTGCTCTCAAGCGCGTTCTAATTATCACGGCCACTCAGGCACGCCCGTCCTCACACGGGGGTCCTTCGGCTCAACCGGGCATTTATCTATTTGATCAATTACAGCCGATCGAGGGCACGCCCATCTTCATATGGGAGTTTTCCGGCTCAACCGGGCATTTATCTTTTTTATCAATTACGGTCGATCGAGGCATGCCCGTCTTCATACAGGGGTCTTCCGACTTATCCGGGCACTTATCCATTCGATCAATTACGGCCGATCGAGGGCACGCCCGTCTTCATACGGGGTCTTCCGGCTTATCCGAGCACTTATCCATTCGATCAATTATGGCCGATCGAGAGCACGCCCGTTTTCATACGGGGGTCTTCCGGCTTATCCGGGCATTTCTCTTTGTAATGCAACTCTCATGCCAAAATGCAGTAAATAAACCACACGCGATCACATATGCATAATTAAATCCTCAAACTTAGCATACTTTCCTATCCAAACATTCTTGCCCTACTTAACTCATAAAAATAGACATATAACCCCGACACCTTGGGGTTTACTATTTAGGTGTCCACAATTATTTTCTTGAAAACAGCCGTTCAATCTATTTAGCTATACAAGCCAATTTATACGGCAATTCCCAACGTAGGCATTACGATTCAAGCATAACACAATCATAAATTAGTATTAGAACTACACAAAAATATAGATAAAATAATCCAGTAACTTATCGCCTAAATAGTGATAGCTTATCACTCAAAAATCGATAGCTTATCATCTAAATGGTGATAGCTTATCACTCAAAAATCGATAGCTTATCATCAAATCCTCGATAGCTTATCAACTAATCCCTAATTAATTAGCACTAAGCATACTTAGCCTAATCTAATCTCATCCTAATCAAGTTTAACATACTAATCAAGGGATTAGGGCAAAAACTTACCCGATAACAATTCCGAAGACACGGGCACGACGGCAGTGGCGAGGGCTACGCTTGGCTCATTCTGGAAATGACATGAGACTAAGATGGATGGCGGACAGTAGCAAATAGAATCGATGAGGGCTGGTCTAGCTCGGCGAGGCTCGGATTAGCGGTGGAAATGGCTCAAATAGGTAGTGTACGGCCACGGGAGTCACGGAGGCGCTCGATGGTGGTCTTGGCCGGCAAAATGGCGGCCAAGGGGGGCACGGAGGTGGCTGGCCGAGAGAGAGAGGGAGAAAGAGAGAGGTGGTGGTGGTGGGCGATTTTGTGAGAGAGAGAGAGAGAGAGAGAGAGAGAGAGAGAGAGAGAGAGAGAGAGAGAGAGAGAGAGAGAGAGAGAGAGAGAATGAGTCCGAGAGAGAGAGATCTTTATCTCAAGAAGGCTTTTTGCTCAAGCCAAGTTTTCCACTCATCAATGCAAGCCTCTAAAGTCTCCATCCATCATTAGACAACCCCAAAAGTCTCCACTCATAAAGTCCTTTGTCCCATGATGATAAATGCTAGAAGGGCATTTTGATTATTTCACAAAGTATAATATAAAATACTATACGCGTATATGGGCTAGAATTTTGTATGGGTTCGTATAATTAGAGTTTGGGCTTGAAAGGGCCCACTTGGGCTTGCCTTATGCCCAAGTGGTCGAACCACATTGGGCTTGAGGCCCAATGGGCCTTCGCCTGCCCGCTTCCTCGTGGACTCCAAATCTCGGCCCGTTAACCCTTTTTTCGAGAGTCTCGAGCAAATCGATAAATAGGTGGCTCAATGAGGCGACGTCCAATAGTTTAGTCTTGAGATCCTCGAAGGTTCGATACCCAAATTCGGATTCTAATTCATGAACAAAATCGATCGATTGCGACTTTAGAATATCTCAAACTAACGGGCGGCTTTTAGGAGTTTCGCGTATTCGACCCGTGGTTGATTCGACATCAATCCACGTTTAAACTTTCTCGAGCCATGGATGACCTCGGTTGTCATGTAATTGCGAGAGGTCAATCACTAGTTCTGATGTACACGATCATTAGGAATTGATTTAGGGTCGTTCGCAATCCATACAATGGTCGAGCGGAATCACCCGCGATCCGACTGTCTACTATTGACGAAACATTCTATAACCGTTACTTGATCGGTCCATAATAGCTCGCGATTGTCCCTCGTCAATCCTTATGGTCGAATTAGCAATCCATGATTGAGTTCTCAGGTCGTGCGTACTTAATTCCTTAATAGCCTTTCCCTTTCGGTTAGCCTCTCTTGAGTGATCAATTCAGAGTGAGAATTACTAACAATGCATCGATTAAAATCATCATTCCATTACATCCAGAATAGGGTTGAATTTGAGGATGTCACAACCGCCGACCTCCGTCGGCCGCCGCCGCCCACAGTTGTGACCATCGCTGGTCGCTGCTGCCAACCACTGCCCTCGGTCACCCACCGCCGGCCGTCGCCGACCACCACCCGCTGCCCCCTGCCTCTCTTTCGGTCGCAGCCACCCACCGCCGGCTGCCGTCGACCTCGCCGCCGCCGACCATCGCCCACCGCCAACCTTTGCTGCGAATCGCCACCCTCCGCCGGTCGCCGCCGACCTCCGTGGTCCGCCGCCGCCCACCATCGCCGGCAGCCACAACCACCGCCGCCGCCGGAGTAAAAAATAAATAGTTTTTTTAGTTTTAAATAGTAAATAATATTTTCTAATAATAAAAATTATTTTTTTAAAGAAATTTAAAAAAAAAACTAAAAACGAAGTAGAACTTTTTCGTAGAAGATTTTGTGTTAATAATATTCTAGAAGTAGAAATTTTCAACTGTTGTCAAATGAATTTCTGTTCTAGGATCAGAAATTTTATATCATTATCAAACGCATTTTTTTGCTCAAAAACTCATCCAGAAACTAGAAATAGATCAAACCCCAGAAACATGAAACTTCGTTTCCTGTTTCCCTCTTCTATTTTATACATTTCCGTGTCTCTTGGGTTTCTGCCTGGGAGTTTGGGCACACGAAAACCTCCTTCTGTCCTACAACCCTAGTCCTTGTACGAAAATACAAGACCAAGTGGTGGGATGGTGCAAAATATTTAAATAAAATCTCAGAAGAATCTGTTACTGCATGGCTGAAAGAGCAACACGAAACAACTGCCTCCAGTGTTACTCCCTTCTTGCATAACAGGTCCATGGCCGTCTCCAAGCTAGTTTCATCCCAGAACGAAGAACAGTTCTACGGACTGATGAAACAATCTCTCGCCGAATACGAAGAATCCAAAGCTTCAGACGACAACTTATAGAAGAGTTTAATAATCCTATAGAGTTGGAGGATGAGTTAATTGATTTAGAAATTATGGAAATCTTTTAGACCTGGAATATGTGGGAAGCAGAATGAAGTAATAACTTAAAAGTTCAGCAAGATTTATTAAACAGAAATATAAGATTCTTATGCTTATGAAAAGAATATAAAAGAGAGTGAGAATCATAAACATCTTCTTTTGTTGAAGTAAGACGAGAAGAGTTCTTCAAGAGGGATATCCAAAAAGTAATCGCAGAAATCAATAAAATATACAACGAATTCTAAAGCATTAATTATAAAAGCAACACTCAGAAAGGTTAAAGGATATAGAAAGCGAGGATGCATAAAATAAATTGCAGACCACCGGTAGGAGGCACGGCCTTCCGATGTCGAGGTTTGATATTTAAAATGCAGAAAGTGAAGTGTGTGAAGCCTGACGGGAGAGGAGATCCAGATCAATCTTCACCGTGGGCAGTATGCATGAAATGCAGAAACAGAAAGGTAGACGAGACAAGATCGTACCACCAGTAGGAGGCAGAGCCTACCGATTCTGGGGCGTAGATCTATATGAAATAACGGGCATTCAAGCTTATATACATTGCAAGGTAGACATACAATAATATCAAGAGCAAAATACAAAAGCATAAACTATCCATAAAGATGGAAAGTTTGTAAAATACAAGTGCAGAAAAACTTTTAAAAGTTTTGAGATCCGCAGACCATGTGTAGATCTGGAAAATCAAAGAAGAACAGGGAGGTTCTGGGTATGAAAAGGGTTTCTGGGCATAAAGGTTTCTGGTTATGGAAACTTACTGGAGTCTGGCGACCCAGGGCAGAAACTTTCAGTAGGCTCAGAAGGGTTCAGGTGTATGGGTTCTCCTCGAAGGGTTTCGGTTTTCCGAAGGTGGATGGGTATGGAAAGGATCTGTGGAAGAAGATGAATAGGAGAGAGTCTCGTGAGGAGAGAGAGAGAGAGAGAGAGAGAGAGAGAGAGAGAGAGAGAGAGAGATCTTCAGAAGTGTTGAGAAGTGAACCCCCCTTCGACTGAAGTGTGGGGGTCTTTTTTAAAGAAACGGTAACTTCCTGTAGCAACAGTGTTTTTTGGATAAAGCCGCTATAGTGAATAGTAAAAGTTGAAATAATGAACAGTGATTACAGGTGTGTACGTATCAAAATACGGGTATGAAAAAACCTATGAAGTCCTAGCTACAACTGGTAGAAGGACGTCTTCAAGGTTGAGAGGCTCCGAAGTCAATCCCATAGCAGTCAGACCTTATAAACAAGGGCTATAGGGATACAGCCTTCATCTATATGGTAATTATGAGTTTTGACTTGTAAAACCAATGGGTTCATAATTTTTTTATCATTCAAAGAAATGGTAAGATTTGGGGAACAATCAAAATGAATCGGACCTCTGTAGAGACTTGTTTCGACAGTGCTGAGGATGGATTCTTCATAAATGGCGAGACGGGAATCTTTTAGAACAAGGAGGATTGAAGTGTTTAATCCTTCTTTCATTAAAGGTTTAATACCGACTTGGACCATTCCAATGTGAAGGTAGTTAAACTTTTGCTTATGTTTTTTAATGGATTGTTCATTCAAAAGGTGGATTTGAGAGTATGAAGAAGAAAGTGGAACGTCTCTTTCTTCAGTGGAAATTATATAATCAGATTTTTTGAACAATTTGTAAGATTGCTTTTCATAAATCTGATCGTACTTGACTTTTGGAATCTTCCAATTGTCAATAGATTTATTAAAATCTTCTATGGTTATTTCTTCTCTCAAAATAGGGCCTCGGTCATGAGACACCTCAGATATAGAGCTGTTAGAAGAAGAATTTGTTTTTCTTAAAAAGTTCATTTTCAAGAGGCTGATCTTTTTTCGGTCAATTTCCCTACCGACGACGTGCTGACCAACGGTTTCACTGCCTCCTCAAGGACTTACTACCGGGACCACACTCCAAAAAAGGGGAAATTGCAGCGAAATAAATCAGGATCTTAAAAACTTGCTTAGAAAGAATCACAAAGAAGAACAGGGAGGTTCTGGGTATCAAAATGGTTTCTGGGCATAAAGGTTTCTGGTTATGGAAACTTACTGGAGTCTGGTGACCCAGGGCAGAAACTTTCAGTAGGCTCAGAAGGGTTCAGGTGTATGGGTTCTCCTCGAAGGGTTTCGGTTTTCCGAAGGTGGATGGGTATGGAAAGGATCTGTGGAAGAAGATGAATAGGAGAGAGTCTCGTGAGGAGAGAGACAGAGAGAGAGAGAGAGAGAGAGATCTTCAGAAGTGTTGAGAAGTGAACCCCCCTTCGACTGAAGTGTGGGGGTCTTTTTTAAAGAAACGGTAACTTCCTGTAGCAACAGTGTTTTTTGGATAAAGCCGCTACAATGAATAGTAAAAGTTGAAATAATGAACAGTGATTACAGGTGTGTACGTATCAAAATACGGGTATGAAAAAACCTATGAAGTCCTAGCTACAACTGGTAGAAGGACGTCTTCAAGGTTGAGAGGCTCCGAAGTCAATCCCGTAGCAGTCATCTTCGTTTGTATTTTCGCTATGGTGTGATTGAGAGGAGTCGTCTGAAGCTTTGGATTCTTCGTATTCGGCGAGAGCTTGTTTCATCAGTCCGTAGAACTGTTCTTCGTTCTGGGATGAAACTGTTGGATCTAGCAATATCACCTAGAGGGGGTGAATAGGTGATTCTGAACTCTTTTTATGAATTAATGCGGAAATTAATAAAGGATTCAGAACGTAAACTGAATATGATCAGTAAGAGGACGTGCAGATAAACTAAACACAGCAAGATGAGTTTAGGGAAAGAGAAATTGCACGCAATGATTATAGTGGTTCGGCTTTAGCAAGCCTACGTCCACTCTCCCACGATGACAGCCGATCGGCTGGATTCCACTATGAGTCGTTGAAAGGTTACAGGCGTTGTCACTCCAATCGCTCTTACAAATGAACCTCTCAAGACAATGAATTTTAAGCTCACAAGAACAAGAGAATGTGTTTCTGAACAATTCAGCACTTTGGAATTTTAAGTTCATGATCTCACTTAAAAACAGTCACCATTGATCTTCTTTATACTCCTTCAACCTTGAACTAGCCGTTACCAAGGTCCTTCAAAGGATCGCTCCTCAATCTCTGATTGGACGTCATCAATCCTGATTGACGGAGACTGTATATGGGAAGATCCAGTGGCCGTTGAAAGAGAATCTGAACCCTTCAGATTCAGTCGCCCATACAACCAAATCTTCAGTTTCCATAAATGGAGTTCATCCAAATCTCCAAGATATCTTGTCCACGGAAGGTAATATCCAATCGAGGATATTCTCCTGATTTGATTGGAAAATAATCCTGTCAATCAAATCTTACAAACTTCCATAACAAGGCACGGCCAAATCGGAAACCTGCCAAACGTGGGTCTTCAGAATCTAGTAGCGAGATATTGCAGAATCTGAACGTTGTTCAGAAGCAGTCTTCTGAACCAGAGAGACTCTCTGAATCTGAACAGATTGGAACAGTGACTCTGAGCTTCTGTAAGATCCTTGCTGACGTGTCACATAAATCTTCTAGAGATGAGTCTTCAGATGCAGCGTAGACCTCCTTCTGAAGGCTTCGGATGCAACATAGACCTCCTTCTGAAGTCTTTAGATGCAACATAGACCTCCTTCTGAAGTCTTCAGAGGCAGCACAGACTTCCTTCTGAAGTCTATTGAGGCACCACGATTCTCCATCTGAATGTAGGACTTCGACTATCTCTGAAGCAAGTGTGCGACGACTACTCCTTGAGTCTGAACGCCAGTCATGGAACATTATAAGCTTTTGTTCACATGCTCATGCCTGCAATAATAAATTATTTGTATTAACCAGATTCTCTTACAAGAAGGATAGTTTTGTCAGAATCAAAATATTCAGAGGGAAGGTTTTTTCAACAATCTCCCCCTTTTTGATGATGACAAAACTTCCTTAATAAAAGATGGTATATAAAAAGATTGTATGAAAGTTAAGCTCGGAAAAGATTTCAATAAAATATTAATATAATTCAATTGAATCTTTTCAAAAGAGTGTGCATCTGAATATATAAGATATGCATTGTGAGTGATAGAAGGATATCACCATATGTTGTATACGACGTTGAATTCGTTTGAGCGCATAGGTATAATTCGTGTGTATGCATCCTGCAATATGATGAGGTATTCTCTCCCCCTTTTTGTCATCAGCAAGATAAAATGGCAATTTACACATACATGAACGGAGATTCAACCATATATTGTAAGAATAGCGTAACATTCAAAATGCACATAAAAGAACATCCGACAGAGATAAAAACAAATACGGACAATTTGAAAAACAATTTCAAGATGACGGAGGTGGGTTTTGTTTTGAAGAGGAGGAGGGAACATCAACATGCTCTTCATCATCTTTCTGAGCAGCTTCAGCAGATTTGCCCATATCAGCAATGTAGGTAGCAAATTCTTTGAGTTCCTGCATCTCTGGAACTTCTTTGCTGATCCTTTCATCTCTGATCAAAGTATAAGTACCAATGCTGGCCATCTCAGAGCAGAAAAGGCGATAGTATTTATGAAGTATTTCCTCAAATCTGTGCAACTTCTTTTCAATGTTCATTTCCATCCTGTCCATCCTCTGCATAACTTCTACCCGAAGTTTTTCAACTTCCGTCTGAACAAGACTTTGCGAAGCATTCAGTGTCCCTGCAGAAGTCTGTTGGTTTTGTTCTCCCACCATCTGAGCTTTACCCTTTGAAGCTGAATCCAGAATTCTCTGCGAGTTTACCTCCCCCTGAATCTGATCAGGTGTTGAATCTGGAATGATTATAACAGGTTCAGCGGTAGTTGATTCAATTTCTGTGGGTTGCTCCTCAGGTATTTCCATTGGAAGTTGTTCCTTCTGAACAGCACTTTCCTCAACAGCTTTTTTCTTCTGAACAGCAGGTTCGACATCAGCTTTCTCCTTCTGAACAGCAGTCAGAACCTCTTCAGTCTGAACAACATTTGATTCCTCATGTTGTTCTTTTCTTCTGGACTCCTCCTTTTCAGTATCAGCCTTGTCCTTCTGAACAACTTCAGTCTGAACAGCAGATTCTATAGGTTGCTCCCCCTGAATCTGAGCTGTTACAACAGGAGTGACTTCTGTTGATCCTACAGCTGTGACAACAAAGTCATCAGATTTATCAACGTCCATGTCCTCAGGTGGTGATGAGGACCTCTTCTTTTGTTCTCGAGCAACCAGAACATCAATAGTCGTTCTGTCATCTAGTTGCTCTTCCATTATCTCCACATATGCACTTGTAGCAAGCTGAGCTTCTTTTTCTGCTTTTTCACCAGTAATTTCAGCAGCTTCTACATTTTCACTCTCATGAGTCTTATGGGGATCCTCTTCTTTGTCGATAGGATCCTCCAGCTCATTTGCTATTTCAGCAATCTCCTCAGCTTCTGACTCGATGTTTCCTGCTGATAGGACAGTATGGGTCCTCTCATCATCTCTTGATGATACACTTTCCTCTTCTTCTGAAGACTCACTCTGAACAGTGGTCTGTTTTTCTTTTGTGGCCTCTGTCTTCCTTCTTTTTGCAGATCTCTCACTCTCTGCATTCTGCTCCTCAAAATCAACCAGGACAGCCTCTTTGTTCTTGTTGATCCAACCACCAACAGACTGTCTAAAACCCATCTTCTGAATCATAGATTCCCCAGCTACCATTAACTGAATTTCATCTTGAAGAAGCTTTCCAGGAATCTTGATATTTTGGAAGGACATGATCCGATAGATCAACCCTGCATAGGGTAATTGTCCTTTGGTCTTTTGGACAGTTCTGTACATGTGGAGGAGAACAGTATGTGCTAGAGAGATCTTGCAGCCATTCAACAGACCCCACATCAGCTTGGCTTCATATTTCGAAATGTCAGTTTTTGAAGCAGCCTTGGGTCTTAAGCTTTCAATGACAACCTTGTGCATTACAATGTACTTCAGGGGAAAGTCATTGTAAGCAATGTGTGCCTTGGAGTCTCTAGAGTAATTCTCTTTTCCAGTCAGAGAACTGTAGGCATCATCAGGTTGCACATTAATGGGCATAAAATCCATTTTCTCAACTCCCATTAATTTTGCCAGCTCCTTAACATGCAGATGATACACAACTCCTTCTACCGTATAAAACAAGGAATCAAAATTGCTGAAACATAAGCTAGAATAAAAGTAAGCTGCCAAATCAGGAAAAGTTGGCCTCCTTGCAGTTGCAAAGTCCCTCAACCCTATCAAAATACTTAAGATCGAATACCCTGTGGGGTATAACTCCTCTTTGCTTCAACATCTCGAATTTTTCAGAGTGCAACTGACTTGAGAACAGTTTGCTTTCAAAGTTCTTGTCCTTGATGACCCCTCTGATTTTCTTAAACTCTTTAACCAGCACATCATCGTCATCATCAGGCCTTCCCTTGGTTTCACTTTCTTTAGTTACAACCTCCCTGATAACAATGCTCTTAGATGGAGACTTTTTAGGTTTAGAGACTTCAGTTTCTACAACCTTTTCCTTGCCCTTCCGAGATACATTCTCAGGAACAATAGTGGCAATAGGTGTCACAGTTTGTAAAGGAAGTTCTAATATGGCAAGAAAGTCTTTCTCGCTTGCAAACTTGTGAATATTCAGCAACAACTTGACGTTTTCGTCACTAGAGCCAGTGTTCTTGAAAGAATCATATAGTGGTTTTATGGAAAGAGCCAGAGCGACTCTTTCATCGAACTCAGACTGAGACAAACCTGATTCCTTTTGGGCAATGTGTCTTTCTTCTTCATGATCAGACCCAGAGATATCAATGGATTCGGAGAGACGAGCTTTTCTGCCCTTCGTCAGTCTTGACGATTTTCTTCTCAGACTTGCACCTTCTTTTGCTGCTTTCTTCATGGTAGATGATGATTTCGGAGCCATAGATGAGAAGGTTGGAGTTTTTAGAAAGAAAGATTTGGAGTGAGCGAGAAGGAGTGTAAACAGAGAGAGAGAAATCAGTTTTTAGGGTTTGAGAGAAAATTGCGATATTTGATGGAAGTGCCGGTTCAGAGCCTTATGAAGGTTTTGAAAAACCGTAAAGCGGTTATTTTTGGAAATAAAATCAATTTAAAATAAAATCCAACGATCAATCCAAAGAAACAGAATTATTCCAATCAATCAAAGAGGCATATGTATAGAAATTTGAGAACGTAAGATTTAGAGAACGTACCTTGGATTCTTGCCTTATCGAGAATTTCTAAATATAAAGAGGTGTAAGATGAACTAACCTTGCTTCTGAAGTACTTAAAAATATGCTTATGAACAAAGGTTATGCAAATTTGCTTCTGAGCAGTTTTGGTTCTGAGCTATGCTTCTGAGCTGTTTTGCTTCTGAGTTCTGCTTCTGAGCAGTTTTGTTTCTGAGCTCTGCTTCTGAGTTCTGCTTCTGAGCAGTTTTGCTTCTGAGTTCTGCTTCTGAGCAGTTTTGCTTCTGAGCTCTGTCAATTGACCTGTACTTAATATATCTTAAGAAAAAGGATTAGTAATAGCTAATTCGTTTCGGATAAAATTGAAAGACTCTTTCTCAAGAGGTTTAGTAAATATATCTGCGAGTTGATTCTTTGTATCAACATACTGAATGTGAACATTTTCATTCTGAACATGATCACGAATAAAGTGATGTTTGATCTCGATGTGCTTCGCTCTTGAGTGAAGAATAGAATTCTTGGTTAGATTAATGGCGCTTGTATTGTCGCATCTGATCTCCACATTTGAATCCTTAACTCCATAATCTCTTAGCTGTTGTTTTAACCATAGAATCTGAGCACAACAACTTCCAAGAGAGACGTATTCTGCTTCTGCTATACTAAGAGCAACTGTGCTCTGCTTTTTGGAATACCAGGAGATAAGCATATTTCCCATAAGTTGACAGGTTCCTGAAGTGCTTTTCCTGTCAATTTTACATCCGGCGAGATCTGCATCTGAATATCCCTTCAGAATGAAATCAGAATCCTTTGAGTACCAAAGACCATAAGCTGGATATGTTCCAATATATTTGATAATTCTTTTTATTGCTGTAAGATGCGATTCTTTTGGACATGACTGAAATCTTGCACATAGGCAGACGCTATAAAGAATATCTGGCCTTGATGCAGTGAGATATAGAAGCGATCCAATCATACTGCGATAAAGCTTCTGATCAACATCTTTTCCTTGTTCATCTTTATCAAGCTTAGACGAATGAGACATTGGTGTTTCCGTCTTCTTGCAATTTTCTAAGCCGAATTTCTTGATAATTTCAAGAGCATATTTCTCTTGATGAATGAATATTCCTTTCTTGGTTTGTTGAATCTGAAGTCCAAGAAAGAATCTTAATTCTCCCATCATGCTCATTTCGAATTCATCCTGCATTGCTTTAGAGAAATTCTTGCATAGATATTCATTAGAGGAGCCAAAAACAATATCATCAACATAAATCTGAACAATAAGAATATCCTTGCCCTGCTTCTGAATAAAGAGAGTAGTGTCAACATTACCTTTAGTGAACTTTTGTTCAGATAGAAAATTGCTTAACCTTTCATACCAAGCACGAGGTGCTTGCTTTAATCCATATAAGGCTTTCTTCAGGGAATATACGAGATCCTTTCCTCTTGGTTCCTCGAAGCCAGGAGGTTGCTCGACATAGACTTCTTCTTTGATGTAACCGTTTAGGAATGCACTTTTCACATCCATCTGAAAAAGTTTAAAGTCATTGTAACAAGCATAAGCAAGAAGTAGCCTTATGGCCTCTAACCTGGCAACTGGTGCGTAGGTTTCATCGTAATCTATTCCTTCTTCTTGAGAATATCCCTTTGCCACAAGTCTTGCTTTGTTTCTAACCACCTTTCCTCTGTCGTCCATTTTGTTTCTGAATACCCATTTTGTTCCTATTACAGGACGATTTTTGGGTCTTGAAACGAGCTCCCAAACATTATTTATCTTGAATTGATGAAGTTCTTCTTGCATGGCATTGATCCAATTTTCATCAGTAAGAGCTTCTTCAATCCCTTTAGGCTCGATTTCAGAAATTAACGCTATATTGCTCATTGCTTCCTTGAATTTCGATCTGGTTTTGATTCCTTCATCCAAGTTCCCCATTATTAGTTCCTTGGGGTGACTGGATTTATGTTTCCAGTTTCTGTTGAATTTTTCGTCTTGAGCATTACTTGGATCATTAGATTCAGATGGTATCACCTCTGATTCTTCTGCGATTTGTTGGCTTGTTTCTTGATTCTGAACTTCTTCAGAAGCATGATTCTCTTTTGAATTTTCTTCTGGTTCTGAACCTTGATGTAGAGACGAAACTTGAACATATTTAGATTGATCATTCTGAGTCTGAATATTTTCATCAAACTTGACATTCATTGATTCTTCAACACATCGAGAGTTTTTGTTGTAGACTCTGTATGCTTTGCTCGTTGTTGAATATCCCAGAAATATTCCTTCATCTGACTTCTCATCAAACTTACCAGCTCGATCATTTGCATTTTTCAGAATGAAGCATTTACAACCAAACACACGGAAGTATGCTAAATCTGGTTTTCTCTCTTTAAAAAGTTCATAGGGAGTTTTCTCAATGATTGATCTTAAGGAGACACGGTTTAAAATGTAACATGCTATTGACACAGCCTCTGCCCAGAAATGGGATGCAATTTTACTTTCGATCAAAAGAGTTCTCACCATTTCTTGTAGAGAGCGATTTTTCCTCTCCACAACCCCATTTTGTTGAGGTGTGTAAGGAGATGAAAAATTATGCTGAATTCCAAACTCATCACAAAAATTAGAAAAGCTTTGGTTTTCAAATTCTCCCCCATGATCAGTTTTGATGTAGGAAATAGAGTAACCTTTCTCATTCTGAATCTTTTTAGAAAAATTTGAGAAGGATGAGAAAGCATCATTTTTGTGCGCAAGAAATAAAACCCATGTAAATCTTGAGTAATCATCAACTATGACAAGGCAGTATTTCTTACCTCCAAGACTTAGTGTTCTGTTAGGACCAAAGATATCCATATGAAGCAGCTGCAGAACACGTTCAGATGATACATGATTAATAGATTTAAAAGAGCTTTTTACCTGTTTCCCAAGTGTGCAGCCTGAGCAAAGCTTTGATTTCTCAAACTTTGATTGTGGTAAGCCTCGAACTAGTTTCTTGGATGATAGCTTCGAGATGTGTTTGATACTGATGTGTCCTAGCTTTCTGTGCCATAGTTCAGATTCATCCTTGATAGAGATGAGATACTTGATGTCTTCAGAATCAACATTCAGAAGGTAGATATTTCCATGACGTCGACCAGTGAAGGTTTGCTTCTTGTCTTTGCTAACACCTGAGCATTCTGAGTCTTGAAAACAAATTTGATAACTAGAGTCACATAGTTGACTAACTGAAATCAAATTGTATTTTAATCCTTTGACAAGAGAGACATTGTTGATCATGAGATTTTCGATTTTTACGGTGCCTTGTCCGACCACTTTGCCTTTATTTTTTCCACCAAACGACACACTTCTACCATTGTAATCTGAAAGTTGTATGAAGTTTTCTGGATCACCAGTCATGTGACTTGAGCAACCACTATCCAGAAACCATTTCTCTTTTCTCTTCCTTGGTACCTGCAAGTGAGAAGTAACTTACTATTTCTTTGGTACCCAGTTTTTCTTGGGTCCATCTGAGTTAGTCACAATAGATGTCTTTCTATTAACAGGTCTCCATATCATCATGCAATTAT
The DNA here is from genome assembly GCA_029784005.1 of Lenwebbia sp. NSW1173648. Classification (NCBI taxonomy): domain Eukaryota; kingdom Viridiplantae; phylum Streptophyta; class Magnoliopsida; order Myrtales; family Myrtaceae; genus Lenwebbia; species Lenwebbia sp. NSW1173648. The sequence goes on along the minus strand of JARCGZ010000008.1, from coordinate 1,093,249 downwards.
TTCTAACGTGATTTCTAGCACCGCAGTTTTCACAATGCATTGGATAAAAGAATTTTGTAAAATGCTTTTGAAAATGCCGTTGATATGCAAATTTGGAAGGTTTACGGGAAATCCTGTCATTTGTTTCTGGAAACTTATTTTTGAAATTATTTTCCTTTTTGAAACCAAGACCAGATTTGTTACCATACGGAATTTGTCTGGAAATAATGTTTTCCAAGTTTTTTGAACTTTGGGAAAATTTCTTCGAAGTATTTTCAATTTTGGTTTTCAAGGAATCATTTTCTTTCAAGATCAAATCACGATTCTCCTTGATTTGATGAAATTCCCTTTGCAAAAATTCAATCTTGTCTTTTTGAGAATCATTCTGTAGTTTTAAGGATGAAACTTCCTTTTTCAAAATGGAAACCTTTTTGAGAGCTTCTTTATAATTTAAGCACAACTCATCATTGTATTCAGAGACTTCATCTGGCAGTTCAGAAGGATGTACCTCAACATCTGAGTCTGAATCTGACTTTGCCATAAGACATATGTTAGCATAGTCATCCTCGCTATCTTCAGAATCACTTAGAGTTTCTGCTTTCAATGCCTTTTTGTATTTCTCATACTTGAACTTGTCTTTCTTCAGAAGCGGACAATTGGGTTTGATGTGTCCAGCCTTCTTACAATGGAAACAGATTACATCTTTGTCTTCCTGTTTGTCATTGCTTGATTGTCTCTGATCATTCTTTTTGAATAATTTCTTCCCTTTGAAGTTTCTCCCTCTACGAGCCATTCTTCTGAACTTCTTCACCATAAGAGCAAGTTCTTCGTCGTCTTCATCTTCATCATCTTTTGAATCTCTTGTTTTGTTGGTACGCTCAGTCTCATATGACTGTAAGGTTCCGACTAGCTCATCAATAGATAGAGGTCTAATTGTTTGACATTCCTGTATTGATGGCTTGATGTAATTCCAGTCATCTGTAAGTCCTCGAAGGATCTTTCTGACTTGCATCGGTTCTGCTACAGGAGCACCTTTTCTTGCAAGACCACTTGCTAGGATTTGAAACCTGTCAATCATTTCAGCAATTGATTCATCGTGCTTCATTTTGAAAGCTTCGTAATCACTCAGCAGAATGCTGAGTTTTGTTTCTTTCACTCTGTCAGTTCCCTGATATGTGACATGAAGTCTGTCCCATATAGCTTTGGCTGAATCTTCTTCTGCAACTCGATTATATAGAGGAATGGATAATGCGCAGAAAAGTGCATGCACAGCTTTAGAATCGAGTCCTTGTCTTTTTGCTCTTTCAGAATCTGACAGTGCCGCAGTAGCATTTGTATTGTTGTTTCCTTCATTTCCAGTGGAAGGGGTTGCTGTTACATTAGGAACTACTCCATTTACAACAACATCCCACATCAGATCATCTGATGCCTTGAAGAACCACTTCATTTTGTTGCACCACATATTGTAGTCTTTCCCGTCAAAATAAGGTGGTTTGTTGCTGAAATGTGCATCACTGGTTCTTGTGAAATTATTGCTAGACATGATAGATCGTTAGCTCTGAAGTAAAACACTTCAAAATAATGAGCAACTCGGCTTTGATACCAATTATTGGATCTAGCAATATCACCTAGAGGGGGTGAATAGGTGATTCTGAACTCTTTTTATGAATTAATGCGGAAATTAATAAAGGATTCAGAACGTAAACTGAATATGATCAGTAAGAGGACGTGCAGATAAACTAAACACAGCAAGATGAGTTTAGGGAAAGAGAAATTGCACGCAATGATTATAGTGGTTCGGCTTTAGCAAGCCTACGTCCACTCTCCCACGATGACAGCCGATCGGCTGGATTCCACTATGAGTCGTTGAAAGGTTACAGGCGTTGTCACTCCAATCGCCTCAAGACAATGTGTTTCTGAACAACTCAGCACTTTGGAATTTTAAGTTCATGATCTCACTTAAAAACAGTCACCATTGATCTTCTTTATACTCCTTCAACCTTGAACTAGCCGTTACCAAGGTCCTTCAAAGGATCGCTCCTCAATCTCTGATTGGACGTCATCAATCCTGATTGACGGAGACTGTATATGGGAAGATCCAGTGGCCGTTGAAAGAGAATCTGAACCCTTCAGATTCAGTCGCCCATACAACCAAATCTTCAGTTTCCATAAATGGAGTTCATCCAAATCTCCAAGATATCTTGTCCACGGAAGGTAATATCCAATCGAGGATATTCTCCTGATTTGATTGGAAAATAATCCTGTCAATCAAATCTTACAAACTTCCATAACAAGGCGCGGCCAAATCGGAAACCTGCCAAACGTGGGTCTTCAGAATCTAGTAGCGAGATATTGCAGAATCTGAACGTTGTTCAGAAGCAGTCTTCTGAACCAGAGAGACTCTCCGAATCTGAACAGATTGGAACAGTGACTCTGAGCTTCTGTAAGATCCTTGCTGACGTGTCACATAAATCTTCTAGAGATGAGTCTTCAGATGCAGCGTAGACCTCCTTCTGAAGGCTTCGGATGCAACATAGACCTCCTTCTGAAGTCTTTAGATGCAACATAGACCTCCTTCTGAAGTCTTCAGAGGCAGCACAGACTTTCTTCTAAAGTCTACTGAGGCACCACGATTCTCCATCTGAATGTAGGACTTCGACTATCTCTGAAGCAAGTGTGCGACGACTACTCATTGAGTCTGAACGCCAGTCATGGAACATTATAAGCTTTTGTTCACATGCTCATGCCTGCAATAATAAATTATTTGTATTAATCAGATTCTCTTACAAGAAGGATAGTTTTGTCAGAATCAAAATATTCAGAGGGAAGGTTTTCTCAACAGAAACTAGCTTGGAGACGGCCATGGACCTGTTATGCAAGAAGGGAGTAACACTGGAGGCAGTTGTTTCGTGTTGCTCTTTCAGCCATGCAGTAACAATTCTTCTGAGATTTTATTTAAATATTTTGCACCATCCCACCACTTGGTCTTGTATTTTCGTACAAGGACTAGGGTTGTAGGACAGAAGGAGGTTTTCGTGTACCCAAACTCCCAGGCAGAAACCCAAGAGACACGGAAATGTATAAAATAGAAGAGGGAAACAGGAAACGAAGTTTCATGTTTCTGGGGTTTGAAATTTGTATTGAATTTTTGGTAGCCTTTTTGTGCACAAGCAGGAAGGATATCGGGAATAGGGCCAAGGTGATCCCACCATCTGGAAAACCATAGGGGGATGGTTTTGGTGTCTATTCCTTTTTCAAAAAAGATGAGCCAAGTATGGCGGAGGTTATAGTTTTGGCGGAAGAAAGCATTCCACCAGGCTTGCTGATAATCAAAATAATTATAGCAAGTTCTGAAGGGGAGAGACTGGGTAAGTCTCATTTTGAAACTTTTTTGGGCCGAGGGTTTCGGGTCCCATTGGGAAGGATGAATGATCCTTTTGATTCTGGCGGTGGAGTAATTGATCTCTTCGCCATTTTGAAAATGCTTGAATTCTACGGAGCCTGTTTCAGTTAAAATAGACTCGTAAAAATCCAAGGGTTTGCCGAGATCATGTGGGGTGTAAAACCAGTTTTCCCCGAACATGTTTCTGGCGAAGTTATAAGGGTTGTCATTATAAAATCCTTTTTCAACAGTTATTATGTTTTGGAAATTTGATTTTGTAAAAAAATTTGATTTTTGAATAGAGCTGGGTTGAGGTGTTGCCGAAACAACTACCCTGCTGTCTATTCTTTTTAAAGGTGAGGGGGACTGAACCTCCTCATATGCAAAGAGCTGCTGATGCTTTTCCTTGTCCAAGGCTTGCTGGAGGAGAAGCTCCAAAGTTTCCTTTGGGATTATTGAAAGAACATTATCTTTGGTGATTTCTGGAGGAGCTAAGGCTGACGGTTTTTCATCCTTTTTCGACGAAGAACCAAGAAAATGAGGTCTGGGGGGAGGCTGCTGGGTGGCCTCAAGCCAACTTTTTATTGGCGTGAGTTTGCCATATTGGGATTCGGATTGGTCTGACTTCATTTTTCTTTGTCCTTTTTGGGAGGCATGGTTGTTGGGTGTGATTTCCCTGTAAAAATTCTCGAGTGAGAAAATCTGGGAGAGAATTCAAAGTGCCATTGATGAATTCAATATCAAAATCAAAGACAGAAAGGATAGCTTGCCATCTGGCAAAAATCTGTTTAGAAGCAATATTCAAAATATCTTTTTGAAGAATATCTTTTGCAGATTTGCAATCAATTCTTAACAGAAATTTTTGATTTAAAAGATCACCCTGGAATTTTGAAATAGCAAGGACAATAGCAAGAATTTCTTTTTTGATGGTAGAATAGTTTTGTTGTGTTTCATTCCAATGTTTTGAAATGAATTGGACAACTTGTTCTACATCATTTTTCTTTTGTTTTAGAATTCCACCGTAGCCGATTTCTGAGGCATCAGTTTCCACAATTTTGAAGGCTGATGGGTCGGCGAGGTGTAGACAAGGGATTTCTTTTACAAGAGTTTTTATCTTTTTAACTGTATCAGTGTGAAGAGAACTCCAGGGAGGAGGGTTCTTTTTCAGGCGCTGATGCAGTGGTTTGCAAATTTTGTTTATTTCAGGAATGAAGTCGATCACATAATTGAGACTTCCCAAGAATCTTTGTAGTTGGGTTTTGTCTCTCAATTCATCTGGGAATTTATCCGCGAATTGAATTGATCTTTCAATTGGGATGATGGTTCCAAGATGTATGTGATGTCCTAGGAACCTGATTTTGGTTTGACATAGGACAACCTTTGAAGGTGATAATGCCAGACCACTGTTTTTGACAGTTTTAAAAAAGATATTCAAATGCTTGAAATGGGAATTTATATTGGGAGAATAAACCAAGACATCATCAATGTATGTGATTATGAAATCAGAGTAGGCATTGAAAATGTCATTCATAATTCTTTGGAATTCTGACGGAGCATTTTTCAATCCGAAAGGCATAACATTCCATTCGTACTGTCCGAAGGGAACAGTGAATGCAGTCTTATACCTGTCCTTTTCATCAATCTGAATTTGCCAGAATCCTGACTTCAGATCGAATTTAGAAAATATTTTTGAATTATGCAATCTATTCAAAAGATCCTTTTTATTAGGAATGGGGTATCTTATCCATTTCAGGGCCGTATTCAAAGGTTTGTAATTAATTACTAACATGGGGACTCCTCTTTCGAGTTCAGCATTTTTATTAACATAAAAAGCAGAACAGCTCCAAGGAGACATGCTCTTTCTTATTAAATTTTTATCAAGAAGGTCTTGAATTTCTTTTTTGCAAAATTCGAGGACTTCGTGATTCATTTGAGTTGGCCTAGCCTTGGTGGGGATGTTTTTCTCAGAAAAGTCGGGTTCATAAGGTAAGTTAACAATATAACTTTTTCTTGACCAGAAAGCATTCGGGAAAGAAGAACAGATGTTTTCTTTGATGAATGATTCCGTGGAACTGATTTTCTTGAGAGTATTAGGATTGGAGAGGTCTTGTTCGATCCTTTTATACTCCAGATCTTCTTTTAAAAAGGAAAGATGATTTTCTTTATCATGAATTAAACAATTTACTTCAGCAACAGAGTGCTCTTGCAAAATGTTTAAGTTTCTTGTTTGGGGTTTTTTAATGAAGTTGAAAGCAATCTTTTTGCCAAGGACCTTGGTTTCAATTCCATTTTCAAAAACTTTAAAAGGTTGTATTAATGATATGAAAGGTGTTCCCAAAATTACAGATTGTTTTAAATCTTTTACTAGTAAAAAGGAGGTTTTTATTGAAATTTTTTCTTTTATTATTAAAGCTTCGGGTAGCTTAAAATTAATTTTCAAATGCTGATCCTGTGCAGATTTTAAAGTTTCAGTGGTTTTTTCAAAATATTTGGTAGGGATTAAACCTTCTCGAATACAGTTTAGGTCTGCACCAGTATCAAAAAGGGCAATTGTTTCTAATACAAATTCATTATTAATTTGTATTGAAATATCAATTAACCATTTTCTTGAGGTGACTTCAGAAAGGAGCATTAAAAATTCTTATCAGGAGTGGGAGATTTCTCAGAATCTTCCTTTTCTTTTCCTTTCAAGATTTTTGATTTTATTTCTAAAATCTCTTTTTGCATTTCAATTTGAGAAAGTTTGAGATTCCTGATCTTGGCTTTCTGTTGGTTTATCTCATATTGAATATCATTGATATTGGAGGGTCTGGTTTGGGTCTTCTTTCCTCTATTTAAAATTTCATTTACATTATAAGGTTTATCAAAACGAGAAGAAGATGAAGGGAGTAATCTGTGTACGATTTTTTCCTTATCATTAATATCAGAAATGTTATCTATAGAATCCAGAATAGTTTGCTCTTCTTTTGTTAAAACATTTATGTGAGGTGTTTTGTCAGAAAATTTTTCAAAATTTTCAGTAGTTTCAGACTCTGAATCCAAATTTTCAATATCGTTGATTTGGAGACCGTCTTCATTATCAGAAGAAAGATCAGAAGAGGATTCGTAATCAGTTTCAAGCATTAATTGATTTAACTGATTAAGAATTTCTTCATCAAGACTCAACTCATTAATCTTTTTATTTAATCTGCAAAAATTTTTGGTATGACCTTTTTTCCCACAATTGTGGCAAGTAATATTGCTGAAATCTCTTTTAGTGTTTGTTTGTTTAGGGACAGATTTCTTTGGAAGACTTTCTTTTTTTATGAAAATTGTTCCTTTTATGAAATTTTTTCTTTTTGCGAGAAAAGTCTGGGGGGCATTTTCCAGAGCATTTTTTCGACTTGGAATGATCAAAAGAAGGATCAAACTATCGGCAGAAATCTCCAAGAGAAGAATGAATTAGCTTCTTTTCTTTTTTGAGTTTCTTTTGAAGTTTGATATCATTGCAGAGTTGGGAACCAATTTTATAAATAAAGGAATTGAGTTCACCATAAGATAATAGATCGTACGGGATTGGATCGCCATGTTGTTCTCTTATCTTATCGCGAACCTTGTTGCCTATTAGAACAGGAAGGCCAGCAAGAAATTTCTCTTTCCAGAAAGGTTGATTGCAATCTGGACGGAGAAGAACTCTTTGAAGGAAAATGTCTTTGTATTCACGAAATTCTCCAAGGGATTTACAGCTCATATTTGAAAGTAGATCTTGGTTATGGTCGCGAATGATGGAAGGATCTCCTATGAAATGTTGGGATATGGAATATATAAGAGTGCTAACAGCATCCTGAACAGGATGGCCGTAATCGTCAAAGATGGTTTGACCTTCTTTGTCAACTTTTATGGCTTTTAAAATACCATCTCTTTGTTCTTCTGAGAGATAATTATCCCACCAACCTTTTAACTGGCCAGTGAAACCAGCAATTAAAAGATAAGCAGTTTGTTCATCAGAAGTGTCAGGAGTGGTTTTGTAAGTTGTAGCAAGCATGATCATTTGGTTTAAAATGTTGATTAAGTTTTGTTCAGAAGTACCATCTATGTTCCATTCATAGATAGCATCTGAGGAATACTTATTTTGAACACGTTGGAAAGATTCTTCTAAAACCATATCAGGAGGGGTTGCCCTTGAGTAATATAATTTTTGAGGTTCTTTCCAAGTCAACTTATTTAATTCAGGTTCAGAATCTTCTTTATCTAAAACATGCAATTGGTTCTCAATTGTTAAAGGTTTTTGAATTATTGGAGTATCTAAAATAAGGGGTTTTTGTTTCCCGGGTTTTAGATTTCTTCTTTTATCGGCCAAAGCTATAGCAAATTCTTTGCTAACAGTCTTGGGCATTTCGAATGTTTTAAAAAGAGGAACTTTTAAATTTGGATTATTTGGAAGAGTATCCTGTTGGATATCTTGAGTAGATGAAGAGGCAGCAGAGATTGAAGATTCAATTCTGTTGAGTTGGGTTCCAATAGTGTGAACAAATTGGTTTGTGAAGTTGTTTTGTTCGATTATCTTTTGGACCCCTTTGTCTTCATTTTCAGAACGAATTTTGAAAGGTGAAGCAATGACTTCAGAATCCCTGTGAGAGATTTTTAATTTTCTAAGAGGAGGATGGTTAGACTCGATAATATTACCATCGTCTAATTTCCATTTGTATTGTTTATCAAGGACGGAAATTTCTTTTTCATTTAGAAAATAATCCTCAAGCCAGTTAAAGAAGAATATATGATCTCCAAGCAGAAGCATGAACTCATAGTATTTTTCTTTAATTTCTTTAGCTTGATTATTGAATTTATCAAAGAACCAATTTCTAATTTCAGAATTTTCTTTGGAATAGAATTCTTCATTCAGAATGGCTTTGTTTGTTTCAAAACCTTTTTCAAGAATGCAAACTTCTGGATCATCATTTTCCATCTGAGAAGGAGTTGGTTCAGGGGACTCAGACCCTTGTCTTTCTTGATGATAAACAGGTCTGGAGATCCCTGAGCTAGTATCAATCCCGCTGAGATTGGTTAGCGGAGGAGCACTAGGTCTTATTAAAACAGGATTTTGAGTGGTACCTCGACTCCTCCGCTAACCAATCTCAGCGGGATTGATACTAGCTCAGGGATCTCCAGACCTGTTTATCATCAAGAAAGACAAGGGTCTGAGTCCCCTGAACCAACTCCTTCTCAGATGGAAAATGATGATCCAGAAGTTTGCATTCTTGAAAAAGGTTTTGAAACAAACAAAGCCATTCTGAATGAAGAATTCTATTCCAAAGAAAATTCTGAAATTAGAAATTGGTTCTTTGATAAATTCAATAATCAAGCTAAAGAAATTAAAGAAAAATACTATGAGTTCATGCTTCTGCTTGGAGATCATATATTCTTCTTTAACTGGCTTGAGGATTATTTTCTAAATGAAAAAGAAATTTCCGTCCTTGATAAACAATACAAATGGAAATTAGACGATGGTAATATTATCGAGTCTAACCATCCTCCTCTTAGAAAATTAAAAATCTCTCACAGGGATTCTGAAGTCATTGCTTCACCTTTCAAAATTCGTTCTGAAAATGAAGACAAAGGGGTCCAAAAGATAATCGAACAAAACAACTTCACAAACCAATTTGTTCACACTATTGGAACCCAACTCAACAGAATTGAATCTTCAATCTCTGCTGCCTCTTCATCTACTCAAGATATCCAACAGGATACTCTTCCAAATAATCCAAATTTAAAAGTTCCTCTTTTTAAAACATTCGAAATGCCCAAGACTGTTAGCAAAGAATTTGCTATAGCTTTGGCCGATAAAAGAAGAAATCTAAAACCCGGGAAACAAAAACCCCTTATTTTAGATACTCCAATAATTCAAAAACCTTTAACAATTGAGAACCAATTGCATGTTTTAGATAAAGAAGATTCTGAACCTGAATTAAATAAGTTGACTTGGAAAGAACCTCAAAAATTATATTACTCAAGGGCAACCCCTCCTGATATGGTTTTAGAAGAATCTTTCCAACGTGTTCAAAATAAGTATTCCTCAGATGCTATCTATGAATGGAACATAGATGGTACTTCTGAACAAAACTTAATCAACATTTTAAACCAAATGATCATGCTTGCTACAACTTACAAAACCACTCCTGACACTTCTGATGAACAAACTGCTTATCTTTTAATTGCTGGTTTCACTGGCCAGTTAAAAGGTTGGTGGGATAATTATCTCTCAGAAGAACAAAGAGATGGTATTTTAAAAGCCATAAAAGTTGACAAAGAAGGTCAAACCATCTTTGACGATTACGGCCATCCTGTTCAGGATGCTGTTAGCACTCTTATATATTCCATATCCCAACATTTCATAGGAGATCCTTCCATCATTCGCGACCATAACCAAGATCTACTTTCAAATATGAGCTGTAAATCCCTTGGAGAATTTCGTGAATACAAAGACATTTTCCTTCAAAGAGTTCTTCTCCGTCCAGATTGCAATCAACCTTTCTGGAAAGAGAAATTTCTTGCTGGCCTTCCTGTTCTAATAGGCAACAAGGTTCGCGATAAGATAAGAGAACAACATGGCGATCCAATCCCGTACGATCTATTATCTTATGGTGAACTCAATTCCTTTATTTATAAAATTGGTTCCCAACTCTGCAATGATATCAAACTTCAAAAGAAACTCAAAAAAGAAAAGAAGCTGATTCATTCTTCTCTTGGAGATTTCTGCCGATAGTTTGATCCTTCTTTTGATCATTCCAAGTCGAAAAAATGCTCTGGAAAATGCCCCCCAGACTTTTCTCGCAAAAAGAAAAAATTTCATAAAAGGAACAATTTTCATAAAAAAAGAAAGTCTTCCAAAGAAATCTGTCCCTAAACAAACAAACACTAAAAGAGATTTCAGCAATATTACTTGCCACAATTGTGGGAAAAAAGGTCATACCAAAAATTTTTGCAGATTAAATAAAAAGATTAATGAGTTGAGTCTTGATGAAGAAATTCTTAATCAGTTAAATCAATTAATGCTTGAAACTGATTACGAATCCTCTTCTGATCTTTCTTCTGATAATGAAGACGGTCTCCAAATCAACGATATTGAAAATTTGGATTCAGAGTCTGAAACTACTGAAAATTTTGAAAAATTTTCTGACAAAACACCTCACATAAATGTTTTAACAAAAGAAGAGCAAACTATTCTGGATTCTATAGATAACATTTCTGATATTAATGATAAGGAAAAAATCGTACACAGATTACTCCCTTCATCTTCTTCTCGTTTTGATAAACCTTATAATGTAAATGAAATTTTAAATAGAGGAAAGAAGACCCAAACCAGACCCTCCAATATCAATGATATTCAATATGAGATAAACCAACAGAAAGCCAAGATCAGGAATCTCAAACTTTCTCAAATTGAAATGCAAAAAGAGATTTTAGAAATAAAATCAAAAATCTTGAAAGGAAAAGAAAAGGAAGATTCTGAGAAATCTCCCACTCCTGATAAGAATTTTTTAATGCTCCTTTCTGAAGTCACCTCAAGAAAATGGTTAATTGATATTTCAATACAAATTAATAATGAATTTGTATTAGAAACAATTGCCCTTTTTGATACTGGTGCAGACCTAAACTGTATTCGAGAAGGTTTAATCCCTACCAAATATTTTGAAAAAACCACTGAAACTTTAAAATCTGCACAGGATCAGCATTTGAAAATTAATTTTAAGCTACCCGAAGCTTTAATAATAAAAGAAAAAATTTCAATAAAAACCTCCTTTTTACTAGTAAAAGATTTAAAACAATCTGTAATTTTGGGAACACCTTTCATATCATTAATACAACCTTTTAAAGTTTTTGAAAATGGAATTGAAACCAAGGTCCTTGGCAAAAAGATTGCTTTCAACTTCATTAAAAAACCCCAAACAAGAAACTTAAACATTTTGCAAGAGCACTCTGTTGCTGAAGTAAATTGTTTAATTCATGATAAAGAAAATCATCTTTCCTTTTTAAAAGAAGATCTGGAGTATAAAAGGATCGAACAAGACCTCTCCAATCCTAATACTCTCAAGAAAATCAGTTCCACGGAATCATTCATCAAAGAAAACATCTGTTCTTCTTTCCCGAATGCTTTCTGGTCAAGAAAAAGTTATATTGTTAACTTACCTTATGAACCCGACTTTTCTGAGAAAAACATCCCCACCAAGGCTAGGCCAACTCAAATGAATCACGAAGTCCTCGAATTTTGCAAAAAAGAAATTCAAGACCTTCTTGATAAAAATTTAATAAGAAAGAGCATGTCTCCTTGGAGCTGTTCTGCTTTTTATGTTAATAAAAATGCTGAACTCGAAAGAGGAGTCCCCATGTTAGTAATTAATTACAAACCTTTGAATACGGCCCTGAAATGGATAAGATACCCCATTCCTAATAAAAAGGATCTTTTGAATAGATTGCATAATTCAAAAATATTTTCTAAATTCGATCTGAAGTCAGGATTCTGGCAAATTCAGATTGATGAAAAGGACAGGTATAAGACTGCATTCACTGTTCCCTTCGGACAGTACGAATGGAATGTTATGCCTTTCGGATTGAAAAATGCTCCGTCAGAATTCCAAAGAATTATGAATGACATTTTCAATGCCTACTCTGATTTCATAATCACATACATTGATGATGTCTTGGTTTATTCTCCCAATATAAATTCCCATTTCAAGCATTTGAATATCTTTTTTAAAACTGTCAAAAACAGTGGTCTGGCATTATCACCTTCAAAGGTTGTCCTATGTCAAACCAAAATCAGGTTCCTAGGACATCACATACATCTTGGAACCATCATCCCAATTGAAAGATCAATTCAATTCGCGGATAAATTCCCAGATGAATTGAGAGACAAAACCCAACTACAAAGATTCTTGGGAAGTCTCAATTATGTGATCGACTTCATTCCTGAAATAAACAAAATTTGCAAACCACTGCATCAGCGCCTGAAAAAGAACCCTCCTCCCTGGAGTTCTCTTCACACTGATACAGTTAAAAAGATAAAAACTCTTGTAAAAGAAATCCCTTGTCTACACCTCGCCGACCCATCAGCCTTCAAAATTGTGGAAACTGATGCCTCAGAAATCGGCTACGGTGGAATTCTAAAACAAAAGAAAAATGATGTAGAACAAGTTGTCCAATTCATTTCAAAACATTGGAATGAAACACAACAAAACTATTCTACCATCAAAAAAGAAATTCTTGCTATTGTCCTTGCTATTTCAAAATTCCAGGGTGATCTTTTAAATCAAAAATTTCTGTTAAGAATTGATTGCAAATCTGCAAAAGATATTCTTCAAAAAGATATTTTGAATATTGCTTCTAAACAGATTTTTGCCAGATGGCAAGCTATCCTTTCTGTCTTTGATTTTGATATTGAATTCATCAATGGCACTTTGAATTCTCTCCCAGATTTTCTCACTCGAGAATTTTTACAGGGAAATCACACCCAACAACCATGCCTCCCAAAAAGGACAAAGAAAAATGAAGTCAGACCAATCCGAATCCCAATATGGCAAACTCACGCCAATAAAAAGTTGGCTTGAGGCCACCCAGCAGCCTCCCCCCAGACCTCATTTTCTTGGTTCTTCGTCGAAAAAGGATGAAAAACCGTCAGCCTTAGCTCCTCCAGAAATCACCAAAGATAATGTTCTTTCAATAATCCCAAAGGAAACTTTGGAGCTTCTCCTCCAGCAAGCCTTGGACAAGGAAAAGCATCAGCAGCTCTTTGCATATGAGGAGGTTCAGTCCCCCTCACCTTTAAAAAGAATAGACAGCAGGGTAGTTGTTTCGGCAACACCTCAACCCAGCTCTATTCAAAAATCAAATTTTTTTACAAAATCAAATTTCCAAAACATAATAACTGTTGAAAAAGGATTTTATAATGACAACCCTTATAACTTCGCCAGAAACATGTTCGGGGAAAACTGGTTTTACACCCCACATGATCTCGGCAAACCCTTGGATTTTTACGAGTCTATTTTAACTGAAACAGGCTCCGTAGAATTCAAGCATTTTCAAAATGGCGAAGAGATCAATTACTCCACCGCCAGAATCAAAAGGATCATTCATCCTTCCCAATGGGACCCGAAACCCTCGGCCCAAAACAGGATTTTGAGTGGTACCTCGACTACTACTAGGAATAGTAATAATTGGAGGTAGTTCTAGATTAAGATCGACTGACCTTCGGGAAGAGAAACTATGGAAAGAGGTTTGGGACCTAATATCGAGAGACCTTCTGGGGAATTGTATTGTTACTTTTCCCTCAGGGTGCTGGACGATATTTGTAGGTTCATCATTTTGGATAACAGGTTGTAGAACTTCTTGATGTTCTATTTCCCATTGATCAGGAAGAGATACTTGATCCCAACGGATTGATTTGGGGACCATAGTATTGGATTTTGATATGTCTGTTTGTAAAAATAAGGTTTCTCCCTTAGGACTTCTATTTCTAGTTTCTGGATGAGTTTTTGAGCAAAAAAATGTGTTTAAAACGATATAAAATTTCAGAAATAGAATGGTTACCATGCGCGCCCTTAGTCTTCCATCAATTGATGACGTCAAGAGATTTAAAACTTGTTATTCCAACTTGCTTAGTAAGTGTGATGTGGCGAGATAATGTTGAGTATGTATACCAAGAAACCAACCAAATCAGTGGGGATGATATTGGTAGAAGTAGAACTTACTTATTGCAAGTGAGATGGCGCACTACATTACGAACCGCATAGCATCTAACAACATTAAATTCAGCCCATAAAAAACAAGCGTACTGCAGATGATGACACGGAATTTTATTTCGTGAACAGCCTGTCAAGAGTTTTGACTGCATAAGCTGCGAAACTTTATCTCGATAAGCTCCACTTTATCATGATGAGGAATATGTTAGAAAGTGTCCCAAGGTATGCTTTGAAAGTTGTGTTCTTACTATAACATGTAAAGCAAGAATATATATGTATTTTCAATACTCAAAGTAAGTTATTTAGTACTGTTTAATCCGCTATGGAACTCATTCCTTTAGCTTAAGACCTGAGTCTGTGGCAACAGCACAAGCAAACGCCCTATCGAATAGTTATTTCGATCTGGAGATTATTGTTGACGATACCCCATTGAATGTTGTATAATGCACATTCATAAAATGGGAAGAGATCATAGAATCGGGTCGGTTGAGAAAATTGAGGGTAGCATTGCCGGGCACTGACACGGATTTGGTTGGAATTTACAACGTACAGTTGGGTATCAGTTGTTGACCTCTAGGCCGTGAATATCAATGCTTAGTTCTGACCTTTGACTCTCTCTCTCTCTCTCTCTCTCTCTCTCTCTCTCTCTCTCTCTCTCTCTCTGTTCGTCGCCATGAATGATGGATCGTGAAGATGGCTTTGGTTCCCTGCAGCTTGTGGCCCCGGGAGTCGACCGTTAATTCACCATGCACGATCTTTGGAGGAGTAATGGCCGTATGACTGAGCGAAATCCATGCATGGCCACCCTCGTCCCCGCTTGCGGAGCTAGTCATGGCCATGGGCCGGGGACCGGCGATTCCGGTTCATGAACCAGCAATTCCGGTTCTAATTTAGGAGGAACCGGAACCGAGCCCTTAAGTGGCGGTTCTGGTTCCGGTTTTGAACCGCCGGTTACGGGCCGGTTTCGGGCCCTGTTCCGATTCAAAATAGAAAATGGAACCTCCGGTTTCGGTTTCTGTTACTGTTACGGTTTTTGAGTTTAAAAATTAAATTGTAATGAATTTGTAATAAAATTGTAATCAAATTATGAAATAATGAATTATGATTTTTTTTAAAATTTTATTTTTTTAACGGTTCGGAACCGGCCCGGAACCACCGGTTCCGGGCCCGGTTCAAGGTTTGAATAAACCGTAACCGGGCCCTTATGCCACGGGCCGATTCAGGCTTGGAACCGCGGACCCGGTCAACGGGCCGGTTCCGGATTTGACCCGGGTCGGTTCCGGGCCCAACCCGGCCCGTGGCCATGACTATGCTGCGCCACCCAACTTGAGAGACTCTCTGACCATATCCACACTTTTAATAGGCAAATCTGTATATCTGATTCGCCCATGCTCGCGTTCTCGGTTCATTCCTTTATTAAGACAGTGCCGGGTATCCAAGACTTTTTTCGGCTCGGCTTCGGTGAGCATGCATGTGTCGAAGAAGGCCATATACAACATGGTATGATACAGGACGTGGAGAGTTTTGCGGAAGAAGCAAGGTGAGTTGTACTCGTGATGAAACGTGATTGCACCTCGGAAGTGCCATCGACAAAGCTGGGGGTTACTTGTACATCTTCTTAGCCCTCACTTTCCAATTCTAATCTACTACGTCCGGCTACAATCTAGAATCGACCAGTTACTGTTTTTTTTTTTCTTTCTCTTTTCTCTTTTCTTGTAGGTGTTAAAAATATTACTCCTGTCTAAAATCAAAGCTTATATTCGAATCGCCATGTCTGGGAGCAGTTTCACCCGGAGTCTCTCATAGAGGGGTGATTAAGAACACCATTGGTTTCGCGATCTACTTTAATTAAAAGAGATATACATTAAACATCAACAAAGTAGAAACAAATCTTCGGCGGATCTACCAAAATAGGTCTTGCTCACATGGAGGAAACATAATCTTCTTATGGTGAGATGGCGAAGATTCACTGTTGGTGTATGCTTTATTGATTCTACAAAACAAAAAATAGAAACTCAGCATGACAGACAAGGAATCTTTTTGTTCACATGGAGAAAGCATAAATGCGATCGATCAAAAGAAAATTAGATCATGTCCATCGGGAATCGTTTTACGTTTTCACGGGTAATGCCATTTTTGTATTAGAATTTGCGAAAAAGTACATAAAGTTCCGATCGGGACCAAAGGCTGGACAAACAATTGCCATCTTGGGATGTTCGTATGGTCCAAAGTAGAGATTAGGATGAAATGAGAAGCCATAAGAGATGTACCGATTGTATCCCTTTTTATCTTCTTATTACTTAATACAAGTACAGATTAGGGAATGGATACATTTCTTTGGTTTGTTGTGGGGGAAATTGAAAGAATCGAGAATGCGACGACTAGTGATTTTGGCTTAATTTATGGAAATGTATTTTTGAGTAATACGACAAGGGTTCTAATTTCAAGGTACTAATCATTCTAAATCCGTTCCAAACATGATCGATCTTTCAGCTCCTTTTCAATCCTAGGATTTGATTTTTCCATCTCTGAAGGCGCTTGCTAGAACCCCTCGATCAAGCATTACTTAGAGTAATAGCATCGTCAACCATCGCAACAAAACCCTTAGTAGCTCACGTACCAATCTGTCTCGCTTTAATCTTGTCTCGGAGTAGTTCTCAGAGCATGCGAGTCCGCTTAATCTCAGTCATTAAATTATACTAACCAAGCACGAGATTCACGCGATCTAACGACAAACTTAGAAAGAATCCCCACCCTCGAAAGAGAATATAGAAAAGTCCTCGCGTCCTTGCGTCCCATGTGAGTGCCAATACCCATGATATGCAAAATATCCATGGGCGGGGACGACCTCACTTTGTCTTCACCATTGGAACTTATGGAAAAAGTTACGGCAACAGCTCAAGCATCATCATAGCTGCATCTGTAAGGACTTGAGGACAAAGGGACATGGTCGCATGACTCGACTTGAGGCCAAAAGAAGCAAAAGCAAACGCCGGTTATAGTTGGAACTGATTAGCCTATGGCTGGGCTACATGTTTCGAAAGGTACGTATAAGCCAAGCAATCCCGGCTAACTACAACAACAAGGGTCCCTTTATTTAATTGAATTAGGTTTTTCAATTGTAGAATGTTTCCATCGTGATTCTTCTTTAAAGAAAACTAATAGCACATTGTTTGGTGCACATAAATAAGAAAATCTTGATACTTCTTAAAAGTGTAGGAAGTGTGTTTTTTATGTAACAAACGGACCCTGAGATTTCTTTTTTCTTTTTTTCTTTTTTGTTTGCTTGTGAGAAGATCATTGGAATCCCACAAATCAATTTGTGTTGACAAACCTTGCTCAAATACTAAACTCTTTGTTTTTTTTGTTTTTTGTCAAGTAGGGTATTTGGCAAATTGCCCCGTCTACTTGTGTTGGATAAGGCTTGGCTTGATGATCGTGAAACGGGATTTACCGCATTTAAGCGCACTTGATAACTCAACCATTCTATTGAGAATATGAACACTAAATTCATTTCATTGATTTCCTTCTACTAAAAAATATGTTGCATATTGTTGAGCCAATTCAACAAACCCACCAGGTGGCGTATCCATCTTAAGAGTTACGTCCTCTACTATCATTTAATTCGAAAGTAATTTGAAAATAATTTATTGAAAATTGCTTAGGTAACAGTCTTTTTTTTTTTTTTTTGTCAAAAGATGATTGTTAGATTAATAGCTTATTTTGGGCTACCAAAAAAATAAAAATTAATTAAAATTATTGTGGATTCCACTCCTTCAAGAATTTGTGGCCCACAATGTATTGTTATTCTCATAGCCATCCAAAAATTATTATGCTAGCAAAACCCTAATTCATTTTTAACCATGTGTTTATGGGGGTAGTATCAATATAATATATCGTAGGGGTGATCGGTTCCGGAGTGGGTCGATTCCACTCTACCGTTAACTGGATAGGACAGGGTTGGTTCCCAGTTTGCGAAACCTAGAACCTACCCTATCCACCCTAGAACCAAACCAGATCTGGTTCAATCCCCAAGTTGTCTCAAGAACCGGTAGTGTTATTTTTTTAAGGGTTAATACCACGAAAAACCCCAAACTGGTACATTTGTGAAAAATTTAACCCAAACTATTTTTTTGACCACGGAAAACCCCAAACTGGTACACCTATGACAAATTTACCCCAAACTATTTTTTTTTACCACAAAAAATTTCAAACTTGTACACATATGACAAATTTATCCCAAAATATTTTATTGACCACCAAAAATCATAAACTGGTACACCTGTGATAAATTTACCCCCAATCTAATTTTTTTACCTCAAAAAATCTCAAACTAGTACACTTGTGACAAATTTACCCTATGTTAGTTTCCGTTAAATTGAGTTAATACCACGAAAAACCTCAAACCGATACACCAGTGACAAACAAAGGGTAAAAACCTCAAATGGGTACATCTATCAACTGTTACGTGTCATCTAACTTAGCAATTTGACGGTAAAATTTAGCGAAAACTAACGGAGGGTAAATTTGTCGCAAGTGTACCAGTTTGGGGTAAATTTGTCGTAAATGTACCAGTTTAGGGATTTTTGTGGTGAAAAAAATAATTTGGGGAAAATTTGTCACATGTGTACCAGTTTGGAGTTTTTCGTGGTATTAAACCTTTTTTTAAAAAATGTTTGATTTTCTTTTTCTCAAAAGTTCTTAAATATATTGAAAGTTACTTTAATGTGATATGAAATTACAAATCAACAAGGAAGTTACAAGTAAAGAAGAGATTACTCCCACAATCAAGCTCTACTTTTTGCCCTTGTTGAGTAATAAGTTACTAATAATATCCTCTGGGCCGGTTCGGTCCAGTTTCTCCCTAGGAACCGATAACTGGACCGATTCCCTCGGAAACCACCAAGAAACGCCTTGTCATCCCATGTTGGACTGGGATCGATGTACATCCCTAATTTATTGAAATGAGAAAAGAAAATGAGATAAAGAGTGGTTTTCTCTTATAAACATATAAATACGGTATTTTCACAATCTGGATATTATGGCACGATGAGCTTTTTTTAAGTGTCCCCTAACGAAACTTCTTTCAAGAGCAATTTTTCTGGAAAAGTATCGAAAAAAATCCTAAACATATTACATTAGTACCAATTCAGTCCTAAATCTTTCAATTTAGTCCTAAATCTTTCACATTGAAAATAATTGAGTCCATCTAGCCAATTAGAGCCAGGAATTGCTGAGCGAGGGTCGGCCTCAATGCTGCTCCAGCAGTGCATAAGCCTTGGAAGAAAAAGAAAGACAAAAAGAAAAAAAAATCAAGAAATTATCAAAAATTATATTTTAAAAAATATCAATGTCAGTGCCAACCGTGCCATGTAGGACGGTCGGCGTCCACGTCAGCAATTTTCGACCTAAATTGGCTGAATGGGCTCAATTGGTACCAATGTGAAAATGTGTAAGACTAAATTGGTCCAATTGAAATGGTTTGGAGTGAATTGATACTAATATAATAAGTTTAGGGCTTTGATAAAAAAGAAAAGAAAAGAAAAAGTTTAGGACTAAATTCTTCCTCCAGTGCCATTTTCCCATTTGAATTAATATATGGCCTGGCCCAAAAAGGAGTTACCATGAAGAGATCTATGTTAAATGCATGATACGTACAACGATGGATTCAAAAAGATGTTGCTGATGACAAATGTCATGAATTCAAAACAATTTTGTGCGAATTTTTTTTTTTTGTTGAGAAAATTCCAAGTAATAGCATGAAATGCTCTTACTTTTACAAATAAGGGTCTGAAGTGGATCCTGTTTCAAATAAGGGCCTAAAATGCTCTTATTATTTCAAAGAAGAGCCTGATCAAGGGCATTTTCAGCATTTATTTTTTATTTTTTTATTTTTTTCTTTCTTTTTTTTCTCTTCCTTTTCGCCGTTAGCCGGCCATACCGATCACCGTCAAGGGTTGAGCGGGTCGCCCACGCCTTGCCTAGGCGAGATCGCCGTTAACAGCCCCTGGGCAAGAGCTGCCCTTACTAGATCTGGGCGAGGGTCGCCTTGCCGACCGCAACAAAGAAAAAATGGGAAAAAAAGAAAAGACTAAAGAAAAAAAAATATCAAAAAAGTAAAAATGACGAGAATACCCTTGATCAAATCTTTCTTTGAAACAATAAGGACACTTCAGGCTTTTATTTAAAACAAAGTCAACTTTACAAAAGCACTTCAAACCCTTATTTGAAATTTTTCCTTTTTTTTTTTTGATAAATTGTGCACCAAAATAAGACCCAAAAGTTAAAAGTCCTTAAATTTGCGTTCTCTCTCTCTTTTTCTCTTTTTCTCTTTTTCATCCATCTTTTTCCGGACTTTCCATATATAGCCCGAAGGAAAAAGATGATGAGTAATTCATACCCCAAGCACCCCCCCCTAAACCTTAGCCGCCAGAGCATTTCCTAAGGGTCCCTCCCCCTCTCCCTCTTCCCCTCCCTTTTCCTATCTTTCTACCTCACTACCACCCTATCTTTAAGATTTCTACTCATTTTCGGGCAAATACAAAGCGCCCGACTTTTAGGGATCTTATGTGGGTAGTTTCCAGATTTCGTTTTCTTTGCTTGGTTTGGTTTTCTTTTCTCTTCTACTCTGTTTTGGGAGTTTTTTTTGTGTGAATAAATTTCTGCGGCTGATCTTGGTTCGACCATTCATTCAGTCGACAGCCATCGAGGAAGATGTTCGTAACGTAGCTCCACAATCACTCCGAGATTAAGCCGCTTTCCCCTCCCCTCCTCCTCCTCCGATTTAGATTTAGGTTTAGATCCGAGAGTTTCACTATCCCGAACTAGAACTAAATATAGATCTGGGAGTTACTTACAGATATTTGATCTGTGTTCTTTCAACATTTTGATGTTAGTGCTATTGCTCGGCGATGATGATGGGGACATGGAACCTAGACGCGCACCGCAAGTCGTTGCAAATGACGTGAAAGATCTCGGAGCATGCTTATCACCGATTCTGGTGATTAGCTGCCGATTATTTACGACACTAGATCCGTTTTTAAGGGATGAGAGTGTGCTCTTAGTTGCAGAGTGTGCTTTGTTATTTACTTTATAGGATTTGCTTTATTCTGCAATTATTTGGGTATTTTTTAGGTTTGAAAACCTTCTTTGTAACTCTCATGCTTAACGAATGAAATCTTTTTCTTTTTTGACAAAAAAAAAATTCATACCCCAAGCAATGGAGGGCGTAGTAAAATCAACACGACACCTGTTCTCCAGCCCAAACCGCACTCACTTTATGACCTTTTTCCCGGGCTACCTTTTGAAGCTCTGAGGTGAAGAGCCAAAAATCAACCAACCCGTGAACGATAGCAACCTACCAAACAAAACCAGACGCGACGCGACATCAACAGCAACAGCAACTTGAGGCGCACTATTGAGAAAAGCAAGCATCATAAGGAACGTTCCAAATCACGAATCAATTCCCTCCTCAATCTTTTGCTTCTCTTTTGGCCTAGCTCAACCCCGAGAATCTCGACCCCCCCACCTTCTGTTCCGTCCCCTCTCTCATCCGTTCATTATATTTGCCTATATAGTCCCCACGTTAATCATCACGAAGCAGAGCACAAAAACACTTGTCCGATCATGGTTGAGCTTCCACGCTCTTCGTGCCTAACCACATTAGTCTTACTCTTGTCGTTCGCGTTGGCCATCTCTACGAGAGAGCGAGTCCCGACTCCCCCATTGCCAATCCTCCCTCTACCCTCCTACTCGCAGCTCAAATGGCAGCAGAGAGAGATCATCATGTTCCTCCACTTCGGCGTCAACACCTTCACCGACTCCGAGTGGGGGACCGGGCACGAGGACCCGGCTATATTCGACCCCGTCGGCCTCGACGCGAACCAGTGGGCGAGCGTGGCCGCGGACGCCGGGATCTCGCTCATGATCTTGACTGCTAAGCACCACGACGGTTTCTGCTTGTGGCCGTCCAAGTACACCGACCACTCCGTGGAGAGCAGTCGTTGGAAAGGCGGGAAAGGGGACGTGGTTCGAGAGTTTGTGGATGCGGCTAAGGCTCGTGGGCTTGATGCTGGGCTGTACTTGTCCCCATGGGATAGGCACGAACCAAGATACGGCGACAGTTTGGAGTACAATGAGTATTACCTGGCGCAACTACAAGAGCTTCTCACCAAGTAAGATCAAGATCAAGATGACAGTTTAACCGAATGTGAATATTATTTAGCAGTGAGATGCATGCCATGATTTTTCTTTTTTGGTCTGAATTGTTGTTGTGTGGGCTTAGGTATGGGAGCGTGAGGGAGATATGGTTCGACGGAGCGAAGGGTTCGGATGCACCAAACATGACGTATTACTTCACGGAGTGGTTCTCCATGGTGAAGGAATTGCAGAGCTCGATCAACATATTCTCAGACGCAGGTCCTGATGTGAGGTGGGTTGGGAATGAAAATGGATTTGCAGGGACCACTTGTTGGGCCACCATTAACAAGACCTCTCTCTCCATTGGGAATGCCAGCCTTGAAGGGTAAGCCTATCCCATCCGTCTTGTGCGTGAAGCTTTCCTTCCATTATCTTTTCCCCGGTTCTCCCTTAGACGCTGCATGTACCGGAAATCGACTGTTACGCGTGATTCCGACCAGACACGGTGACATCGGATGTGATAACAGCCGAGGAGAAGGGCCGTTACCCGCTTTGGTCATAGTCGGCCTGATTTCGGCTCGTCCGAGTTGGATTCCCAATCATGTTCCTTGAAGAAGAAGTGAAGGAATTATTAGACTGGGTCGATTTTTAAGTTGCTCATGAGAAATGCATGGCTATATAATTTGCCACCCTAGGTCAATTTAAAATTGCTAGTGAGATGCTTATATATATATATATATGCATGCTGATATAACTCGCCAGATTCAGATTAACTAGGTACGGACATGGAGTATATTATGAACAAAGTGGGTATTGAGCAGAGAGAGGCATACTGGAGTGACAACTCGGCATAATCGAAGACCTAACTTGTTCTAGTACCATAGTCTGGTGTCTTAGGTCACCCACACGGAGACCTAATGCTCTGCAAATTTTTTGCGTTTGTTCTGTGACTATCAATTTAGCCATGTCGGAACCAAACCGAAACCGAAACCCAATAGTATCAAACCGAAACCGAAACCCAATAGTTTTTATTGAAATTCTCAATAAAAACTGAACGTTCAACTTAAAATCTCTCTTCTTTCTCATCCCTATCAAAATTGCCTTCAACCCTAATCTTCGTCTCTCTTCTCCATTCAGAAAACTCGAACTGAACTTCGGTTCGGGTCGCGATTCGGTTCCGTTCAGCTCCTCACCCTATCAGTTCGGTTCGGTTTGGAATCTTTGACACCCCTACCTATCATTGATTGATGTTGTAGACCGTGCAGAAGCAACTTCAAACATTTGTGACAACAAAAAAAAAATGCCGATTTTCCCTTCTTTTTTTTTACTTTGACAAACGATGATAGGTTAAGCTAATAAGTTCTTAGCTAAACTAGAGCAGGAAATCATCCCGCTATCAAAAGTACGAGCTCAATCGCTCGCTCGTTTTTGGAACTATTAATTCGTCCAGTTCAACACACTAGGATAAGATAAGCTCCTAATGACTTTTCTTGTTCTTTCCTTTCACTTTATTCTTCTTTTTTCCATCAGCAAAAGGCTGATCCGAGAGGCACCGATTCTCTTGTTCATTGGCCAGGTATCTAAACACCGGCGATCCGAGAGGGACCGATTACCTGCCGGCAGAATGCGACGTCTCAATCAGAGAAGGATGGTTCTGGCACAAGTCGCAGTCCCCGAAAGTGCTAAGCAAACTGCTCCAAATATATTACAACTCGGTGGGACGAAATTGCGTGCTGCTTCTCAACGTGCCGCCGAACACGACAGGCCTCGTATCCGAGACCGATGTGCACAGATTGAAGGAGCTGAGGAACGCATTGGACACCATTTTCTCAGTCAATTTAGCCGAGAAATGCTCCACGAAAGCAAGCAGCCGAAGAGGAGGCAAGGACGGCGGGTTTGGGCCGGAGAATGTGCTGGACAGCGACCACTTGTGGACCTATTGGGCTCCGGGGGATGAAGACGATGGTGGTGAGGAGGACCACTGGATTGAGATGAGGGGGACGGACGGAGGGCTCAGATTCAACGTGGTCAGGATCCAAGAAGCAGTGGGGCTTGGTCAACGGATCAAACGGCACGAGATCTACATGGATGGCAAGAAGATAGCTCAAGGGACCACGGTGGGCTACAAGAGGCTTCACAGGCTCAAAGGAGGTGTGGTCCACGGTAGTGTGGTGAGGGTCAGGATCACTGAATCGAAGGGCTTGCCTCTCGTCTCTTCCATTGGCCTGCATCTTGACCCCTTTTGGCAACCCAAGGATGGGAAGTGGCTCTAATGAAAAGGTCCCTTAGCTTAGCAGACACACCACCTCCTCTTTTTTTTCCTCCATTATAAATAAAAGCGAAAAATGTTAGGGGCCCTCTTTTTCTCCAAAGCTGAAAATTGTTAGAGCAAGAAGAAGAAGTGAAAACTCGTCGACACGATATCTTTTAATACAGAAAAAATGACATAAATTGTCCCAAAACCTTGGCTCAATATGCAATGTGGTTCCCGAACTTTTCATTTGACCAATATGGTCCCTTAACTTTAACCCAATGTGCAATGTGATCAATGAACTTTCAATTTGTTTAATGTGATCCCCGAACTTTTCTAACATTTACAACTTAGTCCTTGGACTATAAGAAAATGTCCAATGTCGTCCATGAATTTGAATTAATGGAAGGGCGACATTGACCAACTTCATAGAGTTCATGGACTAAGTTGAACATATTTCAAAAGTTCAGGGACCACATTGCACATTGGGCTAAAGTTCGAGGATTACATTGCACATTGGGTCGAAGTTCAGGGATCATTTGTGTCGTTATCCCTTTATATATTACAAATATGAAGGATGCATTTTTTTCCCCTAGAACAGTCAAATAGTTTCGAATTTCTCAAGGTCTTTGTTAGGATCGGCGAACAATAACATGAAATAAAGCATAAAAGCAACGAGAAATAGAAATCGAGACACGAGATTTTATCCTGGTTCACTCTTAAACTAGGGCTACGTCCAACAGATGATTCCACTATAATTAGCACATCGTACCTCTTATTACATCCCCCAGTTACAAGAAAAAAAAGAGTATATATAATAGCAAATATTCATTAGCTCAAGCCTAAACTACTAATGAAAAAAAAAATATGGGCTTAAATCGTAAAAGCCCTCTGGTGTCCAAAGGGCGCTGCCCCCTTGAAACCCCCACTCGCTTAGCATGGAGCAGGACCCACGTGCTTCCTATCGCAGGGGAGTATGAACCACACCCCAACAGTCTTGAGTACTTCGTTAGAGCATTCCTTGATGCGCGATTTATGGCACACATGCGTGTTATCGAAAATGATATAGTAACTTACGTTATACTTAAGGCCTGCATGGCAACAATTCTGAACCGAAAAAGTGATTCCGATTAGAATTGATTTTTCTGATTCTGTTCCCTGAATGAGTTTTAGAGAATCAGAATGTGTTTGGTAACTGCACAAAATTTCTGTTCCTGAAACAGAAACGCATTTGGTAACTGTACAAAATTTTTGTTCTCGAAAATAATTTATCTTCCCAATTTTTGTCATTTAAGTCAAATAATTACATAGTTACTTTGTGAAATTTCATCATACATTTCGAATTAATTGAAGATTATTTCATATTGATTGTCTTATATAACATATTGCATATTGCATATAACATTTTTTTGTGTTATTCAGTTTAATTGTCGTGTCATAACGAGTCATTTTAAGCTTAAAAAAGGAGAGACCATGTTGGGTTAGTGTGTGATTTCAGGTTAACTCGGGCCCTCCTAGGCTTATACTAAATCGCAACTAGGAAATATCAAATTCGATCTTAGTGTGATCAGTGGCATGTGTATGTGTACATGAAAATGGAATCGCCACCAGTCTTTGAGGAAGGTAGACCGTAATTTTATTGAATGGTTGAGAGAAACCGTTTGATTCTACGCAACCAAAGAAATCTAGGGTCCGGGGACTTGGTTACGTCCGTGTTTCCACCGACGCCTTTTCGGCACAGAAGTTGAGTGTTTTCTAAACGTGTTTCATACAAATTTAGAATTTATTTTCAAACATATGAGGTAAACCAATGCTAAGTATTCACGCAGATTATTTTTATCTCTTTCCAAATTTTCTAAAACTATACTAAGTCTAAAGTACCTAAACCTAGGGAGATCATAACCAATGAAATCAAGTGCGCAATCAAGGAATCATGGCAATGATATATCGTATCATAAAACCCTAATGAAGCCCTAAAGGCTTAAAGAAATGTGGTTCGGGTTTAATTTCAAAAGTGTTTATGATTTTTCTAAGAAAGAACAAAATCTATGAATTCTAGGGAATCTAGGCCCGAATTTATGAAATTGATGTCAAACTAGACTAATCTAAGTTTCTTCTATTTTTAGGGATTTTCTGAATTTTTTCTAATTTTTTAGAATTTTTTCCTTTTTTTATTTTTTTATTTTTTATTATCTTATGCATTTTTCTTTGAAAATGAGACCTCGTTTTGTTTTAGGTCGAGGGAAAAGTGATGAGAGAACTGAAGATGTGGAACTTCATTCTGTTTTGTTATTCTCAAAAGTGATTCTTTTTTCCAAAATCAACTTTTTTTTTGTTCTAGTTTTTGCTCCAAAACTGTTCCGGGAGCAGAATCAATCAGAATCAGAATCATTTACGTTACCAAACACGATTCTCATCTTTGTTTGTTCGGGGAAATAGAATTAGAGAACCAGAATCGTTGCCATGCAGGCCCTTATTATCTACCACGTCGAGAACAAATTGGCATCACGAATGTGCGATGTGATCCCTTGAAGCACCTTACAGAAATTATCCTATATGAGGAATGGGAACGCATTGACACATTAAGGCCTATCAAAAGTTAACTTGTTACTATTAATCCTTTTTTGGTAGGAGTGTAAAAATTGGTTTTTGGCTAAAATTAGAGAGTAAAATCGCCCGTTCAAAACATCCAAGACTGTGTTCGATAGTCAAGATAAAAATCAGAATACGGTAAAATTTATCATATCCTGTATTTGGCTCCCGCCCAGGACAGGATAAAGTGCGATATAAGTAAGCAGTAATGCCATAACTAAAAGCTCTTGTTGGATCTTAGACTTCTCGAATCGATTTCTCACCTTCCTCTTCTTACTAAGCACCCGTGGTCAGAAGAGCAATTAAAAAAGTAAGGATTCTTAGGGTATATGCTGCGAGCCAAGAAAAATTATCTCGAAAAAATTATCATAAAAGTTCTAAACTTATTGCACTTGTACCAATTCATTCATAAGCGTTTTTATGCTTTGGCAATTGAGTCCATCCGGCCAATTTTGGCCGAAAATTACTGACGTGGATGTCGGTCGTCCTACATGGCTCGATCAGTGTTGACGTTGACATTTTTAATAATGCTTTGAATTTTTTCTTTTTTCTTTTCTTCTATTTACTTTTTCTTGGGGGTCTAAGGGTCACTAGCTGACCCTCACCAGTGGCGGACTTCGCCCAACAGTTGTTGGCCCTTTTCGTCGATGGTGAGGCGACAACGGCCATTTTGTACTCTTTTTTTAAGTTTTGTTTATTTTTTAATCTAATATAAATAGTACAAAAAATAAGATTTGGACTAAAACGACGACATTTTGACCTTTGTTCTTCATGTTTTAGCCACGTCAGTGCCATGTAGGAGAGAAAATAATTTAAAAAAATCGCGTCATCGTTTTATGTTAGCTAAGTTGGACGGAGTTAACGGAAAGACTTGATTGCATCAATTTGACAAGTTTTAGGACTTGATTGCACTTTTTAAAAATTTTAGGACTCAATTGCATTTTTGTGACAAGTTTTAGGACTAGTGCGCTTATCCCAAATAAAAATGAGAAGTTGAGTGTATGTACGGACTTTAGAGGCATCAATGCAACAATGCCAAAGGATGGTATCTGATGCCAATTGTCATATATGTCGGTCGACTAAGCCTCAAGAAATGAGATCCTCTCATTGATGGATGGACATTTGGCGTATAACTAAATATATATAGTTGAAGAAGATATACTAATAACAACATTTAGATGTCCAGGAGTTATCGGCACGTTTGAATAGGCAATGATGCCATTTCATCTTCTACGATATAATTGGCAAGTTCATGGAGGTCTATGTCGGTGATGTCTGTTAGAACATATAGACTTATAGGCTTTTCTTCTTTCCCTTTGATCCCACATAGGAAGAGTACTAAACTCTTCACCTCTTCCAAGCCTATATAAAGGCTTCTCTTGTATATTGTTACACACACTATTTTATTAAGAGAACAAATACTGTTTTCTCTTCATCTTTCTTTCTTATCATGGTATCAGAGCCAAGTTCATTATTTTTAAAGTATGCTCTACGGTTGCCATAAATTGGATCTTCCACATCAGAAATTAAGACAATGAGTTTAGGGCTATTGAGCCGCTACTCTTGCTTGCCCTAGTCAAGCTTCTACGTATTCGTGCCTCTATAATTTTTTTTCCTCTTCCGCTTCCATTTTCCAGAGGCTTACTTTGTACCTCTAATCCGTGCTTCCTGCATCCGAATCCATCCAGCATACCTGCGCACCTTGACCTGCGCTTTGAGCTTCGGTGATTTTTCTGGTCAGTTTAGACTTGTATATTGTTAGGGTTCACGATGATCATCATGGGTGATTCTCGTGACCGCGTCGACGTCAAGCTCGATGGTTCTAACTATTCACTTTGGAAACCATCGGCCATGGCTGCACTTGTTTATTGCGACTTATTTGAGCATGTTGAGGGTTTCCATCTTTATCCTGTCGCACTCAAGGACACCAACTCGTCCAAACCATCTCCTGAGGCGATTAACCAGCGTGCCATTGAAATTCAGGCATGGACAGTTGCTGATCGAAAGGCATGGGCTATTCTTTTTTGTTCTATTGATTCTGCTATTCGCCCGCAATTTTCTCAAATTGTGGGAGCGAAGCGTTTGTGGGATCAGCTCGCCGAGATGTTCACTCAGACTGGGGATATTCGGGTCTATCAGTTGGAGCAAGAGATTTATTGTACTACCCAAGGGTCTCGCTCCATTTGGGACTTCTATAATTACATGCATTCCCTCTAGAGTCAGTTGGATATTCTTACTCCTGTTCTCTGCCCGACATGCTTGGATTGTACTCAGTGCCCGTCTACTCGGCTTCAGACTCAAGATAGGCACCGTCTGCATGCTTTCCTTATGAAGCTTAGCTCTCCTTATGAAGGTATTCACGGTCAGCTTCTCCATCGCTCTCCTAGACCGTCTCTCCTTGACGCTGTCAAGGAACTGCAGTCTGAGGAAACTCGTCTGGGTCTGCTTTCCTCTTCTACAGTTTCTGATTCCATTGCTGTTTTGGCTGCTCCACCACGTGCTCTGCCTACTCGTGGCTCTCGCCGCCCTCCATTTACTTATTGTCACCGTCCTGGTCATGATGAGTCACACTGTTGGCAAAAGAAGAAGAATGTTTCGCGCCCTCCTATGCCACCGCGTCCTATTCACCACTCTACCTCATCTCCACTGGCTTGGCCAGTTACTCTGGCTTCTTCCTCTACGGATGACCGTGTTGCTGTTTCGGTTGAGTCCTTCTTTGCTCGGTTCTTTTCCCTGCTTCGGCACTCCTGCAGCTATTTCGTCTGCTAGCAGCATTGCTACGGCTACTCTCTCTTCAGGTGACACTTCTGCTACCTGGATACTTGACTCAAGAGCTGCTAGACATATGTCTGCTTCCGCTGCTTGTCTCACTCAGCTCTTTGAGCTCAAGCATCCAGAGCATGTCTTTACAGCTGATGGCTCTCCTCTCCTGGCTACCCGGCGGGGTACTCTCGTCGTCCCTCGAGATTTCAGTGTCCTTGATGTGTTACATGTTCCGTCCCTGGCTCTTAACTTATTATCTATTGGACAGCTTATCGATGCTGGATGTACTGTGAGCTTTACTGACAGCTCTTGCTTTGTGCAGGATCATTTGAGTGGCCGGAGGATTGGTAGGGGCAGTAGACGGGACGGACTCTATACTATGCAGCATCTCCATCTTTTGTCTTCCTCCCTTCCTGCTCCTATGTTGGCTACCCTCGATCTTGCTCGATGGCATCAGCGTCTCGGGCATAGTCCTTCTTCTCGTCTCACCGTCCTTCATCAACAAGGCGCTCTTGGTCCTATTTCTTCTGGTAGTCTTCCTCCTTGTTCTATCTGTCCTTTGGCCAAGCAATCTGCTAAGCCTTTTCCTATCAATAACTCTAGATCTAGTGTTATTTTCAATTTTATTCATTCTGATGTATGGGGCCCTGCCCCGCTCTCTTCCAAGAGTAGTTTCAAATATTATGTCTCTTTTATTGATGATTATTCTCGTTATACATGGGTCTATCTTATGTGTCAGCGCAGTGATTTCTTTTCCATTTATCAGTCTTTTACTACCATGGTTTCCACCCAGTTTAACACGAAAATCAAATTTTTTCGGTCTAACTCGAGGGGAGAATATCTCTCAGGTGTTTTCATTCTCTCTTGGCTAGTGATGGCATGCTTCCTCAGCTATCCTGTCCTGGGGTTCCAGCTCAGAATGGGGTTGCTGAAAGCAAGCACCGTCATATTCTGGAGACCACTCGCGCTCTCTTACTTGCCACCTCTATTCCTACTGAGTTTTGGGCTGAGACCCTTCTCACAGCTGTTCATCTCATTAACCGCCTACCCTCATCCGTTCTCAACCAGGACTCCCCTTTTCACTGTCTTCATTCTTGATCTCCCACCTATATTCATCTGCGAGTTTTTGAGTGCACTTGTTTTATCATCCGTCCACGCACTGAATGTACGAAGCTCACCGTTCGCTCTATCCCGTGTGCGTTCTTGGGTTACAGCACCGAGCATAAGGGTTATCATTGTTATGACCCAAATGTGCAACGTATACGTATCTCTCGCAATGTTACGTTTCATGAGCATGTCCCTTTCTTCCCTACCAACGCCACACCTCCTATGCCGTCTCCTGTTCCATTCATGGACTTCCCCGCTGATCATTTCCCTAATCCTCCTTCTCCCATTTCCACTCCGGATCTAGTCATCACTACACCTTCACCATCTCTGCCCGTTCCCATTTCCACCCCGAATCCAGATATATCGCCACCTTCCCCATCTTCGCATGTCCCTTCTACTGCACCTCCTGCTCCGCCTGCCCTTGACAATTCCGCACCTCTAGAGCCATGCCGTAATCCTTCTCGGGATCGGCGTCTGCCTGCTCGGTATGTTACTGCCACTTCTTATTCTACCGAGTTTGGTTCCTTCTTTGGCTGTTGTTCACGCTGTACAGGAATCCACTAGTTATCGCGAGGCAGTTCAACATGCTGAGTGGCGTCAAGCTATATTTAAGGAACTCTCGGCTTTGCAGAGTACTGGCACTTGGGAGCTTGTGCCTCTTCCTTCGGGTCGATCCTTGGTATCCTGCCGGTGGATATACAAGGTGAAGACCCGTTCTGATGGTAGTATTGAGCGCTACAAAGGTCATATGGTTGCCCGGGGTTTCTCACAGGAGTATAGTATTGATTATGAGGAGACCTTTGCTCCCATAGCAAAGATGACATCCGTCCGTACTTTACTAGCCGTTGCTTCAATTCGCAACTGTCCTCTCTTTCAACTTGATGTGAAGAATGCTTTTCTTCACGGGGATCTTCAGGAGGATATCTTTATGCAACCTTCGCCTGATCTTGCTCATACCTCTAGACAGGTTTGCCGCCTCTGGCGAGCTCTTTATGGTCTCAAACAGGCCCCTCGTGCTTGGTTTGAGAAGTTCGGTGATGCTATTCGGTCTGCTGGTTTTGCTCAAAGTGAGGCTGATCATGCTATGTTCATTCATACCTCTTCTGCTGGTTGCATTATTCTTCTTCTTTATGTGAATGATATGATCATCACTGGAGATGATCGTGCTCATATTGAGCATACCAAGAGGCACCTTCAGCAGTATTTTGCCATGAAGGATCTTGGACCGCTGCGCTATTTTCTCGGGCTTGAGATTGCTCACAGTTCGCGTGGTATCCTTCTTTCTCAGCAGAAGTATACCGCTGATATTCTCTCCAGGGCTGCTCTCTCGGACTCACGCACTGTTGCTACTCCTATTGAACTGAATCAGAAGCTTTGGCCGGACGATGGGGAACCTCTTTCTGATGTGACCAGCTATCGGACTTTGGTTGGCAATCTTGTATATCTTACTATCTCCCGACCCGACATCGCTTATGCTGTTCATGTTGTCAATCAGTTCGTTGCTGCTCCTCGTATAGTTCATTATGCTGTTATTCTGTGGATCCTGCGCTATCTTCAAGGCACTTTGACGCGTTCCTTGTTTATGCCGTCTTCTTCTACTCTCAAGTTGAGTGCCTCTTCTGATGCTGATTCGGCTTCCAATGTGATTGATCGCAGGTCTGTCACTGGCTATTACATTTTCCTCGGCGATTCTCTCATTTCTTGGCGTGCCAAGAAACAACAGATTGTCTCACACTCCTCTACAAAGTCTGAGTATCGTGCTATGGCTGACACTACTGTTGAGATTGTTTGGCTTCGCCGCTTACTTGCTGGCATGGGTGTTTCACTTCCGGATCCCACTCCTTTGCACTGTGACAACAAGAGTGCCATCCATATTGGCGCGAATCCAGTCTTTCATGAACGTACCAAACACATTGAGATCGACTGCCATCTAACTCATCATCATCTCTAAGCTCGCACCTTTTCTCTTCCCTTTGTTGGAACTGAGAATCAGCTTGCAAATTGTTTTACGAAGGCTCTTACATCACAATGCTTTCTATTTCTTCTTTCCAAACTCTCGTTGTTTGATCCACCTTGAGTTTGAGGGGGGGTGTTAGAACATATAGACTTATAGGCTTTTCTTCTTTCCCTTTGGTCCCACATAGGAAGAGTACTAAACTCTTCACCTCTTCCAAGCCTATATAAAAGCTTTTCTTGTACATTGTTACACACTATTTTATTAAGAGAACAAATACTATTTTCTCTTCATTTTTCTTTTTTATCAATGTCATCATTAAAGATGCCGAGGTTAGGCATTAAAACTATTTTTGTTGGCAACCTATACAGCAATAGATGACATCGCTTCCGATTAAAGATTTAATGATGGCGCACAAATATTTAAAAGAAGTTGTTAGAGATGGCATACGTCACGAATTCAAGACGGTCGATTGTGCACCAAATCAAGCCCCAAAAGTTGATGTATCGGTTAAATTTGCTGCTTTTTGTTTCCTACATCTTCTTTCGGAAAATTTCCACATTGCGCCCGGAGAAAAAAGTAAGAGTAAATCATACCCAATCAAACACGACATGCGAAACCATCGAAAGTAATACGCCAATCAAAATCAATTCCTCCCCCACCCCCCCCCCCCCCCCCCCCCCCCCCGCCCCATCTTTTGCTTCTCTTTTGGCCCGACTCAATCCAGAGAATCTCGACCCGCAACTTCTGTCCGATTCCCTAACTCCATCTCTCTTCTTTCCAATTCATTACGTGCCTATATGGTAATAGTACCCACATCAATGATCACAAAACACACTTGTCGATCATGGTTAAGCTTCCACATGCTTTGTCCCTAACCACATTAGTCTCTCACTTGCTGTTCACGTTGGCCATTTCGACGAGAGAGCAAGTCCCTACTCCCCCATTGCCAATCCTCCCTCTACCCTCCTACTCCCAGCTCAAATGGCAACGGAGAGAGATCATCATGTTCCTCCACTTTGGCGTCAACACTTTCACCGGCCTCGAGCGGGGGACCGGGCTTGAGGACCCGGCTGTATTCGACCCGGTTGGCCTCGACGCGAACCAGTGGGTGAGCGCGGCCGCGGACGCTGGGATTTCACTCATGATCTTGACTGCTAAGCACCACGACGGATTTTGCTTGTGGCCTTCTAAGTACACCGATCACTCCGTAGAGAGCAGTCGTTGGAAAGGTGGGAAAGGGGACGTGTTCGAGAGTTTGTGGATGCGGCTAAGGCTCGAGAGGTTGATGCTGGGCTGTACATGTCCCCATGGGATAGACATGAACCAAGATATGGTCACAATTTGGAGTACAATGAGTATTACTTGGCTCAACTACAAGAGCTTCTCACCAAGTAAGATCAAAAGCAAGATAACGTCTAATCCAATAGTGAATATTGTTCCGTAGGGTAATGCATGCCGCCATAATTTATTTATTTTTGCTGAATTTGTGTTATGTGGGCTTATGTATGGGAGTATGAGGGAGATATGGTTTGACGGATTCAAGAATTCAAGTGCGCTAAATACGACGTATTACTTCACGGAGTGGTTCTCCATGGTGAAGGAATTGCAGAGCTCGATCAACATATTCTCAGACGCAGGTCCTGATGTGAGGTGGGTTGGGAATGAGGATGGATTTGCAGGGACCACTTGTTGGGCCACCATTAACAAGACCTCTCTCTCCATTGGGAATGCCAGCATTGAAGGGTAACCCCCCCTATCTTATTACCCTTTCTTTCAACCATAATCAGCGCTGCTACATGTACATACACCGAAAATGAATCATCCACACCTGATACCGACCAGACAGGGAGAAGGGCTTTTTCCCTCTTTGATTTTTTGAGGAGCCTAGCCGTGAATAGTCCAGTTCATCACATCAGGATAAAAGAAGCTCCTAATGATTTTTCTTCTTCTTCCCTTTCACTTTACTTTTCTTTTTTAATTAGGAAAAAGCTAATGGATTTCGATTCTTTATCGTTGATTCGCCAGGTATCTAAACATCGGTGATCCGAGAGGGACTGATTATCTGCCGGCAGAATGTGATGTCTCAATTAGAGAAGGATGGTTTTGGCACAAGTCGCAGTCCCTAAAAAAGCTAAGCAAACTGCTCCAAATATATTACAACTCGGTGGGACGAAATTGCGTGCTACTTCTCAACGTGCCACCAAACACAACAGGCCTCGTATCCGAGACAGATGTGCGCAGATTGAAGGAGTTGAGGAATGCACTGGACACCATTTTCTCAGTCAATTTAGCAGAGAAATGCTCCATGAAAGCAAGCAGCCGAAGAGGAGGCAAGGACGGCGGGTTTGGGCCGGAGAATGTGCTGGACAGCGACCACTTGTGGACCTATTGGGCTCCAGCGGATGAAGGCGATGGTGGTGAGGGCCCCTGGATTGAGATGAGGGGGACGGACGGAGGGCTCAGATTCAACGTGGTCAGGATTCAAGAAGCAGTGGGGCTTGGTCAACGGATCAAACGGCATGAGATCTATGTGGATGGCAAGAAGATAGCTCAAGGGACCACGGTGGGCTACAAGAGGCTTCACAGGCTCAAAGGAGGTGTGGTCCACGGTAGTGTGGTGAGGGTCAGGATCACTGAATCGAAGGGCTTGCCTCTCGTCTCTTCCATTGGCCTGCATCTTGACCCCTTTTGGCAACCCAAGGATGGGAAGTGGCTCTAATGAAAAGGTCCCTTAGCCCAGCAGACAACGCCTCTTTGTTTTTTCTTTTTCCATAAAACAGAAAAAGTAAGGTGCCCTCTTTTTCTCCAAAGCTGAAAAATGGAAAATCACGAAGGAAGAAATTCCAAACCTTGTAGCACTAGCATCATCGTCTGGTACTACAGTTCACTCACATTGAAAGACCTATTGAGACATGTTAGTTGCCCTCTCCTTGCTTACCGTTTGACATCATAGGAAGCAAGATGTCTTACTACTTTTTTTTTTTTTTAAGGTTACTCAGGTAACAAGATGAAGTAGGCATTCGATTTCATAAAGAGGATATAGCAGCACCATTAGCTGGAATTATAAAATATATGAAGCAATGGTTTTCAAGCAATACATACACACACGAGAAAGGGATCAACGGGCGGAAAAAGAACATGATAAATGTTTTCAGAACCTAGGAAGAGCGTGCAAATGAAGCCCCCGATCCATGTGAAGGGTGAACATAGTCCGATATGCCGCGTCCTTCTCATCAACAAGCTTGAACTTGAAAAAGTGCACCAGGAGAGCAGCCAAGATCTTCATTTGTCTGTAAGCAAACTCTTTACCCAAGCAAATCCTGGGCCCAGCCTGATGGAGTGCAAGCATTTCAAGTTTTAAAGTTCAAATCAGGAATGGTAATTTGTTCTTCAACTTATGATCGACACTTGGGAACACAGTGAATTTCCAAGCAATCTCAAACTCAAAATAATTCAATAACCTGGAATGCAGTGAACTTGAAAGGACTTTCTGGTCGGAAGACTCCGTCATCCAACCACCGGTCGGGACGAAACGTCTCTGCATCGTCTCCCCATACGTAGGTCATCCTTCCCATGGCATAAGTCAGGTAGTTGACACCATCTCCCTTCTTGACTTTGAAGCCATCAGGTAGAATATCATCCTCTGACGCACACTTGCCATCCTACATTGCTAAAAGCAAGTAAGGCCCAAAGTTCGAACTAAATGACAACTATGCGAGGATGTTATTTCACAATTTGTTTCTGACGGTGTCATTAATAATACATAAGAATGGGACACCAACAGAAAATCTGTCTTCGTCGATTACCATAGTCAAGAAATTAAGAGACTTAAGTCGGCTGAAGGTCACAAAAAGATAACAATGTAATCCCTTCCACTGTGCATTTCCCGACTTAAGTTTCTGTTACAGCACTCGCTTCCTAGCTGGATGAGCAAGAGAGTGTAGAGTATGGACCTGACTCTTTTCTAAGGTAGAGTAATCTGGGTCTAAGCCTTCTAACCTATCAGGTGTCGATCATCAAGTGTCGTGTGGAATGTTAGTGACAAAAAAAAAGGAGCAAAAAGGAAGCAGCCGAAAATTTAACTCTCATTAACAATAGAATGCTAATCCTGTTGCCAGATTTTCACAGGGGAACCAACCACATCTTACCACTGGTACAGCCGGGTATAATCTGAGAGTCTCAGTTAGAGCTGCGTGCAGATAATGCATCCTGTCTAAGGCCTCTTCCGTTATCGAATCTGCAAATTCCTCAGCAGAGATATTATCCTCCGATCCCGTCGCCCTTCTTACGTCATGGGCAACCTTATCTTGAAGGTAAGGATGTTTACAGAGAATGTAAAAGAACCAAGTGAGAGTGTTGGCAGATGTATCCCGACCAGCGATGATAAAATTGAGAGTTATATCCCTCAAGTACTTATCAGTCATTTTCTCGGGGTCATTCTCACTCTCAATCAAAAATCTTGACAATATGTCTTCTTTACCACTCTGCAGCCAGAAACAAATCTAGTAACTAAAAACGGCAGAACAGATGATTGACAATTAACAGAAGTGTACTCACATCAATCATTCCAGTTTTCATCTGCTCCTTCTTGAGGCGGATTAATTCAAAGATGAAGTTGTCAATAGTCTTGAGATTTCGCTTAAGAGAAGCTTCCAGTCCAACATTTAAGAACCTTTTGACTTTCCACAGGATATCAGCATATCGCCAGTACACAATCCCATTAGAATCATCAAAAGCCTTGGTAAAACTGTTCCCAGAATCATTTGGGCCGGATAAAGTATTAAGTTCCACTCCGAATCCAATCTTGAATATCGAGTCTAAAGTTGATTTCATCAGCAAATCCTGCCAACAAAAAGGAATTGGAAAAGAAAAGAGGAACTGTCTGAGTGATTTCCAGGGACAAGGTTCGTTCATCAACTTCAAGACGTCATTGATTTAAATTTGGCTGAATGGATAGACATAAAAAAAATAAGCACAACAATTTATGTGAGAAACTATCTCCTATCTCAATTCTATGCGTGTATGCTTTTCCTATCTGCAACATGCAATTGGGGGCATATGTTGATATGATATTCCTCGAGAGATTATCATCAATGAGATTTTTCACAATCATGACATCAGAACCCTAAAATCTGTAGTTTATACATGCTACAAAACCTGCATGTCTATTATTTGCTTTGCTCCTGCTGCTGCCGAGATCTTCATGATTAATTTAACAGCATTTCTCCGGAATATTGAAGTACTAAAGTCTTTCAAAACTTTTGTCGAGAACTCAAAGCTTGCAAGCTTTCGTTGGTGGCGCCATTTTTCTCCATCCACAGCAAAAATACCATCACCAAATAGATCTCTCATGATTCCATAATTGTAGTCCCCCTGAAATGGCAAAGGAGCTGTCAGAACAAGAGCGATGATCAAGCTAACAGACGATAAAAGACTTTCAGTACCTTGCCATAATTAGAGAAGTTAGTTTTCAGAATGTACTCAATATTCACTGGATCAGCAGTGTAAATTTCACTATGCGTTGGCACAATCATCCTGTAAGTGCTGTATCTCCGTGCAAGCGATGTTTGGTAATCGAAGAGATGATTGAAGTGTATTAGTTGATTAAAGATTGGACCTGCGACTGGAGGCCTTTGATTGTTTGACAATAACTCTCTTATGTAGATGAATGAATATGTAGCTACAAATATCAACACAAGAAGAAGACATCCTCCAAGCACAGCTAAAACAAAATTAGCTGCCTGGAGTAGTCCAGCAACAAGGAAGAAGATGACAGAAATAAGATAGAGAGCACGAATCATGACAATTGCTGAATGGTAATCCTGTATAAGAAAGATGCACGATTTACCAAAAGCTTTTAACCATCATTTATACTGCTTAATCAGGTTTTTTGTACCTCCATGGTGTCCTGAGCAAAAGGGGAATGTCATTTTCTCATCCCATCATCGTTATCTTTTCTGTGAAGCCGCCGTTCCCCGGGGTTCCCCGGGGCTTCGGTCGTGGGCTCCCCATGAAAACTTGACAGCAGATAATTGTTTCATGTAGCGACATAAGTTTCTGCCATTTCAGACCCCAACTTTGTTCTATGCATAGCAATTATACATCCGTTCAACCATTAAAGACAAGGAAAAGCGTTTTATATTGATAGGGAATGTGGACCATTTTGGATCAACATCAGGTATTCTATTCTAAAGTCAACATGATATACTCCACCGTTTCCCACACATCCACATTTAAAGCCCTGTGGCACGGGCCGGTTACGGGTTTGACTCGGGCTGGTTCCGGGCTCAAACCGGCCCGTGGCCACCACTAGAATTAAGTTTTGCTTACAGCTTGATTGTTTCAGCTTAATTAAAACCAATAAACAATTTTTTTGGTCCCGCCAAAATTTAATTGCCGAATTCCAAAAAATTGTGAAAAGATTATTTGCAAATCAACGTATCAATATATACATTTTGTGAAAGTTGCAAATGTTTTTGGATTTTTAAAGAAGTCAAAGCACGGGAACCACAAAACTTTGATTAAACAAAACAAAAATAAGTAAAACTCAATCTGGACAGACCCAATAATCAAATTCAATTGATCCAACAGAACACATAGATATAAGGATGGCTATGGTCGACATTCAACACTGCCCTGGAAATGCATCTTGATTAGATATTTGAAACTTCTATTGAGGGCCTGGAGGCTGGGACAAACGCAAACCAACACGAGCAAGTTAAAGAGTGGAAATGACTATGATATCCTCTTACAATCTAGAAAAGTGCAAGGCTTCTACAGAAACAAGAGTAGAAGTATTTTCCAATTAATGTTAGCCACTAAGTAATGACGATAGAAGTTAGAAAAGCCCCAGTCAATTTCAGGTTGCTTTTCGGTCTTGATCTCCGATCAGCAAAAACTTGATGAATCATTGGGTTTGCAACTTCCACAAGCCCAAGAAACATGAAATTAATGGGAGGACAAACAAAAATCTGGATTCTGTGGCGAAACTAATAAGCACAAACATAGATTTGTAACAAAGTAAAGCTACTGCAGAAAAGAGAATATGCCTCGAAAGTCTTTGTATTTCTTAATCATTGACGCATCTTAGTTTTTGGTTCTGAGTCTTCTGACAAATGCTAAATCTATGAAAACAAAGACCTTCCAATTCATATTAACAGGAGTTTCCCAGAAACTTATGCCATTTCTGAAGTCCCGGAATTGCTTCTATTGTCCTGACATTTTGAGTATTGTCGAGGAACATGAAAGATGTTTTGATCTTTAGAGAACATGCATCCAGCTGTCACTTAAACCATCCACGTATACATCAGCACTGATCACCTAGACAAGTCAAAACAAAGAGCAATTCCTCCATCCTCACTTCAGATGATCCTCTCACTGAGAATTCATGAACAATCCCATCAATCTCTATCATGCTTTGTCCAAGAACTTCTTTCCTTATTTGTCTCTCTTTCATAAGGGACCTAATGACCTTTAAATCCTTGAGTCTACCAGCTTTGGCGTACATATCTCGCAAGCTCACATAGAATACATGGTTCAGAGGATCCAAATCAATTAAGTACTTTGCCACCCTTTCTCCTAACTCGACATTACCATGCATTTGACAGCCAGCAAGCAGTGCACCCCAAACAAACACATCAGGCTCCATGGGCATCTTCTCAATGAGCCTTTCAGCCTCTTCAAAAAGTCCTGCTCTGCCAAGCATATCAACCATGCAAGCATAGTGATAAACCTGAGGCTCTATTGAGTAAACACGGTTCATCACATCAAAACACCAGCGGCCTTTCTGGACCGAACCTGAATGAGCACAAGCTGACAAAAGCGCAACAAAGGTCACATGGTTGGGTTTCATTCCTAATTTTTCCATCTCTTCGAAAAGACTAGAAGCCTCTTCACTTGATCCGTGAAGTGCAAACACAGATATCATAGCCGTACATGCCAAGCTGTCCTTATTGGGCATTTTCCTAAAGATCTCAATTGCTCTGTCCACAGCTCCGCATTTACCATACATGTCAATTAAAGCTGTTTGAATTACCATGTCACACTCTATGCCACTTCTACTCAAGTAGGTATGCACCCATTCCCCATGATCAAGTGCACCGAGAGAAGCACAAGCTGAGAGGATGCTTGCTATGGTAATCTTATCGGGCCTAACAACAACACCGCCAGCACTTTGCATTTCATGGAAAAATTGCAAAGCCTCCTTCGGCCTACCCCCTTGAGCAAAACCTGTAATGATCGAATTCCAAGTTACGATATTCCTTTGCTCCATCCTCCTATATAGGTCCAATGCAGCATCCAGATTTCCACTTCTCAAATGCCCCATAATCATCGAGTTCCACGAAACAACATCCTTGTCCAACATTTCATCAAACAACTTGCGAGCACTCTGTGAGAGACAACACCGCGCAGAATACATAGATATCATGGAATTGTTAATGTAAATATCACAACCAAATCCAAACTTTACGACTTGGCCATGAATGGCCTGTCCTGTGTCAGGGTCAACTCGACTTGCACACTCCTTCAAAACGAACGGAAAAGTGAGGCAATCAGGTGAAATGCCATCGACAAGCATCCGCTTATATAAACCAAGAGAACGACATGACCCAGGATCACTGTTGTGAGCATCTATCTTAGACGAATAAGCTCTGATCATGATGTTGTAGATATAGAGATTCGGATTCTTTACGCACCTAAAAACAGAGGCGGCATAGCTAAGAGAGCCAGAAGGAGAAAGAGCGCAGAAGGAGAGGAGGCGAGTGATGAGGGAACGAGCGTCGTGGTTGGGAATGTATGGTGATTTGGTTAGTTGGGCATGGATTTGTTTGAGCTCTCTCATGTTCTTGCATTCATCGATCAGCCGCGACATTGCAGTGGTGAAACCCGGCCATCGGAGTTCAAGCATCTGCGCCCGTTACCACTGCGAACAAATGAAAA
The DNA here is from genome assembly GCA_029784005.1 of Lenwebbia sp. NSW1173648. Taxonomy (NCBI): domain Eukaryota; kingdom Viridiplantae; phylum Streptophyta; class Magnoliopsida; order Myrtales; family Myrtaceae; genus Lenwebbia; species Lenwebbia sp. NSW1173648. The sequence goes on along the minus strand of JARCGZ010000008.1, from coordinate 1,051,424 downwards.
TCACGAGACACTCACGGGGAGTCAGCCACCTCCTTATCGAGCCATCTGAGGTGCCGTTGACGAGTCGGAGGATAACGAGAATCTTGTCTGTGCAACACTGGAAGCATTTCGGAGAAGGCTCCATTTCTTCGGAAAAGGTCCTCCAATGTCCAACGACCGTGTGTCTTGATCCGTCTCTCTGCTTTCTACACGATCTGTTATCACGTTAACCGATGTAATGAGAGTACCAACGTATTTCGATCTTCACAATTTGGACATTGATCAAAGATTTGATCAACTCAGTATTAAAGCTGGTCGTACCCGTCTGGTCTTTTTACACGAGTTACAGGAGAAACTCTAGGCATCTTCCAAAAGTCTTGCATTCAGATAGTTCGTTTAGCTGAATTGGCCTCCACATTGTCAAGGTGTTATTCTATAAGCACAGCCCAAAAGCTGAAGCGCCCGGAAAATGAGGAGGTATTTGGCGAAAAAGAAAAAAGTACAATGAGACATAAGAAATTGCAGTTACAGTTGGAAGGAAAATGGGAACCCTTGAAAATAACCCAAAGCCATAAACAACCATTCTTGTACATGCTCCCTCCCTCTCTCTCTAGGGGTATTACTCCCGTACATGCCAATGATACCCTACAAGAACCCTTCAACTCCGCGCCCCGATATAGCCTCCCTATACAAACTTAGAGCTTCTTCCATGACTGGCGCTTGAGCCAGCAACTGCGCTCTCTTTTTCCCGGATGGATGAGTAGAAAGATAGTCTCTCAGCGCCGAGTCTCCAGTCACCTTACCCAACTTCTCAAATACTTTAGGTGCCACTCGAGGATCATACCCAGCAGAAGCCATTATCAGCAAACCAATATAATCCGCTTCAATCTCCATCCTAACAATTCGAAAGTGGGAAAAATCTTCAGAAAATTATGCATCAAGAGTCCACAAAACCAGCATGTCAGTTCGCTGGGCATCACAATCACCCTGAGAAAACCACATCAAGGCCTCATTGCTTATAGAAGAAGTTTAACTAGAATGCCGGAGGAACTAAATTAGATAGAAGATCTTATGTAGGGATACTATTAAAATTACATTAAGACATCATAAACAGGAGACCGTCCATCATGCATATGCAAATTTTTTCTAGATCTTTCCCCAAGGACTCCACAAAACAGCATCAAAGCACTGTTTCTCACTGTCACCAAGTAACACTATTACAGGCAGAAAAAACCAGGTTTGGATGAGATCGGCTTTGCAGGACTTGTGAGCATATCCAGCAAATACTTTACTTCCAAATAGACGGAAAGCAATTACCAAAAACCAACTCTCATATTTCAAACATTCAACGAAAAAGAAAGGGGTAACCCATTGTCATATGCTCTCTATTTACATAAGCAGATTCTGCATTCTGCCCCCAAAAGCAAACGTAATCAATTCCATATTTACAGTCGCAAAGTTTTAGCAGCAACAGGAGGGGTCACAGGAGACTGGGACTTAGTTTACAAACTCATCAAAGGGTAGTAATCCCTTGATCATACACCACACTTCATTTTCCTACTTGTTTCTTGTACTGCAAGAGTCAGTGAAACCAGAAACCAGGGCCAAATCTTTGCAGAGAAATATTTCCCAACAGACTGACTTCGTGACCGTGGAGAAAGTAGATGGCACTGGCTCAGTCAACTACTCACTTTTAGAAAGAGTTCACTTCATAGCAAGTGGCATTGTGTGCAAAACTTTGATGTCTCAAATCTAGCAGGAATTCTAAACAATCAAAGGCACTCCACACATGTTGTATATGACCATCCAAAACCCAAATATTTAAAAGTCAAAGGATGTTCACACATGTAACTGATCACCAAGCAAAATCCAAACAAGAGACTTACCACCCATCCAGAGAAGAAAAGAAGAATTTGTTTGCCAGAAGAAAGGGGGAGGGGGAAGAGAGAGAGGCTCCGGCTAAACAGCCAACAGAAAAGAGAGGATAGATGGGTACGTACTTCCTTGAGAATGGAAGCCTTAGGAAAAGAGATGACATTGCATTAACAACGTCAGGCATCACAAACTGATAAAGTATCAGTTGTATGATCGCAAACCACAGATTCTTTGTAATCATCTCAGCTGAGTGTCTAGCCACAGCATGTGCCACCTGATTCAGAAACAAAGATAATTTCTCTCAATTATTAGATAGATACTGTGTATTCAAACTATCCAGAGAGGTTCACTATTCCCTGAATCGAGTTGATACCTCATGTCCAATTATTGTTGCTATCTCTGCATCTGTCCTAAAATGTTCCATTAGTCCTGTGAACACAACAATCTTCCCACCTGGCAGGCAGAATGCATTCACAACAGGCTCATTCACCACCAAGACCTCCCAATTAAGGCCCTCCAGATGTGAGGTCGTGGGCTTCGATCCGCGCCCACGACCCTTCTTCCTGCTTTGGTCAACCCAACTATCATCAAGAAGCTCCTCTTCACGGGACCAAGTCTCCTCTAGCTTTTCCAGTTTTTTATCGCTCAGAGCCATCAGAGTATCATGAGCACCTCTCTCACTGCCCTCAAAAGTGTCTGGCGAGGCATAACTTATATCACGCCAAACCTGCATCGATTTAAATACCAAAGTCTCACCGGGGACCAAAATGGTAGAACAACCAGCAGTCATTAATTAGGAAAAGCATCTCGCATCTTCCACAGGAGACACTAATAAAAATTACTGGAAAGAAGATGGGCGAACTCTATAACTCCATTAGCACATCTCCACTTACTGTGAAGAGGTTTAGTCTTTAAGTTCAGTGATATCTTATGGATTCATTCGGATAATCATAGCGTAGAACTTCACCGATAATCTCCCTTATGTCTACAAAGGGACAACTTCACCGATTATCATTAACATCCGAATATTTGTCATGTCTCCTTAATCATAGATTCAGAGATAAGAGGTGACCAAAACACTCAACTTCAGTGACATTCCTCGAAGAACTTGCAACGAAAAATAAAGAAACTCGAGATCTGCCAATAGAAGATAGGAAATAAGTAAAGAAGGACAGCGTAATGCATTCAAATGTTCAATTCAGTCGATTAATTTTTCTTTGTTGACAAACCTGTTCATTCCTCAAACCTCTCTGCAGCGCCTCAATGATATCTTTGGCGATTAATCTGACCCTGACGCTCTCCGGGTGGATCGGCGGCAATATTTTGCCCTTAAAAGAAGCCTTCATCTGCTCGAACTGCGTCTCCCCGAGTCTCCTCTCCAAGTCTCTTGACAAGAGCACGAAATGCCTCCGCTTCGTGTACGGCACCTCCTCCAAGTTCCCAAAGTACACCGTGATGAAAACCCCAGAACTCACCAGGACCACGATCAGCACGTTCCTAGGGTTCCGAAACCACCGTCTCGGCCCTCGCGGCTTGAAATGCTGCACCTGGTATCGATCCACATAGTAGAATCGCTTGGCTCCGTTCGAAAACGGATTGCACTGGTTCCTGCTGATTACACCGTAACGGCTGAATCGGCGAAGAAACAGAGGACACGGAGCGACGTCGGGAGCCCGTTTCGATACGCCGGAAGCGAGAATCGACGCCCCGGCTCGGTAAATCCTCGAGCCTTGCTGAAATTGAGTAGAAGCCCCAGTGAAACAGCGAAAGACGTCGAGTGCGGACTTGGCTCCCTTGAAGAATCCCATTTATCTCCGGCGACCGGCTTCTCTCAAATCATCGATCTCCAATCCGCGATGGGGTTGGCTTTGGTGGCTACGAACTTGGAGGAGAGCAAGAAGAAGAAGCTCTGGACTCTACCAGGATTAATTCGGTGGAGAGTGAAGCCAGACCGGGACGGTAGGAATGGCCACGGTTCCGAAACCCACTGTTCCAGTTCCACATTTGTGAGAACCGGAACCAAATGCGGAACCCGGTTCCGAACCGGAAATGGAACCCCGGTTTTGATTTTGATTTTTGAGTTTAAAAATTAAATTGTAATGAATTTGTAATAAAATTGTAATCAAATTATGAAATTATGAAATAATAAATTATCAAATACAAAATATAATTAAATTATAAATAAAAAATATATTGTATAATATAAAAAATATAGGATATGAAAAAAGAATTTGAAATATGAAATTATTAAAGAAGATAATAAATAAATAAAATAAGGAATTAAAAAACGTAAATGTAATTGAAAAAAAGAAAATAATAACTTGGATGTTGTGAATAATTGAGAATTAGAAAGAATTTAAGAGAATTGAGATAAATGGAGAATTTGTCTGGAAAAAATGAGAGATGGGAAGGGGAATTTATAGGTTAGCATTAGATTTAGAAATTAGTAAAGAAAAAAAAAAGGGGTGACCGTTGCATTGGCAATAGTCACCAAAGGGAAGGAAAGAGCCGTTGCTTTTTTTTTCCTTTTTTTTTAATCCACGATTCAAAACCGATCCGAACTGCCGGTTCCAAGCCTGGTTCATAGTTTGAAGAAATCGAAACCGGGCCCGGATGCCACGGGCTGGTTTTGGTTCGGAACCGCCGGCCCGGTCAACGGGCTGGTTCCGATTTTGACCTGGCCTATTTCGGGTCCAAATCGGCCCGTGGCCATGCCTACAGGACGGTGTGTTGAACAAGTCAAAGTGGTCTCAATAAGAGTCTGTTCAGAGAGGTACTCCGACCCCCCCCCCACGTCTATAGCTCATTATCTATAACTCATTCAATTCCATTCAAACTTTAACCGAATTTGTTATATAGATTCTTTGCAAGTGTATATAAACATATCATCTCTTTGTAGATAATCAACGGAAGAAATCAATACAAGCATCAATTCAAAATCTCTCTTTTTGTTCTCTACATTATCTATCTCTCCTTTACTGTTCGTAGGTTCAAGTTCTCTCTTTTTTTTATTCTTTTGCACTTCGGTTCTTACGTTCTCTAAAGATCCAGTTCTAACTTGGTATCAGAGCCTTTTGGCGCAAGCCCCATTCGGAAACCGAAGGCGTCTTCTTCACCATGGATCCAGTTCCCCCTACTTCTGTTCCCCCAACTTCCTCTGTTTTTGCTCCCCCAATTTCAGTTCAAGCAAATGTTCCTTCTATACCTATGGTTGCAACTCCCACCCTCACCTCCAATGTTGTCTCCACTCCCTCACTTGGTGAAAGGTTTGATGGTACAAATTTTGTTGTTTGGAAAACTCGTCTCACTTCATTTCTTTTAGCTTCGCAGTTACTGTCCATAGTAGACGGCTCAGAACCGGCTCCACCGCAGTACCTCCAGCAGCAGCAGGACGATTCCGAAGCAAACCTCACCCTCAACCCGGTCTACAATTCGCGGTTAATATGCGATCAGACGGCACTTGGGTGGATTTTAGCCACCTCAACCACACCGATTGTTACTCAACTCACCAAACACAAGACTTCAACTTCTGTTTGGAATTATCTCTCTAGTGCATATGCGGCCCAATCCTCTGCTAGAGCTGCATCTCTTCGATTGCAGCTACAAACCATGAAGAAAGGAACTCGCTCGGTAACAGAATATATTCAGTAGGCTACAGAAATTTTGAATCAACTATCAGCAATTGGTGAAACCATTTCTGAGAATGAATATCACACCCACTTGTTCCGTGGGCTTGGTGCTGAATTTAATTAGCTAGCGACAGCAATATCAATGCAGACCCGAGCATCTCCATTAAGTAGAGAAGACCTTCATGGACTACTTTTGTCCCATGAAGGCCGTCTTTAAATTTCAGCATTTGATACTGCCCTACCACTGCCCGCAGCATTTGCGGCCTACACCGGAGTCCACTCACTAGTGCCGACACAAAGTTCAGATTTTTCGGGCAATCAAATTCGCCAGAACCACTTTTCACAATCTTCCAGAAACCCCTCCCCGGGGTTCAATCCAGGACAAAACAACGGAATTCTCCCAATTCCCACCTCACCGGCGCCGCATCAAACTCCAAATAGCTGCTTCCGTCGCCGAAACGTGTTGTACTGCCAGCTATGCCGTCGTTCGGGTCATAAAGTTGCCACATGTCGAGAAAGATACAATCCTCATTTTATCCCTCCCCAAAAACAACAAACCCATTATGCTCATTAGACTCAGAACACTCAATACCGAAACCATGTCCACCCCCCACCCCAGGCCTACTACAGTTGATTTTCCCCATCCCCATCCCCATTCGTATCCCATTATGCTCCTATTGCTCCTCCTCCGTCTGCTCTGGATGCTGCGTCGTGGTACCCGAATTCTGGTGCGTCTCAACATGTTACTGACAGTCCTGCTACGCTGTCCAATGCTACGCCGTACATTGGCACTCAAAAGCTCACCGTGGGTGATGGAGTTTCTCTTCCTATCGCCCACACAGGTACACTCGAGCCCACATCTTCCACTTCTTTTCGATTGTCTAATGTTTTAGTTGTACCTTCTATCACTAAAAACCTACTACCAGTCTCCCAATTTGCCATTGAGAATAATTGTGTTTTCTTGTTTTATGGAACATATTTTCGTACGATCTCCCTTCGCAATGGTCAAATTCTACTCCAAGGCAGACTTGAGAACGGTGTCTACCGCGTCTTTCCCTTCCGCTCCATGGTGTCTCCGTCGGCTTTTACTGCTTCTCATGCTAGTTCAATAAATTTGTGGCATCACCGTTTAGGCCATGCACACTCTGATGCTTTAGTTCGGCTACTACGTTCCACGAAGACTAGTTTTACCAGCTTACCGTCTATTATATGTACGCCATGTGCTCTTAGTAAGAGCCATCGCCATTCCCACCCACCCACCATGTCTAGGGCTTCTTCCCCTCTACAGCTAGTACATTTTGATATATGGGGCCCTTCTCCTATAGCGTCTTTAAGTGGTTATAAATATTATGTTTGCTTTGTTGATTATTTCTCCCGTTTTGCGTGGTACTATCTAACGAACCGTCCATAATTTTTACCAACTTTTATTGCTTTTCATAAATTTGTGGAGACTCAACTTCAGTGTAGGCTCCAAGCGATACAATGTGATGGTGCACCTGAATTTCTCTCCTCAGCATTTCAAGCTCACATTATGCAACATGGCATTCACCAACGTGTCTCTTGCCCGTATTCTCCTTTTCAAAATGGCACTGCTGAGTGGAAACATCGTCACCTTGTTGAAACAGGACTTGCTCTCTTGACACAGGCTGCTATTTCATCTGAATTCTGGGAGTTTGCTTTCGAGACTGCCACCTTTCTCATTAACAGACTCCCTTCGCCGGTGATTGGTAACATCAGTCCTTGGCAAGCTATATTTGAGACACTTCCTAACATTTCTTATCTACGTGTCTTTGGGTGTGCAGTATTCCCCTATTTGCGGCCCTATGCTCCTCATAAGCTCGCCCCGCGCTCAAAGGCATGCCTTTTTCTTGGCTACCCTCCAGGCTATCGCAGGTATCGTTGTTACTGTCCAATTACTCGCAAATTCTACATCGCTGCTGATGCTATTTTTGATTAAACAAGCTTCCCATTCAACACCATGTCGTTTACATCACCACCAACACATATTCCGAAAATAGTGCTGCCACTACCTCCACCTCTTGTTCCAACCTCGAACGTTGCTCCACAACTCATGCCTCCAACACCACCACCTTCTCCACCTCCTCCTTCAGCACCACCTTCTCCACCTCTGCTTGCAACGTCTCCAACTGAATCCTCGACATCACCACCAGTCTCAACAGTTGCACCATCTCCGTCAGAAACCAGTTCTTTTGTAACTACTCATCCAATGGTTACCCGTCTCAAAGATGGTACTATTTCACGTAGGACTATCAACCGCTACCACAAATATGCAATGATAGCAGCAGCTCATCCTCACACTGAACCTACATGCTTCACTCAGGCATCTCGTGATCCTCAATGGAGTGCAGCCATGGTGACCGACTATACTACGTTAATTCAAAACGGAACTTGGGAGCTTGTTCCTGCTCCAGCTCATGCACGTCCCATTGGATGTAAATGGATCTTCAAAGTCAAGCTTCGAGCCAATGGTTCCCTTGAAAGGTATAAAGCCCGTCTTGTAGCTAAGGGATATCATCAACAAGTAGGACTGGACTACAATGAAACCTTCAGCCCTGTTGCCAAACCTGTGACAATTCGCACGATCATTGCTCTTGCATATTCTCGGGGTTGGAACATCGGCCAACTTGATGTCTCGAATGCTTTCCTCCATGGATATCTCAATAAGGAAGTATACATGGTGCAACCCAAGGATTTGTGGATACAACAAGGCCACATCATGTTTGTCGTCTCCGGCATTCTCTTTATGGCCTCAAGCAAGCTCCCGAGCCTAGTACCAAAGGCTTAGCTCATATTTAATTGCTCTCAGATTTCAAATGTCGAATGCGGACTCTTCATTATTTGTTCTACATACACCTCACTACAGTATGATACTCCTCGTGTATGTGGATGACATCATCCTCACAGGTTCTCCTCAAGCTCCATTTGCAAACCTCTTTACCACTCTACAGGCCGAATTTGCTATTAAAGATTTGGGTCCCCTTCATTACTCCTTGGTGTTGAAGTACAGTCCACTTCTAATTGCCTCAACCTCCATCAGGCCAAGTTCACACGTGACATTCTAGCTCGCTCCAAAATGACTGATGCTCGGGCTGTTTCCACACCATGCACCACTGATGAGTCCCCTCTCTCTCCACCATGGAGGCCTTCTCCCTGACCCTCTACTTTATCGGAGTATTGTTGGTGCTCTACAGTATTTAACACTTACACGACCAGATATTGCCTATTCCGTCAATATAGCGTGTCAATTCCTCCATGCCCCTACCACAGCCCATTGGCAATCGGTGAAGTGCATCTTGCGCTATCTTGCAGACACACCTCGACTTGGTATTCTGTTTACTGGCGGCTCATCTACAACTCTCCATGCCTTTTCGGACGCAAGCTGGGCTGGTAATCGTGATGATCGCCGTTCTGTTGGAGGTTACTGCGTTTTCCTTGGTCATAATCTTATTTCTTGGGGCTCTCGCAAGCAACAAACCGTGGCACGTTCCAGTACAGAAGCTGAAACAAGTGTTTAGCGAATACGACTGCAAAACTTATGTGGATTGAATATCTCTTGAAAGATCTAAATTCTCCTCCACCACATCCACCTAATCTTTGGTGTGACAATTTATCAGCATTGTACCTGACTGCAAACCCCGTATTTCATGCTCGCACAAAGCATGTGGAGATTGACTATCATTTTATTCGTGAACGACTCGCTCGTGGACAGCTCCACCTTCACTTCATTTAATCAGTAGATCAGCCTGCTGACATTTTCACCAAAGGACTCTCCTTTGCACATTTTCGACTTCTACGATCCAAGCTGACCATTCGTGCCGCCTCATCAGCTTGCGGGGGAATGTTGAACAAGTCAAAGTCATCTCAACAAGAATCGGTTCAGAGAGATATTTCCGGCTCCTCTCCACATCTATAGCTCATTATCCGTAACTCATTCAATTTCATTCAAACTTTAACCGAATTTGTTATATAGATTCTTTGCAAGTGTATATAAACATATCATCTCTTTGTAGATAATCAACAGGAGAAATCAATACAAGCATCAATTCAAAATCTCTCTTACTGTTCTCTACGTTATCTATCTCTCCTTTACTGTTCGTAGGTTCAAGTTCTCTCTTTTTTTTTTTTATTCTTCTGCACCTTCGGTTCTTACGTTCTCTAAAGATCCAGTTTTAACTCGGTGGATGTCATTTCTAACAAGACAAACCAACGACAATTGTATGATTTCTTTCTTCGTTTGTCATGTAATTCATTTTCTTCGGTTGTGGATGGGGTCAAATCTTTTGATTTGAGCTTATTGGAGTCGGGCGCGGGTCATTTCTACTTTTGTATCGAGGACATTGACGTTTCCATTAATTCAAATCACAAAAATAGACAACCAACTTTTCGGCCCAACTTTTAAGTATTAATTGAATCAATTAATATCATCAAAATTCTAAATTATATTAATTACACATACCCCAAATTTTTGTCACATTCATGGAAATTTGGGATAATGGTAACACGAAAAATAAATTAGAAGTCTTGGTGTCACAATTTTAGGGTTTTTCTTTTGTCGTAGATAACGGTTAATTTTGTCGTACGGTTACAAATTTAAGGACTTTGGTGACACACACACACACAAAAATTGGATATTAACATCTTGGTAGGCACAGTTTAGAATTTTTTTCTGATATTTTTTTGTAGATAAAAGGATACCAGCTTTCAATTGGAGGACAATTTTGATCCCAATTTTTAAGTGTCGCATGAAAATATAGTAATTCTCACCCTTCGAGACATAATGTATGTTGCACATGGCATATTTAATCCCTATCAGGTATCTGTTCGCTCGTTTTTGCAACGAGAAATACCTTTCACCGAAATTTAGTCTTCGATTTTTATTAAGAGGGTTCTGTGGTTCAACTTTCGAAGAGAAATTTTAGCAAGACACAAAGCAACACAGAGAGGTATGAAATGGGTAGGAAATCAGTGGATCAAATATAGACTTGAGATCAACAAAGGTTCAGGCTACATTACGATACTCCTACGAAAGCAATAGAAGGTTTGGAAGTATGCTCTACTTGCAGAAACTGTAAATGCTGGAAAGAAAGATGCATGGAAGTTAAAATGCAGATAAACTTGAGTGTTCTTGGATGTGTGTTGATCTGTCTCTTGTTCTTCTCTTTTGAGTATTTGTATTCTTCAGCTTTCCATAACCGTCTGTCGGTTATTTTCTTGCTTTCAAACTTTGAATTTTGGCGCCTTCAATAACTTCCCATTTACCCACGTTTTATCCGCCAAAACTTGATCTTCAACTGTCAACATGGCTTCGAATTTGAACCTCTTCCAGTAACTGCCGTGAACTGTTCACATTCACTATCCGGATTTCTTGCTCGTAACTTCTTGCTGACGTGACTAGTTTGGCCATCCAGCGGTTCCTTTCAATTTCGTATTCCTGTCACTGCTGACCTTTTACAGTTTCGGTATGTCCATAGTCTTACCGAATTTCAAAAATTAATGACCTTATTCTCTTACTTCCCGAATATCGGGTTTAGACTTCTGGCCATTTCGATATGTTACAAATAACTTACCGAACTTCTCATAGTAATTTACTGTTCCCGATTTACCGATTTTCGGGATATGGTGATACCAAAGTCGATTCGGTAACTCATTATTATTTGGTGTCAACAGATGCCCCCTTTTAAAAGAATTAAGAGAATTTTAATTCTTTTAAACGCCAAAGATGACAAGACACTTACTTTTTGCTTTCAGCACCATTTTGCCGCCTCGTTTCGCGCGCTTGCCTTTTCAGCTCCTCCTCGTATCAACTTAATATATATCAGATGTCCCCACACAATCTGATCTCTCGCCTTCAGACGTGCTTTTTCCAAAACTCATCTTCTTCGCTATTCTCGTGCCCTTTCGCCTCTTTGTTTCTTCGTGACATCACTCTGTACTTGTCTAAACACCATGGCTCCCAAGGCTCAAGCTTCTTCCTTTCTCGCCTCCGACGCCCTAGAGCGGTATCATCAGTTCAGAGACTCTAAGGGTTTCAACGACGATCGACATCTACTCTTGGTGCATAACGATTACGAGGATTCTTACATCCTTGGCCCTGCCGTTTATAATCAATTCTTGATTCCTGCAAATCTCTCAGACTTTTTCCCTCGCCATCTAACCGAGGTACTTCCAGTCCACCATTCTTCTATTTTGGCTTACAACTGGCACTCTTGTCCTTCTCGTCTTAGGGCTTTTTCTGATTTTGAGCTAAATTTTTACCGATGGTATCTCCGACTTCTTCTTTCCAAGGGTTCTCTTTGGGATGAGCTCCTGATTCATAATGCCCTGCGTCTCTGCTGTTTTGATTATCATCTGAACCATGGGCTAATCAGTGCTCTGTCCTTCTTTTGGTCGTCTTCAACCAACTGCTTCTTTTTCCCTTTCTCCCCGATGTCGATAACTTTGCTCGATATCTATTGCCCCACTGGTCTCAGTCCTTTAGGTGCAGACCCATCTACTCTGTCTTCAGATTCTTATCAAGGGCTCGGTAAGTTATCTAATTCTGAATTAGCCTGCGGGGCTTTTATCAGTAAGTATTTTAAGAGAGAAGGTGTAATAACCGACAAAGAACATACCGCTTTCCTCCTATACTTGCTTTGTAAATTCCTTTTCTGTCACCCTATCGTGAGAGTTTCCAAAGACTTCGTTGCCATAGCTTCCGCCTTACCTTCGGGAACTCAGCTAGCTTTAGGAAAAACCACTTTAGCCTTATTGTACCGAGGCTTAGCCCACTCTGCTTCGTCTATTGCTTCGGATGAAGTTGGTGGAGTCTATGGTGGTCCCCTCTGGATTCTCCAAGTTTGGTCGGCCTTTTATTTTCCTTCTTGGTTTTCTAAGGATCGAGTTACGCAACCTCCTTCAGTTTCGATCCCGAATCATCCTGCCTGCCGAGCTTTAAGCCGAGAGCTGGTTCCTATTTCAGATGGACAATCATCTTATTTTCGGTTCTTCGTTTCCCAAATTTTTTCAATCAAAGGGAAACGATTTTCTTTTTCCCCTTTTTTCACTCCCCAATTTAGATCATCTCTTCCTTCTTTTCAGAAAAATAGGAGTGATTTTTGGTAAATCGTTCTAACCTCTGTCGACCTCTCTGTTAGGTTCTCAACAAAGGGTAGATTTGTTGCCGATTTTGAAATCTACTCCCCCTAGTATTGTGCTAGATAATTTGGGTTGATTCAAGGGGTTCCTGTCCCGACTCTCTATACCTTTTCTTTTTCTTCTATCAACAAGATATTCTGTAAGTTGGGAGACAGCCAGAGCTTCACTGAATTGAACAAACTAATTCGGGACATATACCGATTGTTCCGCATTACCAAGTTTGTTGCACATACCGATCGCTCCTCAGAAGACTTCAGCTTTTGGTGGAAGAACTATCGAAAATCTGTTTTCTCAGAGCAGTTGGACATGATTCTTTTGAAGGTAAAGGACACGCTACTCCCGTACTTCCTCAAGCAACCGAAGGTGAAGACATACCTCCTGCTGAACTGACAAAGCCTGTTAAAGGTTGGTTTGCTCTCCTTCTTTCAATGTATATCTTCATTCGATATTTGGTTGTGTCTAATTGTCTTTCTTCACAGCAGGTAGAAAGAGAAAAATCTTAGAACTGCTTGCTCCAGAAAAGGCGTCGAAGAAGCCTGCAACAGAAAGAGCTATTGATCGATCTTCATCGCCATCTCTTGAAAGCTCTTCACCAAGGAGCCCATCTCTCAGTCTCACACTTCGTACCATGATGAGGCCGCATACACCAAAAGGTAACTTTCATACTCAAGCTTTGCTAATTATAAGCATACTTGCCGACATTGATCTTCTCTTTTGTTTTAAAAACTCAGGGAAAACTCTTAAGATTTACAGATCGAAAGCGACTTTGCTTACTTCCCCCTCTGTCAAGGCTCTTTCTGACGATATAGCAATCCCTAACCCTGCATTGGTGATTCCTGCTCCTTCGACAGAACCTCTTATCGAATCAATGCAAGTCCAGACTTCGAGACTTGAGGAAAAGGAATTAGCTAATGACCCATCTCCACCTCTAACTGGGAAATCTCCAACCTTTATCGGTAAATCCTGTCTTCAGATTCTTATCGAATGATGAATGCTTCTTACACTTTTTTTTAATATTCATAGCTGTGTTTACAGGCACTGATGAGCCTTCGTCTGTATCAAAAAGAATTTTAATTCCCGATGGGGAATTTCTTGAAGGCTCATCAACCAATATACATCTGCCGCTTATTCAACCTTCAACTATTGCTCTACCTCCTCAGAGAGTCTCTGTGGCAAGCTCATCTTCTTCCCAAGCTCCTCCTACCGTAGCTGAAATAACACTTTTATCTATTGAGGAGAAAGCTGAAGTAGAAAGTATGCTGCTTGCTGATCTCTCTAGCTCCTCCGCTGTTGAACATCCTCTAGAATCCATAGACCCGGCATCATTTTCCGAAGTCTCTAAGGATGTAACCAAAGCTAAATGGATAGAACTCCTTCACTTATTAGAATATGGCTATGGGAAGTTAATCACCGATTCTGATAGAGAGAAACGAGCAAGAACTCTTTTTCAGGAGGTGTGTTCTGGTAATCCTTCTTTTATGCTTTCCCCAGACTTCCAAAAACAAAAGTGATATTTTCACCGTCGGTTTTGTGGATGCTGTGGACACCATTAGAATCAACACCAATCGTCTTCCACATCTTTTCTTTGGAGAACAACGAGGTCAAGCCATTCAAGATGAAATAACCCGCAAATGCGGAGATACTCGTATGTTTTATGACAGTTATAGAGCTGAAAAGAGCAAACTTCATCGCCTAGCGGAGAGGAGAGCAAGGCTTGAGGCAGAACTGAAGAAGGTAGAGGTCCAAATGGTGGAACAAAAAGCGAAAATGCGTCATCTTTGTCCATCAGTCTGACGAAAGCTGGAGAAGTATCGGGAGTTGAGGAAAGAATACGACTCTACATGTGGGTCAGTCAAGACTTGCGAGAAGCAGAGGGCGGAGCTCATGGAACAGAATTTTAACTTAGAATTTGAACTCCGCTCTTTTGTAAATGAAGCCAAAACTCTGTTAAACAAATGGAAATGAAAGTCTTATTTTTCTCTGACTCAAATGTTCTTTTGCTCCATTTGACAAATTCTAACATCTGTTCCCATATAATTCTCAATGACTAACAAAGATCCCGATAATAATGCTTCCCGATGATCCTCAACGACTAACAAAAGATCCCGATAATAAGGCTTCCCGATAATCCTCAATGACTAACAATGATCCCGATAATAAGGCCTCCCGATAATCCTCAACGATTAACCAAGATCCCGATAATAAGGCCTCCCGATAATCCTCAACGACTATCCAAGATCCCGATAATAAGGCCTCCCGATATCATGCTTCGTTGACTATGACTGCCTTTTGCATACTTTCTTTTACAAAAGAATTTTTTGGCAGCAATGCTGGTAACCGTCTTCCTCCACTTATGGGCCATGTTCTTCCACTTCTTCCAATTATCCGAGAAAAGCTCTGGCATGCCACTACCCATGATCTGTTCTATATCCTTTATCTTTATAACTGCCCAAGCTGCACAATTCATCCTGTAAATTTGCAATCTTGCTCATGATGTCTTCACATGGTTCTTCATCTCAACTGCCTCTTTGGTCTCGATCACATAGATGTTGTGATGGCCAACGTGAAGGTAAACTTTCTATTAAATGTACCCTGATCCAAGCTTTGATAACTGTTCTTCATTTCTCTTAACATGGACAACTCTTTTATTCAATTACCCACAGATGATCAATCCTTGTGGAGACGACTACATGAACTGCTGTCCCAAGTACACCATACTTTATTATTGAGTCACAAACATATGCTAGAAATTACCGAACTGACAGACATTTTCAGGTCCAAGGTATTCCTAACTGCAGACTTTGATTTCTTAGACTTAGTGTGGGAACTATGCTCCTTATTCCCTACCAGCTTCGACGAATTTGAGCACAATGTGAAGGAAATTTGGAACCTTGAGCCTATCATTGTGGAAGCTGAGGCTCTTAAGCTCCAAATTGTGAAAGAATTTTCCCGATTGTGCGACTCCAAGGAAGCATATGCTCAAGTTCAGGACTCTTACCTCCATGCCAGAGAAGATGTTGAGATGACACATCGGCTTTTCAATTTCCTTTCCAATCATCACCGTGCGGAACGTAGGATAATTAAAGATGAAATTTCCCGTGTTAGATCCATGATCAAAGTTTCTTCAAACAGGTACAAACAATTGTTGCAGGAAACTTGGGAGAAACTTGAAGCTGTCCGCTTCCATTCTCGTCGAACAGAATATCTCAAAGAGCAGCAATCTGAACTCCACTATGATCTTACATTACATTCCAATCTTGTAGCCCGGAACCTCAAACTTGTTAAAGATCTGAAGACCTTTGTAACCAAGATCAGAATGTATTTTCGCTTCTAATGAATAAATCAATTTCCTTGTGTTTCCCAGATTGATGGATAATATTTCTTTAAGAATTTCCCATTTATAGAGCGAGATAATTCTTTTCCATTGACATCCATCAATCTGTATGCATTTTCATTGAATATTTCGGTAACTAGATATTGGCCTTCCCAATTTGATGACCACTTACCGAATTCCCTATCTTTGAGGTTGAACGGCAAAATTGCTTTCCATACTAAATCCCCAAAGGCAAATTGCTTGATCCTAACCTTCTTGTTAAAAGCTCTGGCTACTCTTTTCTTTTGTGCGACCAACTGATCCAAAGCAGCTGCCCAGACTTCGTCTAATTCATCCAAATTTATATGCATCCAATATCTGTAATCTTCCAGCAACACTTCACTTTGCAATTGGACTCGTAATGATTGCACAGTTATCTCCATCGGTAAAACCACCTCTTGTCTATATGTTAGCATATATGGACTGATGCCTGTACTTGATCTTTGCGATGTTCGGTATACCCACAACACTACTGATAACAGGTTATCCCATTCTCTTGGATTTTCTTCCAAATGCTTTTTAATCAATCCAATCACGACCTTATTAGTAGCTTCAGCTTGTCCGTTTGCTTGAGGATAATATGGTGTGGAATGTATCATCTTAATTCCTCTTGATCAAATAAATTCCACAACTTTGCTTCCAGTAAACACTGTTCTTTGGTCCGCAGTGATTGACTCCGGTAAGCCAAATCGGTGAATTATATTCTCCTCAATAAATTTGATCACCGTCTTCTGGCTAATGCTCTTGTATGGAATTGCTTCCACCCATTTCGTAAAGTAGTCCGTAGCTAGCAGAATGAAACTATGCTTATGAGAAGAAGGTGGATAAATCTTACCTATTATGTCCATCGTCCATTCTCTAAATGGCCATGGCTTTATAATAGAATGAAGCTCTACAGTAGGCGCATGTTGCAAAGGTCCATGCTTTTGACATGAGATGCATGCTTTGACATATTCAATGCAATTTTGCATCATTGTTGGCCAAAAATATCCGTACCTTTTCAAAAGCCATCTCATCTTAATTCCAGCTTGATGTGCTCCACATATGCCTTCGTGTGCTTCTGCCATAACCAGTTTCGCATTATCTTATCAAGACATCGCAATAGTAACCCATCTGAGGATTTTCGGTATAACTCTTCTCCTAATATTACATACTTCTGAGCTTGTCTCCTCAGCTTTTAATCTCTTGAATCGGGTTTTTTCAAGTATTCTGATAGGCTGTCTCCAATCCTTTTCTCGGGCTACCTCACTAACCGCTATCGGTATTTCTCTTCGTTCAATAGAAGGTACCGATAATGTGATGATAGTTGCAATATTTGCCAACTCTTTTGATATTTTATAACCGGAAGCCACATGTGCTAACTCGTTGGCTTCGTAATTGGTTTCTCTTTTGACATGGACTATGTCATGCTCTCTAAACTGTTCCAACTGCTTCTTGGCTAGGTAATAATAGCCAATCAAATTTTCATTCAAACACTGATATTCTCCTTTCAGCTACTTCACCACTAGCTGTGAATTACCGAATATTTTGATGAACCGTGCTTCCAACTCAATCAGTATTCCTAAACCGATAATCAATGCTTCGTATTCGACTTGATTGTTTGAGCACTCAAAATCTAACTTACAGACACACCTTGTAAGTTCTCCGATGGGAGAAATTACCATCAAACCGACTCCAGCCATACTTTTAGCGCATGATCCATCAAAATACATGATCCATGGTACAACTTGACTGAAATTTTATTCATTTTCTTCCATTTGTAGGCATGGGTATTCGGTAAGAAAGTCAGCAACGGCCTGACCTTTGACTGCTTTTATTGGTACGTATGCCAAATCAAATTCAGACAAGATAAATACCCACTTGGCTATACGCCCTTTTATAACAGGCCGTGACAACATATATTTTATCACATCAGTCTTACCGAGTACATGTACTATAGTTGGCAACAAATAATGTCTTAACTTCATACAAGAAAAGTATAAAGATAGACATAATTTTTCGATTGCGGTATATCTTTTTTCAACATCAGTCAACGTTCTACTTAAATAATATACCGCTTGTTCTTTTTCATTTTCATTCTCTTGTGCCAGCAAACTCCCGATAGTTGAATCAGTAGTGGACAAGTACAACCTTAGTGGCCTGCCTGCTTTTGACGGCATCAATACACGAGGATTTGTTAGATAAACTTTGACTGCATCAAACGCCTTTTGCTGTTTATCTCCCCATATAAACTTCTCCTGATTTTTAATATGCAAGAGTTATGTCATTGGTTCTATCTTCCCGGATAGATTGGCAATGAATCTTCTGAGAAAATTAATTTTCCCGAGTACCATCTGCAGTTGCTTCTTTGATGTAGGATGAGAGAGCTCTATAATAGCCTTTACCTTATTCCTGTCAATCTCAATTCCCTTCTGATTAACTAAGAATCCCAAAAAATTCCCTGCTCGTACTCCAAAGGCACATTTAGCTGGATTCATCTTCAATTTGTACTTCCTCATCCTAACAAAAGCTTGTTCAAGATAATCCAAATGCTCTTCCTGATTTGATTTAATCACCACATCATCAATATAAACTTCCAAGAATTTACCGATCATGTCATGAAAGATGAAATTCATTGCTCACTGGTATGTAGCTCCTGCATTTTTCAATCCAAAAGGCATGACTACCCATTGAAAAGTACCGATAGCACCAGGACATCTGAATGCTGTTTTCGGGACATCTTCTTTAGCAATAAATATCTGGTTATAACCTGAATAACCATCCATTAGAGATAACATCTCATTTTTCGACACTGAATCTACTAACATGTCTGCCATCGGCACTCGTCTTTGGAGTGGCATTATTGAAATCCCGAAAATCAATACAAACTCTCAATTTTCCATTCTTCTTCTTCAGAGGAACAATATACGAAAGCCACTCTACATACCTGGCTGTCTCAATGAATTTCGCCTTCAGCAACCTTTCAATTTTTTCCTTGACTTTATCAACCACGTCTGGAGCAAACCTTCTTGCTAACTGTTTATGTGAACGAAATCCTTTCTTAATAGGAAGGCGATGCTCTACAATATCTCTTGACAGACCAAGCATTTCATGGTAATCTCATGCAAAGTAATCTTTGTACTCTTTGATCAGGTTGACTAAATCTTCCTTCATGCCCCTTTGCAAAAACGCACTCACATACACCGGATGAAAACACCCAGGTTCTTCTATATCAACTTCTAACAATGGGTCTTGAGCTTCTGTTGACATGTTGTCTTCATTGATTGGCGAATCTTCCCATTCATCAATACAATTTGAAACTTCAGCGCTCTGCTGAGTCATCTCCGCCAAGTATGCGAAATACCTTTCACAAACTTCTTGCAATAAGGGCTCGCTTTCCATAAAGAGTATGTAACTCCTCTAATGCCAAGCTAGACTTGGGAATCCATTCATTTTTCATATCCCCAAAGCGGCAATAAGCGTAGGATCATGAATCTGCTTTTGGTGTTCCGATAACATGATTTCCATGTGAATACTCTTTATGCTCTTGATGAATATCGGTCCACCCTATTGAAGTAAATCCCGAATCAGCCTCAATGTATTCTACTCCTTCACCATTCCAAAATGCTAGAACTTGATGAAGAGTCGAAGGTACACATTGATTAGAGTGTATCCAATCTCTTCCAAGTAACAAATTGTACGAACCATCAGACTCTATCACGAAGAAAGTCGTCCTTGATTTCTTGGATCCTATGGTTAAGTCTAGCACAACTACCCCTTTGACTTCGGTAACTTCTCCTACGAAATCAGACAGCTGAACATTCGACGGAATTATGTCATCATCACCTTTTCCCAACTTCTTAAAGTATTTATAAGATATGAGATTCAAAGTGGCTCCCGCATCTACAAAGATTTTACCGACAGCTTGGCCATTGACTCTACCTGAAATAACCAAGGATCTTAAATGTCTAGCTTTATCTGAAGGTACCTTGTCAAACCTTATCACTTCTCTATCAGAGAATTCGAACTCTGCCATTGCTATCTCCTTCTCCGAGATATGCTCGAGTTCCTCTTCTACCACCAAACAAGCTCCATATTCCGCTGGAAGCTTAGCATGGACCATGTTGATCCTCATTGGCGAACGATATTCTTTTGGCATTTTGGAGTGACCCGCTCGGTAACTCTTATCATCTTCTCGCGGCATCTTAAGATTCATATTCTTTTGTTCCATCTTGACTTGATGCTTCGGGTTAAGAGCTACCTGGAATTGCCCAAAGTTAATTGTTTGGGAAACTTGTTGAACTTCTTTTCCCTTTTTCACCTCGTGGTAAGAACTACTTCCCGAATCATACACAGAATTCTTCTCTGGTTTGACAAGTTCTTTATCATCAGGATTTCTTTTCCAAACCCAATTACCTTTCGTACCAAAAGGTCTGAATGGAAGAATCTGTGATGGCATTCCTCTGTCTCGACAATTCTCGAAATCCCTCTGTCTGTTTTTCATTCGCTGAAAACGTCTTTTAACAGTTCGGTAGGATTCTTGCCCCGGCGGTTTAGCTACGGTCCATTTTCCTTCAGGAGGATTGTGTGGAACCTTAATTGTCTTTTTCTTTTGAACTTCCTGAGAAATTAATGGTGGTGGATCATCAAATTCATCTCCCCAACCAGTCGGTTCAACTTGCAATGACGGGGGTAAGTAATCATTCGTGTCCCCATAATACACTACGTAGTCAAATTTCCCACTAGGTTCTTCAAGTAATCCTACTTTGGGATCCCCTTCTTTGTATCGCTGCCATAAACTCTTCTTCTTCTCAGGTTTTCGTGGGGTTTCCTTCTCCTTGTGAACTCGTGTTTCAACTTCTTGAGTTGGAGGAACTTGTCTTAGTGAATTGGGACAGAACTTCTGCATCTCAGGCATTTATGCTAACTACCTTGATTGAGCTTCTTGACTTTTTTATTATGCCGAAACATTTTCAGTTACTACGATCTCAGACCTTATATGTGGTCTACCTTCCCGACGAATAAATGATCCCGATCTGTATCTTCCTCTTGTTCCCCTCATGTACTGGAACTTGGGAACTTCCCGATCCTGATGACTTAATTCTTGATGACAACGGGTGCACAGTTGTCTATTATCATATCTTGTAGACTCATGCACATTAACCATACTGATCATCTTCGGGAAAGGATCTGTGTCTACTTCCATTGGAGCCTTGCCTTTGTCTTCAGCGAACTTAATCTTGCCTTGGCGAATCGCTT
Organism: Lenwebbia sp. NSW1173648; assembly: GCA_029784005.1. Classification (NCBI taxonomy): domain Eukaryota; kingdom Viridiplantae; phylum Streptophyta; class Magnoliopsida; order Myrtales; family Myrtaceae; genus Lenwebbia; species Lenwebbia sp. NSW1173648. Next base: position 1,030,175 of record JARCGZ010000008.1, on the reverse strand, counting down.
CCTGAATTGTCTTTCTAAAAATAATACAATTCACCGTATCATGAGTCTTGGAATGATGCCATTTACAATACCTTTTATCCGTAGTTTCTTCCTTAGACGGGATTACCGGTCCCTCAGCCAATTTAATCATTCCATCTTTTAGCAATAAGTCAAATATCTCATCCAACTTATAGATATCAAAGAAACAATTACTCGTTTCCTTGACTTTAAACTTGGACACATCTCTTACCATTGCTGGTTTCAGAGCTGGGCACACATACGATTTTTCAAGTACCATAGTTGCTACCTCTATCTCATTCTCTTCTTCAGCTAAGTCACCGTATTCGGTACTTTCAGCAAATGCTATTGTCTGCCGATTATCCTTTATCGGCTTCTTATCCTTATCCTTCAGTAGATGCTCATACTTAGAAACCCGAGCATTTAACTAGAAGAGATCATCAAAAGCTTGTCCCTCAAATCTTTCTTTGAGATTGAATTTCAACCCATTGAACGCCAAATCGGTAAATTCCTTCTCGGTGAGAGAAGTCAAACATCAATTCTTGGATTTCTTGAAACGAGTAATAAATTGATCTACTGTCTTAGTGCCATACTGGTACATTCTGGCCAAGTCGGCTACTGTTACCTCTGGTACCATTCGGTAAAACTGAGAATGAAACTGTCTCTCCATCTCAACCCACGTCTGAATAGAATTTGCTGGCAAATTTGTATACCAAGTAAATGCTGTCTTTGACAACGACAATGGGAATAGCCTTAGCCTTAAATATTCATTTGTCCCAGCCTCTCCACATTGTGCCTAAAAAACGATCTACATACTCCACAGTTGACTGATCTTCCTCACCTGTGAATATAGCAAAATCTGGCATTTTAAAACCCCTTGGATATGGGATGTTATCAACCCAATCAGGATGTGGCTTCCTGTACACAGGTCTTCGTGTCCCTCTCTCTGCTCCCAATTGTTGCATTACCAACTCTGCAACTCTATCTGGGTTCCATGGCGTTAAATTCTGCTGGCCCAACCAAGGATCCTGCCCCCTAGGGTTAACCTGCTGAGGTCTGTTCATGCCTTGTTGATCCATATTGAAGTTAATGGGTGGTGGCGGCCTGTAGAGAGGATTTTCCACTACATGTGGATATGGTTGAGCTGCAGGCGGTCTCATAGGATCAATATTAGGCACATTCACTGGTGGATGTATATTCCATACTGATGGTAGATTCGGGAACATGGTATTGACCACGTTAGCATCAGTGGGGCCAGTTTGAGGGAAATTGTAACCACTCACACCATTCACTAGGTTTGTTGTTGTAGGATTCTCCGGCCTTGGTATAATTCTTATTGGAGGTTGCAGATTCGATCCTCCACTACCATTATATCCAACATTGGGATGTCTCGATGCTGGTGGAAATGGTATTGTACCAGGGGGATTTGCATAAAAGGGAGAAACTTGAGAAGGCGAACTAGGACGCGACATTACCTCGTTTATGGCGTTGATCATCATAGGCTTTATCACATCCGTGACATGACGCACCATATGGTTGGTGAGCTCGTTCTGCTGTTCCTCAAACATTCTCCTCATCGTGGCTATCAAAGTGTTGTCAGGTGCCAACGCGTGGGTTTGTTCTTCGTTTAATTGCCGAGGAATATCAGCATTGTGATGTGGTACTTCTTCATTAGCAGCCGAATGCTCAGATCGCGCTCCATTATATGGGTTATTGATATTACCAACTGGTACTCCTTCTGATTGACCTCTGGTTCTCACCATTTCTCCTAATCTCTCCACACAGGTCACACTGGGCGTGCCAAAAAGATGTTCGCTCGTTTTTGCAACATGGAATACCTTTCACCGAAATTTAGTCTTCGGTTTTTATTAAGAGAGTTCTGTGGTTCAACTTTCGAAGGGAAATTTTAGCAAGACACGAAGCAACACAGAGGTATGAAATGGGTAGGAAATCAGTGAATCGAATATGGATTTGAGATCAACAAAGGTTCAGGCTACATTACGATACTCCTACGAAAGCAATAGAAGGTTTGGAAGTAAGCTCTACTTGCAGAAACTGTAAATGCTAGAAAGAAAGATGTAGGGAAGTTAAAATACAGATAAACTTGAGTGTTCTTGGATGTGTGTTGATCTGTTTCTTGTTCTTCTCTTTTGAGTATTTGTATTCTTCAGCTTTCCATAACCGTCTGTCGGTTATTTTCTTGCTTTCAAACTTTGAATCTTGGCGCCTTCAATAACTTCCCATTTGCCCACGTTTTATCCGCCAAAACTTGATCTTCAACTATCAACATGGCTTCGAATTTGAACCTCTTCCAATAACTGCCGTGAACTGTTCGCATTCACTATCCGGATTTCTTGCTCATATCTTCTTGCTGACGTTGCTAGTTTGGCCATCCTACGGTTCCTTTCAACTTCGTATTCCTCTCACTGTTGACCTTTTACAGTTTCGGTATGTCCATAGTCTTACCAAATTTCAAAAATCAATAACCTTATTCTCTTACTTCCCGAATATCGAGTTTAGACTTCTGGCTATTTCGGTATGTTACAAACAACTTACCGAACTTCTCAGAGTAGTTTACTGTTCCCGATTTACCGATTTTCGAGATATGGTGATACCGAAGTCGATTCTGTAACTCATTATTATTTGGTGTCAACAGTATCAAAATATTGATTTATATATTTGAAGAAGATATAAACATCTCTTGCATGGAAATTCCAAAACCAAACAATGTAGATATGGTCATTGACAAGCAATTCCGAGATCAGCAAAATCATCTCTCTCTCTCTCTCTCTCTCTCTCTCTCTCTCTCTCTCTCTCTCTCTCTCTCTCTCTCTCTCTCTCTCTCTCTCTCTCTCTACACACATTATCCGAAGACAGAGTAAAGCCCACCTTCCAATCTAATACGCACAGGTCTTTCCATGCGAACACCTCCTTCTTCTTCTTCAAGCTGTAGTCGATGTCCGTCATCCGCAAGCCCTGGACCTCGCCAGCCTTGGGCGAGCTCGAGCTCACCTGGCTCACCGACCTCGGGTAAGCCCGTGATCGTCGGGACCGGCCGAGCCTCGAGCTTGCTTGCGGCTATTTGCTGTCCGTCGTCATGGCCGACGACCGGCTGAAACCAAAAGGGAAAAAAAAATAAAAAATAAAAGAGAAAAAAGATAAATATAAATTATTAAAAAAATTGAATTAAAAAAATAAAAAAGTGAAAAGAAAAAAAATAGAAAAACAAAAAATTATTAAAAGGAGCCCATTGAGAAAAATTAAATCCGATTTTCCATACAAAACAACGGAAAATATTTTGCGGGTCTTTTTCATAGTTTAGTCAAATATCGAAAAATATTGTCATTTTTTCGGAAAAAATGACTTTCCGAAAAACTTGTGTTACTCGGGAAACAAAACGAAGCCTTACACTTGTATGCGTGTCGGTTGCTACTTGCAGAGAAATATTTCCCGACAGAGTGACCACAGTAACCACAGAGAAATTAGATGGCACTGGCTCAGTCAACTAATCACTTCTCGAATAAATAAAAAAAGAAGAAGTTCACTTCATAGCGAGTGACCTTGTGTGCAAAACTTAGATGTCTCAATTCTAGCAGGAATTTTAAACAATCAAAGGAGGACCACACGTGTTGCACGTGTGGCATATATATGACCATCCAAAACCTGACTATTGAAGAGGAACTTCAACACATGTAACATATTACCACAACAATTCTGAACAAGACACTTACCACCCCATCCAGAGAAGAAAAGAAGAATGCGCTTGCAAAAAGAAAGAGGAGAGAGAGAGAGAGACTCTGGCTAAACGGCCAATATAAAAGAGAGGATCGATGGTAATATGCGTACTTCCTTTCGAATGGAGGCTGCATCATTGAATTGACACGGTCACCTGTCAGGCTTGGCGAACATACAAAGTATCGGCTCTATGATCTCAAACAAAGAATCCCTTGTAGCCTGCTCAGCTCCGCCTCCGTGTCTAGTCTAGCCACCACATGCCCCACCTGATTCAGCAACAAAGACAGTTCCTCTCAATTTTTCGATGGATGCTGCGAATTCAATCTATCCATGGAGGTTCACACTCTTCCACGAATCGAGTAGGTACCTCATGTCCAATTACTGTTGCTATCTCTGCCTCTCTCTCCTGAGACGTTCCAACAATCCTGCGAACACAACAATCTTCCCACCTGGCAGGCAGAATGCATTCACAGAAGGCTCAGCCACCACCAAGACCTCCCAATTGAAGCCCTCCATATGTGAGGTCGTGAGCGTGGGCTTCGATCCGCGCTCATGACCCTTCTTCCTGCTTTGGTCAACCCACCTATCATCAAGAAGCTCCTCGTCACGGGACCGAGTAGTCTCCTCTAGCTTTTCGGATTTTTTCACCTCTCAGTGCCATCCGAGTATCATGAGCACCTCTCTCACTGCCCTCAAAAGTGTCCGGCGAGGCATTATGTGTATCATGCAAAACCTGCATTACTAAAGTTTCGCCGGGAAACAAAATCGTACAGGATCTTTCACAGGATACACGAATGCAAATTATTGTAGTACCACATCTCCCACTAACTGTCCAAAGGTTGGAAGTCTTCACGTTCAGTAATATCCTCATGGATTCATTGAGGTAATTAACTCAAAGAAATTCGCCAACCGTCAGTCGGATGTCTACAAAGACACAACTTCCCTGATAATCATTAACCTCCGAATACTTGTCCATCTCCTTGATCATAGATTCAGAGATAAGAAGTGACCGAGAAACTCAACTTCAGTGACATTCCTCGGACAAATTACAACTACAACGAAAATCTCCATCTTCTAACAGGAGATGGGACATAAAGTAGAGGAGGACAACGAAGAGACTAAGTAGTGCATTCAAATGTTCAATTCAGTCAATTAGTTCTTCTTTTTGGACAAACCCTGCTCATTCCTCAAACCTCTCTGCAGCGCCTCAATGATATCTTCAGCGATGAATCTGACCCTGAGGCTCTTCGGGTGCATCGGCGGCAATACCTTTCCCTTGAAAGAAGCCTTAATCTTCTCCAAGTCCTTCTCCCCGATTTCTCTATCAACGTCCCCGGAAGAGAGCACGAAATGCCTCCGCTTCGTGTACGGCACGTACTCCGAGAGCACTTAAAGTACACAAGGACGAAAGATCGAAAACCCGACAAGACCACTATCTGGAACGGTTCCCCAGAGTAGAATGGCTTCGCTCCGTTCGAAAATGAATTGCACCGGTTCCTGCTGATTACATCGCCACAGCTGAATCGGCGAAAACCCAGAGGACACGGAGCGACTTCAAGAGCACGTTTCGATAGGCCGGAAGCGAGAATGGACGATCCGGCCCGGTGGATCCTTGAGCCTTGCTGATTCGTAGTGAAATTGCGAAAAGCGCGGAGGGCGGACTTGGCCCCCTTGAAGAATGCCATTTATCTCCAGCAACCGGCTTACCTCGAATCGTCAATGTCGAATCCGGGGTAGCTTGGCTTTGTGTTAAATAAGTCAAAGATATCATCTTGATCTTTTCTACAAAATACGATATATGATCTTTATCTTTGTACAAGATACGATCTTTTCCTCATCTTCAGAATGTTTCTTGAAGAATATATAGAAACAAGATATGATCTTGATCTTTTTCTTTTCTTTGGCACAAGATGAGTATCTCTTGAAGTGTATATAAAGAGACTCAATCGTTGTAAAATAGTGATATAGAGAGAAACGATCAATACTAAAAGTACTCTTTCACTTCTTTCATCTCTGCATCCATATATCTTCCTGTTATCTCATTGACCCCGATCCTTCTGTCCAACTGAACTTGAACTCGGAGGAGAAGCAAGAAGAAGAAGAAGAAGGTGAGGCGGAGACGGAGACGGCGGAGGCCAGTTGTGAGCTGCAACTGAACGATCACCGCTTGTTTGGCGTTGCAGCTTTGCTTACTGGCTTTTCTGAATCTTTGAGTACGGTTTAAAAGAAAACGTGATCTGATTTTCATTTTGAATTTTGGAGACCTGATTTCTTTAAAATCCCTTAATTTTGTCCCGAACTGTTTTTTATTTTTTTTAAAAAAACACAAACCTTAATTCACCTCTTAAATCTGTCTCGAACTTTTTTCTATCTAAAAAAGAACCTCAGGCCTACTCTCAAATTTGCCCTGAATTTTGTTCTCTCTAAATTATATCATCAACTTTCAGTCATTTATCAAATCCACCCTCGTGGTCCATTGGCATTTTCACCTAGATAACAAATTCACATCATCACATGAAAAATTATCTCCAAAATGAACCAGTTCGAGGATATGAAAATAAAGGACGACTAACGGCGATTTTTGGACAAATGGTTAATGTGGAAGATTTGGGACTAGAGTAAAATTGGTAATTTTTCTCTTGGACAAAAAAAAACAATTTGGGCTGTTTTGGGACTGGACCTAAATTCGGAACAGAATTGTGATTGAACCTAAAGTTTGGACCTTTTTCTGACCAAAAAAAAAAAGTTCGAAGCAAAATTGGGACCAAAGTAGGGATATTTTAGGGAAAGTGACCGAATTTCGATCATGTTTGGAATCAATTTGGTCGTTGTAACCACATGAAAATCCCAACTTAGCCAATGGCTGGCCAACACGTCAAAATTTACTCGATTCTCTCGTCCACATCAGCCATTCAATGGCTTCTCAAATCGCATGACAGTCCGCCATTATCGCCGACCTTTGCTGCTTAATCCAACAAAAAAAAGGGTTAATACCATGAAAATAATTTATCTCAAATTAATTTTTTGACCAAGAAAAAATTTGAAACTGATATATCTGTGACAAATCTAGCTTCCGTCAAATTTCACAGTTAAATTTGCTGAAGTGAATGACACATGTGACTTGGTATGATGACGTGGACTAAGTCTACGTGAAAATCCCGTAAGGTTAATATCACGAAAAATACCAAACTGATATTTTACTCCAAATTGGTACATCAATGACAAATTTACTCCAAACTGATACATTTGTGACGAATTTACCTCGGTCACCAAAAACCCCAAACTTGTTCACTCAAGAATTAATTTTTTCGGTCACAAAATATTGCAAATCGGTACACGCGTGACACATTTACCCTCCGACCTCCGTCATACTCCGAAATTGGGTCGAACTGTGATGTGCAATCGAGTTTATTATCCAGATTTCTCTAACATCGCCTTTAAAGTCTTTAGGGCAATGAGCCTTGCACTTTCTTTTTCGCACTTTTCAAACCTCCCTCTCTTTCATTTTGTTGGATCTCTTCGACAAAAGAATAAAAAAAAAAAGCCACAAAGTATCGAAAAGTGCAAAAAAGAAAGTGCAAGGCGCATTGCCCTAAAGACTAGGACAAAGTATTAGTTTTGACGTAGCACGGCCGACACTGACGTGGGCAATTTTTAATAATTTTTTTCATTTTCTTTTGTTTTGCCTTTTCTTCTCTTTTCCTTCCTTCCTTTCTTCTTTTTTTTTTTTCACACTGTGACTGGCAAGGGTCGCCCGAGCTCGTCAGCCACTAGGCGAGGCTACCTTGCTAAGATCTAAGTGAGGCTAGCCTCGCCGACTACGGGCGAAGGTGGCCTTGCCTGCTGTAGGCGAGGCCATGGCTGCCTTCGCTTGCGGCCGTGTCTCGCAATGGTTTGGGATAGGCACGCATGGCTGCAAGTGAGGCTAGCCTTGCCAAGGCCTCTCTGGCCATTGGAAAAGGCGGCCATGGTCTCGCTCAGTGGCCGGTGTGCTCCGACAACCCTCGCCAGCCACAGTGGAAGAAAAAAGAAAAGAAAATTAAAAAAAATTAAAAAAACATTGTTAAAAATTATTCACGTCAGTGCTAGTCGTGCCTTTTGTAGGACGGACGTCGTCGATATTAGTGATTTTAGGTCAAATTTAGCCGGATTGACTCAACTGGCAAACCGTGAAAAGGTTCAAGACTCGATTGGCACAATTAGAAGTTTTAGAATTGAATTGGCAAAAATATAATAAGTTTACAATATTTTTGGTAATTTTCTAAGTATTCTGTGTGTTCCTGGATGGGAGAAGATGAGGGTATTTTGGAAAAGTAAAATGGCAACATACCGATTAGATTGAGAAGCTAGTTGAAGCGAGGATGCAGACTTGATTTTTTTAAAACTAGATGAGGGTAAGTAATATGAGAGTGAAATATGACGATGGTAATTGATATTTTTCCTATCCAAAATTATTATTGTCCGAACCTATTGGTCTTTTAGTTCGGAAAATTTTTGAAACTATGTTGATTAACCCATCTCAATAAAAGGGGTGTGCTTAAAAGCAAAATAATGTATACGCTAATGACAATTATGTGGCTGAGTTTATAGTATTGAAGTTTTATGCACACTATGGGTCTGTTTGGCAACGATTCTGATTCTTTGATTCTGTTCCCCGGAACAAAAAAAGATCAGAAATATGTTTGGTAACGTAAATGATTCTGATTTTGATTCTGTTCCCGGATACTATTTTGGAGCAAAAACAAGAATAAAAAAAACAATTTATTCTAAAAAAAAGAATCACTTTTAAGAATCACAAAAAAGGACAAAGTCTCAGTTCTTTTAAAAAGATTAAGTCCAATTAGGCTTCCACGTAAAAAATTTAAATTAGATTTGAAAATTTATTAACAACTAATTTTTTTAAATACGTTTTTTTAAAATTAAATTTAAAAATAAGCTTTAAAATTTAACAAAAAAAAATTTGAAAATTTTTAAAAAGGGGGGAAAATTAAAAAAAAATTCAAAAAATTCAAAAAATGCAACAACAAAAAATTTAAAAAAATTGGGAAAATTTAAAAATGTATTTTTTAAAAAAAGTCTAAAATTTTTAAAAAAAAGTTTAAAAAAACATTTTTAAAAAAGATGAAAATTTAATTAAAAAGATTTCTCGCCACCTGGTTGTTCCCGAGAACAGAAATTTTGTGTAGTTACCAAACGTGTTTCTGCTCAAAAACAGAAATTTTGTGCTGTTCTGATTCTCTAAAAATCATCCGGGGAACAGAATCAGAAAATATAATTCTAATCAAAATCACCTTTTTGGATCAGAATCGTTGCCAAACAGGCCCTATAAGTTTTTGGCATAACAAGATTTCTATGTTTTTTCTTGTGATCTGTTAAGAGCAATGATAAACTCTAAGCAAAATGATATCCAAATTCTAAGCTGAGCAGTACTTTGCATCTTATGACTATGGAATGAAAATAATTTATGTTCTTCTCCAACCTTGCGCTTGTTAGAAATTTCCGTGCTATGCAAGGTCTTTATTGTAGCTTGATATTAAAAACAGATGCCGGAGCATGATGTTAATTCCAAATTCGATGAAAAGAGTTCAAAGATCACTTATTCTCCATCTTCGCTTACGTCCCAACAAGTACGTTTGACCTAAAAAAAGGTTCCAAATAGATTTTTTTTTTTTTTCAATGAACTTTTCTGTTTCATTGAACATAACCAAAGACGAAATTGGAGGTTAGGATCTGAACCATCCTTGTAGATTATCATTGATGAATGTTAAACCTTACACAGAGGAGTCAGTAACCGACATCAATGACAACTAAACCATGAAGAAGTGAAATTTGCCATTAACTACATACATCTAACCACCAAAAGACATGGCAAGAGGAACCACATCGCAATGTTTCAAATGTCGGCATCGCAGCCAACGACGAGTCCATGAGCATTGTGACATCTCCTGCACTAAGAGAAGGACCGACAGCAACTCTTGATCGGGTTTCAATACCAGAGATGACTAGTTCACTATAATTACTATACATACCTCGAGTCTAAGATGTCATTTCAGACACATGGTTTGCAATTGATTCATGAACAATACATTGTGATATACACAGTAACACAGCAACAACATGCAAAGGGAACACAGAGATAAGTCTAACTACAGAAGTTCAGGAAAGCACTGACTAAAAATCCATACACCACATGCATAAAGACTCTGTAGTTAGGTTGCCCACTTGCAGAAGCAGCACTGTTGCAGAGATTGAATCCGTACCAAATGTCACTTGGAATGAAGGTGCGGTAGTAGAACGTAACTGCCTTCGAATTGTGCCCGTAGATCTCCACTCTATCGGGTTTCCAGCCGTCCGGTCCACTCCTGTAGAAATATACATAGCATATCTGGTACGCGCACGGTCCATTTATCTGAAATGTGTCCGAAGAACATCCTTCAAATGTTCTGGTTGATGGATCGTCCAGCCTCGGGGCATAGATCTAGTCATCGATATTTTGGCGAAATTATTATTGATTGCAGGAATTAAGAGCGAGTGAAACGTCGAATTCCAAGATCAAAACAAAATCCCCAGAAAGAAGCCAAAAAATGCAGGAACTTTTTAGCAATCATGAGTATAAATTACGACTTCTGCATTGGAAATCAGAAAAGGCCTAAAGGCTGAGTGACATACCAGATAGCCTTCCCCTAATTAAAATTCCACATGTAAACAATCGCCTGGAATACAATTTTTCTCATAAAGCACTTCATGAAATGCCTAGAATCCAAATTTTGCAATGCACAAAACGCAATAAACAGCAAGGTAAGGACCGCTTCATGATGCAACACGCCGCAATGAACGGGAATGTCGCGGACGAACCTGATTGTCGTAAGCATCGCCGAAGGCTATGCTGATTTGATCTCGCGTGTACGAGGGAGAAGAGCAACTCGTGGTGATAACGACCGTGTAAGAGCAGCTTCCTAGTTTCTTCATCGGCCAAGCAACAGAATCACCATCAATCGCGGAGGGAAGGAACCGGAAACGACACCGAATTTCTCAAATACTAGGTGCTTTTGATAAGAGGATTTACCTGGATGTAACTCAAATTAAACGACGGAAGAGCGTGAGGTTGCAGCGGGAGGACGCTCGACTGGGCTTCCGAGAGGACGAAGAAGAAGGCAAGCAGGAGGAGGGAAGAGACGGCGATCGTCATGGCATCTCCACAGATCGCAAAGCAAAAGCAGTGGGATCGACCGCTGTATGTAATGACCAATCGGCTTCTCCCGAAAATTGGAGGGGAAGAAAGGGAGAGAAGAAATGAGTAGGCATATAAAGAGGATTTATGTGGAAAATTACAAAAAAAAAAAAAAGTATGTGGGGCCCATGTGGGGGCCAGGACTAAGACATTGTGCACGGCCTTTTTCATTTTTCTTATTTATTTCGCGGTTGTATCGTTGTGCACGACAGTGGAAATCTAGGATTAGGGATATTATTATTCACCCAACGCATTGATCTGGGCAGTGGGCACTGTTGATTACGATAGCAAGGTTGTCTTAGGGAATCTCTTACATATGTTTTTAGTTATAAACGCTTTGTTTGTTTTTTCTCAGGCACCGAATACACGTGTCCCCAGAATAATTAATGTTTTAAAAGACCAATTTCTGATGATTCCCTCGTTTCATCAAACGCCACGAGAAAGGACGATATCGAGATATCAAGCCCATGAGGATATTTAGTAGGGATGAGCATTGTTTTAAGGTAGAACTGGAAATCTAGAATCGGAACCCGTGGGAATCGGTCCGATTCCAGATTCTAAAGTATGTAGGGTAGATTTCAGGTTCCAAAAATTAAGGAACTTGTTTCAATGGATAGGTTCCATGTTCTACTACTTGGAACCTGAAATCTGGACCCTAGACCTTGGATCCTAAAATATATTTTTGTATTTTTTGGTATATGTCTTCACACGATCCTATAATGTTCCATGGCGTCCGATGATGAGTGCATAATCTGGAGCCACGCAAATTTTTAGGTTTCAGGTTCCAAAAAATGAGGAACCTGTTTCAACGGGTTGGTTTCAGGTTCTAAATGTAACCTGTACGGAACCTGAAACCGCTCACCTCTACTTTCCCTTAGCAGTTGTAGCGTTCACTCTCATTTTGCTTAACTAAAAATGAAAAATGAAAAGAAATTGACAGGTTTCCGGGTACTCTAGAACCGATCCTAGAACCTATGATAAGGTAGGTTCCAAGTTTCAAGATATGACGGGTAGGTTCCAGGTTCCAAAAAATGAGGAACCTCTTCCGACGGGTAGATTCCAAGTTCTAAATGGAACCTGTAAGGAAGCTGGAATCGTTCATCCCTAATATTTACTCATTTAGAGCTCTCTTGCGGGTTGTTTTTATTTTTAAAAAAACATCGGGACTAAAAATGTAATCTTTTTTCATCTTCAAAAACACATTTGAATAGTGAAGATGGAAAATTCCTATTTAGCAACGGAAGTTGTGTGGGAATGAATGGAATGCGTTCCATCAAAGTCACATAGGACTGTTACGTTCTAGTTCTACTTTTCGTCAGACTCTTGGGGCTCGCATGATAACACTTATGAAGCAGAATCTCTGCTTCAAAAGTGCTTCTAGAGAAGAAATTCGTTTGGTAACGTAATTTCTGAAGCAGAAATCTGTTTGGTTCGCAATTATATATTTCTACTTCTGAAACAACTTTTTACTTCAGAAGCTATTTTTGGAGAACTTTTGAGAAGTAAAAAAGAAGGTTACTTCTCATCATCAGAAGTCATTTTTTTCTTTTTAGCCCTCCCTATTCATATTTTCTATCTCTCTCTCTTCGCTCATTTGTCTCAACCCGACCCGGTCTGGATAATTATTTTAATAATAATAAAATTCTGAAAATAATAATAAAAATCAGAAAATGATTTAAAAAATCCAAAAAAATGGAAAATTCATAATAAAAAAAAATTGAAAAAATTGGAAAAAGTCCTTAAAAATTTCCAAAAATTCAGAAAAATCACAAAAATTAGGAAATTGGTCCATTCAACTGGTCAATCCTATTTTTGAAGATTTTACCCTCTCTTTCTTTAAAAAAATGACAGTTTTGCCCTTTATGGGCAAAATCGTCTCGAAAAATTCCGAAAAATTTCAAAAAATCATAGAAAATGGGAAATAGTCAAATTTGACTGGCAAGACCCGTCTTTTGTGATTTTCACTTCTAATTTTTCTCAAAACGACAATTTTACCCTCCTATGGGCAAATCGTTCCAAAAATCCAGAAAAATTTCAGAAAATTTCAAAAATTGGGAAATTGACACATTTAACTGGCCAACCCTATTTCTGATGATTTTAATTTTAAATATTTTCGAAATGATAATTTTACCCCTTTGGACAAATTGTCTCCAAATATCCCCAGCTCCTTCCAAACCTTCAAACACCCCTTCTCTAAGCTTTTTTGGCTTCATTAGGGATGCCATATTTTGATTTGATGTGTTTTATCCGCATGTTCCTAGTTCCTTGATTTGCATACCTATCTTTATTGATTGTGATTGATAGGCTATATATTCCTATCTGCATGAACTCTTAGGCTGCGTTTGGTCATATGAATTTCTGGTCAGGATAGGACTGGATAGGATAGGATAAGAAATCCAATGATTTGATCATATCCTATCTGCAGTTTAGTGAACTGCGAATTTAAAATCGGATATATTTTATATTTGATCAATATAATAATTTTTGACTTGTGTCGCTCTTTTCCGAAGTTGACGCGGCGGATCTCCGACCGCTAGTCGGGGCCGTCAGGTTAGAGCTCGAGAGGACGGCCGCCGGAGCTGCCACGACAGGGACGAGAGGCGACGATAGGCTGACGAGCCATTGAAATTAAAGTTTGGATTTTTTAAGGAATTAGGCAAAATTATGATATTTTTCTTGCCTTGATTGATCATCTACGAAAAGATTCGAATGGTTGAAGGGTCTTGTCGCCGATAAGCAGACCGACCCATAAAACAGACACAAATGCATCCCTCCAGTAATAAAAATGAAAGAATAGAAAGTGCTTCTTTCTTGTGAATCAAATTTGAGAAACATGTCCAAGAACACTCAAAACAACAGCTTTCGATCTATTTTTGCCTGTGCACTTAACGTAATCACAATCAGTTAAACCCAAAAGAAATTGCCACATGATTCTGCAATGATGTTCACACCAATTACATCCGTTTTACGAAGAATTCATTCCTACTGCAGCAAGAAGCTTTCTTTAATCTCTCTGAACAATTTTATTTTTCTGAGTAAACAGCAGCTAAACATATGCTCATTGCTGGGTTTAGAGTTGAAATCCGCCTCCGCCGGCGAAGCCGCCCCCTGTCACCGGAGAGGTGGTCCGCTGCCGGAGATGCTGCCCGCCGCAACTGGAGAGGCGGCCCTCCACCGAAGAGGCGGCTAGGCGTAGCGGATGGAGCATTGCAAAAAGGGGGTGGCTTGACCGTGCTGATGTTATGGACAAGAGAAATCCTATCCAGTTCTATCCTACCCCCTCTCCTAGGATAATTTTATCCCCCCCTATATCCCCTTTATCTTGTCCTAGGCAACTACCAAACACAGTATAGGATAAAACATATTCTATCCTGAGTTTTATCTGGACGACCAAACGCAGGCTTAGATTTTTTGTCTCTCTCTTCGCTTGTTTGGTTTAGTCCAACAATGGGTGCAGTTGCTCCAAAACACCCTTCTCTGATCCAATGGAGCCTGTGATCTCATGCCCTCCATTTAAAAAAAAAAATTAGGAAAACCAAAGCTGGGTTGAAAAGATAAAGACGGTGACATCTCAGTTTTTGCCTTTTGTCTTTCTGCCTAGAGATGCATTCATGCCAAAATAAGCTCATCATTAGTATAGTTTTATGTCCTAAGTTCTCATTAATATCTAGGTGATCTCATGGCACATACAACTACTGTAGATTTGTACTTCTAGAGACGGTTTAGGCACGAAAAAGGTTCATATATTATGCCCATTACGATATAAACCACGCTAGAGGCACATGAGAGGAAGCATCGGAACTACCAGTGCTTTTAGCGTTGATATATGAGCTCGACCATCGTATTCATTAATACAATTTTTTCATAATTTGATCCGCATTTATATAAATAATTAAATGACGAATTATATGTAAATCCGTCAGTATTTGCATTTAACTTTTCTTAAATAACATGCATTTTAGGTTCGGATCAACAATTTTTCGTAGAATATTTTATGTTAATAATGTTCCAGAAGTAGAAATTTTCAATCATTACTAAACGAATTTCTGTTCGAGAAGCAGAAATTTTGTCATGTTATCAAACGTCTTTATCTGATCAGAAATCAACTTCTGAAGCAGAAGTAAAAAATTCAACTTCTGCTTCTGAAGCAGAACTAGAAAAATCAACTTCTGACTAAAAGTTGATTTCTGAAGCAGAAATGTTACCATGCGCGGCCTTGACTTCCTTCGGACAATGTTTGACTGCACATTTTTTGGGCTTTGGCCTGGTCGGGTTGCACGATGTCTAGCGCTCCTTCGAATTGGAATCAGGCCATGTTATATTAGTACCTAACGGGCTTAAGGCCAGACCCTTCCTCCTTCCCCATCTGGGAGTTCGCATTACCTCCGCTTATAAGTCCTGTATGAAATCCACAATTACGTGCAATAAAAACTTACACGCCAAGTGTATTCGATTCATTCTAAATAAACAAGAGTTATCGGCTCATGCCCAGGTATGAGCTTGAGTGATATTATTTATCCTACATTTAAATCTAGCAACCTTAGGATTAGAGGTGTCCTGTGGCAAATTTAGAAGATGAGGAATGAGTGCATCTTTCACTCCCAAAAAACAGATCCGAGTGCAATATTAGACGCTGCCTGCACGATGGATAGTAGTTACCAATTGTTGGAATATGGGTCTTACGGTGTGAGCCCATGCGGGCAACCACAACCACCCACTACAGATAACTGCCAAAGCAGTTATCAGTAATTTTTCTTTTTGAACATGGGAAAGTCACGTCTTTTAAAAAGACGTAACTTTCTTCTCTCCTTCAGTCAGTCTATCGTTCTACATAATACAACGACAGAGAAAACGAACGACGCTCTCCCTCTCTACCGTTGAACCGCGATCGAAGCGAGGAAACTCTCGAAATTGCAAAAGGCGACATCTAATCTATGGACAATACAGTACGTCCCTCGCGTGATGTGTCGTTCAATTTGTGATACAAGTTAGGTTTGGGATGTTCTTCCGTACATGTTTCGTTTAGAAACAATGATTTAGTATCTTTCACCAATGATGGAACCCAGTAAGAACAAAAAGAACGAAAGAAGGGAAGGAGTGCCCGCAAAATGGAGACCCTCGAAAAATGGTTCCTTTAAGCTCAATATTGACGGATCCATCCTTGAGTTGAGGGAGAATCGAAAGGAGCCATTGCTGGTGTATGTCGAGACTCAAGAGGGATTGTGGTTGCGGGGTTCGCAAAAACTGTCCTTTCTTTCTCGGCGGTGAGCGTGGAAGCCTTGGCTCTCAGAGAAGGTTTCTCTCTCCTGGAAGCTTACTTTGATTTGAAGGGTGAAGTCGATCTGCACGTGGAAGTGGAAAGTGATAGCTTATCCATCTATAGATACGTGGCCGGTGACGATCAAAGCCGATGGTGCTTGCGAAATGTGATTGAGGATTGCAAGGCGAGTTTGGCTCAACTTAAATACGTGGACATATCCTTTTGTCTGAGAGAAGCAAATCATGTGGCAGATTGGGTCACAAAAACTCAACGCAGAAAAAGCCTTTCCCGTAATTGGGTCTCTAAACTCCCCAGCCCCTTTTGGATCTTTTATGTTCAGATTTCAGCAGCTTTGTTTCTACTTTGACACTGAATGAATGAAGCCATCTGTTTCGACAAAAAAAAAAAAAAAAACCTCAGTATTAGAGACACGTATGTCAACAAGACAGAGAAG
This sequence comes from Lenwebbia sp. NSW1173648, assembly GCA_029784005.1. Lineage (NCBI taxonomy): Eukaryota > Viridiplantae > Streptophyta > Magnoliopsida > Myrtales > Myrtaceae > Lenwebbia > Lenwebbia sp. NSW1173648. The sequence goes on along the minus strand of JARCGZ010000008.1, from coordinate 1,013,498 downwards.
AATAAAGAAGAAATGCAAGGCGTTGAATCAATTCTCCTCAACGTATTAAAATTGCACTATTGTTTTATTTTTCATCTCAGTGCGATGCAGTCTCCTGTATCTACAATTTTCCCTTCGGAACAAATTTTAAATTCGACTAGCTTTGGGACAGCACAGCAAATACAGTATGCCGTCCCGACATCGCCATCACAGCCGTCGTCCCCTCCCTACTGTCTATGTAGGCCTCAATCAAATTGCTAGTCCGAAACTTGCACCACAAATTGGAGCAACGTGCGTTTACAATCAAACAATGAATTATTATTATTCCGTAGCCAAACCGACAGGAATTATTCATTTGTATGTATCCAGACACTTCAGTTCGATTAAATTGGATCTTTCCATCATGGATCGAGACGCTCCTACCGCCCAAAAGAAAAGAAAAAAAAAGAGAAAAATTCGCAGAAATTGATGACTACGTTGCGGGAAATTCAAACGTGTGAATCTCGGAAATGGCCATTAAAACATGTCCATTACCAACTTCGAGACCTTTTTACTGACTTTACCAGATTCCACATGCCACAGCGCAGGATGGTCCTTTGCCCAGTGGCCCCACCCAACAACGTAGATAAAACCAAAAACTTTCTCGACACAATCAATTACGAATTTATCAACAACCGAGGCTGCAAGCAACGCCCCAGTTTACAGCTTATTCTCTACATACAACACGCGTCTAAAAGAATACAGTAGCCTAAGAAAGAAAAAAAGAGGCAAAATTGACGGAGAAAAAATAAAGGGAATACATGAACGGAGGTCACTTTCCACTTTGCTGCAAAAAGGAATGAAACAGAGTGGAAGAACCCGGTTGAAATCTTTGAAGATGAAAGATGATGTTATAAAATCTCTGTCGTCCAATAATCTATCCTAGTAACAATCGCGAAGCAGGCTTTCAGAAATTGTGCGTACCTCAGAAATGTGTATGTAATTACCCTCTTCTCCTCTTCTCGTCACTAAGTACGTACGGTACTCACCTCCACTTAAACCCCCACTCTTCTTGCTCCTTAAACCTCCTCAAAACCCCGTCGATGGCCACATCGAAAGCGTCCTTCACGCTCCCCAACCCCTCTTCCGGCAACGCGTACACCAACTTGGGTATGTACTCGATCACCCTCTCTCTCATCCTCCTTACATCCTCCTCGCTGTACCTCTCGAGCACTTTCCTGATGGACGCCCCGTTCTTCACCTCGTTCCGGTCTATGTAAACCGAGTAGCTCCCCGGTTCACCCGGCAAGAACCACTCGTACTGGTAGTAAGCAGTCCGCCTCCAGAAGAAGACCGGGATCGAGCCGGCCACCATGCAGTCGAAGATGGACCTGCGAGTGAAGCTGTCCCCCCTCGGCTGCAGACAGAACTTGGAGCCCAGGAAGGTCTCCAGGATTTCGGTTGTGCCGTTGGCGCACCGCGCCCCCGCGCAGTCCACGGCCCGGCACGCGTCCGACTCGTTGCGGCACTGGCTCAGCAAGATGCCTCGGAAATCGTTCTTGATCGCGCCGCGCTTGGCCCCGGCGAAGCAGAACAGCGCGGGCCGTGGCCGCGTGCGGACGTAGTCCTGCCACTCCGCCACGTCGGACTCGGACCGGGGGTGGAATCCGGTGGGGTAGGGCACACCGACGTCGAAGTAGTCCCAGGGGTTGCGCTCGATCAGGAGGCGCGTGATGTTCCTCATCCCCGCCATGTAGATGCAGCTGGAGCCCCAGTCCTCGTCCTTGGACCGGCGAAAATCCCACGTGATGCGCCCCATATTGATGAAGTGATCCCAGCCGTTGGATCTCTTGTAGGGCACCTGATCCTGGACCCAGCTCAGCATCATCTCGCAGTGGCGATCGCGGTCCTTGGCGCTGGAATTAGACCACAAGTACTTGCCCACCGCGAGTCCAGTGTAGAACGGTATGTAGAACGCCGCAGCTGATTCGGGCTCCATCGTCCTGCACGCGTGCTTCAGGATACGGTTGTGGAAGATTATCTCCGAAACGAACTGGTCAGTCCAGAACCACGCCGGCGCCAACTTCTCCGGCACGATCCCTGCCAAGCGCCCGGCGGCGGGTTGGCCGAACCCTTGGTTAGCTAGCGCGTCGCATCGCGAGCTCCAAGGATTCAAGTTGTCGCACTGCTTGAGAATCTCCAGGTTGAAGAAACTCGGAAGCTCGTACACGTAAATTTTCCCTGCCCAAACAAAAAGCTACCGCAATTACAAGATCGACATTTATAAGCTGTACACTATTAAACCCTCGTGTCTAGAGAAAATAAATTTCGCTCCGAGAAAATAATTCGGACAAAATACGGACAGAGAGGCGCATCATTTGCATAATAGATGTAATTTGAGCTTGAGAGAGCGTAATTCGGAAAACTACCTGAACCGCATTGGTCGGAGTCCGCGGACGGAGGATCAGTCGGCGATACGGAGGAGGCGGCGGCGGCGGAGGGGAGCCGAGCGGCGGCAATAGGCCCCGGGAAGGGGTGGCGGGCGTGGGGGAAGGAGAGCGGGAGGGGGACGGAGCGAACCATGAAGAGGATAAAGATCTGGAGGGAGATGATGGTGAGAAAGAGCCATGTGCGAGGGTTGTGGAGGGAGAAGTAGGGTTGGAGAGCCGACGTGAGCGAGTTGAACGAGTTCTTGCGGCTGAATAGCGAGTCGGATGCGGCCTTGGCGTCGGAGGCGGTGGTCTTCTTCTTATGCGATTCCGGGGAAGGCTGATCAGAAATGGGAAGCATCCCGGAGGGAGGGCTTTAAAGTGGAAGGAGAGCTTTTTCCGGCAAATTCCTCACCGGAAAAAATGGTGATTTCGTGGCAAACGATAAGAGATGGACGATAATGGAGAGAGGGTGCGGATGAAGTGGGGGTTGGCCCGGTTGGGTTGGGTTTTGTTTTGGTCCTTCTCCTTTGGATGGAAGGTAACCGAGAACGGAAGGATTGCCACGTGTAGGTTGGCTTTACAGTCTACGATGAGAGAGCAACCGACACTTTATGTTCTCTCCGATGACGGACACGTGGCTCTCGGTCCCCTTTGCATGCCTCCTTTTTTACTTGCCTCGGGAGCGAGGGTAGCGATTTCTTACCTTCTTCGGAGGTGATTTAATTGTCGCATCTATATATTTCCTGATTTTATTCCGGAACAATTAATCGTCGCATTAACATCGATATTTATTTTTTCAATTAATTAGTAATTTACCAAATGTCCGCTTGATATGTCGTCACTGTACTCTCTAACTGTGGTACATTGTTGGTACGAATTGTTGTGGTCTGTATGTATATCTTGCAATACATGTTCTAAAGTTACGGTACCTTAAATTGGGTGAGATAACTTTCTAGCCATGTGAATTTTTATCGAACATTTAATAAGTTGTGGCATATCCTTTTCACGGTGTTTAATGGTCGGAAAAAAAAAAATTGTCCCAAATAGGCTTTAAGTAAAGAAACAATGCAAAATTAAACTATTTCAATATAAAACTGATGCTAATAAAAAACTATAATTCATGCTTACGGTCAGTTGATTCGGTAATTTCTCTTCACTAATTATTTAACACGTGTACGATGATTGTTTTGGGTTTTTTGGAATCTTGGACTGTGGCAACCGAGGAGTGAATTCAAAAGGGATGCAGAGAGCGGACATGTAACATGACGGCGAAGCCGAAACGCGGGCCCTCGGAGACGACGACACTTGCCCACCCCCATTGCCATCGTTCGTTTCCTTTCTAAGCCAAAACTGGCGATGGCTGTCGAGGAGTCAATTCAAGTGTGGCGGACCAGACTGCGCGTCACGAGCTAGCTGTATTTTGAACTGGAGTGTCGGCGTCCATTCCGACCTTAGTTGTCTCCGATTAAGGACGGATCGACGCCGCCGAATGCACTCTTGACTAGCGGCTACTCTCGTCGCGTTTGAAGATTGATTATGACAGCTCGCGGGATGGAGACTTTCAAAAATCATTACGACTTTAGGCAAATGAAAATCGAATTCCTAGTCACATGAATGCGAAAATTTATACAAGTCCTACTGTAAACTCTATCGTATGAATGGAGCAGACGTTAAATTCAGAATGAACTCACATTCCACCGACCAACGTGCATCGGCCCACGTATAATTTTAGAACTCGATGGAAATTGTTGGAATACTGTTTGTTGTAACCAGAAAATATAAGTAAAGATAGAAAAACTCTGAGAAAGTGATTACGACTTCAACAATAATAACCAAGCTATTGTTTATATATAAAGATTACAAAACAAATAAACTCGAAAAAAAATTTAAACAAAATGTGAGGTATTGCTAATCGAATTTCTTTAAGGCGATTAGTTCATATCAACGATGCGAAGCAGTTTCACGAATTATGCATACCAAGATACAACACCTTGAACCCGTTTGTATTAGCACTATACGAATAGGACTCAGTCAAACACTTTTCAAAGTCAGCACACTCAAAGAACGACTATAAAGAAAACTATAGGAGTACTTCGAGAAGTTCTTCTTTTTGGTTAGTGTTTATGAATTAAGTATACACGTCTATTATTAACAGTGAAAATAGCCGTAGAAAACTGAAAAGACGTGAACTCAAGAGTCATGTCGATTATGCTCACGTTGGTTGAGCCATTAGCTCTTAATAACTACAATATTAAATTCAGATATTGCAGTAGACTAAAGAATCACGTGAACTGAAGTGATGTATCTCGCTTAGCTCATTTTCGTTGATCCATTAACCTACTATAATTATAACGAACGCGATAACTCAAGATCAAATGCAATATACCGAATTATTTGTGGTAATCCGAGTCTGAACTTGTGATCCAACTCGACCTGAGCTTGAATTTAACTTTTGAATATGAGATATTTCTCATTTGGGCTAAGTGTTCAGGTAATGAACCCTTTCAGATCAGCTAATGGTGCTTTAAATGCGAGCAATGGATGGTAAGCCTGAGGCATAGAATGCTTATTTTGCAGCCACACACGGACCATTCTCTAGACTAGTGTCACGGGCAAGCACTTTCCTTGGTCACGGAACAGCCCGTGGGGTGTTTGGTGAGTCGTTCACGCCAGACCAGTCCTTTTTCTTTAGTTGTCCCATAGAACACTCAGGCAAATGTCTTTTCCGTATCGGATCATATCACGCCCAGCTTAGCCCCAGCTTAGCTCGGGCATCCTTTGTATCGAGCGAGAACAAATTACTTTAGACACAATAACTGATTTCGGCCTGCCATAGCCTCATCAGGAGAACGGTATCAATTCCCGACAAGTTTATATACTGGAGGCCAACCCCGCCTTCAGAGTTCCTAAGGGATGTATTCTATCTAATCCTAGAACTCCTAACACGCCACTCCCACAGACCCAGTTGCTTTTTTCTCTCTGCATCGCTCATTTACTATGTTGGCACCAACGAGCACCACTTCAATGTTATATGAGTGTGGGAGGACCCGATGACACAAGTTGTTCGATCCCCTGCATCGTGCGAGGGACACGAAACAACCTGCCCGTGTCACTAGCATTCGAGGATTGCCGACACAAACAGTAGTCGGGTTTCGGGGTGTATAGTTGCAGACTTGCAGTCCGCATGTCATTTTTCCACATTGAAGTGAACAAGCGCACATGGAGCTAACCCGGGAAAATTAACGAGGCCACTGATGCGTTCGCATTCGCACGTATTCATGATCTCGCACTTGTTCCAAGCCTTCAGCGTCTAACGGTCGGTGAGTGATCCATCCCGGTCAACGCTGCAAAAAATGCATAAATTACTTGCGCGACTTACGTTCGCATACGACGGTTTAACACTTATTCAAGACGATCATTAGTCGCCGGAAAATTCCAAGCTCACCCACCCACGTTTGGTATAATGGGTGAGGTCTAATCAGACAAAGTTATGCTGTGTTTCTTCATCTTTTGGGGATGGAATATCGTCCGTTCCTCTCTTTTTTCGTTTCTCTAAGTGCTCGTAAAAGTGGGATTGGGCTTAATCATTGTGCTTCCTCCTGCTTTGTGGTGTCCAGTGATGATTAACTATAGAGCATCTCTATCGATACTTGCCTTTCTCTCACTTACCTTTTGACTAATAAACAGTCGGGCCAATTTCGAATTTTAAAGGGGCACTAACTCAAATCCCAATTTCTCACTTTCGACCAACTCGCTTGAAAATTGTTGTCCCTCGTGACGCGAAGGATCCGTTTGACCCAAAACGACATGGCCCGACGAAGCCCAAGAGAGAAATCTCAATTTACTGGGCTTTTTCATGCAATCAGACATGTCTTAGGAACCAAATCGCGTGACGTGCCCTTCTCCATCTATTCATCAGCCTTGTCGTTGAAATTAAGGCCCAGCTGGCCGGATATCGTACATGCTAAGGCCTGAGTGAGCCAGATTGGATTTCGAGACAAACTCAATCAGCAAATAATTAATCACTTCTTAGGATGTGAAATATAAGTTTTTTTTGGGTTTAATTTACTTCGCGTGAAAATAATGACCGACTAACATTACAATGTTGATTTAGCCATCCTGAACAACTTTCGGACGTCTTTAAAACAGTAAAGGTAACATGTTCAAGAGAAACTTTTGGGGACATTGATAAGTTTTGCCATAGATATAAACGGAGCGATCAAATCAACTCTAATTGTTATTTGTGGGTCATAGGACATACGTTAGATTTACAGCCCAAACGACGATGGATCCAAAAGGAAAGAAAGATCTTCACCAAACCAGTTCAGCTGATTCCCTCCTGAAAATTAGAGATTAGGGCGAAAAAAAGCTCTTCACTAAACTACTTCAGTTGATTTTCTCCTGCGAATTAGAGATTAGGGTATAAGTTGATTTTTATTAGGGATAATTCTAAATAATGGCTCGAAGTGCCCTTATTTTCTCAAATAAAAATCTAAAAAGGAAATTATTTCAAATAAGAGCCTAAAGTACCATAATTCTTTCAAAGAAGAGTCTGACCAAAGACATTTTCGTTATTTATTTATTTTTCCTTTTTTTCTTTTTTTCTTTCCTTTTTGTCTTTTTTTCCCCTTCTCGCCGGGTAGAGCTGAGGGCTACCCTCACCGACCTCGCCTCGCCCAGGCGAGGGCATCCCTCGACTCGCCTAGCTCTTGCTAGTGGCCGAGCATCGCCTAAGACCGACCACTGGTGGGAAGCAAGGGGAAAAAAGGAAAAAAATGGGAAAACAAGAGTAAATGACGAAAATACCCTTGATCAGGCCCTTCTTTGAAACGATTAGGGTACTTCAGGCCCTTCTTTGAAATAAAGTCCACTTCATGCCCTTATTTGAAAAAATAAGGGCACTTCAGACCCTTATTTGGAATTTTCCTTTCTTATTATGAACCCATACATCACAAGGCAATTCCACTTATTTTGAGTCGCTGTATCCAAATAATTATTTTTGGTTTGTCAAAGTAACATTTCATTTATTTCAACATAAATACAAGAGAGAAACAACACAGTCCAAATCCAATATAACTTCAAAACAAACAACCTTCATATAACAAGATGAATAATCAAAACAACTTGGGATTACACGCTTAAAGAGCAGATTTATGACATCTTCAAACCAAAATCAATGGTAAATCACTGGATCTATATTCAGTAATGAGCATACACCAAGATCTCCGACTGTTACTACGACTTTGCCTTTCAGTGATATACGCCTAGGTTCGGCGTCCCCAACACCATCCTCGTTTAAAATAACAAGGTTGAACGAGTACAGATCTAATACCCGTGAGAGCAAAACCTTTACAAAACTCCTTCGATCTTTACCAACAAAACTCAAGGGAAGCGAAACCTTGAAATCATATACGTAAATATCCCAAAATCTAGACTAGATCAAGATAGAAACCTCCCTGAAACGGGAGAGAGAAGCTTCCAGATCCAGACTACATTAGAAGAGAAATACTTCTCAAAACCAGAAGAAAGCAGGAAAAAGAAAATAGAGAACTAAATCAGCCAAAAAAAACATGAAAAAAAGGGAGGGAGGGAAAAAATCAGCTCAAATCCTCCCCTATATGGAGATTGAAGAAGTCGACTGTGTGAAAATGAGAGTAAGAGAAGAGAACCCTGAGAAAGAGAGAGAAAAAGCTAGCCGCAATTTGATTAGTCGACATCCCACAATTACATCCTAAAAATTGATTTGCCTAAATTTCGCAGGGCACTCGTAGAATCTAATATTTAACTATTTCGCCGTCCACTACTAGTAGTACGCACGAAGACAGTAGACATACGATACTTCTCCAGTTCTAGAGACCTATAGACTTAAGGACGATCTTAAAGTCATGTGCTTTTTGTACGCTTTCTTTTGAAGGAATCTTTTGTATTTGATATCTCTATATCCTCGCGGATGAAGAATAATTTGACTTCAATGGCAAGGGGATAATACGTAGTAGTCACCTTTTTCCTTTTGGAGTTTGGCGATGGCGACCTTTATCTTTCACTAATTTTCTTAATTAGTGGTTTGGACTAAATCAAATGTAATTTAAATTATAGATTGATAGTCCTTCATTAATGTGGGACGGTTAGCCGCGATGATTAATAAGTCCTCTCTCTTTTGCCGCTGATGGGAAAAGTTAATGAGGGGTGGTTAAGAGCGGGAGGGACGTCATCGTCTCGCACGTGGATCTCCACATGAACGTGACCGCACCGGATCCTCCCCCCTCTCTGCAACGAGTCCCTCCTGGCGAGGCCAGATTGAAGGAAAACCAAACCACACCTGCACTCGCTCAGCAAGTTGGTGTTTTCTCTTGTCCTGCTCTCTCTCTCCTGAGGATTTCTTCCTCTTCTCCTCTTTCTGTCTCTCTGCAATTTCAGATTCCCGACGTAAATTGAATACAGAGGGAGAGAGAGAGAGAGAGGGAGAGAGATTGGCGTGCAACACGCAATGCGATTCGCGAGCTCGAGGCGAGCAATGTGCGGGCTCTGCCATTGCATTGCGCTGATTTTGCTCTGCATGGGAGGCTCTGCCACGGCCAGATCTGAGAAGGAGATACGAGAGAGGTTCTACGGCAACCTCCTCAACTCGACCGCCCCGGAATCCGGCGAGGGGAGCATCGCCAAGATGTTCGATCGGGTTCTTGAGAAGGAGTTCTCCGACAACGAACAGCCCGAAGGTGCGCCCTCGATTCACCTGTTCGTCTCCTAACTTTTGCTCTGTTTTAAAAGTCGGGTCCTTTTATAGCGGTTGAATGACTTTTGCGTTAGTCACGATGAAGCTTCAGATGTGTTTGATCAACTGAACCTGTTGATTCACGTGTTCAATGCCTCTGGTTTAAAATGTGTGAAATTAGCGATTGATATGTCTGGACAGTTGTGCAAACAAAAGCACGGGAGGATAAAGTAATCACTTGTCTCTGGGTTGTTGTATTCTTAGTTAGTGATGGGCATGATTTTCCATAGCAATGAATGGCGCTCTGGACGAAGTTTTCCTATCTGTTATTGCAGCGTGATGATCTTTCTCCATAGTGAGGATTGAGTTCAAACACAGAGAATCCTGTTTTTGATTTCTTCCCCCACTTCCAGAGTTTATGCATTTACTATTGCGACTATTTTTGTTGATTTCCTAGAAATTTTTGGTGATTGGTCTCACATCTTTTCTCTTTTATGTGTAGTTTGTTTGTGATATAACGTAGCTGATTTATTTTATTGTTCTTAATGTTCTTTCTAGGAACCGAAGAAAGCAGCTTCAACAACAGTGTAGCTGGTCAGCAAGTGGGTTTGATTTCTTATCTGAAAAAATTCTAATAGCATCTCCCTGCACAACATATTCAAATCTTATATACCACGGCCTAGTGAAGTCTGTTGTGCTTGAGATCTTTGTTTGGCTTGATGTGACTCAATATAGGTCGGCTAGAGTAGCTTATGACCGGGAAATTTGTTTTTTTTTTTTTATGAAGCTCAGTTTAGATGAAAGAGGAAGAATATTTTTTTTGTCTTTGACTGTGGTTTTCTTTTTAAGAAAGAAGTAGTTGGTTCTTTGTAGTGTTTACTGTTTCAGATGGCATCAGTTTGCTCTCGACTTCCAAGAGAAGTATGTGCATCTCTTCTAGCTTTCATGCATGAAATTTCTGAAGCAGTTTAACATAATTCTAGTAGATTGTTCTCATAGTTTTTGTCCGCTGGGTGTTGGGTGCGTCTTGCTTGCATGATGTGTTTGCACACCGGAGCCTGTATGTGCATGTGTGTACGCATGGATATGGGTAATTTGGTCTGGGCACTTACACCTCTTTTTCTGCTTTTTTGCTTCGTATATCAATGATGTTCCTACAGGCTGTGCTGGAGACTGTAGCTAAAATTACTCACGACAAGGCCAAAAGAAATGATACGGGAGAAATCAAGTATGTAATTTTTTTTGAAATCTCATGTAAATTAAGCAGACTCAGGAGTATATCTTTGTTTGCCACGCCATAACACTGAATTTTGAATGCGGGTAATATCAGTGGTACAAAGCCATTTCAGCTTCAAGATGTTTTCTCCCTTGAAAATGAAGATTCTGATGACACTACAACCTTGATTGACAACAAGGTATGCCCAAAAAGTAGGAACTCATGGGAAAATTTAGCCATCATTCTTCTTTTGGATGTTATCACTACTAACTTTCTTATTGTGGGCATTGGCAGGATAACGAGTTTGTGATGTCAAACAAGAAATCCAAATATCCCATACTTCAAGTTGATGTGAGGTTGGTATCTTTTTACATCTTACCTGTCTGTTAAGCATGAATTTATGTAATTCTACATGTTTCATAATGTGATGAGGAGGCAATATTGCGAATTAGGAATCACAGATTTGGAGATCTCTTGCAAGTTTGATTTGCGTGCCCATTGAATTGCTCCTTATATTTTGATTGTGCATTCTGCAGATTAATATCTGATTTGGTGGTTGTCATAGTTTCTGCCGCCATTGGTGGAATCATTAGTTCTTGCCTGGGACAGCCAGTAAGTAGTTTATGAGATAGCATCTCAATATCCCTATTCATTTGCGGCCAATTTGTTCTGCCTCCTACAAATGGCAGAATATCATAATTGACAATTGCATGATTTAGGTAATTGTTGGTTATCTTCTTGCTGGTTCAATCATAGGACCTGGTGGTCTCAAATTCATTCACGAGATGGTTCAGGTATGTTATCATAAGTAGCTCAAATCTATCCTCCTCAATCATAATCACATTATATGTTTTTGTGTGGGTCAGGTATTATGCAAAGGAAACCGTTTTCGGATAGACCCTTACTCTCCTCTATTTAGCATCTCAACAGAGTTGAATATTTTTATGAGTTCATTGGAAGAAGTTCTATTTTATGAAAAGACTTCTCTCTTTATTTTGTTTGTTCACTGCTTTATATAGCTATACGTAAAACTAGTATTGCTATGAGCAGCTAATTAGTAATTATAGAACAAAATGAATATTTGCAGCAGAGCACTTTCTCTGGTTGTATACCTGAAAGAATTTAAGCTCAATCAGTGAGTTTGTCCATGTGTCCATTGCTGATATTCTTACTTATGATGGTGAAACCACATTTCTGATGAATGTGAAGTCAATTTTGGCCTCAATTATTCTGCACTTATCTTGGTATTTGTTTTTATGGTCAATTTCCATTCGTTACACGCATGGTGTCATCCTTCTGTTCCATAGGAATAAAAACAATTGCTTTGGTACTTCTAAATTTTGTTAAGAACCTTGGCCCTGCTGGTGACCTGAAATATCTTTTACAGATCACTTTTCTTTTAATAGGTTGAGACTGTGGCACAATTTGGTGTTGTTTTCCTCCTTTTTGCTTTGGGCCTAGAGTTCTCTTTGACAAAGGTATGGTGCACACGGATCAGCAGCTTCTGACAACAGTATTTTGCATATGGATTTTTAATCTTCCATTGTCCTTATTATAAAGGTAATTCTACCTTGTTGCTTGTGCAGTTAAAAGCTGTAGGGCCTGTTGCTGTCCTAGGAGGGCTACTTCAAATTGTGATATTCATTTTTTTGTGTGGGCTCAGTGCCATGGTACAGTCGCAGTATGGTATTTGAACTAATACGCATCATTGCATTCTGGTAAAATAGATTTTACACTTATCTGTCAATTTTCAGGTATGTGGAGCTAAGTTGTCTGAGGGCGTATTTGTGGGTGCTTTCTTATCAATGTCATCAACGGCAGTGGTACTCATCCAGACATTGCCTTGATGCTAGCATCCACACCCATCTAAATCTACGATTATGCCTCTAACTGTCCTTTATGCAGGTGGTTAAATTTCTTGTGGAACGAAATAGCAGTAATGCTCTTCATGGTCAGGTGACCATCGGGACTCTAATCTTCCAGGTACTTAATTGTCATATAACCTGACAAAAGAGTAGAGACCTAAGTTTACACATACAGATCGTGGTGCTAATTTCTGTGATTTCTCGCCCATTTTGCTTCAGGATTGTGCTGTTGGGTTACTATTTGCTTTACTGCCAGTTTTGGGTGGTAATAGTGGTCTACTTCAAGGAATGATATCTATGGGGAAGCTGTAAGTTTGGTTTCATTTCCTATTTTTAAGTACTCGGTTCAATTTATGTCCAATACATGATAATTTAACAATGGAAGTCTACATTGAGAAGGATTTGATGAAATTGAAACTCACATAATTTTTCTTGGCACTTTGTGCCCTTGTTGAGAATCATTATTAACACGCCTAATGTATTATTTACTCTGGTGGCTAATAATATTTGCCCCAGTTGTCTCTTCTTTTTACCAGCACCCTTATGTGAGTGAACTCTCGGTGGTATCTGTCTTTTGTTTGATTGCAGGCTTCTTGTACTGTCCCTATATCTCACTGCTGCATCTGTTTTATCCTGGTCATTTGTACCCCGCTTTCTGAAGCTAATGATACAGTTATCATCACAGGTAGGTTTTAGGAAATTCACGTCTCCTTTTGTTTTGTTTTACATCAAAAAAGTAATTATGCTGTTCTGCAGCTGTCTTGCTATTTTTGGCTCATATATTATTTTATTTTGTGATGTAGACAAACGAACTATACCAGCTCGCTGCCGTTGCCTTCTGCTTATTATCTGCATGGGTAAGTGTCACAATGTCGAGTAACAAAAGAAAGAATTTCCCTTTACATAGTTTCTTGATAAATGCTTTCTGAAGTGAGTTTCATCGGTGATCTTCCCTGTGCTGCTGAAAAGTTATCATCGCTTCTCATCCACGGATTTGCTGCCATTTTCTCAGAGCAGTGATAAATTGGGACTCAGTCTCGAGCTAGGTTCCTTTGTTGCTGGAGTTATGATATCCACCACTGACTTCGCTCAGCATACTCTTGATCAGGTAATTGTCTTCTCTGTCAATTTTGGGCCTGGTTTTTTCAGCTCTTTTGCAAGTGTACATCTCTTGTATTTTTTATTCTTTTTGTGTGCATAGGACTAGGTCTCTCTCTCTCTCTCTCTCTCTCTCTCTCTCTCTCTGAAGGAGGCTAGGGATAGTACATCTTCAATACTCTCTGGGCACGACATGTTCCTGTCGGTCAGAAATTACAGTTTGTCACTGCATCGCACGAGTAGAATCATAGTATCTTGGGGTCAGATTGGGTTAGGAAAATCCAAGCTTGCTACCTCATTGGGTTGTAAACCGACCCGTTTACAAGGCAATTTCTTTTTAACATTAAAGTTTGTTATGTTACAGGTGGAACCTATTCGGAATTTATTTGCTGCTCTCTTTCTCTCTAGCATCGGAATGCTTATAAATGTACATTTTCTTTGGAATCACGTGGATATACTTCTTGCATCTGTTTTGTTGGTTATTGTCATTAAGACAGCAGTTGCTGCAATGGTTACGAAGGCCTTTGGATACAGTGTGAGGACGTCATTTCTTGTAAGGCATTCAACCTAGCATCAATTTCTTGAACCAACATCATGTGAGGGTCACTTAACATGTATAAGGATTTGTAGGTTGGAGTGTTGCTTGCTCAAATCGGAGAATTTGCCTTTGTTCTCCTCAGCCGCGCCTCAAATCTTAATCTTGTTGAGGTGATTACTTTCTTTATGATGCATTGTGCTGCTCTCTATGTTTAACCTTTTCCTTTCTATTGCTGGTTTACCCTTAGTACCTCTTTCAAAATGAAAACGAAGGAAAGATGCATATTACGCTGAGATGGAAAAGACTTCCTGGTTGTTCCTTCAGAAAATACTTTTGACCGTAAATTTTCTTCAGTAGCTCTCATTTGCTTCCCAAGTGGAATAACGGAATGTTGGCCTCACAATACTTTATTTGGCTTTTCAACGAGAATCAGCATCCTGAAACTTCTGTGTTTTACGACATGTCCCGAGTTTCACCTATTCAAGCATCTTTTGTAGAACCTTCATCATTGTTGTAGTTTTTGAATTAAACAGTTCCTGGTATGCAGGGGAAAATGTATCTTCTTCTTCTTGGGACGACAGCCTTTAGTCTGGTAAGTCTCCTTTTAGCCAAATGATTTGTGGGGTTCTTTTCCACAATGCCATGGTGTAAAAACACACGGTGAATTTCCACCGTCCAACTTTAATGAGTTAATTGGACCGTTGGATCAATGACATCCACAAACTGGTACTTGATGCACCGATCATTCAGTAAGCTTCTAAGATGTTAGGAGTTGGTAAATTGTATGAGTAACATATGAAAATCCTCTCATCTGTGAAAGCTACAATCAATTAATAGGTTGAAGATTATATTACTTAAGAAAGTAACTATTAACTTGAGGAAGTTACTAATATTAACTATTGATACATGAGCAAAGTTTGATACATGAGCAAGTACTTTCTCATATGGTAAGTTACTAATGACAACATGGAGAAGTTATTAGTAGCTAATAGGTTGCAATTTTTACGTTTTTTATTAAAAAGTTAGAGAGGTTAATTAAGCGCAGCTTTTGACCAAAAAGAAGAAGAAGTTAAGTGCAGCTATAAAATTGGGTGCTTTTCGTTACGGAGAAGTTACTCGTCACATAGGAAAGAAAAGCTAATAAGTATAGAATCGTAACTAACAATTAGTTAGCAGCTTTCTACTGATTAGTAAGCACTGTAACTATTTCTTGGGGCTGCTATTAGTTGGCAATAGTCTGTAATTTAGCCCACAGATTTTAAACGTTTTTGAGCCAACCGAATTATAGAAATGCCAGTCCTCATCCTTTTTGCATACCATGTTTCTGAATCAAGCATGATCTTGCAGGTGACGACTCCTCTGCTGTTCAAGTTGATACCTGCAGTGGTGAACTTGGGTGTCCTCATGCATTGGTTCCCTTCAGAAAGCAGCACACAGAATGAGGTCTCTCTCTCTCTCTCTCTCCCTCTCATGTATATGTCAGGAGCAAGTTATGATTTTAGCTAGTGTGAAATGTTAAGAGTCTTATTTAATGTGATAGGAGTTGGTCTGATTTTCGTGTGTAATCATTTGATTACTTGGTCTGATTCTCGTGTGATCGTTTGGTTGCTGCAACACTCACTAGAATTGTTTACCCTCACAGGAGAAGGTTTCCAGGGGTGCATAACAGATTACTGTAATAATTCCAAGGTTAAAGAGTTCTTTGGCCGGGAACAGCACGTACATTTCTATCAATTGTGAATACTGAGGCTTCAGTGCCGCACTTCTTTTCAGATACTTTCACGAGGTTCCAGTTGATACTCCAAGCTGCACAATAGAATCGGAATCAGCTCACGGCTTCTCTGTACATACATAGGGATTTTGTTGGCTAATAGTGTACATATCGCCATTCAGTCATGTCTGGAGAATAGCTTTTTTACCCTAATTGTCTGCTTAAATCGTCTACCACCACGTAGTAGGGGATTGTGCTTGCGTGAAAAGGAAAAGAAGTTTATTGAGAATAGATATGACATTTTGATATCTACTACTTGTTACGACATTATTCACAGCGGATGATAATAGTTTATATCCGATAGCGGAAGAGACGATACTAAGTATTGCGATCCTCGAATACCAAGAGAAACATTCTTTCTCGGGATCGGGCATAGGAAATTCGCTGAGCCTACCAATCTGTGTAATGCCGAGGTCGTTCTATGATTGCGCAAACGATATTCGAAGAACATCAGCATCGAAAAAATTGGAAAAAACGTGTTTTACTGCGACACAGATCATTGCCTTAGCAGTGAGAATAAAGCACGAACTTGAAATCCAGAGTTCAGGCTGTAGACAATTGAAGAAGGGAAAGTAATTTGCAAATTCTTTTTCTGTAATAATGGAGGATAAAACAAATGGACAAAGCGATTTTCACACCTCCAATAGCTAACGACACACCCTTAATAGTGATTGGACAAAAATGCCCATCGTTGCATCTTTCTTCTACATGGGCATGGGCTTGCGCTTCATTACGATGCGGCCCATCGCATGTTGGAATCGTCTTCTTCAACCAGAGTAAATGAACCAATCCAATAACTCTACCCTACCTGATTGAGCTTTAGATCCTCCAAGCTACTCGTGGAATCTGATTCGACGCTTCTTACTTCGAGATCGGCGAAGTTTGACTCGCATTGACTTCAACAGCTCGAGCGAGGAAGACAGTGACGGAGAGAGAGAGAGAGAGGGAGGATGTCGAAAATCCAGTGCCAGAGAATAGGCTGCGATGCCGTCTTCTCCGAAGACGACAATCCAGAAGGTTCCTGCCGATTCCACGACGCGGTATGCTCAAATCCATCTTCACTCGCTGCGTCGGATCGATTACATGCTTTTTGCCGGATGCATTAGTTGCACCCACTATTCAATGGTTTGCTAGTCCCTAGGTTTAATACTGATCCAACTGAGGCTGACTGGCCAAGAGCAATCAGAGACGAGTAGTTGCGTATTCCTCGCCTTGCTATGATTTGACATGTTAAGCGGCGTATAGTCGTACCCTCTGGCGATATGGAAATCTTCGTCCCTGAATTGAAGAAATTCGGAAGTTGCTGCCAATCATGCATGAAAATATGTTTTACTTTCTTTTGTGCTTTTAATTTGGGCGTTCATTGTAAAGAGAGCGAGCATTGTTCTCTGCTGATTAATCTTTATTTCTTTGTGCATCGCTGCTGGTTGCTCGCGACGGCATGTTCCTCTCATCATCAGGGAGTAAGTTTTAGTCTCGACTGCTTTTCCTCTCTATTAATCACAGCACAATCTCCTTGGTTGCCCTCTTGTACCTCCATTCGTTGCCTTAACTTAAATCAAAATGCTAATCTCTGCAGCCTATATTTAAAGATGGGATGAAAGAATGGAGTTGTTGCAAAAAGAGAAGTCATGATTTCAGTGAGTTTCTGGGAATTCCTGGGTATGTATGTGTTTTTTAGTTGCTTAACTTCATGAAGCCAATGATTTAGCGTGAGCATGTCCACATGCTGTAGACCTGCAATTTACCTGGTATTAGGACTTGATAGGAATGACATTTGCTCATAGAGGTTTTGTTTGATGACCCGTGCTCTTACATTCATCCTCTTGATGCTGAGAGTCCATCATCGTTTGACAGTGTTATTGGGTAAATCAGATGTTGGAAAACGTTTATTGTGTTATTACGTATAGTGTGTATGTTCATCTGTATATTGTTGGAAGCAAGTTGAAAGCAATATTAATTGGTCCTTTTTCAAGATTAGTCAAGAACATGAACTAGAATATGATAATGTTTCTGCTGTTTTATGTTTTAAATAGCAAAGAAAGTCAAGCACCTCCAAGTCAGGTCTTTTCACCATGTGGAAAGAGTACTAATAGTACTGTATATCACCGGTTGATATGATTATCCAACTTGTCCAAGATGGTGTCAAATGCACATGCATTTGCTCGAACTCGGACATGCATTTAAAGTTGTTTCTGCAGAATGAAATAAAGTGGCACTTGCTAAAGCCCATCTTTATGACATCAATAATTTTTTTGGATGTATATGTAGAGTTTGTCTCTTTAGAGAAATGCGATAAATGCAGTGGTTCCATTCGGATGAGTGAACTTTACATAACCGTTTTATTTGGAAAGGTTCCTTGAGCTGGATGTTGACATTGGGGCCTTTTTCCATTGATTTAGATGTAAGACTGGCAAACACACTACTGAAAAGCCGTCAACCAAGGCAGTTACTAGGACTCCAAGACCTGCCCTCATTGCTGCTCCTGCAACTAATGCATCATCAAAAGAGTCTTGCTCGAGATGTCGGCAGGGTTTCTTCTGCTCTGATCATGGTACCTAATACAGGATTCCTTCAATTTTAATTGATAGTGTTATTTAGTTTTCGTCGCAGTACATTTTTCACATATAAGTCCTTCAATTAAATCGATAATATGCAAGTTCTTATCGACTACAACTTCGTGTAGAAGTTGAACCTTTCGGTTTCGGATGCCAATATAGGTAGAGCTTACTCCCCAAGATTTTGGATGGAAAATGTTAGTTGTCTTGATTAAGTTTGCTGCCCTCAGAATCTATTCATTCATATTACAAACAATATCTAATGTTGTGCCTCAAGCTAATATCTAGTCATGGCCACGGTTCCAGTTCATGATTTAGGGGAACCGGCGGTTCCGACCCGGTTCCGGTTCAAAAAAAAAAAAAAGGGCAAAGGGAAAAGAGCCGTTGCCTTGACGAGGCTCGACTTGCGGGGTCTCGGCTCGGGCGCGGGTGAGGGTCGGGTCGCGGGGGTGGCGAGGTGGTCGGCGAGCGAGCGGCGCGGTGGTCTGGCGACAGCAGCTCGCGGCTGGGTGGCGCTCGGCTGAGAGGTGGCGGTTCGTGGAACTCAGGGTCGAGAGAGGTGTAGGTCGGGGCTCGGGTCTTGCGGGCGGACGGGCTGAGGTGGGTCTTGACGAGCTCGGGGCTAACGGGGTGAGCTGCGGTGGCTGGGGGGTGACGGGCTGGCCAAGCGACGGCGGGCTGGCTGGGCGGCAACGGGTGAAGGGAGCAGAGGAGAGGGAGCGGGCGTCGGGGGTTCACGGCAAG
This sequence comes from Lenwebbia sp. NSW1173648, assembly GCA_029784005.1. Lineage (NCBI taxonomy): Eukaryota > Viridiplantae > Streptophyta > Magnoliopsida > Myrtales > Myrtaceae > Lenwebbia > Lenwebbia sp. NSW1173648. The sequence continues at coordinate 994,606 of JARCGZ010000008.1, read as the reverse complement.
GGGGGGGGGGGGGGAGTGAGTGCAGAAGACTCAGAGAGGAAAGAGAGGGAAGGAGAGGAGAGAGAAGAGAGGGGGGAAAAGGTGATGTGACCAAGAGGGGCGCACGGCAGTAGAGGGAAGAGAGAGAGAGAGAGAGGTGACACCGTGACAAGACAAGAGGTCTTTTTTTTTATTTTTTTATTTCTATTTTCACGGTTCGGAACCGGCCCTAACCGCTGGCCCGGTCAACGGGCCGGTTCCGGTTTTGACCCGGGCCGGTTCTGGGCCCAAACCGGCCCATGGCCATGACTACTAATATCTGATTGTTAAGTAGAACGAAATCATTTGAGTGGGCTATTTGAAGTGAATGATGCAGCTATCTCTTCCAAAGAATCTCCTTATAATTACTGATCTCATCTTCTTTGGCCTTAGGTTAATATGGGCATTAGATAAAGAGATTTCATAGTGCCATCACTTGTGACTCACATTTATGTATGTATAGATGATTACTGAGCTTACCGTGTAAAGTTCTGTTAGTGAGAAGCTATCGCAGCTCATGCTACTTTCAGCATTTCATGCATCCGAACTAGTGATTTCATCTCAGGTTCGAGAACTGGAAAAACGAACATAGATGTGGCAAATTCAAATGCTGAACCTGTTGTTGAAAGCAGTAAGGATGTCGAGATCTCCGCGGTTCCACAAAAGAAAATAGTGGACATAAACCAGCCGCAGACCTGCAAAAATAAAGGATGTGGTCAAACTTTCAAAGAGAAGGATAATCATGAGACAGCCTGCTGTTACCATCCTGGGCCTGCTGTTTTCCACGACAGGATGAGAGGGGTACGATCTCTTTGAAAAACTTCTTACTGTACACTTTTATGTAGATATTGCTTCTTGTGTCGAATCATATCTTTAACCATTTTTCCATGTTTGCGCCTCAGTGGAAATGTTGTGACATTCACGTTAAGGAATTTGATGAGTTCATGACTATTCCACCATGTACCAAGGGATGGCATAATGCAGATCCGACATCATAGGGAGCACTAAGGTGTAGCAATGAGGTTTTGTATGCAGTGTATTGGGAGTTGATATTGGACTGGAGGTTATTATCCTTTACAGTGAAAATTCCACTGATTTCCTTGATCGACATGGTATTGGCTCAAGAAGATATCCTGCTTCTCATCTTTGATTAACTGTACCTTGATTTTCAGTTAGAATTCTCTTTGATTATTTCTGTCTCGTGGAACACTATTTTTCGGTTCGGGGTAATCTTCTCTCCAAGCAGTTTTCCTGATCATTCTGCTCCAGGAACTCCCAAAAGGAAGAGTCTTTAGACGGTTCTTGCTTGTCATGATGTAAATGAAATTAATAACGAGGCATCGGTATGTTATCTTACTCGAAGTGGCATGGTGATTGCTGCTGTGCTTCTTGCAGTAAGCATGTGGGAGTAGTTTTTATAACATTTTGATGGTGGGATGGCATCTTAGTTTACGACTGTGATTAATTTGAGAGTACAGCTCTGAAGTAAAAGCTCATGCTCTGCTCTATGCATTTTGCTTGATTAGATAAGTAGCTCATATGGCGGATTCATTTAATCTTGAGCAGTAGGGCTTTCAGGGGAGCCTTTTCAAACCAACAGGTAATCTACATTCTCAAGCAAACCGGAATTGATCATGTTCCAGCACAGTTGTCTCATTAGATACATCTGCCATGTCTTGGCCATATGGCATATATCTCACTTAAGATGACACGATTCTAAAGTTAAGAAACAGCTTTTCCTGCTACTCTTTGATCACAGATTCATTCACGTAGAATTGATAACTAATAGGATCTTTTTCGGGAAAGTACCAAAAAAATCTTAAATATATTGTATTAATGCCAATCGAGTCATAAACATTTTCAATTAGATCAAGGGAAAATTTCAAATAAAGGCTCAAAGTGTCATCATTTTCTTAAATAAGAGCTTGAAAGAAACATTGTTTTGTTGTTTCAAATAAGGGCATTGAGTGGATATTGTTTTAAATAAGGGCCTGAAGTGATCATTTCAGTCTAAAAAAAGGGTGTCTCTGGGGTTGGCTGGGGGCATTTTTGTCATTTATTTTTTTTCCCTTTTTTTGTTTTAAAAAAAAATTAAAAAAGAAACATAGGCCTGTGGACATCGCCTCATCGACGGTGGGGCGGCGGCGATGGCCGTAGGCACCTCGGCGAGGGCCGGCGACCCCGCAAACCAGAGGCGAGGGCCAGCAGCTACCCTCTCCTAGATCTGGGTGAGGGTGGCACTCTCCTCTGCTCCGCGGGGTCGTCGGCCATCTCGTCAGCTGTCGCCTCCACCCCACCACTAGTGGGGAAGCAACCACAGTTGGGATGGCAGCTCTCTCGCCCTTGTATTTCCTTCTTTTTTTTTTTGTGTATTTTAAATTTTTGTAATTTTTAATTTAATTTAACTAAAGATTAAGTTAAAATTGTATTTTGACAGAAATGCCCTTGATTGGTCTTAATATTTAGTCGGCCAGCGAGGTCAGGCTCTTGTTTGAAATAATCATGATCACTTCAGGTCCTTATTTGAAATAATGACCACTTCAGGCCTTTAATTGAGAAAATGACGGCACTTTGGGCATTTATTTGAAATTTTCCCTTGGATCATCAATTTAGTCATAACCATTTTTTATTTATGTTAATTAAGTCAATCCGATCATTTTTAGTCGAAAATCGCTGACGTGAACTTGGCCATCCTACGTGGCACAGTTGACGATGACATGGACAATTTTAATAATTTCTTTAAAATTAAATTATTAATTATTATTTTCTTTGTTTTTACTTTCATTTTGGCCGACTATGATCGCCATGGACCCTCGCTGGCCACTGGGCAAGGGCACGCAAGCCCTCGCAGGCAGCTAGTGAGGGTCGCGGCCCTCACCCAAAGCCAGTGGGGCCGCGGGCGAGCTTACCCTCACCCAAATTTGGCTAGTGCCTTCGCGGCCTAGGCCCTCGCCAATCAAAATGAATGGAAAAAAAAGAAAAAAAATTATTAAAAATTTCAGTTTTTGTAAAAAAATTATAAAAAAAATGTAACATTAAAGATTTTCGGCTAAAATTGGCCGGTGGACTTAATTGGCACGATTACAAAAGGTTTATGATTAAATTGGCACAAATGTAATTGGTTTAAAACTTTTTTGATACATTTTCCGACCATTTTTCTGGATCTGAAAACTGAACCTAACGATGAATAGGGCGAAGGAACAGAAGCACTGGCCGACGACACTTGTAGATAATGCTTAGAAACTTTTCACTTGACCGCGGCCCTCTGGGATTATGCACATGGCAAATGTAATAATGTGGATTGGGCACTCGTCCCCGACCCTCGATAAGATAATACTTGGCCACTAGCAACTTGCCAGGTCAGGTGATGTTCCCCATCTCCTTAAACAGTGGACTCGACAGGCTTCACATGGTTAAGCCCATGCCCAAGTTCGTCCGGCCAGTGACTAAGTTGGCACTATTCTCTTTCCACTCTGATGGGCAATATGAATCAAGCAAGAGCAACTGCTAAGTATCCAACCATTCATTTGGAATTATACTCGATCGTACTTCAACGAAGTCAAACGCTCACCATGGACAACAACAACAAAAAACGACATTTATCTACAACATTTGACGACACTGTCGTTGGTAGAACTAGCTTTATTTGGCCAAGCCAAGCTCTGATTACATCGACCCCTCAAAACCATGTCACTTCTTTACAGGGGTCCAATCGTATATCACCATATTCGTACAGATGATCGATCAGGGCCGGAAACAAAACGAACCCCCGACGATCTGAACCTCAAAATGGAAAAGTAAGTAATCAAAAACAAACCCAGATCTCTGCAGCAAGTGGAGAGCCGAAAAAAAAAAAGATTTTTGCAGCAGCGAGGGAGATGAGGATGGAGGAAAGTTAGGAGGGATTAGGAGAAAACTAACTGTAGGTGACTGGAGTATTGATCAAACCACCCAAGTTGGTGCACTCAAACAAGGCCTTTGCCGTCATCTCCCTCTCGAACCTCCATATGTAGTTCAGCCCCACCAAGAGCTCCGTGATCGCCGCCTCCGTCTTCTCCGTGTTCGCGAAGTAGAGCGTCTGCAGCAGATACACGTTCGTCCTCTGCACCAGGTTGTTGTTCTGCTGTTCGATGCTCCTCTCGCTCTGCCACTTGATCATGTTGTGCGCCAGTGGGGCTAACCACCCAAGGATCCTCGTCAGCGCGTCCCGCCACTCTGAGGCCAGCCCCGGGTCTCCGGCACGGCATAGGCCGACGCCCCTTAGCCTCGCCCTCAGCGCCAACCTCACGCTGCTCGGCAGCATAGCATAGAGGTCGTCCCTCGCGTCGGCGCCGACCAGCTGCGGCGACTTGATCATCTTCTCCATCACGATGATCAGGTTCGCGTAGTGAAGCGCGAGCGCTGCGGCTCCCAGCGTTGTCGGCGGCGGCTTCAGGAGCTTGGAATTAGACTCGAAGAAGGCATTGGCTGAAGAGTCATCACTATCATTTTTTCGTTGATCCTCTCGCTGGGGGCTTCTCAACGGTCCTGATATGAAGTGGTGAGGATTTTCGCTCGGATGGACTGTCGCAGAAGCCGACAAGCTGCGTGGCAGAGACGATGGATTGACAATGATGTAACGATTTCCGAGCCCGAAGACGAGCTTGATCCTGGCTAGGTTCGTGAATATACTCCTCGCTAACGTCAGCGTCACCGAATCGAAGCTTCGGTTCCACAAAGATTTCTCTCTGAGGCACTTGATCTCCTGCTTCTGAAGCATTATCTTATGTTGCAGTTCGATGATCTTCTGTTCTTTCGCCGACAGCGACAACGAAGACGAGTCGTGTTGCAGTTCGTGAAGCTGGAGAGATTTTCGCAAGCTGCTCTCGAGTACTGAGAGCTCCTCCATCTCTCGGTGCAACGTCGTGGTGACAGTGACGTACCGATCCATCTTCTTCGTCAAGATCTCCATATCCTTGTAGCTCAGGCTCCAATGGTTCGAATCCCGTCCGGTGTTCGCGAACTCACCAAGAAACCATTCAAAGTCCCGGAGGTTCAAATCTTCGCAACGCTTCCCGAGGACGCCGACGGCTCTCGCCGCATGCCGGAGGCTCTCGACCATCTCCGCGCAGGCAAGGCCGAGGAGGAAGGCCTCGTCATTGGAGACAATCTTGCGGACACCTTCGAGGGAGACGGACTCGTTGCGGAGGTGGACGACGTCCTTGTCCGAGAGGGACTGCCACAGGTGGAGGAGCTTCGACATGAGCCCGGCGATCTCGAAGGCCAAGACGCGGACGCTTTGCTTCTTGTTGCGGAGCAGCTTGGGGTGCGGCGTGCCGGACTTGACGGCGTCGAGGCCATGGGATATTGCGGTTTTCACCTTGATCACCCATGTTTCCAGAGCCATGTATGTACTTGCGCGACTCAAGTTATTATGAGAAGAAGAAGAAGAAGAAGATAAGGGACAAGGATAATGGAGGGGGGGTGTGAAGTTGAAGAGAGGCAAGGGCGACGCTCGTGGGATGTTTCAGCTTGACGAGACTTTGCGAGCTTCTCTTTTTCTTTTAACATTCATTACTCATTTTTTAAATTCTCTGTGAGGGAGATCGAGAGCTGTTACCCTAAAGAACAAGCACTATCGACATTCAACATAAAAGAAATTATTGTAAAGCCTTCGACGTTATAAATTCTCGTCTGGAAATCCGACGCCATGTCTTATGAAACTACGACTGTTAACGCACTATTCATACGATATAATGCATTGACCAAGATGCTCTATATATGTATTCTACTGTGGTTTTGATAACTGCTATTAATGGTTGGCATTGTCACAAGTCCTGTCAAACCAATACACAGAACTTCAATGTATAGAGGAAAATAATCCTGTGATTATTAGATTTGCTTAGATTTCCACACTTGGACGTCTCTATATGATCAGTGTTTGGAATGCCTAGACCCCAATTTTATAATTTTTAAAGGGATATGTGCACTAAAAGTCCTAAAACTTATCACGAAAGTATAATCGAGTCCTAAAACTTTTAGAAAGTGCAGCCAAGTCCTAAAACTTGTCAAATTGGTAAAATAAAGTCCTTCCGTTAACACCGTCAATTTTATTAACGGAAAATATTGATGTGGCATTTTTATAGTAATTTCTCTCTCTCTCGCGTGGCATTATTTATTATTTTTTATTCAAATCTTTTTCAAAATACATTAAAAAGCTAGAAAAGAAAAGTTAAAATTTTATTTTAAAAAAGGAAACTGAAAAAAAAAAAAAGGCAGGCCACTAATGGAGCGCTGTTGCCGCCCATCGCCAGAGGGGCCCTAGGCGAGCCTCGCCAGGCCCGGGCGAGGGCCAACGTCGCCCAGATCTGGGTGCCCTCGCCCTCCCTAGGCGAGGCCTCACCGGCCCTTGCCTTGGGGCCAGCAATGGGCGACGGCTGCAGCAGCCCCCTACTAGCGACGCTTGCTTTTCTCTCTTTTTTATTTCAGTTTTTTTTATAAAATAAATTCTTTTTTAATTTTTAATTTAATTTAAATAAAATCTGAATAAAAATTAATAAAAATGTCACATAGGATAGAGAAATTAATTTAAAAATCCCATGTCAGTATTTTTCGTAAATTGAATTGGTAGTGTTAACAAAAAGACTTGATTTTACCAATTTGACAAGTTTTAGGATTCGATTACATTTTTTAAAAGTTTTAGGACTCAATTGTACTTTCGTGACAAGTTTTAGCACTTCTAGTGCACATAACCTATTTTTTTTTTAAAAAAATTGAAATGGTACTTTTATTTTCTATATTTAAATTTCGAGGAATCAAAGCGGCAAGGCACTTTCGTTATAGGGTGCAAAGAAGCACTTTTTATCTTTAGATGCTGTTCTTTTCTAAAATGAGGCAGAGGGCCATACCCTTATCGTCCTCTTCCTCTTGGTCTTTTCATGATGCCCTTTATCTTTTCTTTATTCCTTTGTGGCTACTAATAAGTAATAATGACTCTAGATTAAAGAACAAGGAAAGAAATTAGATCGCGCACCATTTGTTTTTCCTTAATCAGTTTGAGAGATTCTATCTTGAATATAGATGAGTACCAGATAAAAGTCCAAACAGTTTTGATACTTTCACTTTATGAGGTCGAGCCCAAAGAACTAAAGATAAGGAAAACGAAAATTCAGACAATTAAATATATCGGGAGGAGACCGGCTACGCCGCTATGCCGGGCTCATCTATTTGAATGGTTCACATGAATCAGGTGCAGCAATTAATCTACTCGAAAAGGTTTTGTTGCGCACGGTCAAGGAACACTTGATCGATGTTTTAGTTTGATTTTTTTTTTTTTTCATTTTTAGGCTTGATATTAAGAGATAACAGTCCCAATTATGGTGCATGTTTTCTTGTTCTAGCTAGTCAATATTGACTGCGCAAGCAAAGAGAAAATGGAATGATCTTCTTTGTCCTAAATAAGTTTTGGTATGTTATCTTGGAATCCATGATAATGATCCCCGAGTGCATGAAAAATGGTAGGGTTTCAGCAGCAGATGACAACCCACTTAGGACAATAAAGCCCTTACACACAAATCACGTTTGACTGGAAATCTAATTCCCACTACTTCTAAGACTGTTTAATTTGTTTTGGGACTAGATTGGACAACGAGTAAAAGTTCGAGGACGGATGTTGTCATTATCCCTTTCGTTTATAACACCGTGTATGTAATATTGATCTTGGATCAAACTTTTAATTCTGGGTCATTTTTCATCTATATCTTTCTTATTCTTCACAAAATTCACTCTCCCTCAAGCAAAACGGCCAAACAAAAGTTGACATTTTACCGTACTGTTTTTTATATAGAATATCGTTACATGTTCTTAATACTGTTTCGACTCATTTTCAAGGATGCCCTGGCTTAAGGTAATCGAATTTTCGACACAAATAGCGACACGAAATAGAGTTTAAGGAGGTATATTTACACATACCGGGCGCGTGCATCTCAATACCGTTGGACCCTTCAATTATACGACGTCTACCTGCATCACACAGGAGACTACTTAATTCCACGATTCAGATGGATCGACGCTGCATACACCCAGTACAAATTACTTCAAAGAAGATCATAGCGATGCGAAGTAGATTAGAATGAGAAATCTCTCGTCATCGCTGTTAGATTATTGGATCTTTCAATCACATGAACATAAATTGATAAATAAACATACCCGAATCAAAAGAAGCCATTGTTGATCCGATGAGAGGATAGATGTCTTTTTATGGGTATGGATCTTCACCACTCTCCTCTATGAGAATTATGATGGAGTGTGTATTTTTCTCTCTTGTGATTTTGTGGAAGAAGCGGAAACGTAAGAATGCGGAAGCGTAAGAATGCAATAGCCGTTCTCCACAAAAAGAGATCTTATATAAAGGGAGTGATGGGACCAACCCTAGAGCCGAATCAAATCTCAACCGTCCATCAAGGTTTAAGATATGGGTTCAAGAAGCTCAATTGGATGTCATAAAAATATTCTCGTGATATACTTACTTAAATAATAGAACTGATAGGCCGCATAATTGGATTGGATTGGATTGGATCTCGTCAAATCCAACATTCTCCCACTTGGCCAAAGGTTCTAATAACAATATGATTCATGAGGCTTAACACAACATAATCAAGCATATATAACATCCCTTAAGTAAGGTCATGTTTGACATTTATACAGAAAAGAATTGAAGCCAGTATCCATGTTCCAATGCCACAGTATCATTCTCCAGTTATTATCCCAGCACAAACATCAAACACAACATCTAATGGCTTAATAGTCACGAACAATAATGTTTCATAGTATAAACATGTTCATGAGGTCCATACATAATTGTTTGTTTCAAAAGGCTTCAAATGTGCACATATAACAAGAAGCAACAAACCATAAATTCAAAATCCATTACATGAGGTGATCACAAAATATAAAAATACATCATGTGTCCAAAACCATGGTCTAAACTAAAGGCTATCAACCAAACCCATGCCAGCAACATGTTCTCGAAAGAGATTGGGTGGTAAGGCTTTCGTCATGGGATCCGCTAACATGACTTTCGAACTAATATGCTGAACGGACACAATTTGATTTTGAACTCTTTCTCTCACAACAAGATACTTAATGTCAATGTGTTTGGATGCACCACTCGACTTGTTGTTTTTAGAGAAGAAAACAGCAGCTTGATTGTCACAGTGAATATTCAGTGGTCTCGAAACAGTATCAACTACCTCAAGTCCCATAATGAAGTTCCTCAACCATAGATCATGAGAACTTGCCTCATAACATGCTATAAACTCTGCCTCCATAGTGGAAGATGCAGTTATGGATTGCTATGCACTCTTCCATGAGATGGGTCCTCTAGCGAGTATAAAAATATAACCTGATGTGGATTTCTTGGTGTTGATGCACCCAGCATAATTAGAATCGGAATAACCAATAACCTCAAGGTTATCTATTCTCTTGTAGGTAAGCATAAAATCTTTTGTACCATGTAAGTAGCGCATCACTTTCTTAGCTGCTTTCCAATGACCCATTCCTAGGTTTATTTGGTAACGGCCAAGCATTCCAACAACATACGCTATGTCTGGGCGAGTACATACTTGAGCGTACATAAGACTCCCCACTGTAGATGCATAGGGAACATGCTCCATTTGCACAAGCTTCAGTTGATTTCTAGGGCATTGTAGTAAGCTGAATTTGTCACCCTTAACAATAGGGGCAACACTAGGAGAGCAATTATGCATGTTGAATCTCTTGAGAATATGTTCAATGTAAGCTCTCTAGGACAGTCCTAAGATCCCTCGTGATCTATCTCCATGAATCTCAATGCCTATTACATAAGAGGCTTCACCAATGTCTTTCATCTCAAAGTTAAGTGAAAGAAAACTCTTAGTCTTATACAATATGTCCTTATCACTGCTAGCAAGTAATATATCATCTGCATACAATACTAGAATAATAAATTTACTCCAACTGATCTTAAGGTATATATATTGATCCACTGCATTTTCTTTAAAGCTGAAATTAGTAATCACATCATGAAACTTAAGATACTACTGTCTTGAGGCTTGTTTCAAACCATAGATGGACTTTTCAGTTTGCATTTCATGTGTTCCTTGCCCTCAACCACAAAACCTTGTGATTGTGCCATATAGACATCCTCTTGCAAGTCTCCATTAAGAAATGTTGTTTTCATGTCCATTTGATGTATCTCTAAATCATAATAAGCTACTAAAGCCATGACTATTCTGAAAGAGTCCTTCTTTGACATAGGGGAAAAAGTGTCGTTATAATCCACTCCTTCTCTTTGAGTGAAATCTTTCGTGATCAGTCTAGCTTTATACCTTTCAACATTACCTTTAGGATCTAGCTTAGTTTTGTAGACCCATTTACAGCCTACAGCTTTGGCCTCTTTAGGCAAGTCTACTAGGTCCTAGACACCATTAGTTTTCATTGAGTTCAACTCATCTCTCATGGCTTCAAGCCACTGAGTTGAATAATCGCATGTAATGGCTTCATCATAAGAGATAGGATCAGTTCCTATGCCAAAATCTTAGTCTGACTCATCTAGATATATGATGTAATCATCAGAGATAGCTGATTTCCTTTCTCGTCCCGACCTCCTAAGAGATTGTTCATCAACGAGGAGGAAGAATAGGCTCTATATTATGAGATTCTTCATTAGGTACCCCCTCTGGTGGACCGGAACCTTCTGGTGAAGGTAATGGTACACTAGACCCTTGAATAATAGAAACCAAAACATGATCCCGAGTAGAACTTGATCTCGGGTTTCCTCAAGGTCTATTGTTCTAGGCGTACTATAATCAGCATTTTCTAAAAACACCGCATTTCTAGTGTCAACAAATTTAGTGGTATGTGAAGGGCAGTAAAATCTAAAACCCTTTGATCTTTCAGGGTAACCAATGAAATAACAACTCCTAATCCTTTTGTCGAGTTTCTTCATTTGTGGATTATATATTTTTGCCTTAGCCAAACAGCCCCATACATAAAGATATCCCAAACTCGATTTTCTTTTTGTCCACAGTTCATAAGGTGTTTTAACCACGGATTTACTGGGAACCCGATTAAGGATATGCACGGCTGTTTTAAGAGCTTCAACCCAAAGACACTCCGGTAGAGTGCTATGGTATATCATACTTCATACCATATCCATTAAAGTACGATTTCGTCGTTCAACAACATCATTTTGCTTAGGAGTACCCTGTATTGTATACTGAGCAACTATGCCACATTGCTCCAAAACAGAAAGCAAAAGCACCAGGGTTATGACCTGTGTCAAAAACCTTTCATAATATTGTCCTCCACAGTCAGATCTTACAACTTTAATCTTTAGGTCGAGTTGATTTTCAACTTCGGCTTTGTAGATCTTAAACATGTCTAGTGCTTCAGATTTATCATGGATAAGATAGACATAACCGTAACGTGAGTAGTCATCGATGAAAGTGATGAAATACTTATGACCACTAATACCAAGAGTAGGGAAAGGTCCACAAATGTTAGTGTGGATAATTTGTAAAAGTCCGACACTCCTTGTGGCACCATGTTTATTGCCCTTTGGGAATTTTCCTTTAATACATTTAATACAGGTGTCAAAATCAGAGAAATCTAGAGAATGTAAAATTCCATTCTTAATGAGGCGTTCCATTCTTCCTCGTGATATGTGGCTCAGACGTTCATGCCATAATTTTGAGGAATTTTCATTCTTTGATTTTCGTTTCTTACCAGTTTTAGCAACTTCATCATTCACATTCATTGAAACTAATGATTCAGCAAACGAAGAATCTAAACACAGTTTGTAGAGATTTCCCTCTAACAGACCATAACCAACAGTCTCATCATAACGAGAAATGAAGCAATTTTTATTCTCAAACTTAAACGAATAGCCATAAGCGTCAAGTTTTGAAACAGAAATTAAGTTTGTAGTAATACTGGGAACATAAACAGTATCAACTAAATTCAAATTGAAACCACTCTTCAACACCAAACGGAGAGTGCCAAACGCTTCAACTGGAACCTTTTCTCCATTTCCCACGACAATGTTACGGTCTCCCTTATTTAGATTCTTCTTTGAAACGAATCCCTGCAATGAATTAGTTATATGTAGAGTTACACTAGTATCAATCCACCATGTATTTAAAGGAGCATCAATAATATAGGACTCATAACAAACATGACTTAATAAAGTATTTACCTTTCTTCTCCAGCTAGTGCCGGAATTTCGAGCATTATTTCCTCACATGTCCTTTATCTCTACAGAAATAACACTTAGGACCACTAGGTCCTTTTGAATCAGAAAGACCTACCTTTTTAATCATAGGGTCATGAGTACCTTTGTTTCCATAATTGCGACCCTTGCCATGCATCTTTCCTTTTCCTTTGTTTGAACCAAAAGTAATTACATGAGCACCATTAGGTTGTTCGGATTTCAGCCTCTCTTCTTCTTGGACACACATAGAAATCAGCTCGCTCATCTTCTATTTCTCTTTTTGCGTATTATAGTTGATCTTAAAAGGACCAAACTGTGCAGGAAGAGATGTCATAATGAAGTGAACATGGAAACCTTCAGAGATTTCCGTATCCAAGGACTTAAGTTAAGTAGCCATATCATTCATCCGCATAATGTGCTCACGAACACCATTGATTCCATTATACTTGAGGGTAATCACTTTGGAAATAAGAGCAGCTGCATGTGCTTTGAAAGTGCCCTCATACTGCTCCTCAATATGAGCAAGGTACTCCTTAGCATTATTAGAGTCAGGAATGGCTCCCCGAATAGCGATCATTATGGAGCCTTTCATAATCATTAGAGATATGCGGTTGGATCGCTCCCACTTTTCATAAGCAGATTTCTGCTCATTTGTGCTTTCATCCGTGAGTTCAGCGGGAGCGTCAACCCGTAATGCATAGTCCAAGTCCATGACTCCAAGAATGAGGCTCATTTGCTCTTTCCACTTCTTAAAGTTTGTACCACTCAGTTGTTCAATGGAGGAAAGATAACTCGCAATAGCAGCAGGATTGTATGCTAGATCAGTAAAATTATGCACATTAGTACCTTTTAGAAAATCCACAAAAACAAATAAATGATTTAATTCATCATCACAGTACACCGAAAACTAAGCAGTTCACTTACATGGAAGGTAAAATACACAAAACCTTACCAAAAGAAATCCAAGAATCATCTATAGCCTTCCGTTGGGCCGACTATAAACACTTTAAATGGATTCTTTCAAAATTTATCAGCAAATTTCATAAGGCAATAATAAATCAAATTAAATCACCGTTGAGCAGAATTAATTCGAATTGCATATTTGCAATTTATCTGCATATTATAGTATCATTCTACTCAAAATTAAATATCTTAACTTTCCGTTGGGCCAGTTACGAGTTTAATCATGAGCATAACATAAGACGGTTTTATCAAAATCTAAATCAATTTAAAACAATAATCTTCTGTTGGGTCGATTACTGCTCAAATAGTTTAGAACCGCAATAGAAATAAAATTTATTTGACAATGCCATAAAGAAACTCACACACAATGCAGCCAGAAAAAAAAAATCTGATGAACTAGAGTGGCTGAGCGAAGTTTTTTTTTTTTTTTTGCGAACCACTCTTTCATGTGATGGATCACTTCGGTTGCATTTTCATAAACCAATCAGTGAACGGGCTTGCTCAATCTATGAGGACACCGTATTGACTATGATGGTTTCAGGTGCATAACTGAAGTCCTTGAAGAGTAGAGAAAATCAAGTCACTAGAAGTTCAGTGCTCATCTTACTTTTGGCTTTTTTTACATCTCCTCTTCCTTTGTTTCTTTTCTACTTCCCTATGATCCTCCTATTGTGTTCTCAAACTCCCAAATTCTCTTCGTCAGTCGCCGTGACCACAACAAACAATGAGAATGATCCATATAACACATTCTTATGATGCATTTGCATAAAAGAGCCAACTAATTCGAGGATCAGCAACAATAATAAAAGTAACTGTAGGGAAAAATCGAAGATTCTATCAGATTTATGCCATTAGCAATACCGAATCAATCATAAAAGGAGACGAAAGATGATCATAATAAACATTATAACTATGCCCGTGCAATGAATAAACAATCGCTCTGATACCGCATGTTAGATTATTGGATCTTTCAATCACATTAACATAAATTGATAAATAAACATACCCCGAATCAAAAGAAGCCATTGTTGATCCGATGAGAGAAAAGATGTCTTCTTATGGGTATGGATATTCACCACTCTCCTCTATGATAATTATGATGGAGTGTGTAATTTTCTCTCTTGTGATTTTGTGGAAGAAGCGGAAACATAAGAATGTGGAAGCGTAAGAATGCGATAGCCGTTCTCCACAAAAAGAGATCTTATATAGAGGGAGTGATGGGACCAACCCTAAAGCTGAATCAAATCTCAACCGTCCATTAAGGTTTAAGATATGGGTTCTAGAAGCTCAATTGGATGTCAGAAAAATATTCCCGTGATATACTTACTTAAATAATAGAACTGATAGGCCACATAATTGGATTGGATCTCGTCAAATCCAACAATAGCCACCTTATGTCCTATTCATGAGAATAACCACATTGAACATACCAGTGCAGGTTTATTCATGGAGGACATGAATGGAGGGCAGTGTCTAGGGCTTGAGGGAACAGTGCCCCAGAAAGTTGACAAGAAGTGTGTTCTGCAGATAATTTTATAGTGCTGAAAATGATTTCCCCACTGCAACCAAGAAGAAGAAGAGGAGGAGGAGGAGGAGATGAAAAGAGAACCCCACTAACTCATTCACCTCACATGGACAGAATTGGGCGTCATCGAGTGTTCATGTAGCTGTGGAAGGAAGGATGACAAATCTCTTTGTTTTGGACGATTTGACTTTTCCATATTTGGTGATCTTTCTTTCTTTCTTTCTTTCTTTCTTTCCTTACTGTTCTTGCTGGATTTGCATTAGTCCTTTCTTTTTAATCCTCTAACCTTTGTTTCTTTTCGCCGACCAATGACTCGGCAATCCGCAAGTGCCCCTTGTCTACTTGTCCCAATATGAATAGCCAACTGCTGTGCTTCACTCCCTTCCCTTTTGACTATATCACCACTCAAACATTATGAATACAGATTTTATTTGTGTTTGACTGTACTGATGTGATGCAGTTTGCAATTAACACCATTCAACTTTGCTTTCCCCTTTCAAATTTCTTTCGTAACCCACGTACAGAGATTATGTGTGCACCGTGCAATCAAAATACGTCGAATGTCCAGTGAAAATATTGCGAAAGATTAATGACGACTTGCGACGATTCGGATATCAATCGTTGAACTGTCTGTTCTTTTTTGTGATAATCTAGCTTTACTGGTCAAGAACTAAGATCAAGCCTGAAATGATGTCCAAAGGTGTGAATCCGTGTAACATAGAAAAAAGGGCGACAAGATCGGGTAATAGACATTGAGGAGAACCCGCCGGCACCGGGATTTGCAGCCACTTGAGCCAGAAGAGCAATCAAACACCGCAACGCTGGTTTCGATGATTCAAGAGATCTTCAAACAAATGGTTGGGAACAGAAGCCTGACCACGGCGACCTGTTGCTAACTGAGTAGACACCCGCCGATAGCGCGCACCTGTCGCGTCGCGATTGGCCGAGATCGTGAGGGTCAGGAGGGGTTGGATCTGAACTGCGATGAGATGCCACATCGCTTACACTGCAAGATTATTGTCATATAAAGAAACCACGCTGGATTGACATGTACGGTGAACAAAAAGATAAAGAATCGCAGAAGATGTCATGTCTTTTAGTATAAAATGCAATGAACTCACTTCTCAAACTCCGCGATCTAAGAAGATTTTTTATTCACTCTAGTTTATTATGTTCATAAAATATATGTCTGTGCATTATTTTAATTCCGTAAACTTACGGTACAAATTAGGAAATCCGCAATATACAAATGGGGAAACTCACTTAAGAAAATAATAAATATCCACTTTCATGTGTTCATCCGCGGGGCCCGCTATGTGTACATAGGTTTTTTGTTTTCAGGGTCGATTCCAAATTCGACTTGTTGTGCTTCTGTAACATCTCCATGTGAGGAGCTCTTGCTCGCTTGTGGACATCGACTACTCTGCCATTTCCATCATCTGGCGAGAGTGGAAGATGCGTACACTCGAACCCTTTGACATCGTGGGACAGTAGCTTCCATCACCACCACCTTTGACTTGGGAACAGATCTCTAGCCACGCTCCAATTCGGGATCCGAGCTCGCCCTTTGCCGACTCGAGCCGAAGTTGGCCGACACCCACCTAGCCGTGTTAGCCAGCGGCCTCCAAGGACAAGTGCAGCGGCACGCATCGCACTCACTCGATTGCGTATGTAATCACGCGAGCAATCTCGTCGTATCCGGGTCCGTTCAACTTTATCTTCGATTGCTTATGATGAGTCGAAATTCCTCTCTCGCGTCTTACTCGATCCCCAGTGGAGGTCCTTGTCGTAAAAGATTGGACTTTGTACATGAATGAAACTCTCGAGGGCAATGTAAAGGGATACGTGAGGCTCTCTTTCAACGTCAAAGCACTCTCGATCGTCATGCCTTATCGAATTCATACGTATGAAGCCACTCCGGATCCCACTATCATGAGTGCTTTTTTTGCCCAAAAATTCCAAAGACTCCAACTCGATTGTGGTCGAGCTTTGCAATGTGGAAAGACAAAAAAAACACTAAGTGGGGGGACGATATTGCGCGTGAGAGAAGAAGACACCTCATGGCCTCGCATTCATCGAATTAAGAGGGACTCGTGTTCCGCTTTAGCTTGACAGTGCCTTCAAGAAAAGGAAAATGGTCCCGACTTCAGCAATTTCCATACGTTCATCCAGATCATATGCACGTGTGTCATCATCATCGTACGTCCGTGGTAGACCAAATAATGTTGATCGCCTCGCACGTGCTTGACCACACACATGCCCGACATCCCAACTAAGATTAAGACACAAACTGGCCTGGGGGTAGTAATTGCTCGCTAGATGCCCACATGATTAACGGGAATTTTTCTCCTTTTGAAAAAGAAGGGGAAAAAGAAAGGAAGCGTTGTTCATGCCTTGGGTACTACCTACATCCAAATCGAGAAAGAGGAGTAAATTTTGAGCTGTTTCTGGTCAGATCACTTTGGGAAAAAGTTGCCAAAGGTCATAATTTCGGAGATGGAGACCACACACTGGACTGAACAGGGGAATGTTCCACTCGTGTTTAGATTCTCAGCACAAGGCAGGTTTAATGATTTGGTTGCAAGATAAAGAGAGGTGGTGATATCATGCTGGATGGGGTCTTGAATGTTCCAAAGGAAAGGGTCTGTGTATTTGAATTTCGAGCCTCTGAGAAATTCAGTTTCTGCTCTGAAACACTTTCAAGACCCATCTTCAACTTCAACCCTAAAGGGAGAAAAAGAACAGGAAGCAGAGATACTTTAAGAACCTTGTCAGGATGAAGTAGGTGCAGTGATTCAAGGAAGGTCCTCGCTTCTAATGGACCAAAAGGTCCAAAACCTTTCTTATTGCAGAAGAGGAATCTGAGTCGGAGCTCTTTCCCTCTAATCAGTCTTTCAACTACATGTTGAAACAAGTCAGAAAATAAAAAACAATCCAATATTCAGCTAATTGCATGTGAACGGGCCGATCATCCGTTCTTTTCTTTTCCCCTGCTTTGATAGAGTTTCTCATTAGGGTGCCTAGCCAACGTAAATGCAGTTCAACTCGGAATACAATTCGCATACGTTGCTCAGCATGATTGGCCTGAAAAGGCTAATGACTAAAAGGAGCCTTGAGGCAATTATAATCTGGAATTAGCTAAGAAAACATACACAGTTGAAAGTCCCTGTCTACATATTTTCCTAAGACCATCTTTCATGCCAAAACCGGCACAATTTGGTCTTTCACCAGCTAAAAACCATAGCCCCATACACTTTTCAGAAAATTCACCAGCATTTGCAATTACTCAAATCCAAAAGCTGCACCAGAATGAATGGTTCACAAAGACATAAAAACATGCTTCCTAAATGTAATCCCAATGCCACACCAACAGAATTAGAACACGAGGGCTTAAAGAGAAAATCAACCAAGTTTGAACCAGTCGTTTCTGCCCAGAATTTGTACGTACACCTAACACTACTACACTGCAACAAGTCAAATTTCTGGTGGGCGAGAAAGATATATGAAATCCATTTCCATTAACAAAAGGTTGTCCCCTTTTTCGAAAAAACGCTCATGAGGAAACAATCCTGCATCCCTACAAAGAGCCGTTGAGAATTGAACAGGAGACCCGCCAAGAGTGAGATTGGACATGTCTATCCTTGATCCTCAAAAGCTTTGGCAGAATCATTTGAACTTCCAAGCATGCCTCAATCATCTCAAACTTTCTGACCTTAGAAAGCTCACACCCACGGATCCCAAGGAAATAATCAAATAGCATCTCTGTTTACCATTTTGAGACTTACTTGTAGCTCAAAATAACATCCTTATCCATCTGCAAGGTACAAAAACAGTACTGTTAGTAATGTACATGATAACGATATCAGTCATCAACATGTGTCACTTACAGATTTGCCAAGTTCCTCTGCTTTCTCATCAGTAAAACCCAAGGACGATAGGATCATGTGACCTGCTGATTCCTTTTCAGACCAAATCCCAAGAAGCAGATGCGTTGTGGTTATTTCTCCACTTTCACCTGAATTTTCCACAGCTCTCAGTAAGTACAGCCGGATAAAAACATTTCTTTGCAACAAAGTAGACACGTGAAACCTATTAAAAGTAAAACCACATCCGTTCAAGCAGAAACTGGGTAGAATTATTGACAGCAAGGGTATTCGTGATAGATTGGACAAGCTGAACACCTGAACCCCACTTAGCAGAAAAAGGCTCTCTATCGTTCCATGAAAGCTTTGGGATAAGGCTATAGGAGTTGAAATGAGTAGGAGTTTGTCTTCTAAACAGGGAGGATTAGAATCAAATCAACTGGAGGACTATCGGATGTATCATGGGAAATGAAAAGAAGGAGATCCGAATTTTCTGGTACCGTTGATCAAATCACTGCTCTGACTTTACATAATGCCTCTCTTGATAAGCTAAAACTCCGCACAATATGTACAATGAAATATGCATCCAAATAATCTCAAGCAGAGATGCAGTCGATTGATAGCAGCAACTAACGGATGATTTTCAATTGCTTCAACATGGAATACACCCGGTTGGGCAAATGCTCGATATGCTTATGTGCTTCTTACAGCTTAAATTTTTGAAAGAAATGGACGCTCAACGGGGTATAAGAGCTTTGTGTCAAGATTCCCAATATCGTCATTCCCTCTTTCTATATGTCACCATTACTCCTTCCTATCCTCCACATATTGTGTGATGTGGTTATGTCAGCATCCTGTTCTTCACATGTAAGGTCTGGCTTCCAGGTGAGGGGAAGTGTTAAGATATATACTTGATATACATCCTAGGCACGTTTCATAAAAGATTAAACTTTTAGAGCAAAATAGGTCCTCAACACAAAAGAAAAACATCTGGTACAGTTAAACATAACCTATTGAAATCACAACATCCATAGATTCCTAAGGAGTAAGTACAAGTTCCATAGCATGGCCCGCAGTCAGAAGTAGGTTACCAGGAGATAGCTGACAGCCTCACTTAGAGCTGAGAACTATAAATCTCCACCATGTCTCCTACAAGGGAAGCCGAGGAACTATGCCCTCTTTTCCCAACCAAAGACTTAACATTCTATCGTCTAAAGGGTTGCCAATGCTAAACCCCACCTCTAGGGTTCAAATTGACCGAAGCTCATCCAACAGATAAAGCAGCCCATGCCTTTCTAATAAAGCTACAAAAGACACATGAAATCGAAAATACCTGACTTTAGTTTTGCATCAACTGCCCAATCAAGGGCTCGCTGCGCTTGCTCGGTCAATGGAGGATGCTCGGGGCTGAAAAAGTACATGTCAGACTTCCCTAGCAAGTTCACTGTTTCCTCTCGAACCTTGAATAGCGTAATTCCATTAGCCCTCAAAAACTTTGCAGCTAGGCTAGTGCCTGAAGTAGGAATTAAATCAACTAGAGTCAGTCCCAAATTTTAACTAAGGGAACTGCATAATTTAGAAGAATTTACAAGGCAGTGAGGAATATATGAAACGGAAGGGAATGCTCCCTTTTTCATTATACAGTTTGAAGCAGCAAAGGAGCATGATTGTACAAATGGTGACATCAATTTTCGGCAACAAGACTGGAAAAACAATGGCACGTAGTATGACCAAGTTTTTGTTGTGAAATTTGCCAATTTGCACGGGAAAAATGATTATAGCACACACAAAAAAAAAAAAATGACGAATGGCGTGATTTGATCAATTTGACTTAGGCCACGAGGAGAAATGACACAATTCCACTAATAATCTAATGGATGGATTACACAGTCCTAGTGTCTCATATTCAAACAAAGCCCAATAACACCCATTGATACTTATTTTTCAATAGCTCACTGTTTAATCTCTGTGTTCTCACATAAATTCACTCAATCTCACAGAAAAACTCTCTATACAATCTTGTCAAACCTCTACTTTCCCCAGCTCAGGTCAGACC
Source organism: Lenwebbia sp. NSW1173648 (assembly GCA_029784005.1). Classification (NCBI taxonomy): domain Eukaryota; kingdom Viridiplantae; phylum Streptophyta; class Magnoliopsida; order Myrtales; family Myrtaceae; genus Lenwebbia; species Lenwebbia sp. NSW1173648. The sequence goes on along the minus strand of JARCGZ010000008.1, from coordinate 973,952 downwards.
AACAGCCGACTGAACACAAACATATTTCAAGCCTTCTCCTCTTACCGACCTTCCATGCACTTTGGTCAAATCAGTTTGTAAAAGACACTAACTTAAATTTTTGTTTACTGCAAAACAAACTTATAGATCCCTCATGGACAAAAGATATTATATTCTCATTCAAACCAGTTGTTGAGCACAATCTACACCTTTGTGCATGCATATAAATGATATCACAATTTTGAAGTTTCAGTTCCACCAACCTGAACTTCAATCAAACGTTTGTAGGTTGCTCAAAGGATCAGTTACAAATTCAAAGGTCCAAAATTGCTCTTAGAAACCGTTTAAAAGGAAAACTGTAGTAAGCCTGAAATCCAATTATTACTAACCCTCGACCAAAATCCCCATGAGAAGAGCTTCAGTGCCGGTATTTGGATACTTGAGCTTCCTCGCTTCCAACTCCGCCATAGCAAACGACTTGATTGCTCTTGCCGACCATCTAACGATCATCACTCCATTCAAGAAACCCAGAAATTATAATCAACTATCGACAAACAATAGCACGCTTCTCCTCGATACTGACAATCGCATATTAAACACACGCACGCACGCACTCGGAAAGACTTGAACTCACTTTGGGAGCTTGTCAGTAACTGCTCTCTCTGGTTTCCTGCGAACCCAAAAGCCAATAAAAAAAATGCTAGATTCGAACAAAAAACATCTCCAATCGGAATTACTCAAAGGTCTAACATACCCGGTGGGGAGACTCAGCAAGACCGTCGCCACGGTAGAATTGAATCTGCGAACGAGTTGTCTCGAGCGGAGAGGAACGACGGAGAGCTTGTTCCCATTGAACGAGCTCGCCAAGCAGCTCGGTCTCCGATTCCACGCGAGCGAGACAGGGGAATCGCGTGCGCTTTTAGGGATTGACTGAGGATTTGAGGGCGAATTTGGGAACACAGAGAGCGAGCGAGCGGCCATTAATCCTCTTCTTCCGATTCCTGGACCAATGCGAAGTGGAGATTGCGAGTTTCGCTATCGACGATGATGTTTTTTCAGTTTCAGAGAGCGGTGAGAAGCGGTTTTAGTTTGGCAATTGAGTCTTAAAAGTTAAAGAAAATGCAATCAAATCATACTCACTTATCAAATTGGTGCAATCGAATTCTTCCATTAACTTCATCTAATTTATCTAACAAAAAATACCGACATGACTTCTTTTTTATTAATTTTTTATCCTATGTGACTCTAACGTGACTAAGACGATATTATTTTGATCTAAATATGGTTTGTCAATATAAATTTTATTTTAATTATATTAAAAATAAGCAAAATTTAAAAAAGTACAAAAAATAAAAGAAAAAAAAGGGAGGAAGATGCAAGTGAGGGCCTGCAAGCCCCGTCCAGATCTGGTCGACGCTCGCGGCCCTTGTCCATGGTCGGTGGGGGTCACCGGGCCAGGCGATCCTTCATGGCGATGGTGGGGTGGCGGTGGCGCAGCAACCCTCACCTACATTTTTTTTTTCCTTTTTTATAATTTTTTACATTTTACTTATTTTTAAATATAAGTTAACTAAATTTGTATCAAAAAATCAGTTTTGGACTAAAAAGACACCGCTTTAGCCACGTAGCGCCACGTAAGATAGATAAATAATAAAAAAGGCCACATCAACATTTTCTGTTAGCCAAATTAGTCGAACTTAACAGAAGAATTCGATTGCACAAATTTAACAAGTTTTAGAACCTGATTGCATTTTTCGTGACAAGTGTTAAGACTTTCGATACACTTATTCCCATTTCAAATAACAAAGCCAAAGATAACAACTCCTTTGATGGGCGAGCATTTTGGATGTCATCTAATGTAGATATATGGACATTAAAAAAACCGTTTCTAAGAATGTTATCTTTGACTCGGATTAGAATGGAAAAATGACATAAATGATCCATGAAACTTTGGTCTAATGTGTAATGTGATCCATGAACTTTTAATTTATTCAATGTGGTTCATGAATTTTGATCTGATGTGCAATGTCATCTCTGAGCTTTTAATTTATTCACTGTGGTCCCTAAATTTGGGTCCAATGTTCAATGTGGTTCCTGAACTTTTAAATAGTTCATGTAACTTATGGACTACATTGAATATTTACCAATTGTTCGGAGATTCTATTGGACAATTAAAAGTCTAGGGACGATATTGTACATTGGGCCAAAGTTGATGATTAAATTGCATAAATTTAAAATCTAGAAATCACATTGCACATTACGGCTCCATTTATTTCACGAAAAATGTGGCATTTTTGGAAAATATTTTCCCAAAAAATGATGATATTTTTCGATGTTTGGCTGAAATCTGAAAACAAACCGAAAAATATTTTCCGTCGTTTGGTAAGGAAAATCAATTCTCATCGTATATGCCTTTTAATAATTTTAAAAAAATCATTTTCTTAATTATTTTCTTTTATCTTTTATCTTTTATCTCTTTTGTTTTTCTTTCTTATTTTTTTCTTTTTTCTTTTTTCTCTTTTGTTTTTCTTTTTTCTTTTCTCCTTTTTCCTTGCTTCTTCCGCTGGTGAGTGGCCACGGCGACTGGCCGCCGAGCCTCGCCACCAGCCAGCGAGCTCAAGGCTCGGCCGATGGGGCTCGCGGCCATGGATGAGCAGACCATGGACAGCAATGTCACCAATTAACCGTGGATAGCAGCATCATAGGCCAACCATGGGTGAGCCAAGCTCGAGAATAATGCTGTCCCTCATCCTCGGCCATCGACGGCATTGTTCGGGTAGATCTGGTTGGCCTTGTCTTCCCTGACCTCAAATGAGTCGTTGGCTGCAGATCTGGATCGGCAGCGAGTTCCTACCCTTGCGGCCTCGCCGATGGCGAGCTCGAGAACGGCAAGGCGAGCCTCGGCCTCGCCAGATCTGGCAAGCTCGTGGCTCGCCTCACCGCTTGGAGCTCGCCATCGAGGTGAAGATACCCAAGATCGCTGCTGGCAAGCGTGCAAAGAGAGATTAAGGCTTCGTTTGTTTTACGGAAAAGATTTTCCTGGAAAATATTTTACTCAATTTCTAGTGTTTGAAGGGCGGAAAATATGTGATCAAGGAAAATATTTTCCAGTCAACGAATAATTTCCTTCTAAAACTGAGGAAAATGATTTCCTTTTTTGAGAAGTGGAAATCATTGTCCTCATCTTTCCTTCCTCATCTCTTTCACACTTTCTTTGTTTATAATTATTTTTTTACATTATTTTTAAAATTTGGAAAATCTTATATTTGATATTTTCTTTTTTTTTCTTTTTGATTTTCTTTTCTTTTCTCCTTCTACCTCCTTCTTCCTCCTTCTTCCAGATCGTCGCTCCGTCCTCCTTCCTTCGGCCACCCTGCGATGCCCATGACTCGACCCGGCGAGCTCGAGGCTCGACTGGATCTAGCGAGCCCCGAGCTCGCCGGCCATGGCCGAGCTCGCGGCTCGCCGGCCTTGGGCGAGCGCAAGATCGCCGGGCCAAGTCATGGCCATTGCAGGGCGGCCGGAGGACGAAGGAGCGACGGTTTGGAGGAAGGAAGAAGAAGGAGAAAAGAAAAAAAAATAAAAGAAAAAAGAAGAAAAGAAAAATAAAAATAAAAAATAAAAAGAGATAAAAATAAATAATTAAAATTTCTAATTTTTGTAAAAATAAAAAACAGAAAAATAAAAAAATATTAAAAGGAGTTCACGGAGGAATCTGATTTTCCGTACTAAACGATGGAAAATATTTTTCGGGTTTTTTTCATAATTTAGCCAAATATCAAAAAATATTATCATTTTCCTAAAAAATAACTTTACGGAAAATATTTTCCGAAAGCGTCGTATTTTTTCGTGAAACAAACGGACCAGAGAGAAGGGGGATGAAGGAGAGAGAGAATGTGAGGCGTGAAAAGAGAGAGAACAAGGACAAAGGAGAGAGAATGTGAGGAGAGAGAAGAGGGAGAGAGAAAGGAAGATTTTTTCCGTTTCAAAAAGTTACACGCAAGGAAATCATTTTCCTCAGATTTAGAAGGATATTTTTCATTGACCGGAAAATATTTTCCTTGACCACATATTTTTGCCCTTTAAATACCAGAAATTGAGGAAAATATTTTTCAAATGGAGCCTACATGTTGAACCAAAATTTATGAATTAGTTGTGCTGGTACGTCCACAGAAATGTAGTTCGGAAGCAAAGATGACACGAGGCCCATGTTTTCACTACGTACGGTGGGCTGTCGGCCCAGGCACTTGGTCGCGTCATTTTGCTTCTGGACGACAGTGCTTATATACGCTCCACTCCACGCTCTTCCGCTAGAGCCTCGACCTTTCGTTAGCTGGCAGCCTCTCATTGGCCCAACCGGAAACCGAAAGGACAAATTCACCCCTAACACCCAAAATTAGTAAACTTAGAAACAAGTCGAGCCTCACGCCGAAATTTTGAAATTCAAAACTGGTTTGCACTCGCAGCTCGACTTTACAGTTTGCTCCCCTCAATCGCCATTAAAATACAAATCCCTCTCATCCGCTCTCAACGGTCCCTTTCTTTCCCTCAAAATCGCTCAAACGGTCGCCGATTGATTCCCTTCGGAAAGCCGACCTCATTTTGCCGACACGATTGGAAGAGTTGCGAGGTTCAGGTATGTCTTCAGATCTCCACCCGCCCCACCTTCACCCCCTACTCTAGGAGGCTCTGTTTGTTTGCGAGAATAGAGCAGATGAAGCTGACTCGGAGGTTGAGCGGATGAAGTAATCTGCAGCATTAGAATTTGAATGAACTTTTCCGGTCAGGATTACATTCCAGATTCCTCTGGAGTTTCGGTTTGGCGTTCTAAGTTCATTTGGTGGTTGTTGCGTGAAAGGTGAATCTGTAGAAATTTAGATAATGGCGCGTCGCGTGAGATTGAGCTGGAGAGAATGCTCGTGTTGGCTGTTGTTGTAGTTCTCATGCTCCGTCGAACTTAGTGCTATCGAGCGATTTGCATGACGCGTGCGATGTGAAGTGGAGGTCACGATAATTCGGAACTTGAAGGGCTGGACATTTTTAGTTTCAATCTTTTCAAATTACGGTACCAGGGATGACGCAGTAATTGGCTGATAGATGAATATATAATCAATTTATCGGATAAAAACGGGGTCAGAAGGAACCACCTAGCTCATGCTTTTTGTCAGTAACCATTGGAGCTTGATCTTCCTCCTTTTGGAGCAATATAACTCATGCTTCTTCTCTAGTCCTCAGAGCATTTCTCAACTGTTGCAGTTGCTTCGAAGAAGCTAGATGAAGTAATAAAATCCTTCGACAAAAAAATAAAATAAAAAGGAAGTAATAAAATCCATAGTTCCACTTTCTTTATGATGTTCGTAATTGTGGCGGGAGAATGCGATATTATCACTTATGGATACAATATCTGATTCACTCTGAGCAGATCCAATCAAATAATCAGGATAGAGATAGAATCAAATATGATGGAACCCGTGTCTTCATTTGATAGTCTCTCTGTAGCATAGAATGGAAGTATTATGGAAAAACTTTGGGTTAAGCTCAATCTCTTAAGGCATAGAAGCGGAAAAATGGATAGTCTTGAAAGCTTATTGCTCATGTTGATGACGTCTACTTCTTGCTGGCTTTTTACCTATCATGATGTAGTGTTCAGCTCCAAAGATTCCTGAGAGTAACTACGTGTGCAGTTCTTTGGCAATGTCTAACCTCCTAAATGAGCCATTGTTCAAAAAGGAAACAACATGTGGAACACTTCTATACGAACTCCAGGTTTTTCAACAATATCATCTATTTTCACTCGTTATCTGAATTCGAAGATCAAATTATGTTAACCCATACACTAGTTTGATTTATTCGCTTAAACCAAATGCACAGGTAATCTGGGATGAAATTGGAGAATCTGATGCTGACAAGGATAAAATGCTGCAAGAGCTTGAACAAGAATGTCTAGAAGTATACAGAAGAAAGGTAGACAAGTCAAACCAATCCAGAGCCCGACTACGACAGGCAATTGCCGACTCCGAAGCAGAACTGGCAGCCATCTGTTCGGCATTGGGGGAGAGACCATTACATACAAAGCAGGTGGATATTATGAAATTGTTTACAAAATTTTTTCTCCTTGAGATATCAATTCTAGTCTCTGCATATGGCTGGTCTGTGGCGCTAGGAAGTGCACTCTCTGATGTATGTAAGCTCTTTATTGTTGTGTTGATTGATTTGACACATGTATTGTAGTTTGTCTAACAAGCTAGGGAATTCAATCTTCCTGTCAGTGAATATACTCCTCTCATAAGTGAAAAGCATTGCAAGGATCTGAAGACAGTTATAAAAACCTACTTTCAATCTCTGTGGCCTAAAACCATACCATTACCCATACCCCCCAGTCGTCCAAAAAATTTCTTATTATAAGAACCCAACCCCGCGGCACACACCACTCTCGCCTGTGTCTGCACACAAAACACAAAGGAAAGGGATAAGCCAGAGAGTTCTGTGTTTGATTAGAAGAAGAATATCTGAGAAAATGAGACTACAGAGTTTGTGCATGCTTTCGTCTGGATGGAACAACAGAATTCGGAAAGTGAGAGTTAGAGTAATGTCTGCTGACATAAAAATGATTGAAAAACTTGCAGCAGTTACTAATTAATTATCGAGGTCCATTTGATGATTGTTCCGGCTGAAAATATATGTCACCCTTTTGATGATGTATTCATTGGGTTTTATCAGAAATTGACCGCATCTTCTGCAATATTTTCATCATCGCCAAGCTTTTATTGTGGAATAGAATTTGCTATTATTCAACAGAAATATTAGTGGCATTCTTTTTCATCAGCCTGACCAAAATGTTGGAAGCTTGAAAGAAGAATTCAAGAAAATTCTCCCACGATTAGAGGAGATGAGAAGAATGAAATGTGAAAGAAGAAATCAGTTTCTCGATGTTTTGGAGCAAATCCAGAGAATTAAGACTGAAATATGTGGATCCCTCGACCCGACTCCTTCTAAGACAAGATTGGATGAGACAGACTTATCATCAAGGAAGCTTGAAGAACTCCATAGAGCTCTTTATGAACTTCAAAAAGAGAAGGTTCACTGAGTTTATCTAGTCAGTCATTTCCTTACTACTGCATGTACATATTCTAACTTTCCTCCTTTTCTCTTACACAGGCTGAGCGCTTAAGGCTGGTTCAAGATCATTTGTTTACAGTAAAAGCTTTGTGTTTAGTGCTTGATCAGGATTTTAATCAGATAGTTTCTGAGGTCCATGCCAGTTTAGCTGACCCTGAAGGACCCAAGGATATGAGTGACAGTACAATTCAAAAGTTGGCTACTGCAATACAAAAACTTCGAGAAATGAAGCTTCAGAGGATGCAGAGGGTAACTATTTATTTGGATTATTAATCTTGTTCATCCCTAGTTTTTGGCTTTAAGATCGTTTTTCATTTGGCCAGCTTCAAGATCTTGCAACTACCATGCTGGAGTTATGGAACTTGATGGATACCCCAATTGAAGAGCAGCAGATGTTTCAGAACATTACCAGCAATATAGCTGCATCAGAACATGAAATAACTGAACCCAAAATGCTTTCTGAAGACATCATCAATTATGTGAGTCACTTTAACAGAATTCGGATCTTGGGCTTTGCCATTGTTTAACGTTTCAAATAGATCTGTTCCTGGATTAATAAGATGCTGTGCAGGTTGCAGAAGAAGTAGCTCGTTTGGAGGAGTTCAAGTTGAGCAAAATGAAGGAGCTTGTTTTGAAGAAGAGATCGGAACTAGAGGAGATATGTAGGAAGACTCATTTAATCCCAGAAGCTGATACTGGGATGGAATATGCTATTGAAGCTGTAGAGTCTGGTAATATGTCATTTTCTTGGATTTAATCCAGGTGCCTTCAATTTGAAATGGCTCATGGCTGTACTTATGACATTTGGTGTAGGGACTGTTGATGCTGCTTGCGTCCTTGAGCAGATTGAACTTCGAATTGCTGAAGTGAAGGAGGAAGCATTGAACCGTAAAGAATTGCTGGAAAAAGTTGAGAAATGGTTGGCTGCTTGTGATGAAGAGTGCTGGCTTGAGGAGTATAACAGGGTGAGGTGTCTTTGGATCATTTATTTATTCATTCTTCTTTTTTTTTGGGTCAGTAATTGATTCCTTAAGATGCACTTCCTTAATTGCGACTGTTATTTGACATTCAGGATGAGAATAGGTATAATGCTGGAAGAGGAGCCCATCTTACTCTGAAGCGTGCTGAGAAAGCTCGTTCATTGGTTAACAAACTACCAGGTATCAAGTGCAACAATGTTCTTGGCCTCCATCTTCTAGATGTAATGAGCATCAAGGATTAACATGAGTCATACTGCATTCATATCTTAAAGTAATATATCCAAACTAACTTCATACTATACCAATTATATCATGGTGGAACAGCGATGGTAGAGACACTGACTGCAAAGACAGTGGCTTGGGAGAGGGAGAGAGGCATTGAGTTCTCATATGATGGGGTACGGAAACTTTAAGCCTTCAGGAATCTGGTCCCAAGTACTACTCTCTTCAAACTTATCTGTATTTTCTTACATCCTTTTTGTATGCTTCTACGCAGATTCGCCTCCTCTCTATGCTGGAAGAATATACCATTTTGCGACAAGAGAGAGAGCAAGAACAACGTAGACTACGAGTATGAATATGAGAAATTCTATTGCATTATATAAATTATGATTTAATCTGAGTCTTAATTGATTAGACTCAGAAATAGGTTCTTTCAGGGTGAGTGTTCTTCTTGGTGTTTAATGTGATTGCAAATAATTATTCATTTTTCAGGATCAAAAGAAACTTCAGGGCCAGCTGATTGCGGAACAAGAGGCACTTTATGGATCGAAGCCAAGCCCCTCAAAGACTCAATTGGTCAAGAAAGCTCCTCGGATGTCAACTGGTGGTGCAACCAGTAGAAGACTCTCACTTGGAGGTGTAACTCTTCATACTCCCAAACCTGATCCATTGCGTTCGATGAAAGGTACTCCTAATGCACGCCCACTTCGTAAGAGTGACCTTGTAAACCAAGTCGACCAACTGAACAACTACAAGGACAATGCCCAAGCAGCATTATCAGCAAGTGAGTATCTTTCTACTGATACCCTCGCTGATCAAATGAGATGATTATAATTCAAGAAAGGGTAGTTAGTTAAATAACGGGAGTCTGCTGCAACTAGCTGGTAATTATATGAAGGTGACATTTGAACAGAAACAAATGCGAAACTTTGTGCTTTTTCGCAAGTGCATTCACTTGGAAAAATGTTTGCCTTTCTGGTTTTGTAGCCATCAAACTCGGTAGAATTCTTGCTTTCTAGTGAGATAGAGAAATAGTTATTTCTTGAAGAGAGATTTTCATGCTAAACTCATGAGATAGAGAACTAGTTAAACAAAGTCATTAACCAAATCAACTTACGCAAGGCTTATTCGTCTTGGAAAAGAAACGAGATCGTCCGATCTTTTCTGCAAATTTCAAAGTCCCCGCGTGATAACATCTTACAGTGCTTTTATATTTTTGTCAATGTTTGTATAGGTAGAAGAGGGTTGGATGTTGCCGGTCTCCCATTGAAAAAACACTCACTTGATGCTGCAATGGCTAGTGAACTTGATTCACCATTGATAAGGAAACCCTTCTCACCTGTGTCGCCTGCCGTATCAACGAAGATGAGCTCGACAAACGTGATGGACAATACATCAGTGAGACAGGATGAGCCATTGCAGAAAATATTTTCTAGTACCAACAACGTGTTCAGTACCCCATTGAAGACTACTACCATGAATGGCGAAGAATTTCGGACTCCAAAAGTCATGGCAATTCCCGTTCCAACTACACCTTCCACAATTTCAATCCCCATGCAAACAACAAGTACACCAGCACTGGTGTCGCTGCCCTTGGGTGCAAACTTAGTCAAGGAGATTGCTGAAGAGATAGAGTACTCATTTGAGGAACGAAGAGCTGGGTTTGTGCTTCCTAGAGCGAATATAAAGCCAATGATCCAAGTCTGACCGAAAATATTTGGGGGTTTACTGTAATTAAGATTGTTCTATTGCTTGTCCGTTGACCTTGGTTTCTGTTTCTCCTTTTTGGTGTTTGGGATAATTCAAGTCAATTGTAATTGGCTGTACTGTCTAGAAAAATTTGACGTACACTGAGTTTGTAATTCTTTCCGCATGGGAACTTCCGATCTTCATCAGGTTCTACTACATGCATCGAAAAAAACTGCTTGATGCATCAAGAAATCGGAGCTCCATTTCGAGATTAATGTTTCTGAAAGTGCTCCTCTGTTATTGTATGCCAAAACAACGTTTGGAGGGAATGGACCAACCGATACCAATCCTCCTCGGACACGAGCAGAGGCAATCAAGGTTGAGAGTCCCTCATTGTAAAGAAGGAGCAATCCTGGACCGATCCAGAACTTTCCGGCGTCACAAAAAAATCGTTATGGTCAAAAGGGATTATCCATGAAAACAATCCTGAATTGCATCTTCTTCCTTATCATATTAACTTGATAAGTTACCATCAAAACCCTGATCATTCAAATCTTCAATTTAAGGGCCGGTTCTTGCATAATACAAATCCCAGATGGACCTGGCGAATATTTGCCATTGATCATGTGACCCCTGTTTTGTCGAAAATATCCGTGACGAAAGATCTTTTGCCAAATGATTAATCGGGTTCTTCTCCTCCTTCCTTGGTTTCCCACGTTCGAATCTGCAAAGCTGCAACTTCTGACCTTCCACCGACACTGTTGCTCAACTCCACGAGCCATCGCCCTTGCTGTCGCCCAACCCCAACGATCGCGGCTCAGCCAGGTCTGGCAACCCCAAATGGGGAGGGTCGACGGTCAATCTTCATGGCCGTCAAGCTCGAAGCGGCTAAACTTCAAGCCATAATCAATAAAGGGTCGTCCAAAATACCAAAGTTACATAAGAAGGGACGACATTGAACCCGAATTTCGTAAAGTAACCATGTTTTAACAAACCCATTTGACTAATCTACCATTCCACTCTTTTTTTCATTTTTCTTTTTCGTAACTCTCCTTTTTTTAGGAAATTTTTTTTAATAAAGGCCCGATGTGCTATCATTTTCTCAAATAAAGTACTGAAATGAACATTGTTTCAAATGAAGGCCTGAAGTTGCTATGTCAGTTTCAAAGAAAGGTCTGACATCACCAAGATCAAGGGCATTTTCATCCTTTTTTTTAAAAAAAAAAATTCTATTTTTTTCGTTTCTTTTCGCCGGTGGCCGGTCTCAGGCAATGGCCGACCACAGACCGGCCATGGGCGATGCCCGAAGAGGGCTGGGCGAGGGTCACCCTTATCAGATCCGGCAAGGGCCACCCTCTCCGAGCCGGCCTCTCCTGGGTGGCTCTCGCTAGATCTTGTCGAGGGTTGCCTCGTCCGTGTTGGGGTGTGGTTCATACTCCCCTGCAACAGGAAAGCACGCGGGTCCCGCTTTTACGTTTTAAGGATGAACCATGATAAAATTTCGTGTCTTGATTTCTATTTCTCACTGCTTTTACGCTTTACTTCGTGTTATTGTGCGCCGATCCTAACAGTCCGCGGCCAGCGAGGACTTGGTGAGGCAACCCTCGCCGGTGGGTGGCGATGGTTGCCGGCCGCAACAAAAGAAAAAAGAAATGAGAAAATAGAAAACATTTTATTGTTTTCTTCAAAATGGTGATGGTGACAAACAACGCTCTCGATCGAGGATTATGCATTGAACCGTGTGTATGCATTCCTCAACAAGGAAAAAACGTGTGGAAATTTCACTTCATTTTAACGAGGAAGAGATCGTGATGAGTCATTTTAGTGGCCATAAACTTCTGATTAACGTGTTTATACCCATCTAGACTTTGATGCCTTTGTTAGCTATAACGTAATTCAATTATGAGAAAATTCATAGTCAAAGGATCTTAGATTTTCATGATTTATTCACAACAAGAGGGATTAAGGCAATCTATTCATAGCAATAACTTGAGAATGCAATAACCTCGTGAAAGGAATAGCATGACAGTCCCAATGGGACAGCTTGAGGAGATGTGCAGATAACTACTTGACTGAACCACAGCTCAGAGACACAAGCCTTCTGACACAGACAAATGCCTAGACCCTCGTAGCCAAATATGCTCGGTGTATCGGAGAGGATTGCAAAACAGTGTTTTGGCTAGTGTGGTAGATTTCTGTTGATCAGGTGTCACTAAATTGACATTCCTTCTTGCGACATGGAAGTACTTATTAAGCAGTACATATTTCCTCTTTATACTGAACATTTAACCACATCTGCAACTAAGTTCCATCTTGAGCTTTGTCTGTTTTTAATTCGCTCAAGTATCAAGCGTGTAAAAGCTTAGAAGGAATGATAGTCTTCTTGGTGAAATTATGGCTCCGGCTATGTTTATTGGTGTCGGCCTCGAGCTGGAAGAATACATTGTATTGTAAGCTTCTCTCATATATCCGGGGCATAAAAATTACTGGAATAGGTTCCTTAACATTTCAAACCAAGTTTCCTCAAAAACGATCAAAAGAAGCAACAGTTCAAACCCTTTAGTAAAGTGGCTCCATGTGAATATAATCTATAATTCTCTGAGAAACTGGCATGAAACACCACAACTGTCCTGCCGGTTGGTGTATACTTAGCACCCCCATACAGAATCGTCAGACCGTAGTAATGACTTTTTGTTCCAAGAGAGAAAGTGAAGAAAACAGCAGCCAGCTGCAACTGCATGAGGATAAAATCCTTGAGGGCCCATAAGAAATCCCTTTTCAAGTCCAATCTCAATGACCATTGGCAGGCCAGTTAAAAGCCCTAACTGAATGAAAGATTTGTGATGCGAGAGTTGTTTCCAATGATTGTATGTTCTGAACTCTAGCCTCAAGAACGAGCGCTCTCTCCAACCCACCAAAGTACTAGGTAGAGCTGGCCATACAGGATGACATAGATTCCAATGACACAGATCTGTGCAAACACATCACAGACAGCCGAAATTAGATTTTATCATGGTGCTTCCAAGCAAAAAATATATCATCAGGAAAATGCAACTCGAATTAATGTAAGGGGATTCGATGAACAACTTCCACATAGTATCCACTTCTGGAATAACTTCAAATAGGTTACGTATCTCGGGAAAATCTGACGATACTAATTACATACGTCCAGCCTCTAGCTTTAATGGTAATATTAATCGTAACGCGAAATATCCTTTCAAGCAAGTACCAGGCTACTGAAGTAAGAGCCAATTGTTATGAAGTAACATGATAGCATCCGGAAGAAATCGAATTGCCGTCCTAGCCGGTACATATCACGGCTTAGAGTCTGCTCGCTGTTCCCATTAGCCACTTTTGCTTCCAACTTTGAGATCTGATTTAGGCCTACATCCCGACCTTTTCCTACTTGCATATACTCGTGATAAGTAATACTCCCTCGCCTAAGAGTACAGTTGAATCCTACACAAGGAACATGTCAGTTGGTCCTTTATCAAACTGACAGTTGCCTGTTTCTCCCTACCCTTACACATATGGAAAGAAGGAAAGAAGACAATTGCTTGATCAAAGAGTACTACAGTGACAAAGTTATACCAGCAAATAGATCCTCATGAGATGATGAGAGAACATATCCCTACCTGAGAGGGTTGGCAAGAAGCCTCTGACTAATTTGGGCCTCGCTGGTGGGAAAGAATAACTTAAAGCACCAACACTTTTCCTAGTCATCAGATTACCTTCCAGTAAATATGTGTTAGTATAGTAGGAGGTCGATGTCCTTTCTTCTGGTGGAATTCTTCTAGAAGGTTTCTCATCTTCATAGCTTCCTCCCAATAATTATCCTATTAAACCGAGCTGTTGAGCTGGAAATAGCCAGATCATCGGGCTTTAAATACGTAGGAAAGTTGACTGATTGTTAGGAGTAGATTTTTTCCTATTTGGGAGGTTTTTGGTTCCGGTTAAAACCCACAAATTATGGGATTGTAATTGCTCTCCTATTTAGGCTTTGTTTCCTATTTTGTTTGCTAGGATTTCTCTGTGTATTAGCCTATAAGTATAACACTGTAAAGTAGCAGAAAATATGAATGAGAATAAGAATTTCCCTCCATAAAAAATCTCTTATGGTATCAGAGCTCTAGGCTTGATTTCTGGATTTTAAATTGCAGCATTCATTGCTGTGGTTTTCAGCCTTCATTATTGTCTATTATTCTCTAGAATTTTTTTCCTCCATACACAGCCTTCATAGCCACATTACTGCTCTTGTTTTCTTCCTAACCTTCTCTGTCCAAAATGTCCACATCCGAAACCACACCCAAAGTCACAGTTTCTACCTCTTCTACCACGAACCAATCGGAGGAGGTCGCCTCAAAACACATGACAAGTGATCTTCAAAATATCAAGCCAACCTATAGATTGAATGAGAAGAACTATCTCAAGTGGTCACAATTTGTCAAGACGTACTTGATGGGCGAAGGAAAAGTCAGTCCTTGGGACAAGAACCAAGCAAGGAGATCCTGATTTCGATGTGTAGGATGAGGCTGATTCCATGATCATATCATGGCTATGGAATTTCATGAAACCAGCCATAAGCGATACTTGTATGTTTCTACCAACAGAAAAGGAGATTTGAGATGCCATTCGACGAACGTACTCAAAGGCTTGTGATGCTGCCCAGGTGTATTCCAGTTTTAGTGTCCAGAAGATGCGGCCATTTTGAAGAATTTTATTGAAAATGATCGAGTCTACGATTTCTTAACTTGGCTTAATTCTGAATTCGACCAAATCAGAATTCAAGTACTTGGCAAGGAGGAAGTTCCATCATTGGAGGAAATTGTTTCCTTTATCCAGGCAAAAGAAAGTTGTCGATTCGTCATGCTCGAACCATAAGCAGTAGAAGGGTTAGCCTTGACAATCGGAAAGGTTGATGAAAAGGGTGACCTGCCAAGGAAAGACAACTTGTGGTGTGCCTACTGCAAGAAGCCGAGACATAAAAAGGAGCAATGCTGGAAATTGAATGGAAAACCAACTACTTCAGGCCGAGAGTGGGTGAACTGGGCAACACAGCCAAGGCCCCGGGTTCACCTAACTGAGCAAGCTAGTTACGAAGAAGTTCAGGAGAAAGCAACCTCTAATAGTGAGGAGATTGGTACATGCTCACTGATACTCTCAGGTAATTCTTGGGTTATTGATTCAGGGGCTACTGATCATATGACTCACATCTACACTTGAATTAGGTATGTTTCTCAGTCATTACCTGACACTTGAATCGGGTGTGACGAATCTCAGAGTAGCCTCAAATGATGAAAAGCATAGGGTAGTGGTCTCGGATTTGCATGAACATCTCTAGAAAATTATTAATTGCACTTAGATTGAAAATCATGGACTAAATTGAAAAGATTTTAAGCCCAAATGACCGAACCAGGAATCGCCCGAACTGGACCGAACCGGCGGGTTGGGTCCAATTCTCGGGGGTTCTGATCCGGTTCTTGGTTCCATAAAATTGGAACGGGTTACGGTTGGTGAGGTTTCTGGTTTTGGGGGGAGGGATCGCACCGCCGAGACCGTAGTTTTTCTTCATTGTGCATTTGTTGTACCCATTTGCATCGACAGAGATCACATTATGCTGGGTGTTGTCGTAGGTGAAAATTGCCATTTACATCAATCATCAAAATTTGTTCAATCTAAGTTATGGAAATTTCGAAACCGCACGAAAAATTACCAAGACGTGTACGAGACAATGCTGGACAACTTTTATGTTGGCAGAATTTTCAAAAAATGTACGAATTGGTATAGTTTAATGCTTTTCTCAGAAAATTCTTTTAAGAAAACAGATTTGTCAGGTTTTTATTTTTGACACATTTGGCCCATCAAAACTTCGATTCGGGATCTAAAAATTTCACACTTTTTGTCATATCGATTCAGTCTTTCACTGAGAGAGAGAGAGAGAGAGAGAGAGAGAGAGAGAGGCAGGCGCTGGGTTAGGTACCGTGATCAAAGGACATAAACAAAGATGGTAAAAGTATATGGGTAAAAGAAAAACAAAATAAAGCCATACCTGCAAGAACTTACATATAACATAAATATAGTCACGAAGCTTTTGCATAAAGATGTACTTCTCACCACCCGCAGATAGAGACTTCTCAAGTGCAGTGATATTCAACATTGAGGAAGACAAATTCTCATCAGTCTTTGCCAAAGATGACATGGTTTTGCTGTGTGATTCTTGACAGGAAGCAAAAGAATCTTATACAAATTTAGGTACTCCAACTTCAAGGGGAAAAATGTTTTTCATAAATCAGGCCACATCATCAAGCAAAAGTAATTTTTCATGAAAATGGGTACCGAAATGACGTTAATTGAAATATTAACGTAACAAAGTCTCTGGACTCATTATCTTTGATTCGTGAAATCACATCTCAGCACATATACACCTTGTACTAGCAATAGGAAGATTATTTTGGCAAATGGGTCTCTTGCTACTGTTTCAGGAGTTAGAGATGTCTCTATCACACCTAATCTTGTCCTTAAAGATGTCCTTTATTAACGCCGTTTCCAACGATTCCGTTCTGATTCTAGCGGTCGATATTATCGGCCCTTTGGAGTATCCTTACACTTGCCTGGATGTTTATTGACACCTGAATTTTGATCGCCTTTTTCCTTAGAAAATTGATAGAAAATCTATAAAAAGTCAAAAAAAAAAATTACAAAATCAACTTTGGAAGTCTTGGCCAAGCCTTAGGAATCAATTTGGAACAAAAAAATAATTTTCATTAATTAAAAAAAAAGGTCTGATTACGATCAAATTGATCGTTTTTTAATGTAAAAATCAATCGGACGGGTCCGGTCCAATTGAGGCGGCAACATCATAGAAGCAAATCTTGCTTTGTTCTCACGAGCACACAAGGACGCCCAATGAGAAATGGCCCAAAATAGAGCTTCAATCCGCAAGGCCCAAGAGAGAATTCCTCGTGCAGACCATTCTAGAAGCTTTTGTTCTCGCCTAGCTGGCTCTGAGCACGTAAAGGGCCAAAAAAAAAAAAAAAAGGACTCAGCTGGCATGGCAGGAAAAGATTCCAGAAATCTGTTGGAGGGTTTTTGGATGTGGAGGAGCTCGTGAGAGGGAGGTCATTCCTGCGGGAACTCGCGTACAAAAAGACCCAGAGGAGGAGAAGGAAGAAGGGGTCGGCTCTATTGGTGAGATGGTTCCAGCGAGAGGGAGGAGGGCACATCGAGAGCAAAAGAGAGGGGAAGAGTTGGAGAGTCTTTTTTCTCTAAAAAAAAAACAGAGAGAGAAACGTGAGTGGGGGTGAGAGCTTCTGAGTGAGAGAGAAAAGAGGAGATGAGGTGGAGAAGACCAGGGAGGAAAACGATCTATCTCCACCGTTCCTTCAGGGTCCGACTCCGCCGCTCCGCCGCTTCTTCGCACGTCGCCGCCTCAGTCACGCCCGACCAATCACCTCGACCACAGCCGCTCAACGACCACTGGACCAGCACATCCCGCCTCCGAACATGTAAGCTTGAACCCCTTATCTTGCCCTGTTTTGATAGAAACATGGACCCAAGTTCGTCCACTTTGGCTTATACGCACGTTGATTTCGAAGGGATCGTTCCCCGTTCGCTTCCCATGCCGATTGTCGTTTGTTTCGTAGCCTAGATACTAGCTTGAGTTCGATGTGCGATCTGTGTTCCCTCGCACGTCACCTCCTCGTTGAGGCATCTAAGGCAGTCCCTTCGTTTATTCATTGTCGGAGAGTATGTCGAGCGTGGGCGGTGAACGTTCGGTGTCTGGTGTCGGTTTTGGGTGTGACGGACGCTCGGTCCGGCGCGGGTGTCCCCTGGCTTGGCCCGGGCGTGTCTTGGTTTGGAGTCGACGGTGGCGACTGCGTCGGGTGTTTGAAGTCGACAACAGTGGCGCGCTTACGGACGAAGACGACGTTGGTCGAAGTCGGTGGTCGGTGACGTTGGTAGAGCGAGCACAGTGAGCCCCCCACTGTGAAAAGTTGTCGTGGAGAGGATGAGGAAGACGACGCAAGGGGAAGAGGAATAAGGAAAAGAGTAAGCTATGGGGGGTTGGGCCGTGTGATTAGTCTATCTTGGTGTTGTGATAGGTGGAATTGTTTTCAACATTGAATTTTGGGAGTTGGCCCAATGGTGGAGAAAATTGAAAGGAAATTGGACCCGTTAGAAAAAGAGAAAATGAGCAAAAAGAATATATTTTGGGTCAGGCCCAATAGGTGTCCTTTTTCTTAGACCAACTTGGGCCCTTAAGGCCCGAGTCGGATTCTGGTCGAGTGGGCCGGGTCTAGACCCGGTCCGGATTACATTTTCTAGAATAAAATAATTCCCGAATAAAATAATAATAACAATTATATATATATATAATCGAAAATTCAAGAAAATCTCTGGAAATTTATAAAAATAGAAAAAGTCATAAAAATATAAAAAAATTAATTAAATTCAAAAAAATAAAAAATAAAAAATAAAAAATATTAAAAATCAACAAAAAAAATCCGAAAATTCTCGAAAAATAGGAAATGGGCACATTCAACTTGCCAATCCTATTTCCGATGATTTGGGTTCCTAATCCCTTCAAAATTGATAATTTTTTCCGTAAATTGTCTCCTGATCTTTCAAAAATGACAATTTTGCCCCTTTGGGCAAATTGTCTCCAAATCTTCCCAAACCCCTTCCAAACCTCCAAACACCCATTCTCTAAGTCATTAGGGCTATACTAGGGATGCCAAGTTGACTTCATCATTGGATCCTTATTTACGTATCTATCTTTACTGTTTTGTGATTGATAGGCTAGATATTCCCATTTGCATGAACTCCTAGGTTCTAGAGCCTTCTCTATCTTGAGCTATATGCATGAAATCATAGTTAGAAAATCACTCAACTTATGTACTGAAAGAGCGTCAATGGCAACATTTTGGCATAACTAAGTCTCCCATTCCAAATCTCTGGTTCCATTAGAGTCGTAAGGTTTCTCCCACCGCCCGACGAGATTCCCGATCTACCTTCCTCAAAGATCGGTAGCGACTCCGAAAGTATGTACGTCTATGCACATGTTACCCGACCGCACCTAAGGTCAAACTCGATTTTGAAATCCCGCCGTCGAGCGAGGTGAGGACTTGGGAGATTCCAAGCCGAAATTTGCAGATCACATTGGATCCGTAAACTTCGGTAATCATCCCTAAACTTCATCCTCTTGACGAGGTGGGTCGCGACAATGTTCGCTTGATATGATCCCCCACTTCCACTCAGGAGACTAGATGTTGTCAGCGAACCATCCGCAAGCAGATATACTCCTTGTCCTAACAATTGTTGATTGGACGAACTGAGTTTGGACACCAATCCTGCCACCATAACAGCAATCATCTGTTTGAGAACGTCAGAGAGATGGTTGACCACGTGGTTGGCAAACTCATTCTAATATTCCTCAAACATCCCCTTCATAGGGGCCACCAAAACCGGGCCTGGGGCCAACTACTTCCTCTCGTTGTCGGTAAGTTCCCGAGGTATGTCACCGAGAGCTCCACCTCGGAACAACATTGACATTAACCTGGCTATCAATCGCTGATTGCTGTGGAGATTGATTCTCGTTGGTGGCGCTGCCTTGATTCCTAGTTCTAGCTAGGGGAGTCAGAACTAAATCAAGAACTGAATTGAATCGAATCGAATCGAAATTTCGTAAATTTTTGGTTCAGTTCGATTCTCAATTCGGTTACTAGAAAAAATCATAATTTTTTTATCGGTACTGAACTGAAGTGTTCATGTATAAACTCATGTACTCACGGTTCAGTTATACTTCCGGCTTCTCAAACTCAAAGAAGCAAAACCCTAAATTCTCTCCGGTTTCCACTGCATCGCATCCTCTGTCTCTCTCGTTCGGGACACTTCTCGTGCAAGGCCATCTCGGTTTCGTCCATCTCTCCTCCGATCAGTCTTGGTCCAAGACTCTTTCGTCTCTCTCGGCTTCGTCCGATCTTTGTGGGTCTCCGAAACTACTATTGTCGCCCGCTAATCTCTTCTGTCGTGGGATTCTCGACTTCGTCCATCTTGGTTCTCGGTGATTTTCTAGGGTTTCAGCGAGTGCCTTCCTGCTCGTTGGTTGGGGATCACCGATCGGGTAAGTTTTGGGGGCGGACGCGAAGTTTCTCGTTGTTGGGGAGAGGGGTTCCTCTTTGTGGCTGTGGATTCGCTCATATTTCGTTCCTTGATTTCCTCTTTGTTTGGTTTTAGGAGGAGAACTGGACCTACGCAAGTCTGAGGTCATATTTCCTTCATTGATTTCCTCTTTCTTTGGTTTGCCTTCCAGCCCATCTCGTGGGGCTCATCGATCAGGTAATTTCTGCAGTTTTACTGGAGTAATGTTGTCGCCTTAGCCATTAAACAAGCTAGGTGTGTTACAGGTTCTCTTAAGTTGCGCAATGAGTGAGGGTGGTCGAGGCCATCTTAGGGTCAGCCATGGCTGGGAAATCTTAAATCTTAATGTTGAAATCGATGTTGAAACAGGGGGAAGAAATCAAAGCCTAAAGAGATGTTGGCAAAAGTTTTGCAGTAGAGAACATCAGGATGGGTTGGCTGAACCAGTACAGTTGTACGGTGACCCATGATTTGGGAAAGGTTGGGAGTTTAAGAAGAAGCAGAGCATGCTCTGCCTAAAATATGGAATTAAAGTTTAGGATTGACAAGTCGATGCAGTGTTTAATTACATGGACTGCAAAAAGTTTCAGCCATAACAATAAAGAATTGCTCTATTTGTTGCAATGGAGTTTAGCCACCGTTGCTTAGAACTTCAATTAATGTTAATCTGAAATCTTGTTCCTAGACTGAACTTGTTGCATTTTGAATGGCTCTCTTCTTACAAGTGTTTATTTCAGTGTTAAGCCTGTAAAAAGTGTTGGTAGGAAAAAGCTCAAGTGGAGCTTTGTTCTGTTGCTTATTATCCCTTTTGCTGAAGCCATGACCGGAAAATGAACTGCAGCTTTTGTCTGTTTCTTTTTGTCTTATCAGATAGTGTTCATCAACAATGTAGATAAAATGATCAAAAGCAAAGACCGCTGTATTCTTTGCTTTCTTTGTTGTGTCCTTATTCATTTTGTTATTATGCTGACTGCATGTTTTCCCCTTAACTAATAAATATGATCATCA
Organism: Lenwebbia sp. NSW1173648; assembly: GCA_029784005.1. Classification (NCBI taxonomy): domain Eukaryota; kingdom Viridiplantae; phylum Streptophyta; class Magnoliopsida; order Myrtales; family Myrtaceae; genus Lenwebbia; species Lenwebbia sp. NSW1173648. The sequence continues at coordinate 952,815 of JARCGZ010000008.1, read as the reverse complement.
ACCATTGACCCCTAGTTTTTGTTTTTCTATTAGACGAATAGGTATAGGTCTCTGTGTGGGGAAATTCTTGTTAAGGAATGTGAAGAAGAAGCAGGCATTCCAAGAAGCATTTCATGTGGGTAAGTAATCATTCTCATAGTATTGCTGTAAATGTTGTGCAGTATTTCTTTTTATTAGCTTAAACTTTCTGATGAGAATGGAGGTAAGTGATCAGGCTCACTGCATTGTTGTTAATATTGGGCAATATTTACTTTTCTCAGCTTAAACTTATAGATGATAGTAAAACTAGCTCCTTTCTAATTGTCTCTCTCTAAGTCTCTGTTATGTCTTACAAAGTTGCAAGTGTTTATTTCCATCTTCTCGAGATTCAGCAGCAAGGAACTGAATGGAGAAGAGAAGGTGGTGGAGATACAGTGTTCTGTTCTCATCTCTTTCACAGTTGGTGCATCGTCGAGTGGCTTAAGAGGAACAATTCTTGTCCATTCTGTCGCTGCAGAGTAGAAGAAGAAGAACCAGTCAGGATTCCCTTTTTCTTATGATGCATACGTGGTCATGTCCCGGATTTCTATTTACTTGTGTCAGAGAGCTGCTTGTATATGTGGAAGCTGTAGCTTTATCTTCTTTCTGGTTTAGTGGCTCGGTTTCATAGTTTGCGTTTGGTGATGTTCTCGTATGTTATGGTAGAATTTGCTTGAAGTTCTAGTGGAAAGTATGAAGTTACGTCCTATGTTTCATAGTGTTTCATTGTTCGCGCTCATGGATATACGAAATCGTAGCAAGGTTTCCTTAGTCATGCGCCATTTCTCCTTGATAGTTTAGTAAGCACTTGTTTTTTTCTTTTTTGGGTCGAAAAGTAAGCACTTGTTTGAAAGGTTGCAAATCAGTCGAATTCGCAGCCGGGATTCAAACCACCGATATATTTATACATGTGTATGTAACATGTCATTTATATCTACATTTGTAGAACTTACATTGAAGAATAAAATTTCACGAATTAATACTTAGTAATCAAACAATAGCATGATAAAAATGCCATCATTTAGCTGTGAGCTATGGAGGATCCAAAAAAAAAAACTGGAAAAAACCAAACTGAAATATGAGACCAAAAAAACATGTTAATACTCGGGTTATTCACTTGGATTTCAATAGCAAATATTCTGTGAAGGGTGAGATATGGAGCAAGAACAAAAGCAGCAGCAAAAAACAAAAAAAAAACAAAAGTCGAACCGAGAAGAGAACCAAACCGAATTGAGTTTTTCAGTTCGGTTTTATTCGGTTCAGAACGAGTTTTGGTTCAGTTCAAGCATATTCCATAATGGTTCGGTTCAGTTCAGTTTTTCAAAAAACTGAATCGAACTGAACTATTGACATCCCTAGTTCTAGCCATCAGTACTTCCTCAAAACGAATCACAAATGGTCTCACCGGGAGTGCCAAAAAGATATTTTGCCGTCTGCGACGAAATATCTTTCACCGAAGGAGTGGGGCTTTTCAAATTTGATGATTAATCGGGTTCTTGTGGCGATTCCAGACTGGAAGTAAATAAATGGGCTAAAGATAAATTGAACAGTAAAAGTAGATGCGATAAAAGTAAAGCAGATAAGATAAATTGCAAAGCAAAATTGATAAGTGTTGTTGATTGTGAATCTTTTACAAAAAGTTGTGTTCGACTATATATAATCAAGTACAAAATGCAACCGTCGGTAGTTACTTCCGCACGCACTATTTCTGGATCCCCGGGTTGGCTTTTCAGTAACTGCTTTTCTTATCATTTGGAAGATTTAAACAGACTAATTTGCTCTGCTTATCTGTCGGTGTGACATACCGATCTTGTTGTGTCACCGATGTTTGATTAAGTCAAGTGTCGGTTACACCATGCTGTTAGCCACCGATTCTTGTTATATTTTGAGGCTTTTAATGACATAGCTGGTTTATATCTGAAGCCCGGGCCGATTTTTGATGTCAACGCCCTCACTCAGGGCTAATTGAATCTACGGTTGTCCTTGACGCCATCCATGCAGACCGGCTTCATGCAAGTATCGTCCCTCGTTCGTGGCTCTGAAACTGAGAATGGGACAACCTAAGATGCAGTGCAGCTTGTCGAAAGATTCACGGCATGCTACTCTACCCACTGACCCTCCACAGTGGCATCCACCGTAAATATTGGGGAACGAGAGGGCTTTTGGGGATACCCTCAACCTAGTCAACTTTAGTTTAACTAAAAAGACAAAGTAGATGTCAGTAGTTGGAAGAATAGGCATGGCTCTGGCGTTAGCTTTACAGCTTTGTATATATTTCTTTAAGCGTACATAAATAAATAAAGGGTTAATTTTAAAAAATTGAAAAAAAAGGGGTTTTCTTTACCCAATTTGCAATATTATTTAATGTTCAAATTTATTAGCCCTTCCATTTGTTTGATCGCCTTTATTAAACTTCCAAGACGGACGTGAAGCATTTTCTTAACTGTAGTTTATACTTTTGATTTTGCAATTAAATAAACAATAATAAATTACCAATTTTGTTCACCCTATTTTTTAATGAATTTTATTTTTTTCCCAATTTCTACCTTATTTATTCATGCTTCTGTTCATGCTGAACCCCCAATTTTTCAGAGCTTCTGGGGAAAATCTGGTTTCATCACAGGGGTCTGAGAAATTTTTCTCGCTATTTTCTGGTACCCTTCTAGTAATTTTCGTGCAGTGAAGCTTCAGCAAGGGAGACTGTTAATTTTGCCAAGAGCTGTGGAGGTTTGTCTCACAGGACACTGGACAGTGTCTGCTGCAGTGAGTAAACCCTGTTTTTAGAAACTTTTTTGCAAGCAGGTTCTTCAGAGAGGGGTCTTTTTGGGTTCATTTGAAGGTGAAACTTTTTGACAGCAGGGTGATTCTCTCTTGGTTGCATGGTTTTTGTTAAATCTGTAATTGTGCTTGATTTTTTTATTTACGGTCTCTGTTTTCTAATCTGGGTATCTTTTGTGTAATGTGTTATTCTTGTTGAGATCGAACTGAAGACAAATTCAAACTGTAGTAAGTTTAGTTTCAAGCTTTAGGGTTTCTAGGGTTTTAGGTACTTGTCAATTGTTCCTGTATGTGATATGGAGGGCAAAGAGGATGTTACTTCTGGGGTAACACTGAAGGGGGATGAAGCTCCAGAAAAATTTAGAGTAACTCCTCCAGTAAGTGAACGTCCGGGACAAGTTGATGGACCCACAATGGTGGCGGCTCCGCCTGCTTCGACCGTGACACCGGTCAGCGCGGCCACTCCGAGCACAAAAGTAAAGAAGAAAAGAGGGAGGCCTAGGAAATATGGGCCTGATGGGGTGGCGTTGTCGCCTATGCCGATTTCCGCTTCAATTCCGCTGACTGGAGAGTTCTCGGCATGGCAACGGGGTAGAGGGCGGCCAATTGACTCCGTGAAGAAGAAGCATAAGTTTGAGTATGAGAGCCCAGGTAAATTAATGCAGAGTTTTGAATGTTGACCATTAGTTGAGGATCACAGCTGTTGTAAATTCTTTTTTTTTGCGACAACGAACGACTCTGGTTTAGTTTGTTAGAGTGATCCTGACTTTGAAAACGAATAAGTTTAAAGGAGCAACGCCCAATATAATGTGCATTGTAAGTTCCTTCTCATATCTGGGGCGGCTAAATAAAATAATAGCAATGTTAATTTCTGTCTTTAATGAATATTTCCGAGTAGACAGAAAAAATATGGTGTAGGCTACGCTTGCCGATGAAAGCATATTGACTAGCCCTTCGAATTCTTGTAATTTTGTTAATGAGCTAGTTCTGAATTACTGTTGGAGATTGAGGTCAGAAGTCATTGGATTTCCATGGTATTCAAAAGTAGAAAATCATCTGAGCAAGCGAAGGTAATATAGTAAATAAGTAAATTGCGTTAAGGCAGGAGATCAACATCAACATCAACATCATCTTTATCCCAAACTAGTTGGGGTCGGCAGGAGATAGTTTTGCTTATTGTTATGGTGCCAGAAACTATTTGTAAAATTACTTGTGACTTTTCATATCATGAAATTCCACTGTGTAAATGTAGTTTATTTGATTGATAGCAATTTCCATAAAGCGTCTTATTTTGTAGGTGAGAAGATTGCCTACTTTGTTGGTGCCAATTTCACGCCTCATGTGCTTACTGTCAATCCTGGGGAGGTACGTTCTGAAAACAACAACAACAACAACAGAAAAATGTCTAATAGACTGGAGTGAGCTATAGTAGCTGGTTCCACTGCAGTGCAGAATGTTGCTCTGTTTAGGTTCTCTAAGATACATGTGAATTAGATGGCATGTTCAATATCTTCCTAGCAGATGAGAATATGTTCTGTGTAAGAATCTCCGTACTGTTCTTATGATAACCTAACAATGATAGGTTTTCTAATCTCCAAATCCAATTACAAAGTGGTATTCCCTCTTGGTGATCTTATGATTGTTAAATGAGACAATCGAGTATGCCAGATGTGCTTTTGTAGAAAGCTATTGGTATTGGGTATATTTAAGTTGTGAATGGGCAAAAGGCCGAACATTCGGGACATCTTTTTTGCTTGAAATGGGCATATCATGCAATGCCTGGGAAGAAAGGTGATTGCGCGCGCGCGCACAAACACACACACACACAGCTTTGGGAGATAGTAAAGAGCCTTGTGAAGGATAATGATCAGATTAAATTACCTTTGCTTTAATTGCAGCATGTTTAGACATGCAGAAAAATGTAAAGGCTGATTTCAGGAGTGAGGGTTTTGTTTACTGGACATTTGTACTCAAACTTAAGGTATTCAACCACACAAATTGCAGCATGCTTAGACATGCAGAAAAATGTAAAGGCTGATTTCATGAGTAAAAGTTTGTTTACTGGACATGTTTACTCAAACTCAAGGTATTCAACCACACAAATCTTGCCTTTGTCCTAGAAGAATGACCTTCCATAATCCTTCTTTTGAAACTTTCACAAGTAAATTCTCAGAGCTCTAGGCATTAAGAGACTTAATCTACTTAAGTTGGGTTTTTCGCTTTCTTTCAATTCAATAAGAAACTTCCAGTGAGAGAACCAGCGGCTTTCTTTTGGCTTAGTTTTCATTATTTATTGTTGATGTCTGTTTCTACCTCTGCAGGATGTTACTATGAAAGTTATGTCATTCTCTCAGCAAGGATCTCGAGCTATTTGCATTCTTTCTGCAAATGGTACGATATCAAATGTGACACTCCGTCAACCAACTTCCTCTGGGGGCACTTTGACATATGAGGTCTGGTCCACTTATGCCTCCTTGACTTGAGCTAATTAAATGGATAGCAGTGAATTGAGATGTGCTTTTCATGCTGCTTACCATGTAGTTGATTTTCTTGCATTGCATCATTGGGTCAAGAGATCCCTTTATAATGGAAAACGTTGGGCAACGAGTTATTACTCCTATGATGCAAACTATAGACCTCAAGATTGTTGAAGGATTTGAGATCGATCAGTTATGGACCAATTTTGAGAGTTGTGCAGAGTTTTAATTAACTAAAATCTTCATTCAAGCCCTAGAACAAGGAATTTTTTTGAAAGGAGGTGATTGAGCATCAAGATTCCATTTGCTTTGAAACATCCATATGATCTATATCCGAAATATTTAGGAAGGAACATGAATGCTCTCCCAAGCTTGTTTTCTTCCTAAACTTCCCCCTAATATAGCTTCATAATTCAAAAGCAGCGCCGTCAGAAAACTGGGGAAAAAGAAAGACGTTTAATAGAGACATTTGGAGTGAAAAGGAAGGATAGAAATGGAACTGGCTTCCTGTAACGTGTGCTATGGAGTAGACACGTAGATTGGTGCAACCCGCAGATTGGAGTGCGGTGGACAGACGCATAGAGAGAGATTCTAGTATTAGGGAAAAGAAAAGAGAATAGAAGTGAATGAATTCAGGGTGTGATCGTGATGTTTCTGACTATAATACGTAGTGTGTAGATATCTTCTTGTTAATCTACATTCGCTGTAATGAGCATCTGTTGGTGATGGTGGAATTTTGTTTTTCCCCTGAGAAAAACTATTGTTGGGAGGAAAATGAACGAACTGCATATGATGATTCGTCATAAATAACAATCCTTTCATGGATTTTAACAGCTGAAATTATCTTGCTAGATATTCTAAGTACTGAGATTGAAAATCCAGTCCTTGCTTAACAGAGCTGACAGGCTTTTGTCCTTTACCTGCAGGGGCGGTTTGAGATACTATCGCTTTCTGGGTCATATATGCCAATTGAGAGTGGAGGAACAATGAGCAGATCTGGTGGGATGAGCGTCTCTTTGGCGGGACCAGATGGTCGCGTTGTTGGGGGTGGGCTGGCTGGTTTGTTGGTAGCTGCTGGTCCTGTGCAGGTAAAATGCCAGCCCTATTAAAGCGTCTTTGCTGCGCTGCTAGATTAATGTGATTCAAAGAGTAGTGACGGTCTTGATTTTTAGAATTCGTTTCACAGCGAGATACTATAATTTTCTTTCTGGGGGCATATGAAAGAGTGACGGGACCACTTAAGAAAGGAAAGAGGGAAAATATTGGCCTCCACTGGTTAAAAACTGTAGCTTTAGGAAAAAGAGAAAAAGGCTTACAGAGATATGGACATATATGAGTGTAAGCAAAATGTGTGACATCATCAACTCGTGGCTGTTCAAACTAACTCCGAAAAACACAATTTTGAGAATTTCTCTAGACATTTAAACAAAATAGGTGTGTGAGCTCCTTTATGGCGAAAGGTTTCTCTGTATACCAAGTTCACTGATGGTCTCTGATTTTCAGGTCGTTGTGGGCAGCTTCCTTCCGGGTCACCAGCTGGAACAGAAGCCTAAGAAGCAGAGAGTTGAGCTCCCGCCGACATTGTCCCCGACTATTACGAATCTTAACAGAAGAGAAGAAATAGTCAGAAGTTATGGTGGAGGTGAGCCGATTGTCACGACAACTTCCGTTTTTAATGGAGAGAATGCGGTTCCTGTCCAAGACTTGAGGAATCCAATGACGGAGAATAGAGTCTCTTTCACTGTCGAAGAATCTAACGGCCTTAGTTAGCTAATTCCCGGTGGCTCCCATGATCCATGCCGGTGACTTCCTCACAATGTGTGTCCTCATATCTTCTTTCTTTAAAATCTTTGTGTTGCTCAGCCCTCTTTAGCATTGATGCTGAGCACATATTATCTCTGACAAGTTAGGACATGACCCGGTGTAGCTGCGAGTATTAGGTAGGATTTCCGTTAGGCTTGTAACTCCTCTTCGACGTGGTGTTGCTCGGTGTTGACCATTTTTATCGGCATTGTGTTTTTATGTCTTCAACAGATTCATGTAGTTCGGGACAAGGATATTCGTTCAGTGACCTCTATACATTAAATCTGCTTTGCGTTTCGATTTCATGCTAATCCTAATATCTTCGGGTGGCTGTCGTGTTATAATGACATCGTGTGCAGCTAATTTTGATCCTTTCTAGATGCAATTAGCATGATGCTATCCAAAGAGCCCTGAAGGGCTTTGCTATAAGTTGTGAGTAATGCTGATCGCTGAAACATTTTCTTTCAACATATTATTGTATGTCTTGAGGTCTCATCTACATTACCTCACCGGAATTCCAAAGACAAGACTTGAAGCTCTTCATTTGACATCAAGAATTGATGAGCCCCGAAGAAAATGGACGAGGGAACACAGAGTTTAGTACTCTGCATCCATGAATGAATCGAGGTCTACCATGCTCTACTCTGCCCAGCCGGTTCCCGCAACGAGCAGACGTACTAATCCGTCCTCAATGGTTCAAAACTGGCGGAAAATGCGACTGCATCTAATAGACTTGAGTGAGCCATGTATAGTAAGCTCGCTCTACTCTGCCAAATGCTCTGTTTAGGTTCGATAAAGAGACGCGAATTAGATGACGCGTTTTTTTAATCATCCTATTGGTGTCCTAAAATTTATTCGAAATGCTTTCCCAAACGCACTCACTCGTCCCTTGACAATGACGCGACCCGTCCCCTGTTTGATCCCATCAATTTCTTTTCCAAGCAAACAGAGAAACTAGGGAGAAGAAAAAGAGTATCCTGCCCTGGTGGAGACATACCCACTCCGGATCAGATCTTAGAAAGCGAGACGCGATAATGGGACCAGTCTCAATCTGGACCTTTCGACAGCTTTCTCGGGCCGAAATTCGACGCTTGATCGGCTATTGCCAAGACAAAGGACAAACAATAACTTCGGGGTAAGTACACTACGAGTATCATAACTTTTGTATGACGCTCACTTAAGTGTCGTAATTTTTTTTTCGCTCACTTGCTACATTGGAGGAAAATCGTTCATGCCACTTCCGGCAAACCGTCCTACGTGGGCTTTTTATTTATTTTTCAGCGACACGTGAATTTTTTTTAATTTTTTTCTATTTTTTTTCTAATTTTTTTTTTATTTATTTTGATATTTTACTTTTTACTTTTTTTTACCCCTTGGCCGGCGAGGGTCACCGGCGACCCTCGCTGGCCACAACTGGCTAGCCTAGGGGCGGAGGGCAACCTCGCCCTGGGCCATTGCGACCTTCGGCGAGGGTCGTCGCGGCCTCCGGCGAGGGCCGCTGAGCCCTCAGTCGCGGTCGTGGACAGCCCTCGACCATGACTGAGGGCGCGATGGCCCTCCCCCATGGCCGGCAGGGCCGCGAAGGCCCTCACCTGCGGCCGTCACCTAGGGCCGTCGCGGCCTCACCCACGCAGGGCGAGGCAATCCTCACCCTTGGGGTTGCCGGTGAGGGTCACCGGCGACCCTTGTCGGCCAAAGGAGCAAAATCCAAGAAAAAAGAAAAATAAAAGGAAAATCTGTAAAATAAAAAAAAATTATGAAAAAATTCACATGTATATTAAAAATATTCAAAAGAATCTTCGCTGGTGCCACGTTAGCTTTTCTGGCTGTCGCGACCCGAAAGAAGATCCCCTAAGGATCGAATCGAGGCTAATGGATTGCCGGGCCCTACTTTCTGATGGGGGCTTCGGCGCGGGCCCTCCCAGGCCCATACCAAATCGCGGCAGGAGTTTATCGGCTTCGACCTTGGTGTGGTCAGGTGACATGTGCTATGTGTGCATGCAATTGGAGTCGCCACCGGTCTTTCTTGGGAGGTAGACCGGATACCTCACCAAGCGATTGGGAGAGATCGCTCGGTCCTACGCAACCAAAGATTCTAAGGCCGGGGATTTGGTTACCCTAGCTTAAGCTAGAGTCCTTTCGGTTACCGTCCGGAATTGGTTGTTATCTAACTTGTAAGCACGCGATGTTTTATCAATTTGACTCCTAATCATGTTCTTGTCATTCGCTAAGTGTTCATGCAAAATGGTCTTGCGGGGTTCATTTCATGGCATTCTAACCTTTTTTATTTTTATCAAAACGAATTAAAATCAACCGAAGCATTCAAAAGGGAATATAGAGGAAGCATAAGAAAAGCTACGCTAAGGCGGTAAATAAAAACCCGCGGCCCTCGGGTATTTAAGTACAAGGCCGGAATACAAAACCCGAGACAGGATCGGGTGTACAATAATAAGACCGGATTGGACATCGATCTTCCTCCAATGCGGGATAAAAGTAAATTGATGTTGGCCATGTTGAAAAATGCAACAAAAGATCAATTTTGACCTTTCCACGATTTTTTGATTTTTTGGAATTTTTCTCGAATTTTTCGATTTTTCATTTTTTTTTTTGCGGACCGGGCGGAACAAGCCCGGAGATACTGAAAACGAATTGCGCGAAGTTTCGGCGAAAGTCTCACTCAAAATCTCGGGTTTCGCTCATTTTCCAAAAAAAATTTGGTTTGGAAAAGTTGACTCTCGGGGTGTTTTCAAGAGTGATTATCTTAGTACTCAAATCAAATAGGGGGAAAAAGATCATACCTCAAGAAATTAGGTATGATCAGGTTTCCAAAACAAGCAACGGCTCGGGAAATGGTCAACCGAGCACGTCGTAATGGCATCGAGAAAATGGCTTGCTGCAAAGCAACACTTAGCCGAAATCCCAGGCTCTCACTTTGCAGTTCACCGAGCCAAATTCGAGAGTAATTATCTCGGTACAAAAAACTAATCAGGGGAAACCGATCATACCACGTGAAACTAGGTATGATCTAGTTTCCAAAATGATCAACGGCTCGGGAATTGACCTAACGAACGCACCGTAATGGTGTCGTGAATGTGCTTGGTGCACAACCAACACTTAAAAAAAAAAAACAAACCCCTCACTTTGCAGCTCACTGAGGTGATTTTCGGGGATCGTAACTTGATCCACCGAGACAACCAAATCAAACCCAAAGTATCAATATGAAGACCTACACACAGAGAGCATGTTAGACCGAATAACGACTCAAAAAGCTCGTGAAATGACCAAGGAAAGTAGCCCCGAAGTAGCAGGTTTGGAACTGTTCAAACACTTGGAAGAAATTCCGACCCAGGAACCCAGTTCACAGGAGCATATTCTCGGACGTTTTTCCTGCTCTCCGATCATCACCGATGAGCTAAACAAACACCAACGTGAAGATCTACATACGATGAATAATATAAAACAAAAATAACTCTCAAAACACGTGAGGTGAGAGAGAAAACCGACTCCAAAGTAGGAGGGTCGCACTGTTTTTGACAGATTCAGAGTGCAAAAAAGATCAACTGAGCATATTCCGAACCACATATCTTCTCTCACAAATTGAATCAAGGGGAAGAAAATATACCGACATGCTCTACTATATTCAGGGAACGTAACGAGCCCAAATACACCGAAGAATAATCACGGGAAGGCCATGAAAATTGAGTGCACAATGGGTGATTCGAACCATTTCCAGCACTTAGGCAAAAAGATGCATAACAGATCAGATTATCGGAGCTACTTCCCGACGCCATAGGTTTTTCCACATGCAAAACCGAGAGCCAAAACTCATACCTATACGTTCTACTACGTACACAGAGCGTGATGAGATCAAGAACAGCCACAAAAAATCGCGGAAATGTAATGAAAAACGAGCGCAAACTAGAGGGTTTGAACTGTTTTCCACACTTTGTCAAAATTCTCAGATTCGGATCAATCCGACAAGGCGACTTTGGAAGGGCATATCTCACACCTCGGTCATAACTACGGGCCACACAACATATCGATACGAAGGTCTACGCACCTAGAATGCATTTGAACAAGAAAATACCAAAATATCACGCAGAATAGCTAAGAAAAATAGGTTCAAAGTCAGGGGTTTGAACCACCTGAGGCATTTTATCGAACACGTTACGTGCATTGTTAAAAACGTGCACCCGAGGCATTATGAACGAAATTAAAGCATGGAAACACTATAAGGAGGCCACATAAGCTTGAAACAACGATGTGGGGTGGTCGGTTTGGCCCCGTTCGATCCTCGGATCGAACGGAGCCGAACCGGGCAGAATGCACAAAAACCAGACAAGAGTAGCCGCGAAGGGGTATTCACGTTACCTTTTCGGGCGGCTCCGGTGGCGGATGGGGGTAGGTGATGGCTCGATGGGTAGCCGGGATGTAGGTTTAGATGTTTCGATGCTTGGTATCGCTCAAGAACCTCACACTCGCTCTGTTTTTGCTCTCAAAATGTCACTGTTCATCAGCCCGGGCACCGGCCATGGCAGCTCCTCTGTCTCTCTCGAACTCGTCTAAATTCGGCCAACCCTTTACACTCTGGCCTCTCTCTTGCTTTATAGATCCCGTCCCACACCCTTGCGCGCTCAATCCTCTCTCTGTCCCCCTTACCCTCGTTCTCGGTCTCGCCCTTTTTTTTTAACCCGAACACAGCTGTATTTTGGCTCTATTGTGCTCAGAAGATCATTAGAGCAGGTGGGGATCGTTGGTGTAGCGTCTGGGGAGGAAGACCGGGCAGGTGAGCCCCATTTGGCGCTGCCGCTTGCTGAAGAAATGAAAGGGAATGTCTTATTTTCTGTTTCGGGCGCGCAGGTTCGTCCGCGGTGGAAACGGGGCTCGGGCACGGCGGCTCCGGCGATGCCACGTCTCGAGGTTGGGTTCGTGGGGACCGGAAGAGGGTTGGCTTCAAAGCCCAACCGGTATCGTCGTCAATTATGCTCGTTCGGGCGGTCGATTGGGAGATTTGTGCTCGGGGGTCGCTGGCGCAGGGAAGCTGAAGGTTGGGGATGATGAATAGTACTGGGTCGGACCCGCCCGACCCGACCGACCCGGTTGCGATATTTCGTCGAATTAACCCCAAAATCGACCCTTTTTCCTGAAATTGACGCCAAAATCGAGTTTCCCAGCATGTTTTCCATCTAAGAGAGGTGTTTTTGGGATTGAAAAGTTTGGTTTAGTGCGAAAACCCCAAATTTAAAGTTTGACCCGAAAATGAATTTTCAATAATCCAAAGCCTAAACGGCAAAATCGAACCAAACCACCTCCACCAATGGATCTGGAATGATGAAAAATAAAGGGTGGTGGGTTTGGATTTTCATGGGTACCCCTAGAAAAAGGTTAATTTCATTTTTAGTGAAACCGGGGATTAAATCGAAAATAAAAAGTGCAAATAGGTCCTTTTGGCCAAAATTGAACAAATTTTCAAGCAAATGGACCTAATTGCAATTCAAGGCACCAGAGGCAAATGTCATAGCTTAGAAAAAAATGAAAAAATGAAAATAAAAAGACTCGAAATGTAATTTTTGGCTCGATTTGGGTTTATGTTTGTGAAGAAACATGGTGGCCCAAACTGAATTTTTGAGATTTAAAGTGTCCAACGTAAGGGGGGCATTAAAATAAAAATATTGGATATTTTTTTCATATTTTTTGGACACATATGCTATTTTTCGTAATTTTTGGTTATTTTTAAATGAAAAGAAATTCCAAAAATTCAGTAAAAATTCGAAAAATATTTTTTGCTCAAAATTGGTTCCTTATGCTTGGAAAAGGCTTCCAAAGTTGATTTTACAATTTTATGAATTTGTTTCTATTTTTAATTACTTTTCTAAAAGTAAAATGATTAAAAAAAACAAGTGTCAACACCGGCGTCCACGTAATCGATGGCACTTAAGTGGATGATTTTTCAAAGCTATGGCACTCAAATGAGGGAAAAAAAAGTTATGGCACTCAAGTGATCGCCGTATAAAAGTTATGGCACTCGTAGTGTACTTGCCCCCAATATCTTCAAAACAGGAACAAATCAGAAAGTGAGCAAATCGCTCTCCTCATTGTGGCCCAGAACATGATAAATGAGCTCCCAAGACCAAAAACCATACACTTGCTTTCGACCTGTTTTTTTCATGTTGATAGTAGATCTTTCAAATAAAAAAGAATTTGAACGCATCAGTAACTGATATTTCTCGTAATTTTTCACGCGAACAAGTAAAAAAATGATGTCTGGCTAGCATGTTCTTCATATGAGGAATGAAGAAAAAATTCGAAAAAATGTTACAATATAATTAAAAATTATTCACGTCAGCGCTGGCCGTATCATGTAAGAGGCGTTCACGTCAGTAATTTCTAGCCAAAATTGGCTAATGAACTCAAATTACAAATTATGAAAAGATTTAAGACTCAATTTGCCAAAATATAATTAGTTTTTTTTTTTCCAACCTAGGGTTTCCCTCCTCCCAAAGAAGAACCGCCCAACCCCCTCCTCCTTTTTCCCCCTCCGCCCATCCCCCTCCTTCTGTAGGCACTTTTGTGAGGTAGAGAGTTTGTTTTCCAATCTCTCTATATCCTCATCTTTTTTAAGACTCGTTTGTTGACTTTACGGACGTGGCACTTCCTCCACGTGGAGGGTTTTGTTCAGTGAGCTCAGAAGTTCGAAGCGCAAGCGCCTCGAAAGAGTTTGATATTCCGGATCTGCTCGCTCGCTCCTGCTTCGATGCTCGCTTCATATAGTCAAGCGCGTCTCGTCTACTACTTCAGCAGTCAGCTTATCTGAAAGTGATTTTGTGATTTAGAGTTAGATTTAGATTTATGTGCTTTTCTATTCCGATATAGAAATAGATTTGGGATTTACAATATGTTTTCTGTGCTTTTTCCACTTGCTGGTATTGTTATTGTCTCTATACGATGATGATACTGGGGAGCGAAACCTAGACACGTACCACACCGCCTTTTGGCAAAGCCATAGAAATCTTGAGCAGCATATGCTCATTACCGATGTTGATGCAAGATTCGATGATCGGCCGCCGGTTATGCTTTGATACTCTGACAGATCCATCTTTGTGGAACGAGTGAGTCTCTGCAGGCTGTACCGAGTTGATTTATCTTTCAGATTTACTTGCTTTGTTTGATTTACATATTTATCTTGAAGTTATGTAATTCTTTTTCAAGTGAAATGAAAATTTTCCTTCCGACAAAAAAAAAAATTGACACAATTAAAATATTTACGAATGAATTGGTAAAAATACAACAGATTTAGGACTTTTTGAATAATTTTCAAGCATGTTCTTCGTGCGACGAATGAGGTCTAACATAAAAGTTGCTGCGAATATATCTGTACCAGTACAACCATTTGATCGGGGGTGGTTCATTACAAATGAATTACTCTATATTCAGGACGAAGTCCGGTCGGGTAAACAAAAGTGAAAACGAGCACTGTAACGTGAATGCCTGATTGCATTGTTTTGAGTGATGGAGGCATGAGATGATGCGTTCTTTCGGTGGCTTTTCTTTCCAAAAGTGATCATTGGGCAATTCATGCCAAAGCTCGTCGCAATCACAGCACCAATTCTCGATACCAAAGAATAGTCCAAGCAAGGAGAGATTTTCAAGTTAACGTCCAACACAGACTTGTATATCAAGTGAAATTGCAAATTAACCATCCGCATCGTTCTGTTCGGGAGACATGTAAACGATGTTTTCACCAAACGCTCCTTTGTCTCGCAGAAAACGTTAAATTTTTTTAAAAAGTCATTTCCAAGAAAATGACCATACTTTTAGATATTTGGCTGAAACCTAAAAAATGAGCAGAAAAATATTTTGCGTCGCTTGGCATAGGAATTTCTGATTTAATCTTCCAAAATAAACATACACTATTCGGGGGCAGTAACTTAGGCATGGCCAGCCGAGAAACCAAGCACGGGCACTAGAGTCCTGGGTCGGACCTCGATAGACCCTAACCAGGGTGCGGGCTCAATGGACCAGAGCAAGAGCATCGGGGTCCCGAGCCTGGCCTCGATGGACTCGCGCACGGTATTTGTGGACCTGAGCCCGGTGTTGGGGATCCGAGCTTGGGTACAGGGATCTCGCGCTCGTCCTTTGTGGACTTGGGCTTGGGCGTCGGGATTTCGGTCCCGATCTCGATGGACCCAGGCACGGCTGTCGAGGATCCGAAAATCATGGTAGGGGTTTTCGTGTGCAAGCGTGGAATTTCGAATACAAACGTCGATATCTAGTCATATTATGAAAAATGATTTTCAATTTTCAGAATTTAAGCATATGTTTTTTTTTTTTGTTGATTAGGAAAATATCCTCCATTGATTTATTTTTCTAAGCAAATAAAATGGGCCGAAAAATGAAAATTTTCGGAAAATAAACAAACGGAGTTTAAGAAAAGATCACCGAGTCGGTATCGCTCCACCACAGATATGATATTAGCAACGAAGGGCCAGATGAAAGTGATCAATTCAATTGCATTGCCACGCAGAATATACAACGTGGCATAGCCATTTGACACGTATGACGAAGTCTAATCATGGCATCGAAGGGTGAAAAAGTTGTCTACTGGTCCTGGTCCTGGAGAGGGTGTATGTGTATAATATAATGGGCGACAGCTGACACAGATGCCCTGCCCGCACTGTACAGCTTTGATGTTTTCTCCAACTACTCCTGCGTCCCACGACTTTTTTCAGCTCTTCTTTCAGACTCTTTTGCTAGAGGGCCTCCACACGCATCGGCTTGTAGTGAAAGTTTGGCTCGCATTGGGGTCGGTCAATGCCCATATGTAAACGCAAGGACGTCGTTTGTCAACTCCGAAACACAGTTTGCCTTGACCATTCTGCAGTGATTGTTGCCTAATATATCTTGAGTTGTGACAATACATGCTTGAGAAAGCTTTTCGGGATAGGAATGCTAAACCAAAAAAAATGGCCGACAGCCCTAGTTTTGAGGACGGTCCTGGTGCGGGAGGACAACCGGAATGGGAACCGACCCTTCTAGCATGATTCTCATTTCCAGGGTGAGAATCGGCTTATCTTAAAATCGATTACCCCTAATCACCACTCACACTTGTGCCGGAGAAAGATGTCCAAACTCAAGGGCATCGAATGTAATTCAAGGCAAAGTTTGGGTTATTTACTGACAAATCAGGCCAAAAAACAAGGGCACCTGAAGATCCACATTTTCACATACCTCAGTTTCGAAAAGATAAGATTAGTTTATTAAATGGTATTGTAATCAATTTGTTATTTTTGGTTATTGCGCATTATCTACTTATTTATACGCCTAATCACAGTCCTTAATATACTTGTTTTGCTGATCTGATTTAACGTAATTAGCATCATTCTTTAGAAGATAAAATGACTTTGCCCCTGAAATGCGAGATTTTGTGAAACCAGATGGAGGATGATCACATGAATATAAAGAGCATATATAACCTGATTTTAAGCGATATTGGGCAATATTTCATCACTATGTTTGACGTGCAAGCTGGATTAGGAGCGACGTGTAAGCATATACACGAAAGGGATAGTACTGGCTCCGACAACATATTGGAAAGTCGAAAGGCAAATAGGGGTCCAGAAATTTTTTTTTTTTTTTTTTTTGGGTCTAAGTCCAGAAAGATTTGAACACCACTGCAATTGTTCTAAAATTTTAAAGGGTGCCTTTATTTCACGAAAAACTCAAGATTTGACAAATATTTTTTGAAAAAATAATCACTTATATCCCTTAAAAAAATGAAGTGAAAAATATTTTCAACAACCTCGAAATCGACATAAATTATTGCCGATAATGAAAACGCTTCTCGTTGAGTAATTTTGCAAAGCAATATCACCAATTATTTTTTGCAAAATATTTTTTAAATACTAAGTTTTTGGTGAAACAAACACATCATATATTTATAGATAGATAATCACATGAATATAATAATATATAGAACCCGTTATTGAGTGTATGGGATAGCATTTCAACGGGGAAAAAGTAAGAAAGTTTGATTTGTGAACTTTAATTATTGACAACGGGGGACTGCAATTGAGATGACTTGTGGCCAATGAGCTCCACTTATCTTTTTTGATTGGATTATCGTCCTTGCCCCGATTCCTTTAACTTTTGCTGGGTTCATATCAATCGACTGCAATTATTGCTTATTGCTGTGAAATGCGCATTCTCCCACCTCCTATGAATCAAAGCAATCGATTAACAGACGGACAATGATGTTGTGCATGGGATAGATGAATTATAAGTCCTACTAAACTTTATGGGTGGGAATGATAATCATTCTGTTTCTCTATTTTTTTTAAAATATTTTTTTGTATTCGAAAAGAAATTTGGAACAAAAATTCATTTGATAACGCAACTTCATTTTTCTATTTCTGCCACAAATTTTTAGCCTAGAAATAGGTTTGAAACTGAAATAAAAAGTAGAATTTTTCTAATTTTCTATTTCTGGAACAAAAACAAAAACAAAAACAAAAACTCTTTTCATCATCGGATCCCGGCCGCCATCCACCACTCGTTGGTCGTCGGTTGCCAACCGCCTTCCCCTGGCAGCCATCCGCTGTCCCTTGTTCGCCATCATCCGGCCGCTATCTGCTGTCCCTTGTCCGCCAGCAGCCCGCCGCTGGTCGCCGGTAAACGTAGAAATTTAATATTGTTATCAAACGAATTTCTGTTTCGGAAATAACAAATTTGTGTCGTTGTTAAAGGCATCTAAAAAAAGAAAAATTTTATTTCTAGCCACAAAGTGTTTTTAGGAACAGAATGGTTATCATTCGCACCCTAAGTCACTAAACATAAGAAGTGATATGTTTCAAACTTTCAACAGCCATGGATGTAAAAATCTCATGATGGGAGGAAGCTGAAACGAAAAAATTAACTCTTAGCCTAGGAGTACGATCTAAAGAAACTTCGTACCAAAATCCTATCGACAATTTGGATACGTCGCGCGTGCTTTTGTACACTTCAGTTCGTAATTTACGGCGGTAAATCGTTAGAGACAATCTAAAGAGTGGACTGACAAAAACTTTGGCAAACACGGACACTCAAAATTAATCCTAGCTAAAGCGACGAGTTATGTAATCCACGGCAACAACCCCATCAGTTTCCAGTGGTTTCCATGCAACCGTGATACCTTAACATCAAGCCACTTCTAAGCAGACAAGAATCTGCATCCCCCCCAGAACTTCGAACGAAGCTTCTGCAAGAGGAATTGAAGGCTGCTCTCCATACTTTTGTCGTGGAAACGACTTGTAATTGTCTCTTCTCTGGGTCATAATGCGCAGACCATCAAAGGAGAAATTATGCAACACGGACAGTAGACACCACCCCCTCCCTTCGGAGGTGGCCTACTACGGCCATGGAGGTGCGACAACGACACGACCCACATAGAAACCGACCCCCTCTTGCGTCCATCGCCGGTCCCCGGGAACACAGCACGAACTACAAAAGAAAAATGTCGCCCGAATTCCTCCAATCCTGTGATTTTCCCGCGCAAAACGAAACCAAAAAAGAAAAATCATGATCGTCCCTGACCCCACACGGTAGGCCCCACGCTCCCCAACCCTTTCTATTCTACTCTTTTTAAGAATCTATCTGTCCTCCATTACCCACACCGCAAATCAATGCCTCCTCATATAACCAAGAATAAAAAATAAAAAAGAAAACCACTTGCTTACAAAAAGCAAGTCCGAAATATTTGAAAAATCATGTCGTTTTTAGATTTTTTTTTTTTTTCTCTTCCACTTCGGACACATATATAAAACACACTTAGTACTACTCGCCCTCACTCGAACGACACTCCGCTTCGCTTCCCTCATCTCCTTCTACTTACGCCGAAACCAACCCACTCTCCCACTAAAATGCGCCTGTCGCGTGATGTCCGGCGACCGGCGCTGCTTCTTCCGGTGATTCTCGCCCACACCCTCCTCGCCCTGCTCCTCCTCCCTGCGCCCTCCGATGCATGGCGGCCCTGGCCCCACCTGAAGCCCAACGCCTCCGATATCTTCGGCGAGTCCAAGAAGTACGAGGGCTCGTCCGAGTTCGTGAAGCTCAAGTACCACATGGGGCCGGTCCTCACGGCCAACATCACCGTCCACACCATCTGGTACGGCGCCTGGCCCAAGGCCCACAAGAAGGTCATCCGCGAGTTCATCAGCTCCATGTCCGCGACCGACGTCAAGCGGCCCTCCGTGGCCGGGTGGTGGAGGACGGTCCAGATGTACACGGACCAGACCGGCGAGAACATCTCCCGGGCCGTCCGGCTCGGCGAGGAGAAGAACGACCGGTTCTATTCCCACGGCAAGTCGCTCACGAGGCTGTCGGTACAGTCGGTGATCAAGAGCGCCGTCACGGCCAGGACGAGGCCGCTCCCGATCAACCCCAAGAGCGGGCTGTACCTGCTGCTCACCTCCGCCGACGTGTACGTCCAGGATTTCTGCAACAACGTGTGTGGGTTCCACTACTTCACCTTCCCGTCCATCGTGGGGTACACTCTCCCGTACGCTTGGGTGGGCAACAGCGCGAAGCTCTGCCCGGGCGTCTGCGCGTACCCGTTCGCCGTGCCCGACTACATACCCGGGCTGAAGCCGTTGAAGGCCCCGAACGGCGACGCTGGCGTGGACGGGATGGTGAGCGTGATCGGGCACGAGATGGCCGAGCTGGCGACGAATCCGCTGGCCAACGCCTGGTACGCGGGCCAGGACCCGAGCTTCCCGGTGGAGATCGCGGACCTGTGCGAGGGGATCTACGGAACCGGGGGCGGGGGGTCCTACACGGGGCAGATGCTGGAGGACGGGGATGGGGCCACGTATAACATGAAGGGGATCCGACGGAAGTTCTTGGTCCAGTGGGTGTGGAACCATGTGGTCAGCTACTGCACTGGCCCGAACGCCCTCGATCAGTAGTTAATCTCCTCCCCTTTTGATTTTGGTCTTTTGGTCGTTTGTTTTCTTCTGGGTTTTGGAGGGTGGTTCCTCTTCCTTCTTTAAAATTTGAAAAAATTTCTAAGTGGGTATTATCCATTTTGGTTTGGAATCGGATTCTTGTGGGGAGGTGTTCTGGGTCTGCTATGCTCTGGTCTGGTAATGAATGATTAGTTGTGGTAGTTAAGTCTGTTAAATATGTAATAAGAATCGTATACTGTCCTCGTATACAAAAGGAAAGTCTTTCTTCTTTATTGGGACGGCGGTTGTTTAATGGTTGATTGGTATTGAAGAGAGACAGTGGAGTGGGTCGAGCAATGAAGGAGCCACGCAAACATTTGATGTGGAAGCAGCGCATCAACGCCTCAAATTCAATTCGATCTTTCCGCTTCAATTTTGAATGTTATTTACACGGTACTTGGTACTGCCTTGGCCAGCTCCGAAGCCGGTCTCTTTAAAACGTCGTGGTTGCGGGGGTGTTTAATTAGGCACGTGAAAAAACTGTGCAACTATTAATACATGAAATGGACCTGATGCAAATCCTTCTATAACCCCCCTTTGACATGTCCAAGCTTTTCGCTTCCCATTCCTTTGCTATTTTATTAAACTATGGAAATTTTTGCTGACAAGAGTATCTAAAACTAACGTTTAAATTTCAGCCTCGAAAGAAATGGCGCTTCGCCAACATCGTATCCTCTGTTCGGTCTAACTCTGATGTTCCATGTAATGTCAGCAGACATGTACATCGGCTATTTCTAAAGTTGAAACATTTGCAGTCATGTGGCCATTTTTATCAGAATCGGGTACGGCCCGGGTCGATTGGTCCTAATAGGGGAAAATGGGTTCGTCACAGGAAATGTCACGTGCTGAAATGGGTGCTCGACCATTTTCAGGCAGTAACTGAAGTAGAACAAATCTTTTGGTTAAAAACAGAATCTGATTCTTAAAAAAAACAAGAAAAAGAAGAAGAAGAAGATTGAGTTGACAAGTGAAATCTATGTAGCACATCTCGTCTGATATACTTGACTCTTTGTAATGAAATTTTTTAAGGGATAACTACAAAAATGATTTTTGAGCTTTGACCGAATGAAAATTTAGGAACGGAATTGCACATTAATTCAAATTTCATAGATCATTTGCATGATTTGTTTCAATTTATAAAATTAGCTCTTTGTAATTCTATAGTAATGTGATAATCCACAGAAAAAAAAAAGGGGGAAAGGAAAAAGGACAAAAGTGACCGAGGGGACGCTACACAGAGGCCGAATTTGCAAAAACCTTGGGCAGTACGTTCGATTAAAATCTCTGAGAGGATGGACCCATTTATCAGTACGTCCTTTCTCTTTTCTTCTTCTCAGGTCACTTTTTAGGAAATGCAGCCACAAAAAAAAGAATATGTGATGGACCCCCTTCTGCTCTCGAAAAAAAAAATCAAAGTTTGAAAGAACAGAAAATTGTGAAGATGAGTGCTCTTCCTCAAGTGCAAAAAATTACACAGGCAAAAGGAAAATATGATTATTTATCTTGTGGAGAGGAAAAACAATAGGACATTTGAAAATTAGACAAGCATTATTAATCTAATCCGAATGTTAACCGCGTTCCCCGCATCGCTTCAATACATGGTTATAACGCATCTTATATAGATATAGCTTTCCTTCATCTTATGGCTTTAAGTTTTGACGCCAAGAAAAAAATTAAGAATATGGCTATCTTGCTTTTCAAGAGTTTGAAATTAGCTCCAACCATCGTATGTTTTAACACCAGCATAGTCCTTCTTTAGGTGTGATTCCCTCGTATTAAATGAAGACCATTGCAAGGGGAAAAAAAGAAGTCCTCTCGAACGACAGAAACACCATCACGGCTCTGTTCTTAAAGCTCCACAAATCTTCAAGCCTAAGCCTGCCAACATCGTTGTCGTTGGTACCGGAAAAATCTCATGCGTTGGACCATGGAGAAAACCGGGGCGAGTGAATTTAGGCATTAAAAGTTGTGCATAAAGCAATCAACTTTTGCTGTTTAACGTTGCCAACTTTTCTATGGTACCGAAGAGAGAGAGAGAGAGAGCATAGAACTATGCTGAGTTCATGTCGGGAAAGTTGCAAAGCTCGTCCCCATTCACCGGTACCCAAGCTTTGATGCTTTTGGAACCAGATAAGACAATCATAAGCTCCAAAGTTTTATCTCTCATGCGTGTGTTTCGCTTTAGCTTTGCACCAACAAAGCATCGAACATCAGACATGGGATTATGCCGCTTATTGCAAAACAGGGAAGAAGACAACAAGGTCCCGAGGGTGGCTACTGGCTTGTACACCAGTATTGTGCACGAAGGAAAGAATCCCGCGCCTCAACTTTCCCTTAGAGATTTGTATAAAGAACCCGGTGGTTAGCATCGTCGCTCAAGTTTTAATACCAAATCCGAGCAAGACGACACATGATTCGACCTCCTCCGAAGACAATCATCCCCCTAATGGCAGGTGGGATCCTGCTAATCAGGAATAGGAGTCTCTTCCTTTATAATAATTAGCGAGTCTTTAGATTACATTAGTTAATCTGCTCTAATGATTAACATAATGTTTACAGTTGGCACCTGCTGAAAATCAGCAGCGGTGCCTGAATGTTCGTCTTTTGACCTAGGAAAGCCCCTTCTGCGACTAAAAGAAATGGCTTGCTTTTTCCCCCCCTCACTGACCCGCCATCATTGCCTTGTTAAATCACCTTTTCAGTTGTTTAATCCAACGTCTGGAAGTGTGTAGGTTTCCCCCTTAATATTTTCTGTTCAGACCAAAGGAAACATCCGATAGTTTAAGACTGACTGGCAGTCACATAGTCCACTCGATGATCCCCGTACCCACAACATTGATATGGCCAGAATACGATGGTTTGCGATCACTTGCATCTACCCCGTCATTGGTCATTACATTAGGGACCGACTTATCGATTATTACCGGAATATTGGAATTGTTCATTTAGCAGCAGTAGCTCCCAGATGTGTTTAAGGGCAGTTGATAAATTGGCTCCAAGTGCTGTTGCTAGTTTGGTATCTTTCGAAGAAAGCTAGACTGGGGGTGATGGAGCTATCGCTTCTTCTGCTCTGCCATATGGAGCTTCTCTATGGCTCATTCTTCCAGATACGCAAATCTTTGATCGGTCTGGATACCTCATTCGTGCGACCATCGTGAACAATGTCTGGACTTTGATCAAGACAGAACAGACATGACTGTACCCCGTGCAGTGCAGGTATGTCCAAGCAATAAAACGAACCATTCACTGGCTAGACATAAGACACTGCATCCATCATCCCCTATAAGGTGGACTCCTATGAGCATAGCCTCGAATGAAGGGTCAGCAACGGATGTTATAATGTCCTACTAAAATTATCAGTGTCAACGACCCGTATCTATTTAAATGCATTCCAAACGTAAGTACTAGCACAGGAGCTTCACGCCTTATCGATGCTCGGACTTAAATATGGTCCTTAGACATTTTGAAGCTCTCTGGCTGGTATAACTATTCAAGTTAGGTATTGTTAGCTAATTTGAGTTCGGTGCAATAATGGCACGATTAAGCAACAATTACAGGGCTAGTAACTGAAACATGCTGAAAAAAAGAATGATCTGTGCAAAGACACGGGCAGCTGGGTACGCTCATTTAATTTGTTTATGCATCGTGCGTTAAGGGTACTTCTATCAGACTGAACAGGCTATCCAGTTAACAAAGAGTGTCAACAAAATAACTAGATGACCCATCTTGCTCGCCAATGATACCCAAATGCTCATGACCCAAGAAGCAGAAGAGTCACTTCAATTAACCGGCATCTTGGATGAGTCCAGCTCTGCAATATAATTTATGAGAGGCCAATGGACTAGGCCCACCACTCCAGGATTGAGGATATGCACGAGAGCCACGGACCTTGATTGAGTTAGAGTGAGTTCAGGCATCATCAAATAGCATGAATCACAAACACTTAAAACTGATGATATGGCTAGGCTAGTGATCAAAATCACTATTTGCAGTACAGTATCCACCGCATGAAGTTGCTATTGCGCTGCTGAAAAACTATCTTTGCTCACAAGGCTCGTATCCAACATTTTAGAGGGAGGAATTCCAAATAAAATGAGGTGATGCATAGTCATAACTATTTACTGTCGGTCGTTTGTACAACCTGGAAGTATCAACTGGAACTCATTCTTCGGCTTCAAGATTTTCATTCTGTAGGTACTTTAGAACGCCATATGCAACAGATCCAGTAACAAACAGGCCAACTGTTGGGGTGAAAGACGGATACAGATACTTCACGAAAAGTTTATCCCACTCATCTGGTAAGAAGCCTACACAGTCGAGACAGAAACAAAAGGTTAGATTCACGAACTGCATTTGAATGCTTCAGAACAATCTCTCGGTAAGACTGGGGAAGTCGCATGTAGCAACTAGAGAGGAAAAGGTTGACCGCTTGTTACATGCAAAAGTCACCAAGAGCGGCACATTCTTAACTAACCACTTTGCTGAAACACGTGTTCAAGCGAGAATTCTAAGAAAGATAAGGCTCCAAAAACGTGAAACAAGAAATAGGGCAAAGACAAAGGGCAACATGAAAAGGGCTTTGAGTAGCTTGGACTGTCACCAAGTTTCTTCCTTCAGATCTATATCAATGCAAACCCGAAAATCCACTAGTTCCCAAACGCATGGAACAAGCTCACAGGTTAATGAATGTGAAAAAAGAAAAGACAAGAAGCTCCAAGAAATGTGCTACTAAACTTTCCAACCTAGATTATGCTACAGCATACCAAATAAGGAAATGGGAGCATATGATTCAGACCAAGTGCACCAACAGGAATCACTACTAACACCTCATATTCATGGACTTTCAAAGAATCATCAGCATGAACATGATAAATTGCTTCTTTCCTGTCATTCCAACTAAAGTACAATAGTTGAAAAAGAAAGATATCCAGAGAAATTTAGAGGATAAAGGTGGCCACACACACTGGCTACTAAAACAATAGAAAGAGTTCGGTGTCACTGATAACAAGCTGATGCTAATCAAATCATGATGCCTGGATGTTTATCACACACTAATTTGGAAATTGTCTGGTAGAAGTGCCCTTAAGACAGTAATTAAGGGAAAAAAAATCAAAATTAACAATCAAGACAACTTGAAAATTGAAATAGGACGCATTACAAGAAAATCATCCCACTTCCAAAATGCATTTAATAAGTTTAAACAAGTTCCCTAAGAGCATTCTTTATCATTTTCCAGTTGATTAAGCCAATGGAGCCAGTACATGCAATATACTTGATCATGTTTTGCTGTTGTCCATCTTCAGCAACATAGGCAAAAAAGCATGCAATCGTGCTCATGTCTTGTGTTAATTTTCACATTTATGAAATAGGCCAAAGCAGATGTAGAGGGGGAAATAATTGATTATAATCAATGCGTTGCACTTTCAACTCTCTTGTTGGCCATTGAGAGCAGAAGAACTCTCAAAGAGGACTAAGATTACGGTTCTGGCATATTCACCATGAACTAAGAGATCATTGGTTAGCCTTAGCTAGCAGATTCTTAACACTCAATATTGATAGATAACAATCACTCATAAGCTCACCATCTCTTTCTTTTTCTTCAGCTCAACATCTCAGTCAATGTGTTCACTCCTTTCATTCATTTTGGAGGTATTCATTGTAAGAAAGCAAATGCTGTATTGCTTATGGGTCTGGGGGCACTTGATAAAGATCCCTAATATTTCTTGTTCATTCAATAAAAGAAAATATTGTATTACATCTCCTAAACATTCTCTACACCGCCTTATCAAGTGTAAAATCTTTAAGAAGGTTTTCACTTGTATAGAGTGACCTCTACTTATTCAATGGGAAACAGAATGTAGCTTTTGATTACGAATCTAAGCTAAGCTTATGCCAATTAGACATTATTCAGAAGTCTGCTTTGATAAACAAAGCGGCATGCTTCTCACTTTGGGTCATCCACTCTAATTTTGACTACATGCCGCTCTCTAACAGGGTATATCACCCAAACTCAAGGTCAATTTACTCGATCAACTTCAATTACATGATCGCTTGAGAAATTACCAGAAGCCGCGAGAGCAATGCCCTCGACGAGGATGATTCCACCAAGACCTAACCAAGTAAGAAGGAACGCACTCTCGTTCCTCCCCTGCTCCTCCGCATTTCCCTCGTCCTCCTTCGAAATGAACGCAGGCTTTTCGACCGGTGTCCGCCTAATGATCGACGCTCTCTCTCTCTTCCCTCTCTGTTTTATCTTGCTATTAACCGCGGCGGAGCTCGATTTGCTCGACGACGAAGGGCTCGAGCCAAATCCCAGCCCTGGCGACGCGGACTTCTTGGGCGGAGCTGCGACGGGGGACGGCTCGTCGGTCTCGGCGGTTGAATTCTCATCGCTCGGCAGGTTTTGAGATTTGACGGCGAAGTTTCTTCTCGTGGCGAGAGAGAGGTGGAGACGATGATGGCGTTTGCTGGCGAAGCAAGGTAGAGAGTGGAGAGTTATCGCCATTTTTGTTTCGGTTTTTCAGTTGGTGTGAGTTTTGCGGGGGTGGCTAAGGTTGCAGATAAATTACACTGGACTCCCCCATAAGTTCAATAATGACACACTAGCCCCATAATTATGTGGATTATTTTTAGTTTTCGTCCATGATTTTGGCTGATTTGTTTAAACTTCCTGACCCTTTTGGCTGCTGACACGTGGTTAACCCATTTGGATATCCCACAAGATTAATTTTGTTATTTGCCAAAAACATGATAACCAACGTAGTGAATCTAAGAAATTTGAGGAGCTCGATATTACTAAAAGCTTGATTTTAATATCTAAAAGCTCAATAGAAATAGCATTATTAACACTCGAAATTCTGTTGGGCGTTAAGATTCCGAACAATATATAACAAAATACTCGTCTGACAATTCACATTTAAATCGATCGGATCCTTAATAATAACAATTAATTCAACAATCCTCTACCGATCACTACATCCGATCTAATTAATTGGAATTTACTTTCCGATTTCTCTTATACTCTCTGGAAACTAATGAAATATGACGTCACAACAATTCAAGTGGGCTAAAAATTAAAAACTCGAGCTGATTTTTTCCAATAAAAAAAAAGGTTAAAGAAGGGCCCGAGACATCCGGCAAACTCAAGACCAACACACGCGTTGGAGCGGAGTAGTCCGTGACAGCGAAACGCAATTGGTCAGTCATAGGAAATAAAGTGACAGGCCCGTCGTTTGAAATTATTTCACCCGAGGACTCCCCATCTCATCAAGGCGCTTCAGTACGGTTCGCGGGAAGCACGTTACGAAATGGAAACCTTCAAACTGAATAACCGTCGTGTCATCCTCGAACGCCCCCATTTCTCGAGACCACTTCCTCTCTCCCTCTCTCCCTGAGCGCGATCTCCCCAGATCAATGTCTCGAAGCATCTCGAGCTCTCTCTCTCTCTCTCTCGTCTGCAGCATCGTCACTCTCCCACTAATAATATATGATCAATGAAGATCGAGGTCGCGCCGCATCTCTCCGCCTCCCATGTCGACTCTAGAAAACCAGGAGCCCCCGGCGACGCCGCCGTCGACGTCCACTCCGCCGTCCGCCAGGGCGAAGCTGAGGAAGATCCCTCCGATCCCGGTTCGCCGCAAGGCGACGGAAGCCGCGGACGATAGCGACGGCGGCGGCTACGATCGCGACGACGAGAAACCACACGACGGCGATCCTAATCCGTCGATGCCCACGCTTCTCCCGTCGTCGCTTCGGTTGAATCAGATCAGGACGAGATCTCCCCCTCCTTCGAACCTCAGGTTCTCGTCGACGTCCGTGGGCAACGAAGGGCGTACAGAGAAGGGATACAAAGCGGTTGACGCGAGGCCCAAGAGAGCGGTTCTTCCACATCTTAGGACAACTTCTGAGGGCGAAGGTGAGTGCCAAGTAGTTTTCGGGGGTGAAATTAGGCTGTGCGGATGGAGGTATTTGCTTCGATGTTTGTCTATTGGAATATTAATGCCATTTTACTGCACTCTTCTGTTCGGCCATGTTCTGATTAACTTGGAGGAAGTTTGTGTCTGTTTCTCATTTGCCTGAGTTGAAGAGTTGCAGCTATAGGGAAAAAGGTGCTATGGAGTCAATCGAAATCGTTGGACAAGCGACCATCTCTTAATCCTGCTTTGGACGTAAGAGACCTCTTCATGATTCCTTTCTCTTCTTGTTTGATGCCTGTCCTTGGAGAGTAACACGACCTCAACTTTGTCGCTATTTGCTTTGCTGCTTCCCTTAGGCTCATCATGCAGCTTTTGCTAAAGAAATTCAGTCTCCTCGTTTCCAAGCCATACTGCGGCTTACAAGCGGCCGTAAGAAGAAGGCACCGCATATAAAGAGCTTCTCTCATGAGCTTAATTCAAAAGGGGTTAAGCCATTCCCTGTTTGGAAGCCTCGTGCATTCGTACACATGGAGGTACCGACACCAGCTTTTGGGTATTCTGTTCTCTTTAGTCCTTCACTTCCCTAAGCATTTCTGGGTCATTACTGCTATAGCCTTTACTTGCCTTGGCAGTAGGCTTTGTACATTTTTATATGACATATTCCTCAAATTTTCTGCAGGAGATCATGGTAGCAATCCGTGCAAAGTTCGACAAAATGAAGGAAGAGGTTGATTCTGATCTAGGTATTTTTGCCGGAGATTTGGTGGGTATACTCGAAAAGTCTTCAGGAACTCATCCTGAATGGAAAGAGAGTTTGGAGGATTTGTTGGTCATAGCAAGCAGATGTGCGAAGATGTCGCCCAATGAATTTTGGATTAAGTGTGAAGCCATCGTCCAGAACCTAGATGACCGGCGTCAAGAATTGCCAATGGGGACCCTTAAGCAAGTCCATACCCGCCTTCTTTTCATCCTCACTCGATGCACAAGGCTCGTGCAGTTTAAGAAGGAAAGTGGCTATGAAGACGACCACATTTTGGGTCTTCATCAGCTTAGCGATCTTGGAGTCTATCCAGAGCAAGTTTTGGAAGCCTCACAGCATGACTTCAGCGGCCCAATAAGTTCTAAGGAAGGGAATGGTAAGCAGATGAAGAAGTCACATGGTCGGGAACAAGGTGTTTTAACTTCGGGACATGTTGAAGTAGAAAAGAATTCAGGTAATGGGGGTGATGGCATTGAAGTCAGCACTGCTAAAAGCATCGCTTCATCGACTGGCAGCTACAGAATGTCTTCTTGGAAGAAACTTCCTTCTGCTGCCGAGAAAAATCATAAAGGCTCTGATGCTGCTGAAACTCCTTCCAAAGATACATCCGATCGGCTTCATGGTAAAAATGAACCGAGAATTGACGGTGATTGTCATATTGATAATCTGGATGCTCTTGTTGGCCTTCCTGAAAGTTCAGAGGGATCCATAGGAGTGAAAAAAGTTTCCTGGGGATTGACTTATGAGAATCTGATGATCTGTCGTATTTGTGAGGTAGAAATACCTACGGTACACGTAGAAGAGCACTCTCGTATATGCACAATAGCTGATAGGTGTGATTTGAAGGGCTTAAATGTAAATGAAAGACTCCAAAGAATTGCAGAGACACTCGAGAAGATATTAGAATCTCTGACACCTAGAAGCACACCTAGAAGTGCAGCCTCTCCGCGAGGAAGTCCCCGTGCTGCCAGAGCAGATACATCATGCATGCATGAGGAGCTAGATCAGTTGTCACCCCAAAAGAATGACCTGTCTTCCCACTACACTGAAGACATGCTCGAGTGTGTCCCTGACTCTCTTAATGCTTCTGTCATGGATAGTTTGAAAGCTTCACGGGACATGTCCGGTGAAGCTCATTCTGTGATGGTTTCTGGTCTTGGTTCGAAGACTTCCTCCGGGGGAAGCTGGACACCACGCTCGCCATTATTAACAACGTTGACAAGCCAAATTGAAATGCTTCTGAATGGAGGAAAGATCTTGTCAGAACTTGAGAATTCTCAGCAGGTATTCAACTATGGACACTTATTTCAGAGTAGAAGCCTCTTTAGCTCTTCAAATCTCCTGCTTTATGAAGGACTTCTATCACTAACTTTGCTGGCCGCGGCATGGACCCAAGAACACTAAGTCACACCAATTATTCCGCTCTTATGTTCCTTAATTATAGCCTTTCCAGACCAAGTTATTCTGTTCTACCATATTTATGTAAAGCCCAGTTCTATATTTCTTCATTTGGGAGATTATTTGACAGATAAACAAGCTACTGGATATTGCACGTTCTGTTGCAAATGTGAACACCCTTGAGTACAGTACGTTGGAGTATATGCTTGAGCGTCTAGAGGACTTGAAGTACGTCATCCAGGACCGGAAGGTTGATGCTCTTGTTTTGGAGACATTTGGTAGAAGGATAGAGAAGTTACTTCAGTGAGTACACACTTAATGTTTCCTTTTGCGTTTCCAGAATAGCAAAGTCATGAACTGGTTCAGAAAATGTGACTGTAAATGTAAGCTACTATTCTCCAACTTGTACAGGGAAAAATACGTACATCTTTGTGGACAAATAGAAGATGAAAAAGTGGATAATTGTATGGATGATGAAGAGAGCTCGATGGAAGATGATCCTGTTCGCAGCTTGCGTGCAAGCCCCATTGGTACAAGTTGTAAGGATAGGACGTCCATAGAAGATTTTGAGATAATAAAACCCATTAGCAGAGGTGCATTTGGACGAGTGTTCCTTGCTCGGAAAAGAGCAACTGGTGATTTATTTGCCATAAAGGTCAGAATAGACCATCCTTTTGGCAATTTAAAGAGGATATCTATGCATAAGTTGCATATATGCCTGTTGAATTGGTCTGATACATCATACGTCGTGTAACAAATAGCATATTTGAAATACCATGCATCACGTACTGCTAAACTTCTGGTTGTTTCTATGAACTTTGTGAGTCAGATGTTGCCGCCAACTATGTACTTGGAGTCAAGGAGATTATCTCATTTAATGTTATGCGCTCTCTTGCTGTACTGCACTTAACCTTTTTCTTGATAGACAGAGAGTGTTCGTCCAAATAATCAGCTTGCTAGCACATGAAATTGGCTTTATTTTCAGTGCATTCCCCCCTGCAACCTTCGAGAATGATATCAACCACAAGACATATGCCAAGAAAAACCGTATTTTAATCCACCATAGACATCCTTAAATAAGCTCAGTCCGCTAAGCACATAAACCTATTATCTTTTTGTTCATTCGGTGCATTCATCACCCTATAGACGTAAGAGGTATCTGAAATGACTGAAAGAAAAAAGAATATAGCTGAAATGCACATATATTACGTGTTTGCATTTACTTATTTGATTCTCAAAAAGCACTTAATTTGTTGAATGGCTAAAAAGGACAATTACATATAGAGATTCCTTGAAACATGTCTATTCTGACAGGTTCTTAAAAAGGCTGACATGATTCGCAAGAATGCTGTCGAAAGCATTTTAGCTGAGCGTGACATCCTCATATCAGTTCGGAATCCTTTTGTGGTGAGCACTTCTCACAGTGCTGGTTTACACTTTCTAAAAAAGCATAGCTTCTGTGAGTAATTTCTAACGAACATAAATTGTGTTTCTTGAGCAGGTTCGTTTTTTCTACTCTTTCACATGCAGGGAAAATCTTTATTTAGTCATGGAGTATTTAAATGGCGGAGATCTTTACTCTTTGTTGAGAAACTTAGGCTGCTTAGACGAAGATATGGCTCGTATATATATAGCAGAATTAGTAAGAACTTGTTGCTACACGCGCTTCAACTCCTATTCCCCTATGCCTACTGCGTACGTAAATGTCTGATGAGCTATACACTCTTCAGGTACTTGCTTTGGAGTATCTGCATTCACTGAATGTCATTCACAGAGACTTGAAGCCTGATAATTTGCTGATCGGTCAAGATGGACATATTAAGGTCAATAATATTCGATTATCATAGCAAAGTGTTAAGTCCTTGCCATATGACATTTGTTTCTTCTTTAGTTTGCATAGCACAATAAACTGTCGGTCATTAGTGCGTAGTTCCTACATAGTCCAAATTGGAGTAGCCCACATCCTTCAGCTAATTATTCTATGCACAATCATACCAATGGATAACTAATGACTTCAAGCAGTAGATTAGAGAAGGTTTGACGAGGTCACGTATTCAACTTTTCCAGATGGTGTGATGCTGAGAGCTCGCAATCCCATCATTGCCTAAGTTCCATAAAGTTTGTGTTTCTTGTCTCACTAGTTTAGGAAATAAATCCGTAGCAGAATCCAC
Source organism: Lenwebbia sp. NSW1173648 (assembly GCA_029784005.1). Taxonomy (NCBI): domain Eukaryota; kingdom Viridiplantae; phylum Streptophyta; class Magnoliopsida; order Myrtales; family Myrtaceae; genus Lenwebbia; species Lenwebbia sp. NSW1173648. The sequence continues at coordinate 920,517 of JARCGZ010000008.1, read as the reverse complement.
TTTGATTATCATGAAATGGCATTTCTTTGCCTCTAGGAATTTATGTCTCTCTAATCATAGATGTCCGGCGAATGGATTCAATGAGAAGGTGTTGTCTTGGCTCTCTGAACTATATCTGTTAAGACTCAGAACAGCTGAAAACGGTATTAGTCTTCTTAGTATCGAGTAGACTTTGAAAAGATTGATTGTGGTTTTCCTTTTATTGAAAACCACAAACGGTTGATCCACTTTGGTTGCAACATGAACAGCTTCTTCATTGTGCTCTGTAATGCATCCCCATTCGTTTGCAGAAGTGAATCTACAAGCTCTACATGACTCGGAATATATATACCTGTCTTTCTGAAATTTAACACCAGTTCGGAAGTTGAATTCTTTTTTTCCCTCTGCTACAACACACTAAGATTTTGCTCCTGCTCTCATCTAGACATCAAGTAAATATGTTTGTCTATGCTTCCAGATTCCTCGACCAGCATTCAATTTGCAATCTCCTGTCTGGTCCTTAGATACTCTGCAATTGTTTTGTGGCGACTTGTTTGGAAACTTTTCACACATCACCTCAGTACTGCCTTGCTCAGTGACAGTCTGCTGTGTCTAACCCTTTCGTTACAGTTGACAGACTTTGGGCTTTCAAAGGTTGGGCTTATCAATAGCACCGATGACTTCTCAGGCCCACCAGCTTGTAATGCAGGATTTCTTAGTGATGATGAGCCAAAATATCCACATTCAATTAAACGAGAAGAGAGGAAGAAACACTCGGTAGTTGGGACACCAGATTATCTAGCTCCAGAGATTCTTCTGGGCATGGGACACGGTATGAGATCATAACTGACTGGTTCAGAATGTATGTCACCTAGTGGCGAAAATTTAATTATTCATTCGGAAAAAAATGTTGTTTATCCAGGTGCAACTGCAGATTGGTGGTCCGTCGGGGTCATTCTTTTTGAGATGCTTGTGGGAATACCGCCATTCAATGCAGAACATCCACAAGTAAGCTATATACTTAAAGGCTTTTGGGAATTCTGGATGGTTTTAGATTAATTTATTGGTATCTATCCAATACATAGCTGCACAGATCCATTAAGATAATTATTAAATGCCTTTATTCACGAGGCATAAGGAAGGAGGATGATATTTTACCATTTTTTGGATCATGTCCGTTTGACTATTACAGAACTTCAAATGAATTCGGTAGCTGGTGAGCTTAAGTTGTTATATAGATATTAGGTTGTGGAATTCTGTAATTGCTTCCTTATAGGCTTTATAACTAAGTTTAAGTTTGTGGCCTCCAAAAGAGAAAGAGTTCGTGAGTAAGAATATATCACCCTTGCTGCCGTGTCACTTGCATCATTACCTCCTTCATGAAATTTTTTTAACCCTCTCATTACTTTCGAAAACATTCACTTGCATTCGTGTTAGTAGGCTTATCTTGTGTTTGTGGACAGCTTTACTGCATCTTTAAGTCATTCTATTTAGTAACGTTGTTTGCCTGGATATCTACATTTCCAGTTGCTCTCTTGATTCTATGGTCTTTAAAGAGTAACAGCAATCTACTTTTCAATTATCCTGCTTTTGTTCGTGCTTTGATTCTATATTTGGATGCTATTATAATTCGTCGACATTGCCAAACGTAAAGTCGATACCTTTGTTTATGGCTCATTTCGTGTTGCAGAAAATTTTTGACAACATCATGAACAGAGACATACCTTGGCCGAAAGTCCCAGAGGAGATCAGTTTTGAAGCATACGATTTGATCAATAAGTAAGATTATGCGACCCATGTTACAATTTGCTCCGTGCTGCTTCTGCTTTTATCTGGAGTGTCAGTCAAATTCTCTTCTGAGAAAGGAATAAGGTCATTGTTTGGACAGAGTTATGCTTACTATTTCTTCTAACCATTTGAGCACCAAATCTAGATGAGACCCTCCATTCAAGGACTACATCTCTTAATTATCTCAGATGAATGTCTTCACCTCTAACTCTCATTTGAGATGGTCATTTCATGTAGACTTCTCCCCCCTACATGCGTCTGCACAATTTGTCCTGGAATTAGCATTGGATTCTATAAATACGGCGAAGTACTTTTCTTTCGGTCCCTACATTCAAAGTTGTGGTAGATGCCTTAATTAATGAACTCCATTTTGGTCACTTTTGAAACAGATATGGATTAGTCTGCATTGGCCATTTTTCTACCTCAATGATCTACTGATTTAAGCTTTTTAAAAAATTTCAGATTGCTCATTGAAACTCCAGTTCAAAGACTAGGTGCAACTGGAGCCCGGGAGGTTGTCTTCAGAAACTGTTGATCTAAATTTTCCTTGTACTGCAGTACTTGTGAGAGGGGACGCTGAGTGAATCTGAAACTTTTTTGGCAGGTGAAGAAACATCCCTTCTTCGAGAATATAAATTGGGATACACTTGCAAGGCAGAAGGTTTTTTCCCTATATCTTATGTACGTCAAGAATTCTTAACATGCAGAAGAGTATTATGACTTCTTTTACTGCAGGCCATGTTCATACCATCAGCAGAACCACAAGACACCAGTTATTTTATGAGTCGTTATATATGGAACCTAGAGAATGAAGATGTTCAAGGAGGTAGCGACTTTGACGAAATGAACGACACCTGCAGCGAATCATGTAGCAGCAGCTCATTCAGTAACATGCCAGATGAAGAGGTACTCCTGCTTTCTTTTTCATGATATTCCTCTCTGAATACGGAGGCCTTCAGTCAATGCACCATAAAAATAGCCTCAATTTTCTTTTTGGCCACTAGAAGTAGAAACATAGCCTCATTGTACTTGGGAGGCTTTCTACTGAAGAGGTGACTTGGTATAGAGAGGTTTCAACCTGATCAAAGTGCACATGACAATCTGCACTTGAATTTCTGTGCCAATTCAGTTTGAACTGAGTAAATGGTACTAAAAAAATATCAATCTAACCTGAAACCATTAGGATTAAACTGTGTTACTATGTAGCTTCATTGCCAGGGTCAACTATGCAAGAATTAAAATTCAACTACATTCTCCCCTGAACGTAGTTCTATGGAATCTTGATTGTGCCTTTTGTTTTATGCTTGTAAATCAGGGAGACGAATGTGGAAGTTTGGCAGATTTCAAAAGTCCCACTCTCGCCGTGCAGTACTCATTCAGCAACTTCTCTTTTAAGGTAAGATCTTAACAGTGCTGAAAAAATATACAATAGCTCAAGACATCACAAATGTTCGGAATATGCATTTTATGAATGTCAGCTGCAAAAAGGGAAAGTGATATTAATTCAACTTAAACATAAGTTTGCAATTGACAATTCTAAGTTGGTGACATCAGGGTTTTAGGACCATCATCATTAATATCATACGTACTGTTATCGTTGTCCTATGCTGAGTTAGTGTGATTTTAAAATTTAGGCATAACATGGAATACCAAAAGCTTAAAATTTTGTTCTACAATGACAATTCATCCTTAAAGTTATCCTTCTCCACCTGCAGAACTTGTCTCAGCTAGCTTCCATAAACTATGATTTGATGGTGAAGAATAATAAAGATGCGCCTGAAGTTTCCAAACCATGTGTTCCTTGAAGCCCTCCTGGGAGAATTAGGACTGCATCACAGCATGATTTTCCTTTGAGGACGATGGGTTTGGCAGAACCACTTGATGAGTTGTTCATCTGAACTGAGGTGATGATTCCTTATGCGGATGAAATCTAGATATCCTGAAGGGTTAAGGTCACTAGACTCACTACTATCTGCCTGGCATTTTCCCTAAAGGCGTAGAGGGACTGAGGATGAATTCTCAATGATGCTAACAGCGGTACTCATCTCGTATTCAAGTCCTGGGATTGTGACGACATCGTGGTTGTGTATATATCAGCATGATGTACCTAGTCAATGAAATTTTGTTCTTGAAGATGTAAGTGAGGAAATATATTTTTCCCTTATATTTCCAATAGGTTACAGACTCCTTATAGGAGTTATGTACAAGGTCAAAAAAAGGAAGTATACAACGAAAAAGGAAATGGACAACTATTCCTCCTAATTAGGCTAATCTAATATACTCACAATCGATGTGAATATAACAGCTAACTAATAGGACTAATTGGACAACTATCAAATACAAGAAATCAATTAAGGACTAATTAGACAGCTAGCTGATTTTGGGAATAAAATCTCAGCTGTTTCAACACTCCCTCTCAAGCTGGCTTGAAAATATCTTCCATCGTCAGCTTGCTCATTAATCTATCAAACTGCTTCTTATGTAGCCCTTTCGTAAGTATATCAGCAACCTGCTCATTTGTTGGAATATATGGCTTGCAAACTTGTCCACTGTTAAGCTTCTCTTTAATAAAATGCTTATCCACCTCCACATGTTTTGTACGATCATGGAGGATTGGATTATGTGCAATTGAAATTGCTGCTTTGTTGTCATAGTAGACCTTCATTAGTGTGGAATCCGAAACCTTCAGTTCTTTCAGAATCTTTTTAATCCGCATCACCTCACACATACCAAGAGCTACAGATCGATATTTGGCTTCAGCACTACTTCTTGCCACCACATTCTGCTTCTTGCTCCTCCAAGTAACAAGATTATCGCCAACGAAAGTGCAATCACCAGAAGTAGACCTCCTATCTGAAATACTCTCGGCCTAATCTGCATCAGTATATACTTCTACCTGTAGATGTCCCCGCTTTCTGAACATCAAACCTTTTCCGGGACATTCCTTCAAGTATTGCAACATCCTGTAAACAGCTTCAAAATGCTTTGGACCTGGTGAATGCATGAACTGGCTTACCACGCTCACTGCAAATGCTATATCTGGCCGTGTGTGAGACAAGTAAATTAGCCTCCCAACCAGTCTTTGATACCATTCTTGATCCACTACTTCTTCGTTCTTTGCAGGTTCTAGCTTCAGGTTAGGTTCCACAGGTGTATCTGCAGCTTTACACCCAAGTAAACCTGTCTCCTTTAGCAAATCGAGCACATATTTGCGTTGATTAACAAATATACCCTCCTTAAACCTTGTAATTTTTATACCAAGAAAATACTTCAAAGTACCCAAGTCCTTAATTTCAAACTCAACAGCTTCGACCAAAAAAAAAAAAAACTCAACGGCCAAACTCCTTTTTAGATTTTCTAGTTCACTAATATCATCTCCTGTTAATATTATGTCATCGACATAAACAATTAAGATAGCAATTTTACCATCCTCTGAGTGTTTATAGAACAGGGTGTGATCTCCTTAACTTTGACAGTAGCCGAGTCTCTTTATAACATGCCCAAACTGCTCAAACCATGCTCTGGGCGATTGCTTCAGTCCATACAACACTTTCTTTAGTCTACAGACTCTTTTTTTTGCCTTCCTCTTCCTCAAAACCTAGTGGCATATCCATCAAGACTTCTTCTTCCAAGTCACCATTCAAAAAAGCATTCTTGGCATCCAACTGATGTAAAGGCCAATCAAAATTAGCAGCCAACGATAATAAAATTCGAATAGAATTTACCTTGGCAACTGGAGCAAATGTCTCATGGTAATCAATTCCATAAGTTCGTGTGAATCCCTTTGCCACAAGTCTGGCCTTGTACCTCTCAACACTTCTATCTACTTTACACTTCACTGTAAATACCCACTTGCAGCCAACTATTTTCTTCCCTCTCGGTAAATCAACTAACTCTTAAGTGCCATTTTTCTCAAGTACCCTTATCTCTTCCTCTATTGCCACTTTTCACTTTGGATCATTCAAGGCTTCTTGAATGTTTCTAGGAACAGATATGTGAGATAGATTTGCGATAAATGCTCTATAATTGTGTGACAGCTTTTAGTAGGACACATGATTTGCAATAGAGTGATGAGTACAAGACCTTACCCCTTTTCGAAGCGCTATAGGAATATCAGGGATAGAAGGATTCAAATCAGAAGAAGATACTGAAGGTAAAATGGGATCAGAATTATCGGAAGGATGAGAGGAGTCATCTTTCGAGGCTTCAGACTGATGCGGTTCCAGAGTGGGATGGTCTCTTGCCATTTGAAGTGTCTTTCTTCTAGAATAAATCTGAAACTCAGAATCTAATACTTTTTCTCCTCCTGTCTTTGAAACATCAATACTTTTTGGCAGAGGAGATGTTTGGGTTGACACAGGAGATAGAATAGATTCGGTTGGAGTCAAAATCAAGACCGGATTAGGAAGAGATCCCAAAAAATTATCTTCACTATCCTGCTCCCCCTGAAGAAATTATTTTAGAAAAATAGGTTGTAGTTCAAGAAACGAGACATCAAGACTAACGTAGGTTTTTTTTTTGGTTTGAGAATCATAGCACTTGTAGCCTTTTTGAGTTGGAGATTATCCAATGAAAACACATTTTACAGCTCTAGGATCAAGCTTAGACAGAAAGGGAGCAAGTAAATGAACAAAACAGTACAACCAAAGACCTTTAAAGGCAAATCTGAATGAATACAGGCTATTGGAAATTCCTTTTTGAAACACTCTAAAGGTGTGATGTATTGAAGAACCCGGGTAGGCATCCGATTAATTAAATATGATGCAGTCAACACAGCCTCGCCCCACAAGTACTTAGGAACATTCATAGAAAACATTAGAGTACGAGCTACTTCAAGAAGATGCCTGTTTTTTCTTTCAGCAATACCATTTTGTTGGGGCGTGTCACGACAAGAGGATTGGTTTTGTATACCTTTTTCCCTAAAAAAAGTCCCCAAACATTGATTGAAAAACTTTGCCATTATCAGTACGCAAAATTCTGATTTGAGTTTGAAAGAGATTTGCAACCATGGGATAAAAATCCTTGAACAATTTTTCAACCTCAGACTTAGCACTCATCATATAGACCTAACTCAAGCGTGTGTGATCATCAATGAAAGTCACAAACCATCTTTTTCCGGTCATTGTAGTAATAGGCGAGGGACCCCAAACATCACTATGAATTAAGTAAAAACGTTTGGAAGCACGATAGGGTTTCGTAGTATAAGAAACTCGAGTACCTTTAGAAAGAAGACAACTTTCATAGTGAAGTGATGACAAAACTGCACCCTTAAACAAAGACGGAAACAAATGTCTTAAATATTCAAAACTAGGATGTCATAGTCTATGATGCCAAAGTAAAATATGTTCTTGGACAGGAGATGAACAAGAAGTACTGCACGCCTAAGCTTTTTTATCGAAGACGGACTCATCAAAGTAGTAGAGACCATCGACCATTCTAGCACTGCCAATCGTCTTCCCTGAAATCTGCTCCTGAAATTCACAATGGGAGTAAAAGAAAATGACACGACAATTAGAATCTTTAGACCATTTGCTAACAGACAAATTGTTACAAGCAAGTTTAGGAACATGTAGGACATTCAGAAGGTCTATAGAATTTGCAATTTTTATAGAGCCTTCCCTGCAATGGGTGAGAAACTACTATCGGCTATTCGGATTTTTTGATTACCCGGACAAGGAGGAAAAGATTTGAAAAAATTGTGAAGACTTGTCATGTGATCAGAGGCACCCGAATCAATAATCCAAGGGGCAACAGTAGAGAAACTAGAAAGAGCACTTGCGTTACTACCTTTCTGGGCAATAGATGATGTTGGTTTACCGTGGACTGAGTTAGACTTCAGTAGCTGCAAGAGATGATCAATCTGCTCCTTGCTGAATGGATTAGTTTCAGCTTCATTGATCGAAGGATACGTTCTGCTTCCCGTCTTGCTGCCTCTCATAGATGATGCTGGCTTCCCATGAATTTTCCAGCATGTTTCCCGAGTATGTCGAGGCCTATTACAGTGATCACACCACACACGAGGCTTCTCATCTATCCTGCGTGTAGAGGAACTCAACTTGCCAACATTTGCTTTAGAACCAACCAAAGCTGAGGCATCAGAATGCCCTCCAGCAGAGGCTTTTGCTTCGGTATTGGGTTTACCAAGCATGACACTCCTCCGACTTTCTTCTCTTCTAACTTCAGAAAAAACTTCACCAATAGGTGGGAAGGGCTGTCTACCAAGTATCCTTCCTCTAACTTCATCAAATTCATTACGAAGGCCTGCAAGAAACTTAAAAATACAATCAGCCTCAGTTACCTCCTTACAGTGCTGGAAATCTTCAACAGACCTCCACTCATAATTGTTGAAGAGATGAAGATCCTATCATAGCCTTCTTACGATATTGAAATACTTTGTGACCATATCGTCTCCTTGCCGAATCTCACTGAGCTGCAACTTCAGCTCATAGATTTGGGATTGGTTTCCCAAATCAGAATACATTTGATTTGCGCTATCCCACAATTCCTTGGCAGTAGAAAAGCACATATAATTGGCTCCAATTTCTTCCTCCATAGAATTCACCAACCACTTCATCACCGTTGAATTCTCAATATCCCAAACAGCCCAAGTCGGGTCTGTTTTTGCTGGTTCGATTTTATCCCCGATCAAATATCCCATCTTCCCTCTCCCTCGGATATACATCTGAACAGACTGTGACCACCGAAGAAAATTATCACCATTCAGCTTGATCGTAGGGATCTGAATTGGGTGAGATTCAGTGTGTGTCGGAGTTTTTTTTTTCTGAAGGTTGCATTTTGCTGGGAGTAGGAATACTCTCGGGGGTTTTATCGGACATGGTGAATATAAGATAGAAATAAAGAGCGCAAGACTAACGAAGGTTTGCCAGAGTTTCTGGCTTTGATACCATGAAGATGTAAGTGAGGAAATATATTTTTCCCTTATATTTCCAATAGGTTACAGACTCCTTCTTATATGAGTTATGTACAAGGTCAAAAAAGGAAGTATACAAAGAAAAAGGAAATAGACAACTATTCCTCATAATTAGGCTAATCTAATATACTCACAATCGCTGTGAATATAACAGTTAACTAATAAGACTAATTGGACAATTATCAAATACAAGAAATCAATTAAGGACTAATTAGACAACTAGCTGATTTTGGGAATAAAATCTCAGCCGTTTCAACAGTTCTCCGGTATCAATATCAAGTTGAAATAATATTGTTAATATCATATAGCCGTTATGCTTTTCCCCTTCTGTTTATGTATAGAAACCAATAGAGCTATGTTGATATTAATATGACTTCCTTTCGTACAACGACAAATTCTTGCCTAGACTTAATCCATCGTGGACCGTGTGATCTGAAGAGTTGGATGATGTGGGTCGATATGGGACCAATAATCACTGGCGTGAGATTCACTTGGTCTATGATGGACGGATCAAGTACGGGCAAGAAAATACCCCCACAGACGAGGAAAGTGGGAACTTTGGCTTTGAGCTTCTTCGTAAGTTGTGTCCAGAAGTTGTCTGGTTCTCTGAGCCGCATAAGATTGAAATTTTGGTATATTTATGCACTGAAGGCCACCAAACAAGGAGATTTATGCATATATTCGCGTTGGTTTGGCGGGTATGGGGAATATTAGGTACTGTTTAACTGATAAAACTGTCTAATAGTTTCCTTTGTCCAAGGACAGATTTGTATCAAACTAAACTTGAGATCAAAATGCGTGGATAAACTAGTAGGCACGAAGTTATGGTTGATCAAGGATTCAAGATGCAATGCGGTTGCGGCAATTTCTGCAACTAGATTGTGGTCTCTCTTAGCTCTCAAGTCTATTCTGATTCAGGCCCGTAGGAGGTCATTTGGAGAATTTTCTCGGTGTAAGCCGAGGCTGGCCATCGATATCGCAAAAAAAAAAATCATCGAAGCAACGACAATACGGATTAGCTCTTCATCAAAGTCATAGCCTATGCACTAGAACTAACTGTTGATTTCACAAGAGTAACATCAATTCTGGGATTAGTATCACGTTCTACATCCAATTTGCTATATCCATCTCACTAGTTTTCGCTTAATCGCGTTCGTGCTTGAATAGGCCCAAAAGCAACCAAAGGCCCAGTTACAAGCTGAATTCAGTGGCCTTACCTGGTCCAATGACTCTTGGAGACAATCTGTCCAGTGTCCCCGTCCCCACATGTTCGACGATATTCCTCAGTGAAGATTAACCGCCATTTTCAGCTGCCAAGCCAAGGAGATGTGGAGGCGCGCTGCTTCGCTTTCCTCGTTGATCTTCTCCTCTAGACAGCCTCTCCGTGATCAGGTACCTCCGTTCCTATGACGCTTTAGTTTGACCTTTCGCGTCGCCGGTCAGGCCACTGTGTTTGATCTTTAGCCCCCTGTGTAGTGGGTTCAATCTCGCGATCCCGAATTCGAATTGGTAAGTCGTATGCGCGTACGTACCTGCACCGCATTCCATCTGAAGTGCGTGTTACGTCGGGATCTTTTCTGTTCGCGCCAATTGCACTCGGATTTGTCACGATGCTAGAAGCGGCGGTTTCAGAAATTCTTCTGGCTTCGTCTGTCTCTCGGCACACACTTGATATTAATCCGCAAGCCTAACGGTTAACAATCACACTTGATGGATTACGCAAATACATTTGCTACATAGCTTGTAAAATTGAAGAATATGGAGTCTTTGGAATGAATTTGGGTGGTAAGGACGGTAGACACGCTCTTGTTTCTAGTGTATTAGTGAGGACTTAATGTGAGCGAGCAGCTGATAGCTTAAGATATGCCCAGACTTGTGGAAACCCTATTCACTTTGCATCCTCACTTTGCTGTTCTCTTGGAACATGGATTCTACCTATGATATTTTTGGACTTGACTTTGGCTACCTTAAAGCAGGGAGCATATTCATTGAAGGCCTGGGAATTTTTCCGTGCAGATTCCTCTAAGGTACTCGTTTACTCTGTCTAATCGTTTTGAGATGTTCAAACGCCGGTACATAAATTCATATCGAATTAGGGCTACCATTTTAAGATAATGCTTTGGTTTCCTTAAAAATTTCTCCTGGTCAATGTTGCTGGGCTGGCTCATCTTTCTTCTGATCTTCACCTTTGGCTTCTTTTTCATGTATGCGAAACATTTATGGCGTCATTTTTTTTGTGCATAGTAGCTATGGGCCATCACAGAGAATGCTGGTTGAATCAACGGATTCTCTCTCTTTCCTCTGAATGCCCGATAGTTGACATCAAATAACCACAGAATTTGCGATGATTATATTGTTAATGCATATGCTTGATTTGTTGATTCTTGCTTTTCCGTGTGTGTACTCCTCTGAGGTGGATGAGATACACGAGACTTTTCATGTGCCAGACTCGAAATTTATTTGTTCCCATTGTCGAATGTAGATTGTGGGTTGATGCCAATTCTTCCTTGAATGCAGGGGGAAGGCTATTTCTTGAAAGAGAAAAATCCATTTATAACCTTTGTCCTAGGTAAGCTAGTGTAGAGTTCACTTTTACATATCTGCTCTTTTTTCCTGATACATGCACATTGTTGAAAGAATACAAAGAAAGTAAGAATTAAGAAGAAATCTGAGGTAAGTCATTCTCATACTCAAGGGGCGCACTTTTCAAGCTACAAAGAGAAGAAGTAACACTGGAGAAGAATCGATAATCGTAATAGAAGGACTAGCTTTAGCTCCATGTGGCAGCGTTTGCAGTGGATTTCCATCTATTGTCCCAAAACATTAAAGACGGATCTTTGGTGATTCAACTTGAAAACTTTGGATACTATATCATTACAGTAACATGCTAGAAATAGCCGTCAAACCAGATGAAATGCTCAGACATAGTTATCGGATGTGTTTGTGTTGTATTGTGTAGGTGGCCCTGGAAGCGGTAAGGGCACTCAATGTGCAAAAATTGTCGAGAACTTTGGATATACACATCTAAGTGCTGGAGAATTGTTAAGACGAGAGATTGCTTCAAACAGTGAAGATGGGTAAAGTACCTTGTTCTCTATGTTAAAATGCAGTGTCTACATTTAATAAGGCTTAACAAGGGCCCAAGGCCCACAATTTAGTGTGGTCTTAATGACATTTGTAGAACTTGCCATTCAGGGCCATGCTTCTTGACACTATTAAAGAAGGGAAAATTGTTCCTTCAGAAGTGACAGTGAAATTAATTCAGAAAGAGATGGAATCTTGTGAGAATTGTAAGTTCCTCATAGATGGCTTCCCACGGAATGAGGAGAACCGCATAGCATTTGAACAGATTGTAAGTTCTATTGTCCATTTTGTCTCTTTATGTCATCTGCTAAATGAACTTTTTCTTTGCTCTTTTAATTGGAATTTTATTTTCTTCTAGTCCTCTAAGTCAAATCAGGAGGATCTCCTTGAGTTTGTAGTCCATTCACAAATTTAGTATACATGGAACCTGAGATTAGGGGTCAAAGTCTCAACTGGGCGGATATAGTGTTAAATATTGACCACATCTCAAACTACAGATTGGAGCTGAACCAAACATTGTTCTTTTCTTTGATTGTCCTGAAGAAGAGATGATAAAGCGGGTTTTGAACCGTAATGAGGTGCTTGTGTTTTCTATTTTGATTTTTCAGTTTGCTTGGGCAATATCGAATGGCTTTATTTGAAGTAAGCTTTCTGCAGGGCCGAGTTGATGATAATATCGATACAATTAGGAAACGCCTTAAAGTGTTTGAGGCTTCACATCATCCTATAATCAAGTACTACTCGAAGAAAGGAAAGTTATACAAGGTAGTTATTGAGCATTTGATTGCATAGAACACTAAGGAGCTTGTTTGCATTTTCCTGGACATAGCAAAACGATTGTCAAAGAGTGTCCATTTTTTATTTGGCAATGTTCATTAATGTCATGGTTGGTTTAGTATATCTATAATTTCGTTAAATATCGAGCCTAATGACATAAAAAAAAAAATGTGTAGCCCATTCCACTTAGTGGGACAAGGCTTCAATTTGTTGTTGCATTCATGGAATTCAATGCTTGCAGATTGATGCTATTGGAACGGAAGATGAGATTTTTGAACGAGTTCGCCCTCTGTTTGCTGCATGTGAGGTGTGTTTTGTTTCACCTGCTTCACGAACTGGCTTTTTACCATGGTTTATCTTGTTTCTTACTTCACATTATCAGCTTACTTCAATTTCATGCATCACCATATGTAATTTTATTGCCTCGGCACCATGCTTGGAGATTATATCAGAAAACTTTCTTTTTCCTTATGTTTGTTACAATATTTGAGAATTCTCTGTTGAGCAAATTTCCAAATGTCTTGTTCACATTCATTCTATGCTTGCTATTGGGGCATGTTAGAAGTCTTATGAGTATTTTAGCCACTGTCCCCAGTGCATGATCTCCACATTATGTTTTCCGATGCTGGGCTATGATAATTTTTTTCTTATCTGATGCAGGGAGCACAATGAAACTTCATATGTGATGCTTGCAAAGTTCCCGGCAGATATCTGGGATTCTAATTTTTGAATGATAAGGAGGCAGCTTTCGCCTCCAAGGGAGATTCTTCTTTTCTTGAAGCTTCTTTCCACCGCATTCTTCACAATGGTTGTATTTGTATATAGCCCTTGTTTAGACAAACTGCATAATGCTTGCAATGCAAGGTTATTTACCTTTGCAACTGGGTTAAAGTTAAAGAACAGTTGCTGGAATCCTCCGGTAGTCTATGCAAGATGAATCAAGATATAAACGTTTGCTGCCAAATCTCACAATTTGTTTCAGATAAATTCTGCAAGGGGTTGTAGGCGGAAGACTTGTGCTCGAATTCGATTCTATTGCCAGAGAAGAGTTTTATTAGGCCAATTATGGGCCCATGAAGGGTTTTGTTTTCTTTTACAGCTTGCAAAAGCTAGTAGCCAAGACAAAAGGAGGAGGATGGTCCCCTTTTTGGCCCACTGAATAATTGTCCTTGTGCCCTAATTATACACCCTCATAAACTGTACGAAGGAGCCACTAGATCCTTATCTATTTTGCTATTTGCTTGCAACGAGGGCCTCCTAGAGTGTGAAGAAGATCCTTTCAACATGGAAGAGAGACAGGCCACAGGTTTCGGAGACTGGGGACTCCAGTCGCCGTACACAAGACAAGTCCACACAGGTCCTACGCACTTTCTCCCAATACGTATAAAATCCCAGTCTATACTAGCAACAATAATTTTAAGACAGAGCTGAATCTAGATCTAGCTATCCGACACAAACACCAACCTGGTGCTTAATAATTGTGGCAAATGGGCAAGAGTCAAAAAGAGACAAATGTCTCCCGAATTTATTCCGGGTTATGTCGGTAGGAAAATTTAATGGGCTCCCCTTCCTCCCTGTTCACAACAAAGTACCATAAAAATAATGCACGCCATCTACATCTAGAAACGCCCGAAACATTTGAACAACTCGCGCTCCTCCTCAATTTTGTGCTTTGATTGGGGGCTGGCTTCCTCACTCTAGCCGTCGGATCTTTAGCCCATCTATGTTGAAGATTTGGTTCTTTTCTGAGCCAATGACTTTTCTCTGCTTCTTCTTTTCCTCTCTTATTTATTTCGTTCCATGGACTCTCTAGTCAGTAGTTATGGTAAAAATGATTATGAAAATTAGTTTAAATACAGTCTTATCTCGCCCTCCATCTCTTAACCCTTGGAAAGTTATCAAGTGTCTCGTAGACTTGAGTATCTAGATAAGGAAGAATAGAAAAAAGATCTGCACGTAGTAGTTATCTCGTCAATAAAGAGGTTGCTTTTTGTAAAGAAAGACAATATAAGTCCGTCATATTTTAATAAAAAAAGTAAGCATAGTTTTCTTCTTAGCAGGCGACAGTTATGTAACTTTCATTCATACTTGGTGGGACCACCGTGCGGCGAAAGATCATAGACTCCATCTCAATATATAATGCAGCGCAACCCTCCTCGAGTCACTCCTCACCCTCACCCTCCCCCTCTCCAACCTCCCACTGCCCCTAAACTAAACAAGTCATCTAAGAAAATGGCAACACCCAACCTTCTCTTCGTCCTCCTCCTAATCTCAACCTTCGCATACTTCTTCATCTCGTCCACCTCCGCCGCCGCCGCCACTCCTTCTTCCTCCTCCTCCTCCTCCGCCGCCGCCAACTTCATCAAGGCCTCGTGCAGCACCACCCGCTACCCAGCGCTGTGCGTCCAGTCCCTCTCCGCCTACGCCAACACCGTCAAGCTGAGCCACAAGGAGCTGGCCGAAGCGGCGCTGGCCGTGAGCCTAGCGAGGGCCCAAGCCGCGAGGGAGTTCGTGACCCGGTCGGCGAAGCTGAAGGGGCTCAAGGCGAGAGAGTACGAGGCGGTGAAGGACTGCCTGGAGGAGATGGGGGACACGGTGGATCGGCTGGGGAAGTCGATGAAGGAGCTCAAGGGCATGGGGTCGCAATCCAAGGGCCAGGACTTCGTCTGGCACGTCAGCAACGTGGAGACGTGGGTGAGCGCGGCATTGACGGACGAGAACACGTGCATGGATGGTTTCTCCGGGAAGGCCACGGAAGGGCGGCTCAAGACGTCGATCCGGGCCAGGGTCGTCGACATGGCCCAGGTCACCAGCAACGCCCTCGCTCTCGTCAACCGCTTCGCCTCCAAGCACTGAGCTTTTCGGTCGGAGTCCTAAAGTAGTGTCGTCGTCGATGTTATTGCTGTTTTAAGCTTTGTTTGGCTGATGAGAGAGTGTGGCAATGTTTTGGTCGTATGTAAGTATTAAAGTTAAGGTTAGAGAAGACGCTATATGTTATATATGTGTGTTTCTCGTTTCTCATCGGGTAAGTTTTCGAGTTGAAGATGATGGGGGTATATACACTATACAGGACTGCACTGGAGGAGTCTTGAAGAATATGGTTGGATACGGAGAGAGAGAGAGAGAGAGATGGATTGAATTTATCTCTCCGCAATTTTCGCTTCAATTTCCGAAGAACATGGCATGGCCAAAATCCTGTCTTTGGCTGGCTGGCTGGCCATGCTGGGTCCCTCCCACCCACCTCACTAGAAGTTTTTATGGCTTGGGGACTGATGGGACATCATCGCATCCCGACCACCTCGCAATCAATCAACCCAACGTGAAAAATTACGAGGGTTACTACCGTCCTTAATCACCGTGGTGATGTAAAACTGACAATGTTGAGCACGTATATATATATATGATTTGCTGCTATTCAGGCAGTGCGGAATTGCTGGTCTACCGACAACTAATGGCCACGCTCTAATTATTGATCAACCAAGATACAGCCTTTCAGTCTCCGCCAACAGACAGATAGAGATGCTTTTAAGAAGATGACGAATCGCAGGGCCCGCGCGAATCACGTGACGTTAGGCCAGGTGACATTTTGGTTTTATATGGTCTAACAAGTGAACAGTGATTCTAGTATTACAACTCTAGAGAGAGCCACACAGACATCAAATTGCCCATCCATACTGGAATCGCTGCACAGACATCAAATTGCCCATCAACTATGGATGACTTGACGTATGATCGTGTGATGTTTGGTCCATCGCTCGTGATGGGATGCGTAACAAATACTCCAAATAACGGGAAAAGTACCAAACAAAAAAGTGTGTTTACGTGGGTACCAATTCAATTCATCGTTTTACGTGACACGACCAGCGTCTATGTAGATAATTTTTTGTAATTTTTTAAATCCTTTTCTTTTTGTTAGTGGCTGGCAAGGGCAACGCTGACCGTAGCCCAGGTCAGAGCGAGCTAGGCCTTGCCCTCACACTGCATAACCCAGCGAGGGCGACCCTCGCAGGCCATGGCCTATGGCTGACAATCGGTTATCGGCAAAAAAGAAAAGAAAAGATAAAGATAAAGAACAATTCAAAATAAATATTAAAATTTTTAGAAAAAGTTCATATCCGCGTCGGCCGTGGACTTTTTGTTCAAATTCCCTAAAAAACCTCAAACTTTAAGTTCAATCCCAAATCTACCCCGAACTTTTTTTCGTCTTAGAAAAAACCCCCAACTTTAGGTCCGGTAGCAAATCTGCCCCGAGCTTTTTTTTGTCTCGAAAAAAAACCCGAAACTTTAGATACTGTCCCAAATCTACCCCAAATTTCGTTTTGTCTTAAAAAAATCACAAATTTTCAATGTATTTTCAAATTTACCTAGTGGTCCAGTCCCAACTTGACGTTGCATTCTACGTCGATACATTAGCAAAGTAATGGGGGATAGGTACGGACTGATGTGACATTTTCATGTAGATGTTAAATCCACCTCAATAACGGAATTCTCCAAAAATGGAACCGTTTTAGGATATTAAAATTATGGACGACTAACGACGATTTTTGGACGTAGAGCTAATGGGGAGAATTTGAGATTACTGTAAAACTTGGTGAGTTTTTCTTAGACAAAAAAAGTTTAGGGTAAATTTGGGACTGAAACTAAAGTTCAGAGTTTTTTCTAAGACAAACATAAGTTCGGGGCAGATTTGGGACTGGACCTTAAGTTGGGGATTTTTTTTTTGTGCTTAATTTGTTGCGCAAATAGCCTCTTATTAGTTTCGTTCCTTCCTAACCCATGGTTATGAATATCTCTTAATTGTAGCACATCAAGTTATTGAATAAAGATATAACTTTTGAAAATTTCTCTCTGCGCTCTCTCTTTCCCTAGAAGATCCTAGAATATTTACCATAAAAAGGAAAATGTTAATGGATGGTTTTTTCTAATCAAAGTCGGATTGGGATTATGTAAATATTTCTTTGGAAAATTGGGGGATGCAATTAAGCCTGAAAATATATCGACATTAACCATTTTCGGTAAAATAAAAGATAACCATATCAATTTATTATAAAATCTCTATTTGAATGTGTGGCACATTGTCCAGCTAAGCTTAAAGTACGAGAGGATCTTTGGTTGTCTAATCATCTATAATTAACATTAAACAGATAAAAAAACGCTCGGAAAAAGGTGGATAAGGACGCAAAATTGAAATGACAAAAGAGAAACATTAGAGTTAACACAAATAGATAAGGCCAATTATACAGCAATTTGGAGTGAGGAACTTAACAGAATTTCCAGTACTTGTCCTTTGCCAATGCAAAGATATAAAAAGCTTTTTGCTTTCAAAAGATGAGGTTTTTGGTCAATAAGGCTGCGTATGGTAACGCTCCAGAAAAAGTGTTTCTGTTCTCAAAGTGTTCTGGGAACACTTTGGGAACAGAAACGCGTATGGTAAAAAAGTGTTCCCAAAGTGTTACGGGAATACTTTTAACAAATAGAAACACTTTTGGAGCAGAAACAAGAAACAAAAAAAACTTACTTCTGTATTTCCGGAACACTTTTTTTAAACACATTTGAAACATTTTTTAGAAACAATTGGAAACACTTTGTTCCCAAAGTGGCGCCGGTCGCCGCCGTCGGAAAAAAATGAAATAAAATAAAAAATACTTTTTAATAATAAAATATATTTTTTGAATAAAAATATTTTAAAAAATTTAAAAAAAGGAAAAAAATCAGAATTTTTTTTAAAAAAAAAATAGGAAAAAATTTCATATTGCATGAAAGTATTTTAGTAATATCATTTTTTTATTTTATTTACCGCAGCTATCTGCCGCCGTAGGTCGCCGCCCGCCCCCGTCCGCCGCCGGAGAAAAAATGAAATAAAAAAAAAAATACTTTTTAATAATAAAATATATTTTTTGAATAAATATATTTTTTGAATAAAAATATTTTAAAAAATTAAAAAACGAAAACGAAAAAAAATCAGAAAAATTTTAAAAAAAGGAAAAAATTTCATATTCCATGAAAGTATTTTAGTAATATCATTTCTATTTTATTTACCGCCCCCATCCGCCGCTGCCCCCGCCGTCCGCGGCCGGAGAAAAATGAAATAAAATAAAAAATATTTTTAATAATAAAATATATATTTTTGAATAAAAATATTTTAAAAAATAAAAAAATTAAAGAAATCAGAAAAATTTAAAAAATATAGGAACAAATTTCATATTACATGAAAGTATTTTAGTAATATCATTTTTTTATTTACTAATTTTTTTAGAAGTTACTGTAGGTGAAGGAATTTTGTCGAGGATATGACCTTTATGCAGTTACCAAACATGTTTCTGTTCTTTTTTTGTTCCGAAAACAGAATTTTTTTGCAGTTACCAAACGCGTTTCTGTTCTCAGAAATCATTGCCGAGAACAGAAACAGAAAAAGTGTTTTTGTTCCAAAAGTTGTTTCGAGAACAGAAACCATACGCTGCCTAAGACACGTCACTTCCAGGCATGGGACACTCGGTTCTTTTCTATATTTGCAACATGGTTGTTAGGACATAAAACTGTCTTCATGATATGTCCAAAACAGGAATTCATGATTTCTTAGTATTTTTCTGTTCACGTTCATCTGATAAAACTTAAGATGCTAAACAAAAAAAGAGAAATTGCACTCTGGTTTCGGGGACAGCGATGACACTCTGGTTTTGGTCAGCGGGAGAGTGATCCATAATTCGAACCCGCTCTTGATACCCCGAAAACTAATCAAATTCCTAAGAGAAAACGGTAAACTTGCGCCGGACTCCGATTCACAGATCGTTGCGAGTCTGCGACTGGGGTTATCTCCGTTCACCGCGCTGGCGAAGCAACTGAGTCGAGATGGGTTTAACTTCGCACTGTCAGTTCATCAAGAAAACCGTGTAATTGCTTGAAGGAGATAAAGGAATCGGATCACCATCACCCCAGCTTGAATGATTTTAAGGCTATTCCAAAGGGTTTCTGATACTTGCATGCTTCGACGGAGGTGTTTGTTCAAACAGAGCTCGAGGCATCGGTTCCCCTGGAGGTGTAGATCATATGCATCGTTAGACAGACTTGTCACGCACGAGCAGCAGTTTGTAGGATTGGCTACCTGAGTATTAACTGCATAACCAGCTATTAGCATGCATGGTAATTGAGGAGATAATCTTCGAATATCAAATCTAAATATACACTATACTGGACTGCACTGGAGGAGTCTTGAAAAATATGGTTGGATACGGAGAGAGAGAGAGAGAGAGATGGATTGAATTTATCTCTCCGCAATTTTCGCTTCAATTTCCGAAGAACATGGCATGGCCAAAATCCTGTCTTTGGCTGGCTCCTGGCTGGCTGGCTGGCCATGCTGGGTCCCTCCCAGTCCCACCCACCTCACTTATAAGTTTTTTGGCTTGGGGACTGATGGGACATCATCGCATCCCGTCCACCTCACGATCAATCAACCCACAGAGACATCAAATTTCCCATCCATACTAGAATCGCTGCACAGACATCAAATTGCCCATCAACTATGGATGACTTGACGTATGAACGTGTGATGTTTGGTCGATCGCTCGTGATGGGATGCGTAACAAATACCCCAAATAACGGGAAAAGTCCACGAAAAAAAAAAAAACAAACAAAAAAAAAGTCTTCGATTTTTTTTTTTACATCAGTACCAATTGAATTCATCGTCAATTTTATGTGGCACGACCAACGTCAAGATAGATAATTTTTTGTAATTTTTAAAATCCTTTTCTTTTTGTTAGTGGCTGGCAAGGGCAAGGGCAAGGCCGACCGTAGCCTAGGTCAGAGTGAGCTAGGCCTTGCCCTCACGCAGCATGACCCAGCGAGGGTGACCCTCGCAGGCCATGGCCTATGGCTGGTGGCCTAGGATCGGTTATCTACCAAAAAAAAAAGAAGAAAAAGAAAAAGAACAATTCAAAAATAAATATTAATTTTTGTTTAAAAAAAGTCCATATCAGCCCTAGCCATGGACTTTTTGACCAAATTCCCTAACAAATCCCAAACTTTAGGTTCAATCCCAAATTTATCCCGAACTTTTTTTTGTCTCAGAAAAAATCCCAAACTTTAGGTTTGGTCCCAAATCTGCCCTGAACTTTTTTTTTGTCTCGAAAAAACCCGAAACTTCAGGTACATTCCCAAATTTACCCAAAATTTCGTTTTGTCTTAAAAAAATCACAAATTTTCAATGTATTTTCAAATCTACCTAGTGGTCCAGTCCCAACTTGATGTGGTATTCTATGTTGATACATTAGCAAAGTAATGGGCGACAGGTATGGACTGAGGTGACATTTCCACGTAGATATTAAATCTACCTCAATAACGAAATTCTACAAAATAGAACCGTTTTAGGATATTAAAATTATGGACGACTAACGACAATTTTTGGACGTAGAGCTAATGGAGAGAATTTGAGATTACTGTAAAAATTGGTGATTTTTTCTTAGATAAAAAAATTTTAGGGTAAATTTGGGACTGGAACTAAAGTTCAGAGTTTTTTCTAAGACAAAAAAAAAGTTCGGGGTAGATTTGAGACTAGATCTAAAATTAAAGGTTTTTTTTTAGATAAAAAAAAATTAGGATAGATTTGAGATTTTATCTAAAGTTGGGTTTTTTATTTATAAAGGAATTAGGCTTTGGACTTTTTTGATATTGTTGGGGCAAAAAACAAGTGATGTCGACGGGGGAGAGATCCCCTCAATCACAGCGTGCAGCCATGAATTGGTGGGGGACTGTGAAAAGACTAAAAGAGGCGCAGAGAAGGAGGACCATTGTCAATGTGGGGACACTCTTACCACGTGGGTGATGACTGAATGTCAGGGAAGGGGAACCCATGTCATGTCATGTGACATCTGCTCTCCCGACACCAACACCTCTTTTTCATCTTCCTGGTATTCTCGCATTGGCCTTTGGCCCCACCTCTTCTCTTTGTTTACTCCCAAGACAAAATATCTCTGTCTTTCTAATCTTTTTCCTTAGGGAAAACCGGAGATTATAGTTGAATTCTTTTTCATGTTTAAACCGGACATGGAGCATGTGAAATTTATCTGTGGGTGGTGTTCATACATGAAACTCTTTATGTCTGAGTTTCAAGTGAGGAAAATCGAAGGAAAGTTGGCACCAAAAAACGTGGCATGTGGATGGACGTGGCTTTTCGAACAGAAATATGAACGGGGCTTTAGCTTTTTGACAAAGCGCACCATAACTAATCAGGACTTTCGCCAAAAGAGCTTGCTTTAAGCTTTTTCATGATTGCACGGCTTGGTCGTTTTGGATCTACTTTTGGCCTAACTCTCCGGGTTTACGATCTGGTCGGAGTTTCGAATACAATTACCAATCCACGGAGCGCGTTATCCATGTAATATCATGAAATTACGCGGACGCAAAATGAGGGCCATGAGTCCGTTTTAAAGAAAGAATTTCTCATTCTAAGTTTGCACTTTCGTTTGTTCTCGGGAGCGAGAGCACTCAATGGGCTAGGGTGGCCCCATTTCGCCTTATCAACCTCGGGAAAACTCCTCACGATCACACTGGTCAGTTCACCAGATAAGATGTGCCTCATTATTATGGGGTAAAATCAAATTATGGGCATAGGATAGAACGGATTGTCTGATTTTCAAAATGTGTACCTTTGAATGTTTTTCTTTCAACAGATTGGATGATTTCTCTCTAGGACAGGCCTTGGCCCGTCTGCAAAGAGTTCTCTAAAACTCAAAATGGAGGCCCATCCGATGGAGCTCTCCCCACCGTCAACCGGAACATTCCGTGGCCTATGAACATCTCACCTAAATTGTGAAAATGTTTAAAACTCAATTGGTACAATTGTAAAGTTTTTTTTTTTGAGTTTGATTATATAAACAACTTAACACTTTTTTGTGCTGTTATCGTTATTACCAGTAGACTAATTATTTCTCGAATGTCATATAAGGAGGAAAAAGGGCACTAAAGGTTTCTGATTTTTTTTTTTGGGTGCAATTAGGTCCTTAAAGTACGTGTGTTTTTTGTTGTTGTTGTTGTTGTTGTCGTCGTCGTCGTCATCTGAGTTGGTCCTTCCGTTTTAATAAAAACGGAAATGCTGACGTGGGCTAACAAGTAAACGGTGCGCTCATGTTGACTAGATCAATTGGTGTTTGCATGTAATTTTTAGGTGATGACTAGATAAAATATGAAATATTTTCTTTAAAAGAAAAACATTCCCAGAAAGAGAGAGTGTGTTGGAAGTGGTCGAGAGTGGTGTCGGCAATGCACATGCATCGGCAAGGGCGGTCGAACCCTTGCCAACTGTAGCCTAGATCAGGGTACCCCATATATGTTTGGCCGGGTTGCGCGATCCTGATGATGGCCAGATCTGGCTGAGGTTGTGCCACCTGAGCCAAATCTGACCTAGAGTCATGCAACCCTAGTTAGGTGGCGTGACCCAAGTCATCAATCACCGGGGTCACACGACCCTCGTAGTCGCCTGGCTGGGATAGCTCAAACCAAGGCCATAAGAGTCTTTTGTTACGAGGATAGTTAGAGAAGGGGAGAGGGGAAACATCCCCCAAAATTAGGAACCTCTCCATCTTCTTCATCATGCGACCTTTTGAATTTGTTTGATCCGAAGTTTCAAACATTAATTCGTTCCTCCTTCGAAAACTTGAAAATTATCATTGCTGCCGAGATATCAGGTTTGAGATTCTTGATTTTGTCGATACCTGGACTGGGACTGGCACATGAGAGCTCCATTATCTCCAAATCATTATAATAACATGAATTATATAGGGAGTGTTGCGGAAAACGCCAAGAGATGTGCGAATTCAAGCGCGAAATAGTGAAGGATGAAAGTAAAATAAAAAGCATGAGACATCATATATGTGGAAAACCCAAAACGGGAAAAATCACGGGGAGAGAGAGAGATTTCACTATCTTCAATAGCGAGTATAAGCGTACAATCAAAGATCTAAAGATCTAACAAAAAGAAGTGAAAAACAAAGGGTTTCGGAGCAGAAGCGGAAAGCTCGGGGCAGAAGCGAAAGCAAGCGTTGCAATGTAATATGCAACATATCCTTTTTATAGCCCCCTCTAAAAAAACCCTAAAACAAAAGTGCATGGTCCAAACTACTCTTATCTTTAATTTGAAAGTCTAAATATAACCGAGAGAATTACCAAAAACGTCATAAATCTATTACAATTGTGTCAATTCAGTCCTAATTTTTTTTTTGTCTATTCAGTCATAAACCTTTTGCAATTGTGCCAATTCAGTCCATCCGGCGAATTTTGGCCTGTCGGTGTTGACATGGACGCCGGCCTGCTGGGGACCTAATATTTTAATAATTTTTTTGATTTTTATTTTTTTCTTCTTTTTTTTACTTTCATCTCCTTCCTCTGGCCGGCCAGAGGTGACGCCTGCCCTGGCGAGTTCGACCTCGCCAGGGGTCGGTGAGGGCAACCTCGCTAGTCCAGATCTGGCGAGGTCGAGCCTTGCCCAGCCATGGCGGGGCTCAACAGCGTCGCCTCGCCCAGCGCGGTTCTGGAAGCGTAGAGAAATCTCTCGAGCGATGTTCCAATTTGGTTTCTCTTCTTGCTTCGCTCATCGCCACCGCGAGCTCGATTTCTAGGGTTTTGGGACCTCGATTCTCAGAGGACTATCCGCAATGTTCAGCGGCCGACTGAACTGGGAAGGTCTCTTCAAATGGAGCGTCGCCCACTCCGACGGAACTCGCCCCACCTGCAACTTGAGGTTCGAATTGAACTCGTTCAGCGCGACCCGGCCTGGAGACGGCGAGGTCAAGCCCCGCCATGGTTGGGCGAGGCGATGCCTTGCCGGCCGGGCATCGCCTTTGGCCTGTCACCGGCCAGAGGAAGAGATTAAAGTAAAAAAGAAGAAGAAAAGAAGTAAAGAAAAAAATAAAATAAAAAATTCAAAAAATTATTAAAATATTAGGTCTTCGGCAGGCCCGCGTCCACGTCAGCGCCGGCCGACCAAAATTCGCCAGATGGACTGAATTGACACAATTACAAAAGGTGTATGACTAAATCGGCAAAATAAAGGTTTATGACTGAATTGGCACAATTGCAATAGGTTTAGGAGTATTTTGGTAATTTTCCCGAATTATATATGTTGATAAGAAAAAGGATTTGGACATCTTAACTACTTGATGAACTCTTTCGACAACAATGCGCTTTTCCATCAGGAATACTTGTCTAATCATATTGTTCTACGGCTGTTGAGCGCGCGGCCACAACCAAGGCATATGAAATATTGGGCAGAATTCTATTTTCCCATATAGGATTTTCTTTCTATACTGCTGTATTTTGATGGGTGTTGGTAAGTATAAAATGTCGATAAAAAAAATGACTGGTGGCTACTTTTTCCCGAGTAATTTGTTAATAAACTTACTAACACATTTGAGTTACCTACCTACGTTTAAATATAACTATTTAATTTACTAACGTTTTTCAACTGAGTTACCAAATTTTATTTGACTTGGTTAGCAACTCATTGCGATTACCAACTCTTTTTAGAGATCTTTTTGTTTTTTGGTCAGAAGGAAATTTTAGAGATTACATTGCCTAAATTAGCTTGGTTCACCAACTTTTCTCCCATTAAATTACTCCATAATATTAGGTTACCAATACTCATTGAAGTTACTTACCGATAATTATTTTTAACTTTTTCGTAAGAGTTTACGAATTTTTATGAGTAATTATAACATACTTTGGTGTGGTAAACACAAGTTTATACAAACGGTTTTCTAAACCATTGATAGAGAGAGCGTTGGTTATAATCCTTAAATCAATAATGGATAAATCCGCTTATGTAAAATTTCCTGTACACCGGTAGTGCATGGTTTAATTGTTCCAGCTTGTTTATTTGCATTTCTTAGTAATGCCTTAAATTTATCGGTTTTTTTAGAAATTACCACATCAAATGAAAGCGACTTACCAAGTTTTCTCTAGCTAAGTTACTAAATATTTTCGGATTACGGGGTTAGTAAGGAAGAGAAGTAAAAGGTAGTCTAAGATAACAAATATCGATAGTCTGTAGGCTACTAATAAAAGTTAGGAATTTCATGAAACAATCGGTAAGTTACTAATAAGTTACCGAGAAATCATGTGGTCAGTAAACTTTTTTGTCAACGATTTTTTGACACATACCAATTCTTTCAGAAATCTGTGAAAAACTTAATAATTTGTTTTTCAGAAACGATACAATAGAGTCATCTCTTGGATGCTTCTCACAAACAATGAAAGTTTGAGGTTAACCAGACTTGGACGGTACTACGAATTGAGTCATATGTAAGCAATACTAGGCGACGGTTGGCTTTTCTTTTGATGTACTTAAGGTAGCTCTTTCATTACTAGTCATCCCACTTTTTATATCTCTGCCTTCAAGAACAGGTCTCTCTTCTTCTCACAAGTTTTCAATAAGATTAATAACTCTGATTAAAATAGTCCTAACTAGAAACAAGACGATTCCATTCCATAGCCCACACACATTTTCTTTCTTTGATCCACCGACGATGTACGAGATTGAGAGACACAGGCATGTTAAGTAGCAAACAAATTCTCTAGTCGCTATTAGAAAGAGGGTAGCAGTACCCAGGAAAAATCAATTCATTGGGCATCATTTATCAGTAAAATGTCGATTGCCGCTCGCATGATTATTAACAAATTCCTGCGAAATGGGAGGGAGCAGTCCTTAGTTAACACGGACCAATGTGATAGAAAATAATTACAGCAAGAGAGATAGCAACAACAACTTTATGTTACGGAGACCATCCATTAATACTAGTATTTGAGGCTGTTGATGAGGGACAGCGCATTGCTAGTGATCCTAGCGACGTTCACGATGCTGCTCCGAATCTTGCTCTTCACACCCGCGCTCACCTTCGTCCCGGCGAACCCGTCCGTGCACGTGTCCTCGTCCGTGATGGCGGCGCTCATCCACGTCTTCACGTTAGCCATCTGGAACTCCATGTTGTTCTTCGCCGTCGATGATGACCCTCCGATCAGGGCCATCACCTTGATTGACTGCTTGAGCTCGTCAATGGAGTCGCCGAGGTTCTTGATGCAGTCCTCGACGATGCCAGCTTCAGCCTTGGTGAGGTTGCGTTGCTTGGAGAGGGCGGCGACGAGGGAGGAGGCGTTGCGCGCTGCCTGGAGGGAGACGGAGAGG
This sequence comes from Lenwebbia sp. NSW1173648, assembly GCA_029784005.1. Lineage (NCBI taxonomy): Eukaryota > Viridiplantae > Streptophyta > Magnoliopsida > Myrtales > Myrtaceae > Lenwebbia > Lenwebbia sp. NSW1173648. The sequence goes on along the minus strand of JARCGZ010000008.1, from coordinate 893,788 downwards.
GCGGAGTTGCAGAGCTTCCAGGGGTTGGAGCGGACGACGGAGGCGTAGGAGGAGAGGTACTGGTTGCAGAGCTTAGGGTACGTGGTGGTGCTGCATGAGGTCTTAATGAAGTTGGAGTTCGTGTCATTGCTCGAGGAGGAGGAGGAAGAAGAAGAAGAAGAAGCAGCAGCAGATGTGATTGCACTCATGTTGGTGACCAAGAGAAGAAAAATGGCACTAAAATGGAGGTTAGTGGCTTCCATTCCTCTCTCTCTCTCTCTCTCGATCGATCGATCAAGGTAGAGATGTGGGCAGTTCTTATGAAGTGTGCGTCAGGTTCATTTTTGGTGGATTTACATCTGGAACGACATTCAGTTTTGTAGTTGGAATGTGAGAACGTGCATGTGACAGTGGCCGATAAGCAAGCTCGTTTAAAAATTCTATGCACATGCTAAAGACAATTTTAAATTAGTCATGATTGATTTCGGTTGTATGTTTTGTGTCTCAATACTGAGAAAGGCTCATAATATATTTTGAAGTTGACAAAACTATTCATTGTTTATCGATCTTAAATAATGCAAGAAATATTTATGTTTCAAGTAATATTCACAAGATTCTTCATGACTAAAAGACCTACATGAATGAACAAGTCTAGATGGATGGGAAATTCATATTGACTTAGAAGCATCGAGGTTTTATGTCTACGGAATTAATTATTGATGTTGATATCATAATTTGGAAAGAACAGTTGATCATATAAAAAAAGTCAAATTCCACGTGAATATCAGCAAGGCAGATATTAGTAGGGTTCACCCTTGAATATCAACAAGGTGCTGGATATCACCAGAATACTACGAAGGCTAAATATTAGCAGAATACCCGTTTTACTTGGGAAGTTATTCTTGATGAAATCTTCCAAATTATTTTGATTTTTTAATCTCATTGCTTTTCAGCTTGTGATTGGTATGAATTTCCTCTTTAGAAGATATTGATTGACTCTCTATCTAAAAGATTATCTTTGCAATATATCATGCAAGATATCTTTATTGACTGGCAATCATCCGAAGACAAGATTCTTTCCATAGCCGAAGCACTCCGCTTATAGAAACCAAGATTTGTTTGTATGGGCTGTCAAATCGATTAAATCTCTGGTTGTTTGACATCAATGTTTGTTACCCAAAAAAAAAAGACATCAACGGTTACCTTAATATTCTTATCAATTGTTCAACGGCTAGCTTGGAGATTGATTCTTATGAAGATTGTCCTATGAGAAGTTTTGGATGTCGAGGAGTATGAAAGAATACCAAGGCGCCGAAGAAAGAGATAGATCAAGATAGTTAAAATTACAAAGTTCAAGAGAGTTTCACTTATTCTAAATTATCTTCAATGAGCTTACAATTTTACTTTTTGAGAAGTGCTGGCAGATTGATAGTTTTTGCTTAAGTGTGAGATAGTGAGTCTTGTCAAGCTTGTGTATAAGCATCACCTACTTCGAGAAGAAGCGTTTGAGCATTAGCAGCACTCGCTACTGTAATTTCTCATCGATTGACTAGTGAAATCCAGCCAGTAGACCATCAGCGTGGGAGAGTAGACATAAGCTTAATCTTAGCCGAAGCACTATAAAGCTCTGTGTGCAAAGTCTTCTATCTCTCTACTTTATAGAAGTTTATGCACTACTGAATATTATTAGGACAATGGTCGTATTTACACTCTCTTTAGTCCTGTGTATACTCAACTTGACTTGTTTAGTACCGCACTTATTTTTCAAGTTTGTATATTATAACCTATTCACCCTCTCTAGGTGATCCTGCTAGCCAATATCACTCAACCCTTGCCGATTGTAGTCGTGATCAGGGTACCCCAAACATGCTTGGTCGGGTTGCGCATCCCGATGATGGCTAGATCTGGCCTAGGTTGTGCCACCTGGGGCCAAAATTGACCTAGAGTCACGCAACCCTAGCTAGGTGATGCCTGGGGTTGCACGACCCCAGTCGTCAATCGCCGGGGTCACACGACCCTTGGACTATCCTGGCTGGGATAGCTGGAACCAAGGCCATAAGAGCCTTTTCTTATGACGGTAGTTAGAGAAGGGGAGAGGGGAAACATCCCTAAAATTTAGGAACCTCTCCATCCCTTATAATTGAATTATAAGCTTAGATTCCTTCACCATGCGACCTATTGAATTTGCTTGATTCGAAGTTTCAAATATTAATTCATTCCTCCTTCAAAAACATAAAACAGTAGTTCGTTCTTTATTTGTTTGCAGACGCACCGAGTGTGCACTTCTGGTTGAATGTAATTAAGTATCCATGTTCCATGGTGTGTTCCTGAATGATTATGGCTATTGAATGCCTCCTGATGTGCGAGGAAATTGGATTGGCATCAAAATTCAGCTGCCTTGTGACTGGCATTCCAGCTATGCAGGATCCTTACCAAACTTATCATTGACGGTTGTTCAGGACCCTTAAATAATAGCCTTTGGTTTTAATCATGGACTAGGATCCTAATCTGCCGAGAAATCAGGTTTGAGTTCTTGAACATTAAACTTCTTCATTTTGTTAATACCTGAACAGGCACATGAGAGCTCCATTATTGTCAATTCATTGTAATAACATGCATGTGTGTGTGTGTATATATATATATCTCGAGTTGATAAAAATAAAAAAAGATTTGGACATCTTCATTACTTGATGAACTCTGTCAATAACAATCGGCTTTTTTCCGGTAATAGTTGTCTAACATATTTTTCAGATAACTTGTTAATCTTGCTAACACATTTATGAAATAATCAACTTATTTTTAAAGCTTGCAAATTAGTAATGTTTGTACAAACTTCCCAATTTTGATTTGCATAACTTGCTAAAACTTTGAATAAACAAACTCTTTTATAATTACAAATCTAGAGTGATTTATTAATTATTGTCATATCAAACTATTAAGTAATTTTGAGAAGTACATAGACTTCATAGCAAAGCAAATTGAAGAAGAGCACCAGAACACTGCAAAGCAAAGTCAAATCTAGAAAACAAGAAGGATCAACAGAGCACAGCAGGGTTAAGCACACACTCGTTCTATAAGAATGGATCTATCAAGCAAAATAATATGTGACCAGTTACTGGATCCCGTATATTCGTTAGTAATGAGCACACACTGGAAATTCATTCTCCAGTAATTACGGTGTTGCCAGTTGGTGGTGCGCAGTTAGATTTGGCTTCCTCTACATCATCGTTATACGGAGACAACTGAAACAGGTTGACCAAGCACAGATATAACATTTGAAAGAGCAAATCTTCGTGGTTCAACGAGATGCCAAAGCTCCTGCGGTCACCATTGAAGCTGGAGGAAAGGAATCTGTACATGGATAGACCACAAAGGTATCGAATCCCTGAAAGCATATTTAAGAAAGCTCACGGATCTAAAACTCTCTCGTATCTAAAACTAGATCGGGAGAAGATAACTCCCATGTCTACATCGAGAGATGAGAAAAAAATAAGAAAAGAACATAAAAAAAATACCAACAGAATCGATAAGAGAGGGATGGGAGGGTGATACTAGCTCAAACCCTCACCTGTGGTTGAAGGTTGAAGAAGACGACGGAGAGAAAAGAGAGAGAGGGAGAGAAAAAGACTCTTAAGTCTTTTGATTTCCCTAGAATTGCCTTAACTTGGGATGTGATAAGTCCTACATTACTCTCATTTGAGTTAACTACCGATGTTTAAATACAGATATGTTTAATTTTTTTTTGGTCAAACATATAATATATACTTAATTTACTAACATATTTTTAATATTTTTTTTTGTCTTGGTTAGCAACTCATTGCTATTTCCAATTCTTTTAGAGATTGCCCCACCTACGTTAGCACGATTCACCAACTTTTTCTTTCATTAAATTACCACGTAACATTGGGTTACCATTTGAGTTACTTCCCGGTAATTTTTTGGTTTTTCTGAATTTGTTAATATTTTTGTTATCATTTACAAACTTTTATAAGTAATTACAGCATAATCTGGCAACGTAAACAAAATTTTGCACGAGCGTCTTCATAAATCAATCATAGAGAGAGTGGTGGTTGTCATCTATAAATCAAAGGTGAATCAAGCCGCTTACGTAAATTTCTTTTATGTTGGTGGTGAAGCATTGACTATTTTTTCATATTTTATTTGTATTTCTTAGCACTGCCTTATTTTTACCGGTTCTTTACCAACTATTTTGGATTGCGACGTTGGTAAAAAAGAAAGAAATAAAAGTTAGTTTAAGATAAGAGATATCGATAATTTGTAAACTGTCAATAAAAGTTAGTAATTTCGTAAAAAAACTTAGCAAGTTACTAACAAGTTACCAAAAATACCGGTGGCTAACAATTTTTTTACCAATAATGTTTTGATACGTACTGACACTTTCAAAAATGTTACTGCAAGTACTAAATTTTTTTTTTTTTGTGTATAGGAACGGAACAATAGAATCATCTCTCGGATGCTTCTCAATGACAACGAGAGTTTGAGGGTCTACGCGTGCGTTTGGTTCGGCTTTTGAAGAAAGTCTTTGGCAAATGCAAAGAACTTTAGCCTAAAGGGGTTTCATGAAAAGTAAAGATTGTTTGGTAAATTGTAATTGAAAAGTGCTATGGAAATCAACTTTAGAGAAAGGCTGTTTGGTAAATATATATTTGGAAATCGATCGATTTGAGGTTTTTAATTTTAAATTGTTTAGATTTAAAAAAGAAGAAGAAGAAAATGACCATAACTTTTATATTTTCGTGTTAAGAGAAGTGTAAAAGAGACGTATTAACAAATTTATAAACAAAAAAATCACAAGAAAGTGGATCTTTCTTAATTTAAAAGAGAGCAATTTTACAGTAATAAATATGGTCATCCAAAGGCACACTGCTGGTGCAAATGAGGTTTGCAAATTGATCCTTCCCTACCTATGTAAAAGTGCATGCTCATAGTAAAGAAAACCCAGAAGCTGCACTAACTTAAGTTAGCTAACTAACTTCACCTTAGGATAGCTAGTTTCATCATCTCAGAGACAAAAGCCATCATTCATCTTGCTCATTCTACCATGATCCCCGGACATTTTCTCTCTCAACTTGTCCATGGCAACCCGCGCCTCACGGCAGTCAGTCGTACAAAATGCCCTCAAGTGGCTGCCACACATTGCAAACATTTCTGGTCATTACTGCAACTCTAAATGGTTTGGACAATCTGAAGTTCAAATCATGCTCCAAAATATTGGCTTTCATCTCGGACATGTCAAACATGTTCACTAGCACAACCAGAGTGAATTAGAATCCAAAACCCAGTCATGGATGTGAGTATTACAAATATAAAATTATAAAGTTTTAGGCTTTTGACCACCAAACTGACTGCAACCTTAAAGTGGCAAGGACAACAACTGCATACAAAATCCATCCATCACAGCAAGCCCATCTTTTCCATGCTCATGCAGTTCAGCACAATAAATATGGTCCTGCATAGGATACCAAAAACGTACTCGAAAGAATCTCTAATTGCTGCACAAATCATAAATTTCCGGGTATCAAATGAAGCAGCCACCACCAAATGTTATCAACCCCACAAGCCAAAATAGAAGTTCACATCATTTTCAATGCCCAGATCAACACGTGGAATTACAGGGACTCTTCCTCCAGTTAAGTTTGACAAGTAAATTACAGTGCAATTAGCGGTCTACAATGTCATACTAAATGCAAGACCTGAAAAAAGAAATCTAGCAACTGCAATTGGGACAACTTGTAGATCATTTCAGTAGAATATGTTTACTCCTAATGAACAGGACAGGCTACAAATCACAGACAAAAGCCAATTGAACAATGACCATGCCAACCGAAATTTTTACAACAAACGATGTCACATTAAATTGATTTTATGAAACTACAAATAAACTACCAGATGAATGTGAAGTACCTGGGTAGGTTTGGCCTCTGACGAAGGGATGGACTCCAGATTCGAAATTCTTGCTATCAAAGCATAAAATTTCTCCTTCATCTGCATCGATTGAAGCAAACAACACATACTCGTCTTCGTGATTAAAAGGCGAAAAGGAAACTTGGATAAGTTATCAAAATTACACTTAACTCAGAAGACACCGCATATCGGTTCACACCAATTGGGATATCGCAGCACCTGTCACCAGCTGAGGAGAGAGGCGAGTGAGCTGGGGAAGGAAGAGAGGTGAGCGAAGGGAGAGGCCAGCAAAAACAGATAGGTTGTTTGAAAACTTTCGTTAATTCAGGGCTCAGCATTCTTCAAAACCCACAAAACCAAAACTGGTCCAAGGTTGCCTTGAGCAAATGCAAATGTATTTGGCAATTGTTTTGAGAGGCCCATCTTTGGGATGAGTCATAACTCATACACAGGAAAGATTAGGCAACGGTTGGGTTTTTATTTATTTATTTATTTATATCGCTTCAGTTATTTTACGTACTCGATTCTTTTCAAGAACAGGTCTCCCTCTTCCGTCAAGTTTTCAATAAGATTAATTATTCTGATTAAAATAGTCTTAGCTAGAAACAAGACAATTCCATTCCACACGCAGTTTCTTTCTTTGATCCTCCGAGGATGTATGAGATCGAGAGACACAGGCATGTTAATTAGCGAACAAATTAGAAAGAGGCTAGTAGTACCCAAGAATAATCAATTCATTGGCCATCATTTATCAGAAATATGATTATTAACAATTTCCTGCGAAATGGAAGGGAGCACGGAGCAGTCCTTAGTTAACACGGACCAATGTGATAGAAAATAATTACAACAAGAAACTTTATATTACGGAGACCGTCAGTTAATATTAATATTTGAGGTGGTTGATGAGGGACAGCGCGTTGCTAGTGATCCTGGCAACGTTCACGATGCTGCTCCGGATCTTGCTCTTCACGCCCGCACTCACCTTCCTCCCGGCGAATCCGTCCGTGCACGTGTCCTCGTCCGTGATCGCGGCGCTCACCCAAGTCTTCACGTTAGTCATCTGGAACTCCACCTTGTTCTTCTTCGCCGTCGACGAGGACGAGGACGAGGACGACCCTCGGATCCGGGCCATCGCCTTGATGGACCGCTTGAGCACGTCGATGGTGTCGCCGAGGTTCTCGATGCAGCCCTTGACGATGGTGGCCTCGGCCTTGGTGAGGCCGCGTTGCTTGGAGAGGGCGGCGACGAGGGAGGAGGCGTTGCGCGCTGCCTGGATGGAGACGGAGAGGGCGGAGTTGCAGAGCTTCCAGGGGTTGGAGCGGACGACGGAGGCGTAGGAGGAGAGGCATTGGTTGCAGAGCTTAGGGTACGTGGTGGTGCTGCATGAAGTCTTGATGAAGTTGGAATAGCTCGAGGAGGAAGAAGAAGAAGAAGAAGCAGCAGATGTGATTGCACTCATGTTGGTGACCAAGAGAAGAAAAATGGCGAGAAAATGGAGGTTGGTGGCGTCCATCTCTCTCTCTCTCTCTTTCTCTCCGCGTTGGATATGGAGATCAAGATGGAGATGGGGGTGGTTCTTATATGAGTGCGTGTCAGGTTTATTTTTGGTGGATTTGCATCTGGAACGACATGCAGTTTTGAAGTCGCAATGGGTTAATGTGCATGAGACAGTGGCCGATAAGTAACCTCGTTTATAAATTCTGTGCACATGATTAAGAAAGATCTGAAATTGGTCATGGTTGACTTTAGTGGTAACGCAATTCATTGTGAATCCTCTGGTCTGAACATAAATGACCTGTCTTTGGCTAAATTAAGAACTAAACTTAATCTATCTTTGACTAAACTAAGAACAAATCTAATCTACAAGGGGAAATGGGAACAAAACCGTGAAAATGGGAGAGTGTCCACTGAACTCTGCGTGCAACACAGATCATCTTGATAGAGTGAAATAAATGTCTAGTAATGCGGGAAATACATAGAAAATCGCTCTTTAAAAAAAAAATTGCTTGTTTTTTTAATGAGCCGCGTTATTTCCATTCACATTTTGGCTAAGACACCCCTTTTTTCAATCAATAGACCTAAATACCCTTCTCTCTCTCTCTCTCTCTCTCTTCAATGTATTGTTTTTTTTTTTTATCATCTTAACCAACGTAACTGCTTTTGTTTCTATCTCTCTTAAATTATCAATTTCACAATATAACCGTTAAATTACACCCAAAAAAATATTATCTTATTATTCATCATGCTATCACTTTGCCTAGAGAAGGTTGTTATTTTTAATTTATCGTCTTATTTTTTCAATTATGAAAGTTATATAAAAGGTTAGAAATTTCTAGTTATAATAGCTTATGAACACACAATTAACTGCATATTTGTTAAAACGTTATTTCAAATTTGAAAATTATAACTCAATCTAATTATCTATCAAAGTTTTGACCTTGTGGGTGATTTTACGGAATAAATTTGTAGGTTTCTAAAGTTAAGCATTGCTAATTTGTGCTTTCTTTTAAGCTTTTCATATTTTAACATGAATTACAAGATGGCGTTGAAAATTTATTTACACATTTTGCACTTTCAAACTCGCGTAAGATTTAGGGGAAATATTTTAAGCATATTTTAAAGTTTTGATCCATTTGCTATGCGATTGAATATACAATCGATATTAACTACTTCCTTCATAACAGGAGTTAAACAGCAAGAAATTTCATGTTTTTTCTTTTTGCATTTATCCTTTATTAATTTTTAGGTATGGTCTGAATATTAATATGTTTGACATTTGATCACACTTTTAACAAATTAACCTTTTTCATATTTTGATCAATTTTCTTTTCCACTTTTTATCAAGATCAGCTAAATAATTAAATTCAATTTTCAACTTCGAAATATAGTTTCACTCACACTATTAAAAAAAAAAGTCACTTAATTGTGTGTTCATAAGCTGTCATAAATAGAAATTTCTTATGAATGAAAATGCGAGACCATAAATTAGAATTGACAATATTCTCTAGGCAAAATGATAATAAGATATGGTAAATTGATATCTTGATACACTAGCATTTGCATTGTGAAACTAATGAGAGACATGATAGAAATAAAGGTAATTTTGTGTATTAGCTTGATAAAAAAAAGAAACAATAAATTGGAGAGAGAGAGAGAGAGAGAGAGAGAGGGCATTTTGGTAAGTTGACTGAAAATAGAGAGAGAGGAGGGCATTTTGGTAAGTTGACTGGAAATAGGAGTGTCTTAACCAAAATGAGGGTGTAAATGGCGCAGCCCTTTTTAATTTATACTAAGCAGTTAAGGGCAAATCGAGCCATTTACCATGATCAACAAATTCGATGATATTTCGAACGATCACATAATTCTATTTTAATGGAAATACAGTGAGAATTGAATTGTAAATCGAGTCACTATCTCCATAAATTGAGGGAACCCACATGATTAAAAGAAAGGATTGCCCGAAAGAGTTAGACGTTTTGATATATTTCATGTGCGTGATCGGTGAAGTTCACAATATCAAGTCGTAAAATCAGTGATTTTATGCACTCTTGACATAAGGTGACGAAAGGTTATACCCTTTGAAGGGAGAACCGTTTGGAATCGCGGGCAAGGCACCGCCACATGCGCCGCCCCAGACCGCTGCACGTACAGAGGCGGCGTTCCCGGTGAATTCACGACGCTTAAGTGGCCATCACGTGCCTCAATACCATCCACAACCGGGATTTGAGGGGAAAGGTTCGTGATGGAGTCATCTTTTCGTAAGCTTAGAATATAATTTATCTGTGTGCGATTCACGAGGTAGAATGACAACTCCTCAACCTTCGGACCCCACGGCCCACAATTTGTGTTCTAGCACTAGACATCAATCGGAGTTTATGACATTTGGATTGTTGAAATGACCGGTCAATCTACAGATGTAAGGAAAAATCTCACCTTTTAAGTTAGATTTTCAGGTAAGAGAAGCTCAATATTACCTAACGACATCATTTCCTTTTGATCTGAGACACAATGGGAGGGCCACTATTTATTGGCAAAATCATCACAGAAGAAAAGAGCTTGATATATTTTGTAAAGTTAGGCAATTGACTTTAACATGTTGCAATAGGCTATCGACTGTAACATTGATATTGTCATAATCGTTGTGGTTGTCGTTGCCGTTGTCGATGTATACAATGTATGTCCAAAAGGGATAGCGAAATGATTGTATGGCGTGCGCATGTCCTCGATGCAAGTTCGTCGTGACAAACAGATGCTCGATCGGCTTGATTTGATTGAGCCATATGAGAGGGCTGCTATGCGATGCCTTAACCTTTTTTATTTTATGTCAAGAACAATGAATTTCATTAAGTAAGTAATAGTGGATGAGCATAGCTTTTTCTCTTCCTCCCTAGGGTTCTCTCATCTCCCTCTCATCTTTATACAACAGTCTTTTTGAATCTTCATGGAGGGGAGGATTTGAGCTAGATCTCTCCCTCCTTTCCCAATTTCTTTTTCTCCGGCTAATTCGATTCTCTATTTTCTTTTTCTTGCTTTCCTCTCGTTTTGAGGAGTTTTTCTCCTTCGATCTAGTTTAGGTCTGAAAGCTTCTCTATCTTATTTTAGAGAAGGTTTTTACCCAAGATCTACTCAAGATTGGGGGATTTTTGCGTGTTTCTGTTGGTGGTTTCGAAGGAGATCGGAGAAGTTTCATGAAGGTTTCTCTCTCACAGGTGTCAGATCTGTGCTCGTTCAATTTTGTTACTCTACACGCCGATGGTGTTGGAGACGTCGAACCTAGGCGCGCACCGCCGAAAGTAGTGGTGGCCAAGGGCCGATTCGGGCTCGAAATCGGCCTGGGTCAAAACCCGAACCGGCCCGTGGCATACGGGCCCGACTTCAGTTCTCCCAAATCATGAATCGGCCCGGAACCGCCGATTCCGAACTGGCAAACCGTGAAAAAAAGGGCATAAAAAAAAATCCGAACCGGTGGTTCCGAACCGTCTGTTCCGAACCGGAACCAGAACTGCCAGTTGCGGTTCCGGTTCAGGTTCCCGATTGTCATGAATTGGAACCACCGGTTCATGAACCGAAACCGGCGGTTCCGAAACCGTGGCCACCACTAGCCGAAAGGTGAAATCATAGCAATAGTTGGAGATTTCGATGTGTGCTCATTACTGAAGACGGATTCGGTTATCGACCGCCGATTTTGATTGGAAGAACTCACAGATCTGCTCTTGGAACATGTGATCCTTGCACTTATTTTGATGATTTATCTTGTTATATAGAGCTTGTTTTATTTTGAAGTTGTCTAACATTTGTCTTAGTTTGCAGTTGGACAACGTTGTTTCTCTCTTGTATTGCTCTGAAAATGGATGAAATGTTAGTTTGATAAACAAAAAAAAAGCAATACTAGATAAGTACAAGAAGGTTGCATCTCGACATGATAAGAACCTAAACAGCTTTATGATAGACTCGCACTCTCCAATTAAATCTTTGGCTTTTCTGAGGTGGGTCGACATCTTCGGTTAAACATCTCGGTCGAGTCATCTGACTCTACATGGATTTTATGGCTGCCTCTCCTTTCAGAAATTAGAATATTAAAGCATGCGATCAATTTGGTTAACATATGACCAGAACAGAACCAGGTCAATAATCTTTCCGGCTCATTGGGCGATTTGGGCAATAACTGTCATAGAGTTCTTCACGCAAATCCGGTGTCCATACTGTTTTTGCAAAGTAGAACCCCTTGTGAGAGGTGCATGGATCGTTTTCTTGATCTCTCCAACATGTTCATGGGAATGACAGTCCCGTGAGCGTTACGGAGGAATTATCAAAAAAGTCTTAAATCTATTGTGCGGATGTCAATTCAATCCTAAATCTTTTAATTTGACCAATTTAATCTTAGATCTTTTTGATAATATGCTAATTGAGTCATTCCGATCAATTTTGGCTGAAAATGGCTGACATGTATGCCGTCTGTCCGGCATGTGTAGCACGGCCCACTTTGACGTGGACAATTTTGGTAATTTGTTTAAAAAATTGATTTTTTCTTTCTTTCCTTTTTCTAATTGTGGCTAGCAAGGGTCGTTGACTCAGCAACAGGCAAAGGGCCTTTGCAGCCAGGGAAGGTTGCCAGCCACAATTAAAAAAGAAAAGAAAAGAGATTATAAAAACTTAGAAAAAAATAATTTTTTTTAAACAAATTGCAACAATTGTCTAGGTCAGCCTCTTTTATGCCGCGTTAGACGGCCGGCGTTCTCATCTGCGATTTTAGGCCAAAATTGGCTAGAACGACTCAATTTGCAGACCGTCAAAATGTTTAGGACCAATTTGATCATACTAAAAGATTTAGGACTGAATTGACATCCGTATAATAGGTTTACGATTTTTTTGGTAATTTTACCGAGCGTTGCGTCCTTCATTCGGTCCCCCCGACTTCTTGGATCACTCCTTGGGATTTCTTTTCTCATGACAAGAAAGTCGCTGAAAGATATCTTTCAATATGTTCAATCAGTCATTCAATTCATTGTCGTGCTCATTTATGCGTCTAATCACCGGTCATGACCTCCCTCATATATGTCTATGGAATCTAATTGATCATGGGGAACAATCCAGGTCACGGATATAGCGGGGTCACTTATCAAATCATCATCGGAAGATACCACGAGAAAATCAAATGATGGGACATTCGGCCATTCTTCTGGTGTATGAAGATTGTCCGAGCTTGATATTTTTTGTTTCGTGTCCAAAAGCACAGGCCACGTCAGCATCCTTAACAACTGATGTGATGGGCCAAGCACAGGATTTGTCCGCTTCGGCTCGTAACAAAGAAGCCACGGTTTAAATACATTTTTGTTCAGTATGATCTCGTGCATGCTCAGCACATGCAATTCAAACAGTATGAAGATGGCTACGTGATCAGTTTGTGAATATGTTATTGTCCGATAAAGAGAACAAGGAATATCTAAATAATTCCACACTAAAAAAAACACGTATCGAACTCATAATCTTGAAAACGCCAATCGCAACATCGCACTTAAATTATTTTTTCCGACTAATCCATCGTTCCGCAGAACTCGAACTTATGTTCCCCAATGCATGTGGGGACAAACCGATTAGGGAAAAGACTTGCTCATGCTACGCACTCTCCGAAAGAACTCGAACTCGAAGCTCCTAGTCGTACAATTGAACAACACATCTGCCCTTTGGAAGGTATAGTAACCTAGGACAGACAATGCATAGCTTGCCTTGCTGACGGACCAATATCCTTGGAACTTTCTGCTTCGTTTTCTTAATTTCTAAGTTGTCCTGGGGCCAGCATGAAGCAGTAAAATATGTCAGCAAATTAGATAATTCTCTAAGCCACAAGTCTTTGGATAGAAAGGTTATTCTACTGTGGGGGAGCATGGATCTCAAGAAAGCCCAAAATTCTTCTTTCTTCCGAAAATTTGGGGCCGAGACCAGTGAAGTTGCGTGAAGTATCTTCACTCCAGGAGACGAGACCCCACAGCGATGGGAGTTAGAAAACAAAAACAAAGCCGTCTACAGACTGAAATGAGCTTACAGACACCAAGCAGCCGCCTTCCCCCTCTTGGTTGCTGGTGACATTACGATGACTAATAACTTCAGAGCTCCCAAAAAAATCTGAGCTGTGTAGATCATTTCAGGGATAAGCATTGATTCAGACCATCCATACATCCGCAGCAATAGTTCGATACCTCCGATTCGACAATTTGTGGACCGAGTTTTACTTCTTTAACTTGGCGAAATAATCACTCGCGGAAAGCTTCGGCATTTAGCAAGTTCAAACCCAATCGCTGAAAAAACCAATTTTCATCCGGAAAGGAACAAAAGATAGTTAAAAAGAAAAAAAGGGTTTTGGACAAGGACAAGAAATTATATAAAAAAAAAATGCGGATTTTATTTTATTTGAATTTCTTTTCTTCGTTAGAAAAAATTTCATCCGAAGGCAGGTTGAATATAAAACTGTCTTTATTGCTCCTTTCTAATCCTCTATAAGTTTGGAACTCTCTCCCAACTTTTAGTTATCCCACGCCCTTCATACCTAGAGAAGCCAATATAGTCGTAGAGGGATCATAATGGGAGCCTCGAAAGATATGAATTTCGCCACAATCTGGCTATTTCTCTTAGCCATCGCTACCTGCACATCCCCAAGCTCAGCCCTCAGAGACCTCGCCTCCGGAACTAGCACCGAGTTCATCAGAACATCGTGCAGCAAAACAACCTACCCTCGACTCTGCTTCAGCTCCCTCTCCAGCTACGCCGCCGCCATCCAGACAAGTCCTAAGCTCCTCGCCTCCACGGCCCTGAACGTGACCCTGGAAGATGCGTGCTCGGCGTCAGCCACGATGGTGAACCTGTCCAGAAGCCAAGGCTTGAAGCCTAGAGAGGCGGCGGCCATGCAGGACTGCGTGGAGTTGCTGAGCGACACGGTCGACGAGCTCAGGAGGTCCATCGCCGAGATGAAGGATACGAAAGGACCCAAATTCGAGATGATGATCAGCGACGTGCAAACTTGGGTGAGCGCCGCCTTGACGGACGAGGACACTTGCTCTGACGGGTTTGCAGGGGAGGCGATGAATGGGAAAGTGAAGACCGCCGTGAGAGCCCGGATCGTGACTCTTTCTCACCTCACTAGTAATGCTCTGGCCTTGATCAATACATACGCCTCTCTTCATGGATAGCTACGTTGTCTTGTATATTGTATTGCTCCTACTATTGATGCGTGGCTAAAGAATTCATTTTGTATCTGTTGTAGTGTGACACTATGTACATAGCCGATACGAGCGTGACTAGGTTGAGATGCTTCTTAAGCAGAAGTACTGAACTTAAAAGTTCTTTTAAGTTTTTTCTTTGTTATATGAAATTTGTTTCCTCCATGTAAACTATCATTCTTAAGTGGCACAATGAAATTTCTTTCTCCTTCTATCTATCTTGCTCATCGTTGAAGAAGAAACTCGAGAAATGGACCGGCCATAACTATCAGACAACCACTCTCAAGCTCTTCTGTCAACTGAATGTAATTGAAAATGCAACAAGACATCAACAAACAAGCCTGTGATGGCCAAAACCGCTTAAACAAAACTGTTGTCTTTTACGGACAACCAAGGGTCCTTAAATTGATACTTAGATTCAAACACTGTAATCCGTAACTTTCAAATGAAAGGGCATCCCCAAGCCAATTCTACAGCCTACTCAGAAAAGGAAAGTGCTGGCTTCTCGTCGGTTGCAGCGCCTATCGAACCATGAGTTTGGGCCTCGTGCTATTTGGCAGATATTTCACAAGCGCGCAAGGGAATCCTAACTGGCTAGTTTAACTGAAAATGGTTAGCACATCAAAACCAAAAGACACCCTCAGGAAGTTCTCTTGGGTGGGGACATGTTGCTAATGAGCGATACCGCCGTTTTGACAGCAAACATCTGCACCAGCAATCCTGTGAAATTTAATTGGAACATCATAGTGAGTACATTCTGATATATGAAATAACTTGATTTAGATGAAGAGCCAAGGGATCTGGAGCTCACCAAAGAGAACACGTCCCACCTCAAGAATTTTGAATTTCTTCGCTTCCACGAGATGAACATTAAGGATGTCCTACATGGGAATAGATAGAGCCGTGAGAATAAAGAACTCCAGCATCCACTAATTGCATCTACAGAACATATGAATTCGAAATCAGAAGCATATAGTTTTCTCTTGTAACTACACTAATTCTTAATTCTCCATCTTTATCTTTGCCCATCAAAAAAGGTAAAATTGATCAGAGAGTTCATCATGGAATTTGTTTAAACAAATTTTTCTTCTAGTCCATCTTCGAAAACATGAACCATGCGAACACGAACTGCGGAGAGTTTACAAGATACTCTGTTCTTTTTTCTTTTTTTAAACTAATGACTTCAGCTATTTCTTAACGTTTCCAATTTTATGTCCTTAACTTCATAGCTTCCCCGTCTCCTTTTTTGCGTTTTATTTTTCTTTCTAGGTCTCTTTCTCTCTTAGATGCTTATTCCTAAGAGTTTCTTCTGACCGACAATTTCTTCTCTATGGAAAGCAACAGGAAGCAATTTGTTGATAATTAATCAGAACTATGACAGGACAAAATTCGTTACCTCCAATCTTAAATCAACCTTAAAAAGACAAGCGATTGATAGAAGTATTGCTGCAGCTGCTGCAAATATGTAAAATCGCAAGACATTTACTCGACTTCGTCTTTGACCTTGTCAACACCAGAACCAAAGAAAAATTATCTGTCAGCATTTGAAGCTAACGCACATTGCAACTCCAGAAGAAGTTGAAAATTTCAAGTACCTAATTCACCAACAATAAGTGACAGAAAGGACGTAGCAAGAGATGATATAGCAAGTGGACTGGGGACATTCCCTTTTGAAATTGATAGAACTAGATGCACTGCTCCCATTAGTTGAATAACAGCCTGCAATAAAGAGAGTAAGCTGTTAGCCACATTCTGAAAACAAGGTAACCATTCAAAAGATACTTTCATAAAATGGAGACAATGTTACCAGGAGTTATGGCAATAATCCAATGAACAACAACAACTTGATCCACCATGAGAACATCGCGCAAAATTCCAGTTAAAGAACACGATATCATTATATGGCGTATACCCTATCAGCTGGCAACTACAGTTGCAGCCACGCTTTAACTATCCTCTAGATTGTAAGACAATAAGCATAGACCAGTCTAATTGTCACTCTTCAGCAATAAACGAGAATAAGGACATAGATGAAGTCTTAACACAGTAAACTCTGAACTTTTGTCTATTGAAAAGAAGGAAAAAAAAAAGGAAAACACTTTGCAAAAGGTAAGCATGAGAAGTGAAAAAACAAAAACACAGCTAAAGGATAGATGAGGGCATATTACCTGAATTGAGATCAATGCTCGTAAGCGAGACCTGCCTTGGGCTACTTTCTGATACCCTAAGCAAAAAGCACAAACATGTATATGATAAACTTCTGTTGATATAGACAGGAGGAATGCAAAAGTAGAGGAACATGAATTCACAAAAACACTTACGAAATGACAAGCAGGAGAATAATAATGAAATGAAAACAAGGTGAAAGAGCAATATGGATTAAAGGAAGCCTACGGGAGTCAACAACCATGCGGTAGGAGAAATCCGAGCCATCGGTTCCACTTGGCCGACCCGTTGAAGACCTCCTCTGCTGCATTTTGATCTTTTCCTCCCTACAGGCCCTTGAAGATGTTGCTAAGACTCTTTGCTGCAAGCTACAGCGAATTTCAAATGGAAAAAATATCACTGCGAAGTTCGAGTTTTCATATTTTAAAATCCATCTGGGATAACCCCAGTATGCTAAAAGGGCCCTTTTTAATAAAAACCGGATGCAGTAACTAGAGATTGAGGACACCTGAAAATTAAGCAGATAGTTTCTAGACGCTAAAGTTCATAACACAGAAATCAAGACAACAGTTTGACTTAAATACAGGAGACTATGTGCAACACATTTTGCTCTAAGCTTGAAGTTAAAGTCCTACCATCACTGAAGCTAAAATCCTTGATGGCTTCTACCTAAAGGGCGGATTCTAAACCAGACCCAGTTTACAGTACCAAATCTGGAAATGCTGGAAAAAAAGAAAAACATGGCCAAACGGGGAAATGCAGGAAATAAGGATGAAGCAGAAAGTGGAAATTGCCCGAATACCCAGAATAGGCAATACAAGAGTGAAGCAATGAAGAAGAAGACATGCCAGTAACAATCGGGAACCGGGAAATGAAATATAGACTGAGATTTTGGGGGGTCATAAAACAGATCTGAAGAAGATGAGAAAATTAGCAGATCAATCACCAATATTCACAAGAACCGCGAGACCATCAGGAAATCAACACATCAGAAAATAAGACATCTGCAGTTGAAGTTACAAGAGGCTTACCGACAATAACTGTCATGCGCACAATCTCGACGACACCACCAAACAACGCGAGGCGTAGTTGGGCAGAGACAGAGAGACTAGAGAAAGAGAGAGAGAGAGAGAGAGGGTTTAGGAAATTGCTCTGTTCTTTTTCATTCTTTAACTGAAAAAAAAAGAAAAAAAAAAGGAAGAGCTGGTTGTTTTCAATAAATTTTTCTTTTCTAATTTTTGATAATACAAAGCATTATTTTATTTAGTTTATTACATCACGGAATAAAAGTGCCAATATATAGGCCAATGCTTTCTGTTTCATGCAATTGTTAGAGATTGAAGTCAAATTGAGTCAACTGTAATATTTGGGAGCCAAAAAAGGAGGAGAGTAAACTAAGGAACTCGGGCTGTTCGGCACCTAATAAACGATTGCAGGCCGATGTTGGGCCAACTCCCAGGAGTCTAGGTGAAAGCTATCCCTTGCGAGGCAAATGGTGTGGCCGACTGGATCGCCAAAGTCACATAAAAGGAAAATGCTACCATCAAATTGGCTCGTCAATTTCTCCCAACCACTTTGGGATTTAATCTGTTGCGAATCTTATTTTACTAGCGAATGTAATTCCAACTTTGGATGAATGAAATGCAACTTCTTTTCGACCAAAAAAAAAAAAAAACACTAAGGAACTCTATCCTTCTGGCAATAAATCCAATGGGTTGCTACATAACTTATATAGATGCTTGTCAAGGAATCATTTTCCAAAAAAATGATAATATTTTCTGATGTTTGATTGAAATTTAAAATAAAAGAATATTTTTTTCTTCTTTTGAAAAGAAAAATTCTACTTTTATTTTCCTTAGGTAGACGTGTGCTATTTCAACGCTAGCAACTTGGGCATGAGCAGCTAGAGAACTGAGCAAGAGCATCGGTGTCTCGAGCCTAACCTCTGTGGACCCGAGCATGACCTCGATTGTTCCAGGCCCGGGCGTTAGGGACCAAGCAAGCGCCCGGGGGTCCTGGGTCCACAGAAGTAATTAAAAAATGATCATCGACTGTAATTGCTCTATCTATCAATTTTTTCTTCAAGCATAAAAATTCAAGTCCAATCATGGAGATCTCTCTTTGTGGAGGGACTGAGTCATCTCTAGTAAAATCTCGAGAGAAAAGCGCAGTGACACACTTCCCATAGCAATTTATCAACCTCAATCCACCATTTCATCGAACAGCTTTTTTTCCTCATTTATTTCACGAAAAATAATTACTTATATACTTACACAAAATAATAAATATCTTTTTATTATTCACGAAAATATTTAAATATATATTATTCCATCGATTAATTATTTTAAGTGATATAAGTCATCATTTTTAGAAGATTATTTTTTTAAATCATTCATTTTTTGCGAAATAAATAAGCAGCTCCACCGATCTTCAATCTCTATTCATGGTTCATGTATTTGCTTAGATGGGCAAAACTCTCCCATAATCATTCTTTTGCTTGTCTCTCGCTCCCTGAAGTCGCCCTCCGGTCATGGCCACAACCACCGCAGCTTGAAGCTCCGGTCCAACTTCACCTTCAAAACCTCGGCTCACCACCACCACAAGCCCGTCCCCTTTGATCTGCTGGAGCGGCACAGGGAGGACAAGCTAAGAGAGAGGCAGTACTTCGTGCACACGCACCTAGAGATTGTGCTCACCGTGGAGTTGGCGCTGCGGGAGGAGTCGCAGCCGGAGCGCGAGGATTTCATGGAAGCCGATTTTTTAAGAGGGAGATGGAGAGGAGACGAGGGATGAGGACGAAAGAGCCCTAAGTTGCGTGAGAAAGATAGGGAAAATAAATTCCTTTTCTCGGGAAAGGAAAGTCATTTTCTCCTATTTTAGTAGGCATTCCGTTGGCCGAAAACGTTTAAGGGGAAATGGTTGATGAGTTCCCTACGCAAATTCCTGTTTTATTTCCCTGCATTTCAATGTCTTATAGATTTGGACGCCCTTTGAAGAAAGCCAGGACACCAACGAGAGGAGCATTAATATATGTCGTCGGCTCCGATTGTACAAAAACGGCTCTAGAATCGTTGTACCGGTCCTCAATGTCAGGCCCTCCGACGACGGCCCCGGTCAGCAGGTTCAGATCAGGGCCGCTGCTCTCAAAGTAGGGCGTCCCGTCCTTGCAGCCGATCTGTTGAGGGCGTTGATCTAGGGACGGCAAGGAAGAGCCTCTGTGATGGATCCTTTGAGGGAATTTCCCGCCGTATCCCACCATGTATGACATATTCATCGGGTTGCTTCCTAGTAGATAGTCCACCTGCGAAAGGAACGACCATAGATTAGTCTGATGGATCTTCCTAAAACTAATCTCTTTCTGATCTTTGATTTTGTCATTCTCCGTTAAGCTTGCCGATTACTTCAGCGGTTTTACTTATTGTACTAAATAAGTAGATACGAGCCATGAACAGTGACATTTCATAGTCGACGAGCACGTGCACTGGTGAGACGTACCTGGCCTTTAGCTACTTGAATGAGCCTGGCCGGAGTGGCCTTTACATCGCCGCATTGAACGACCCGATCGGCACGGTGCATGTAGCGAGCATAAACGATGAGAAGAAAGGACAGAGCCGTGGCGTGCTGCAAGTTGCTCCCTCCTGGTTTGACTAGGAGTCCCCCTGAATGAGTTGACAGATTAAGCAACAGTCAGCTCACTCAAGGATGAAATGAAAATCTGTAGACATTCGGCTAAAGTACACCACAAGTGCCAAAACTTGTGTACAACGTTCACTTTAGTGCCAAAACTTTCAAAACGATATGCCAATTTTTTTGAAAAACGATCATTAAGTGCTAATTTTTTTGAAAAACTATCTGCCAAAACTTTCAAAATGATTACTTAAGTGCCAATTTTTTTTTGAAAAACGATCACTTAAGTGTCAATTTTTTTTGAAAAACAATCACTTCAGTAGCAATTTTGGGTCGCTAATGTGGCATTGAAGTAATCATTTTTCAAAAAAAAAAAATGGCACTTAAGAGATCGTTTTGAAAGTTTTGGCCATGAAATAATCGTTTTTAAAAAAAATTGGCATTTAAGTGAAAATTTTGAAAGTTTTGGCACTGAAGTGAACGCTGTACACAAGTTTTGGCACTTGTAGTGTACTTAAGCCTAGGCATTCCCAAGTTCGGCTTTTGGATCATGGATTCAGCGGCGAAGGTTACTAAATGCGAAGTCACTAGTTGTCGTTTATCGACAAGATCTACCAGAAATTAGAGAAGAAGTGCGACAAATACCAGGGGAGTAGTTGACGTATTTGGTCGGCGATTCAGGCAAAACGGAGCACACAAACTTGTCGGCATTGAGCACGAAAAAATCGGTATAGTGACTGTCCTTCATGACAATCTGCTGCACAAACAGTGTGAAGCAAAAGCAATGCATAAGAATCAAATACATGGAGCTTTTCCCCGAGTGATTTTTGATAGCGGCGAAGAAGTGAAGATTTAAACCGGTGACCTTGGAAGCGAGGACATTGATACCGGCATTCTTCGTGTCCCACCCGAACTCGGCAAAGCTACCGCCTACATTAGGAAGGGAGTTGATGGTTTTCGACTTATGGTTGTCCAGATTATGTGTGTTAGCCACGACATAATTCCAGTAATTAGGTGCCTTGGTCGCCTTGAATAACCATGATGCTGCCCAAATCAACTCGTCCTGCAATGTCCAAGTGAGCCTTTAGAAAATAGAACTCTTTGATACGTATATGTATCAAAATACGAGTATTTTACGAACAATGTGTACCTCATAACCGCCGAAATCGCAGTAAAATGGGCAGACCCATGGTCCAAGGTTGTCGTTGTACGACCCCTGATACGTATCCGCAAACTCAAACACCTGATCCGTATATAATGTCCTCATAAATTCATTTTCCAAGACTATTATGCAAGTTTCTGCAACTTTTCTCTGTAGTGAAAAGGGATGATTACCGTTTTAGCCCGACTTAGGAGCAGGGCCGAATAGCGATGATCGACCCGCCTAAAAACCAAAGAAGCAGCGGCCAAAGCGGCGGCGATCTCGGCCGAAACTTCCGAGCCAGGCAATTGTGCACTCACAGCATAAGGGGTTCGAGGGGTGTCCATGTCCTCGGGCCTCTCCCAGCAGTAGTGGTCACCGTACGGTTCGCCGACTTGCGCAAACACGAGCCCGGGCAAGCTCGTGGCCTTGAGAAAGTAGTCGGTGGCCCATCGGATCGCGTCGAGCGCGTGTGGGAGATCCGGGCCCATTCGCCTCCCGAACTCGGATACGCTCCAAGCGAGCATTGTGGTGGACCATGCCATTGGGAAGTTGAACTTGACGTTGTCGCCTGCGTCGTAGTAGCCGCCCACCAAATCAACCTGCGAGGCAGATTGTGTGTACACAGTGACAAAAATTCAGGGCCAACACTTCAACTGATATCTGGTAAACATCTTGCTAAATTTATCAGAAAATAGTGGACTGGATCATTGAATCTTCCCCCACCTTTCTTTGCTTCTCTCTGATCAAAGGAATTCAAATTGAGGCAAACACGTTGACATACAATGTCCTTTAATCTAGTTTGTTGACCAACTCGGTGGCAGATAATGTTCTGCACTATTAGATTACTCCTCATCAATTACCAGAATGGAAAGAAATCTATGTTTTTTGGGCACGGAACAATGGAATTCTGCAATAAGATGATTGGCCACGAATAAATCCAAATAACCACGGTGACTTTCATCATTAGGACAACTCTGATGTTTCCAGGAGAAATTATCAAAAAAGTCTAAAACTTATTGCACTTATGTCAATTCAGTCATAAGCATTTCAATTTGGTCAATTGAGTCTTAAACCTTTTGACGATTTGACAATATAGTCCATCCGGCCAATTTTTGCCGTAAATCGATGATGTAGACCACAGCCGTCCTACGTAGCACCACTGGTGCTGACGTAGAAGTGTTCACAGTTTTTAAATAAGTTTTCTGATTTTTTTTCTCTACATTTTCTTTCCTTTTTCTATTTACCAGTGTCCGGTCGCCAACCACCAGCCATAGGCAATGGCCGACGAGGGCCCCCTTCTCCAGATCTGGCGAGGCCCCTCGCCCAGATGATGATCGGTGAGGCTGCCTAGGCCTTTGCGAGGGTCATTCTAGCTAGATTTGGCGATGGGGGGCCCTCACTACCCAACGGTTGTGGCAAAAAGACAAAGAAAGAGAAAATAAAAAAAATTCAGAAAAAATTTAAAAACTCTCCAAAAAAATATCCATATCAACGCCGGGCCGGCGCCCACGTCAGCGATTTCCAGCCAAAATTCACCACATGGACTTCATTGAAATTGTAAAAAAATTATGACGAAATTGACTAAATTGAAAAGTTTAGGATTGGATTGACACAAGTGTAATAGGTTTATCACTTTCTTAGTAATTCCTAAGATGTTTCTATGGACACACTCATGTCAATTCCTACTAGATACTCCACTTGATCATTCTAAAATAATCACATTTTTACCACAAGAAATCATAATCACATCTAACATGTCACATTGGAGGGACGGATGTGAACATGTTTAGTGCGACTTTTGCTTTGCTATACTCTTCACGGGAGAGGAATGACCCAACCAACCTAAAGACTTTAATAATAACAACGCATGAAAGTGCAATGAGATGGGCAGATCTCTTTCCAGGTAGAGGTGAGATTTTAATTCATGAAGGCTCTTATGTCACATGATTGAATCACAAGGAAGAGCAATCGAGAAGTGCTTTTATCCACTCACTTTTTCCATGACAAGCGAAATGAAGTACCTTTTTTAAACATCATTTCTTTGCTGGAATTATGGCAAAAGTGGCAAATTACTTTTTTCTGTTATGTAAATCGGTTCGTTGTATGAAGTTGGTCTTCTCAAAGCATGCATGTTTCTTTCTTACAAGCCATAAACAATAAGCAAAGTAGACGCGTGCACTGATTTCCTACACATTGACGTCGACCCATGGAAAGGGATTTTTTTGTTTTGGGTTAAATAATTGATTCTCGTACTATTTTCATGTTCATACGTGTGATCTTTCCTTATTGGGCTTGTTATGTTGTGACAAAAGTAATAAACAACAGATATTAATTAAAAAATGACCATAAAAATGACCAATATCTTCGCTCAATACCATCAATAAAACGAGTCTACCTAGTAATTTGTTAGATATATCGTCTTGGCTCATAACTATGCTTTATGCGTGTAATATATGTTTTGAGCCTATGTTTTACATCGCAATTCCACATTTCAATTCCCCTTTCTTTTTAGCTATGTGTGTAATGTGTATAACTTCTCAATAGTTACGTAGCTTAATCTCGTAGACAATGAAAGGCCGGGTGCTAATAAGGGGACGTAACACAGCTGGGTTTACAGAAACCAAACGGGCCAAAGCAGGAAGTTAAGGGACAAAATCATCTTTAATAAGGTCATCTAGGTCAGAATTGTGAGCATTTATGGTAACTAAACTTGCTTTACTCGGGACGAGAGAGAGAGGATGAACGTACGCCGATTTCGAAACCATCGCGAAGACCAGAATCCTTCCTCCAAGTCAATCTCTGGGAAGGAGGCAACTTGCCCGATCTCTGGCCTTCGAAGAAGAGAATGCTCTTGCTCAATGCTTCTCCATAATCATGCCCCGAGACTGAAACCACCATCACCGCCATCAACATTATCGTGGTTCCAACTCTGACGGCATCACAGCATCTTGTCTTCCCCATCATGTCTGTATTGCTCCTGTCTGAATGTCGGAGAAACCGAACGATGAAAGGTGAAGGAAATGAGATGAGAGAGACGTGGCTTTGATCTGGTTTTGATTAGGCTGTACTCGGAGGGTGAAAGAAAGGGCAGAGAGAATGTGCGAGGCTTTATACGCCTGCGTATAAGGCGTCTATCTTCACTGCATTTGAACTTATGGCGTTGATTCATTGTTTTCCCATCCTGCCTTTTATATATGTAACCCTAATGAAGGAAATAACAAGGACTACATATGTGGGAAAATATTTATTTCCTCCGAATTTCTAATCATGATTGGAATGGATATGATAAGTATGGAATCCAAGGATTTTGTTATTACATTAATTGTTTGGTAAATCATAAAAAAAAATCTTATATTTTCATATTCCATCTTGTCCATTATTTGGTAAAAATTGCATTTCAACATAAATGAACTCAAAAATGCACATAAGGAGATGGTGAGAATCTATGAGGTTCATTAACAAAGAAGCCACAAATGCACAAACGGAGACCTCCATCAGTCAATCAATGCGTGATTATTGTACCATCTAAATCTTCAACAATAAAGAAGCTCATTGCAGCATTTGACAAAAATTGTAAACGGACTACGGCAATATCGACAAGATAGATCAACCAGCGAATGCCGAATCTAGTAAGAGAGAGAACATGATCATCCTCCTTCGCGATTTCGAAAAGTATAGGGCTTCGACTCTCTCGCCATTTTTGTGAAGTTTCGACGTGAATAAAAGAATCACATAAGAGAAGGAGCTTTGATTCTCTCATCGTTTTTGGGAGCTTCGACATGAACCAAAGAGTTACTAAAGAGTCGTGAAATTTCAACATGAATCAGAGTTACGGAGCAAGAGAATAAGAGGGTGGGTTTTTTTAGAAATCTCTTTGCCCCTCATTCTTCGAGAATTGTAAAGATCTTTGAATTTTCTCGTTTAAGACTCCATTTATTTCGCCGAAAATGTGGCGTTTCTGGAAAATATTTTCCAGGAAGTCATTTTTCAATAAAATGACGATATTTTCTAGTGTTTGGCTGAAACTTGAAAACGGATTGAAAAATATTTTCCGTTGTTTGGTAAGGACAATCAATTTCCACTGTACACGCCATTTAATAATTTTTTTAAAAATTAATTTTTAATTATTTTTGTTTTATCTTTTTTCTCTTTTATTCTTTATTCTTTTTCCTTTCTTCTTTAGCTGGCGACCAGCCGGCGAGGCTCGAGCTCGCCAGATTTCGGCTGCCGAGGCAAGGCGAGCCTCGCCCGTGGCTAGTCGCCGGCTGTCACCGTGGCCGGCAACCGGCAAAGGAAGAAAAAAAATTAAATAATTAAACATTAAAAACTAAACAATAAAAAAGTGAAAGAAACTCGAAAATAAAAAGAAATAAAAAAATTATTAAAAGAAAATGAATGTGGAGGAGTGGAGAGAGGAAAGATGAGGGAAAATGTTTTCCTCTTGAAAACATTTTCCCCACTTTTTAAAGTATTTTTCATGGGTGAAAAATATTTTTCTTGATTAGCTTATTTTTCGCGAACCAAACACAGAAAACCCGGAAAACATTTTCCCAGAAATTGTTTTCCAAGAAACAAACAGAAACCTAAGTTTAGAGTTCTTCTACTTCATTTTTATATACTTATTAATTTTTATTTTTCCCTCTCTTTATTTCTTTTCTTTTTTAATATTAGAATTAGAATTATTTATATTTAAGTGTTATTTTAATTTTATTAAGTGGACAACTTTTTTATTGGACCAAAAATAGCTTTTATACCATGACATAAGAAATCACACCCTCATTTATCCCACCTCCGCATTTAATATTTTTATCCGGGATATATCCCTCTTATATCCAACTTTATCCTATTATGAACAGGAACCAAACACATTATCCGGACTTTTATCTTAGCTACCAAAACTAGCCATATGAGTCATGTGTAGCCTCGATATCATTTGTCGTCTTCGCATATTATTAAAGCATATGACTCCAAATCACAAGAAAGGATACATAAGCACATAACTTTATTGTGCATGATATATAACCCTATACATTTTGTTGTCTTCACATCGAAACAGACAAGGCTCGAGCTCACAAAACAAGGAAAATTTGTCGAAAAAGTTTTAAACTTATTGTGCGACGTCCAATTCAATCTTAAACTTTTCAATTGTGCTAATTAATCCTAAACGTTTCAATTGTGTCAATTTAGTTATAAACATTTTAAAGATTTGTTACTTTAGTTCTAAAATTTTTGACGACTTGCCAATTTTAGCCGAAAATCGCCGACGTGGACGTCGGTCATCCTACGTAGCACAGATAGCACTTACATGGACAATTTTTCACATTTCCTAAATTATTTGAATTTTGGCTGTTTTTCTTTCGTTCTTCCTCTAGTCAGTCATCAGGCCTCGGCGATGGCCGCGAGGCTAGACCATCGCCAACTTGTCAGCCCTCACCTGTGGCCGGTCACTAGCCATTGCAGAGGCCTAGCGAGTGGCGGAGGAAGAAGGAAAAACAGAAGAAATAAAAGAAAAGAATTTTTTTAACAAAGCAAAAAATACCCACGTTAACGCTGACATGCCACGTAGGAGGGTCAGCGTTGACTAGACTGCCACGATGGCAATTTTCGGTCAAAATTGACCGGAAGGACTATAATTGATAAACTGTTAAAAGGTTTGGGACTAAATTGAAATAATTGAAAAGTTTAGAATTCAATTGACAACCGTACATTAGGTTTAGGGCCTTTCAGACAATTTTCCCACACAAAACACATCTTAGTTATTATTATATAAAAGCTGCGTATCCCAATTTCACTCCGACACAGATTTGGTGATTTCCCTGAGAAAAGGTTCTCGGCTGATGACTTGGTTAAATTGGTCTGATGGGTACTAAACCCAACGGTACTCACGAACAAATTCAACTGGCAACAAGAAATTTGCCTACCAAATATAAGTTATTGGACATGAATGGTCCTAGATAGAGATTAGAGACCACCTTGACTATATGTGATTCCATTGAGAATGCATTTTCAATGTTCAAGAAAAGGTGGGGGTGATTTGGTCGCCTCCCTTGCTTCATGCTGCTCATACAGTTTCTTGTTCGATAAACTAACTAGAAAAAGAAACTGTAAATGTTGCAACAATTTGCAAAGCCATTTTTTTTATTTTTAATTTGCTCAACATATTCCTTAAAATATTCTTACATGTTCAATCTAGCCCCCTAAACTTTCAGTTAGTTCGAATTCAAGTTTGTACCGGTTTATATCCCAAAATGGCAAATCTAGACCTTCCACCTTGGACCAAAGTTTAATGAGTGTTAATGGCATGTTCCCTCATTTTTTAGCTTGTTCCCTTTCCAAGTTGTGCATCCAAATATGAAACATTAACAAAGTTCATAGGTTAGCAATAGCATGACAAGCGCAATTCCAAGGGTGCTAAATATATGGAAATTAAATACTTGTCTGTTAAATAAGAAGTTCAGAAATAGAGAGTGTCAATTGAGCACATTAGCACCAACCTTATGATTACATATCTCTTAACCAAAAGGACCGCCGCCTAAAATATTTAATGAACCTGTGGAAAGGGTGGACATTATTGGAAGTCACTAATGATATTGTATTATGATTGCATTAAGCTTATTTATTTGACACTTCGAGATCGTTTATGTATTTTTGATATATCATTTTCTATTAAGTATACATGATTGAAATAGATGAATGTCTAACAGGATAGTCTCTGGCAAAGACATTATAGTTGGACCATTACTATACTTCTCATTTATGGATTATGTTAAGTAGAGAGCTAGTTGTAGTACATGGAAGGGATTATGTCGATTAATGACATACAATCGACATGACTCGCATTAGTTTTCTTTACTGAATTGTGATTATAATGTGATAACCAATTTAAGAAAGGTTTTAGCATAATGTCATCGTGCACGTTATGGTCTTCATCAAAACCATGAAAGGTCATATGGGCCAAATGGGAGAATGTAAGAATAATTGTGGCCCACATCATATTATGGTTTAATAACTATTTAAATGCTAAAAACGATGGGCTATGAAGGGTTGCAACTTCATTATTGAAGGCACTAATTGATATTATCAATTAGTAGTCTAATAACTATTTGAGTGATGGAAACGTATTGCAAATGAAGAGTTGCAGCTCTTATGAAGATATAATGTGCTTTGATGGAAGGCATCTAGTGAAAGTCTATCAAAAGAGTCTGGTCCTCTCTCAAGACAACAAAAGTTTGTATTATATTCTCCATCAGATAAAGTACTTTAAGACAAAAGTGAGTTATGGGAGAAAAATCGGATTTCTTCATTTTCTTAGGTTCATGCAACAATCATTTTCTCAAAGTAAATCGATGGTGAGGCTGAGAGTTCATGGTCGTTGGGCACCAAGGGCACGAACGGCGGCCGCAAGGGAAGCAACTTTGCACCAAGGGCACGAATGGCGGCCGCAAGGGAAGCAACTTTGCTGAACGACCCGTGTATTTGTGTACATTCAAAATGGATATCTCAATGAACGTCCCAGTGCTCGGAAATGTAAAAAAAAACAAAAAGTCCTAAAACTTTTACACTTTTGCCAATTCAGTCCTAAATCTTTTAAGTTTGTCAATTCAGTCCCAAACCTTTTCACCTTTTGCCAATTCAGTCGTATTGGTCAAAAATTGATTGACGTGGATGCAGGCCGTCCTACGTGGCACCGCCGGAACTGATGTGGACAATTTGTAATAAAATTTTCATATTTTTTAAATATTTTTATTTTTTACTCTTTACTCTCTTTTTTTCATTTTTTCTGTTTTCATTTTTTTCCTTCCCCCCCCCTTTTTCCTTACTTCTTTCCCTCGGGCCTCAACCTCTACCAGCGTTAGGCGAGGGACGCCCCCCACCCCGACCCAGGCGCGGCTGTCGCCCACCCAAGCGAGGGAGGCCTTGCCTGACGCCGGTGGACGTCGAGGCCGGAGGGGAAAAAAGGAAAAATGAAAACAAATTAAAGAAAAAAAGTAAAATGTAAACAATAAAATAAAAAAAACATTCATAAAAATATTATTATATTATTAAAGAAATTTTCCATGTCAGCGCTGGATGGCCGGCGTCCAAGTTAAGGATTTTCGGTCAATAGGACTGAATTGAGATTTTGAATTGACATCCCATCTCTTTCTCTATCTCTTCTCTCTCTTCCTTTTCAATTTGCTACAGATATCCACTCAAAATAAATCCACCGAATTTGTTGCACCCTTTTAGCTTTATCCGAATTTTGCAAATAATCGTGATTTTGGCTTTTACAAATTGGTGGAAAGATTCCCCAATTATCTTCATCTGTCTCGCCTTCCAGATTGAGATTATGGCCCATTATATGCAAACTCTTCACACACGGACCGCTCATTCGGTTGTTAATATGGAAAAGAGTTCAGACTTAAAAAGCTATTAGTATGTTTTATGCAATGAATGGCTACATATGATAGTAAATATTTAGATGTCAACAACATACTTTTCAAAACCAAACAACGATTCGGAAAAAGGCGATTCATAAAGATACTATTCGTAATGATGGCACTAGTGTCGATCGAAGAGACGTGAGTAAGAAGATGTCATAGGACAATATGCACCCTAATACTGTCGCAACACAAAAATCCGTACATCGCATATATTTCTTTTTAAAAGGAATTAAAATTACTTTTAATCCTTTTAAAGGGCATATGTTTTCACCAAAAAAAGGGCCAGGTCCTTGATATGGATAAAAGCATGTAACTAGAATATAGAGTACGATTAAGCATGTGCCCTATTGTCGAGGAGTACAAGGATAATTATTGATATTAATACACATCGACGACCGTTGCTGATCAGTTATCGATATATGACGACAGATGGTTAACGATAGTCCACAAAAATATCAATTAATAAAGCCAACATATTATTGCCTAAGGCGCATAAAAGGCATCAAGCTTGAAGTCACTAGAATAAAGTGATGGAAGACGTGGAGCAACTAATACCCGATTTCAAAGGAACGACGGATTGAAAACGAGATCATGGCATCACGAGAGTATGGGCACAAAACTTTCGGAGATAAGGGAACATGGTTACAAGTACAACCGTAGGAGAACTGCTCAAAGACAGTTATGACACAAACACTATAAATTCCATCGTTCTTCTACTAGAAAGCCCTCGGCACACAAATCAACAAATTTACTATCTTTCAATTATCTTTACTTTCATGTACTGCACTTTTAGTTTCTAGACTCACGTCGTCGATTAAATTCCTACGTGTTTCTTAGCTATAGTTTCTAGATCCGCGTTGTCGATTAAATTTCATGTTTCTTTATCCTAGGTGTTGCGTGGTCGATTAAATTTTGGCTTAGCATCTTTGCGTTCTCAAGTATTGTTCTTGACTACATTCTGGCATAGATTGTTTAAATCTGGTTTTGCTGAAGTTACTGTATTTTCCAAGCTTGTCGTCCATTAAACTTCAACACTTGTGTTTGTACGGTTCTGTTTGGAGTAAAGTGTTAGGATCTACGTGTGAGTGAGTTGTGTTAGACAAATCCCACATCGGAGAATTGATATGGTGTAGTGCAGTTAATATATCATAGTTGGCCCATAACTTACTAGCTTAAGCTTTTGAGAGAAAGTGGGTCCAACTGGATATGTTGACGGGCTCGGACTTAGACTTCCTCTTGGCGATCTCTTTGCTTGAAGCAACTGGATATGTTGACGGGCTCGGACTTAGACTTCCTCTTGGCGACGGGCTCGGACTTAGACTTCCTCAGGCTTCCTCTTGACGATCTCCCTGGTGAAGGCGAAGAACTTGGGCTTCCTCTTGACGATCTCCCGGGTGAAGGTATCGGACTTCTGCCTAGCCGGCCCCATTTGAGGGAGGACAAGAGGAGTCACAGCCGGAGTAGAAGGATTTCATGGACGCTGATCTTTTTCGGAAGATGGAGAAGAGACGAGGGATGAGGATGAAAGAGCCTAAGTTGCGTGAGAAAGATTGGGGAAAATGAATTCTTTTTCTTAGAAAGGGAAAGTCATTTTTTCCGATTTTAGAATGCCATTTTCTGTTGACCGAAAACGTTTTCCTTGACCGTTTGGTTTTTCACCCCCACATACGATGCATGTAACCGTGTTGATCTGAAAAAACGAAAAGGTGAAGATAAAGGATTCTGAATTTCGGGGGAAATGTAGATGAGTTCCTGATGCAAATTCTTGTTTTATTTCCCTGCAATTTCAATGTCCATGGATTTACAGACCCAAAAAGAAAAATGTCTATGGCTTTGGATGCCCTTTGAAGAAAGCCAGGACGCCAACAAGAGGAGCATTAATATACGTCGTCGGCTCTGAGTGTACAAAATCGGCTCGAGAATCATTGTACCGATCCTCGATGTCCGGCCCTCCAATGACAGCCCCGATCAGCAGGTTTGGATTCGAGCTGCTGCTCTCGAAGTATGACGCTCCGTCCTTGCAACCGATATGTTGCCGGTGTTGATCTAGGGACGGCAAGGAAGAGCCTCTGTGATGGATCCTCTGAGGGAATTTCCCGCCGTATCCCACCATGTACGACATGTTCATTGGGTTGCTTCCTAATATATAGTCCGCCTGCAAAGGTAAATATAATGAATCTTACAAAAATTACTCTCTTTCTGATCTTTGATTTTGTCATTCTCTGTTAACCTTGCCGAGAACTTCAATGATTTTGCTTCTCGTACTACATAACGAGCCATGAACTACGGCATTTATACTTATAGTCGACGATCATGTGCTATTATGACCTCAGATGGTTTGGTTCAATTGCAACCTGCAATTGTATTAACGAGCGTGAGATGTACCTGGCCTCTAGCTACTTGAATGAGCCTGGCCGGAGGGGCATTTACATCGCCGCATTGAACGACCCGCTTGGCAAGGTTTAGGTAGCGAGCATAAACGACAAGAAGAAAGGACAGAGCTGTGGCGTGCTGCAAGTTGCTCCCTCCTGGTTTGACTAGGAGTCCCCCTGAATTAGTTGACAGATTAAGCAAACAGTTGCTCACTCAAGAATTCAGCAGTGAAGTCTCATTACTTGTCCTCTAAAGACAAGACTAGCAGGAATTAGAGAAAGAAACGTGAACCTGGAGCACGAAAAATACCAGGGGAGTAGTTGACGTTTTTGGTCGGCGATTCAGGCAAAACCGAGCACACAAACTTGTCGGCATTGAGCACGAAAATATCGGTATAGTGACTACCCTTCATGACAATCTGCTGCACAAACAGTGGGAAGCAAAAGTAACGCATAAGAATGAAATACAAGGAGCTTTTCCCTGAGTGATTTTTAACAGCGGCGACCAAGTGAAGATTTAAACCGACGACCTTGGAAGCTAGGACATTGATACCGGCATGCTTGGCGTCCCACCCGAACTCGGCAAAGCTACCTCCCGCATTAGGAAGGGAGTTGACGGTTCTGAACTTATAGTAGTCCAGACGAGGAATGTTTTCCACAACATAATTCCAGTAATTTTGTGCCTTGGTCGCCATGAATAACCATGATGCAGCCCAAATCAACTCGTCCTGTAATTTTGAAGCGAGCCTTTCGAAATTAAAACTCTTTGATAGGTTATACTTTAGAGAATTCAGGGATAATTGAAAAATTTACCGTGACATTACACTTACATAAATTAACTGATGCGTACCTCATAACCGCTGAAATCACAGTAGAATGGGCACACCCATTTTCCAAGACTGTCGTTGTACGACCCCTTATACTTATCCGCAAACTCGAACACCTGTAACACATATCACATGTCTATATAAGATCGTTTTCCGACTAATATGCATGCTTCTACAACCAGAACGCAAACTGAATCAACGTGGTGTCTACCGTTTTAGCCCGACTTAGCAGCAGGGCGGAATAGCGACTATCGACCGGACCAAAAACCAAAGAAGAGGCGGCCAAAGCGGCGGCGATCTCGGCCGAAACTTCCGAGCCAGGTGCCTGAGCACTCACAGCATAAGGGGTTCGAGCGGTGTCCATGTCCTCGGGCCTCTCCCAGCAGTTGTGGTCGCCGTAAGGTTCGCCAACTTGTGCATACACGAGCCCGGGCACGCTCGTGGCCTTGAGGAAGTAGTCGGTGGCCCAGCGGATCGCGTCGAGCGCGTGCGGGAGGTCCGGGCCCATTTGACTCCCGAACTCAGATACGCTCCAAGCGAGCATTGTGGTGGACCATGCCATTGGGAAGTTGAACTTGACGTTGTCGCCTGCGTCGTAGTAACCGCCCACCAAATCAACCTGCGAGGCAGATTGTATGTATACGGTGACATAAACTCAAGGCGAACACTTCAACTGATATCTGGTAAACACGTCGCTAGATTTATCAGAAAATAGTGGACTGGATCATAGAATCTTCCCCAACCTTTCTTTGCTTCTCTCTGATAAAAGGTATTCATATTAAACAAATCTGATGTTTATATGCACACACTCATGTCAATTCCTACTGGAAACTCTACATGATCATTCTTTTTATCTGTGTGTGAATGAATTATCAATGGTCATATAGCTTAATCTCGTAGACATTGAATGGCCCGTTACTAATAGGGGACGTTAAGACAGCTGGGGTTACCAAAACCAAACGGGCCAAAGCAGGACGTTAAGGGACAAAATCATATTTAAAAGGAAAACAAACCCATCAAGAACCCCAAACTATGCCATTATTTCCATGACAGCAAAAATTACAAATTTGTACTTGTGCGACACATTTATCATCCGTCAAAGTTCAGTCAATAAACACCGTTAAAAATATGTCTATATGGATGTAGGAAAGCAAATGGTTTTGACATGGCATCCACGTGACTTTAGTGAAATAAAAATAGCATTGTTTTGATTGAAAAATCGTCCAACGAAATATTGACGGAGGGTAAATGAGTCACATAGGCATAAATTTGGAGTTTTTTTTATGCCACAAGAAAAAGATTAGGTAAATGAGTTATAGTGGGCATACTTTGAGATTTTTGATGTCACAGAAAAAATTCAAGATGTGAGCATCTGTGGTAATTAAACGCGATTTACTCGGGGCGAGAGAGAGAGAGAGGATGACCATACGTGGTTTTGTAAGCCATCGCCAAGACCAGAATCCTTCCTCCAAGTCAATCTCTGGGAAGGAGGCAACTTGCCCGATCTCTGGCCTTCGAAGAAGAGAATGCTTTTGCTCAATGCATCTCCATAATCATGCCCCGAAACTGAAATCACCATCACCGCCATCAACATTATCGTGGTTCCAACTCTGACGACGTGACTGCTTCTTGTAGTCCCCATCATGTCTATATATCTCCTGTGTGAATGTAAAACAGACCGAACGATGAGGACTATATGAATGACGAAATATGGTGATGAGTTTATTTATTGTATTGATGATGAAGGTGGAAGAAATTAGATGAGATAGACGTGGATTTGATTAGGTTGTGCTGCAGAAAAAAGCGATCAAATCATAAAATAGACACAACATGAAAATAAATCGAACACCATATTTACGTGGTTTGATAGGTGTGACCTATGTCCACCGGGAGAATAACAAACAATTTAACTATAGATCAAGCGATACAATGGAGATTCACTCAAATATTACCAGTATTTCCCAACCCCCAATTATACTCAATAATCTCACACAATATTTAGCTTTATAATTTCTCACGAAATAATATCTCAATCTCATAAAAGAATTCACAAATCTTACCACAAGATTTACTGGCTTCAACACTCTCGGATTGCTTGAGGATGTAATTCACAAGAAGTCGCCTCTTGGATACTCTTCACAGCGGAAGACTTTTCTATAATCACACACACATATATACAAGAGTTGGATCTAAAATGGGAAACCTTTTTTTAGGAAATCTTCTCTAACTAGGAAACCTATTCAAAATAAGAAAAACAATCGGATTAATTTCCTTTCCAAGCTCAAACTGGATACAAATTTTCAACAGGCTTGTACTCAGAGGGTGAAAGACTACATTAGGAAAAATTTATGACAATATATAAGCTACCTTTCTTCTGGGTTTCTAGTACAATACGAGACAATGGAATGCAATGGGAGGTTCGACCAAAATAAGAAATGTAGCAGATAGCGAATGCCAAATTTAGTAAGAGAAATAAATCATAGCCATCTACCTTATAGCATAACCATCCACCTAATCCTCTATCCCATCTCCACAAGGGATGTTTTTATTGAGATTATATCCCTCTTAATGCAGCCGTATCCTTCCATGAACATGAACCAAATATAGGATAGGACCTATCCTTACTTTTATCCAGGCTATACATATGTCATGTGTAGCATTAATACCATTTGTCATCTTTGCATATTAAAGGATATGACCTCAGATTACTGCAAAGTATACATAAGCACATACTTCCCAAAGATGAAGCACTCATGGGAAAGCTAATTTACTACTAAACAGGGATGAAGGTTTCTCTCACGAGGTAATCGTGCGTGTTTAGCATGGGCTCTCCCAAGTAGTGGTCGCCATGGGCCAATTTGGGCCCGGAACCTGCCCGGGTCAAACTCGGAACCGGCCCGGCCCATACGGGCCGATTCCAGGTTACAATTTTTGTGAACCGGCCCGGAACCGCCGGTTCCGAACCCCGTGGAAAATCGGCGGTTCGGCCGATTCTGAACCGACGGTTCCGAACCGCCTAGGAACCGGCTTATAGCCATTGCCCGAACTGGCAACGGTCAACATTTTGACTGTTGCCTTGCAACGACCATTTGGCCCATTTCATTTTTCTTTTTATTAAATAAATCTATCATAAATTCTATAAATATCCTTTTTCATCTTTCATTTTTTCTCACAAATTCTCTCAAATTCTCTCAAATCTGTGACTCTGTCAATTTTCTAAATTCGCTTTCCGCTCAATTCTCTCAAAAAATGGCAAGTGGAAGCAGAGGTAGTGGCAAAGGAAAGAGCCCGATGGGGAAATTCAACCATCCTCATGATTCTCGTGATTTTGCATATTATGGAGACGATATTGATGATATCAATATTATTCCCAACGTCGAGCACGTCCCAACGCAAGAAAGTTTGCATCCTCCTCCTACCAGTGTCGAAGAAATGTCAACAACAAAGAAGCTAAAATGGGAGGGTACATCCGACATATAAGAACACTTCACGAAGGAACTTTTAGGCGGCAACAAGTATCAGGTAAAATGTAAATATTGTAGGGCAACATACAAATTTACAGGTGGAGGCGGCTATGGAACATTTAAACGGCATCTGAGGTCGAACCATCCAACGCAAGCGAGGATCGACACCAGCCAACAATAAATTTTTGGGTACGCCAATTCTAACGCTACTCCTTTATTTCGTTACAATGAAAAAGTTTATAAAGAAGAATTAGCTAGATTTGCTGCCGTTGAACGTTTATATTTTAATTTTGATGAAAAAGTTGATTTTAATCATTTTATACAAATTGCATGTACTCCACAAGCAAAACCTGTTTCAAGAAATACGTTTACACGCCAACTTTTTGATATTTATAAAAGAGAAAAAGAAGATTTGAAAAACCTTTTTATGAATTTCAATGGACGTGTGCATATAGGTAGCAACATTTGGAGTAATCCTTGGCAAACTTATTCTTATATGGGTATTACATGTCATTGGATAGGCGATGATTGGAACATTCAAAAAAGAGTTATTGCATTTCTAGTTTTTGATGATAGGCATACGGCAATTAATATTTATAGAATAATTAAGCAATTTTTAGAAGAATATTTTTTGGTTAATAAAAATTTTTCAGTTGGTTTTGATAATGCCGCGGCAAATACTGCTACCATTCCCGAGTTAGAAAAGATTTGCAAACCCGCTTTTGGTGGACAATTTTTTCGTGTTAGATGTGATTGCCATGTTTTAAATTTATGTGTACAAGATGGTTTACAAACTCTTGATATTTTTCTCAACCCAATAAAGACAGCAATTCAATTTTTATGGAGACATCCTCAAATTATGAAAGAATGGGGCAAACTTTATAAAGCAAATAGAAGAAGACCAAAAAGATTTTCAAGAGATGTTCCAACTCGTTAGAATTCTATGTACGAGTTACTTAACCAATCTTTTGCTTATAAAGATTTATTATGTACGTTTATTTCGAATAATATTTCTCAAATTAATTTATTACCACAAGAGTAGGATATTTGCAAAACAAATTTAGATCTTTTAAAAGTTTTTAATGATGCAACTTATACTTTATCCGGTGTTTAATATCCTACTACGCATTTATTTTTAATAGAGTGTGTTAATATTGCTGGTATTTTTGAAAAAAATGAAAAAAAATGATCAATTAGGTCCGACTATTATGGCAATATGAACGAAATGACTGCATTATTATAGCGAAATTCATCTTATTTATTTGGTTGTTTGTGTTTTCGATCCACGTACCAAATTAAATGGTTTAGGTGATGATTTGAATACGTATTATGACTGTTTACATTTGATTGAAATTATAGATATTAGAACTATACAAATAGTAGTTAAAAACGCAATAATAGAAATGTATAATGAATTTTCTAATAGATATAATGTAGGTGATAGTGGATCTTCCCAACCTAGTGACATATAAAGCGAGGACCTAGGTAGAATTAGTATATGGTACAAAATGCTGATGAATAGGCAAAAAAGATAAAAGGGTGCAACAGGAAATATTTCCGAAGTAGAGACCTATTTAACCACTTTTTTTGAGTTTAGTGAGTCCGAAGGCGGCACAGATTTCAAAATTCTAGAGTGGTGGGAGAGGCATTCAACCCAATTCCCAATTCTCGCTCTCATCGCAAGACAGGTTTTAGCAACCCCTTGTTCAACAGTCGCGATTGAACAAGCATTTAGCGTTGGAGGCAACATTTTGGACGACCGACGTTCAAGATTAGCTCCAGAATCGGTGGAGGCTCAAGCTTGTGTCGATGATTGGACAAAGGCTCAACATTTACAACAAGATATGGATCGCAGCAATAAAGCCGAATTCTTCGATGATGGAAATACCACTGCCACGGGTACCGGTATCGGAACCCGCGAAACGGGTAGTGACGATTGACGATGAGGTAAGTACGGGATTATCAAAGGTAAAAGAACTACATGAGCTTTGATTCTTCGATCCCAAGAAGATATGTAGACCCTTAATGATAATTCATTAAGTTCAAGCCCCTTCCTCTTCCCTTTTTTCCCCCCAAATTTGATTACAATTTACAATTTGATTACAATTTGTATTTGATAATTTATTATTTGATAATTTTTTTATTTCATAATTCATTATTTGAAGGGTTAATACCATGAAAAACCTTAAATTGGTATACCTATGATAAATTTACCTCCAAACTATTTTTTGACTATGGAAAATTCCAAACTGGCACACTTGTGACAAATTTACCCCAAACTATTTTTTTGACCACGTAAAACCCCAAACTGGTACATCTGTGACAAATTTACCTCAAATTATTTTTTTGACCACCAAAAACCCTAAATCGGTACACTTGTAACAAATTTACCCCAAACTGGTACACTTGTGACAAATTTACCCCAAACTGATACATTTGTGACAAATTTATTCTCCGTTAATTTCTGTTAAATTAATTTAATAACCCGAACAACCCCAAATTGATACACTTGTGAGAAACAAAGAGAAAAGATCCCAAATGGGTACACCCGTTAACTGCTACGTGTCATCTAACTCAACAATTTGACGATAAAATTTAATGAAAATCAACGCATGGTAAATTTGTCACAAATGTACCAGTTTGGGGTAAATTTGTCACTAGTGTACCCGTTTATGATTTTTTGTGGTCAAAAAAATAATTTGGGGTAAATTTATCACAGATGTACCAGTTTGGAGTTTTTGTGGTTAAAAAAATAGTTTGGGGTAAATTTGTTATAAGTGTACCAGTTTAAGATTTTCCGTGGTATTAACCCTTATTTAAAAATTAAATTTGAAAATCGAAACCGACCGGTTCCATTTCGATTTTCAACCGGAACCGGGCCTTGAACCGGCCCTTAAGGTTCCGGTTCCTGTTCATAGTGGCCACGAACCGGAACCGGCCGATTCCGAACCGTGGCCACCACTACTCCCAAGCCCTACCAATCGCAACTTGGTACTCAATTTGACATACAATTTTCGTACCTTTTGGGTCCGCCACTAATCAATTAGGGTTGACTAGACATCCAATTAAAGTGCGGGAGAATACTGTACTTCTATGAACCAGAGATTCAATTGATTCAGGGACTTGATTATCCTCAATTAATCTAATGCCCTTTCGGTACCTTTTCTCCTTAGTTTCAAAAATATTTTGCAAGGAGTCTTGCTTGATTTTAAACTTAAGCCAAATGATCATGCGAGTGCGCGATCATTATTGAACACTCAATAATGAAAGTAATGAATAAATTGACTAAAACATTAAGAACCTAGAGCGCATATGCAAGCAATAATTGATCACTATTAATCTATTGAGTGTCTTTGCAATATTAACTTAGGGAATAATAATATGCAATGATGTACATGCATTTTATTTCATGAATGAGAATACAGTGTCAATGACTCTGTAGAGTTTTTCTTTGGTTATGAAATGTTCCAATTAATATATGCACCTAATCTATCTATTATACTTGGATTCTAAATGACATGTATGGTATGCTATGCTAGTTTTTACGGTTTATATGTTATGAATTAAATCCTAGGACAATGTGACCTAATTATTATTATTTTTTGTATTTTTCTCTAAAAGATAAGGTTGATTTAAATCCTAAACCATTCCACAAATTGCTATAGATGAGATTTGGATAAATTCGTAACTCGACTCAATCTAAAACTCCTAATTAACTTGATTTTTTTGTATTCTTCAAGTTGATTGTAAGATTATCTAAAATATATCAAATAAAACCAAGATTGAAAATGCTATCTCCTAGATATTCAAAACACATCTACTGGTCATTTCGAACCTAATCTATTTGAAATGCAACCTAATGGGTTCTATTTGAAGAGACAAGATGGTGTTTCTTCTCACTGGCTTGAAGATTTCCTACATTCCAGATCCCAATTTGATGCGTAGAGATGATATAAAGCCTACAATTGAAAGAGGAAAACCTAGTGTAGAAGCCATTGAAAGGGTGAAGGAAGAAACATGAAGGGGATGAATTGCTTTGTCAGGGGCATATTCTGAACACACTGTCTGATCGTTGTGTGATTTATTCATTGAGATGAATCTCCTAGAGACTATAAAATCATAATGAGACATTTCTATTGCTTCTGAGCCTTTCAGTTGTCTTATCATAGAGCCAGCGTGTTATAATAAGGATTGGTTATAGTGGAATTTCTACTTCTTTTTTCTTAACTATGAAATGATAGACACAAACGATCGTGGTAGAAAATACGAGATTTACATATTTTTTTTCCCATTTCACAGTATTGTGAACCATGGCAGGGCTCATGGAGAGAGGCCTCATCTGCCACATCCCTCATATTCATTCCCAAAGTGAGTCTGTTCCTATGTTTTGCAAGACAAGTCCCTCTCCACCCTATTTGCAAGCCATGAGCTCAAAGTAGACCTCCACTGCTCCTTCTGGGACCTAAGAAGCTTGGCATATTCATTCATCAAATGAAACATGTAGTCATACACATAACTCATCGTTACTTGCTCTTCTATAAAGTCACTTGAAGCCTTCCCTATCTCTTATGCCCATGCAAGTCCATCGAGGATCGTGCACGTTAGGCCAGCATGTAAAAGTTATTTCCTAATTTGGGCTTTATTAATTATTATTGTAATTATTAATTGGTCTAATAAAGAAAATATATACAGTTTCCTATTTAGTCTAATATGGAGCTGGATAGTGTGGGCCGAGTTATTTCGTTATTCGTAATGAGAGGGTATTGTTGACACCTAAATTTTGATTTTCCTTTTTTATTTTTCATAAAAATCAGCAATTAATCTTAGTTCCTACAAAAAAAATAATTAAATCATATTTTTAAACTTTAGCATTCATGCATCACATTGCATTTTAATTGGACCGATGGTGATGATGTACTTAATTGAAAAGGCTTTAAAATTTACTAAGTCAATTGGACTAAATCCACATGATCGAAGATTGCATGTGCATAACTCATGAGGAACTTTTCTTGAAGGACACCAGCAAATATGGACCCACGATTGAATTCTGGGCACAAAGAATTAAGAGCTAAATATATCTGTTTGGAAGGAAATGGAAAATAGGGGCTTTATTAATTGAGATATTTGTAAAAAATCGTCATACAGAGAAGCTAAAAAGGAAGTGACACACCAGTACAAAAAGGAGATTTTCACACATCCACGATAGGGAAGAAGTGTGCGTGAGCAGAAAAATAAGGAAAGAATATATTATAAAATCTGCTCTCTCTTTTTTTTCCTAAGAATCCCCATGCTGCCCCACCTATAAAAGAAGCCTCACAAATGAGTTTTGAGGGGATTCGAATTTTTGAGAGCTCCACTGCATAAAAAACACGAGAAGGGAGAGAGGGGAAGTATTCTGAGTCTCCTTCGTTTTCCCTCTACGCCAACGTTGCTCCTCAAACCCTGAAGGTCCTCATCTGATTCACGGTGCACCACCAGCCTAGCGTCTTCTGCTATCCATTCTTGAAGCCTCGCTATTTGGTGTTATCTTCCGCCGATTTGGAGTCCAATTCAGTCCCTGCTCAAGCCGAATTATTGCAATAATTCACCTCTTGATTTCTTGCTATTCGGTGCCCAAGAAAGTTTGTTTTTTTTTACTATTATTCGGTGCAGGTTCAAAAGCTGTTCGGGCACGAATATTCCTCTGTTTTGGCCTGATTTAAGCTGCTATTTGCCGCTCAATACTTCACCGTTCGCTGCGATTGGAGCTGCTGTTTGGGGTGCAGTTTAAGCTGTTTTGGCGCCAAAACAGTGCTGTCCAGCCCAGGTTTATTTACAATTCAGTGCAGAATTTTTCTGCAGGATTTTAAGGTGACCTCGCTGTTGTTTCAAGGCTCATTTTTGCTGTAACTTAAGGCGAAACAGTGCTGTTTTTGGGCGGAACCCACAGCTTGCGCACGCGCAGGATTTTGAGAGCGAAACAAGGTAACTTCTCTATACTTTTTAGGGTTGAATTGATGTTGTTTTGAGGTGATAAACATGCTGTTTTGCCGCTGTTTCTATGCTGTTTACAAGCTTTTTTTGTCCGAAACAAGTTGTTTTTGTGTTTTTATGCTACTAACTCATGCAGAATTTTGCCGGGAGCATAGAGGTAAGTATTTTATATATTTTCAATGCTTTTTTGCATGAATTTGATGCTGTTTTGCTTGCCGTTTTTTCGGGCATAATTGCTGATTTTCGGGAAAATTGTCAGAAGCAATCTTTGTGTTCTAAAACCGTAATCTTGTCACATATTTCGAAATTTGGGGATTTAATTGGACTTATTGGATATACTTTTCAGAATATTAAAAAAAAAGGCTAAATCTAATTTAGGGAAGATCCTTTCCTAAAAGGCA
This sequence comes from Lenwebbia sp. NSW1173648, assembly GCA_029784005.1. Lineage (NCBI taxonomy): Eukaryota > Viridiplantae > Streptophyta > Magnoliopsida > Myrtales > Myrtaceae > Lenwebbia > Lenwebbia sp. NSW1173648. Next base: position 850,773 of record JARCGZ010000008.1, on the reverse strand, counting down.
ACGAATTTTTAGACTTGGACGATTCTTCCAGTCACCATTCGGGAACGATCCTCTGGTTTAGAAAAGCGGGAAAGATAGGCCAACTCGATCTATTGCCATTTAGATACGGGTCGCTATCTTTCAAAAGCCGATTTTGGATTTAGTTTCCTTCCTCTCTCTTTTTCGAAAATTATAAGAAGATAGGGTTTGATTTGCCTTGATTGGTTTAATTGCTATCTTGAAATATCTTGTCCGATTGGATATTCTATCTGATATGAGTTTTCTAATAGACTTGAAGTTCCTAAAAAAATTAGAAAGATATGGTTTCTTAGAAATTATATCCAGTTAAATCTTTAGGAAGATAAAGTTTCCTAGAAACTTCATCTAATTAAGTCTATTCCGAAAAACGGTAGTTAATAGGATTAAATCGAGGATATTCCAAATGTGACCGAAGATTGCATCTAAAAATCTAAAAAAGTCTCAAGAAAAGTCGACACATCTTCATGCATGGTTCGAATATTCTTGTCTGCATATCCTGCATATCTTTCCATATTTTCGAGTACCATATCTTGCATCCCATATTTTCAAAAGATATCATTTGCATATTCATGTTTATCTTGTGTCACATTGTATATTTTAATTCCTAAAAAAAATTAAAAAAATCTCATTCATATCTTGCATATTCACATCATGATTTTTTTCAAATATCACTTCTTGCATTCCATTTTTTTTCGGAACTTTATGCATATCTCGAATATCTTGCTTGCATGATTCGCATTATCTCCAATGCATATCAAATATTTTCGAGTATCATCTAATTCCTCCTTCCATTTTTTTCCGAAATTAGTCTTGCATATCCATATTGCATACTTTCGAATATCATAAGTTATGTCCTTCCATGATTTAAAAATCACATATTACATCATGCATATCTTCGCATATCTCATATGTTGCATGTCCATGTCATTTTATTTTGTCATGTCAGTTTTGCACATCTATTTGGATTGCTTGCATGTTGTCTTGAATATTGCATTCGTGAGTCACTTTGCATGTTTTAATTAAATTGAATTCAGACATATCTTGCATGCTTTGCCTTGGCGTTTTCGCATTTAGTGTGATTCATGCATTTGCATTTCATTTTAAGTAAATGAAAACATAAAAGAACACCTCATTTGAACTTTAAGATGAATTCAATCAAATTTGAGTCACCGACTTAGGACTTTCATGGAATTAAAGGTACCGAAAGGGCATTAGTTTTAATTAACTAGTGTAATCACGTCCCCGAACTTAAAATCTCTGGTTCGTAGAAATAAAGTGGTTCTCCCGCTACTCTATTTAGGTTCCTAATCAACCTACCAAAAATGATTAGTGGCGACTCCAAATCTAAAATCATCTTAATGAAACCTAAGTTGCGATTTGGTAGGGCTTGGGAGAGTCCGTATTAGGTTAGTTTCTAATTAGCCTGATAATCCATTAGCCTAAAATCTGACTGATTTTTTTTAGGTCGCGACAGCTTGGTGACTCCGCTGGGGACTTGCTTTAATTTTTTCGAAAAAAAATTAAGCCTTAATTGGATTACTTGAATTTTTTGAGAAAATTAAAAGCTTTAGTGGACTTAGGCCTAAAGAAAATTCCATGGATGTTTCGCTTTTGGCGATCTTGATTGAATCTCATTTAAGGTGTTATATGTTCTTGCAGGTTGGAGTGATAAGGGGTGGAGTTGATTGCTAACCATTTGTTTTGCAGGGAGAAGTTGGAATGAATGTCCTGGTTATTTTGAAGTGTCGAGTGCCATGAACTGTTTCGCATGCCTTTATTCTTTTAAGCACGACACTTAGCACACACAACCCGCCACTGAACCCGAGTGGCTAGGCTTAGGATGGTGTTTGATTAGGGGCACACCGGCCATTGCCATTTGGCCCGAGTCTCCCTTTTCAAGTCCCGAAACTTTTCAAATCGGTGCCAAGAGTTACCACCCCCGTCATTAGCCATGTGACGCGGGTTGTTACTTGGCTGAGCCGGATGTCTACAGGGATCCCTGACTCAATCACAAGCTAAGGTGGTTCAGTCCGGACATCCTTGGGGCTCCACCTTTGTCAAGCCATTTTAGATAGAAATCGAACCTCACGAGCAATTTCATGTCCATGTCTATGTGGTTGGCATGTTCTTTTTCTTCTAAAAGGCGGTACTTCCTTAACCTTTACTCTTGTCTTTGCTTATTTTTTTTTCGAGTCGGTCCATGACATTTGTTAGGTGAGTCAAGTGTCTTAAGCTAAATAGGGTCATGTTTAGTTTGCGTTCTGCATTCCTGTTGTTCAGATATACCTTACTTGCTTTGTATGATTTGTTTGATTTCCTTCGGGGCATTTCTGGGTTTCAACCATTGAATAAAAAGTGTTTGGAGGATCTTGACCTGTAATTTGTAAAATTTTCAGATCAATCCATCATGTTTTCCATTTTCTAATGAATTGATAATGAAGGCAAAGCAATCTGAGTTTTCAGGAAATTTCAGACGCTAGTTTTGTTTCACCATTTTCCACTAGTAAAAGTGCCTTTTTGAATGAAGTCAAAACTTGAAAGTGGTAGAATGGGCCCTGAACTAGAAAGCCGCAAATTTTTGGACATCAATTCCCAATTTTGATGACCCATTTATCCTCAAAACAGAAACCGGACAAATCAGTTTTCTGAACAGAATTTTTGGAAAGGACTATTAAACTATATCGATTCAGGGGAAATATGCCCGACCTTTAAACATAAAAGTCGTTTATCTACCTCCTGACCATGTCCTCGTAAAATTTTGCACCATCTCGATCACTCTGTGAATAAATCTGATTTTTGTCGTAAATGTCGACAGAACTGGAATCTGCTGAACAAACCTACTGATTATGGTTGTTTTTGTTTCTGAGTCTAGGGGAAAGTCATGGGCTGGCTCACCATTTTCCACCATCATACTGATCATGTTAACGAACTTTTGTAGGTGATTCATCACGGGTACCTCAAACCCTCATATTACTCGGTCAGTAGCAAAGAAAATGGCCGACAGAGCTGAGATTAACACAATAGTTCAGGAGGCCCTCAAGGAGCACGTGAGTGAAATGACTGGGCAATTCGAAGGGATGGTGTCCCAAGCTATGGAAAGAGTGATAGCGAGATTCGCCGCCATGCAGCAGCAGTCCAGTTCTGCCCCGTCACCCACGGCACCTCCACCGCCTCCTCCGGTGGACGATCCTAACAAAGGCACGGGTCGTGTCCCCATACACACTTTGCCACTGGAGGACGTTATTCTATCTGGTCTTAGCCCGGGAACATCACCTACTATCTCAATACCCCGAGCCAGCCCTATGGCCGGGGGAATGAGTGAAGAAGCCTTGAAAGCTATAGCCCACATGGAGAAGAGGATACGAGAGGTGGAAGGCACACACAACATACCCCAGGTTGACCTATCCGTCTTCTCAAAGGTCAATGTACCAGAAAAATTCAAGATGCCTGACTTCGAGAAGTACGATGGCACTTCCAATCCGGTTCAGCATGTCCAAATGTATCAGGCGAGGATGAACAAGTACGTGGTAAACGGCCTACTAATGATTCAGACTTTTCAGGCCAGTCTGAAGGATGCAGCCATGAGGTGGTACACAGACTATGAGGTCTATCGCATGGAGGATTGGGAAAAAATGGCCAATGCATTTATCAAGCACTTCAGTTTCAATCTAGATGTCCTCACTACCAGGGAGGACCTCGAACAAGCAGAGTTGAAGAAGGGTGAGATAGTTAAGCAGTATGTTACCAGGTGGAGGAATGTCGCCTCCCAACTGAAGCCGGTCCCGCCTGAAAGGGAACTCATGAGACTGTTTGTCTCCACCCTCCCTCAAACAATGCGGTCGCGTATCTTGGGAACCGCAGCAACGTCGTTCAGTCACCTCATCGCAATGGCAGAAGAGGTGAAAATTGGCATGAAAAAAGGATGGTACGGAGAAACTGGCTCAAGCACAAAGCGATTCCTAGCCAAGAAGGACAGAGAGCCAGACTCGCAGGTGAACATGACTTATGTCCAGAAACCTCCAGTTCAGACACCGAAAGTACAAGTCTCCAATCGGCAGGCGGCCAACTTCGGTTCGCATGATCATGGACGATATCAGCGAAGGAACCGTCAATTTTCGCGTCTTCCTGGAACTCCATCCCATGTATTGACCGTGTTACGCAAGAAGGAGCTTCTAACTACTGAGCCGTTGCGGCCTGGTTATGCGACTTTTCCAAAATATGACCCATCAAAGAAATGTGATTATCATCGGGGGGAGCCTGGGCATGACACAGATGATTGTTCAGTACTCAAGAATCGTATTCAAGACTTGCTCGAATCTGGGGCATTTTCCTTCCAGACGAATAGCCAACCGAATGTGCAGAGTAACCCGCTCCTGAATCATTCGGGAAATGCTTGAAGAATCATCGGTGTGGATGGGCGCAGACCCACATGAGTAACATTCTTATGTTTTTGAATTTCCCTACGCGGGAACCTTTATTTCTTTCTAGGACTTCTCATTCCAATCATGTTAGGATTTCCCTTTCAATAAGATGTAACTTTTTGATTCATAATCAATAAAATTACAGAATTTTTTTTTTTCATCATTTTTGGAATCTTATTGAGGCATACCAAACCAACCCGATGACGATAACCAATGATTGAAAAATTTGTCATCTATGGTAAGCACTGATGGTTGGGCTTCTCAAGATTTCTCGTCCCAAAGTTTTTGAAAATAAAAAGCTTTTCAAAGAAATTTTAAAAAAAAAAAAACGCATGCAGTTTGACCTGTTTGTCTTACTGACTCATCTACCATATGTCTTGGCATTAATCCGAGGGCAAGGAACAGATTCATAACTCGAACAGTGAGCTAGTCCGACCGATCCTTAGACAATCCTACGCAATCCCTACATATGTTTCGAGCCTCGTAGCTCACGGTCAAGCCAGAAGTCCCTGACCGATCCCAGTACATCGACTAGTTAAGGCAGATCCAGGCTTCGCCAATGATCATTTCCGGTGCCAGGCGATTGAGCTATTGGTCAACCTGAGTCTGATTGGCATTAGGCCTGATCAAGTCGAAATGCGAGAAATGAACGGATGTAGTCATCCTTGGCTGGAGGAGATCTCAAGATTGGGCCAAGAAGAGATTGCCTTGTGACTTTACAGCATCAACCACTATGACACTGCAATCTTAACTAACAGCGGACCGTCTAGAGAATTCAGGACTGAGGCAAGCTTAAATATTGCAAGAGATCACGTCGGTCTTATCAGTCAAGTTATTCAGGGGCAACATCCCGACCGCCAATCCAACACGGTCCCATCGGATGATGCTAGACAGACGAACCAAGAGGTAAGTTTTCTTTTGCCGAACTTGACTGACTCAAATGACATTTCCTCCTCTTTGCCTTGTAAGTAACAAAACTAGGGGCATGTCAGCTGTTGATGACATTAGCAAATCAACTAACTCAATTGAGTTATGGTGAAACCTTGATCGGAGTTCACTGGCGATATGGCTATAACCATGTTCATTCACTGCTTACAGTCTCTACTGTGCCCCTAGCCACGCTCTTACTCATGACCACCAATCATGCCATTCCTGGTGATCATGAATCATTGACCGTTAGCCATCCGTACATGGCCGAAAACTAAGAGGCTGGCCCGGTTGATCCTGAGACAGTCCATGCATGAGTAGTGAGCCTTATCGAGCTAGAGACCCTGGTCGATCCCATACCGGCCCATACATCAAGCTATCAATCAGTCAAAGCAAATCTATGCTTCAGCTGAAGGAAAACGGGGCAAATCCGAGGCCGTCCGATTTCAAAAGAAAACATCTCTACTTAAGTTTGATCGGTCTTGAAAATGACATTTTGTTTTCCTCCTTGCAGGTGCCAAGATAGGAAGCATGACCCTAATTTGCTATCGCCAAAGCAAATGAATGATCAGGATATCATGGGTCTTCGCCTGCTTTTTAGAACTCTATTCACGCACCCTTTTCTCGTGCAGGATCAAGCACAAGAATGATATGCCTATCAAAGCTGGAAATCAAACTTCCAACTCGGGGCATACCTAGAGGCAATCTCGGATTATGCTACCCGACATAGCCTATTCTGACAGACAGAAAGCGAGACAAATCCAAGACGGCCTGACCTCAAGAGAGAGTATATCTTGCATGGCCTGATCATTTTTTTTGAAATAATGACCCTCTATTTTTCCTCCTTGCAGGGTCAAGTGGTGAAACGCATCATTTGGAATCAAATTCTAAACATCGGTCATATCTGGGGGGAATTGCAGATTTTTACAAAGCTACAATCATCTGACATGATCCATTTTGACGAAAATGGGGCAAATCGATAGCGAACCCTCACTTGGATAAAGGGAGTTGTGTTTTCTCTGTCTCATGATATTTTCAAGATAACACTCATACTTTCCTTCTTGCAGGAGCACACGACCGACATGATGGTCAACACCAATGAACAACCAGAGCATCTCGGGTCTTTACTCGACTTATTATTCGTTCATGTGTCTCCTTGTGCAAGGGAAAAGTCGAGGGTAATTCATTCCTCGACACGAGGACTAAGCTCCCCAACTTGTTTGATCCATTCACGTGTTCTGGGGCAACTCAATTTCTCTCGTTCCCAAGAATTCTTTTTCATACTTGCACGGTCCGATCCTTAAGCAGAAGCATAAGATTTTCATGAAATATGATTGATGCTCGAAATGGCTCACACATTGCATGATTTATTCATGACTATTCTTCATGTTTAATTTACCAACTCTGAATAGGGAGCATGAATTGCATATGATGCATCGAATGTACAAAATGGGGCATGACAGGATGACGAAAGGCAAGTCATTTCCACACACGTCCTGCATTTTTAATCCCCAATGAGTTGAGAGGTAGCTAGATTCTGCATTCTCAAGGTAAAGGGTTTTCTCGCGAAAGGTACGATAGCCGAAGTGACGGAGGCATTCAGTTCTCTATCCAAACACTACAGGTTATCCATTGCAAACCCCTTGAGCGGCGGTTTCATTTCTTTACCCCTGTCAAGAACCACCCTACATCGGGGTCCAGACGAGGCAATTCCGGCAGAACATGAGGTAAATGGTTAGAAATTCTCTTGCTCGGACTAACATCAATCTTTCGAGTTTTGCTTAGCATTATGCTCAAACTTTAATTCAAGTGTCTTAGGATGACGAAGAGCATTCATTTGTCTATCATATATGCTTTATCCTTTGCATAGCCCACTTGAGCCAACAAATTCATTTCATAAACCCTTGTTGGTGATCATTGCTCATTCTAAGGCGAAGATGGCATTTTCCCCAAGAAGCAGAACTGAAGAAGGTCGGGTCAACAAAGAATTCCCGAGTGAACTCATCTTGTATGCTAGATTTTTCATGTAATGTCTGGCATAATTTTTGTTTGTAAATGCTCGTGTTGTTGTAATTCCTTAAAGAAAAAAAGAAATTCAAAATCACGAGATTTTCAAAAAGAAGCAAGTGCAGCCTGAAAGAAAAGGGCCTTCTCCCATAAAACAAGAAAAAATAATGAGACGTCAAAAAAAAAAAAGAGAAAAAATCGAGACATTGAGACAAAAAGAAAGAAAAACGGGAGTTGGGAGTAAGAAAAGGAAAGGCTGATTCCACAAAAATCCCGGGCGAAAAGCAAAATGCCTATAAAAAACAAGGCCAATGCCCATTCAATTCTTGTTCATCTGTAAAGTACTTCTGAACTTTAAATGCATATATTTGCATACTCTTTCTTGTAAATCCCCAAAGAGTTCGAGATGTAAAGGAAAATTTCCAGAGAAGCCAGATTGCGAAATGCAATTTCCAGCGAGAGTTCATACCATTCTCAAGAAATGATGGTATCCTTTGAAGACTATTCCAGAAAGGTCGAGATCGGTGACAAGACAGCTATGATCACCAACATCAAACCCTTCTCATATATTTTCTGAGCCAAAACGAATCTTTTCGTTTCTCAGTCCCCAAACCTAACCTACGTTACAACCCTTCAAAGTCTCTTCTGATTAGGGCACTTGAGTTAACGTAGAGTTGGATGATTTTAAGCATCGCTCGAAGAAATTCGAGCAAGATTATTTCTCTCTCATTTTTGCAGGGTTCTTGACTTGTAAACCCGGAGCAGATGACGAAGATTCTCTTTTAAAAAGCCTTGACTCCACAGAGAGTCCCCTTTTGTGAACCTTTGACCTAGCCCTCATTACGGTCCTAATCAAGACCTCCAGATCGGCTCGGTCGTACTAATTACGAGATTACTCGGACCCTTATCGAATGCGATGATGGTAAGATTGAGTGATTTTTCTTGAATCCTACAGTCGGGATAAATAGCTTTCCACGAAAGTGAGAGAAAGCCCTTTCAGACTAAAGTCCCCCATTCAGGTTACATTCGAGGTGTTCATAATGTGATAACCTCCCAGAATAGAATTGGTAATGCAAACTCGAATAGTTATGCATGAACCGCATTATGAGTCATTATAGCATACGAGCAAAATGCACATTTTGTTTTTAATCATGCTTGACAGAAACTAAAGTGAATTGTTAATGCAAGCTTAGCATGTAGTTTTGCATAAACTCATTGATGGATATGTCTTCGCCATGTTACCTTTGACATTGTCTGATAGGTAGTGCATTCCTGATGATTCGAATTACCTTCTGAGGTCTCGAAATTCATCCAAGGATTATTGAATGAACAAACCCTGCTGGTAAGTGCCCACCAGGCGATCTTCCAAGCTCTCAGGTAAGTATATCTTCAACCTGAACCTTTCAAAAGAGTGAATTCTGATGATTGTCAAGGTGGTCGAATCCATTGCGGCACATACAATCACTCAATTATCCACTTTCTTCAATGAAGCGTGATTTTTATGAAATACATGTCGCATTAGCATTGGTTTGTCTATGCGCATGATTATACTTCGAGTGAAAAGACAGGTATGACCCAGTCAACTTGTCCTTCCCTTAGCCGTTTGCTCAAAGAATCCAGGTAAGTTTTCTGAATCCTTTTCAAATTGACAGCTCTACTAACTTTAGTTGTCATTTTGATCCTTTCAGTTCACGATCGACCTGCTCTCGTGTTCTTGATCTTTATCTTTACCCAATTCACGATCGACCTGCTCTCGTGTTCTTGATCTTTACCCGGTTCACGATCGACCTGCTCTCGTGATACCTCTACCCAAGTCACAATCGACATGCTCTTGTGATCTTGGTCTTATCTTTATCCAACTCATGATCGACCTGCTCTGATGAGATTTTTACCCGGTTCACGATCGACCTGCTCTCGTGATACCTTTACCCAAATCACAATCGACATGCTCTTGTGATCTTGGCACTACATTTTCAGCTCATGGCGACCCGCTAAAACGATGGTGGTCTCGAGAGACATTTCCAGCTCATGGCGACCTGCTAAAACGATGGTGGTCCCAAGAGAAATTTTACCGACTCACGAAGACCCGCTAAAACGATGATGGTCTCGAGAGACATTTCTAGCTCACCGCGACCCACTAAAACGATGGTGGTCCCAAGAGAAATCTTACCGACTCACGGCGTCTCGCTAAAACAATGGTGGTCCCGAGAGACATCTTACTAACTCACGGTGACCCATTAAAACGATGGTGGTCCCGAGAGATATTTTACCGACTCATGGTAGCCCATTAAAACGATGGTAGTCCCAAGAGACAAAATGGTGCAGTTTGAACCATAACTCAAGCACATTTCTCCATTACAGATCTTGCGCTGTCTCGCATCAGAATAAGATTTCTGATAACAGATAGGCCCCAGTACCTTGAGATCCTTGCATCCATAAGAAGAAGCTTGAAAATCAAGGGAATCGCCAGCATTATGAGGTGTCTGGTAAGATCGATATTTCATGTGTGACCCATGTGCAGGTTTCTTCAATCCATTTCCTTGGAACGGAGAAGTCTCAACACATGTTATTTATAGTTCTGCATATCATGCATTGGAAATTGGGATTAAAACTCCCACCAAAAAGATCATTCATCATTTGCATTATCAAAATTTAGGGCTCAATTTTGTCTTTGAGCGAAACCTCTGCGAGCCTCCACTCAAAGAGGGGCAGCTGTTGACACCTAAATTTTGAATTTCCTTTTAATTTTTCATAAAAATCAGCAATTAATCTTAGTTCCTACAAAAAAAAATAATTAAATCATATTTTTAAACTTTAGCATTCATGCATCACATTGCATTTTAATTGGACCGATGGTGATGATGTACTTAATTGAAAAGGCTTTAAAATTTACTAAGTCAATTGGACTAAATCCACATGATCGAAGATTGCACGTGCATAACTCATGAGGAACTTTTCTTGAAGGACACCAGCAAATATGGACCCACGATTGAATTCTGGGCACAAAGAATTAAGAGCTAAATATATCTGTTTGGTAGGAAATGGAAAATAGGGGCTTTATTAATTGAGATATTTGTAAAAAATCTTCATACAGAGAAGCCAAAAAGGAAGTGACACACCAGTACAAAAAGGAGATTTTCACACATCCACGATAGGGAAGAAGTGTGCGTGAGCAGAAAAATAAGGAAAGAATATATTATAAAATCTGCTCTCTCTTTTTTTTTCCTAAGAATCCCCATGCTGCCCCACCTATAAAAGAAGCCTCACAATTGAGTTTTGAGGGGATCCGAATTTTTGAGAGCTCCACTGCATAAAAAACACGAGAAGGGAGAGAGGGGAAGTATTCTGAGTCTCCTTCGTTTTCCCTCTACGCCAACGTTGCTCCTCAAACCCTGAAGGTCCTCATCTGATTCACGGTGCACCACCAGCCTGGCGTCTTCTACTGTCCAGTCTTGAAGCCTCGCTATTTGGTGTTATCTTCTGCCGATTTGGAGTCCAATTCAGTCCCTGCTCAAGCCGAATTATTGCAATAATTCACCTCTTGATTTCTTGCTATTCGGTGCCCAAGAAAGTTTGTTTTTTTTACTATTATTTGGTGCAGGTTCAAAAGCTGTTCGGGCACGAATATTCCTCTGTTTTGGCCTGATTTAAGCTGCTGTTTGCTGCTCAATACTTCACCGTTCGCTGCGATTGGAGCTGCTGTTTGGGGTGCGGTTTAAGCTGTTTTGGCGCCAAAACAATGCTGTCCAGCCCAGGTTTATTTACAATTCAGTGCAGAATTTTTCTGCAGGATTTTAAGGTGACCTCGCTGTTGTTTCAAGGCTCGTTTTTGTTGTAACTTAAGGCGAAACAGTGCTGTTTTTGGGCGGAACCCACAACTTGCGCACGTGCAGGATTTTGAGAGCGAAACAAGGTAACTTCTCTATACTTTTTAGGGTTGAATTGATGTTGTTTTGAGGTGATAAACATGCTGTTTTGCCGCTGTTTCTATGCTGTTTACATGCTGTTTTTGTCCGAAACAAGTTGTTTTTGTGTTTTTATGCTACTAACTCATGCAGAATTTTGCCGGGAGCGTAGAGGTAAGTATTTTATTTATTTTCAATGCTTTTTTGCATGAATTTGATGCTGTTTTGCTTGCCGTTTTTTCGGGCATAATTGCTGATTTTCGGGAAAATTGTCAAGAAGCAATCTTTGTGTTCTAAAACCGTAATCTTGTCACATATTTCGAAATTTGGGGATTTAATTGGACTTATTGGATATACTTTTCAGAATATTAAAAAAAAAGGCTAAATCTAATTTAGGGAAGATCCTTTCCTAAAAGGCAACGAATTTTTAGACTTGGACGATTCTTCCCGTCACCATTCGGGAATGATCCTCTGGTTGAGAAAAGCGGGAAAGATAGGCCAACTCGATCTATTGCCATTTAGATCTGGTTCGCTATCTTTCAAAAGCCGATTTTGGATTTAGTTTCCTTCCTATCTCTTTTTTGAAAATTATAAGAAGATGGGGTTTGATTTGCCTTGATTGGTTTAATTGCTATCTTGAAATATCTTGTCCGATTGGATATTCTATCTGATATGAGTTTTCTAATAGACTTGAAGTTCCTAAAAAAATTAGAAAGATATGGTTTCTTAGAAATTATATCCGGTTAAATCTTTAGGAAGATAAAGTTTCCTAGAAACTTCATCTAATTAAGTCTATTCCGAAAAACGGTAGTTAATAGGATTAAATCGAGGATATTCCAAATGTGACCGAAGATTGCATCTAAAAATCTAAAAAAGTCTCAAGAAAAGTCGGCACATCTTCATGCATGGTTCGAATATTCTTGTCTGCATATCCTGCATATCTTTCCATATTTTCGAGTACCATATCTTGCATCCCATATTTTCAAAAGATATCATTTGCATATTCATGTTTATCTTGTGTCACATTGTATATTTTAATTCCTAAAAAAAATTAAAAAAATCTCATTCATATCTTGCATATTCACATCATGATTTTTTTCAAATATCACTTCTTGCATTCCATTTTTTTCGGAACTTTATGCATATCTCGAATATCTTGCTTGCATGATTCGCATTATCTCCAATGCATATCAAATATTTTCGAGTATCATCTAATTCCTCCTTCCATTTTTTTCCGAAATTAGTCTTGCATATCCATATTGCATACTTTCGAATATCATAAGTTATGTCCTTCCATGATTTAAAAATCACATATTACATCATGCATATCTTCGCATATCTCATATGTTGCATGTCCATGTCATTTTATTTTGTCATGTTAGTTTTGCACATCTATTTGGATTGCTTGCATGTTGTCTTGAATATTGCATTCGTGAGTCACTTTGCATGTTTTAATTAAATTGAATTCAGACATATCTTGCATGCTTTGCCTTGGCGTTTTCGCATTTAGTGTGATTCATGCATTTGCATTTCATTTTAAGTAAATGAAAACATAAAAGAACACCTCATTTGAACTTTAAGATGAATTCAATCAAATTTGAGTCACCGACTTAGGACTTTCATGGAATTAAAGGTACCAAAAGGGCATTAGTTTTAATTAACTAGTGTAATCACGTCCCCGAACTTAAAATCTCTGGTTCGTAGAAATAAAGTGGTTCTCCTGCTACTCTATTTAGGATCCTAATCAACCTACCAAATATGATTAGTGGCGACTCCAAATCTAAAATCATCTTAATGAAACCTAAGTTGCGATTTGGTAGGGCTTGGGAGAGTCCGTATTAGGTTAGTTTCTAATTAGCCTGATAATCCATTAGCCTAAAATCTAATTGATTTTTTTTAGGTCGCGACAGGTATGTTATAAACTCTATAAATAGAGCTTAAGTCCCTCCTCTAAACCCTAATGTCCACATAACCTCGCATAAAAGAATCGTCAGAAAGCGATACATAAGGGGCCGTCTCATTGAAGCCAGTGATTAGGGGTTCTAGAGGAGAAGATCTTGGAACATCAGTTCATCGCTATTCCGCATTAAGAACGATAGATCCGAAACAAGGTGCGTCAATTCTTCTATTTTATGAAACTGTGATTCGCATATCTATATGTGATGATTTTGGATTGCTGTATAAGGATTAAATTCGCAGCTTACATGTGATATCAGAGCCTACACATTTTAGATCTCGAATCGTGTTTATGGTATTTTTCGAAATTTTATTTTCGGTAAAAGTCAAAAATAATTATATATTCGAAAAGTACTCGTTGAGACCAGCAAAACCATATGAAGATCATTGCCGGCGACCGCCGGAAGGGCCGTCAGGTGCCAGGCGCGTGGTGGCCACGCGCCAGCACTGATCTCACGCGCCTGGGACGTCAACTGCACGTGCAGGGCTAACGTCACACAGGTCGGGGCCCATCCCGACCCCACCCTATTGATGACCCGTTGATGGGGTCGACCCAACCCGGTTTGACCTTTGACTGGGTCAACCCGGCCCGGTCGGACCGGTCATTGATCGGATCGAGCGCGCCTAAACTTCAAATGGGCCGTGATAGCTCATATGAACTCCGTTTTGGACGTTCTTGGTACCGGCGCGCTCGTATGAAGATGCTCTAGATGTTGGTATATTTATTTTAAATATTTTAGGCTTTTAAGGATGGAAAAATTCCTTAAAACCCTGTATATACATGTAATTTGGGGTAATTTTGGCATTTTTCATGGATTTCCATAAGATTCTAGAAATATAAATGCTAGCTCACATGAATATGACCACATACAGGATGTGTAGAGTGTTATTCAATATTGGCATGTATAAGGTTCAACATGTATCAATGACTAAAGCAATGCTAAAGGCGTCACCTGTGATTTTAAAATAAAGTACCCCTATAATCACGGCTAAAATCACATGTATATGGTAAATGTAAGACATAAAGTTCATATCCTTAGTGTGTGAGAGTTTCAAAGATTCAATTGTGTAGTGACCACCAAAGTGGCACACTTGATTGAGTTTGAGAAATATCGGTCTCATATTGTAATGGGATGTCTCCTATTCTAATGCGTTGTCATACTCCCAAAGGAGGTGATTGTGCATTAGTTCATGGAGGGATACATGTATAACATATGTTTGAGGAGTGACCGATTCTAGTGATTCATACACCCAAAGGTGGTGAGTCACGAAGATTGGAATATATTCTCATAGTTACTGTCATGTTGAGAGTTTACAATTGCATGTCATATATTTTGCCTAAAGGTGATTATGTGATGATGTATGTAACTCTCAGGATGCGTACTTATGCAGTTTCAAGTTACACAATATTGGTTCATAGAGGGTCACATGTACAGCATATGGTTTAAGGAATGATTAATCCTAGTGGTTCATACACCCCAAAGGTAGTGATTCACGAAGATTGAAATATATCCTCATGGTAGCTGTCATGTATAAAGTGCACGTCATGTATTCTGCCAAAAGGTGATTATATGATGATGCATCTAACCCTCAAGATATGAACTTATAAGGTCACGGTTACACAGTACTCACATGATGCTAATTGTATACATTGCTTGTCAAATCAGTCACCTTATATGTTAGCGGTAACTCCATTAAGATTGAGATTCATGCTGGTTCAAACTTTGAGAAACAGGCAGAGGATTTTATGTTTGGGATAAAGCTGGCATAAGTTCGTATTGCTCTTAATAGGGTAAGCTGGCAGATTTTACTGTCGACAGTATGGAACCCGAGAAGGCACATTTTATTGTCTGGGTTAAGAGCAATCGAATTGCTTATTATCTATGAAACGACCCATTCAGGACCACGTGAAAAGTGATTTGCAAGCTAACCGCACTGCTATACAGATGATGGAAGCCTTGGAGGCAAGGAACTGTGTCTCGTCTAATGCTGAGATTGTGATACATCCGCAAAAACTCTTCAATAAATGGTTTGATGGTTATGGTGAAATTAGAGATTACGTCATAAGGATGGTGAATCCTTGAGTAAGAGGTTTAAAAAATCATACTCATAAAGGAACTCATTACACCATCGGTCATTTTAACAGTTTGGGTCTAAAGATGGCATCCTTTAAGAAAGATGGTGACCATAACTTCTTTTGTAAAAAGAAAGGTCACATAAAGAAAGACCGCAACAAATCTAAAATTTGGTTATCCAAGAGTGAGCATGCATGTAATGATTCTTTGGCTTTGATTTATAACTTCAACCTATCAAAAGCCCCTTCCAGTTTGTGGTGGCTAAATAGAGGTGCAACCAGTGTTGTTCTATTCACTGTATAGGGATTCATAAATCGGAAGAAGGCAAATCAGAATGAATCAAGCTCACTATAGAAACAACTATAAAGTCGGCGTTGGTTTGTGGGAATGTCATTCTGGATTTTGGTTTTAGTTTTGGCATTAAGAAACATATTTTATGTGCTTTCCTTAAAGATTGGACTTTGTTTCCGTATAAAGTCTAGACTTGTGTAGCTACTCTTCTGAAATAAGGAACACTAGTATTTCTATGTTCTTTGATTAAGATAAGTTTGGGTGATGTTATATGCCTAATGGATGGTACATATTGTGTTTAACTCCCAATGATATATACGTCACTTAGACGGCTGAAAGTTATTTCCAAAAAACCTCCACCTAAGGAACAGTCTTACTTGTTATGGTATAAATGTCTTAGTCACATATCTAAAGAAAGAGTGGAAAGACTGATAAAGGCAAATATTTTGCCCACTCATAAAGGTGACCTAGACACTTGTGTAGATTGCACTAGAGGTAAGATGACTAAAATAAAAAATAAAGTTGCAGTCCGCTGTTATGACCTATTGGAGGTCATTTACACTGATATCAGTGGACCGTATATGGCAACCTTGTGTAAAAAAAATTATTTCAACACATTTATTGACGATTATTCCCAATATGGTTATCTGCGCTTGATTAAGGAAAAGTTTGAGTCTCTTGACATGTTCAAGATTTTTCGGACTGAAGTGGAGAAACAATTAGGAAAAGCCATAAAGGTTGTCAAATCAGACCGAGGTGGTGAGTATTATGGCAGACATGGCGATGCTAGACAGCTTAAAGGGCCATTTGCTAAATACTTAGAGGATTCTAGTATAGTAACTCAGTTTACTATGCCCGAGAGTCTTAAACAAAATGGTGTGGCCGAAAAGCGTAACCGCACTCTTATGGATATGATGAGGAGTATGATTAGTAGAATGAACCTGCATGGTTCTCTGTGAAGTGAAGCTTTCAAAGTTGCCTTTTACCTTCTAAACGTGTTTCCACCAAAGCTATTCCATTGACTCATTGTGAGTTGTGGACTAGACGCAAATCTAGCCGAACCATCTAAAGGATTGGGATTGTCCTGCCGGAGTGAAGTTATATTACCCAACATTAAGTAAGTTGGACTCCAGAATTACTCGGTGTTACTTTATATCTTTTCCTAGATCATTAAAGGGGTATTGGTATAATCCCAATGGAGGTACAAGAATTGTGGGATCACAGATAGCGAAGCTTCTGGATTTTGATTGGCTGAAAATGGTAGTTGCTCAAAGACTATTAAGGATAACGGTACGATGTTTATTATTGTGTCGTTTTTCTCTGCCTATACAAACAATCATGGAGCTTCCCACATCACAGACTGAGCCGATTGGGGTTCAGGATCATGTTGTTTAAACATATCCTAATGAAGTTCCTCAAGCCCCACAAGTGCATGATGAGGATGAAGTAGCTCTACTTAGAAGATCTATCAGGCAGAGACAACTAGCTATATCGCCGGACTATGTAGTCTATTTGGAAAAGCATGACTACTATATTGGCTCTGTGGTTAATCTAGTGACTCATACAGATGTCGTTTCTTGTCCTCAATTATATCTATGGTTGGACGCAATAAAAGTCAAGATGCAGTCTATGAAACATAATGGTATTTGGGAGCCTGTTGAATTGCTGAGGGTCACAAGCCCATCGGCTGCAAATGGGTGTATAAGACTAAAAGGGACTCCAAAAGAAAGATTGGGAAGTTTAAAACTAGACTGGTAGCCAAAGGTTTCACTCAGAGAGAAGAAGTAGACTATAGAGCAACCTTTTTTCCAGTCTCTTCTAAAGATTCTTTTAGAGTAACCATGGTATTTGTAGCTCATTTTGATATGGAGTTACACCATATGGATGTTGAAACTGCTTTCCTGAATGGAGAGCTTGATGAGGAAGTCTATATGGTATAATCCGAAGGTTTTGCAGCTGATGATTCAAGTGAGCTTGTGTGTAGACTGAAAAGGTCTATTCATGGCCTCAAGCAATCTTCCAGACAATGGTATTTGAAATTTCATAGTGTTATCGCTTCATTCGGTTATGTCGAGAACAAAGTGAATCGGTATATATACTGCAATGTCAATGGGAGGAATTTTATCTTCCTAGTGTTTATGTAGACGATATCTTGCTTGTGAGCAGTGATCTTGAATTATTGCGTAATATGAAGCAGATGTTGTCAAAGCATTTTGACATAAAAGACCTTTATAAGGCATCTTTTGTCCTAGGCATTGAGATCCATAGGGATCATTCTCGTCGGGTATTGGGTTTGTCTCAAATGGCATATGTTGATTGTATTATGTAAAGATTCAGTATACAGCACTGCAAGCCAGGAATTGCTCCTGTCATTAAGGGTGATAAATTGAATTTGTCCCGGTGTCCTCATTCATATGTAGAGAAATCCCAAATGAAGAATATACCTTAAGCTAGTGCACTTAGGAGTATTATGTATGCTCAAGTTTGCATTAGGCCAGACATTGCTTTTGCAATAGGGCTTCTAGGCAAATATCAGTCAAATCCAAGATACGATCGCTGGATTGCTGCCAAGAAGATTTTGAAGTACATAAAGAGGACAAAAGATTATATGCTGATTCACAAACAAGTTAAGGACTTGCAGCTAGTAGGGTATTCGAATTTAGACCTTACTGGTTATCAGGATGACAAGAAGTCGACAACAGGATACATCTTTATGTTAGCAGGCGATGCAATATAAAGGAAAAGTGAGAAACAAAAATCTATATTATCTTCAACCATGCATGCGGAGTTAATAGCACGCTTTTGGTTGCTACTCAAGCTATTTGGCTCCGGAATCTCATTAGGGAGTTGACCGTATTTGATTTTGTCGATAGGCCCATATAGTTATATTGTGACAATAAATCTACAGTGTTGTTCATTAACAACAACAGAGGTCTCAAGGGGTCTAAGCATATGGAGGTCAAGTTTTTTACTATAAAGAAATCCGTACAGAATGGTGACGTTGCAGTAGAGCATATTTCTACAGATTATATGATTGTTGATCCACTGACTAAAGGTCCACGCCCTTGTGTATTTGAATGACATGCCATTAACATGGGTTTTGAAGCATCGTGGGATGCTATTGTTTATTATGAGCTCTTCAGTTTTTGCTCTAATAAAGTTTATATATGTATTATGTTACATTTAGTAACCGTTTTAATATGTATTGACTCTTTTACATTCAATGAAGTGTTTATGAATGTGTTATTTTCATATTGAATACATATCTATTTAAAATCTCAAGGTATTGTGTAAACCTTGAGTGATGGCTAGGGCATTTATTTTTTTAGCCATATACATGTGTCTTGTTACACATAAAGCACAGTTAACTATAAATGTAAGATATGTGTGGGTTCGTTGGAACCACAAGGATATTCTCTTGTGGCACATCAAGTTTCGTGACACATAAAATAAGAGAATTGTGACCAACAAGGAGGATAACACATAAAGCTTTCTCCATTATTTGAGGTGTTATCCATTTGCCACACTACCATATTAAATCAATATCAGTAAAGTTAAGAGCACTCGTAACCATGGATGGCTCTGTGTCTTCTGATGCAGTTACTGCTATGATTCGGTGTTTGAGACTTTATGAGATTGGATTAACTATTAGGAATTGTCTCTAGACCAATATAAAGATGCGCATATACATTACAATTTTAATTAATATAACCCAAGTGGGAGAATGTAAAAGTTATTTCCTAATTTGGGCTTTATTAATTGTTATTGTAATTATTAATTGGTCTAATAAAGAAAATATATACAATTTCCTATGTAGTCTAATATAGAGCTGGATAGTGTGGGCTAAGTTATTTCCTTATCCGTAATGAGAAGGTAGGTTATAAACTTTATAAATAGAGTTTAAGTCACTCCTCTAAACCTTAATGTCCACATAACCTCACATAAAAGAATCGTCAGAAAGCGATACGTGAGGGGCCGTCTAATTGAAGCCAGTGATTAAGGGGGTTCTAGAGGAGAAGATCTTGAAGCATCGGTTCATCGCTATTCCGCATCAAGAACGATGGATCCAAAACAAGGTGCGTCAATTCTTCTACTTTATGAAAATGTGATTCGTATATCTATACGTGATGATTTTGGGTTGCTGCATAAGGATTAAAATCGCAGTTTACACAGCATGCTCATCACGGGATTCAATTGTAGCTGCTAGAGAAAATATTTACCGTTTGCTTGTGGCTATTGCCCCAGTCCATGGCTAATCTGAGGGATTAACACTTGTCGTCGGCCCCGATGGGCCAGTAGTGCTACAAGGGATTGAGGCTCTTGGTAGTAATCCATTAGCCTTGAAAAATTAGGTCGCCACACATGTCATTATATTGATAGCCCTCTAGGATCTCAACTTGAAATGATTAATTAGGGGCGTGCATCAGTCCAGCCGGTGCGGTTCCTTCCTTGGAACCGAGAACCAGACCGATTCCCATGGGAATCACCCACCCTGGAACCGATCGCTCCTATGGCCAATACCTTTTTTTGGCCATTCTCAGGTGCCAACAATTGTACTAAGGGGAAAATCCATGTGTTTTGCGTGTCTGCTCGACTCTACTAAAGCGAGTAATAATTTTCTTAAAACAGAGCTCGACATCAGGATTGAATTGAATCTAAGAACTTAGTGAAAATCAGCTCGACATTAGCAAGATGTTGCAACTCATTGAGCTCTATCATGGAACGAAGCGAAGGATCGGTTTGCGTAGCATTCAAATACGAGTCACGTGGGGAACCCGACATTGCAGGGGCTGCTGGGTCACCGGACCTCTTCCTTTCAAGGTACTGTTGCTTACTTCCTCGCATAATCCATCATATGCTTCACCACTAATCCTACTCGGACCATTGCTTATGTACGGAACATGTTGCTTGAGGGCAAATAAAGGCGACGCCGCCCGCAATGCATAGGAATTCTGGATTTTGCTTGCATTTATGTCATTATCTTTGTAATTTCCCGCCCAAGAAAAGAAGATTTAACAGTTGGGTATATGTGTCGCGTACGCGGCAGCTTCAAGCTCAAGCGATATATCTGGGCGAAGATACATTCTGCATCAGCTCCATGTTCTAACTTTGACCAAGTGTGTTGTGCATGGAGATTTCACACTTGAAGGGATATTCACCAAATCATGAAGATAATGGAACCAATACTATGACTAAAGAACCTGAAGAGTAAATGCTTTATTCACGACTTTACGATATGCTAAATCAATGTTCAGGACTCTGCTATTGAAACACTATGATTATAAAAAAAAAAAAAAAAAAAAAGAGACGAAGAAGAAGTTATTAACCATTACTTATAATATAAGCTCTCCCCTAAGTGGTAAGATCATATTTGATATTGGACTACAGAAAATAAAGAGACGTGTTTGACATTCTGTGTAATTAGAGTATATCTGCATGCATCTCTCTCTCTCTCTCTCTCTCTCTCTCTCTCTCTCTCTCTCTCTCTCTCTCAATTGGCTATGACTATAGCAACAGGTTAATGTGTTATACACAAACACACAGTAACGTAACTAAGTAAAGAAAGACATCATGGGCGATCGATCGATCTCCTACGATTATCTTGCAATCGCAACTTATTAACCGTGTCATCCTCCATGTTTTGTCGAACAAGCCAGCCTATGATAACCCCGCTCATACTCTGATCCCCAAACCCTACTTAAAGAAACCTCCTCCACCGAATAACGACCCTCTTTTTCAGCACATCTCTCTCGATCTAATCAAATCCAACAGGAAAAACAAAACAAAAAAACATAGTATACACACAACACATGGCACTCATTCGTGCGATCCATCTCCTCCTCCTCCTCCTCGTCTTCTTTGCTCCAACACCATTCGCCACTTCATGCTCTCAACCACCTGAGGACGGTCATAATAATGTCACGGCCGGTGACATCGACGGGTGGTGCGACACAACACCGCATCCTCAGCCGTGCAAGTATTTTGTGCGCCACGCCCGCGACAACCACTATGACACGTCCATGCAAAGATCCGGTTTTCGCAGGATAGCTGTCGACGTGGCCATGCAACGTGCCCTCAAGGCTTACAAGCAAATCCTCCATCTTCGGTCCAATTTGGTCGACCACCGCCAACGTACAGTCTGGGTGGACTGTCTGAAGCTCTACGACAACACCCTCCTCCAGCTGAACCGGACCCTCCAGGGCCTCCTCGGGCTGAACCGGACCTGCACCGACTTCGACGTCCAGACCTGGCTCAGCACTGCCCTCACCAACATCGAGACCTGCCGGCTCGGGTCGCAGGACCTGAACGTCTCGGACTCCCTCATGATGCCCGCCTCATCCACCAGCCTGTCGCAGCTCCTCAGCAATGGCTTGGCCGCCAACGGGGGATTGCTCGGATCGGAGCTGCCCGAGACCGAGTACGAGGAGTTCCCAAGCTGGGTGACCGACCACGAGAGGAAGCTGCTTCAGTCGACGTCGCTGGCAGCGAGGGCAAACCTTGTGGTGGCTAAGGACGGCTCGGGGAACTTCCGGACGGTCCAAGCGGCGATCGACGCGGTGGTGAAGCGGAGGTCGATGAGCTCGAGGTTCATAATTTACGTGAAGAAAGGAGTTTATAGAGAGAACATAGAGGTTGGGATTAACAACGACAATATTATGCTGGTGGGCGATAGTATGAGAAATACCATTATTACGAGTAGTAGGAGCGTCGGAGGGGGTTTCACCACCTACAGCTCTGCCACTGCTGGTACGCAACGTATGCACCAATTTTTAATGTCTTATTCACTTTAATATAATGCCTCGAGAAATAAAGAGACGCATATCGAAATTGGTGATGATTTATACACCAAACTATGCAGTTGATGCAAGTTCTGGTGAAATTAATTGCATGAATTGGTACTAAGGTACTTTCGGGGGAAAAGGGTTTCCTGTGATACATATTAGATACACGTGTCAATTTTCTTTTACCATTGTATACTTCTTGGCCAAAATTCACATTATTCAAATAATTATCTTCTGCTATATTCAATTTTTAGGAATCTTGTAGCTAAGGTCAATCCTCTAATAACAAATAAGCTCAAATTCATAGAAAAATAAATCAGAGTTTGATAAATTCTTATGCATGAACATGGCATTTTTTTTGGGGGGGGGGGGGGTAACTTTGTGGTATTGAATTGATTTTCTACTCACTGACGAAAGCTAAACTCACGAACTTCGTTGCGATTTGAACTAAAGAAACTTGAAAATTAAGTGACCTCCTCCGATATATGGACATCGAATGAGTAGGAATAGACGTGCATTTCGCGACAATAGTCATATACAGCTGGTCCCCTCTGACCTACGCAAAGTACATGTTCCTTGGATTAGAATCTTGTCAAATGTTTCACACAATCATATCTGGTTTCATCGATTAATGTTCTTAAGATAAGAAAACCAATTGAATTATGTGTCAATGTTTTTTGACGTGTCTCTCAGGAATAGATGGCCTTCGCTTCATCGCTCGCGACATCACATTTAGCAACACCGCAGGTCCGCTAAGGGGACAGGCCGTGGCGCTCCGATCAGCCTCGGATCTCGCCGTTTTCTACCGATGCGCCATCCAAGGATACCAAGACACGCTCTTCGTCCACTCTCAACGACAGTTCTATCGCGACTGCTACATCTACGGCACCATAGACTTCATATTCGGGAACGCGGCTGTCGTATTTCAGAACTGCATGATCTACGCTCGAAGGCCACTGAAGGGCCAAGCAAACGTGATCACCGCTCAGGGCCGAAATGACCCGTACCAGAACACGGGGATTGTGATCCAGAACTCACGGGTTTTGGCCGCACCGGACCTTCTTCCGGTGGTCCGTGCATTCAAAACGTACTTGGGCCGACCGTGGCAGCAATACTCTCGGACCGTCTACCTAAAAACCTACTTGGGGTCTTTGGTGAGCCCGGCGGGCTGGTCCTCGTGGGGCGATTCTAATTTTGCACACAGCACGGTGTATTACGGAGAGTACCAGAACTTTGGACCTGCATCTTCCACGAGATATAGGGTAAGATGGCCGGGTTATCATGTCATAACGAGCTCGAATGTGGCGTCTCAATTCACCGTGAGCCGCCTCATCGCCGGCCAGTCGTGGTTACCAGCAACTGGCCTTCCATTTACCCCAGGTCTTTGATGGATGTCTTATCGTTGTAAACTTGTTTTAAACTATAATTCTTCTCTACGGTTATTTTCCTTGTATAGTGTCTTGATTTCGAGAATAGCAATATTCATTTATTTATTCATTATTGTACACGTAAACTAATGTGCTTTTGGGCAATCATTGTAAATAATAGCTTAATGCAAACACGAAAGAATTTTGTGCTGCTTGTTTTAGATAAATGTTAATCATTCGACAAGTTATTGCATGGTCTATAATCCAAATAGCGAAACATCATATTAATTATTGGTTACTGTGGATCCATAATAGATATGGGCTTG
Organism: Lenwebbia sp. NSW1173648; assembly: GCA_029784005.1. Classification (NCBI taxonomy): domain Eukaryota; kingdom Viridiplantae; phylum Streptophyta; class Magnoliopsida; order Myrtales; family Myrtaceae; genus Lenwebbia; species Lenwebbia sp. NSW1173648. Next base: position 826,698 of record JARCGZ010000008.1, on the reverse strand, counting down.
GCCTACCTTTACAATTATTTCAAAGGCTTTTTAGGCAATGGAGGTACTGTGACCAATGGCAAATGGCCATGAGGCCTGAGGTGGGAAGAAGAAGCATTTTCTGTCCTTAATTTGGCCCAAGGAAGAAGAAGTATTCTCTCTCTCTCTCTTTTGGTCGAAAGGAACTATTTGCAAGAAAACGACAAAGCAAATGGCCCATGAGACCTGAAATTGCATACACGTGTACTTGGTTCGGCCACAACACAAGGCCCCCCCAATTCGGCGTAACAGCAATAATAAGAATGAGCTCCACATACCATACAAGAGAAGGCTTCTCATTTGATGTTTACATCACTTATCATCCAAAAATATGTGAACTATCAATCAAACCCAGTATATATCCTCTCATTTTTAAGGTATCTGCGTTTAGCACTGTCAAATGGGTGCATCTACGTTCGTCCAAGATGCACTAAACAAGAAAACTTTATCAAGGGATGATCGCATGTCAGCATGTCACGTGATATAAATATTCGACCACAATTGTTTCTTTTTCTTTATAATATTGAGTTCATAGTTGTCGATTCAGAGATAGCCGGCCCATCAATCTAAAGCGGGCCCATCACTCTCACGCTATCATGTGAGTTTCAGATACGGTATACGCTGCATCCAAATAATATTATACAGAGTTCCCCAGTTATTGACTTTTTAAGTGTAAAATCCGCCCATAGTACATACCATCATGCTATCTCTTACTTCATCTATCATCTCTTCGCAGTGTACCGTAGTAAGCACCCTTCAGATGTGGCTAGCTAGTTTTCGGTCTCGGGGACTTTCTCTGCAGAAAAGTTAGGTAAAATATATCTCCATTGTTTTTCTTCAATGTCGAACTTGTTCGGTTGAAAGAGGAGGCCACGATACTTAGTTTAGTTTAACTTATCTTTCTGATTCTCAAGTTCCCATTTGAGCATACATTATTTTCTGACCACTGCTCCATAGCATCGTTGAATTAACTGTATGATTGACTAGTACCGACGGCATCTGATCTTGTTTTTTCTTTAATCATTTGAACCAACTGCCTCTGATCGATTAAAAATTCTCTATTTTCAAAGTACACAGCGCCCAAAAGTAGAAAATCCAGATCCATCCTTCAAGATCTCTTTGCTCGTAGAAAACATCGCTGCGTCAATCATTGCAAAAATTGTCAAAAACAAAATATGAAGAATAATGGCTGTACACGGACCGTTGATTGGAAGAATACTTGGAATTTCGGTGCACGCGTAGGCACCGCAAGTCCAAAGTCAACTACGTGGAAAAGTCAAAGGAGAGCAAAAGCATCCGTGGATGGATCCCTTTCTTAGCTGGCATGCGGCTTTTGATGCATGCAAGAATCTCCCTAATCTTTTCATTAATGTGGCTTGATTAGCACGATACCGTGCATTCAATGGGGTAAAGCAAAAGCGGTTGGTGACATGACCATGCGAAAATTATCCATATTTCTTTGAATTTATTGCACTTTGTCAATTTAATCCTAAACATTTTAATTGCGCCAATTGAATCCTAAACCTTTTAACAATTTGTCAATTTAGCCTTTTCGGCCAATCTTAGCCTGAAATTGTTGAAGTGGACGTCGGCCGTCCTACGTGGCACTGTTGATGCTGACGTGTAAACTTTTGATTTTTTTTTTATTGTTTTTTTATTTTTTTTTTGTTAAAGTTCCGGTGACTCCCGACGGCCATTGAGCAAGGGTCTACGAGTCCTCACTAGCCATGAAGCCCCTGTAGGTAGCTAGCGAGGCTCGCGGACCTCACTGGTCAAGGGCGAGGGCAACGAGCCCTCGCAGGCCGTGAGCGAGGGCCACAACCCTCGTCAGCTGCCGGCCAATTTCCGCAGGTCCTTGCCCAGTCTCGGACGGCGGCCTGCGGCTATATATATATATATCAAAAAAAAAAAAAACTTCAAAAAAAAAAAAATTCACATGAGCTTCGATCGGCCAATGTAGGATGACCAATATCAACGTCAGCAATTTCCATCCATGGCAAATTGTCAAAAGGTTTAGAACTCACTTGATAACATTACAAGGTTTAAGACTGAATTGGTCAGAATGCAATAGGTTTAAGACTTTTTAGACAATTTTCCCTATCAACAATTAAAAGTCATGATACTTATAAAAAGATATGAGAGATATAACAAGTTTGGTTTTGGAGACATGTGCATGTGAAAAACATTGATCAAGATAGGATCGAGAGCTTGCACCCCAAAAGAGGTTTACTAGATTTAAATATGTACATGTACTTCCATGATTATAAATATAAAAACAAAACAAAACAAAACAGAAACAAGGCTATGAAACTAGTTACCAAGTACGAGAAATATTACGTACAATTATAATGCCACATCACAGTTGCACAAGTCCACCCAACGATCGACACTTATCACTTGCGGCCCCACTCAGCAAGCGACACGTGTTGCTTGTGGGCCCACCTGTTAAAAAATTCTCTCTCTCTCTCTCTTCTGACCTCTTTTCCCTTCTCCGACCTCGAGCCCGAGCCTACCTCCCGCCTGAGGCAACCCCCCCTCCTCGACAAACCGCGTCTCCTCGTAGAGGAGGCGGTGGCGGCGCCACCTTCCACCTCAGCAAGTCTAATCGAGACAGGCTCACCGAAAAGTTCATCTTCTCCGACAAGGTCTGTCTGAAGGTCTTCGTGTACACGGGGCCGGCGAGGGACGACTTGCTGATGCCAGAACATCGACAGAATCGCTCACCCACACACGCTTCACCTGCGATGTCAGCTCTAGGAGACTGCGCAAGAAGGTCTCTGTGCCTCTAGACCTCATCGGGGAGGTGGGTTGCCTTAGTCGGCAGATAGGGGATGACGACGGTCTGGAGGGGCAAGCTCTTGAGCTTGATCTTGCAAAAGTAGGGGGAGCACGACGGGTAGACGGCGGTGTAAGGTTTTCCTAATGTTGGCGTTTATTAATTGAGATTGTAATTTACAGTTTTACGAGATTAATTTACTGTTTACGGGGTTCGACTAATAAGGTAAGATATAAGGATTCTTAACTAGTCTAAAATGGGCTTGGCATTGTGCCGACCGAGTTGAGCCCAGCTTATGATGAGAGGGCCTGGCTGGAAACTCTATAAATAGCACTCAAGTCCCTCCTCTAACCCTAATGAACTCATAACAACCTCACATAAGGAACGCATATGGATTGGCGTCACTGAGGGGCTATCTCAGTAAGCTAGGGATATAGAGGACGATAGAGGAGAAGTACTTGAGCGGGGAGAAGTACTTGAGCTTGGATCGTCGCAATTTCGCATCAAGAACGATGGATTTCAAATCAGGTACACAAATTCCTTTAAATCATTATTAAGTTTCTAGATTCTAGCTATGTAGATCCTGGGATTGCCGTCATAAGGTTTATAGCGGCTTACAGGCGGAGCGGGCGAGCTTGGAGGCGACGGGGATCTTCAGCGTGAGGTTCCCCACCGTGAGGAGCACGAAGGGATAGGGATGCATTGGCGGCGAGCCCGTTGCCGGAGACTCCGAGCGTGCTCTTCACCGAGGCCGGAAATGGTGGTGGCTTGGGCTCGAGGTCGAAGAAGGGAAAAGGGGTCAGGCAGAGAAAGAGAGTGACCGTGAAAAGAGAGAAGAGTAGGGCGAGAGTTTCTCTTGAAGTGAGCTTGTGCAATTGTGATGTGGCATCACAGTTGCACTTAATATTTTCAACGTGATATTTTCTCTATCAAGTACATAAGATTGATGACATTGATGAGGGTCCTATGATAAAAGTGTTGCATTTTGAGCGTTTACAATTTACAAGCATGCTAGCTCAATGCAATGTTCACTTAACAGTCAGACGAAGATGACGTTTATCTAGAGTTTTGACTGTGTTCGCTATTGAATGAAACGTACAATTTCTGCCAGTGACTGGTAGATAATTGGCATGTGTGCGCATGGAGATGTGAAAATAACACATCGTATCTTAAATAATTTTAAGGTGCATATAAGCATCGATATCCTATCTATTGTTTCACTGGATCAATACTTCTCACCTATAAAAGATTATTTACTATGGGTGAATTTGTATCAAGAAAAGTCAATTATCTGTATAGATCGCTTAAATATTGAGTCAATAAAAATATTTTCATTATCAAAGAATATTTGTGTTTGTGCAGTTATCGTTAATGAAAATGATATGTTTTAATTAATTCGTTATGGTAAGTAGATACAGAACATCATTTATTATTCTACTTATCCATCTCACTTTCCGGAGCGAACCGGACATTTACAGGTACGGACATGCAAACCATCCTGACGATTCTTCCGCTAATCTTGCAGCCCACATGTCGATAATAGAAGAATCTTGCAAAACAAGGCCATTTTCTACTGGAAATCATTATCCCTCCTCGACCCCGTCCTTGTTCATATCTTACGGACATGACCGAACCATTATGATCGTCATAAAATTATTGACATTCCATAAGAAACGCATAAAAAAAGTAAACGACGGTCGATGAAGTCCCCGGTCAAATATTTAGATCCAGCAGGCATTCAATTACCAACCCATTGCCGTGTTCGGCGTTCGTCGGTCTTCGAGCCAATCTGTCAATCACTACCCTCTTATCTATCATCTTCCTCGACCTTTCTTTGCCCTATATAAACAGGTCTCTCTGCTGCAGCAACAAACGTCACAAAATCTCATTGAACTTCCAAGAATCACAACCAGCTCGTCAATGGCTGCCGTGAAGCTCGCGCTGACGTTATTTTCGATTTTCTTCCTCTCATTCATATCCTCCAGCTTGGCCACTGTTTCCACAAGTTGGTGCAACAAGACTCCTTACCCGGAACCGTGCAAGTACTTCATGCAAAATGCTCCGCAGCGCTCCGTGCCGGAGCGCGTGTCCGAGTTCGGGAAGATGGCCATCGAGTTGGCCATGGACCGGGCCCTACGGGCCCAGAGCCACAACAAGGGGCTCGGCCCGAAGTGCCGCAACCACAAGGAACGGGCGGCGTGGGCCGAGTGCTTGAAGCTCTACCAGGAGACTATCCACCGCCTCAACCGCACCGCCGCCAACTGCACTGACTTGGACCGGCAGACCTGGCTCAGTGCTGCGCTGACGAACCTCGAGACCTGTCGGACTGGGTTCGCGGAGCTCGGCGTCACGGACTACGTGTTCCAGCTCATGTACAACAGCAATGTCACCAAGCTCATAAGCAACGCTTTGGCCCTGAATAGTAATAATGCCTCCTCCTCGGTCACGCAAGACACTACACAAAATGAGGGGCAAGGGTTTCCCAGTTGGGTCACTGGGGGTGATAGGCGACTCCTGCAGTTGACTTCCCCAACCCCAGATGTCACGGTGGCTCAGGACGGCTCAGGGAATTTCCAGACAATTAAGCAGGCGCTCGACATGGCGGCAAAGAGGAGCGGAAGCAAGAGGTTCGTGATTTACGTGAAGAGAGGGGTTTATCAGGAGAATCTTGAAATAGGGAGTGGGCTCGATAATATAATGATGGTCGGTGATGGACTGAGATATACCATCATCACCGGCAGCCAAAGTGTTGGCGGGGGCTCCACCACCTTCAACTCGGCCACCGTCGGTGAGTAATGAACAGTTCACACTCCCATATCACAGCAGTAAAATAGGTTTTTGCATGTCTGCTATTCTTCATCAATATGGTCGACAAAGCTTATTAGTATGCACAATATAAATTGGTTGCGTTAGCATTACTGGTTAAAATATGCTTTAGTTTCATTCTCGGCTTCACATTTATGTAATATATAGGTAAACAGTTCTCCAGTTCGTGCACATGCCAAAAGTTCAAAAAATTAAGCATATACTAACCAGTAAGTGCAGAGATGATTTATTCATGCTCAATTTAATACTTACTTGTTTTTCTAATTGCAGCTGTAACGGGTGATGGATTCATTGCAAGGGGAATCACATTCCGCAACACTGCCGGTCCGCAAAACCACCAAGCAGTGGCTCTCCGATCCGGTTCCGACCTCTCTGTGTTCTACCGCTGTGGCTTCGAGGGGTACCAGGACACTCTTTACGTCCACTCCGAACGCCAGTTCTACAAAGAATGCTACATTTACGGCACCGTGGACTTCATCTTTGGAAACGCGGCCGTGGTTCTCCAGAATTGCATGATCTACGCACGAAGGCCCATGAGTGGCCAGAAGAACGTGATCACGGCCCAAGGTCGGACGGACCCGAATCAAAACACAGGGATCTCAATCCACAATTCTAGGGTCATGGCCTCGCCCGATCTACAACCGGTGCTTAGCTCATTCAAATCATTCTTGGGACGGCCATGGAAACAATACTCGCGTACCGTGTTTCTGCAAACTTACCTCGATACCCTAATTGATCCGGCTGGCTGGCTAGAATGGGATGGTAATTTTGCGCTAAGCACGTTGTACTATGGAGAATATAAGAACGTCGGCCCGGCCGCTTCGACAAGTGGCCGTGTGAAGTGGTCGGGCTATCGGGTCATAACAAGCTCCAGTGAAGCCTCGAAATTCACCGTCGCCAACTTTTTAGCGGGGCAATCATGGTTGCCTGCCACCGGAGTCCCGTTTACTTCCGGCCTTTGAAGAAGTTCTATGTAATATCCTCCTTTCAATTTATGTTCGGTCGATTTGAATCACGGCAGTCTTTCGTTCGTTTGGCTAAAAATAATTTCGTTAACGTTTCGATATTGCGTCGTACAGGAAAGGCAGAATGTTCTTATGACCAAATTGTCTAATCTATAATTGGATTAATAAGACGTGGGATCTTTCTGTTGTTTGTTTCTTGAGTTGCACAGACTTTCAGTGATACTTTGAGTAATGTCAGCTATACTTTGACTTGGCCATCGTCAGCTATATTGCTGATTTTAGAAACACCTTCCTTTCTTGTTCCCAACCAGTTTGGACACTGATCATCGGCCTCAATACAATGTCAGCCCAAGTCAACGGAAGGATTGATCCCGGACCCTGGCAAGCCAGAAGGGCCCAAATCAGCAAGGATTTGATCTTGGATTTCATTCATTGTTTGCTTCTCTCGGGATTTGATCCTAGATTGCCAAAACAATGTGCTTTTTCAAGCGGTTGGAATTGTTGTTATCTCGATACGGTGACGGTGCTGGGACGCCAAACCTAGGCGGACACCGCCTTTTGGCAAAGCCGTAGCTATTAGAAAGGGAAATCTTGACGTGCTCATCACAGATGTTGATGCGAGATTCGGTGATCGGCCGGCAGTTGTACTTCGATGTTATGACAGATCCGTCTTTGTGGAATGAGTGAGTCTCTGTAGGCTGTACCAAGTTGATCTATCTTTCAGATTTATTTGTTTTGTTTGATTTGCATCTTTACCTTAAAGTTATGTACCTCTCCTTCGAGTGAGATGAAATTTTGTTTCCAACAACAACAACAAAAATCTCTCGGGGATACGACAGGTGGCACGAAAGGCCAAATCAACTTTTTGTTAATGCATCTTGATCGCTGATTTTAGCAATTAGGACTTGGGATATTAGTGAATCTTGGGATAGCTTTAATCATTTTGGGACCCCCAACTTCTTGAGCTTTATTTGTTGTCGTTTCTTATTCATATTATTACAGCAATAAAACCCCATTATTATTCCGACCGTGACATATGAACCAAATCGCAATCATGTTAATCCTCCTTGTGGGAAATGTTGTTATTGTCTTTTTAGGTGAGATTTTTTCACCAACAGAGAGAAAAGGGGCATCAATAGCATTTTGTCCGCATTAACTTTCATGGGAATCGCATATGTCACCTAAGTCAAATGATGCATGGCCCGTCGTGACCCGTGCGGGATGAAAAAGGTTAAATGATATATGGCATTGTAATACTTTACTTGAGCGTCCGCAATAATACTTAATCATCACCTTCTATAGACTATAGTAACACCTAACACGCAATTCTTGTGCCACGCGGCATTATACACGTGGTTTGGATTCAGTTATAACTAGGGTTCCAAATTTGTTTAAAGGAATATTGTTTCCGGAAAATTTGTTTTCCGACTTTCCAATGTTTGAATGTTTGGAAAACTAATCGATCAATCGAAAACGTTTTCCATAGACGAAAAACAACAAGCTTAGATTGAGGAAAAACGACTTCTCTTTCCAGCAAGAAGGAAATCACTTTCCCATCGATTAGATGATTTCTCGAGCCACCTTCAATTTTAGATCATGGTTTTATATATAGTCGTTGGCGGGGAAAATTGTCAAAAAAAGTCCTAAACCTGTTACACTTTTACCAATTCAATCCTAAACCTTTGCAGTTTGCCAATTCATCCTAACCTTTTTCATTCGTGCCAATGCAGTCCTAAACCTTTTGCATGTGCGCCAATTCAGTCTATTCGACCAACTTTGGCTGGTCGATGCTGACGTGAATGTCGACTACTGACGTAGATAATTTTTAATGATATTCCAATTTTTTTTATTTTTTTCTTTTTTTCTCTTCCCCTTTTTTTTGTCCTTTCTTCTTCCTCCAGCCGGTCGCCCGGCTGGAGGCTAGGGCCAGCGAGGTTCGCCCCCGCCGGCCACTGGCTGGGGTGACCTCGCCATGGCCGGGCAAGGGCGACTGGCTGGAGAAAGAAGAAAGGGGAAAAAAAAAAAGGGAAGAGAAAAAAAGAAAAAAATTCTTAAAAAATTAAAATATTATTAAAAACTACCCATGTCAGCGCTAGCTGGCATCCACGTCAGCGTCGGCCGGCCAAAGTTGGCCGGATGGACTGAATTGATCCAAATGCAAAAGGTTTAGGACTAAATTGTCACAAAAAAGGTTTATGACTGAATTGGCACGAATATAACAGGTTTAGGACTGAATTGACAAACTTAAAAGGTTATGACTGAATTGGAAAAAGTGTAATGGATTTAGGACTTTTCTAACAATTTTCCCGTCGTTGGCCTTAGAGAGTTATGGGACCTTTTGTTATATACAACAAACATAGGTTGAAAATGGAAGATTCAAAATGCATGTAGCTCGTTTTATTGATGTAATATGAGTGTGTCAACTTTCAACTCAACTAATCCATACGATTGCACGAAAACTACGTTGTACATGTATATATAGGATGAGGCTTCGCCATAAGGTGGCTGGAGTATGGCAGCTAGTACTTGTAGGAAGATTGTTGGTTACTCTCAATTCGACATCCTCAACAACTAATTGGGTATGATGCGCAAAACGCGAATCGCAAGTCGCAAACAACTAGAAATTGTGCGATGGGATTTATGTAACTCTCTTAGTCGTTGGTAACAGTCATGATCTTGCCTGTAATCTCCACGACAATCTCTGCGATGCCAATCATCATTTATGTCATATGTATTACGACCTCCATAGCAATGAGGAACATTCTAGTCATCATGGCCATTACAGCCTCTACGAACTTCGTACTCGTCCTAATCACCTTGTAATTTTCTTCGACCATAATCCCCCCATCCCCATGTGAATGGTATTTCTTCGAGTAGGCTAAACCTCAGTTATTCCACATTGCTAGAGCAGGTTTACCGAACGGTTTGCCATGGACTCAATTCTCCACCGGCGCCACTTTGTTATATCTAGGCGAAAGCCCTTCGACCAAGTAATCATCGCATTCGGCCATTGTTTAACAACATACTGAAACACATCGAGATAACCATCAAAAGATGAGAAGAAATCGGCTTACTTTACGAATGATGTGATTTACAAACCAATTACCATATAGAAGCTATATAAAGACTTGCATATTGAGTGCGAACCTAATCTTTTTAGGAAGATATAATCTGTTGGACAATATCTAAATGTACATAGGAAGACATTGTAAATTTCCAAACAAAGATACTATTTATCTTGGTGATGTCTGAGGAAAAAGGCAGGTGGTTTGCCCTTTTCTTGCCTTTTGCTTTTCCACTTCCATTATAATTGCCTGTGTGCACGGTGTACCAATCAAAATGTGCCCGACCTGTATTCCTACTTATCAAGCTTGAGTATCTTGTATTCATTGCTGGTACACTACGCATTCCACCTGATAGATATTTTCTAAAGCTTTCACACATCCACAAATGACCCTCGGGTCAAGATAGTCTTGATTTTTGTTTAATCAGGGAGGAGAGAAATCAAGACTAGTTAGTAGCAACGACAGGTACGTCAGGCATGCTACTCGAAATTTGAATTATCTCGACATAAATGAACACGGTTATCATATTGACAAAGAAAGGTCACTTGTTTAAACCTCCTCATAAGGGTCTGGGATCTGAATTCTGTAGGAAAGTTCCAAACTAATTGGGTCTCTTTGTTTTCAGATTTTGAACCAAGTTGAACACGTGATTATTGAGAACTTGTAGGTCGATGTCACCAGAGGCTGATGCAACCAAAGGGCAATAACGTCCTTGAGAGTCCTGACAAAATCTATCAGATGTTGCGCCAGTAGATGCGTGGAATTTGCAAGAAAATGTCATGGCCCGTGAATCGAAACCTCCCCGGGCATCTTGGGCAAAAAATCAAATGGAAATGATCATGATGGTGGGCATCTATCTGGTGTGTAAGAGAAGCTTTATCCATGGAAATTTTTGTACCATCTGGTAAGTCCGCCGCCCACGTCGATCCCGTGGATTTCACAGTAAGACTCACATGATCAATGATTAAGATGATATTGATCTAAATGGAAAATTGTCCAAAAATTCTTAAACATATTTTACGGCTATCAATTTAGTTCTAAATCTTTTGACGATTTGTCAATTTAGTCCTTCCGGCCAATTAAGGCCTAAAATCACTGACGTGGCAATCTAGTCGCTTTTCTAGACAAGGCAAGGGCGTTGCCACCCTCGCCGGCCAACATGCAATGGTCGCCAACCCAGAGTTGGAAAAAGAAGAGACAGAAAAGAAAAATAACAGTTGAAAAGTTGGGAAAAATTAAAATGTGAGAATTGTAAATATTGTCCACGTCGGCGATTTCTGAACTTAATTGGCCAGAATGACTAAATTGGCAAATCTTCATAAAGTTTACGATTAAATTGATACAATAAAAATATTTATGACTGAATCAACCGCCGTACAATAAATTTAAGATTTTTTGGACAATTATCCTCAACCTAAATGGAAGCTACTAGCATGATAGTCTCACAGTACTATCAGTTATTTTTTACCATACGATCTCCCAATCAATTAGTGTTTTATGCAAAATGCATGGTGATGGTGTGTGTGTGTTTATGGTTGAGATTGTATCGTCCCTAATAGTACTATCAAGGAAGCATTTCTCAACCTAAATATCATTCAATATATCATGCGTTACAATCGAGATAAGCCACTCTACCGGCGCCACGTAATTCGACGAAAACCAATTTCTCGATGACCTGATTGCGGAAAAGTAAAAAATCGTCGGTGCTCATAGTGTCGTGTATGGATGAGACACTATCCCTTCTATCTCTAGTTTGTAGTTTCTTTCCATTAGTTTCAGAAATAAAAGTCACATTTTGTCACTTCACCCAATATCATCTTTCCTTTCATCCTCTTCTTTCCTTGTCTATATTGTTAATTACATTTTCCCTTCATCTCTTGTTAGTTGTCACTTTGCTTGTGTGCTTTCCTCTAAGCTTTCACAACTTTTTTTCTTAATAAATTGCAAAGTGGAGGTTCAAACCGTTGGCTTTTCTCGTTTATCTTCTTTAAATCTTTAGATACTTGAGATGAGGGCATGCTAAATCTGCCGGAAAATTGCCAAAAAAAATTCTAAACCTATTGCAATTGTACCAATTCAGTCATAAGCCCTTTTTTGCTAATTAAGTCCTAAACCTATTGCAATTGTGCCAATTCGGTCATAAACCCTTTTTTTTTCAATTGAGACCTAAACTTATTGCAATTGTACCAATTCAGTCATAATTTTTTTTTGTCAATTGAGTCCTAAACCTTTTGCATTTGAGCCAATTCAGTCCATTCGACGAACTTTGGCCCGTCGGTGCTGACGTGAACACCGATCAGCGGTGACGTGACAATTCTTAAGAACAATTTTATATTTTTTGAATTATCTTTTTTGTATTTTCTTTTCTTTTCTTTCTCTTTCCTTTTTTTCCTCCCTTCCTCCTTCTTCTTCCTCCAGCCGATCGCCAGACGTCTCCAGCCACTGGCCAGGGTGAGCCTTGCTGTCTCTAGGCGAGGTCGGCCTTGCTAGCCCTTAGCAAGATCGCGGGAGAAGTCGGCCTTGCCCAACCATGGTAAAGCGCGACCTCGCCCAGTGATGATGACCGGCCACATCAACGCTGGCCGGCCAAAGTTGTCCTAATGGATTGAATTTGTACAAATGCAAAAAATTTAGGACTCAATTGACCAAAAAAAAAAATTTATCTATGACTGAATTGGCACAATTATAAGATGTTTAACAAAAATTATGATTGGTTTCTTGTTTTAACCCCGTTTATAGAAAGAAGACAAGTTGACTTCGTCCTATGTGAAGACAAATCAAAATATGGAAAAACTATGGGATAGACTTAGACAAGAATATGTGACCTACTATGACATCGTAAAAGCATCTTAATCGATTACCTTAAAAGGGCATGGAAATAGCTCCACCCTACATGTGAGCAAAACGTGCATTCACTTTTGAAATAAGTCTCATCTGGCCGCAAGCTGCATGTAAGTATGCTCACCCGAATCCGAAGACCCAGCAATAACTTGTCGGAAAGAGATCAAGGCGATTTAGCATCGTGCATGATTTATTTAGGACCCACTTTGATGGGTTTCTCTTTGGCATAAGTGCAACAGAAGTCATAAAACTTGTTATATAAATGCGATCGAGTCCTAAAACTTTTAAATAATGTAATCATGTCCTAAAACTTATTAAATTTGTGCAACCAAGTCCATTTTTCCTTCATTTTTTAGTTCATGTTTTTTTTTTAAAGAAAAATATTTATCTTTTTTTCTTTTTATTCCAATTTAACTAAGATTTGGGGTAAAGAATTTAGGATTTGGACAAACACGACGTCGTTTTATTCTTATGCTTCATGCTTTAGTTGATGTCAACGCCATGTATGAGAAAGCTAATAACAAATAAAAAAAAAGTTATGTCCTCATGTTTCGTTAGCTAATTTGGATGAAGTTAACAAAAAGACTTAATTCAAAAATTTGACAATTTTTAGGATCTAATTAGACATTTTGAAATTTTTAGGATTGAATTACACTTTCGTGACAAGTTTAAAGACTTCTAGTGCACTTTTGCTATTTCTCTCGTTGTCGGATAATTTGTCCATCCATTTTGGAAATTCTATGTAAGAGTTCCGTACTTGATTTTCAGAATTCTGCATAAATTCATGTGAGTGGTACGTTAATGAACAATATATCTTGATTGAAAGTAGTCTCAAGAAGTATCATTTTGTCTATTCATTGCCTAAATCATGTGTAACTTCTTAACAATTACACACACTAAGTCAAGAGTCTCATTTAGTTTGCTAACCAGTTTTAAGGAATACGAAAAGAAAATTGCTAATTTATGTTAGAGTAATTCCATATTAGACCACATCTTTATCGATATTTCAAATTTTCAAAACAATTGATGATGAAAATCACCCAAAAAAATACATAATTTCGATCTAAAACAAAAGAACTCGCAAATGGATAGCTAAAGGGTATTTCTAGTCTCCTTTGCGAGAAATTGCGTTATGCATATGTCACATTGCTGGAGTGGGATAACAACAAACGGAGTCATTTATGATATGTGTTTCAATTAATTGTACATTTGAATTTCGGAAAATCTTACATTCGATTGAAACAAAAAAGACACCAAAAAAAAAAAAAGTGATTGAAAGTCTTATATTTGATAGGCTTATTTCGTCAGACATCATCATCAAGTGGAATGGCTTGTATAAGGAACATCTTCTCGACTTCTAAATTGTCTTTGCTGATAGAATTAGAGGTCAAAATGACCAAGAAATTTTTTATTCTAAAAGCGCACGTGTTGAGTTTTGTGTAATAAGAGAACCCCGTTTTCGGGACCTAACGAGTGGGGACAACCTTGTAGGACACACAAAAGTCACCAGCTCCGCACCCCACAAGTTGGGAGCTTAATAATAGTAGGCTAACCCACGCCGGACCACAAGCCGCCACGTCCAGAGACCCAGGCCCATCATATACTTCTCTTTCACTGGGACCCACACTCCACCCGCCACTCGCCCCATCACCTGTTGGCAGCTCATCAGCTCGGCTCGGCTCATCTGCTTAGCATCAGCCAGCTCGTTACATAAGGTTGGAGATCCGTCACTTTCCCTTTGTCATCGTCGAGAATCCACCGTGGACGGTGGTAAAATGACGTGGCAGACGGATTTTTGACCATCCAATCCAATCGGCGTACACCCCGCAACCCCCCCCCCCCCCCCCCACGGTTACCTCCAAAACTTATTGTGCATCCATCCATTCAGTCACCGAAAAAGAAGATGATTCGCTTTCTTTTGATTTCTTCTGTCATCCTTTTCCCAATAAGTTTTTACTTAGGCTCCATTTATTTAGCGAAAAATAAATAATTTAAAAAATATTTTCCTAAAATTAATTGCTTATGTCTCTTATAAAAATGAATTAATAAATTATTTTCATTGCTCACGAGAATATGTCGACATAAATTGTTGGCAACAATGAAAATATTTTTCATTGACTAATAATTTTAACCGGTACAATCGATTATTTTTTGAAAAATATTTTTCAAATCATTCATTTTCCATGAAACAAACGGAGTTTTTGTCACCCACCGACTCTCGGACACGTGACAACCCTTCCAGACGTTAGGTCAAAAGGATAACATCCCAGGCAGATCATCGACACATTCATTTTATCTTTCAATCAAACGCATGCGGAAGCAACATAGAACCCCAGAAAATAATATAAACATAGATAGACATCAGGAAATATAACAAACCACAACAGCACAACCATTTTATTTATATACAGTTAGCCCAAGGAGAAACGAACCGATCTACAAGCCCATCTTCAGGGCCGTCTCCTATGACCAACAAAAAGATACCAGGTCAGGTCTAGGGGCTAACTACTACCACCAAAACATTACCACAAAAAAGAAACCTCCACAGCTACGCACGCTCACTGGCCATCACCACTAGGCCAGCTGTGGTACTCCGGCGAAGTCTCTGGATCGTAATCCGGGTCAGACTCGGGATCCTCTACCTCCCTGTCGGTGTATCAAAATCCAACGGATCCCAAGATCGGACGATCGGGGTCGAACACGGGGGTCCCTCAAACCCCTGAATCGGCCCATAGAGATCATTACCGTGACGCATGAATCAGGCCTCAAAGAGATGAGCCACTAAGTGAGCTATCCCTTCATCGACCCAGACAGTCGTCACGTGCTGCTCCCAGACTCGATCCGAAGCTGGACCCTGACGGAGAATGATACGAGAGGACTGGTCGGTAGGCACCCCGAACCTCACGTGATGCTCCACCATACTTATGGACCTGTAAAATGGTTAACGACAACAAATGAGAGATAAATCTCAATGAGTCAACGCCTAAGTCCGATTAGGAAGTCGATTCACCCAAGCGGCCTAAACATGCAACGCGAGAACGATGGCAGATCAATAGCATGCGACGCACGCCACGCTCTAGTTACCAAATAGAAGAACGGCCCACAGCCAATAAACAATCACATGCGAAGTTACCCCGCCTTGGCCCACGCAATAGATATCACATGGCAGTAACAGATAAACAGATCAAGACACACAACTAGAACACTCGGCAACCACTCAGGCACTATACAACATGCGTGTTCCAATTATTAATGCAAGAGATACTCCACTCTCGCCACAGTACAGTCCAACCGCTAGTACTCTCCCGGCAGGACCGAGCGTCATCCTACTTCGTTCCGGCGACGGCATCCGATAGCCCCTCAAGACCCCTAAGGAGGACATACCAGGATTTCCTGTAAGGAATTTCGGTCCATCACAAGCTGCGACCGGCATCTGATCAGTCGTGTGGTTCCGGCCTCGCCGGCACGAACTTTCGTTCATCCAATATGCCGTGTGCATCCGAACTCCCGCCGGCACGAACATATCAAGTGACGAACCCAAGCCAACAAGGGTACCGCCACGTCCCCAGTTACGTTAGGGTGACGCTCAACCATCGTGTGACCACACAACACACCAGGTAACCAAGCCAATTCTTACTTCGCATTAGCCCAATGCAGTCACATTCACAAGTATGCTCAAAACTCGGCTAACAGCCAGTTTCATGCTCAAAGGAAACAATTGCTCATGCGAATATTCATTTCCAATTAAACAGGATATTCTACTCTAAGTGATCAACCAGCAGATTCAGAGAATCAAACACTCCAGTCAATCAATAATTAACCGATCAGCAGTCAAAGGTAGCTAATTATTAATAAATAATTATCTCGGCTCTGACTATTTATCGTCACAATAGTTAATTAACCAGTCTATTCTAACCATAGTAAATCATCAGATAGCCGTCGTAATTATTCACTAATCATGGTAACTAACTAATTACTACGGTAACTATCTAATTAATTACGGTGACTAACTAATTAACTATGGTAATTACTCTAATTTAAAACTAAGTGCAATTAACGGCCTAATCGAAAATTAGGAAATTAACTCACAACGACGGTGGGGGCAGTGAGCGACGGCGGTCGGCGGCGACAGCGAAAATCGGCGGCGACAAGTGCACTGACTCAGCTCGAGATCGCGAACGCAGATATGACAACGACGAATGGCAACTAGATAGCATCGGTATTCACGGCGGACGAGCGACGAAGGCGGTGATAGGCTCGCAGCGACGACAGTGGAGCTCGGCAAGGCCTCAGTCGGCGGCGATCAACCCGGCGGAACAACGGCAGGGGCTGGGCGGACGAAGGTGGGTGGCGGTGGCTCGGCACGAAGAAAACCAAGAGGGAGAGGGGAACGGCGACGCACGGCAAGAGGAACGGCGACGCACGGCGAGAGGCACGGCAGCGTGCGGGGCTATCGGGCGCAACAAGCTTGACGGCGCGGGCGAAGCGGCGAGCTGAGGTGGACGGCGGTGAGGTGGGGGTGGTCGGCGAGCAAGGGAAGGGAGAGAGGGGAAAATGGTGGTCCAAAAAGGAAATGGAAAAAGAGAGAGTGAGGGGGAAGAGGGGGGGTGGCCGACCGTGAGGTGGGGGAGAGGAGAGAAGAGAGATTGAGGGGCAAAAAGGTAAAAAGCCAAAGTCAAAAAGTAAAAGGCAATAATTGACTTTGATTTGAGGGGTAATAAATTGATGGTGCCTACGGTCAAGTCAGTATTTATGACATCTGGCTTATATGAATAATATCCAAGGGTAAAACGTTAATTTGACAATTCAAGTCTGGTTGGTCATTTGACACAGGCTACTGAAGGTATTTCCGATCAGAGTTAAGCTCGGGCGCGAAGGAAATCGACGCTAATATCTATGGCGCGACAGAAGTAAACGAACTCTATTGAACTACGCTTCAGGGGCTACTCCAAGCCTTTCAGAACAAATAATTCTGCGTCCGATAATTGTCACTCAAATTTTGAAAGTCCAATATTATTCATTTTACAAACCTTGGAATTTCAGGACGTCACAGCTTTGTTTTGCGAAAAAGAAATAATTAAAAAAGTATTCTTCTAAGAACGATCGCTTGTATTGCATACAAAAAAAAATGAAAAATATTTTCATCATTATTTTCAGGAAAATATTTTTCAAATCATCCATTTTTCGCGAAAAAAGAAAGAAAGAAAGCATGTTTTAGTGATGCAAGAATATCACACCACGTGATATTTGAAACAGGCTCGTTCAATTTAACATCTTCCATCCTTTCTAATACTGTTTGACTTCGGAATTAGAAATGGTTCTGATCAATGGATCCACATTTATTAGGCAGTAACATTTGCGAAATCTGTAGAATATTTCATAAAAAGTTTACAATCTATTAGTAACTTGTGAAGAATAAAACCATTAGAAAGTCTAATCAATAAGCTTAAACTGATAGGTGAAAGGAATTACATCAATATAAAAAGCAAAAAATCGCATTGTTAGGTGATGTGGGATATCTTCTACATCCCCTTTCACCTGCAAGCCGTAGTAGAAGTTGCACGTGAACTTTGACTAACAGGGGTGGATGCACATGGAAAAATGATGGGAACTGACTCTGATACCATGTTGCAAAGTGCATCCTCTCTCTTCTATGCAATTCTCGGGTGGCTTCAGAGCAGGAAATTCGGAGTTCAAATCTTTCTAAATCTCTATGAAATCACGGTGTCATCTAGCAACTTAAGTTTTTAGAATCGTTGGCAGTGGTCCCACAAACCTCACAAAAACTATTAGACAAATCTATATTGGGCATGGGTAAGATCCTTTTCAGCTGCTCTTGATATAACTCTATGATTTTATTAATTGAAAACCTCATAGGAAGGAGAGGAGGGGGGATGAGGTTGGAGAGGAAGACCTAAAAAGTTACTCCGATTGATCAAATCGATCAGTTTCACACCTTTTTATTTTTTTGTCGAAGATAAATCTTACAAGGTTATCGATCATAACTTAAGATGTATTGAATGGGCTATGAGGTTGCCTAGCAAACTGAAAATCAAATCCAAGACATTAAGTTTCCCGAAGTGTAAAACCCTAGGTTGTTCATATCATCCACAAGTTTCCACGGTGTACACCACCAAAACCAGAAAGGAACGGGATGAAAGCAAAGCCGCAAGCAGGGGCTTGAGTCCCGTTACGGTCGACTCAGCCAGTGAGGAAGGGGGCTTGTGAAAACTCCATGATCATCATGACTTGGGGAAGTGGAAGGGAAGCGTATAGATCACGAGCAAATTCGGGTACTCCCACAAAATCATTGCTGTCTAGAGGCAATTATATACACGTAGTACAAGGGGTTCCATAGCCCCTTTACTTCTCAATCTTGTTCATCATGTATGGAGACATCCTCTATCAACTACGAGAACCGATCAACCAAACCCGACATCCCTTTACAACCATTTACTCTTTTGGTAGATGTCCGTAGCCTACCCTTGTTTTTCGACAACAATTTTGGTGGTTTCAATGCATTGTTAGATCAACAATTCACATTGCTCTAGCACCTTCAGTATCTATGTACAAATTCAGTTGTAACATTACCATCCTAGAAATAGCTTGGAGCTTAGTATAAATACGCACATATATCGACAAATAGGCACTATCGACTTAAAGTTTGTATGAATTTTGGGAGATGGAGCTCTTTTTCAATACTAACTTTTCTTTATCTCCTAATTATTAACCGTGACATGGGTGTGAAGTTAGAAAGTAACAATAATAAGTATAAGAATAAGAATTACAAGAAGATCGAACTTTCCCAAATTAACCTCAATCGTGACTGTAATAATGCGACTGAACAACCTGCTTATAGGCTCACATATGACATGGAAGTGAGTTGAAAAATCCATGTTGAAGAACCGGCCAATTGTAACATTCTATGTGTTGACGCCGGACCAATATTTCATGAAACATTCATGATACCACGGTTTACTCAAGCACCGTCATCATCGCCATTTTGTTACAGTTAAAAGCTTCAAAGAACGAGGGTGGAAATGGTAGGGACTAGGAATCGAGTTCGGGCTATCATGGGGCCAACATGGCTATATTTATGTGTGTGTGAGAGAGAGTACCACTTGCATCTATAGGTAAACTTTTTGGATGTTGGATCGTCGAGAGTTAAAAGACTCGCTAACGGCAGAGAAGGTTACTCAATCCCCATTTGGTGCCTTAATAAATCTCGATTATTGTTACTAAATTCGCAAAAAAATTCACTAGTATCGTTAATTGCATGGAGTGATAATTTGGATTGATGTGGCACCCAATGGAAACACCGGCAGTGGCGGATCTCATCTCAATGCAAGCATCACAAAATACTTGTTTTTGCATGAACAACAATGCATATTTACGTGTTTTAATCAAAATACTAAGATGCTACTATCATGCTAGAAATTTAAATTAAGAGATACGGAAAATTTAAGAGAATTGTAAAGTCTTCTTCCCTCCCTTTCTCGTAGCTCCATTAGTACCTATCCCAGAAACTTTCCATTTTTCTAACATCCCTAATTTTAAGTATTTTCTTAAAAGTAGCACATCAAATTAGTAAAGTACATGTTTAGCAGTAATAAAAAGTTAATCACTGACGTAATATTTCAAACAGTTGAAAAATAATTTGGTACTATTAAGGGTTAGCGGTGGCACTTTTCCACTTTTATATTTCATTTATTAGTTTGGAAATGGGAGCCAAAAGGACATAAGTACAAAGAAAATGTTGCACTTTACCCCCTAAATTCCATGTGCGCAGCACATGCCGACAAAATAAAAAAGTAACGGTGTTAACAAATGTAAGAAAATGCAACTTCATGGGGGCAAAATGCAACTCTTTAAAGTTTTCAAGATTCAAGGTACACCAACCTTTAAATTGAGGGAGGGACCGGAGGGTAACATGAATTTTCTGAAAAAGAAAAAAGCTTGCATTTTATGCACGGTCACTCTCGTCTCTTCACTCTTTTTATTTTCACGGTTCACTCCCGTATTTACCTCGACTCTCTCTCTCTCTCTCTTTGCTAGGTTGTCGACTATGTTGGATTTCCGAGCACTCTTTTTGTGCCTTCAAATGAAACACATGGATCTTTTAAGTTCATCAAATGAAACTTAGTATTGCTCTTTGCTGATATTTCTGAAATCATTATTTTACGTGTTATCTAAATCGGATTAAACATGAATCGCATGAATAATTTGGTTGGACTACTAGCCCGCGACTTAAACAAATGGATTTATACTTTGTCGTAATTGATCGTGTCTCCTATATTATGTTAAAAATATATCGAATTGTATGTTTCCACCTCATTTCTGCACAATTTCAAGATTGCTTATTGGGGTGTGATGTTTGTTCCTGTCACTTCACCATTTGCTTCTCTCTCTCTCTCTCTCTCGCTCTCTCTCTCTCGGACACATCGGAGAAACTAAGATGAAGAACAACATTCTCATTAATGAAGCTTGGAGGGTCTCGATCAGTTGCGGGTGGAGGTGGCACAACAGGACCCCTCTCTCCATCTCTCCTCTCAGCCAATCTTGCGCCACCTTTTCTTCCCTTCTCAAGCTTTTCCACCAATTCTGCTTTCCACGACAGTGAAAGATAATGAGAGCTCATTATAATCAATAATAATAGTGAAATGAAAACAAGAGAGACCCTAATAAAGATTTCATCATAAAACAAATTCCCCTTTTATCATTAGGGTTTCGCTTCTTATTTAACCCTGCTACCTCTCCAGTCTTCCATTCCTCACCACTACGCACCTTTTTTTTTCCCCCTTTTGCTTTGCCTTCGCAGACAGTCTCCTTCACTTCTTCCTCGGGATCCGATCCGACAACCCGACAACCTGTGGAAGTACAAAGAACAACAACAAAAGACTGTTGGGGTTCCAATTCCCGAGGGATCGAAGTGCGTGCTGTCTTGATAACATACTCTCTTGCGTCTCGTCCATTCTTTGTCCCAATAAGGAGGAGCCTTGTCAGAATTGAAGTGATCGATCGGAAGTATTATTGGTGTCGTTCCATTCTCGAAGCAAAAAGGGTTTCCTTGCTAGTTTCGGGAAGATCCAACTCTGTGTTCTTCAAGAACTACGTATCTCTCTCTCTCTCTCTCTCTCTCTCTCTCTCTCTCTCTCTCTCTCTCTCTCTCTCTTCATGGTAATGTCTCATAGGTAGATTGGAAATCATCCTTCGCATGTTGACTGTTGGGCTTTGGACTCGTGGTTGCTTCAAGAATTTTTATGCAGTAAGCTGAAAGTTCTCTTTTAGTAGATCTATTGGAAGGTTAATGGCGTCATCCGCTTAACAAAACAAGCTTCCATTAACTACTTCATTAATAACATCATTAATTGTTCTCCTCCTTTCTAGCTAGATCTCTTATTCTCAACCATTCACATGGACGAAGTCTGTCCATCTTGTTGTTGAATTACAGCTTCTCGTGGATAACCATATTGTTGTTGGATCTAAACTTCAATTCAATGTGAAGAAAAGAAAATGAATCGCAGTGTTCCATCATCAACTTTATTTTTTGCTTTCTATCGTAGTTAGGATATATAAATCCATGTACAAATTTGACATTTATATTGCTTCTATCCTTGAATGTGATTTTTAGGCAATATACTGTGGTGAATGTTCAGATATTGATAAGGAGAATATTCGGCTAAAGTGTCGCAAAAGTGCCCCATGCGAACCTTGAAAAGCTACTTGACTTTGATCACTCATGCATGCTCCTTTAAGTTTCTGTTCAAGAATCATTTCGTTTCCTCAATATAACAATTTAGAAGCTGCACACATAAACAAGTCATTTATGAAAGCAGAACTAAATGGAAAGCGTCCCATGACACTTTTTCGTATCTTCCAAGGATGATCTCATCAACATTCTTCTTCTTCTTTTCTTTTTCTTTTTTTCTAGTTGAATTTTTGAGGATTCAAAGGGGCATCTCTTTTATCCTGTAAAGATTTAGAAAATAAGATTGAGATAATGATAAACAATTATGATGTGTATAGTATTAATCATACCAGAGCACTTTTGAAGTGCTATCCTACTGTTATACCATTTTTCCAAGACATATACCATTAAGCATCTTATGCCGCTCTCTGATAGTTTAAGGTCTTAATCTTTGAGTGGATTAACAACAACTGGGACTCAAAGCTCATTTATATATGCTTACTCTTGCATCCTGGACTCAACTATGAGCTTTCATCTTAGAATTATATGATCGGTCATTCAAATGTCTAATGTAGTTGTATCCCCTCCTAAGTTAAGGGTCAACTCCACGTCAAAGAATTTTATTGTCACTACTGCTACATCATTGTCCATGAACTACCTAGATCTTCTTGAGAGCAGTTGTAATATCAGTTTGTCATGCAGGGAATGAATAATTATCGCCCAAAATATCTCAATCGATGGTTCAATTAACTTTGATCAACTTCATTTACATATTTCCTTGAAGTAAGAGGGGGATAATTCGTGCTTTAACAGTGCTTTTATATTAGGTTTTGGCCTTTATTTACTTAATTACAGTGTCACTTGCATTTAAGCTAGGATGAACGGACTGGGAGAAAACTTCATTCTAGTGTAGAAATCTTATAGGTAAATAAACAATGGTATACACATTATCCATATGAAACCAACCATTCGCACTAACAAAGTTTCGCATCAACTCAAATTTTTCTATGGGAAAAGCGAGCGCCATTTTTCGTGATATAACTCTTTGCCTAAATCTAAAAAGAAGTTTCCTTTCTTCATGCTTCTTACACGTAGCTGTTGTTTAAATGACTATCAGGTATATGAACTTAACATCTTGTTTTGTTGATCTTGGGGAAGGTTTCATGGAATGCTGATTGAAAAGTCTACACACAGCTGCAGGTCTTAGGGTACAATTAAAGGGAGAGGATCGAATATGAACACATTTTCACGTGTCCCCCCGGGATTTCGATTCCACCCTACTGATGAAGAACTTGTTGATTACTACCTGAGGAAAAAGATCACTTCAAGGAGGATTGATCTTGATGTCATTAAGGACGTCGACCTTTACAAAATTGAGCCATGGGATCTTCAAGGTACTAGTAGTTCCAAGTTTTCACAACTAAACATAACATTTTGCATTAAGTGAAAAGTAAATTGTTAACTATATGCAATGTGAAATGTGGGTAGAATTATGCCGTATTGGGACGGAAGATCAAAACGAGTGGTACTTTTTTAGCCATAAGGACAAGAAATATCCGACCGGAACTCGCACAAATAGAGCCACCGCAGCCGGATTCTGGAAAGCAACAGGAAGAGACAAGGCAATTTACTCCAAGCATGACTTAATTGGCATGAGGAAGACCTTGGTCTTTTATAAAGGCCGAGCTCCGAATGGACAAAAATCTGATTGGATTATGCACGAATACCGTTTAGAGAACGATGAGAACGGAACTCCTCAGGCAAGTAACTATCAACCATCTTGTTACGTACTCTTTTACAAATTGTCCGATTTTCCCATGCATATTGCACCATGAGATCCTTAAGACATCTCAGAAGCGTCTTGACTATTCCTTGATTTATCATGGCCTTGGACAAAGCCTGTTGTTTCTATACAATTATGCGGATTCTGTTGGTCTCAAGGCATGACTATTACTGAAGTAGTCACGTTCGGGTTAGAATGATGACCCTACAAGCACATGATCCAGTACAAATAAGACTTGCCTTAATTGAAACATCATGCCGTAAGTTATAGTTACCTAACTAGCTAGCTGGCCTTGATTCATGCAGTGTTATATATCTACCACCTATGTATCGCGGTATTTACCAAATGATAGGGCAATATGGAGAAGATCTTGATTGGCCTTTATTGTTGATTTCATCAAATGAGAAAGATATAACAAAATCTCTTAGAGTAATCTTTGTACTTTTGTCTTGGTGGGTGGAGGTACTACTAGCTAGCTTATTCTTTTGTTTTTTTGGCTATTTTCAACACTCCTACTTTAATAACTAGATGAAAAAATGACAAGTGAACCTTTCCAATTACTTGAACAGGAAGAAGGTTGGGTTGTTTGTCGGGTGTTCAAGAAAAGAATGACAACCGTACGCAAGATGAGCGAGCATGGATCTCCATGTTGGTATGACGATCAGTCCTCTTTCATGCCCGAACTCGACTCGCCCAAGCAAATTTCACACCCTAATTTCGCTTACCACCATGTCCCCTATGCTTGCAAGAAAGAGCTGGATTTTCAATATCAAGTTCCTCAAGAACATTTCCTTCAACTCCCACTCTTAGAGATCCCAAAAATGCTCAACTCATCAGTTGCACCATTGGTTGGCCTACACATGAACCATGCAATTAGCACCATGCAGTCATCACCGGCCATCACCGAAGAAGAACACATACAAAAGACGGACAACAGCGGGGCCCAGCTGGCAGATCAATTAACGGATTGGCGAGTTCTCGACAAGTTCGTTGCTTCTCAGTTGAGCCAAGAGGATGCTCCTGAAAAGCACAACTATTCCAATGAAAATCACATGTTCGCACCAAACATCGATATGAACATTGCTGTGAGGAAAATGGACGACCAAGAAGCTGAAGTAATAATGCCAGAGAACAACACCTCGTCCATGCCTGCCTCGGACTCTTCGATTGAACTCTGGAAGTGACATGGTAATAATAGCCTTCCACTGTTCAGTGGTATATACTGATTGTAGGATATTCATCTTAGACGATGGAAGTTGTTGGCCAACTTCTCGTGTACATTATAAAGCGAGGCCGGCAGTATATAAATTCGACCCCTGAGCTTCTGTCTGACCTTTGTATAATGCTTAACTGAGCGAAAATGGTTAGAGAGGGGATCATTTATATTTCCAGAAGCATGAACAAATCCATATAGGTATTATAAT
Source organism: Lenwebbia sp. NSW1173648 (assembly GCA_029784005.1). Taxonomy (NCBI): domain Eukaryota; kingdom Viridiplantae; phylum Streptophyta; class Magnoliopsida; order Myrtales; family Myrtaceae; genus Lenwebbia; species Lenwebbia sp. NSW1173648. The sequence continues at coordinate 801,312 of JARCGZ010000008.1, read as the reverse complement.
GTGTACTGTGTAGGTTAATGTTGTTGCACCTGACCTTTGTTGTAAATGACAGGCTTATGTGTAGCCTCCAACTGAACCTCGTAAGTTGTCGCAGCCGCATGCGCTGTTTATCCAAGTTCTTCATATGTGGTCATTATCGCGGATATTAATTCGTTCTTCATTATGATTATTGATCGTATCACTACGAAATCTTGTTAATTCAATCTCTCTTTCTAATTGTGGAAACAAGAGGAGATATTGTTTTCTGGGGGAAAATGCAAGTTCCTTCATGTTCATCCTTCATAAAGAACTAACGCGGCTAATTATATATCAACAGTTGTTTGGGACCTCTCTATTTTTCACTGTGATTGGCTTTGTCCACATCATTTATAGAATTAATCTATCGAATATTTTATTCTTTAGTGGATGGACCCACATGCTGATACACCTAATGGATGTAAGCCACGTAAGTTCCTTGTCAAACTTATATAAAAAAGTTATTGCATATGTGGCATTAGTCTAGAGATAATGAGCTGCTAACTTTGCTGGCAAGTGAGCCAAACTCAAGTATTTCACCCAATTTTCAAGAGTAGAAGGCACTCAAGTACTACTGCTAAAGATTACATAACGACCCCCAAAAGTTTTCGTTTTCTTTCCTATTACGTTGACCTAAAGCCGAGACGTAGAGGAGGATCCTTGAGTTTTGGAACAGTCGTGCCGACTTAAACTTTTGTTTTTGATTCCTGAAGGCTGCTTGTTAAATGGGACAGATAACTTGATGCATGAGGAGAACAAGATATATATGAACTATGAAGTACCTACCCCAAGATGATCTCTCACTGATTGCTGCACAAGCAATTCGTAGCTGGTATCGATGCTCTTGTTTCCATCTACAGATCGGACTTCCAAAACTAATTGAGTTAGATCAATGTGGTCAATGAAGATGCAAGTTACATGATAAAGCCACTAATGCTGGTTAAAACTTTCTGACCTATCTCCCTCCCCGAACGTGACATACAGTCTCGCTCACCTAGGGACAGGATGGCTTCAAGCCCTCGAGTGATAGGCATTGACAGTGGAAAAAATGATGTGGAGTCTAATACAAATGCGTAATACATCATACTAACATGTGGGCACATGTTTTTAATTTTTTCCAACATAATCTGTCTTTAGTAGAATGAGTTCAGAAAAAACTCTCTTACTCTCGGGAGAAATAGTTTTTCTCATCACGTGTATGCTTTGTAAAGTTCATCTGAGCTTTGAGTAACTTGGCAGGGTTCTATTGCAGACAAACCAAAATCACAATCATAAAAGAACCCATCCAAGCTACTCGCACAAACTTAGAAGAAGAAGCAGAAGAAGAATGGACTTCTTTCTTGCAGTTGCACAAAGGGTAAAAAAAAAAACTTGAAAGAAGCCATGCATGCATTGACAGTACCCGAAGCCGTTCATCTCCAGAAAAGTGAGAAGAAGATGATCCGAACATGTCGGAGAACAAAGAGAGACAAAGCAATCGAGAGACAAAGCTCCCAAATTTAAGCTAGGGCTTGCATGCAGTGAGTTTCGCCTAGGAAGCTGTTTAGAGAGACACTCTATTCGAACCCGCTTTCTTTTCCTTGTGGTGAAGTTCAGTTTCAAGAGGGAGTCCATTTAAAAGGATGAAAGTCTAGCCGTACAAATATGATCATTATAACAGAGTCTTCTCTCTCTCTCTCTCTCTCTCTCTCTCTCTCTCTCTCTCTCTCTCCTTCTCGCTCCTTGAATCTCGGCGTCCGTCTAGAGATCGGGTGGATTCTTTCGAAGGAATCCAAGGAGGGAATAGAACATGGAGTCAACGCTTTCATTTTACAAATTGACGGAACTCTTGATGAGATGCTGGCAAAATCAATGGGGAGAGAGAGAGAGAGAGGTGCAAAGTCAAAGGCAGGACATGGACGAAGAAGGGCATTCGATTCGATGTTCAGCTTGAGGCAGACTAAATGATTAGGGTTCGGCCTCGGATGTGTTTGTGTATTGTTTGTAATTGTGTGCAAGTGAAGATAACATCAAAAGCACCAACACGCGCAAGAAAGGACGACAAGCCCATGTGCTGCTATTATTTTTACCAAATGCACCGCCAAATCTTTTATCCTTAGATCTGTGTAGGAGGATTTTTATCCGGCTATGAAGTTTATGCCGATTGTTATGTACTCATCCTACTTTCAACTAGCTAGCTAGGAACAGCACATGCTCTCCCAAGTAAGAAAGAACAACAATCTGACCCCAAAAAATTGGATGGGATAGATGGGAAAATTGTCAAAACAGCCCTAAATCTTTTCACCGTCTGCCAATTCAGTCTTGTTGACCGGAAATCGCTAACGTAGACTCCGGCCGTCCCACGTAGTACGAGCCGATACTGCCGTGGATAATTTTTAATAATATTTTAATAATATTTATTATTAGAATAAAAAGTTTATGACTGAATAGAACGTTTTATGTACTCTAAAGTCCTTATCCTAGACGTACGAGGAGAAAAGCGCTTATAGACCCCTAATTTCCTACATGGGTGGATCCAGTATCTAAACATGTTTTAGTCTCTTCACTTCACTTTGACTGGCTAGTCTCTATGTATTGTGGTTAAGACGGCACAAGATGCAGTGATGATAAAGCCATGTGAGTATTAAGTGTGTTGACTGAAATTCGTGGACAGAGAGGAGACAATTTGGGTATTTTTCTCAAACCCTAGCATTATGGACATGCTTTATTTGCATGCCCCGACTTTGGGTCCTTCGCTCGCTCATCAGTGTCTCCTCTTTGCGTGCCTCTGCGGGGCTTGTCACGTGCTTGTTTTATGTTAGTTTCCATTATTAAAAACGAAAGCACCTTGTTGAGTCTATGACGGCGCCGTGTTATTACATCGAGTTGGAACGCCTTTCTTGAGGAAAGGCTCGACTCCTTAGGTCCATGCTTTGTCTATTATAAAATGTCTAAAGACAAACGAAGTGGGAATAAGTGATTTACCTTTAATTACACCTGTTAATTCTTAGACCTCACTACACTCCGTCGTCTGCGGTCTCAAAGGCCGCAGAGGACCCGCCCTTTTTTTCGGGTCGTAAGGCGGCTAACTCGTGCAAGTGTAACTGCTCTAACTTTTGCTATTTGTGGAGGCTAAAGAACTAAGTCGAACTTAACTAGAGGAAGGACGCCCGTCTTATCTAATGCAAAATGGGTGGATGCCCCGGGAATTTATTTCTAGCAAACAGAAGAACAAAATAATTAAGTAGACATTGGTAGGCAACCCCCAAAAAAAAAAATAGGCTTAGACGGCCACCAAACTTAGATCGAACTTTCACATGGGCCCGCACGTCCGGCCCATGGAAAAGGCCCAGCAAAATGATGTTGACTTTGACTGGATCACCTCACATTTCCTCCAAGGGAAACGGGTGAATGAAGGCAGAGTTCATTTGCCATATCTCGAGCGAGGCCGTCACGTTCACTCCGGTCGCGTTGTTGAACAAGAACAATTTCGCCGCTCCGTAGATCGCTTCTGTCGGATAAATCCGCGATGTTATGACGGTCCTCCCTCCCTGGGCGAAGCTCTCGATGATTGAATGGTCGACCTGGATCGGCATTTCGGATTTAAGTTAAAAGATGCGCAAGATCGTAATAACAAGGGGTATGCTCGATGATTGTACTGACCAGGAGTCTCATAGTAAACTTCTCATCATCCAGTACCGGAACGGGTCCACCATAGACTTTCTTGAAAACTTCCAAAGCCTTGGTTGACCTGCATAACACGCGAGGCTCATTCTCCGGACGGGAATTAATCAACCTCGACTGATGCTAAAAGGTATCCAAGGTTCAATTAGGGATTCGAGACGGAGATATTAACCTCGTCTCGTCGGCGCAGAACAATGTCGTGAGGCTGCCATTGGTGGATTTAGCGATGTGGAAGTAAATGGGGGTGAGCTCGGAGAGCGACTCGTCGGCGAGAACGAGAAGGCCGAACGGGCCCAGGGTCGTCCGGTTTTGAGCAGTAGCGCATTCAATTATGGCTTCCGACTCTTCTAGCGCCTCCAGTGCAGGGCTCCCCTCTATTTCGAACTCCACGCTTATATCGAGCTGCCGAAGCGTTAAAGATGCAGTCAAAAGCAGAGTAATTATCGGGTCGAGCGGATAATTAATCGCGTGAGGACTAGAAATGCTGTCAAATACGAACCTGCGTGGCCATGCCGATGTCGAGTGCCACGACCGATCCGGCCTCAACCAAAATGTCGTCGAACTCGGTGTTGTTCAGTCTCAAGCTCTCCACCTCTTCCACAGGCCATTCAAGGATGTTCGATCCGGTCTTGTTGTCAAATGTTACGACCCTCGGAATTGTCTGTAATGGAACAGCAAGATCACATATCGTTAACGTAATCAATCGTGATTTGGTCGTTCAACTACGAAATTGCAACAGCTAATCTTTTCATCGCAGTCCGGCTTAAGTTACAGCAAAAAACATAGCAAATTGAAGCAACACTTATCACAAAACAGAAGTTAAAAAGAGCAGAACTAGAAACATATATACCTGAACAGATGCCCAACCTTTGGCCAAATCATCATAGCCAGTGTCGGTTTCATTGATCCAACCCCACAAAATCCTCCTCCCTGTGTTCTGGTCAAAGAAGGTCTTGGACGCATAGTACCTCCCATAATCCATCAGCAACCCGATGCCCACGTCGGCCTCCGGGTCGTCGGGCGTCCAAGTATCGCTGACCGGGTCGTACGTCCCGATCGCGTAGTAATCCATCTTCAAATCGTCCAAGCTCGCCTTCAGCACGTGCTTCACGCCAGGCCCGACAGCCGACGTTTCGAGCCCATCCGACGATTCGGTCGAGACCGGGTAAAAGTCCACGCACTCCCACATTCCCGTACCATTAACTGCGTGGAACAACCCCGGCTGGGCCTCGTACGTGGTGAAATTGCTCGTCTGGTAGATGAGGGCCATCCCCGTGCGGTTGACCTTGGTCCCGATCAGGATCCGCCAGGTCCCGTCGGGCCCCATCCAGGCGGTGGTCGGGTCACGGAACTCATCAGCAGCAATGCCAGCCGGAGGGACAATGACCGGGTTATCCGGGTATTTGACCCACTCAAGGAGTAGCGGGTCGGATAGATTGGCAGGGTAGGCTAAGTTTTGGACCTGCACAAGGGCGGGCGGGCCCGAGTGGGGCAGTATGAGTTTAACAAGGTCTGAATGAAAAATGCACGTACAAAATTTCTAAAGCCACATTTAGCAGATATTTAGCGATCAGGGGCAATGGCCAGTGCTAGGCCATTCACCTGGATGGATTCTTCGGTGTCGCCAGTGTACAGCACCACGATACGACCATCGGGGAGTAGGGTGGCCGAGCCAGTCCAAACCCCACCCGCATCGAACCACCTATCGGGGACCATGGCGAGAGGGAGGTAGAGCCAGTGGATGAGGTCCTTCGATACGGCGTGTCCCCACGTGATGTTGCCCCACACGGCGGAATCCGGGTTGTATTGGTAGAATAGGTGGTACCACCCCATATAGTACAGCGGTCCTGCATCCGCACAAACCCGTTTCTTTACTTCTCGGGTCGTTTCGTTCAACACTTAAGGTTCGAAATGATACAACTCAATCACTATGTCAAACATCTGAGAGAAAAAATTGAGTGCTAAATATGCAGCATGTTCTTCTTAAACTGTGATCAAGATAGAAGTTTCTAAAAGGTGAGGTAAACGATGATGGTAAGATCATAGGCACTATTTCAAAAGGGTGACATGGGATTTCAAGTTCAATCCAGAGGATGATTGCATGTGAAGCCAAGAAAAGAAGGGAGCGAGTCCAAAAACCAAAAAGAGAAAGAGCAGAGCAGATTGACAGCTACTTCTGCTAAAAGAGCTGATCTGCTTGGTTGGCCTGCCCACCGCCAACCATCATTCAAACCTTTCCAAGTTTGTAGCTAAACCTAGCCACTGCACTGTCCTCCCTCTAACACTCTTAATATTTGTATGGTCCAAATTGAACGCCATGTGAGCCAGCATAGTACTGTGAGCGACTGTAGAAGAAAAATGCCAAGTACCTTAGATGTGGTTTTTAGATCTAACTTACCAAGCGATGCGCAAGTTATTATTGAGTATTAAATATGACCCATTTATTTAAATATCCATTTAAAGTTTGTCGTTTCGCTTCATACACAATTGTATAGATCGAAAAATCTCAATAAATCCAACATTGCTCTTGTTAAAAAAACTCGGTGCAAATTTTGAACACGTGCCTTTTTTTTTCTTCCCCGAGACCTAGAATTACACAACCTAAATTTCCAGATATCTGTACCACCATGCCGGATGCCGGATGCCGGATGCCGGATGGTGCTCTGAAGATTGCGTTGCTTCTATAAATACACATTCACTATTTTTGGATCCTTTGGATCGGGTGAATTTTAGGTGGAAACCTAGTGAGCTTGAAAAAACTTCTATGAATTGAGCATGAACATGCGCTTTCTAGCCCTCCAAATTCATTCATATGTTAAAGCGAAGATCCTTGTTGATGGTTCTAGACAAGTGTTCCACTTATCTCAGCCATCATGACCCTCAAGGAAATTTTCAGAATTTATACTAAGTAAGGGTTGTTTCTGGAGTTTTGCCCAATTAGAATTAATGATTGTGGTTTAGTGATGTAGGGCAAGTATGTTCCTTCGGTCGAAGTGGTCATCTATAGAAATGAGCTGCATGTAACAATGGAATGTCGACCTAAACCTAGCTAGAAAATGAAGGAAACTACAGAAAAATAATTCTAATGTACACTAAACTAGCTAACCAAAATAAATCTAATGTACACTAACCATTCACAAGCATATAGTAAGGAGTTATCAATTATTATAGGGACAAGTCAAGGAAGCTGCAGAAACCGACCCCACCAATGGTCCTACTTATCGCTCCACTTCAGACTTTGTGATTGGTCCATGACTAATGTTCGATGAAAAATAATAAGACACTGGACTTTAGTCGTTAGTCATTGGTGGCGAAACTTAGCATAAATGTCGATATTATGCTTCCCCTCAATAATTTCTGAAAGCTTGTAATGAATCGAACTGCCTTTTTGGTTGCATCCATCCATGCAAATGTTGAATGGAAGATCAGATCGAGAGCCCTACCTTCACGCAACAGAGGCGGCCCCATTCGCCGTTGACCCCCAATTTAGTTACGTGTCAAATCTTATCTTACACCACAATAAGTTTTATAAGCTAACTCAGATCCATATGCTTAATTAATCACCATTTGCTTGCCTAACCAAAACAAGCTAACTGCTAATTAAATGACTGCATAGCCACACATGGAAGTAAATCGCTCAATATATGGAAAAAGCAAGAGGAAGGGCTTCTTGTGGGGACTTACCATCAGGATCTGTAGCGGAAGCATCCCGTATCCAGCCGAGGAAATGGCAACAAGTGAGAGAAATAATTGCATTGGGTCAGTTTCCATTCTACAAAAAATTTACAAGAAAAAGAAAAGTACCCAAATATGAAAACTTAGCCATTAGCCACTTAACGACGGAGACTGGTGGAGGTCGTCGCCGTCGCGGTCGCGGTCGCCACCACGACTACTCGGTGGTGCAACTTTAGAGATTAAAATACTGATGAACTAAGCTGAAACTCGGCCATTCAAATTTCAAGCCAAGAGCTTATGCGGTAGATTTAAAAATGGGAAAGATACAAAAAGTGACATGCCATTTAGAGATAGCAGAAGAAGACTAATCAATCAGATGAAGCTGAATCGGATCAAATCAAAGTAAGAGGGGATGTGTTGCGAAATGTTGAGAATGGTAGCGTGTGTAGTTGCACCTACCATTCATCCAATTCTTTTCGGGCTGGAAATGGAAAGCTGTCCTTTGCCAGGTGAACATTGCGTTTGTCCAGTTGTACGAAAGCCGGTCCCGAACGGAGGGGTAGGATTTCGCGGACACCCCTTGGGACACTCCGGTCGGTAGTCGCCCCGCATCCCGCGAAAACGACGTCGCTCTGGAGGCCAAAGGGTCGGAGCGAAGGCGGTCGCTCTCGGTCGGTGTCTCGGGGCTTTGGTTAATGATCAGCCCGACCAGCGACATCAGGAACACGACGGAAGCGGCGGTCGCTGCATACACCTTGACGGGTCTCCGGGAGGTCGCCGGAGGGGGCGCCGGGGAGGGGTCCTCCGGCAGGAGGGTGTAGGGTGCATTTGTGCGGGAGGGGCTGTTCTGCATTGCTTCTTGTTGGGTCGAGACGCTGTAGTAAGCTGTGGTACAAGGTGGGATGAAAATGCAATGGTCTTAAATAGAGAGAGAGAGAGTGGCTTTCAGGAGGTCATGGGCATGATCTAGCTTTGCGGGGATTGATCACGGTGGGTTAATAAGAAATGGACGGTCGGGCAACCTCGGTCTCTTGTCGTATCAGTTCTGGTGAGAGAGCAAATGTGCATGTGGAAATTGTAATAAGGAGGGACAGGGAAATTTTTGGTGTGAGTCTAGGCTTATATGGATCTCCTCCTGTTCTTTAGATTGAACTCAAAAATAGTACGGCAAAGAACTCCCCGACGAAGCTTGACTCAGTCCAAATCTAATAAGATTTTACTGGTCGGAGGAGTATACGCTTGAATTCCTCTCTTCACAAGCAAAACGATGCACTTTCCAACGTATGAGGTGGCATCTCTTTTTTTTCTTTTTTCTTTTTTATTTCATACCTTCCGGTCAACCCCATTAAAAAAAATAATGGCAGATCGTGTGAGTTCGAAGGAAATAATTGTTGGAGTTGGCGAATACTTCGGGGACCCTTGTTTCTCACATCGGGTACGCCCACGTGAGCTTAGGGAACTGAAGTGTTATCCGACGACATGTGACCCCTGCGCGCGGAATGCGGGGGTTCGGGGGCAGCGCCTCTAGACGGGGGGTTCCGCTGCCCGGTCAGCGGACGGCTGTCAACCGAAAATATAGTGAAGTCTCTTTGCAAGACGTAGCCCTATTCTGGGGTGAACTTGGGTAATCTCATGCTTCGTCCAATTTTCTTTGATTTTTATGTGATCATTCTGATTCGGTGTGCGATAAATCCCTTCAATAATGACATTGCCTTCTTGAATTGGCAAAGCAATTTCGCGCCGCGACATGCATTTTGTTTTCCATACTAAAAGCAAAACTCTCTTGAATTAAGGGAAGCGACGCCTTGAGCGGATCGCAAGTGATCACCCGATAATTTTCAATATGAATATACACATCTTTGCAAGTTGCCTTTGTCCTTATAATGTATAATGAGAACTCCCTTGACTAGAGCTAGTCATCAAATCACTGTGAAATACGGTTTGAGAAAATGGGTGACAATCTATGTGGGGAAAGGTACACAAAAAAGTCATAATATATTGCATTTGTACCAATATCAATTCAGTTCATCCGGCCAATTTTGGTAGGAAATCGCTAACATGAACGCCGGCCAGTAGAGTGATGATCGTTGAAATCGGATATCCTAGGAAACTTAAAAGAGTTTGAAGAACAAGCATAGTCTGGATCATAAGTTACTTCATTAACCAGCCAATGGAAAAATAATAATATGCGAAGCCAAAGAAATTGAACCGGAAGGGTAGTTAGATGAGAACCTGCGTTTGTGCACGACAAGGAAGGGAAGAGAAAATGCTAGTCATTTGCTACAACTCTCCCCACGTCAAACTCGAGGAAAACTTTCAAGGGCGAGGTTGATCAGTACGGCAAGTTATATTCAGCAGCCTTTAATCAGAAACGTGCGAATTCTCACCATAAAAGTCCCTACGTAAGCAATAAAATTGAATAGGTATTGTCCCGTTTAATTAGCATTAATCTTGATTTCTTGTGTGACTGCCCTAGCTTGCCGATTTAACATGGTTATTTTACAGATTACTTGAAGCATAATGCCCAGACAAAGAGAATGACATCAACTTGCTCAATTCGCAATAACTTATAACTTACTTGATCGTTGAATACCAATCGAGCGAATTTCACTCGTGAATAAAGATGAGTATACCGCAACTAATTTATAAGTTTGTGCGTGGAACTTCCGATAAGGTATAAAATAAGCATGACCCTTGAACGCCTCCTCGCAATTTATCCAGCTTTTTTTCACAGATCGGTTTCGTAAATCGTTCTTGATATACTAAAATCACTCTTTGAACGTTCTCAAGAGAGATGGGCGCTAAAGGGTGAGATCAGAATTCTAGAGAGATCTTGCTAGAGATCAGATCTTCTCTAATTCTGCACCTTCGAGGATTGCTTCTTTTTAGCAACTGAAGACCAATAACCACCACATGATGATCATGGGTCTGACTATACTTTTCAAGGAAATGTGTTTAAGATCAGCAATTACCTCATAAACTATGTAGTTTTGCACTTTTTGAGACGTTCCATCTGCTGTCAAAAACCCCCACGAAAGAACCCTCTAAGTGTCGCCATGTGAATAACTACAGGAACGAAGACGTTAAGACAGATCGAATGGGCCCACTTCTACGCGAATCCCGTACATACAATATAGGTGTGATGTGGCAATACGACCATCACATTGTTTCGGATAGCACCATCAAGTTTTTAGCTGATCTGCCATTGCTGAAAGGTAAGCAAACCCATCTCCAACACCCTATATCTGAGGAGCATACGTATGTAAGACACTCCCTGATTTGGGATATCTATACTAAAAGTTTTAAAACTTATCACGAAAATACAATCAAGTCCTAAAATTTATTGAATTGATGTAATCAAGTCCTTCCGTTAACCTCGTCCATTTAGACTAACAAAAAATGCCGATGTGGCTTTTTTTAATAGTTTCTCTCCTACATGACAATGACGTGGCTAAAAAATGAAACATAAAAATAACATGATGTCGTTTTCTTAAATTCTAATATTACCAAAATATTAATAAATAAAACTTAAAATATCAAAAAGTATTTTAGAAAAAAAAAATTAAAAAAAATAGAGATAAGGGCGGCAATTTTGATTGGAAATCGCTAACGTAGACGTTGATTGTTTTACGTGGCACGGCGGGACAATTTTTTTATTTTTTGAATTTTCATTTACTAATTTCTTTTTTTCTTTTTCCTTTTCTTTTTTCTTTTCTTCTCTTTGCCTTCTTTTATTTTATTTTATTTTATTTTTTCACTATGGCTGCCTAGGGTCGCCAGAGCTCGCTGGCCACTGGGCTGGGCTGCGAAGCCCTCGCTGGCCGCGAGTGAGGCCACCTTGCCGAGATCTGACCCTTGCTAACAGTCGGCGAGCTCCAGTGACCCTCGTCGGCCACAATAAAAAAAAAACAAGAAGGAAAAGAGAAGAGAAGGGAATAAATAAATAAATAAATAAAAAGGTTCGAAAATATTACAATATTAAAAAAAAAGTTGTCAACGTCAGTGAAGGCCGTGCCATATAGGACGGTGAGCATCCACTTCAGTGATTTCTCGTCAAAATTGGATGGATGACTATATTCGCATATCGTCAAGAGGTTTAGGACTAAATTGGTTAAATTGAAAGGTTTTGAACTGAATTCGCATAATTGCAATAGATTTAAGACTTTCTTAGTACATTCCTTTCCATTAAGTAAGCTATTATTAGGTGCATCATACGAATCTCTACCATCGTATCAGAAGAGTGCCAAGCTAGACCCATCTTATCTAAAGGTTGAGATGTATCGGGCACATATACATCTCGATTCAGATGATAAAAACCCGTTCACTGCCCCGAATAAGAATTAAATTAATTAAAATACAAGGTGAACGAAGAACAACATCGGATACTTTGACCGTTGGCAATGGCAGGAGGCAGATATGCCACTCAAAATGGAGCCTTGAATTCGTTGAGGAACATGTGTTCATGGGATCGATCGATGTCATCCTGCAGATTGGCCCATCTGATTAACTCGTGACATCTTGAATCTTTCCAATCATAAACGATCTAATCGTCATTGGTCGGTCGTCAAGATCTCCACAGTTTGTCGTTGCTTTGGCTTCTAACTTACCCTCGTTAGCTCGAAAGCGAATGGTCGTTGCTCATCAAAGATGGACCGTTAGGTTTTTTCTGAGAGATCTCGAAGGCAGTTGGAATGCGATCTCTAAGACGGAGAAGGACAGTTACGATTCAAGACGAGTACGAAAGAAAAAGCATCGATCCCAAACATTGCAAATGAAGACAAGCATGTGCTGGAGCCTCGACATGGACAACTATTTGTGGGTCTGAGAAATATATGATTTAGCAGAACAGAAAGATGAATGGTCAATTAATCGCTCCTTAACTTGTACTCGCCACTTAATTTTCATGGGCCCCCCTTGATTAACACACACACATTGTAATCTCAGGTTTTGAATTCAATCGTTTCTGACCCACTCTTTCGAACAGTATGATTAACTATTTGCTCATTTCAAATCGATAACAAAGCAGCGATTCGGTTCGACGGTGGCCATATTCGGAAGAGGTTCATACATATTATGGTGGAGTTTCAGCTCAATGTTAATACTAAAATGGCAGATTTCAGGTTCTTCCATGTGCATAAGTCGGACCCAGAAGACAGTCAGTCCATGAGCCAACCGGCCCTTCCCCCTCCAAAGGCATATACATTTTGGTATTATAGTGTTATTCAAGAGGTAATAAAATGGTTTCATGCTCTGCATTACAAATGCTGATCTGCTTTGTCAAAGGAAACTTACTGATCCAAATCGAAATGCTAAAGAAATAGAAGTGCCTACGGTGCAAATTTCAATTCGGCAGCCATCTTGAGTGCCGGTACATAATTTCGATCAGGCCAGAACTGAGATAAAATTTCATTCGACATAAACCACTTTTTTGCCCAAATATCAGCAAATTTGGACAAGGCTGTGATGCTTACATAGATTAATGGCCTCATGAACACTTTGATTTCAATTCTATATGTGAAAGAATGAACAAATCGTCAGGGCTATATTATTCTCCCCCGCTGGAAGGGAGCTCAGATGGACGAGAAGCGAAGCAAAATCAAAGAGAAACATATGGAAGATACAGTGGGACATTAGAGCAATGCCAACAGTTGAAGCTAAGGGGTGGGAATTTACAGTTCACAGAAAGCAGCTTCGTGCGAAGAAATAGTCAAAAGGCGTCATATGTATTGCCACCTCGAGGTCTTCCGTCCGAAGATGCTCCAGAACCTCTTGATGAGTGTCTCCTAATGGACTTTCTGTATAACTTTGCTAGTAGCGTGTGTAGTAGTATCATTTTCCTTTCGATCGTATATTACAATGCGCTTGACTTCTTCCATATTACTAGCGAGTTAAGGAACTCCTTCACCTGTATGGACATGCGAACATTCCATCATTGTCATGCTCAATGTGAAGAAAGACGGTAGTAGAGACAATGATATAAGCTTTAACCGTGACCCTGCCTAATCAGGACAATGCCGAAATGTAATGGAAAATAAAATATAAAAAACATGCATGATGTCAAAATTGAAGTGCTTTGTTGCTCAAGCAAAAACATGATTCCCCTTGTGAAGTAGGAAGGGAAAGCAATAAACAACATCCAGACATCTAGGCTCATTCACTGATCAACAATGATATTTACCTCTGAGGGGTCCCTGAGAGAGTAATAGGCGCTACTTTCTTTGGGAACCGATGAGACCAAAATGCCGTAACCTCGATTTCCCTCTCTCAACACCTGTCAGGTACAATAACACACAGTTAGTAAACCACCAACTCACAACAGTAGTTAAGTCCTATATCTGCAGCAATGCCAAGTTGATCTGTATATATATATTACCTTAAAGGCATCTTCATCTGTCCGATCATCTCCGATGTATATTGGGAGCACATCTTCACATTTACTAAGTCCTGAGAGAAAAAAGAAGCCTTCATCATACAGTTCCAGTTGAAATGATCAACTGCAGACAGCGATACAAGAGATTAAGGATGCCACAAAAAGAAGCCAAATAGTACCGAGAGATTCAAGCAAGAACATAACAGCTTTCCCCTTGTCCCAATCAATCACTGGCCGGACCTCTAAAACCTGAAAAGAAGAACAGACAAACACGCATCAAATCACCGATGTTCATTATAGAAAAGTATTCATGGCAACTGCAAACAAAACCACGGGATTCTACCAAGGTAACATGTTTATTTTTTTGATCAGTCAAAGAGTGGGGAGGGGCAACTAGTAGTAGGTGTACGAGCCCGTCACCACAGCCCGCACGAAGTCTCTCAATATGAGGTAGTAGCAAATGCCCAAAAAGCACAAGCTAGCCAGAGATTCGCTCACGACGTGACTGTAGTTTGTGACCCCATGAAAGACACCCTTTTCAACGGGACTACCACACTCGCTATTCTACAAAGTTAACATTTGATGGAAAGTGAGTAGTACCTTCCGCCCATGAGTTAGTCGCAAATGAGGATACTCCTTTAGAATACCATTAACACGTGCTGCAACCTCTTTCCAATCCTGAAAGAAGAGAAAATATCAGAAGGCGGAAGCGGAATTAACAACAATATTCAGAGGGCAGTTTATCAAGAGCCTACCTTCTGATCAACATTGCGGTAATGTACAGATACACAGAACTTATTGTTCTCCACTGTCACACCCTCAATTTCTTCTGTAGCTTCAACAAGAGATGCAAAAACCTGTTCATGCAGAGATGGAAGATAGGCATTTAGTCAATGAGAATTTGCGGTCCATGAACCTTAAAGTATCCTAAAATGAGACTAAAATTGCACAACTATGCACCTTTCCAATCATGGTTAGAAATCCACTAGCTGGCTGGAATAGGTTGACTTCCTTTCCCTATATATCCCAAAAAGACAGACGATTAACAACACCTCAGTTTTTGTGTCCACAGCAGGAAAAGAGATTGAAAACAGGAAATACACTGCCCATTCAATGCAAAAGATCAGAAGAGAGCCCAAATGGTGGGCAGAAGCCAGAGAAGATGAATCTGAGACCTGCTTGTCCATGGATCTTATAGAGTTCGGGTGGTCATCTGAAGAAGGTCTAACAGGGCCCATAATGTCCATGCCATGGCTACCCGCATAATGGAGTTCAGCCAGTCTGACAAATTCAAATACCTGATTGACAGCAAAAAACCATGATCAGTCGCGACTGAAACATCATGAAAACTGCAAGATAGGATTCAAATCCAAATTCAATTAATCACCCATTAGTTACCTTATCACGACTTCTTCCACTAATTATTGCTGTGGGGAAGCATTTTGCTGCCTTTTTAACAGCTTCTTGCATCTAAAAGTTGAAAGGGGTGAGTGATAACACCAAAGAGATAAAAACTAAAAAGTGTCTTTCATGTAAGATGTGTGAAGAAAACTCTTACAGATTCAGACATGAATGCGTGGTCAGGGTTCTCAACGATGGGAGAAAGGGTCCCATCATAGTCTAGGAACAAAACAATCTGCTTGCCCTTCGCATAATTCGCGAATTGCTCAAAAGACAACAGAGCTGATGGATACTTTAGCTGCAAAGTTAAAAGCTAGAATTGAGAAAACGTCAAGAATGTAGGCCAAATGCAGGAAAAATCAAGAAAGATACGTAAAATTACCGTCCAAATTTGGTAAGCAACATCTGCTTCAGCAGCTACAACGTCATTACTGATGTCCTTGGTTATCATCTTGGTGGGAGGAGATGATAATTTCATAGCATCCACCCATGCGGCAGAACGAACATCGTCAAGAATCCCATTCTTTTTCCCTGGTATTGTTAGACACAGCCCAGGTGAGAAAGGTGCAGATGGGGCTGAGCATGGCCGCAAATTGGCGCGCAGGCCTAGTCTTGACTTATTAATTGGAGAGGCTTCAGTTAGAACAGGAGAAGCACAATTGGATTTGAGGTCCATCTGATCCAGATCGTCAGCACCCGTTGCAACAAATGTGAAATCTGCAATCTTCAGTTCAATCTGATTCTGACCAAAAAATCACAATAAAAAGCTGGCCCTTCCTGCTGCTTGTCTATTAGTCCACTAACCAACAGGAGCCTGAGCATGAGCCAGTAAAAACCTTGTCAGCCATAAATCAAGATTCACGGAATGCTGCTAGCTCCAGTTCTACTTTAATTACACATTCGCATCCATACGAGCACGAGAGAGGCAATCAAATGACTTTTGCATAGCATCCAAAGCATGCACAATCAATAACAAGAAGTTTCCAGGGTCTACGAAAAAGCTCAGTTCATGGACATTACTGAATAAAGGCCACTCGTGCTTCGTGGAACATGACGTCTCAAACGCAGACGAACAAAGAATCAATAAAAGCACTCAGGTGTAACTAGATACCAGAGAAAAATAAGGTTCAAAAGGCTGAATAACCAATAAAAGCAAGCAAGCAATATAGTTTATCGAAACAGACAGCTGATGGCAAATGGTGTTACAGGTGCAGGGGAAATCAACAACGAGCCTATACTGTTTTTTCTTTGTATAATGTAAAACTTCCTGATTAATATATATGTAAAGCATTCTTACCATGCTTCCAAAAGGATCCATCTTTATGATGACCTTGACACACCCAAAACACTTCCCTCCTAAACCTATCAAAGTGGGCAGAGACTTTCGTGTTTATGAGGAGGATAGCTAGCTTGATACTTTCAAAGTCTAGACTCCCTTAAATATTGAGTTACCACAGAAATGATTCAAGTCTACATAGAGACTTGAAGGTTCAAAAAGGAAAGAGCTTCAAGGTCAAACCATGCAAAATAAAATTACACGTCTGAAAAGTATCTTCCTTCTTTAATTGCCTAAACAGGACAGGTGTGGAAAATTTGACCTCCCAACCAACAACCAAACCCAGTGAACCTTCTTGGCGTGCAAGAAAAATATCCCAAGAAAACTTAAATAATCAAAAGATGGAAACAGGTACGAAATGGCATCAGCTTTTAATGAGATGCAGTTTCGGGAAACCGAACCAAAGTCGGCGAGGTTCGAGGCAGGACTGAAAGCATAAATGTTCATCAATCACGCAATAACAACAACAAAAGTCAAACAAGAAAAGAGGCTGTGTTCTCGAGACCTGTTGGGGTAAAACTAAAGGCAGGGAAAACGAATACAGGGATTACAAGGAATCCAAGTCAATATTCTTTCCAATCATGGCATTATTCAACTCTCGAGGAGCCATCTGGTACAAGGAATCTTGAGCCCCCGGCTGTTCAAACCAATCGAAGCACGCTGATTAAGGGGCCAATTACGATCTTTTGCCGACAAAACGAAGCAAAAGATTCTAAGACAAGAATCGGAATCCCAAACGAATTCAAACTGAAATGGGATTGTATGGGAAGGAAAGCCAAAGAGCATTGCGCGAATGCACGCATTCGAAGAGAAGGCAGGTACGATAACAGGGAGATGCCCATATTTGACGAACGAAAGAATCGTGCCGTACCTGCTAAAAGGAGAGGAAACGATTGGCGAACCAGCTCCAAACGCCGGTGCAAGAGAATTCAACAGTGCCTTCAAAGAGAGACGAGCGTAAATCGCACAAGAACCCCGTTAATGCCTCTCGCATTGACGACACACATCCATATTCATAGAATCTTCAAGAAAGGGAGAAAAAAAAAAAAGAATTCAATGCGGTCGTTTGGATGCAGCTGAGGAACGGAAAGAAAACAAAGACGAATTCGGACGTCCAATGAGATTCAAGGACGTCGCTTTCGTGTTCCGTCGTTTCTCAGCAGCCGCGCATGGATCGACAACTCGTGTAAATGCCTTGGAAAAAGAGTGAAGAGACATCAGCCGGAAAGAAGATAATCACCTGCAGAGGAAGAGAGAGCTCGGCAATGGCCACAGCTACAAGTGAAAGCCTAAGAACTCGAGCCAAGAAGCGACGCAATGCGTACGAAAAATCAACGCGAATTGCAGGACTCTGAAGAGAGAGAGAGAGAGGAAGAAGAAGAAGAGAATCACGAAGGAGGAGGTCTGGTATTAATAGAGAGCCGATCTTGACGAATCACCGAAAAGTACAGCCTTAAACGCACCATTTTTTTAAGATGCCGACTTTCGTATGTGGCGCGTGCACGTCACGGCTAAACGAGCGGCAGCTGTCGAAGCCACTTTCGAGCGCCGCGCGTGGTTAATTACTTCGGGTGTTAACTGAAAAACCGGATTCTTTTTTCTTGTATTTAGAATGGTCGATTTTGTTATTAATAACTTAATAAAAACCGCCAAAAATGTAACGTGAGAGGTGAGTGGGGCCGGAGAAAGGGAGGGGCATGACGGACACGTGGACGTGGACGTGGGCGACTCACCGGGGGGAGGAGCGTGAGGACACCTGTGAATGAGTTCGGTCTGACGTGGCCACGTTGGATTGGGACCCGCCACTCGGCCGAGTGTGGAACGTGTCGTCGCTTTCGGTAGCAGCTGGGGCTTTGAACGAACGCTTGCCCGCCTAACAGAGAGGCCCACGTGGCAGGACTGGGTCCCGCTGGCTCTGCTCCTCCGAAGAGTTGTAGCCACAGAATCGTCTGACTTGGCAGGGCATGGGCCTCCTTCGATCCGACTCCACCTGACCCGACAAGAAAATTCATCCTCTTCAATATTTATCTAATTTTGCTGTCTTGGAATCCCTCGTTTCCCTCTCTTAATCCTTCGCCCATGAATTCTCTTCCGACCACCACCGTAGCTTTGCCAGTGACACCCTCTCGACGAAGTACCATTTCCAATTGAGCGCTCCCACTGTCACCATGTGTCTAGCTTTGAATCCTTGTTAATAAAGATAAGACTAGGATCTTGATGTGATTTTATGCAATCACGTCCTTCCGTTAAAGCAATTATACATATCTAGTTTTCAAAATTGTCGTTGGAATAAGCAATCCGATGCTAAAAAGATTCACATACTAAATACTATTACGATTCACTTCGAGTACAATGTTTCACAAGTCACGCCTAAACAAAACCTTAAGATGCCTCTCTATATGAGTTAAACATTACTATACGTCTAATTTGATTTCCATTTATTGAAAGCAACTTTGCGAAAATACTAGATGCATGAAACAGTAAAAGTGACCGATTATTCGATTAGTGCAGAGTCCCAATCACATTTACATGTATATGCATATACATAAAGTTGTTAAAATTATGGGCTTTGACGAAAATTAGAGCATATGCCCATGTGATGGTTAGGTGGGTAGTTAGGTAGGTACGTTCAAGTCGGAGAATTGTTAATCGGGTATTCAAGTTTTGTCTGTTGGCGCAAATGAGAGAGTTCAGAAGCTGTCCGAGCCTTTCCATTGACGAGGATGGGGAAACGCGGCTTCTTTTTCGCTGAAAGTTTATAATAATGCTCCACGACGAAGTTGAACAACAGACGAGAGACATCAAAAGGGTCGTCCCGTGGAATTTGATTATTTCTTGGACATCCTCGTCAGCTCGACGTCGGCATTCTTTTGACGTACGTTTTGCGAAACTTCGGTCCAAAACCGAACAGAGGAAAAGGGAGGGCATCTGGTGTTGACTTGGGTGACGAGCTTACCATGATTCGACGTGTCACGAATTTTTATATTTTTTAAAAGAGGGACTGGGGTTTGATTTGGTGTCGCGTCCCAATGGCCTTTGAGACTCGTGCGGTATTGTGGCGGGGGACAATCTCAGCTGGCATTGGCAAGGCCCCAGTCAAAGTCAAAGATGCTGACAACAAAAAGGCAAATTAGGACTCGTTCCCCACGCGACTAAGGAAAGGAATTCTCGATTTTGCAAATTGCCGCGGTTCGCCCGGTGATATCTCTCAAGTAGGTAAAGAATCTCCCGATCATAGATTCGATTTTCCTCCATCGCTTCTCGATTTCGACGACCCCTAAATTCATCGGCGGCCTAGGTTCAGTCATGCCACGTGTAGGATAACTTTGGCTATACTCTTGCAAAAAAAAAAAAAACACAAAGGGTATGTTCATCCTTGATTAACGAACGGGTGTAGTTAGCGAATGCTCCAGGGCATTGATCAATCAAAATCAATAAAGAGAAATGCGTTTCTAATACCTGATTATGCAGGGCACGAGAAAAATA
This sequence comes from Lenwebbia sp. NSW1173648, assembly GCA_029784005.1. Taxonomy (NCBI): domain Eukaryota; kingdom Viridiplantae; phylum Streptophyta; class Magnoliopsida; order Myrtales; family Myrtaceae; genus Lenwebbia; species Lenwebbia sp. NSW1173648. The sequence continues at coordinate 781,366 of JARCGZ010000008.1, read as the reverse complement.
TTACTTCGAGAAAGTTATTTAGATACGCTGGACCGTTAATAAATGCCGTGATAACTAAAGAAAGGAAGGAAGAGGGAGAAAGTCAAGAAAGTGGCTGAACGATGATAAAGTAAGACAAAGAAATTAAAGCAGAAAGAGAGATTTGCCTATGCCTTCGTGGGTGTGACTAGGAATGGTTGGTCGGGGGGAAGTTGGGCCCCACTGACAGTTGGTGATTTTCTTAGGAACTCCCCATCGAAACTTCCTCCTCCTCCAATGCGTCAGTTGACGGCGACTCTCCCGTCGATTACGACCCGAGCGTTAATTAAACCGGGGAATGTAATCCCTGCTTAAATCTTCCCCATGAACCAACCTTTCTGTCTCGCGTTCGTTTTCTAGATCTTCACCAACTCAAACATTTACGGTACTCGAGAAAAGCGTCCTTCGGCGTAAAAAGAGAGGAAAAATTGTTCGATCAATCCTAGAATTTTCGATTTTACCGATTTAGTCGTAGAACATTTGATTAAAATTTTCATATAATCCTCCCGATCAATTTTCATCGAGAATCGCTGACGTGGCACAAAGACAGCCAGTCAACAACGAAACATACCTATAAAACTATCTCGAAGAGAACATACTAATAAGATGTTTTCACATAGGGGGAGTTTCCGCGAAACTCACTGTCAACGTCGGTCAAGAGTGGACGACTCCGAAGTGCACCGTGCGATGACTTTTCTACAATCATTTTATGCTCGATTACATTGACACTTGGTGATGTCGGGGGACTATCACAAGGCATCGTAAAGATTGTCCATCGACAATGTACCACAGAAGCCCCTGTCAAGTCAAGAGTGTCCTACAGGGAGTTGCCCATGGTTTGGTCAAAATACCTGCTACATTTCATCGGGTTAACCTATCTGAATCTTCGGGCGATGCAATCCGTAAAAGATTTTCATCGTTTTCTTCTCTCTTTTTTTCCTTTCTTCTTTTTTTCGCTCGCCTCCGGCTCCCAGCACGGCATCTGGGCAATGCTAATAAATAAAAAAAAAATCTGGCCAACATCGTATTTTATAATCCTTAAGCAGACCAATGCTTTGCCGAATCACTTTTGGGCCATCCAAGATTTTGGATAAACTAATACGTGGGCATTGCACAACATGCTGCACGAGGTCGATTAGAATCTAGAAAGTCTTTAGGAATCAAAAACATTGTTCAAGCAACTCGATTAAAGAAAAGGGAGAGACCAATTGAATAAGACCAACATGCATGATCGATCGTCGCCCATGCTCCCAAACTCTCAAAGATGCTTAAAGATGAAAACATGTTGTTCACGTTCGCGTGGGATATAGCATAATAATAAAAATAATGGATACGTAAGAAGATTGTATTCGTATATTTTGCATTCCATAATGTACAGAGTTCGGGAATTTGGAGAGTGTCCAGAGACAATGAAACCAGAAATGTCGCTGTAATAGTGGTCAATTCGGCACATGCTGGCAAATGACAATCAAAAACCAATGGTTCGTATGGGCCCGATCATGCAATTTGAACCAAGCACACCCACCCACTTGCTATTTGTCCCAAGGACACCTGCGAGGATGCTGCCCGATTGCTTCGCTTCAAATCGTTTTCGGTCCCAATTCTTCGCCTTTGGAATTAAGTCGTCTGATCTTCTTTTTTTTTTTTGGCCGAAGAAAAGATTCTATTCATTAATCAAGACAATATTCGAGAGATACATAAAATGCTTTCAAGCTCTCAAATAATTACAGAAAAAATAAATACCAAAACATATTCTGTAACTAAAAGCACAGCTCGGCCGATCTTGGAAGTAGCTAATTAGGCCGTGTCTTGTTCTTGCTAGATGGTTCGTGAATGCAGACACCCGATTTTCTATCAAGTTTTTACGAAATATCTGAATTTAATTTCTGATATTCAAAATTTTGTTTTTGTGAAATATCCGGATTCCAATATTTGAAGAGTCTTTGCAAAAAATGTCCGCAAGCACATTAACGAAGTAATCAAATATCATCGACTGACTGGACCGGGTTATGATGTTGGTGTCTTAACTTGGGCCATTTATCGATGGAACTAAGATGTCCAAACATGACAAACGGGCTTTTCAAGTAGGACCGAATTAGAACTTGGAACTCAGCCATTCTCATTCTCCTACCACTGTACAATAGAATGGATCACTGCTTCTACATTACTATTATCTTCAATCTACAAAGTTGAGGAGTTTAACCGTGACGAGTGATTATTAAGAGGGCAACCCAAAACTCAGAAGTGAAGCAATAAAGCGCCATGGAGTAATAAAAAAAGACCTGGAAGTTACAGTATATTCAGAGGATATTAAGATGCACAAGAAGCAACCTTCGGCATCACGAGGATATCACATCACTTCCTCACCAGTCACCACACGTCTCCAACAAAACAAAGCTTCGACAGACTCGAAACAATTGGACTCGCAGAAAGAAAACACGCCTCTTCTGAATAAAAGACATAGTCTAGGAGCAAATACCGTGGACAAGGGCACCACCCAAAGCAAGATCTGCAGACAATTATGTCTCTGAAGCGGTGGTGCTATTCTCCTCCTGGTCGAGCATTTTCACAATTTGTGCCACGCCATCTGCAATTTCCTTCTGGATGACCCCATCCGGCACATCAAAAGTCCTTCTCCTCATGGAAAGTGATTTCCCCGGGGGATGGGGGTCCACCACTTCTAGCATTGCTTCCAGCTCGTCTATCATCGATTTCTTTGCAGCCCGCACCATTACATCAGCTCCCTGACATTAAAAGGGGAAAACACGAAACCTATTTAAGGGACTTACAGGCAACTTTTGCATAATGTGATCACCTGCCTAGAGTCCGAGATAAGGAATGGAGCGATTTAAAAACAAGACAAACATATATGATTCCCCAACCACACCCCATCGCCATCAGTACCAGTGCGCCACGCATTTATCTTTGAGCCCAACACCCTAATCATTCCACTGATAGATCAAACTTCTTTGGAGAAATCTGCTGAAGACTAAAGGAAACATAACAAACCGATGGCAAATTACAGTTAAATCAGATTAAAACAATCAATTTTTCTCTAGTTTGGCTCTAAAGTTGCCAATATTCTCAAGATTAGATTTCTATTCAGTTTTGCCATTGGGAATTGAAAACCCAAAGGGCCATATATCTATGTACATACACAAGCACCCTGCCTCCACTTTCTAAATGGATATTCTCTGCCCGCACCATAACATCAGCTAGAAGGCCTTTTTCTTCAACAAAGCCTCCACACCAACTCTTTTGGAATCCGTTCTCATTTGACATAAAAAAATATGCTGCTCCAAGAGATCAAAGGCTCTTCCCACTTCTTACTCATACGCAGAGCAAAATGAAGTCACTCATAGGTGCATCCATGAAAAGAGAAGATTGGTATTTGCTATTTTCCTTTGCAAGACAAAGGGATACAAACTAAACTGATAACCCCTATATAAACTTAGCATTTTCTCAGTACAAAGTATCTGAGCTCTTTCGTGTTTCAACTGAACCCAAAAGCAACCCAGCAAACACTAAAACTTTTGCCTCCCTTAACTCGCGCCTCTTCTCTACCGTTTCCTTCCCTCCTTTCCCCTATTCGAAGACACCCAAAGAGGGGAGAGAGGAAGTTTCACTGGACAAAGGAAGAAGATCAAACATTTGTGGTTTTCAGTGGGATAGCCCATGTCCTTCCCCAGTTGAAATAAACTGAGCAGAGGCATGAAAGTACTTGCCACAGGTTTATGCAAATATTTACAGGTTAAAATGCAGACTGCAACGTAATAAGAATCAATCTGGGCAGAGTAATAATGACACTAAGTGCAGGATAAAGACATCTCTCTTCCATTATCTGAAAAACTATCGGCATTAGCTGCATACTAGTTGTTCACCTACGAGTATTACAGTGATTGAAAATGTATTACCTCAATGGCATCAACAGTCAGGAGCAGAACAATGATCTTCTCAGCGAACCTTTGACGCTCCTCTGCATCATGAGCAACACGACGACGATAGGAGAAATTATTGAAAAACGCCCGAATTTCCTTTAACTTAGACTTGGCTACTGCCAGCTCTCTAAGGGCACGAAGAGCCTGGGATCTACGGATTAGATAAGCTCTGAAGCTCATCTGGATCATTGCAGCTGCATCTAGAGGAGAAAGCTCCTTCTTCTTTCCCTTTGCCATCCGGATAGCCCCAGCTCTCTTGGCAAAAGCCTTCACCACAATACATGCAGAAGCACGAAAACCCATCAATCACAGTGAAAGTGGGAGCAAAATTATTGGCGAACCATAACCCTTGACAATCACAAAATTTCCACAGAGCAAACTTAAACCAGCAGGAGCAACTCAAGAAAAGAGAACGCAAGTATTAACCGACAAAGGATGATGGATATTTGTAGGTTCATATGCTACATGAGGAGTAAAAATTCTTCCCTGCTCATGCAAGTATCACAAGGAAAAGTAGTTTCTTAAACAACGAAAATTTCTACCTAACTCGGGGATATCACAATCAGTGTTCTGTTCTTCAACTGCATTATCCCTCTCTATATGCACTATACTCACTGAATAACGTCCGCCTTCCAAAGAGAGAAGTATTTACAATGGAATCACCAGGAAGAGGTACAGACCGATCAGTCTACAAAGCCTGACCATAGGAAATTAATGTTAACAGACGGGCAATAATTTTCACGGATCTATATTTTCTGTGATTTTGATCGGTAATTAGAGAGGACTGCAAGAAACAATTAAAGTTGACCGTATACACATAAGTTGTTTGAACTCAGCGGATCCATAATTAGAGAGGACTGCAAGAAACAACTAAAGTTGACCGTATACACATAAGTTGTTTGAACTCAGCGGATCCATTACCGCATTCTGAAGAATGATCACAAAGTCAAACCTACTCTTCCAAATTCTAAAACCCCAGAAAAAACTTAGCAGGGGAAGTATGTTGGCAAATTTGAGCTCAACAAAAGGATACACTAAGACAGCTGAAAACTACGCTCCACTTAAATCGTGCACGTGTGCTCAAAAAGAGTTTCAAAGTCGGTGAAGAAGTGTCACTGTCTGCATCTTCAACATCAAACCTCATTAAGTTAAGGAAACAAAACAAGAGAAGCCAGGAACAACATGGACCCAAAAAACAAAGCCAGTCACGAAGAATTAAATCTGTGTAACCGTAAGCAACTGTAATGAAAGCTTGAAAATTACACGACGAACCTGTCTCAAAACTACAGCTCCATGACCACTAGGCTCTTCGATCTCCACCACACGCGTGGCGAACTTATCCTCCTTCTTCTTCTCCTTCTTCTTCTCCTTCTTGTCCTTGTGCGATTTGGCCTCGCCATCGTCGCCGCCACCTGTCGACGACCTCCACGTGTAGGTCCGTGCATACCCCTCCTCGCCCTTCTCCTTGATCTCCGCAGTCCACTTATAGCTCTTCGCTCCACCGTGGTGATGGAGAAGGTGATGATGAAGATGATGATGCTTCTCCTTCTCCTTCTCCTTCTTCCCGGCTTTGATCTCCGCCGTCCATTTGTACTTCCGGTCCGCCTCCTTCCCCTCGATCTCCGCCGTCCAGGTGTACTTCCGATCGGAGGCGGCGCCCCGCGCGTTGACCAGGCGGTCGAACCGCGACTCGAGAGCTGAGACGCGATCGCAGAGAGACTGCAAGTAGTACGACTCGGGCCTGACTCGCTGGAGGACCTTCCGGTAGGAGCTGAAGCACGGGGTCCTCTCGATCTGGACCAAGTCCTCGACAGCGTCGAGGAGGTCGAAGCGGGTAAGGTTAGGGCTCAGGAGGTCGAGCGCGAGGCAGATGTCTTCAGGCTCGTCCAAGAAGGGAGGGAATGTGAAAGCTCTGGGAGCGAAAACGGAGGTCTCGGCGACGAAGGAGGAGGGCGGGCAAAAGAAAGGGTCCATGATGTCGACTCGCCTGAGTAGACTCATTACGCTCGACTCGGGGGTTTCCGGTACGCCGAGCTGGGCCTGAAAGGCGGATATAAAGGCGAATTTCGCGACGATGACGATCGGATTGAAAGGAAAGAAGACAAAAGTTTTGAAGGGAACGAGATGAGCCGAAAGGCCAGCCTCGTGAGGGGTAGAAATGGGAATTTGGGTTGACGAAGTTGGATCCCAATTAGGGAAGGGAAGATTGGGGGGAGCAGGACAAGGACAGGGGAGACAGAGTGGGGTCTCCGCGTAATAAGGGGGAGTGAAAGTACGGGAATGACCTGGGCGGGGAGGTGAAATTATGGAGACAGTGAGAATCTATACTCAATCAGCTGAGTGTGAGTGCGATCTGAGGTCAGCTGGACCATGTGGAGGGGTCTGATCTGGTGGACCCCACCACCCCCCACGACCTAATCGCCGTAAATGAGATTGTGATTGGTCTGGTCTGGGCGGGGCTTTCCTGTGGGGAATGGAATGGGATCCGAGGTTCAAATCCAAAATCTCCCTCCAGGTTTGAAACTACACGTTGGCAAAAGGAAAGGTTGAGATTAAGGGAAGGGATTATTAGATTTTGTCCAGTTACGTGGGCTTTGTCTTCTCTTTGACAAAGAAAACTTGTTTGTGAAGACACTGACCCGCTGACCTAATGGGTATGCAACCAAAAATTATCTGATGCATTGACCGTACTCGTGAATGGCTTAGTGAATTCGGTTGAATCACGCTTGCCATGATGACCGAAGAAACGGCCCGTACCGTTTTCGTTGCTGTTCGAGCAATGTCTTTTACAAGGAAGCCCAATTCACGTCTGGTGCGCGAATTATTTAATGCACCGTGACGTAATTTGCATGTGATATGGCTATAGTCAATCAATGGCCGGTCGATTATCAAATTGCACATAATTCTCGGTTTCCACAAGCATTCTTATGGGATTTATCGTCTGACCCGGTGACCTGGGCGCACATGATAACACTTCTGCTTCAGAAATCAACTTTTGGCCAGAAGTTGATTTTTCTACTTTTGCTTCGGAAGTTGATTTCTGATCAGAGAAATGTGTTTGATAACGGGACAATTTTTCTGCTTCTCAAACAGAAATTCGTTTGGTAACGGTTGAAAATTTCTACTTCTGGAACATTATTAACACAAAATATTATACGAAAAATTATTGATCATAACCTAAAATGCATGTTATTCAAGAAAAGTTAAATGCAAATACTGACGGATTTACGTATAATTCGTCATTTAATTATTTATGTAAATGCGGACCAAATTATGGAAAAATTGTATTAATGAATACGATGGCCGAGCTCATATATCAACGCTAAAAGCATGGGTAGTTCCAGTGCTTCCTCTCTTGTGGCTCTGGCGTGATTTATATCACAATGGACATAATATATGAACCTTTTTCGTGCCTAAACAGTCTCTAGAAGCACAAATCTAGGGCAGTTGTAGGCGCCCTGAGATCACCTAGATATTAATGAAAACTTGGGACATAAAACTATAATAATGATGAGCTTGTTTTGGCATGATGGCATCTCTAGGCAAAAAGATAAAAGGCAAATACTGATGTGTCATCATCTTTATCTTTTCAACCCAGCTTTGGTTTTCCTGAATTTTTTTTTTATAAAAAAAAAATGGAGGGCACGAGATCACAGGCTCCATCGGATCAGAGAAAGGTGTTTTCTAGCAGCCTCACCCATTATTAGACTAAACCAGACAAGCGAATAAAGGACGAAAAATCTAAGAGTTCATGCCGATAGGAATATCTAACATATCAATCACAATAAATAAAGATAGGTGCACAAATCAATGAATTAGGAACATGCGGATAAAACGCATCAAATCAAAACAGGACATCCCTAATGAAGCCCAAAAGATTTAGAAAATGGGTGTTTGGAGATTTGGAAGGAGTTGAGGACATTTGGAGACACTTTTCCAAATGGACAAAATTGTCATTTTAAAAAGATTTGGAATCAAAATCATCAGAAATAGGGTTGGGCAGTTGCATGTGACCATTTCCCAATTTCTGAGATTTTCTAAAAATTTTATGGATTTTTGGAACGATTTGCTCGTAGGAGGGCAAAATCATCGTTTTGAGAAAGATCAGAAGTGAAAATCATTAAAGACGGGTTTGGCCAGTCAAATTTGACTATTTCCCATTTTCTATGATTTTTTGAAATTTTTCGGAACTTTTAGAGACGATTTGCCCATAATGGGCAAAATCGTCATTTTTTAAGAAAGAGAGGGTAAAATCATCAAAAATAGGATTGACCAGTTGAATGGACCCATTTTCTAAATTTTTTTTTTAGATTTTTTAGATTTTTTTTTAATTTTTTTATGAATTTTCCATTTTTTGGATTTTTTAAAATCATTTTCTGATTTTTATATATATTATTTTTGGAATTTTTTATTATTAAAAGAATTATCTGGATTCCGGACCGGGTCGGGTTGAGACAGATGAGCAAAGAGAGAGACGGAAAATATAAAATGAGAGGGCTAAAAAGAAAAAAAAATGACTTATGATGATGAAAAGTAACTTTTTTTTACTTCTCAAAAGTTCCCAAAAAATAGCTTTTGAAATAAAAAGTTGTTTCAGAAGTAGAAATATACAATTGCGAACCAAATGGATTTCTGCTTCAGAAATTGCGTTAGCAAACGGATTTTTGCTCCGGAAGCACTTCTGAAGCAGAAATTCTATTTTCAAAAGTGCTACCATGCGCGCCCCTAATGGGTATGCAACCAAAAATTATCTGATGCATTGACCGTACTCGTGAATCGATTAGTGAATTCGATTGAATCACGCTTGCCATGGTGACCGAAGAAACGGCCCCCGTACCGCTTTTGTTGCTGTTCGAGCATTGTCTTTTACAAGGAAGCCCAATTCGCGTCCCGTGCGAGAATTATTTAATGCACCGTGACGTAATTTGCATGTGATATGGCTATAGTCAATCAATGGCCGGTCGATTATCAAATTGCACATAATTCTCGGTTTCCACAAGCATTCTTATGGGATTTATCGTCTGACCCGGTGACCTGGGCGCACATGATAACACTTCTGCTTCAGAAATCAACTTTTGACCAGAAGTTGATTTTTCTAGTTTTGCTTCGGAAGTTGATTTCTGATCAGAGAAAGGTGTTTGATAACGGGACAATTTTTCTGCTTCTCAAACAGAAATTCGTTTGGTAACGGTTGAAAATTTCTACTTCTGGAACATTATTAACACAAAATATTATACGAAAAATTATTGATCATAACCTAAAATGCATGTTATTCAAGAAAAGTTAAATGCAAATACTGACGGATTTACGTATAATTCGTCATTTAATTATTTATGTAAATGCGGACCAAATTATGGAAAAATTGTATTAATGAATACGATGGCCGAGCTCATATATCAACGCTAAAAGCATGGGTAGTTCCAGTGCTTCCTCTCTTGTGTCTCTGGCGTGATTTATATCACAATGGACATAATATATGAACCTTTTTCGTGCCTAAACAGTCTCTAGAAGCACAAATCTAGGGCAGTTGTAGGCGCCCTGAGATCACCTAGATATTAATGAAAACTTGGGACATAAAACTATAATAATGATGAGCTTGTTTTGGCATGATGGCATCTCTAGGCAAAAAGATAAAAGGCAAATACTGATGTGTCATCATCTTTATCTTTTCAACCCAGCTTTGGTTTTCCTGAATTTTTTTTTTATAAAAAAAAAATGGAGGGCACGAGATCACAGGCTCCATCGGATCAGAGAAAGGTGTTTTCTAGCAGCCTCACCCATTATTAGACTAAACCAGACAAGCGAATAAAGGACGGAAAATCTAAGAGTTCATGCCGATAGGAATATCTAACATATCAATCACAATAAATAAAGATAGGTGCACAAATCAATGAATTAGGAACATGCGGATAAAACGCATCAAATCAAAACACGACATCCCTAATGAAGCCCAAAAGATTTAGAAAATGGGTGTTTGGAGATTTGGAAGGAGTTGAGGACATTTGGAGACACTTTTCCAAATGGACAAAATTGTCATTTTAAAAAGATTTGGAATCAAAATCATCAGAAATAGGGTTGGACAGTTGCATGTGACCATTTCCCAATTTCTGAGATTTTCTAAAAATTTTATGGATTTTTGGAACGATTTGCTCGTAGGAGGGCAAAATCATCGTTTTGAGAAAGATCAGAAGTGAAAATCATTAAAGACGGGTTTGGCCAGTCAAATTTGACTATTTCCCATTTTCTATGATTTTTTGAAATTTTTCGGAACTTTTAGAGACGATTTGCCCATAATGGGCAAAATCGTCATTTTTTAAGAAAGAGAGGGTAAAATCATCAAAAATAGAATTGACCAGTTGAATGGACCCATTTTCTAAAATTTCTTTTTAGATTTTTTAGATTTTTTTTTAATTTTTTTATGAATTTTCCATTTTTTGGATTTTTTAAAATCATTTTCTGATTTTTATATATATTATTTTTGGAATTTTTTATTATTAAAAGAATTATCTGGATTCCGGACCGGGTCGGGTTGAGACAGATGAGCAAAGAGAGAGACGGAAAATATAAAATGAGAGGGCTAAAAAGAAAAAAAAAATGACTTATGATGATGAAAAGTAACTTTTTTTTACTTCTCAAAAGTTCCCAAAAAATAGCTTTTGAAATAAAAAGTTGTTTCAGAAGTAGAAATATACAATTGCGAACCAAATGGATTTCTGCTTCAGAAATTGCGTTAGCAAACGGATTTTTGCTCCGGAAGCACTTCTGAAGCAGAAATTCTATTTTCAGAAGTGCTACCATGCGCGCCCCTAATGGGTATGCAACCAAAAATTATCTGATGCATTGACTGTACTCGTGAATCGATTAGTGAATTCGATTGAATCACGCTTGCCATGATGACCGAAGAAACGGCCCGTACCGCTTTCATTGCTGTTCGAGCATTTTCTTTTACAAGGAAGCCCAATTCGCGTCCCATGCGCGAATTATTTAATGCACCGTGATGTAAGTTGCATATGATATGGCTATAGTCAATAAGTGGATGATCGATTATCAAATTGCACATAATGCTCGGTTTCCACAAGCTTAATCCGACTTTGCTTTATAATTAAAAAAGAAAAGCTGAGTTGATTGGTACTTCACTGCTATGCATATGCACGAACGTTCATTAAAAAAGATAGCTTTTTCGGGTTTTCTAATGGTGACGTGAAATTGAAAAAAAATCACAATGTAGGAGCAAAAACCAGGAATTAAAAAAAAAAAAAAGTAATAGTAGAACATTCCTCAATATGTCTCCAGATCAATAGCTTCTAAGTGATCAGCTTGTTAGTTTTTTTAAGTGCATTAATTTTCTTAAAATCCTGTATTGAGCCTAGTTGAGCTACAAACCCTTAAGTTTGCTCAACCAATCGCAAATTCATCTCACGTATATAATAGCCTGCTCGTCGACATAGTCAATAAAAAAGGAAAAAAAAGGACGATGCAACACTTGAAAATTGTCATTGTGGCAGTTTCAAATAATAACCGTTAGGATTTGATTGTTAACTATAACTTTTCGGTAAATGTTAACAAAATTATTGTCAATGAAAAGGTCCACTTCATTTCGGTAAACGTTAACAAATCTTTGGACTCGTTTGGTTGGACTTTTCAAAAATTAAAAGTAATTGTTTGTCTCGACTTATGGAAAATTTGCACTTAAGTTCACGTATCGATATTATTCATGCTATAAAAAATTCACGTGCTTAACATTTAAAACAACTCAAAATATATCCTCGAGATTTTTGAAAAGTCGAAAGTAAGAAATGAAGGTTTAGAATTGTACTTATATTTTAAATGGTATGAGAGAATTATACATTAAGTTATGTGTCAATATGAAAGTTATAGTTTGATTAAAGTTACAGAAAATAAGGTTTTTAATTTTTTTGTCATGAAGGAAAATGGAAGTGGAAACCAAAATTGGGGCATTCCCCTCACAAAAGGATTCTCCACTGTTGGGGCTCGGAGTCGACTTCTGGAGTTAGCTGGATTTCTCCAACCCAGTATTGTTAAGATGGATCTCATCCGATCACTGTCAAAACCCTAGAACTTGTCTCGTAATTGCTATGGGCATATTGAAGAGCGGCTTCTCGTTCGTAGCCGGGATCGCCTCCGGGATATACGTAGCTCAAAACTACAACGTTCCCAACGTGAAGAAGCTCGCAAGCACCGCCATTTTCATGGCCAATCTCTTCGAGGAAAAGTATCGCAAGCCCAAGAAGCCTAGCGATGATGATTGACGACGGTCGTCGGTTTTTGGGTATAAAGTCGACGCCTTTGCCGATTTCTTTTTTGGAGACTCAACAGTTAAAATGGCAGTCAATCTGATGGTTTCAGCCAGTATTGAACTAAGAAAGGTTCGCACTTTTAGCAGATTTTGGTTACTTCGTTCTGCATTGGATGGCTCTATTTTGGATAGTTTGTCATATCGACGATTTTATAGCTTCTTTTTTTGTTCTTTAATTTCCTCTGCGAGGTAGAACAGATCACCTTTCAGGTGGAATGATGAATTTGAATATCCGTCTAGTGTTATTGCCGGTTGTACACATGTGTGTAGAAGAAGTGGCATATTGATGAAGATTTTTTCTTTTCCAAAATCAGAAGAGCGATTGGGTTGAAATGAAACATAAAGGATTTTGAATCCACCTTCTAATCCTATAACGAATATAAATTAATCCGATTGAAAAGGGAGAGGATAGAGGGTCCAGTTGAGGTTGCTAATTTCAATTTGTTGATTTTTTATGTGACCCTTTGATCGAGACAAGTAGCTCTATCCTGCCAATCCGTGCTTTGAAAGGCCTCCTTTCTACAAATCATGTCTGAATAGATTATCATGGACGTCCTCAATGATGCCATCTTGATTTGCTTTATATGACTGAAATTGTCCAGATGATGAAAGGTTTCATTTATGTTATCTCCTCACTGTCTTGGAAATGAAGTGAAAAGAAGGTTCGTGCTTAAAAAACAAGGGGTTCATGTACGTCTTTTAGGTTGATTACATAGATTGTTGGCGCTTCGGAATGAGTCCTTTGATGGGTTATATTAAATAGCTACATGAACTGATCCCACTGTCATGTCGACTTTTATCCCGATGTCAAATGCTAAAGAAGAGCAGTGACTTTTACTTGGAAGTGTTCCGATGCAGAGGCAGAGACGTTAGCATGGGAAGAGGTCATTGGTGATGTTAGGCACGGAAGATGTCTTGCCATGGAATGGTCATGGGACAGCTGTTATCTGTTTTTTATGAGGTTTTGTCCCTATTGCTATACAAAGAACAAGCTGGGTTTACATGAGATGGAATTCCATCATTTAACTGAAGAGATTGCAGGAGGAAGACAAGCACCACCTAACCTGCAAATACATGTAGTATGTACAGAATAATGGAACACTGATACATTTTTGACTTAGTGTCCCTGACAGTTTCTCTAAGAATGTGCAGAGATAGGTGGTTATGTGTTGGGACTTGCTTTTCCTATCTGTGACTCCTTTGACATTGGGAAGGCAAAAAGATGGAAAGGGGGGCATTGATCTTTGGAGGATTCAGGATGTTGTTATCTTAATCTTAACGACTTAAATGAGAGGGCAAACCAGCTGGTGAATAGATGTCAATAATTACTCGAGAAGTGTCGGGGGAGTGGGGTAAATTCTGGCAATTGTCGAGTTTTTTCGGCATTAGGATCCGTAAGCCAGATACACACATTCGCTGGTCTAGGCTTCATTCAGAAGGTGCTAACTAGACTATAGGGTATCTTCTTTTTTCTGCTTTGTTTGGAACAAGCAGTCAGCTTCTTGAGAAACACTTCACTTCTTGGCAAGCAGATTTAATGGGAATCTTCTTTTCATTCTTCCTATGAAAAGAGGGATCTGGTCTCTCCCCCTCATTTTCTTGACATGAACGATGGTCGTGAGGTTTTCCGTCTTGCCAGTATAATTGATTGGTACAGTTCTTTTTTTTTAATTGCTCTCCTAGAGAGGTGATATCCTTTCCTGTGCACCTTAAGTGGTGGAAACGAGAGTTCTACTTGTACTTAGGCTATTCTACATACTTAAACCTCTTTTCATTCATGCTCTCGTTCGGTTTCAACGTATAAAGCATGTATTGAAGTCTGACTTCTTACATCCCCTCTTATACAGTTGGATTTGGAAGAGGGACTTCTACTTATATTAGGAGCTTGTGGGAGATTGCAGGTCATAGAATGCATACCATGATGCTTGAATTGCTGCTAGATGACTGAACTTGTCGAGGATGAAAAAAAAGACCCTGGAAAGTGGGTCAGGATGGCAAAAGTGCAATTCTTTTTAGATTCATATTTATTCTGGACTATGGCTGCAGATGCAAATCAAGCCCATTCCAGCTGATTAGCCGGGATACATGTTTGTATTGTGCTATTGGATTATCTTGTCCTTCGAGGCAGGATTCATGTTATATGTGCTACTGTGCTAATGGTAAGTGGTATTCAAATATCAATAGTCGCATTCACATTTGTACAAGCAAGAGGTATTTCTAAGATCCAATGCTCTAAGGGAATGTCCCACTCTCCCTTCACGTCATGCACGAGTTGTGCTGACTGAACTTATGTGACAATCTTCGCCGGCCTGATTCCAGCCTGTCCAATTGTCGGCCGAAAGGAAGTACCTGTTCAACTATTGGGCATCATAACATGCTCGTGCGGCTTTTAGTAATGTCTACATTGACCATGCAAAAGAACGTCTCTGGCGATGTATTAACCGAGGTTGTGAGATCGTCATGGCTTGTTAAGGCAACTCTAAATTACTTAACTCACTTTTCTCTTGCTTTTGAGAGGAAACCTTTGAAAACTCTTTAAACCAAGGCCGTTGTGCTTCCTTCAATTCATGCCTGATCTTCTTAAGCTGCATGCGGTGGATTTTCCGTTTTCCAGGAGTCTTCTGGATAATTTTAGTGTGATTTTACGTTCCCAAGCATAAGAAATTCTTCTATGAAGTATCTCACAAGCCACAAGGGCCACTTCCATCAGTTTCTGCCATAAAAACATGAACTTGGAGACAAATGGTGTGTTTCATTCGGCTTTGCTAATACTCCATAAGCGAATGCAAATGGCGCTTTGACATATTTCTTGGAGAGCTTTTGGAAAATGCAATTACATTTCAAATAACTCTCGCTCGAGGCAGGTTTGGAGGTGTCTTTGCTGCATTTCTTGAATACACATAAAAAAAATTTCTTTCAATTTTGCTCTCACTCAACTTTCATGATTTTGAAAATGCCTCACCTCACAAGACCTCACCGGCGATGGTTCAGGTCGGCGACGGCCCAGTCTGGTGCTAGCCAACCACGCATGAGGTCGAGCGACCTCAGGCGAGACTGGTCGGCGGTCAATTTGGCCCGCCACCAGTGAGCCGGCAAATAGTTAGAGATTTTTTTAATTTTTTTTTAGCAAAAGTCATATACAAAGTGTGGCTTTTATCAAAAGGCATTCAAGTCAAAGTTGCTACACAATGTGTATTTAAAATACACTTTATCAAATACTACTTGCACTTCAGAAAACCCCTTTAGCCCAAACGCCGTTACATTTTCCCAAAAAATAGCCGAACCAAATGCGCCCAACGTGATCCATCAAGCTTCATTGGTGATATTCCTCATTCCTATTCTTAGATAATATTGCTACATATGTCACATGCAAGCAAACAGAGCAACTTCAACCGAGTTGTTCCATCTCTTGCCAGCTTCCAAATCTTGGAGAAGGCCTTGAAAGACCATCTTCTCGACTTCTCCAACTACTCCTCCCTTCGAGAGAAGCTTCCCCCTCGTCCTGAAAAATTGCCCTAGACAGCATATGAGGTTATTATGCACCTTCTTCTTATTTTTTCAGTACATCATCCAAATACGTGTAGGGATCCTACATATCTGTCATGGGGAATTAGGATTTTAGCATGATCCTAGAATCTTAAAAAAAAAATGTCATCCCCTAAACAAAAACATACTTGGCTTTCATCCAACAATAAGCAGTTGTTAACTTAATTCTTGTTCTTTCTCCTTCAAACAAGTGTCCGAGGTTAAAGCAAGTAAACATTCAATCGAAGAATTTATCAAGACATGTCGAAGATAAAGGCAATAAGTTAACACTTGATCACGAGGGTTGGGGCAAAACACATGCTTTAAATTACATTAAAGGCATGAAAAAAAAAGGGTCTTCTTAGTTGAAATATCTCTTCGACGCGGCTTGCTACAATCACTTTGCTTTTGATTGGATGCAACTGTGCACTGGACTGTGGAAACCCCATCAACAATTTGCACTTTTTTCAAAAATATGATTTAAAAAAATTACGAACTTACGTATTTTTCCAAAATACTTAAAAATTTATAGCATGTGCGGCTGTTATAGCCGCACGTCTTATTTTATTTTTGTTACTTTCTTTTTCTTTTGATACAGCCGCACATCTTATGTTTTTTTTTTTTTACTTTTTTACTTTTTATATTTATACAACTTTATAAATATAACGTTTTTTTTCTTTTTAAACCTTCTTTTTATAACGTAATTATTAATAATTAATTTAAAATTTATTAAGACATATAATTAATAATTAATTTAATATGTATGTAATTAATTTGTTTAGTATGTGAATAATTAATAGATATAGATAAAATAATAGATAAAATTGCTAAAAAAAAATAAAAAGAAAAATGCATAAAATAAATTGGTAAGATACATAAAGATGAAATATCCAGATTAAAAGAAAGTGCAATAGTAGATAACAATCCATGAACTAAAAAAAATTCGGCAAATAAACAGTGTAATAATAGATAACAATCAACAACCCAAAAGTATCATTGATGATGATGTCGTCCTCCTACGTGGTCTCCTGTTCGGCAACCGTGTTGTCTCCGTCGTTCGGCAGGTCTAGTGTTGTACCGAGGACGAGTACGAGGTTCCGGATGAGTAGGAAGTGTAGATGACGATGGCATATCCTGTGATGGGAAGCGCGACCGTAATGTGGGTACATCGTCAAAATGGGAAAATAGTCCATGCTGAGACGGTACATATCCTATTGTAGAAGGACCTGGGTAAAAAGGAGAGAAATCAGATGACGTATCATGTCCATAGGAACTCTGAAAATCATCAAACGCTCCTCGAGTAGAGAAAATATTATGAGCAGGAGTCTGGGACTATCGATTCTCATGGAAGGCAAAAGCGAATCCCTCATAAAATTGGCTGGCAAACTGATTGAACCTTCGAGTGAAATCTGTCGTGCTACTGGGGACCGTAAACTGTGACTGTGTATGATAGGCCACGGGGTAAGGGACGGCATCATCAGCTGGATGAGCTTGAGTGGTCATCTGGGTGAACTGGACGGTCTTAGGCGGGTCACCCTCGTGCGGCCCAATGGATGCTGCTGTAGGTGCTGGTTGGGATGGTGGCATCATTGTAATGCGCCTCTCCTCATCGTACGCGAATAACATTACCCTAATTATCCTCGCTGTAACTTGCGTGTTCTCGCGAGATGTAACGGAACTTAATTGTAGGATTTGTTCCATGCCATCACCCTGTTTATGAAATCAAAGTCAATAAAAGTTGTCAAATGCCAATAATTCATGTTACTAAAAAAAATAATTAATGAAGTAAATTAAAATGTTTCACGAACCGCTGCACCCATTGCGCCTCCCTTGTAAGAAATCCATATTCGTGTGTGTCTACGGTATCACTCTATATATTCTGAATGATAGTGAAGTGGCTCCGTTGTAGGAATACTAGGAACAATAAAGTTATGACAATCGTTCCATATATTAATCCATCGTCTGTGGAAATCGACTCAATTCTTTCTAGATTGCCTTAAATCAGTATCATGAACGGCTTTTGGATCACGGGGAGGAATAGGTACTGGCTGCTGCATACCAAACTGTCAAAGTACTCGATCTGGATAATGCCACTCAACGATGTGGAAACAGATGAGTGGGACACAAGCCCTCCAAATGTGTTGTCCCTGCAAGCAGTAATCTGATAGAGTCTGGAGAATGGGATCGGTGTAGGGCTCCTAGGTAATCTGTTATTGTATTAAAACACATCAAATTAAACGAATAAATTACAAAAAAAAAATTAATTTACAAACTAACATTACATCGAACTCGTTGGTCGCTATTATTACTTACATCTGCGGATGTCATTCTATCAAATTGGTAGCGCAGATATGAAAAAGTATGTATGGGGACCTCTGTTATCTATCTGGCTTGACTCTAGTTGCGTAAACAAAAAACAAGAACAGCTAAATATATTATAAGCACTGAAAAAAATTTATGACCCAAGAACTGAAAAAGCAATAAATCACATACCGACTACCAAGAGGTGCATTTGGTAAACGGTTATGGATTCTCATGGATGAGGAGACACAACTGAAGCGATCCCATTCCCAAATCTACAATACATGTAGGGCACCACTGATTGGTGTGCTGATGGATCGGTCGAATTACATAGCTCCATATACAACCACGCAAGTGCTGCTAAACCCTAACTGTATCTAGTAGGATGCTCGAGGTCCTCCAGTAGTGAAAAAAAATCAAACTAACTCTAGTACCTGATTTGTTTGAAAAGATACATCCTCCAAGCAATCGTAGAATAAATGCCCTATCATGCTGTTGTATGGTAACTTCTTTGGCATCGGCAGTAATTACACCGAAATGTTCTCTCAGCCAGGCTAATCGGACCATTGAACTACGCAACTGGGGTGGACGATCACCAAATAGATCCTCACAAGGAGCGCCCAAATCCGTAGTAGTGGGGCCAATAACTGCATCTCCTTCAATGGGAAGTCCAGTAAGAATCGCGATGTAAGAACTTGATTCTGGTCTATCTGTAAATTGTTACATTAAACGTTAGTGGCAATTTTATTTCGATACAAAATATACAAATGACAGATCAACTGCTAAATTTGTTAATTACTTTAGCGTCCCATACGGCATGTGATCTATGTCGGGCCTACCATGTAAGTAATGAATCATCATCAGTTCCCGGCTTGATGTAATTCCTCTGTTCCATGTCTACAAATGGAAACAATACATCTAAACAAATCTCTCACAATTATGATATTGTAATATTACAAAAGTCAGATATCTAAATTGCTTAATTCATATATATATAAATTGAGAAACTGTTATGAAAATCAGATATATTACATTTAATGTTCACATACTACGATAACAAGTAAATACAAAGCAGAAGTTTAATAATTCATATATATAAACTGTTATGGAAATCATATATATTACATTCGCTGTTCACATAATACGATAAGAAATTAATACAAACCACAATAATGTTTTATTCCCGGCCCGATTTGTATGCACAAGTTTGCTTATTGTGCCTTGATTTTCCACAGTTTCTACAATGGTTACGCGAAGTGCTACTGCTCAGCGTGCTCTAGTCCATCTCATTACGTATCCGTGATGCACGGGGCCTTCCTTTCTTCCCAATACGATTTGGGTCTGGTACTAATGGCAACACGTCAGGTTCAGGCCAGTAAGCAAGATGCCCTAATGGATAAAGCATGTACTGATAACATTGAAGTGTTCTATCCAACGTATAGAAGTCATCTACGAACACATGAAAATCGTAAGCATATTTTTTACATGATGCAATTAGGTGGGAACATGCGATTTTCAACTCTTGAAATTTTTCACATGAACAGTTTTACAGGTCTAGGTGGACTGTGTTTCTAATCCCCGGATCCAGCTGCTTTATTATATCCAGTTTTTAACTTCAAAAAATTCCGTTATCAGAGTTGAACCGTACCATATCATGCCCATTTGCAGTTTGACTGTTTCGCTCGCGTGTTTCACCCGTAAATTGATTATATCGCCATCCCAGTTCCTTTTGCCTCATGTATGTCGTTCTTTTGGTGTAAAAATAATTGACCAATTGATAAAATATCTTCTCGACCATAGCTGTTATTGGCAGAGCACGAAAATTCTTCAGCATCCCATTAACAGATTCAATTAGATTCGTTGTCATCGATCCATATCTCCTTCCGTAAGCATCATAAGCCTTCGTCTATTTCTCCTTTGAAATCTGGTCACACCATTCAGTTATTTTTGGATCTCACTCCCTAATTCGGTTCATGATGTACTCGAACTTCCGCTGTTAATTCTCGTAAGCTACATATTACAACAATAATAAGTAATTGCTACATAATAAACAACCAAGTGTGCTACCAAATTTACAAAATTTACCTGCCATCTGAACAAGTTTTTCCATTCAGTATTTTTGAACTTTGTATTGTAGTTGCTGAGAATGTGCCGAATGCAATATCCATGGTGGCCATGTGGAGGACGCCACCCTTCTGTCTCCATTGCTCTCTCAATCCCGATATGCATGTCTAATATTACACAAACATTTTCTCTACTGGTGACATACTTTCACAACAGATCCATAAACCAAGTACAATTATCAATATTCCCCTTCTCGACTACAGCAAAAGCCAACGGGAATATATGATTGTTGCCATCAAGTGAGGCCGCACAAAGGAGCATTCCTCGGTATTCCTTGTACAAAAAAGTCTCATCAACAAATATCACAGGACGACAGCTTTTGAAGCCTTCAATCGTCTGCTTGAAAGTCCAAAACATCCGTTTGAAAACTTTGCAAATCTGATCAAGTTCTCCTTTGACCCATTTCGGGTCATCATCGATCACAAAATGAGAATCTGGATTCATTAATTCCATCACATTCATAAATTTTCTTAACCTACCATACGACTCTTCTCATCCTCCAAAAATTTTAGCAATTGCCTTTTGTTTAGCTCCCCAAGTTTTACGATAAGTAGGTTCGAAGCCCAGCTTGTCTTTAATCTTGACAATTAGTGGCTTGATTTTAATATCTGGTTGGGCGGCAATCATTGCTTCTATACGGTTGCAGAGGTACTTCTGATCAAGTTGGCGATGATCCATTGACATTTGAGGATTACTACATGTATGTGGCCCATTATACTTAGTTATTTTTCAAAACATGGTACTCGCTTTATTAGTTTTACGGAGCCTCCAACCACATTGTTCATTTGGATTACCACACTTTATCACATGTTTCCTTCCTTGTCTCATTACTGCGAAACTGATGATTTCTCAGTGAATACTCTTTCGCAACCAACTGCGCCGCATCCCGTGATGGAAATAACGTCCCAACATCTAATTCTTTAGATGGATCAAACGACATATTACGGCTTGACTTAGCTCTTGTATCTAATTGCATCATATCAAAGTCATTCTCTGAATAGGGCGGTGGAGGCTTACTACCACACCCATGGCAGTAATCTCATTTTTTCGTTGGTACATCCACCGTCCTATTTAGAGATTGACTTTGATATGATGCAAGTAGATACAAGAGCCAAGTCGAGCCGTAATATGTCGTTTGATCCATCCAAAGAATTAGATGTTGGGACGTTATTTCCATCACGGGATGCGGTGCAGTTGGTTGCGAAAGAGTATTCACTGAGAAATCATCAGTTTCGCAGTAATGAGACAAGGAAGGAAACATGTGATAAAGTGTGGTAATCCAAATGGACAATGTGGTTGGAGGCTCCGTAAAACTAATAAAGCGAGTACCATGTTTTGAAAAATAACTAAGTATAATGGGCCACATACATGTAGTAATCCTCAAATGTCAATGGATCATCGCCAACTTGATCAGAAGTACCTCTGCAACCGTATAGAAGCAATGATTGCCGCCCAACCAGATATTAAAATCAAGCCACTAATTGCCGAGATTAAAGACAAGCTGGGTTTCAAACCTACTTATCGTAAAACTTGGGGAGTTAAACAAATGGCAATTGCTAAAATTTTTGGAGGATGAGAAGAGTCGTATGGTAGGTTAAGAAAATTTATGAATGTGATGGAGTTAATGAATCCAGGTTCTCATTTTGTGATCGATGATGACCTGAAATGGATCAGAGGAGAACTTGATTAGATTTGCAAAGTTTTCAAACGGATGTTCTAGACTTTCAAGCAGACGATTGAAGGCTTCAAAAGCTGTCGTCCTATGATATTTGTTAATGAGACTTTTTTGTACAGGAAATACCGAGGAACGCTCATTTGTGCGGCCTCACTTGATGGCAACAATCATATATTCCTGTTGATTTTTGCTGTAGTCGAGAAGGAGAATATTGATAATTGGACTTGGTTTATGGATCTGTTGCGAAAGTATGTTACCAGTAGAGAAAATATTTATGTAATATCAGACAGGCATATCGGGATTGAGAGAGCAATGGAGACAGAAGGGTGGCGTCCTCCATATGGCCACTATAGATATTGCATTCGGCACACTCTCAGCAACTACAATACAAAGTTCAAAAATGTTGAAGGGAAAAGACTTGTTCAGATGGCAGGTAAATTTTGAAATTTTGTAAATTTGGTAGTACACTTGGTTGTTTATTGTGTAACAATTACTTATTATTGTTGTAACGTACAACTTACGAGAATCAACAACGGAAGTTCGAGTACATCATGAACCGAATTAGGGAGTGGGATCCAAAAACAGCTGAATGGTGTGATCAGATTCCAAGGGAGAAATGGACGAAGGTTTATGATGCTTATGGAAGGAGATAAGGATCAATGACAACGAATCTAGTTGAATCTGTTAATGGGATGCTGAAGGATTTTCGTGCTCTGCCAATAACAGCTATGGTTGAGAAGATATTTTATCAGTTGGTCCATTATTTTTACACCAGAAGAACGACATACATGAGGCAGAAGGAACTGGGATGGCGATATACTCAATTTGCGGTGAAACACGCGAGCGAAACAGTCAAACTGCAAATGGGCATGATGTGGTACGGTTCGACTCTGATAAAGGAATTTTTGAAGTTAAAACTGGATATAATAAAGCAACTGGATCCGGGGGTCAGAAACACAGTCCACCTAAACCTGCAAACGTGATCATGTGAAAAACTTCAAGAGTTGAAAATCGCATGTTCCCACGTAATTGCATCATGTAAAAAATATGCTTACGATTACCATGTGTTCGTAGATGGCTTCTATACGTTGGATAGAACACTTCAATGCTATCAGTACATGTTTTATCCATTGAGGCATCCTGCTTACTAGCCTGAACCTGACGAGCTGCCATTAGTGCTAGACCCAAACCGTATTAGGAAGAAAGGAAGGCCTCTTGCATCACGAATACGTAATGAGATGGACTAGAGCACGTTGAGCATTAGCACTTCGCGTAACCATTGTAGAAACTGTGGAAAATCAAGGCACAATAAGCAAACTTGTGAATACAAATCGGGCCGAGAATAAAACATTATTATGGTTTGTATTAATTTCTTATCGTATTGACTTGTTATCATATTATGTGAATAGTGAATATAATATATATGATTTCCATAACAGTTTCTCAATTTATATATATGAATTATTAAACTTCTGCTTTGTATTTACTTGTTATAATAATATGTGAATATTGAATATAATATATCTGATTTTCATAACAGTTTCTCAATTTATATATATGAATTAAGCAATTTAGATATTTGATTTTTGTAATATTACAATATCATAATTGTGTGAGATTTATTTAAATGTATTGTTTCCATTTGTAGACATGGAACAGAGGAATTACATCAAGCCGGGAACTGATGACGATTCATTACTTACACGACAGGCCCGACATAGATCATAGGCCGTATGGAATGCTAAAGTAATTAAGAAATTTAACAGTTGATCTGTCATTTGTATGTTTTGTATCGAAATAAAATTGCCACTAACATTTAATGTAACATTTTACAGATAGACCAGAATCAAGTTCTTACATGTAGGCGAGGTGGATCGACGCTACAGATACCTGAACTTGATAACCAGATAATACCATATCTTAGAGCTTCGAGATTTTATGGAGTTTATTCAATGTGATTTTGGGCACTTGATCGGCATTTGATTACAACTTTGGTCGAAAGGTGGAGACCCGAGACTCACACCTTCTATATGCCGGAAGGTGAGTGCACGATCACACTACAGGATATCGCGATTCTTAATGGACTTCCCATTGAAGGAGATGCAGTTATTGGCCCCACTACTACGAATTGGGGCGCTCTTTGTGAGGATCTACTTGGTGATCGCCCACTCCAGTTGCGTGGTTCAATGGTCCGATTAGCCTGATTGAGAGAACGTTTCGGTGTAATAATTCCTGCCGATGCCAAAGAGGTAACTATACAACAGCATGCTAAGACATTCATTCTACGATTGCTTGGAGGAAGTATCTTTTCAGACAAATCAAGTGCTAGAGTTAGTTTGATTTTTCTTCCACTACTGGAGGATCTCGAGCATCCTACTAGATACAGTTTGGGTTCAGCAGCGCTTGCGTGGTTGTATAGGGAGCTATATAATTCAACCGATTCATCAGCGCACCAAATCAGTAGTGCCCCACATGTATTGCAGATTTGGACGTGGGATCGCTTCAGTTGTCTCCCCATCCATCAAAATCCGTAACCCTTTACCAAATGCACCTCTTTGGTAGTCGGTATAGGATTTATTGCTTTTTCAATTCTTAGGTCATAAATTTTTTTCAGTGCCTATAATATATTTAGCCGTTCTTGTTTTTTGTTTATGTAGCTGGAGTCAAGCCCGACAGATAACAAAGGTCCCCACACATACTTTGCCACATCTGCGCTACCAATTTGATAGAATGGCATCCGCAGATGTAAGTAATGATAGCAACCAACGAGTTTGATGTAATGTTAGTTTGTAAATTAATTTTTTTTGTAATTTGTTCGTTTAATTTGATGTGTTTTAATACGATAACAGATTACCTAAGAGCCCTACACCTATCCCATTCTCCAAACTCTACCAAATTACTGCTTGCACGGACAACACATTTGGAGGGCTCGTGTCCCACTCATCTGTTTCCACATCGTTGAGTGGCATTATCCAGATCGAGTACTTCGACAGTTTGGTATGCAGCAGCCAATACCTATACCTCACAGTGATCCAAAAGTCGTTCATGATACTGATTTAAGGCAATCTGGAAAGAATTGAGTCAATTTCCACAGACGATGGATTGATATTTGGAACGATCATCATAACTATATTGTCCCTGGTATTCATGCAACGGAACCACTTCATTATCATTCAGAATATATTGAGTGATACCGTAGACACACACTGAGATGGATTTCTTACAAGAGATGCGCAATGGGTGCAGCGGTTCGTCAAACATTTTTAATTTACTTTATTAATTATTTTTTTAGTAACATAATTATCGGCATTTGACAACTTCTGTTGATTTTGATTTCACGAACTAGGTGATGGCATGGAACAAATCCTACAATTAAGTTCCGTTACATCTCGCGAGAACACACAAGCTACAGCGAGGAATATTAGGGCAATGTTATTCACGTACAATGAGGAGAGGCGGATTACAATAATGCCACCACCCCCAACCAGCACCTACATCAGCATCCATTGGGCTGCACGAGGATGACCCACCTGAGACGTTCAGTCGACCCAGAAGACCACTCAAGCTCATCCAGCTGATGATGCCGTCCCCTATCCCGTGGCCTATCATACACAGTCACAGTTTACGGTCCCCAGTAGCACGACAGATTTCATTCCAAGATTCAGCCAGCTTGCCAGCCAATTTTATGATGGATCCGCTTTTGCCTTCCATGAGAATCAACAGTCTTAGACTCTTGCTCAAAATATTTTCTCTACTCGATGAGCGTTTGATGATTCTCAGAGTTCCGATGGACATGATATGTCATCTGATTTCTCTCCTTTTTACCCAGGTCTTTCTACAGCAGGATATATACCGTCTCAGCATGGACTATCTTTCCATTTTGACAATGTACCCACATTACAGCCACGCTTCCCATCATAGGGTATGCCATCGTCATCTACACTTCCTACTCATCTAGAACCTCGATACAACACTAGACATGCCGAACGACGGAGACAACCCGATTGCGAAACAGGAGGCCACGTATGACTACATCATCGTCAATGATACTTTTGGGTTGTGAATTGTTATCTATTATTACACTGTTTATTTGCCGGATTTTTTTTTTCAGTTCATGGATTGTTATCTACTATTGCACTTTCTTTTAATCTGGATATTTCATCTTTATATATCTTACCAATTTATTTTATGCATTTTGCTTTTTATTTTTTTTTAGCAATTTTATCTATTATTTTATCTATATCTATTAATTATTCACATACTAAACAAATTAATTACATAAATTTTAAATTAATTATTAATAATTACGTTATAAAAAGGAGTTTTAAAAACAAAAAAACGATATATTTATAAAGTTGTATAAAAATAAATATTATTATAAATATAAAAAGTAAAAAAAGTAAAAAAAAAAAAAAAAAGATGTGCGGCTGCAGTAAATGTGTAAATATTTTGAAAAAACACGTAAATTCATAAAAAAAAATTTACCATATTTTTGAAAAAAGCCCTAACTTTGGCACTACTGAACATCAATTTCTTCAAAGAAACAATGATAAACTGCAACATAGAAAAACCAAAATCAAGACGGATTGTAGGGACTAGAGCAAACTGCAATGGCAATGATATCTGCTACAATGTGAGCTGCATTCAATCTCAAAAGTACATTATGCTCTGCAAACAAGTTTTCTATCCATTTAGTTGTCTTATTGGACAAAAAGCTATATTGCAGAGCCCATGAAGTCAACGTGACTTAGTAGGAAAAAGGCTTGATTTTTGCATTTATCAAAACTATTTTACTATGCCCATACATTGTGTTATTTTCATGATTGACCCAAAACTCAATTCCCATTTAAAATCCAGACTTTTTGTCCGTAATCTCCATTATGTCCGCTGAGTTATTTAGCACACCAAAAGAGTTCGAGTTGCCTAAGTTCAATCATTGATCTGACAAACAATATTTACATGCATGCCGTACACCCCTTCCTATCCGATAGATTCAGAATCTCTCATCAAATACTTAAGTTCCCTTAGAGGACTAGGGGTATAGAAAGTGAGACCTGCACTGTTATTCCCCAAGTATTAAGGCTTGTGGTTTGTAAAAAAGGTACAAATCAGATTTGTCACTGCGATTAACCAGATTTTGCCTAAACACCGGACTGAACCTGCAAAACCTCATTTCTTAGCCATCTCGTGCATATTATGCTATTCTGAACATCACATGTTACCCACAAGCGTCTCATGCATGTTATGTTTGAGTTTTACCAACAAGTATTTGTACCTGGTATCACCGTCATCGCCACATGGGTGTTCGGAGGCCATAGCCCAATCGAGAACGCAATGGTGTTGGTCCGCCACGTGTCGATTAAGAACGCAATGGTGCTGGTCCGCCCGGCTTGATTGAGGATCTTGAGCACGCTTGGACGTCTGGGCGCGGTCGTTGCCAATTCTGCATTCGTTTACTCCGGCAGCAAACCGAAGTGAAGACAGCGAGAGCTCGGGAAGAAACATCAAGGTCTTCGACTCTCCACCCAAATATGGCTGATTCAAACTTATGTTAGAATTAAACAATCTTTAATGTATCAATTCATAAGGATCTACGCAATATGACGGCTACTGGTCGAAAATTATACTTACGGTGTTTGGTATGCGCGGCCTCATAATGGAGTGGAAATCGAGAACGTGCTGATGTCAGATCCAATGTGACGGGCTGTCAATTGGAGTTGATACCGAGAGAATTCAGTTAATTAGTTAGTCTCATTTCCTAGAAAGGAATTGAAAATAACTGTAAACCACCATATTTTGATCGAATTTAACACACTTAACTATGAACGATTTCAGAAATCATCATACAAATGTCTCAACTAACTCGCTTCTATTGACATCTGACAAAACACATCAGATTCAACTCCATCCAAATGATTTTCAGCTACTGGCATGGATTGAACCGAGACAGAACAGAACACGCAAAAAGGCCGAGAAAGGTATGCTTTGCACCGTCACCTCGCCTCCTGTTTTGTCCCCTCCTCTGGCCCGTGATTCTTTTCGTCGAACAGCATGTGACTGTCTTTGTTTAGTCCACTTAAAAGTGACGGAGTTAAAGAAAGACTCAAGTGCATAGCAATTAAAAGTTTTAGGATTAAAAATGTATCATCATGACTAATTTTGAGGGCTTACCTTGCAATTGCCCATATGTAAAGGAAGTAACATATAAAGTGGTATGCGAACTTTTTATATTTGCACAAATGCTCTGTCAAGAGAGTTCAGGCTTTACCTCCTCTCTTACTGAACTTCCTGAGCTTACCAATAAATATAACCACAAGCAGGAAAACACAGCATGACATCCATGAGCCTAAAGAATGCGATCTGAAATTCTAGAAAATCAACACTATCACCATTGCCAGAGACTCCGGAAACATTCATCGAACTTGCAAAACTCGGAGATTTCTCATTTCCCACAGTACTAAATTGTACAGGGTATTTATAAGGAAATGCAATCGCCCTCGTAAACTGAGGGCAAAAAACAAAAATGACACTCGTAAACAAAGACAGTCACATGCTGTGGGACTCTTTTTCATGGTTTTTATTCGCAAAAAAGGAGAACAATAGCAGACTTGGAAGACTCGTAAAAATCAACAGCATACTGATCTTGGTTTAGGAAATCTTTGCAGTCACTTGGCTTAGAAGAGCAATCGATCTTTGCGTTGTTTGTTAGTTGGTCGCGATTGAACACCAATCGAACGAAATTGATCACGACAAGCAGCAAAACTACAACAGAACATGCAAAAACACGAAGTAAGGATGAAAAAGAGCATTCAGTTCTTTTAACTCTCTGCGGTTGTCGGAGAAAAGGCGTCGAGCTCGAGCGAGAGGGAAAGAGCGAGGCGGGAGAGCCGAGAGGCGTCAAACGAGGATTCGCGATTTGAAAGGGGGCGAGGCGTGACAATGAGCTGCTGATTTCGAGCCGCCGAGGCGTCTGCGAAAGAGGGCGAGGCCTGAGAGAGGGGGAAGAGGAGGGCTGGAAAGGAAGGAAAATGAAAAGAATACGATAGGGTTACGCTTAAATTTCATTTTTTTTTTTTTTAAAACGCAATCTTTCACCTCGCATCATCCTTTAAAATTTATAATTACAAGCGAAAAGGCATCATTTGATCGAGCTTATTGCGACGATCTTGTGGTTTATATGGAAAGCTCACAGTAATGTCATCTTCAGAAAGCAAAGACCGGATCCGAAGCTCGTAATTAGCAGAGTCACAGCCAGTTATGAAAATATGGGAACACAAGAAGAAAGAGGTACGAAGCGAAGACTCGCCTCAAAGATGGGAAACTTTCAGACTTCGGGACACTGAAGATCAACATCGACGGCCATAGTTTGTGTCTGTCGAGACCCAAACGGACGATTGGTAGATGATTTTGCATAGTTGGTGGACGCGTTAGTCTTTCTCTCTCCCAGATCTGAACTGATTGCAAAGTACTCGTGGAAAGCATTCTTGGTTTTGTTCAGTCACAATGAATGGCAAGTACAATCACTTGTTGACCAGCCCTAGGAGCTGCTGAGGAGGGTCTCGGGCCTTAACTCTGGCCCATTGTCAAGCATAAGAAATTCTTCTATGAAGTATCTCACAAGCCACAAGGGCCACTTCCGTCAGTTTCTGCCATAAAAACATGAACTTGGAGACAAATGGAGCGCTTGATTCGGCCTTGCCAAAACCTCATAAGCAAATGCAAATGGCGCTTTGACATATTTTTTTGGAGAGCTTTTGGAAAATGCAATTACATTTCCAAATACCTCTAGCTCGAGTCAGGTCCGGAGGTGTCTTTTCTGCATTTCTTGAATACAAATACAATTTTTTTCTTTGAACTTTGCTCTCACTCAACTTTCATAATTCCGAAAATGTCCCACCTCACACGACCTCATCAGGTTGCCAACGGCCCAGTCCGTTGCCAGCCACCAAGCATGAGGTCGGGCGACCCCAAGCCCAAGCGAGCTTTAGATAAAACTATAACAAATTACAATTCAATGAACACATGAACTCATTTCTCTATACTTGCAGGGTTTATATTTCAATGGATGTAGAATTTATATTCTATAAAGAACATCCTGAGCAGTGCAGTGGCTAATGCAGTAGTTTTAGGAAACATCAATCACGTGCCTAAAGAAATTTACTCCCAAAAAAAATTGTAAATTCTCCAGGCAATCCAAGTCAACTTATTGAAGAATGATTATGAGAAGAACAAAATGGTGGAGGAGAGACATCGGCCCCTTCACATATATTGAAGTTGGCCCAGAAATAAAAGTCTACAGCTAAGGGCTTATGTACCACACAATACACATATAATTGTGTTTACTCAGCAAAAGACAAGAACAAGCTCAACAAAAACTCTTAATTTCATGGTTATTGTAATTTATTCAAGTGACCGATTAAAAATATAAAACAAGGTGTTTAAGTCACTGGAAGCATAATATCACGGAATTAGTCCAAAACTTGTCGAGGATGAAAAACAAAAAGACCCTGGAAAGTGGGTCAGGATGGCAAATGTGCAATTCCTTGCAGATTCATATTTATTCTGGAGTATGGCTGGAGATGCAAATCAAGCCTAATCGCTGATTAGCCCTGAGACATGTTTGCATCGTGCTGTTGGATTATCTTGTCCTTCGAGGCAGGATTCATGATGTATGTGCTACCGTCAAGAGAATGGCTAGTCATGCTAATGTTAAGTGGGCTATTCAAGTATCACTAGTCGCATTCACGTCTATAAGAGACTCTCCCTTCACGTCATGCACGAGCTGTGCTGACTGAACTTATGTGACGATCTTCGCCGGCCCAATTCCAACCTCTCCCATTGTCGGCCGAAAGGAAGAACCTGTTCAACTATTGGGCATCATAACATGATCGCACGGCTTTTAATTTTGCCTTCTGTTGACACTAAATAATAATGAGTTACCGAAGTGGCTTTAGTATCACCATATCCCGAAAATCGGTAAATCGGGAACAGTAAGCTACTCTGAGAAGTTCGGTAAGTTATCTGAAACATACCGAAATGTCCAGAAGTCTAAACCCGATATTCAGGAAGTAAGAGAATAGGGTCATTGATTTTCAAAATTCGGTAAGATTCTGGACATACCGAAACTGTAAAGAGTTAGCAGTAAGAGGAGTGCGAAGTCGAAAGAAATCGCAGGATGGCCGAACTAGCCATGTCAGCAAGAAGTTACGAGCAAGTGTTGACACCAAATAATAATGAGTTACCGAAGTGGCTTTAGTATCACCATATCCCGAAAATCGGTAAATCGGGAACAGTAAGCTACTCTGAGAAGTTCGGTAAGTTATCTGAAACATACCGAAATGTCCAAAAGTCTAAACCCGATATTCGGGAAGTAAGAGAATAGGGTCATTGATTTTCAAAATTCGGTAAGATTCTGGACATACCGAAACTGTAAAGAGTTAGCAGTAAGAGGAGTGCGAAGTCGAAAGAAATCGCAGGATGGCCGAACTAGCCATGTCAGCAAGAAGTTACAAGCAAGAAATCCGGATAATGGGTGCGAACAGTTCATGGCAGTTATTGGAGAAGGTTCAAATTTGAAGCCATATTGACAGTTGAAGATCAAGTTTTTGCGAATAAAACGTGGGCAAATGGGAAGTTATTAAAGGCGCCAAGATTCAAAGTTTAAAAGCAAGAAAATAACCGACGGACGGTTATGGAAAGCTGAAGAATAACAAATACTCGAAAGAGAAGAGATGGAGACAGATCAACACACATCCAAAAGAACTCGAGTTTTTCTGCACTTTAACTTCCCAGTACTCTCCTTTCCAGCATTTAGAGTTTCTGTAATTCCAGTTTATTGTCAAGCTTTCTACTGCTTTCATAGGAGTATTGTGACGTAGCATGAACCTTTGTTGATCTCAAATCCATATTCGATCAATTGATTTCATACCCATTTCACTTCCATCTGTGTTAGCTCGTGTTCTCACTAAAATTTCCTTTCGAGAGTTGAGCCACAGAACCCCCTTAATAAAAATCGAAGACTGAATTTCGGTGAAAGATATTCCTTGTTGCAAAAACGAGCAAACATCTTTTTGGCACGCCTGGTGGGACCTGTGTGGTAAGATTAAGAGAAATGGTGAGAACCAGAGGTCAATCAGATGGAGTACCAATCGGTAATATCAACAACCCAGATGATGGAGCACGATCGGAGCATTCGGCAGCGAATGAGGACGTACCCCATCACAATGCTAACATTCCTCAGCAATTGAACGAAGAACAAATCCACGCGTTGGCACCCGACAACACTTTGGTAGCCACGATGAGGAGAATGTTTAAGGAGCAGCAGAATGAGCTCACTAACCATATGGTGCGTCATGTCACAGATGTGATAAAGCTTATGATGATTAACGCCATAAATGAGGTAATATCGCGTCCTAGTTCATCCTCTCAAGTTCCTCCCTTTTATGTAAATCCCCCTGGTACAATACCATTTCCACCAGTATCGGGACATCCCAATGTTGGGTATAATGGTAGTGGAGGATCGAATCTGCAACCTCCAGTAAGAATTATACCAAGGCCGGAGAATCCTACGACAGCGAACCTAGTGAATGGTGTGAGTGGTTACAATTTTCCTCAAACTGGCCCCACTGATACTAACGTGATCAATCCCATGGTCCCAAATATACCGCCAGTATGGAATATACCTCCACCAGTGCCTAATATGGATCATATGAGACCGCCTGCAGCTCAACCATACCCACATGTGGTGGAAAACCCTCTCTACAGGTCGCCACCCATTAACCTTAATATGGATCAACAAGGCATGAACAGACCTCAGCAAGTTGACCCTAGGGGGCAAGATCCTTGGTTGGGCCAGAAGAATTTAAGGCCATGGAATCCAGATAGAGCTGCAGAGTTGGTAATGCAACAATTAGGAGCAGAGAGAGGCACACCAAGACCTGTATACAAGAAGCCACATCCCGATTGGGTGGATAACATCCCATATCCAAGGGGTTTTAAAATGCCAGATTTCGCTGTATTTACAAGTGAGGAAGATCAGTCAACTGTGGAGCATGTAGGTCGTTTTTTAGCACAATGTGGATAGGCTGGAACAAATGAATATTTAAGGTTAATGTTATTCCCATTGTCGTTGTCAAAGACAGCATTTACTTGGTATACAAATTTACCAGCAAATTCTATTCAGACATGGGTTGAGATAGAGAGACGGTTCCATTCTCAGTTTTACCGAACGGTACCGGAGGTAACAGTAGCCGACTTGGCCAGAATGTACCAGTATGGCACTGAGACAATAGATCAATTTATTGCTCGTTTCAAGAAGTCCATGAATCGATGTTTGACTTCTCTCATCGAAAAGGAATTTACAGATTTGGCTTTTAATGGGTTGAAGTTCAATCTCAAGGAAAGATTTGAGGGGCAAGCTTTTGATGATCTCTTTCAATTAAATGCTCGGGTTTCTAAGTATGAGCACCTGCTGAAGGATAAGGATAAGAAGCCGACAAAGGATAATCGGCACACAATAGCATCGGTTGAAAGTACCGAATACGGTGACTTGACTGAAAAAGAGAATGAGATAGCGGTAGCAACTATGGTACTTGAAAAACCATATGTGTGCCCAGCTTTGAAACCAGCAAGGGTAAGAGACGTGTCCAAGTTTAAAGCCAAGGAAACGAGTAATTATTCCTTTGATATCTATAAGTTGGATGAGATATTTGACTTATTGCTGAAAGATGAAATGATTAAATTGGCTGAGGGACAGGTGATCCCGTCCAAGGAAGAAACTACGGATAAAAGGTATTGCAAATGGCATCATTCCAAGACTCATGATACGGTGAATTGTATTGTTTTTAGGAAGACAATTCAATAAGCGATTCGCCAAGGAAAGATCAAGTTTGCTGAAAACAAAGGCAAGGCTCCAATGGAGGTAGACACAGATCCTTTCCCGAAGATGATCAGTATGGTTAATGTGCATGAATCTACAAAATATGATAATAGACAACTGTGTACCCGTTGTCATCAAGAATTAAGTCATCATGATCGGGAAGTTCCCAAGTTTCAGTACATGAGGGGAACAAGAGGAAGATACAGATCGGGATCATTTGTCCGTCGGGAAAGTAGACCACAGATAAGATCTGAGATTGTAGTAACTGAAAATGTTTCGGCACAATCAAAAAGTCAAGAAGTTCAATCAAGGCGGTCAACACAAGTGCCTGAGAGGCGGGAATTCTGTCCCGATTCACCAAGACAAGTTCCTCTAACTCAAGAAGTTGAAACACAAGTTCACAAGGAGAAGGAAACCCCACGAAAACCTGAGAAGAAGAAGAGTTTATGGCAGCGATACAAAGAAGGGGATCCCAAAGTAGGATTGTTTGGAGAACCTAGTGGGAAATTTGATTATGAGGTGTACTATGGAGACACGAATGATTACTTACCCCCGTCATTGCCAGTTGAACCATCTGGTTGGGGAGATGAATTTGATGATCCACCACCATCAATTTCCCAGAAAGTTCAAAAGAAGAAGACAATTAAGGTTCCACACAATCCTCCTGAAGGAAAATGGTCCGTAACTAAACCGCCAGGGCAAGCATCTTACCGAACTGCAAAAAGATGTTTTCAGCGAATGAAAAGCAGACAGAGGGATTTCGAGAATCGTCGGGATAGAGGAATGCCATCGCAGATTCCTCCATTCAGATCTTTTAGTACGAGAAGAAATTGGGTTTCGAAAAGAAACCTTGATGATAAAGAACCTGTCAAACCATGAAAAAATTCTGTATATGATTCGGGAAGTAGCTCTTGCCACGAAGTGAAAAAAGGAAAAGAGGTTCAACAAGTCTCCCAAACAATTAACTTTGGGCAATTCCACGTAGCTCTTAATCTAAGTCATCAAGTCAAGATAGAACAAAAGAATCTGAATCTCAAGATGTCACAGGAAGATGGCAAGAGTTGCCGAGCTGGTCACTCCAAAATGCCAAAAGAGAATCGTTCACCAATGAGAATCAACATGGTTCATGCTAAGCTTCCAGCTGAATATGGAGCATGGTTAGTGGTAGAAGAAGAACTCGAGCATATCTCAGATAAGGAGATAGCAATGGCAGAATTCGAATTCTCTGATAGAGAAGTGATAAGGTTTGACAAAGTACCTTTAGATAAGGCTAGACATTTAAGGTCCTTGGTTATCTCAGGTAGAGTCAATGGTGAAGCCGTCGGTAAGATCTTTATAGATGCGGGAGCTACCTTGAATCTCATATCTTATAAGTACTTCAAAAAGTTGAGAAAAGGTGATGATGACATAATTCCGTCGAATGTTCAGCTGTCTGATTTCCTAGGAGAAGTTACCGAAGTCAAAGGGGCAGTTGTACTGGACTTAACCATAGGATCCAAGAAATCAATGACGACTTTTTTCGTGATAGAGTCTGATGGTTCATACAATTTTTTGCTGGGAAGAGATTGAATACACTCTAATCAATGTGTACCTTCGACTCTTCATCAAGTTCTAGCATTTTGGAATGGTGAAGGAATAGAGTACATTGAGGCTGATTCGGGATTTGCTTCAATAGGGTGGACCGATATTCATCAAAAGCATCAAGATTATTCACATGGAGGACATGTTATCGGAACACCGAAAGAAGATTCACGATCCTACGCTTATTGCCGCTTTGGGAATATGAAAACTGAATGGATTCCCAAGTCTAGCTTGGCATTAGAGGAGTTACATACTCTTTATGGAAAGCGAGCCCTTATTGCAAGAAGTTTGTGAAAGGTACTTCGCATACCTGGCGGAGATGACCCAGCAGAGTGCTGAAGTTTCAGATTGTATTGACGAATGGGAAGAGTCACCAATTAAGGAAGACAACAAGTCAACAGAAGCTCAAGACCCATTATTAGAAGTTGATATAGGAGAACCTGGGTGTTTTCGTCCAATATATGTGAATGCGTTTCTGCAAGGGGGCATGAAAGAAGATCTA
Source organism: Lenwebbia sp. NSW1173648 (assembly GCA_029784005.1). NCBI lineage: Eukaryota > Viridiplantae > Streptophyta > Magnoliopsida > Myrtales > Myrtaceae > Lenwebbia > Lenwebbia sp. NSW1173648. The sequence goes on along the minus strand of JARCGZ010000008.1, from coordinate 745,507 downwards.
ATCAACTTGATCAAAGAGTACAAAGATTGCTTCGCATGGGATTATCATGAAATGCCTGGTTTGTCAAGAGATATTGTAGAACATAGTCTTCCTATTAAGAAAGGATTTCGTCCACACAAGCAGTTAGCAAGAAGGTTTGCTCCAGACGTGGTTGACAAAGTCAAGGAAGAAATTGAAAGACTGCTGAAGGTAAAATTCATTGAGACAGCCAGGTATGTAGAGTGGCTTTCGAATATTGTTCCTATGAAGAAGAAGAATGGGAAATTGAGAGTCTGTATTGATTTTCGGGATCTTAATAATGCCACTCCAAAAGACGAGTATCAGATGCCGATGGCAGACATGTTAGTAGATTCAGCATCGGGAAATGAGATGTTATCTCTAATGGATAGTCATTCGGGTTACAACCAAATATTTATTGCTAAAGAAGATGTCCCGAAAATAGCGTTTAGATGTCCTGGTGCTATTGGGACTTTTCAATTGATAGTGATGCCTTTTGGGCTGAAAAATGCAGGAGCTACCTACCAGCGAGCAATGAATTTCATCTTTCATGATATGATTGGTAAATTCTTAGAAGTTTATATTGATGATGTTGTGATTAAATCAAATCAGGGAGAGCATTTGGATTATCTTGAGCAAGCTTTTATTAGGATGAGGAAATACAAATTGAAGATGAATCCAGCTAAATGTGCCTTTGGAGTGCGAGCAGGGAATTTCTTGAGATTCCTAGTTAATCAAAGGGGAATTGAGATTGACAAGAATAAGGCAAGGCTATCATAGAGCTTCCTCATCCTACATCAAAGAAGCAGTTGCAGATGGTACTCGGGAAAATTAATTTTCTCAGAAGATTCATTGCCAATTTATCTGGGAAGATAGAACCAATGACACAGCTCTTGCGTCTTAAAAATCAGGAGGAGTTTATATGGGGAGATAAACAGCAAAAAGCGTTTGATGCAGTCAAAGTTTATCTAACAAATCCTCCTGTATTGATGCCGCCAAAAGCAGGCAGGCCACTAACGTGTACTTGTCTACTACTGATTCAACTATCGGGAGTATGCTGGCACAAGAGAATGAAAATGGAAAAGAACAAGCGGTATATTATTTAAGTAGAACATTGATTGATGTTGAAAAAAGATATATCGCAATCGAAAAATTATGTCTATCTGTGTACTTCTCTTGTATGAAGTTAAGACATTATTTATTGCCAGCTACAGTGCATGTACTCGGTAAGACTGATGTGATAAAATATATGTTGTCAAGGCCTGTTATAAAAGGGCGTATAGCCAAGTGGGCATTTATCTTGTCTGAATTTGATTTGGCATACGTACCAATAAAAGCAGTTAAAGGTCAAGCCGTTGCTGACTTTCTTACCGAATACCCATGCTTGCAAATGGAAGAAAATGAACAGAATTTTAGTCAAGTTATACCATGGACTATGTATTTTGATGGATCATGTGCTAAGAGTATGGCTGGAAGAGATCAAAAGCTGAGGAGACAAACTCAGAAGTATGTAATATTGGGAGAAGAGTTATACCAAAAATCTTCAGATGGGCTACTATTGAGATGTCTTGATAAGGACAATGCGAAACTGGTTATGGCAGAAGCACATGAAGGCATATGTGGAGCACATCAAGCTGGAATTAAGATGAGATGGCTTCTGAAAAGGTACGGATATTTTTTGCCAACAATGATGCAGAATTGCATTGAATATGCCAAAGCATGCATTTCATGTCAAAAGCATGGACTTTTGCAACACGCACCTGCTGTAGAGCTTCATTCTATTATAAAGCCATGGCCATTTCGAGGATGGGCAATGGATATAATAGGTAGGATTTATCCACCTTCTTCTCATAAGCATAGTTTCATTATGTTGGCTACGGACTACTTTACGAAATGGGTAAAGGCAATTCCATACAAGAGTATTAGTCAGAAGACGGTGATCAAATTTATTGAGGAGAATATAATTCACCGATTTGGTTTACCGGAGTTAATCACTGCGGATCAAGGGACGGTGTTTACTGGAAATGAAGTTATGGAATTTGTGCAATCAAGAGGAATTAAGATGCTACATTCTACACCATATTATCCTCAAGCAAATGGGCAAGCCGAAGCTACTAATAAGGTCGTGATTGGATTGATTAAGAAGCATTTGGAAGAAAATCCAAGAGAATGGGATAACTTGCTATCGGTAGTGTTGTGGGCATACCGAACATCACGAAGATCAAGTACAGGCGTCAGTCCATATATGTTGACCTATGGACAAGAGGCAGTTCTACCGATGGAGATAACCGTTCAATCATTACGAGTCCAATTGCAAAGTAAAATGTTGCCAGAAGATTACAGAGATTGGATGCATACAAATTTGGATGAATTAAATGAAGTCAGAGCAGCCGCTTTGGATCAGTTGGTCGCACAAAAGAAAAGAGTAGCCAAAGCTTTTAACAATAAGGTTAGGATCAAGCAATTTGCTGTCAGGGACTTAGTATGGAAAGCAATTTTGCCATTTAATCTCAAAGATAGAGAATTCAGTAAGTGGTCATCAAACTGGGAAGACCCATATCTAGTTACCGAAATGTTCAATGGAAATGCATACAGATTGATGGATGTCAATGGAAAAGAACTATCTCGTTCTATAAATGGGAAATTCTTGAAGAAATATTATCCATCAATCTGAGAAAGACAAGGAAATTAATTTATTCATCAAAAGCGGAAATACATTCTGATCTTGATTACAAAGGTCTTCAGATCTTTAGCAAGTTTGAGATTCTGGGTTACAAGTTTGGAATGTAATGCAAGATCATAGTGGAGTTCAGATTGCTGCTCTTTGAGATGTTCTGTGCGACGAGAATGGAAGCGGACAGCTTCAAGCTTTTCCCAGGTTTCCTGTAACAATCGTCTGTACCTGTTTGAAGAAACTTCGACCATGGACTTGACACGGGAAATTTCATCTCTAATTATCCTGCGTTCCGCACGGTTATGATTGGAAAAGAAATTGAAAAGCCGACGTGTCATCTCAACATCTTCTTTGGCATGGAGGCAAGAATCTCTAAACTTGTGATAGCGCTCTAGGGCATTTGAGGCGAGAAAAGAGGAAGCTTGAGCCTTGGGAGCCATGGTGTTTGGTCAAGTGCAGGAAAAGGCACGAAGAAACGAAGAAGTGAAAGGGCAAGACAATAACGAAGAGGATGAGTTTCTGGAAAAAGCACGTCTGAAGGCGAGAGATCAGATTGTGTGGGGACATCTGATATATATACTAAGTTGATACGAGGAGGAGTTGAAAAGGCAAGCGCGCGAAACGAGGCAGCAAAATGGCGCTGGAAGCAAAAAGTAAGTGTCTTGTCATCTTTGGCATTTAAAAGAATTAAAATTCTTTTAATTCTTTTAAAAGGGGGCATCTGTTGACACCAAATAATAATGAGTTACCGAAGTGGCTTTAGTATCACCATATCCCGAAAATCGGTAAATCGGGAACAGTAAGCTACTCTGAGAAGTTCGGTAAGTTATCTGAAACATACCGAAATGTCCAGAAGTCTAAACCCGATATTCGGGAAGTAAGAGAATATGGTCATTGATTTTCAAAATTCGGTAAGATTCTGGACATACCGAAACTGTAAAGAGTTAGCAGTAAGAGGAGTGCGAAGTCGAAAGAAATCGCAGGATGGCCGAACTAGCCATGTCAGCAAGAAGTTACGAGCAAGAAATCCGGATAATGGGTGCGAACAGTTCACGGCAGTTATTGGAGAAGGTTCAAATTTGAAGCCATATTGACAATTGAAGATCAAGTTTTTGCGGATAAAACGTGGGCACATGGGAAGTTATTAAAGGCGCCAAGATTCAAAGTTTAAAAGCAAGAAAATAACCGACGGACGGTTATAGAAAGCTGAAGAATAACAAATACTCGAAAGAGAAGAGATGGAGACAGATCAACACACATCCAAAAGAACTCGAGTTTTTCTGCACTTTAACTTCCCAGTACTCTCATTTCCAGCATTTAGAGTTTCTGTAATTTCAGTTTATTGTCAAGCTTTCTACTGCTTTCATAGGAGTATTGTAACGTAGCCTGAACTTTTGTTGATCTCAAATCCATATTCGATCAATTGATTTCCTACCCATTTCACTTTCATCTGTGTTAGTTCGTGTTCTCACTAAAATTTCCTTTCGAGAGTTGAGCCACAGAACCCCCTTAATAAAAACCGAAGACTGAATTTCGGTGAAAGATATTCCTTGTTGCAAAAACGAGCGAACACCTTCCTTGACCATGCAAAAGAGAGTCTCTGGCGATGTATTAACCGAGGCCGTGAGATCGCTATGGTATATGTTAAGGCCGCTCTAAATTACTTAACTCACTTTTCTCTTGCTTTTTGAGAGGAAACCTTTGAAAACTCTTTAAACCAAGGCCGTTTTGCTTCCTTCAATACATGCCTGATAGTCTTAAGCTGCATGCGGTGGATTTTCCGTTTTTCAGGAGTCTTCTGGATAATTTTAGCGTGATTCTGTGTTCCCCAGCATAAGAAATTCTTCTATTAAGTATCTCACAAGCCACAAGGGCTACTTCCATCAGTTTCTGACATAAAAACATGAACTTGGAGACAATGTGGTCCATCAAGTTTCATTGTTGATTTTCCTCCTTCATATTCTTAGATAGTATTGATACATATGTCACATGCAAGCAAACAGAGCAACTTCAACCGAGTTGTTCCATCTCTTGCCAGCTTCCAAATCTTGGAGAAGGCCTTGAAAGATTAGACCCACTTCTCGACTCCAACTACTATCCTCCTTTCGGGGCCAAAGAGAGACGAGAGAAGCTTCCCCCTCATCCTGTATTGTTGGATGAAGTGGGAAAGCACCGGACCGCATTTCAAGAATCAAGCACGGGATTAAAATTTCCCATCAAAAACTTAATCTATGTCGTGTTCCAAGTGCTGTCAAGGGAGACCTTGATGAAGTCTCTCCTTGTGCCTCGACTGTTCGAGCTTTGCAGCGACTTCAGCCACCACAAGTTTTGTGAGGAACAACCCCGCCACTAAAGCCGCAGACATCAGCATTGTGAAAACAGCACTCCAGCTCTTAGCGGATATATAACCTGTCAACAGAGGTCCAATTGCAGCTCCAACAGAGCCTGTCCCATCTATGATGGCGGTAACGGTCGCCAGCGCCTTTGATTTCCCTTTTAAAGAGCTGTGGGTTCCCAAGTCGGCCGAGACCGCTGTTGTTATGAGAGCGTAGGGTCCGTTCACAAACATACCAGTGCTGAACATGAGAGCCATGTTTATGGTCAACGAGAGGTGGCCGTAGCTTCTATAGAAGAAGAGAGCAGGGATGGCACAGTACATGAAACTTGCAGCTGTTATTGCCCTGGCATTGAGGTGGTCAGAAATGTGGCCTGCTAGAATTCCGCCCACGATCCCTCCAATGTCGAACAATGTAGACAGATTTCCAGCAGCCCCACTGGATAAATACTTGCCATCTATAGCTGCAAGGAGGAAGGATTATGTAAGCGCCGAGCACAGATAGCGGTGAACCTGTTAATAGATCTTTAACGAACCATAAGAAAAAGGGGTAAAGAAGAACCTAACAATGCAGTCTCTCTTGAGGCAAAATGCAGTATTGTGTATTTGATGATGTTCATGGTAATTGAATTTAAACACAAGTATACATTCAATGATCGTCACCATAGTGGAAAAGAAAGTAGAAACAGCGATAATGAGGTATGAGTAAGTGCACCTGTATGGCTAAGGTAAAAAGGAAGCCAATAGAGGAAAGTGTAAGCAACCAATTTGGCGAAGAAGAGGCAAAATGCAAAAGGCGCCACTCCTGGAATCCTCCATGCTTCCATGAACCCTACAGCTTTTTCCTCTTCATCTGACTCTGATCTCAACAGAGGTTCCTTCACGCTCTCGCCATTTTTCCTAGGCGAATGCAACTCGTCTATGTCTCTCTCAGCTCCAACAGATTCAGGACTGACTGGCAGAAACAAGAAAACGACCAAACCGATAAATGCAATCACAAGACCAGGCACAACAAACGACCAGCCCCACCCATAGCTCAGCAGAGCAGATGCGATCAAAGAACCCAAAATGTTGCCAAGAGAAGTGTGAGCATTCCATATGCCCATGATCAGCCCTCTGTTGCTCTTGCCAAACCAGTTACCAACCACAGCAACAACCGAAGGCCAACCTGTTGACTGGAACAGACCAGCGAGCACTTGCATGATTAAGAAGAAATAAAAGCTATGAATATTAGCCCAGTATCCTGCACCGAATAGCGATGTGAACAGACCGGTTCCAATCATTCCAACCGTTAGGAATGTTCTCAAATTCATTCGATCGCCCAAGTGCCCTGAGAAGTACATTCCAATAGCATAGACAGCGAGGAAAGCAACATCAAGCTGACCGAGCAATGCAGTGCCATCCAATCCATTAAACGGAGCCCAGCCATTTCCTAGCGTCCATGATAATGTTGTGCTTGCAGGCGGGTTAAAGAGGTAACTGGCCTTCCATGGAACAAGTTTCAATCCCACCTCAGGTGAATTGGGATCAAGGGCGCTTTTCACAACACTAGTGGTTTTCCGAGCGGCATGGTAGCTCGTGTACGCGAGGAACGTAACGACCAAGACGATGGCTTGGTGACTTCGAAAGGGAAGACTACCCTTCTTTATGTGCTCTACAAAACGAATCCCGAGTGGCTTGGTAGGATTGCAATCAGGGACTGGTTCTGGAAGTGATCCCATGTGGATTTCACTCTCACAAAGACGAAGGAAGAAATCACTTCCCGTTACAAACCAGATACAGGAGCTGAAATTAGGTGAAAAGCAGGAAAAAGAACTCATCAGAAACCCCGTGGAATTATTATCGAAACAGAGCAAGGTTTCAATTTCAATGGGCAAGAAACAAGCACAAGATTAAAGAAATCCACGATATACTGTGGGATTCGAGCAAAGTCCTTCCATTTCCTGCTAACCTCCGACTTCATTAGTGCTCACGAGTTCATTCAATTTCACAATCCTCGTAGACCTTAGTTCAAGGTAAATTCTCGAAGCTCGAGGGCATCTTCGAATTCAATTTGGTCTACAAGAGTCGACCGTATGAAGAAACTTGGATACTCAACTAGTCCAAATGTTTCAAGGAAAACACAACTAATTACACGATCTAAAGATGAAGTTGTGGCATTTCCTATAGACAGAACAGATCATCCCCCAATTCCAGGAATACACAGACTGTCCGAACGTTAATTGAAGTTACTTAAAAGCACCCACGACTCTTCCTCCAACACAAGGTCAACCATACCACGTCCAGAAGAACACGCTAATATGTCTAAACCAAAAATGGAAGTAAAACACGCAAAATACGGTCAAGAAGAAAACCCAACGAAAGGTAGAAAACAGCAAATTGAATACCTGCTCTTCCTCCGTCGCGCGCAGTCAATTACCGCCTCTCGCAAGAAGAAGCGATCGAATCTCTCTCGAGAAAGCTAAGAGTTTCGAATCTGCACCGAGTCTTGGAGCTCTTTCGCGGTTGCTTGAACCGAACGAAAGAGGAAAGCTGAGAGAGCTTGAAGCTTTTGAAGAAGCAGCGGGAGGGAGTCCTTTTTAAGCTGGTGGGCGAACACCGGACGACGACGACGACGACATCCTAACGGCTCCCGGCGAAATACCCCTTTTGCCCCCTCTCCCGCTTCTTCAATTTCACACCCCCCCCTTCGGAGAACTCGAATGACATTACAGGGATGCCCTTCACCGGAGAGACTGATGTGGATTTGCCGATTTGGCGAAAAATTACGCTTTTGGATCGCTTTCTGAAGGGGCAAACTCAGGCGTGCACACCAGCAATGATTGTTGTGATCAATCTCCTGTTTCGTATGGTGGCTAACGAGGAGTTAATCTGAGAATCTCACGCATGGTGAAAAAAAAAAGGCATATCCACCGTGCCTAAAGAATATTCCATATTTGAGTGGTAATTCATAAGATAGATGTAACTACATAAACCTCTTCCTAACAAACGGCTAATGAAAACGATCACCGGCCTCATTCACGTTGAATTCAATTGACCAACATGACCGAAGCGGACGCCGATTCCAATCCTTATCTTGCCTTGATAATCAGCTCGAAGATTTGAAGTATATCATTAAACTGAATATGCAATTTTAAGCGGATGATTTACTTTCTCCGCCAAAAGCGAAGTACGAAACAAGTCATAGATTTTTCCACCACCAAATCACGAGGCAATCATACGGTTCATACCACGCCATGCTCCATTTATAATTGAGGACTTTGTAGTTTGTACGGGCCGCAAAATTCTTAGCACGTGATCTTATTTGCATGATCCGTGGATCGGTTTTCCTCTTTTATTTTTCTTTCTTCGGAAAACAATGAAACGGCCGTTTGCCACGTTAGAGTGCGCGCAGCCCACCGTAATTCACCTATAAGGACAGACTTTGCCGCGAAGTGTTCAACTTCACAGAAATCCAGAGCGAAATTTCTTTTATAAACTATATATATATATATTGGGAAGATGACTGGGTATATTTAGATATTTGAATATGCTTCAAGGCCATTCAACTAAAATCTGACCAAAAAAAAATTTGAAATAAAAATGGTTAGACAAAAGGGGCAATTTCGACCCAAAATCTCCCAAACTTCGAGCAAAAAGTAATGGACCTCCCAATTTCCGCCGGACCCCATGGCCTTAAGGGTAATTTCGCTAGCCGGCTCCACTTGAGAGATGCAGAAGCATATTCGAATATCCATTGTGGAGGATTCCCCTACGCCCCAGTTGCCCCAAAACTTAGACTCGCATCCTTCCAAGCACGTGGCCCCCCCACCGTCCGCACCGGCGAACAGTCCCGCGACACGTGGCGACCAAGTTCTCGGATCCGTGCTAATTGCGAGTCGGCATCGGATCCTGGCTTTGCTGTCTTTAATGATCGACCGAGACCGTCTATAGAGAGAACTTTTGGAGCATTTTTTGACTCGGAACAATTTTTCATTGGTCCAGATTTAAAGATGTCTATGGGGCTTGGTCCCCTGTGAAGGCGCATTGGCCCCATGAAACCCCGACTTTAATACGTGTGGTGAAGCTGCTCATGATAGCGAACCCGTTCAGCCTCACAAGTCTACAAAGCAAGCAATAGATACGTGTAAACACAAGACAACCGCAGTCTTAACCATAAGGATGTATTCTCTCTCTATCTCTCTCTCCTTTGTTTGGCTGACGTAAGGATACGTGTAAATCAATGAAGTATTTTGACTACACGAACGGAGCTTGCAGCGAACCTCTCTATACTTCTCGAAATCACGAAATTGTTGGATGACAGAGGATTGAGAATGGATGATGGGCATATAAGTTGAATTCTATTCTAATCTTAATGCTCGATTTATGTGACGAATAGAGATTTGGATGGGCCACGTCGCTATCGGCATTAATCACTACGCGGACAACAGGGAGCGGACCACATGTCAGCGATGAAACCAGCGGCCACATAACCATCACCTATGGGCCATGGGCCATGGGCCATGGCATGGGATATTGCATGTGGTGAGCGATTAAAAGTCTTGACTTTTTGAATCAGACAGGGTCGGTTTCTTGTGTCCACCCTGGAATCGGACGAGACCCAGACCAACCGGTCCCGAAAACCGACAGTGTTCTTTTTTTAACGTTTAATTTTCTTTCTAAAAAATTACTAAATATATCGAAAGCTACTTTATTGCATAATGAAATTACTAATCGCGAGAAAGTTACCAGTAAAAAAGGAGATTACTCTCACAAATAATTTGTACTTTTTGCCCTTGCTGAATAAAAATAATTACATACTCTTGACCGGTTTAGACAGTTCGGTCCAGTTCCTCTCTAAGGCATATTCAGTCAGATTCGATTTTGAGTTCGATGGAAACCGTTGCACACCCCTACTTAAGCGTAACATGATGTCCATGAGTAACCGAATCCCACGCTAACCCACAAAATTTCCCTAACCACAGTCGGACATATTTCCACGAAAACAAACTTGGTTGCACTAGGACCCCGATGTTGTTAAGCTTCACCTGATGGGCCTAATCCACCAAAAAGTTTCGCAGGCCCAGTACTAACCGAGTCAGCCCAACTCTACTTGACATCCGCATGGAGGAGGTCGACCCTGTCTTCGTCCTTCACTCTGGGGACGACGACCTTGACGACGCCCTCCTTCATCTCCGCCTTGATCTGACCCAACTCGAATCGTACCGAGCCCACCACTCTCTGCCGACCCTTCTTCTTCAACATCACAAGCACCTTTGCCTTTGAGGACAACAGTGTTGCGCTCGACGCTGACTTTCACGTCTTCCTTGTCTTCCTTGTGCAGCCCCGGCATGTCGAACCTCGGGCGAGGCCCTTCGTCGGTCTCTCTGGCGTCCCATCAGTAAGTTCGCATTCACCATCGCGAGTAATGATATTGCCCTTAAAAGTTGATGTGGGCACATGTCCAGAGTTTGTGATTAATATAAAGATTCGCAACTTTTGTGCTACGTCAATTCTGTCCAGATTAGGGATTATTTAGGGGTAAGTCTATGGCCCCTCGTGGCCTCACAGATCTTCATAATTTGATCGAAAAATTAAAAGTGACGATTTTTCAAACTGAAATTTATTGAACGGCTGAAATTTATTATATTACAATCCAATGATGAAAAAACATAAGAGCACCGTGCCTCGTGGGAGCATAGCTCGACCTGTCATTTAGATTGGGCTTGCTTGATGTTAAGATTTGATTGATTGTTGAGTATAACCAAGAAGAGAGAATGACTTGACAAATGGAGATTAGAATAGAAAAAAAAGAGAGGATAAAAAGTGTTCATAACTTCTCTGAGATAAAGTTAAGCATAAAATTGCCAATATCTTAAAATCAATGATAAAAGTAGAGAAAAATAATTACTTCAAGTATCAATTTCGTTGGTTTGCGTCGTTTACCAAAAAACCAGTTAGTGATGTGGGGTTAGACTTGATCACGAACGGGTTCAGTAGCTCGCAAATCCATCTAAGCTCGGCCTAAAAGCCACGAGGACTAAAGGCATTTTGTGCCACTTTGCTTGATTGAATGCAAGCCTGCATCCCACGGCCCACAAACTCATTAGACATTTTTAAGGATAATGAGACAAATGGTATATGAATTTTGGCCAAATCTATGATATGGTCCCGAACTTTAAATCAATGTGTAATGTTGTCACTGAATTTTTAATTTATTTAACGTAATCCCTGAAATTTTGGGACATGTTCAATTTAGTCAATATATAGTATGAAAATGTTCAATCTTATTCTTTATTAATTCAAATTTAAGAACAACACTGAACATTTGGATACCATTGGCCGGCGATGACAACCCCAATAATGGTACGGCTGAATCTCGGACGACCTGTCTTGTCTCGGTGCTTTGCGGTCGGGAGCCCAATTGACCAAATTGGTCCAAAATCGTACACAATTGATGTAAAGGGGCAAACCAACGGCTAATCCCAACTACAACACGCACGTTTTGAGTCCTGATTTGGACCAAAAGGCGACGGCTCAAGCGAGGTGCAAATTGGTGACTAAAACAGGGGATGGAGGGCGGAGAACATCACCGACACAAACAGGACCAAACCGAGCCAAGGAATCGGCATATATTCTCTTACGAGGAATCATCTATATTAGAGAGCATGTCTCTACTTGATTTTACCCAAATTAGGCACTTTGACCGAACATAACTTTTTCATGCGAGGTTCCATTAACTCGATTATTGCACCAATGAAAAGACCATGACTCGATTATTCAAATAACGCAGTACTGCTTGTAAAACAAAGTTTCTGAATGAGAATATTATATATCAATTATGATATTTCTTAAAGAACTCTCAAGGAAACAATTGAAAAAGAATGATGTATATATCTGGAAAATGGTAGTTCTAATATTGAACAGAAAACATTGAATATATATTACAGCGAAACTTATGTGTGAACGATACAACCTTTTAAATTTTAGCAAGTTATGTTCGAGCAGAAAATAAAAGAGTGCATAATAACCATTAGGCAGAAAATAAAATTTTGAATAATAAAATAATAACCGTAACTCTTTCGTGAACGGTCACATTATTTCAATAGGATAGATTTAAATTTTAACTAATTAAACATAATAAATAATCACACTGTTTCACGTGCACCCGTACGCGGCTATGGTTAATGTCGGTACATGTCCAAAATTTGTGATTGTCCACAAAGATTCGCAACTTCTATTTTACGTCAATTATGTCCAGATAAGAGATTACTTAGGGGTGAGTCTTTGGTCCCTCATGGCCACCGTGCCTACACGAATTTTCACTATTTGATAGAAAAATTAAAGCATTAATATCACGAAAAATATCAAACTGATACACCTGCGATAAATTTATCAAAAGCTGTTTTTTTTGACAAAAAAAATCCCAAATTTGTTACCCCAAAATTATTTTTTTGATCACAAAAAATCCTAAACTTGTATACGTGTGACAAATTTATCCCAAACTAATTTTTTGACCACAAAAAATCCCAAAACGGTACACTTGTGACAAATTTACTCTCCGTTTATTTTCGCTAAATTTTACTCTCAAATTGCTGAGTTAGATAACACATGACAGTTGGCAGGTGTACAAATTTGGGGTTTTTACCCTTTACTTATCACATGTGTATCCATTTGAGATTTTGCGTGGTATTAACTCAATTTAACGAAAATTGAGAAAAATAAATTTGTCACATGTGTGCCAGTTTGAGATTTTTGGTGTTCAAAAAATTAGTTTGGGTAAATGTCGCGACCCGACCTCGAAAATCAATCGGGCTAATGGATTACAAGCATCCAGAGCGGGCTTAGCTTGGGCCCTCCCAGGCCCATACTAAATCGCGGCGGGAATACGAGTTCGAGTGTACATGCAAAAGAAGTCGCTACCGGTCTTTGGAGAAGGTAGACCGAAAACCTTATCGAGCGGTCTGGAGATGCCGTTCGATTCTATACAACCAGAAATTAAGGGTCCGTGGACTTGGTTACGCCGGTGTTTCCACCGACGCCCTTTCAGTACCGGAATTGGATGTTTCTCTAAAGTGCTCGTGCAAGTGTGAGTCTATCCTATCAATCGTAATCAATGCATATAATGTGCGCAATCAAGGAGTTAATGACGCGCGAATAAAATGCATCAAATCAAGCATGACATCCCTAGAAGCTCAGAGAATGGTGTGATTAAAGCTTTGAACAATTTTGGGACAATTCCCCCAAAGGGGAAAAAATTGTCATTTTCAGTTACCTAAAGGTAAAAACTAGGAAAATAAGGTCAAACTAGCCATTTTCTATTTTTTGTGATTTTCTAGAATTTTTCTGAAGTTTTTGTTTTGTTTTGTTTTTTCTTTTTTAAAATATTTTTTATTTTTTATTCCAGAATTTTTATATTCCGGATAAAAAGTGATCTGGATCGGGCCAAATGACCCGACCCGCTCGAGTGTTACCCGGCCCAGGTTGGTCTAAGACAAAGGTTGGCTTCTGTGTTTGGGCCCATACTTTATATTTTTTTTCTCACTCTTTCTTTTCTATTGGACTGAACCCTAAAATTGAAAATCGGCCCAAGACAAAAAAGACCCCTCAGCCACAAAACCTAAAGAGGTCCACGAGAAAACCCACCAGCCACAAAACCTAAAGAGCCTCCCATAATCTTTTCATTGTCCATTTTTTTTTTTATTTCTTGTTTTCTATTCTCCTTTTTTTTATTATTATTTTTCGGTCGTCCCCTCCACGACATGCTCACAGAGTCTTCTTCCCCAAAGGGATTAAAGTAAGGACTCCTTCGGTGGCTTTCGCAGACGATAACCACGACCCGCACGGACCACCATCTCGGACCGTTGTCAGCCCTCCGACGTCCACCACCTACAATCACTGACACCAATTGGTCCCCGTCCCCGATCATTTCGGCCACCGCCATACCACACCGACAACCACACGAAAAAGGACGAGATTCGAGCGAAGTACCGTCGGACGACCGCGGCTCAAATCAAGGCATAAAATGGGCAAGCGGACGAGTAAGAACTACTCCACGGACAGGTCGAAACATGATTCATGGGATAAACATGATCAAAGCTAAACGGATTCGACTGGTTTGTGCTATAGAAAAAAGAATATCCGAGCCTGAGTAAAACTGACCTTTCGGAGCGGCGCCCGTGGTGGCGAAGGCGTCGGTGATGGTGTGGTTATCAGGGCTGTCAAAAAGGCCCGCGCCGGCCTGGCCCGGCCTGGCTCGAAAATTTAGGAAATATTTGGGCCGGGCATTGATACTGTTTCAATAAGGGCCGGTACCAACCAGGTGTCAATGGGTCGGTACTGTTTCAGAGGCACCTGCGGACACTGCAAACAGAGCCGAAGACGTCTGGGCTTCTTTTTCCCGCTCTTCCCTTCAATTGGGATTAGTGATGGCCCATCACTGATGGTGATGGGCGTGAATGCTGTCCCACTCCCAACCAGTACCACTTCTGGAAAATCAAACAAATTTAAAAAATGATAAGAAAATACAAAAAATTATTAAAATGAGTTCTCGGAGAAAAATCAAATCCAATTTTCCATACCAAACAACGAAAAACATTTTCCGGGTCTTTTTCCCATTTTAGCCAAATACCGAAAAATATTATCATTTTTTTAGAAAATAACTTTCCAAAAAACTAGCATTTCCCGCGAAACAAGCAGAGGCTTAATGCGGAAAGATACTTAGCAGGTTTCTCTGAACCTGGATGAGTAGTTGTCGTTCCTATTACTACTAGTTCACTCATATTACTACATAACATCAATAAATACGTTGCCTTGGATACAATATTATTATATTTCGAGACATGAATTACATCACATACAATAACGGACAAGACCACAACAGCAATTACGTGCATTTGCCAATACGTTGCTTCAAAACGTGTTTCGTTGGATTTTTCTGGTTATCATAGCCGGTAATCAGATTTATGCTATTTTCTTCTTCTTTTTGTCGAAAGATTTATGCTAATTGGGGCTTTGGAAAGTGGGAAAAAATATATTACACAAGTTCAGGTTGATCCTTCGTGAAATCGAGCGTTTTTCATTGATATCGAATTATATGATGGAGATGATAGAAATATTGAATTCTTGAAATCTATGGGATTTTAGAGCTTGATCCCCCCAAAAAAAGGCCGACCCGACATGACCCGGCCCGAATATATTGGACGTATATCATTCGGTTATCAGGCCGGCCCGGCCCAGGCTGAGCTTAGCGCTATTTGGTTTTGGGTCGGGTCGGGCCTATATGAGACCCGTTCCATTGACACCCCTAGTGGTTATAGCTTTGGACCTCGGCTAAGCCTCCCCGTGCGTTTGTAGCTCCTGGATTCGTTTTCTTTCTCACGTTTTGTAGTAAAAGTGGCCACCGATGGACCCCCTTTTAACTCTCTGTAAGCTTTTCCTTTGCAAATGGAGTTCTTCCCTCAGTGCCCGAAAGAAAAACCTCCAAACCCCAGACTTTTTTTTTTTTTTTGCACTACCACCGCTAGAACTGCTGAAACCGAAGCCTCCCCCCCGCCCCCTCTTTCTTTTTTCTTTGCCTTCTCAAGCTCTCTGTCTGTGTTTTTTCTCTCTGACGTTTGCTCTTCCTTTCCTCTTTTTTTTTTTTTTTTTTGCTTCCAGAACCCCCTCCTGTTCCATGAGATAAACACCCTGCACCTCCAGCTTGCATTAGGCTACAAAAGAGGAGTTCTGAGGGCTCGTGAAAGGGGGAAGCTCTTGGGAGTTTTACCACCTAAGGAGCGAATTTAGGCTCACCCAGTAACAGAGTACTTATGGGAAATTTTAGAACAGGAAAGGGTGAACCATGCTTGGGGTTTGCGGTGAGAATAGTCGGGTCCCATGGCAGTATGTGCGACTCCGGGAGACGATTTTCCCATATGACATGAGTCGATACGCCTCGGATAGCTTCGACGGTTGGGCCGGGCACTGTGGCGGTTTGAGCCGACGTTCCATAGGCAAATATAGTTGTTGCGGGTAAATCACGGTGAAATTTCTGTTCATAGATAGAAAGTAAAAGTTAGGTGAACGTCAATAAAGAAAGCACGAGATAATACATTGGAAGGCCTTAAGTTTAGTATGTTAATTGGATTGTCAATGAAGCTTATGTGGATGTTTAAAAGGAAGAGAAACTTAGTACATACCCATTTGGTCTCGTACATGTCGATAGTGAGGGCTCTACTCATCTCACACTAGTCAGCCCATGTTATACTAATTAAGAATATTTATACCTTTCATTTATTAGACCAATATCGTAAAATGGTAAATTATAATATCAATTTAACGGATAAAAAGGTAAATTTATTACATGCACCGACACTCTCCGGGAGCCTCCGTGTCGTGTTGTGTCGTGTCCGACACTCTTCGACATGCGATTGACACATGGTCAGTGCTCCAGACACACTAGCAACACACGAGTCCAGCATCCCAACATGCCATTTCTACATGAACGGGGTCAATTTTAAAATTTTTTGATAAATTAAGGGTCAAAATGTGAATTTTTCAAATATATATATATATATATATATAAGTCATATATCTAGCCATCTCAAAATTAATATACCCAGCCAGCCCGGGAAAAAAACTTATCGTGAATCCCTAACATAAAAGAAGAAACTCACCGCTAATATTTTTATATATACATGATAATTTATCATGTGTATATGAAAATACAAATTTAATATACGTGTCCCCGAGTCCGATATATCACTAATTTAGTTATAATATTGTACAAAAGTATTTCATTTGATAACTATTCCATCCCATCTAACTTATAAATCAAAATATTATGATATTTTATTCGTGTGAATGTGATATGATATGATATGGTCCTGGTGTTGGTATGTAAATAAAAATGGAAAAATTTCAAATAAGGGCCCAAAGTGCTTCATTTTCTCAAATAAAGGCCCAAAGTGAACATTGTTTCAAATAAAAGCCCGGAATGGCCATACAGTTTCAAAAAAGGGCCTAGCCTAAAGGGCATTTTCGTCATTTCTCAATTTTGATTTTTTATTTTTTTATTAATTTTTTTCTTTATCTATTTTTTAAGAATTAAAAAAATAAAAAAAAATAACCACACAGGTGGGAGGGCTGCCCCTCCCTCCTATGGCCGCCGGCGACCCCGTCGGCCGGAGGCAAGGGCCTGCTGGCCCTCGCCAAAATCGAGACAGGGTCGAGCGCTTCGGCGAGGGTCGTCTTCTTCCTCTAGGGCGCGTATCCTCGGCCACGACCGATGCGGCTACCAAACCCCCCTCACCTATACCTTCATGCCACTGTCGCTGCGGTTTTGCCACGTGTCAGCCACCCACCGCCTAACGCAGCTTCCTGGCGATTTTCCGGTGTACCCACAGAATTTCCGATGATTCTCCCGTCACTGTTAGTTAGCCACTTTCGCCAGACAGCATCTTGGCATTTCTAGCAGTTTCCCAGCGAAGTCCACTTGCTCGGCTAGATCTCGACACACACACCGCACTCAATTGCAACCATCAAACCCGAAAACTCCAGAAACCACGTCAAGAAAATAAAATCACAAACAAACGAGCAAGCCCAGTAAAACTATCCACCGAAAGAGAGACAAAATCCTAAACCGAATCAAATCGAGGTAATCCACCTCCAAACGTATACGCCGACGCATGTCTATGCACTTATCAACAAACGTTACACTGGCAGCGACCCTCGCCCGATTTTGGGGGGGGGGTGTCATGACCCCTTTTCTTAAGCTCTGATCCCACATAAACTTGTAACGTCCTATTTTAATCTGATATTACATAGCATAATGGCGCATGCGGAAGCGAAAATCAAGAAACGAGGCCTGCCTTACAAGTGCAATCAAGGAATAAGGTAGGCACGTCTAAAGGTACGGCCTCTTTGGGTTTACTACGGCTTAGAATAGATAGTGAGAACACTCGACATACTAGAAAATACTTCGTTTTTATATATATGATAAACGTTTCGTACATCATTTTCAAATCAAAAGAAAACAAGCTACTGATAGGCAATAAAAAAGGTATGGGCTTCCTATCTACCCATCCACATATGGCGTACCCCATCGACGCCCTGACTTCATCCCACGGCCACATTAAAAGGTAGCTGCCGTGTTATCCTCATGTCAAAAGCCTACCTGTACACCCGTTCTTCTGACGGCACTCCACCGTCTACACCTCACTATCGTCGCTATTGCCACTCCCATCGGATCCAGAAGATGAGTAAGGCAGAGGACCAAAGAGCTGGCCTAACAACACTGCATAGACAGATGAAGCGGAGGGGTATTATCTCGTCATACATACTTATATCTACCAGCATCACCATCACACGCTTGAGGAAACGTATGGAAGGGAAATCAGGCGACTCATGCTCCTCCCAAAAGACTGAATAGTTCAATGGGGTACCATACCCAGTGGAAGGGGCCACAGGTGAGATAGACATAGCTGTCAACTATCCTGCTGGTCAAAGCTCCCCTTGGTATTCACATTTTTGGCTTTTTCTCTTCCTTGCTTTGCTTGCTACGCTGGTTCATCTGGGGAAGAAAATGGGACGTCTGACATTTCTGCTTCTACCCGACCGGTCCGATTCAACTGAATCGGCCGTCTACCTTTTCACTTTTCGTTTTCTTTTAATAGAATATTTTTTTTAGAGATAAAGTGGCCTAAGTGAACCTGAAATTAAAATAAGACAAGTAAATATTTTTTCATATTTTCCAGCCTCATTTGATATTTTCCCCTAATTTTCGGCTATTTTTAAATAATAAAAAATTCAAAAAATACCGAAAAAATACGAAAAATATTTGTTTGCTAAAAATTGGTTCTTTATGCTTGGCCAAGGGTTCCAACGTTGATTTTTGAATTTTATGAATTTTTCTTAATTTTTAATTAATTTTCTAAAAAAATTGATTAAA
The DNA here is from genome assembly GCA_029784005.1 of Lenwebbia sp. NSW1173648. Lineage (NCBI taxonomy): Eukaryota > Viridiplantae > Streptophyta > Magnoliopsida > Myrtales > Myrtaceae > Lenwebbia > Lenwebbia sp. NSW1173648. Next base: position 726,592 of record JARCGZ010000008.1, on the reverse strand, counting down.
AAAAGCAGGTGTCAACAGTAAAATCTATCACATGTGTACTAGTTTGAAATTTTTTGTGGTTAGAAAAATAGTTTGGGGAAAATTTGTCACATGCGTACCAATTAAGGTTTTTTGTGATAAAATAAAATAGGCTGTGGGTAAATTTGTTACATGTGTACTAGTTTGGAATTTTTTGTGATATTAACCCAAATTAAAAGTCATGATCGTTCAAATTGAAATTTATTGAACAGTTGAGATTTACTATAGTACAAGCCAATGATGAAAAAACATAGGAGCATCGTACCTCACGGGAATATAACTTGACCCATCGTTTCGATTGGGCTTTGCTTGATGAATCCCCGATCGTTAAGATTTGATTGATTGTTGAGGGGATAAGTTCACCTGGAGTGTCATGCCTTCTTTTTCGTTCACTTAAGTGCCATAAATTTGAAAAAATGTTCATTCAAGTGCCATTGACCATTTGCCTCGCCGGAAATCCTACGTGGATGCCCAAAAATCTGATGTGGCACCGCTAGAACAATTTTTTGAACTTTTTAATGTTTTCTGGTTTTTTTTATTTTATTTTGAAATTTTTAGTTTTTTGGTTTTCCATTTTTTCCCCTTGGCCGGCGAGGGTCATTGGCAACTCTCGTCGGCCACAAAACCCACGCCCTCGACCGACGAGGGTCGTCGCTCGCCGGTGGTTAAAGGGTGAAGGCCATGGTCAGGCCGGCGGGGCAGCGAAGGCCCTCGCCCAAATCGGCGAGGGCTTTCGCGCCCTTGCACGAAGCCGGCAAGGCCGCAACAGCCCTCGCCTAGGGTCATCGCGGCCCCGCTAGCCGAGGGTGAGGGTTTCAAGGCTCGCGAGGGTCGCTGGTGACCCTCGTGGCCAAGGAAAAAAGAACAAAGAAAAAAAGCAAAAGAAAAATAAAAAATTCAAAATAAAAAAATTCCATGTGTAAATTGAAAAATATAAAAATAATAATATAAAATCATGTAGGATGATTTGCCGAAAATGACACTCAAGTGATCGATTTTGCTTCGATGTGGTACTTAAGTGAGCGAAAAAAAAAGTTATAACACTCAAGTGAACGTCATGCGAAAGTGATGGCAGTCCAGATGAACTTATCTCTATTGTTGAGTATGACCGAGAGAGAATGACTTGACAAATGGAGATTACAATTGATAACTTTTCTAAGGTAAAGTTAAGCATAAAATTGTGAGTATCTTAAAATCAATGATAAAATGGGAGAAAAATAAATACTTTCACTATCAATTTCCATCTGGCAAAAAAATATATATATCAATTTCCATGGTTTGCATCATTTACCGAAAAACCAGTAAGTTGTGTGTGGTTTAGACTTGATCATGGGTTCGATGACGTGAGGATCAAAGGCATCACGTGATGGAACTGGATGAGCTATTTTAGTTATAGGGGCCGGCGGGCCGGCGGTCGCCGGCGACATTCTACTTCTTTGAACAGTTTTTATATTTTTATAGTTTATTTTTAATTTTTATTTCATTCTTTTACTTATAAAAATAATAATAAAATCAAAAACAAAAAAAAATCTTACAAATCTTAAAAGTCAAGTGAATTGTAAAGGGTTGGGCTTGTCTAGCTAAATGAGTTGTAAATGGGTTCAAAGACAAACCTATTTACAACCCACATATTATTAAGCCTAAAATTCATACCCATCAATAATCCACTTATTAGAACTTGGCTAACCCAAATTAACACCTCTAGTTATAGGGGCCGACTTTGCTTGATTGAATGCGGGTCTGCGATGGGCGGTTTTGGGAAGTAACTTTAGACTGATACAAGGGCACGATGCGATCCAAGCCATGTGATCAAGCAACGAAATAATCGATGCTATTGCTACTAGTATGTATATTTAAGGGTGCAAAACAAATGAATTGTATGTACACAAGCCATATGTAGTGTAGTGTTGACTACAAGATGTTTAGAATATTAAAAAGCTTCGAGTCTCCCGAAGGAGATGAACGTATTGTACATGAATTATGTCTAAAGTTTGGAAAGACCTTTGAGAACGACCTACAAAATGAAGGGTCATTGAAGCTTGGATGGATTAATAAAAGACGAACGGTCTACTGCATAAGGACATCAATCTGCTTGGAAGAACCATTTGCTGGAAGCATAGCATTCCGAGAGAACCGGGATCGAGATCTTACTGTTGATGATGGCCTGGAGAAGCTGTGGGCCAATCTCCTCTCCTAGAGGGAGTTCGGAAAAAATATACTTTTTTCCGAAATTACCCTGAATTTTTAAAAAAATTTAATTTTTTTTCTACTTTTCTTGTATAATACAAAAAAGGAAGGTACATCAAATTATCCCTAATATAATCAAGTGCGATAATTAAAAAAAGAAAAAATCAAGTAAGTTACGAAATCAAATTTGCATAAAAAAGTTTAAGGGTGTAATTGTAAAAAATGCTCAATTGAGGGTTAGATTGGCTTATCGGAAAATGGACAAGACCCACAAAAATTCAGTCGCTTTTACTGCCAACAATGAGCCTTTTCATCCTGTGAAGTCACAGAAGAAAATCCCGGCGATCAGGAGGCAAAATTTCTGTGAACTCCATGTCGTCCTCGTGATCTGAGCTCGCGCTCGCGCTCGCACTCGCATCGACACCATCAAGATGATACTGGATCTCGGTCCCTTCTCGGACGAGAAGTTCGATCCCAAGAAATGGATCAACTCGGCGTGCCAAGCGCGGCACCCGCAGGACTCGCTGGAGAAGCACCTGGTGGATCTGGAGATGAAGCTCCAGATGACGTCGGAGGAGATCGCGGCGTCGCTCGAGGAGCAGAGCGCCGCCGCCCTCCTCCGCGTGCCCCGCGCCACCCGCGACATCGTCCGCGTCCGCGACGATGCCGTATCGCTCCGCCACTCCGTCTCCGGGATTCTCCAGAAGCTCCAGAAGGTATAGGTCAGCGTTTCTCTCTCCTCTTCTTTTATCCGTTTGAGTGCAATGTAGGTTCCTTTGCTAGACAGTTCAAAATGATATCATACAGTGAGTCAACTAATAGTCGTTTAAGATTCGAGAAATGTCGAAAAGAAGGTAAGTGAAGTTCTGGATTCAAGGTTCTCTACGGTGCCTGTCTGCTATCTTCAGCCGGTAGTAGTTTCGCCATGAATTTTTAGTTCTCGTGATTTTTTGCCGTAAGTCTCTTGCTTTCTCGTTATGTCAAAGTCTTCCTTGTTCTGTGGTAAGTTTTCCGATTTCATTGTAATGTCACTAGTTATTGAAAAGCCATCTGAATCACGAAATTTGATCTGAATAGATTTACTTTTTATGGTGGCTGATGTTAGCAGGCTACAGCAACTAGTCTTAGCATCTAAGTTGCTATAGTGAGACCAGAATGCCTTTGCACATATTTGATATCCATAGTTGTCCATCAACACTTCCAACAGTATCTGAATTGCTTCAACACTTTTTCCGTGCTTTTGGTCTATAGGCAGAAGGATCTTCAGCCGAATCCATTGCTGCGCTTGCTAAAGTCGACACCGTCAAGCAGAGAATGGAAGCTGCTTACGAAACATTGCAGGTAGAGACATACGATGATTCTGAAATAGCGTACTGTTATTGTTACTCACTCTCTTTCCTTTTTCTTTTCATCTTTTTACCATCAGGATGCTGCTGGTTTAACTCAGTTGAGTTCTACAGTCGAGGATGTGTTCGCCAGTGGTGATCTACCTCGAGCTGCAGATACTTTGGCTAACATGAGACATTGCTTGTCTGCTGTCGGTGAGGTAGGGTCCTTTCCAACAATGCTAATTCTTTAGTTTTAACTGAGAGCGGTAGGACCATTTCTGACAATGCCAATAGTTCTAAATCTAGAGAAAATTGAAACCGTTTTGATAGCATGCCTGGTTCCGATTGTTCTTTTCAGGTAGCTGAATTTGCTAATGTTAGGAAACAACTTGAGGTGTTAGAAGATAGGCTGGACAATATGGTGCAGCCTCGTCTGACAGATGCGTTGTCAAACCGCAAGGTCACATTTCTTATGCACTGCTCTTCTTTCGAGCTGTTTTAAATAACTTCAACTTCACGCAACTCTTTGGGTTTTTAATACATATAGGTACCTACGCTAAAGAGTTTGCTCACATTGATTTATAGGTTGAGGTTGCTCAAGATTTGCGAGGCATCCTCATTCGCATTGGGAGATTTAAGTCCTTAGAGCTTCAATATACAAAAGTTCATATGAAACCTATAAAGAAGCTTTGGGAAGACTTTGACTCCAAACAAAGGGCCAATAAGATGGCAAATGATAAGAGTGAGACAGAAAGGTTTTCCAGCAGTACCAACTTCCAACAAAGTGTTCGGACAGTTTCACTCTCCAGCTGGTTGCCGAGCTTTTACGATGAATTGCTTCTTTCTCTCGAGCAAGAATGGAAGTGGTATGATATCCAACATCCATACTTTATGTCATCTTGTTGAGGAACCGTTTGGGAAAATGAAATGTTATCTATAAGATGCTTCGGTGGCAGAACACTTACTCTATATTATTTGCGAACATATCTGCTACACCAATCACTTAAAGAATTATCAAAGAAAAGCTGTTTCTTTTTCCTCCTAAGACACTTTATTTGTACAAGAGGCTACCCTGTAAGATTTTTCTCTCTGCTCAAGAATGCGAGGCAAATTTTTGCTACTCGATAGAGTCTTACTTCCCGTATCTGATTTAGCTCTTTCCCCTGCTTTGGGGCTCAAACGCAATCACTTGTTGAGTACATGTTGTTCCAGTCAGTTGTTTAATTGTGTGGTAGGATTGTTCTCGATCTCCAGTAATCTGGTTAATACTCCAAAGCGGCATGGAGCGAAAAAGAGAAGGAAAAATAAAGCTTCAAGTGTGGACTAGTCTTTGCTGTTTACTGCAACAAAAGAAGTGCTATTATCCATATATGGATATTAAGCAACTACTTTTGCTATGATGTGCAGGTGTATGCTTGCTTTCCCTGATGATTACAAGAGTCTCGTTCCCAAGCTGCTAATGGAAACAATGGCAGCTGTGGGGGCAAGCTTCGTTTCTCGAATCAACTTTGCCACTGGAGATGTTGTTCCCGAGACAAAAGCTTTCTCAAAGGGTAACCTCTTTGTGCTTATTTATGACCGGGCTATTCATCTTTATGTCTTCATTATGTGATAAAGATACATTCAGTTTGAGATGAGACAAGAAGAGATGACTCTTTGTAAGTCTTTTTTTTGTTTTGTCTTGTGCAACACATGGAGTGTTTGGGCTGTTGGTTTGTTCTTATATATCGAACTTTTCCAGAATGAGGTGGCCTTTCCCATGGATGGTCACACCTACTCTGTACTGACATTTCTGGTTCCTTTATTGCCCCATTTTTTTTTCTACTCATTGTATTCATAGTATTCTTTTTCTGACCACAGGTTTGTTAGATATTTTGTCTGGAGACATGCCAAAGGCTATAAAGATTCAACCAAAGCATCTCGAGGCCCTGATTGAGTTACACAATATAACGGGGATTTTTGCAAGGAATATTCAGCACCTGTTTTCGGAGTCGGATCTTCGTGTACTGATGGATACAATGAAGGCGGTTTACCTTCCTTACGAATTGTTTAAACAAAAGTAAGCGATTGAAGTGAAGGCTGTTGTATTTTGTCTGTTCTTTCTAGAGTATATATCCGCAGTGTAGAAGCTTTAACTATGGGTGTTAGGAAATTCCCTTGTAGTATGGAATTCAACTGATACTAATACAATGGAATCTCCAGAAGAAGTTGAGTTCAGCCCTAAAGTATAGATTCTAGTCAGTCATTTCATGAAACTTATGTTGACGATCGCTCATGTCAGTATTCTATTTCGGTATTTGTTTTGGACCTTTCAAACTTATGACCAGGATTTTAAAAGGTACAAGGATAGTTTTTCGGCATTTTTGAATATCTTGTACATAACACTGTCCACACCACACCTTGACTTGTGCAAGGAATATGACAACTGGCTTTTGGATTATGAGGATCCTTTATCATCATCAGCCAAGGAACAGCCCGATGAGACACCATTCACTCCAAGATGAGCTTCATCTATGCATTTGCATGCACAGCTCAGTAACTTCCTGTCTTTGTAATCCATGACTAACTTATGTTAATCATACTTGAACTCTCTAGTGACAGGAGTTGTGAAATGTTTGGATCTAGTGATCTTTCTACTTTTGGAGCCAGCTCCACATGGTCATATTTGGTAGTCTAATTTTGCTGTCGGAATTCTGTCCATGTTGTTCAGCAACGATCGTTTTAATTTAGGCTGTCCAGTATTTCGCATCTCGGGTCATTATTCTTCGAGTAACGAGTCAATATGTACGATGCATTAAAATCAATAAACAAAGAAAGAGAAGGATTCCAAGCCTCTTCAAGTTTTGTCATATATGCCTCTACTCTCTTAGACGAAGCTTTTCTGTCGGTAAATTGCTCATTGGTTCTCAATGGGCTATATTTATATTTCACCCGATGTTCTTGCATTTCAGATACGGACAGCTAGAACGTGCTATACTTACCAATGAGATCTCTGGCGTGGATTTAAGAGGAGCTGTTGCTCGTGGTGTGGGAGCCCAGGGAGTTGAACTCAGTGAGACAGTTAGGAGGATGGAGGAGTCCGTTCCCCAAGTTATTGTAGTTCTTGAAGCAGCTGTAGAAAGGTGCATCAGCTTTACTGGTGGTTCCGAGGCAGATGAACTAATTCTTGCGCTTGATGACATCATGTTACAGTACATTTCTTCTTTGCAAGAGACACTGAAATCATTAAGAGCTGTATGCGGTGTGGATCTTGCTGGTGAGGGTGGCTTAAAGAAAGAAATGGGGTTGGACAAAAAAGAGGCAACTCAAAGTGCAAGAAAGGTAGAAACAACCTCTAATGAGGAGGAGTGGTCCATTGTCCAGGGAGCTTTGCAGATCCTCACTGTAGCAGATTGTTTGACGAGCAGATCTTCTGTATTTGAAGCTTACTTGAGAGCTACTTTGGCTAGGCTGGGCACTAGCTTGTCTGTTGCGGTATTTGGTTCAAGTTTGGACCAAAACCAGTCACATTTGGTTAATGATGAGGGGAATGAGGAACGATCTTTTGTTGGTAGGGCTGCCTTTGATGTTGCAGCCATACGACTCATTGATGTTCCTGAAAAAGCACGGAAACTTTTCAACCTTTTAGATCAGGTAAATAAACCTAGTCTGTGGCTCAACGGTTCTTTCCTTCACCCACTAGCATTTTCTATTCAACCTTTAGACCGTTGATTGGTGTTGGCTTCTTGTGCTTTTCTCTTGTTTTTGGTGTTACAACTTTTGATGTTTTTTATATTTTGGTTTCGCCATATATCTTTCCTCTAGAGGGTATTACTGATATTTTCATATGTAATTTTGCAAAGGTAATGATTTAATCGTTTTCTTTGTTTTAGTTGAAAGATCCTCGGTTCCATGCACTTCCACGTGCATCTCAGAGAGTTGCGGCATTCGCTGACACAGTCAATGAACTTGTCTATGACGTTCTTATATCTAAAGTGAGACAACGGCTCCATGATGTGTCTCGGCTGCCAGTATGGTCCTCAGTTGAAGAACAAAGTGCTTTTCACCTACCAACATTCAGTTCATATCCACAGCCCTATGTGACAAGTATTGGCGAATATCTTCTTACTTTACCCCAGCAATTGGAGCCACTTGCTGAGGGCATCTCCAGTGGTGATGCCAGCAATGATGAAGCACAGTTCTTCGCAACTGAATGGATGTTCAAGGTGATTCACGCAAAGTCTTTTCAGTTTTGTTCTGGATACGAAGAATGCTTGACTAGTTAAATAAAACAAGGAGCAGGGTTTTGGACATTAACAAGAGATCTATACCTAAGTGCCTGTTGGGACATCAGATAGGCCATATGATTGGTAACAAAAATACGAAGTTGGAGATTTTATGCTTCCCTTTTTGTGAGGGGATAAACCCTAGGCAACTTGAATTGCGGTTCAGCATTTTACTATGACTTGGTTTTCACTTGGTTATATAGTAAATGAAAATTCTGTCCAGGCTTCTTCACTAGGATTGAAAGGCCCGACTTAGTCGGTTCTGATTGAGAACCCTGACTTGGACTCACTTTTCTCTCAAATACTCTCATTATTTATCCCCTAGTAGAAAATAACTAAGCTTAACAATTAGCTATGAATCAACCCTTTCTGAACCCTGGTTGTTTGTTGTTGGAAGGTTGCTGAAGGCGCCACAGCCCTTTTCATGGAGCAGTTGCGAGGAATACAGTATATGACAGATCGTGGAGCACAACAGCTGTCAGTTGACATCGAGTACTTAAGTAACGTGCTTTCTGCCTTATCGATGCCAGTACCTGCTGTGCTCGCTACTTTCCAGACGTGTTTTTCAATCCCAAGAGATCAGTTGAAAGACCTCTTGAAATCGGATTCAGCAAACCAGCTAGATCTTCCGACAGCAAATCTTGTATGCAAAATGCGTCGTGTGAGTTTGGACTAGTTTGAAAGTAAAATTTCGAATACAGAAGTGCGGCATTCGTATGACAGGGTCACAGTCTGCAGCGAAGATTTCCATGTTCCTTTTCAATTTTGTTTTTCGTAAGAAGGTCGTGCTGTAAACTGAAACATTTCTGGGTAGGTTTACTTAATTACTGAGCGGACATCGATGTTCACGATTGAGTTTAGAATGCGGTTTATTCACAGTCACAGGGAGTCCTGAACTCTGCCATTAGTGGCCCAAAATTCTCAATTCATACTCTTTGGACTTTCCTCAATTCTTAAGTTTTCCTTCTTAAGCTATTTTCATTCGTCATCCGCATCGTCTTCGATTTCTGCTAGTCTTGGATGAACTGCACTCTAAGGGCGGTAGAGTGTTGACAGTTCTTGTCGTGCACCAAATTCAAGCATGTCGTGCCCACAAAAACGGGTCTGAATCCGGGAGCCAGTTTACTGGCGACTGCCGGTTTTAATACGTATTGATTCGGAGAAGTGAGAAGAAGGATCACCAAGCTCCATCACATGGGCTAATGCCATAAGTCGATCACAATGAAGGAAGAATTACCAATTTTATTTTCCTACTTTTGGTTAATCGCATTAGTAATTACACTTGCCGTTAATTCGGATAGGTAATGTAACAAGTCAATGGAAATTCCAATGAACACAACGTTCAAAGATTCCTAGAGTTTCCATAGTAGCGTAGCATCCTTCCTAAGTTTCGTAAAGTTCCCCGTACTGGTAGGATTCTGGTCTCATTTTAAAACGGAAAAGCTAAAACCCCTCCATTTTTTTTTTCTGATGATAAAACCCCCTGACGCTTTGCAGAACCCAAGGAAACGTTCGACTCTCATCAATGGCGCCCAAAATCCTCTCCACTTTCATCTCTCCTCTTCCTCTCCCTCACCATCTTACCAACCTCCATTCCAGAGTCCTCACCGTTCACAAGTCACCACCTCGTCTTATCTTCTGCAAATCCACACCACAGCACAGGCCCCTCATCTCCCCGCCCGAACTCGCCGAATCCGAAGGCACCGGAGCTGCATCCCCGACCCGCGGAGATAACTTCCTCTACCGCCAACGGTCCGTCGAGGCCGCGAAGCTCGTGATGAAAGAGATTCAGCCGAAAGACGCGAAGAAGAAGAGGGAGAAGCTCCCGAAGGTTAACTCCGCGGTTGCTTCTTGTTACGGTTGCGGAGCTCCGCTTCAGACTTCGGAATTGGATGCTCCAGGTTACATCGATCCTGACACTTATCAATTGGTACGTGCTTCGAATTGTATGGACGCAGCCTCTTGTTTAATGTATGAGCAACGTCTCCGGTTTATTTCAGCTCAAAATTGGCAATCGGGGCTTGCTTGTCTGCTCGAGAAGTGAGAGTATTGTTTGAGTTTTTCAGAGCAAGGATGAGTTCTCCAACTTGCCTCTAGTGTGCTCATACTTTCAAGTATATATTTGGCTGCTTGAGATACCGTGCCAAGGTCTTTGGTTTGATTGGAATGAACTTCTTGTACATGATTATGCAGAAGAAGAAACACCACCAGCTTAGGACGGTGCTCTGCCGGAGGTGCCGGCTCCTGTCTCATGGCCACATGATAACCGCAGTCGGTGGAAATGGTGGTTATTCTGGTGGAAAGCAGTTTGTTACTGCTGAAGAGCTGAGAGACAAGTTATCTCACTTGCGTCACGAGAAAACACTGATCATCAAATTGGTAAGTGGTGGCATTTTCACAGAATTCAACCAAGAGTTCCACAAATAATCCTGTTTCCAATTGGGATTTTCCTGCTCGATTTGTTTGGTCAATCTTGAGCCAATGAAGTGAGACAAAAGTATTGCACATTGTTGGTGGGTGGGTAACTACACTTTTTTTCTCCCGCTGATCACCCCAGGTTGACATTGTAGACTTCAACGGCAGTTTTTTGTCTCGTGTACGTGATCTTGTTGGTGCAAATCCCATCATATTGGTTGTAACCAAGGTAATAGAACAATAATGTAGCTCTTGCTATAATTCTATCTTATATATGATTAGTCCAGTTAAGTTGCTCATGTCAACGGTTTTTGACTCTGCTAGGTGGATCTACTTCCTAAAGGGTCTGATCTTAACTGTATTGGTGATTGGGTTGTTGAAGCTACTACAAAGAAAAAGCTCAAGTAAGTTCTAAGCTACTCTTTAGTTTCCATGAAAGAGGATGTGCCGGTCCAATATGAACGTAACTTTTTCTGTCGAGTTTCTTAGAATTTAAGTGCTGGTGATATGTATGCTGAAATTGCTGTTGTGAATCGGTATTGCCATGCAGCGTTCTTAGCGTCCATCTAACTAGTTCGAAGTCATTGATTGGGATTGCGGGAGTCGTTTCAGAAATCCAAAAGGAGAAAAAGGTGCTTATCTATCTCATAACGAATTTTCACTCAAGTTGGTTATGCATCCAGAACATGACAGTATTGCTAAGGTTTGGACGTGGCATAGACTTGGCACCCCGAATCTTGCTAATTTACTGTGTCCCTGGAATTAAGTCCCTTATATATGTGGCCCATATGAATAGGTTTTTCCCTCTAAGTTGGCTCAAATACATAGATTCTTTCGCACAATTGGATTATGTGTTTAAGTACCAAATCCACTGCAATATCCATAAGCTTATGAGAACAATATTGTTGAAAATTGAATTGGCTTCTTATTAACACCTTGCCATCAGCCACCCAGTAATTGCAATTCTTTGCTCTCTCTCTCTCTCTCTCTAGCATAGAAAATCGGCTCAAAACTTGTATAGTCTTTAAGATAGGTTGTTGCATTCAACAGTCAAAGTTATATTATAAGCTAGGTTTTAGAATAAACAGGTTTAATTTTGTCTTTGCCTTTTGAAGTATGGCGTTGACATTCAGATTTGAGCTGAACTTAAAAGAACTCTACTGACTTGGTTAACTGAAATTCATTATTAATAATGGGAGAAAACAGCCAAGTCTTAATCTGTTCTTTTAATTAACCTATGCCATGCACTTCTCTGCATGATGAAGTCATTGTCCTTATCAGGATTTTTTCGTCCTATAATACTAGATCTCTTGATACTATTCATTAGGGACGACAACTTTACCCTGAATGTCCCAAGTGAAGCTTATGCGACACAGTATATATGTCTATTAGATTCTCACTCCTTTATGTTGATTCTCAATTGCAGGGACGGGACGTTTTCATCCTGGTCAGTAAGTTTGAGAATTGAAAGTTCATAGTGATGAAACCATTTTTCCAGATAACTATGTCTTTACTACAAATAGTAGGTACAGAAAATATACTACGTGTGTCAACAACATTTTCTCTAGTGACAACATCAATTCCCAAGCAATGCCAGGTCTTAAAAACTCCTATTTTGGACTTCCAACGGAACTTCATTTCTTACTATATTGCTGTTGAGAACATCACAAAGGAGTGAGCGCCAAGAAAGGTGAGGCGCCCTTCGTAATGGGTGAATTTCACTGGTTCTGGACCTTCAACTTCAGGTGGTAATATGGTGAAATAAATAGCGCTCGAAGCTTAAGCTTTAAATGCAACATCATGGGTACAGCAAGGATCAGCTTTTTGTATCCGTTCATGTGGGCTTTTATCACTATACCATAGAACTCAAGGAAGAATTCTATGCTCCTATGAAAATAGGGATTGAAGAAAAAGTCCGTAAAAAATTTTAATGTTATGCCATCTGCAGCTTGAAGAAAAAAGCGAAACGATGTAAGCAAGTGCAAAGATATCAGATCTTAACAGTCTTGAGATGAGAAAATTGTTGTACCTGGCTTTAAGTGTTGCTAAGATGAAGTTTACGGGAAACTTCAACATTACATCTAGATTGACATGTAATGAACGTATTTAGTCCATAGTTCTTTAATTTTCTTTGACAGGAGATATAGTCGGACTTATTTGACAGTTTAAATTGTTGTTGTTAATATAGGGTTCAGCCAACGTAGGCAAATCTGCATTTATCAGTGCTTTACTGAGTAAGTACTTTCTCTGCTGATCAGAGTAGGTCTTCAAATAATAAATCATCTCCAAAGTAATTTAACTGCCAAAGATGATCATAATTTTTGGTGGCTTCGACGGCATTATTCCATTTCATTTAAATGCGCTTTGTGCATATAGTAAATTGATATAGGAGTTGATGTTGCAAAATGTGAGGTGGATTGCTGGTGCCTCTGGTAATACACATTTGTTCTGAAGGATTGTACTGCTAGATGGTTGTCCTTTTAAGTTACTGGCATTTCCTGTCCTGTAAGGATCCTCATATGTCTTTCAATTTTATGATACCCTTTTGCACATGATACTTTGTGCGTGGACTTATAATTCAGTCCTCGTTCATGTATCTATGTTTGTTCTTTTAAGCAGCTTTCTTATCATTTTTCGCTTCGTTCTTTTCTTATTGCCAACTGTTTATTCATGTTTACTTCAGGGCTGATGGCAGAGAAAGACCCTATTGCTGCAGCAGCTACGAGATATAAACCTGTAGAATCTGCTGTCCCTGGAACAACGTTAGGGCCAATTCAAATTGACGCTTTCCCAGGGGGAGGGGTATGCCAGATTTGTTAGTATTCTCTCTGTAGATTCTCTCTCTCTCGCTCTCTGTCTCTATGCATGCTGGATGCGTGTGTGGCTGTGTCTAGGACCCTACTAAAATCTATCTTTCCACAGAAATTGTATGACACACCAGGAGTGCATCTCCACCATAGGCAAGCGGCAATTGTTCATGCTGAAGATCTACCTGCTCTTGCTCCTCAAAATCGGCTTAGAGGTCAAACATTTCCGGTAAATGCTCTTTTTCCTTGGGTTGTATTTGTATTAGCAGACTATGGCATCCGTTTTTGTATGTCTGATGTGCTCCCCGATGTATCTCAGGTCACTAGTGGGGTTGAACCCAGTTGCTTAAATGGGTTTTCAGTATTTTGGGGAGGCCTTGTTAGAATTGACATTTTAAAGGTTTTGACCATCTATTTTATTCTCATTCGATTTTACCCCAACCCCCATTGTTTTGCTGCAATAATATCTGGATTTAGCTCATATCTGTTCTTGTTTGGTTTAGGTTCTTCCAGAAACAAATCTAACATTTTATGGACCCAGAGGTTTACAGATTCATATGGTACCCACTGCCAAAGCAGACAGGTTTTACCAGGTTATTCTTTGTGCGACTTTTCTTCTGGCTGTCCTCTTCTTTCTTCATTGAATTTATTACGGAGGTTTTTTACACTAGTTTTTTTTTTTTTTTTTGGTCTGAAATATTTTACTCTAGTTTAGTTGCTATTGTTTCTTCACTACAACTGTTTTCCTTCCAGACTGCAGAGTTAATGCAGTCTGTCTTGGGATGCTTTGTTGAATTAGTGCAGCACACTGACTCTAAATCTTCTGTTATAAATGGTAGCCTGTGGTGGTCAATTATTGTGGTTCATTCGATTTCCTCATTGATGTTGCATACAAGCTGCAGATTTTAGCCGCATGTTGAGATAAGATGACAATCTGTTTTTAGCAGTTGGAACTACTACCTTGGTAGATGAGTCCTGGATGATAGAATTCTTTTGTTCTCCATCTCGGGCATTCATTTTCCAGTTTTCTCTTATGCCGTGCAATCTCGACGAGGATGATTTTACTGATCACTGCAGGAAAATCTTGGAGTACTCTTGACTCCTCCAACTGGGAAAGACAGAGCATGCGACTGGAAAGGCCTCGAAACAGAGCGTCAGTTGCTTATTAAGTTCAAAGATATAGACAGGTATGCGTTCTTTAGATTATTGGAGCTCAAGCAGGGACTAAATACCTGTGTAGGACTAAGAATGGTTATATCATAGATATGACTATTTTCACTTTATAATCTTTTTCAGCAAGTATAGGATACTATTAATTGTGAGAGACATCCCTCAGTGAGAAGTCACCGAAATTTTTAGCTTTTGGTTTCAAACTTAGGGTTATTGAAATTGACCTGCTTGTTTGGCAGGCCTGCTTGTGATGTGGCTATATCAGGTCTTGGGTGGATATGTGTTGAACCAGTGAAAAGGTCACTTGGAAATTCCGAGTTAGCTTACGAGGAAACACCCAAAGAACTGCATTTTTCAGTCCATGTTCCTCGACCTGTTGAGATATTTGTTAGACCTCCTATGCCAGTGGGCAAGGCTGGAGCAGAGTGGTATCAATACCAAGAACTGACGGAGAAGGAAGAGGAAGTGAGACCTAACTGGAACTTTTGATGCTTTAGTTTCTGTGACTACTTGTACATAATTGATGATGGACGCATTCACAGTGGAACGGGAACTTGTTACCTGAACTCATTCTTGCGAACTGGATAGCTGACTCAGGTTTCAGTACCCATCTTGGAGTTTCTGGGCTTGCGATGAGAGTTGATGTTACATTCAGCGATGAAGCTGGAGATGTTTCATCCCGGGTTCTCTCAATATCGTAGGGACCAAGGCACGAACTAATTGGAACGTCTTCCCCTGACCCCCCCGGGAGCTGAGCTCTCATGATACCTCCAGATATGGAAGTGCGTTATTTGTTTTGCATGTTCATACCTCAATGTGTAAATTAGTAACCGCGTCGGATGATATGTAATGCCAAATTTCTGAGTTCTGATTAAAATCGGTTTTTGATTCTTATCGACAGACCCACCTTCGTCGTGGATTTAGATTAGGGTCTCGGGCTTAAATATAAGTTTTGTTATATCACGCCAAGGTGGTGTATATGATGGCTTTCTAATGCTATTTCCAAATTCAACTCTTGAGAAAGACAACCCTAACACAAGGAAAATGGGCAGGTGGATAAACCTATCTCAGGAAGCCAATGGCAATAAGCATGCATGGTGATATCATATTTTCACTTGCATATCTTGTGTATTAGTTAATTTGTTTCACGCTAGTTTCGCATCTTCTTTTTTCACTTCATACAATGCAAGAGAAACGAAGTAGAAGAAAATTAGGTTATTCCCACAATAGTGATAACTGTTTATTTCAATCCTTTCTAAATGTTAGTGATTTAGCAACTAATAGTGTCTTTGATTAATTTCAAACCCCTGATGGCATAGCCTAAGAGGCCAGTAATATCACGCTATGGAGTTTGTTGGCCAGCAAAAATATAGCGTCAAGGGTTTGGCATGATAATTTAAATACATTTGCCTTCGACATTGTGAATAAAATGTAGTAAACAAATAAAATTTGCATCAAATGCCTTTCCGCTATGTTACTCTCATCGTCCTAAAGAGTTTGGTAATTGTATACCGATACTATATACGCCCGAAGTAATTATCGAGTTCTTGAAATCACGATGTATTCAAAGAATACACTTTATCTGTATCGTGTATCATGTTGTTTTACAAACATGGATTCACATTTATGGATCAACCGTAAATGTAGAATGTGAACTAAAATTTCAATTTTGGTACTTTTTTCTTAACTAATGTTGCTTAAATATCCAATAGAGCCTCAAATGTGAATAATTAAATCAAACTCATTCCTCCATATGTTTTGGACCATGAATCGGTTAATCAGAGGCATTGGACAATCCTTATGTTGGATCTTAGTCCATGTCTTCCCCAAATTCGAACATATCTGTTCCCCCGCAGGACAAAAGGTTCGAAGTAGTATTTGTTTGGGCTTAATTGAAAGCAACTTTGATTGATTTAGGGGTTAAATTAAGACACAATTGAATTAAAGGGACAAATTCAGATGTTCCGTCAATTCTGAGGACATACTGGCAATATTCCCTCCCAAAATGAAAAAAGGATGGACAGCCCGCTTCGCTCCCTTTCAAAAGAATCGAAACGCCAAAAAGCAAGCAACTTCCCGCCTTTTTGCTGCTCTCCTTTTCGTCTTCAATCTCTCCGGGTTTCGTCCGATTCTCTCTGAACTCCTCAAATTTCGGGGGAAATATCTTATGATTTCTCCGAATAGCTCTTCTACGACCGATTCCCGACGATCTCGTCCCTCTCATTCCCATTGCTCCGGTTAGGGCTTTCGTTCTGTTCGTTTCCCCGTTGAATCGAACGCCATGCACATCAAGGAAATCTGTCTGGAGGGGTTCAAATCCTACGCTACCCGGACCATCGTCCCGGGTTTCGACCCCTTCTTCAACGCCATCACCGGCCTGAACGGCTCCGGCAAATCCAACATTCTCGACTCCATCTGCTTCGTGCTGGGCATCACCAACTTGCAGCAAGTTCGGGCTGCGAATCTGCAGGAGCTCGTCTACAAGCAAGGCCAAGCTGGGATTACTAAAGCCACGGTTTCCATCGTGTTTGATAATTCGGATCGGAGTCGGAGTCCGCTGGGCTACGAGGACCACTGGGAGATTACTGTGACGCGGCAGGTGCGTGATAGTCGTGGAAATTTGCTTTTGTTCAGAAAGCACTTAAATTACTACTCCTTGCCTCCGTTATCAGCTTAGGGATTTAGATGGATTGGCATTGGCTTTCGCATAATTATGCAGCATGTGAGACCATTCGGGGATCTAAGTTAATCATTTAGATTACATTGAAACTGGGTTACCGGAACGGGAACTTCATTGGTTTAACCGGAGATTCGAGCCATCGCCTCAAAATCGGGGAAAACTAAACTGTGAGTTTCACTGGGGAGTTTAGGGCGCGCATGGTAACACTTCTCTATCAGAAATCAACTTATGGTTTTGAGCAGAAGTTGATTTCTGATAGAGAAATGTGCTTGATAATCGGACAAAATTTCTACTTCATTTTTCAACATTTTATTATATTTTTTTTAAAAATAATTATTTTTATTAAAAATATTATTTAATTTTTACTCCAGCGGTGGCGGGCGGCGGCCGGTGGTGGTTGGCGGAAGTCGGTGGCTGGTGGTGGTTGGCAGAAGTCGGTGGCTGGTGGTGGTTGGCGGCGGTCGACGGCGGCGGTCTTGAGTTTTTGTTTTTGTTTTTTTGGTCCAAGAAGTGCTTGTTGACTTGGAGAAGCTATTTTTTTTTACTTCTCAAATTGGGCAAAAAATCCTACCAGAAGTAAAAAAATTTACCAAATGAATTTTTGCTTCAGAAGTTAGTTTACCAAACGGATTTCTCTACCGAAATGACTTCTGGAGCAAAGAAGCCATTCCAGAAGTGTTATCATGCACCCCCTTAGTTGCGAGTTAGATGGTAAGGTCTAGTTTTCTATTATCTGGTTGTTCTTTCACTTTTGAGTGAGCTATTTTGATCAATAAAACAAAATTAAAGTATCAGTCAATACGTTATGCTGACCCATTTTGCTTTTCTTGACTATGTTTGAGAAATCTGTTATTGAAGTGTGCCCCTTCCCCATACATATAGTTAAGATGAGTGAGTATCTCAGGATGTTTGAGCATATAAATTATCCTGTTCTGCAGATCGTTGTCGGTGGAAGGAATAAATATCTGATAAATGGAAAGCTTGCCCAACCTAGTCAGGTCCAGAACCTCTTTCACTCAGTACAACTCAATGTTAACAACCCGCACTTCCTCATTATGCAAGGGCGCATCACTAAGGTACTAAATATGAAGCCTCCTGAGATTTTGTCCATGCTTGAGGAGGCAGCAGGTACCAGAATGTATGAGACAAAGAAAGAGGCCGCGCTAAAAACGCTGGAGAAGAAGCAGATCAAGGTTGATGAGATAAATAAGCTTCTTGACCAAGAAATTTTGCCTGCCTTGGAGAAGTTAAGGAAAGAACGTATGCAGTACATGCAATGGGCAAATGGGAATGCAGAGTTAGATCGACTTAAAAGGTTCTGCATTGCTTATGATTACGTTCAAGCTGAGAAGATAAGTGAAAATGCGGTTTCCGAGGTGGAACAGATGAAGGCCAAAATCTCTGAGCTAGATGAAAATAAAGTGAAGATGCAAGCGGAATCACAGGAATTGGAGAAGAAGATATCTGATTTAACTGCACAGAAGGAAGCCAGTATGGGTGGGGAGGTAAAGACGATGTCTGACAAAGTAGATGCTCTTGCTCGAGATCTCGTGAGGGAAGTGTCCATTCTCAATAACAAAAATGACACCCTTCAGACTGAGAAAAAGAATTCTGATAAGGTATATCGGTTGCTGATGCAAAGTCTTTGTTTTTTCTAGTTGCCATTTTATAGCTGCGCCTACTTGCAAAAAATGAGCATTTTTTCATATTAATGGATGGTGGACTTTTCTTTTTTTGCAATCTTTAAAATTTACTTCCTGATGTACTAGATTCTTAGCAATATAGAAGATCTAAAGCGTTCTGTGGAAGAGAGTGCCTCCGCTGTCAAAAGAGCTGAAGAGGGGACAGTCGGTCTTAGGAGCAAATACGACGAACTCTTGAAGAATTTGGACGAGAAAGAAAGTGATTACCAGGTAATTAATTGGTAATTTTAATTTTTGGATGCCTACATGCATGTGGATGTCCACTCTCTGCAATCATAAACCATGATGTACCAAGTGTGATTACTATGAATAGGGCATCCTTGCTGGAAAGAGCAGTGGGAATGAGGAAAAGTGCCTTGAGGACCAGCTAAGTGATGCTAAAATAGCTGTTGGAAGGGCGGATACAGATCTGAAACAGTTGATAACAAAGATAGCCCATTGGGAAAAAGAGCTGAAGGAGAAAAGGAAGCAACTATTGTCAAAGCATGAGGAAGCTGTTGCTGTAGAGAATGAACTTAATAGTAGAAGAAGAGATGTTGAAAATGTTCAAAAAGCGTTAGAATCTGTTCCTTATAAGGAGGGGGAGATGGAAGCTCTTCAAAAGGTCTGTGAATTCTTCTTACTAGTTCCGTGTCTTCCTTCGGTATCTTGAAATGTGTCTCCTCAATTTTTTTCTTCTTTTGACTGTCAATGACTTCCAGGATCGTGCGCTAGAGTTGGAGGTGGTGCAAAAGTTGAAAGAAGACATAAGGATTCTTTCAGCACAGTTAGCAAATGTTAATTTTTCATATCGTGATCCCATCAAGAATTTCGATCGATCAAAAGTGAAAGGTGTGGTTGCAAGATTATTCAAAGTGAAGGATAGCTCAACAATGATTGCCTTAGAGGTGGAGCTGTATAATAGTATAGTGGCATTTTCTTCTGAAGTTATCATTTTTACAGCACGTACCAATAACTTCACATATCGGAATGTTTGCAGGCCGCAGCTGGCGGAAAGTTGTATAATGTTGTTGTTGATACGGAACATACAGGAAAACAACTGCTACAAAATGGAAATCTTCAAAGAAGAGTAACTTTCATACCTTTAAATAAAATCCAGCCCAATGTGGTGTCACCTAGCGTTCAGCATGCTGCTGCCAGAGTGGTCAGTCACCGTTTGAGTTGATTTATGCGATACTAGCTTATCTATCAAGGTATTTATGTCTGTCTAGGTCATTAACGAAGATAAATTCTGCATTTTCAGGTTGGCAAGGAGAATGCAGAACTGGCACTTTCTTTAGTTGATTATGACAAGGAATTGAAGGTGCTTATGCACATGCTCATCATAGACCGTTAATTTCATTAATGAGTTTGATCTGTCAGTTGTTATCAAGAGGGTTTTATTTGTGGCACTTCATCAGTTGCCTTAAGGGCATTGATTTTTATTGCAGAGCGCAATGGAATATGTCTTTGGATCAAGTTTTGTCTGCAAAACGATGGATGCTGCAAAAGAGGTATTTTATGGCAACCCAAATTGAAAGGCACAATGAACTTGGTTATTTATCGAAGCCTCATTGAGTTGTTACTGTCCTTTCGTTTAAGTCTCTAGAACATAATTTCTGAAGGCAGGCATCATTCTTTTCAAAATATGTTTTCTAGATGTATTCTGACCATGGTTCAAGTAGAAGAGATATACTTTAGGCGTCGTTCGTTTTTCAGTGGTTTCATAAAATGGACCCCTAATTTTTTCATCAAATATGTGACTGCCGACTCTAATGAATAGAGAAAGCTGGTGCCTCAAATTCATTTTTGACTTTTTCGTTTATTGGTAGTCGGTACCCTGTACTTCCCAGCAAGAAACATTGGTTTATTGTAGGATATTTAGAATATGGTCTTTACATCTTGCGTGCTTCACAGGTAGCTTTTAATAGGGAGATTCATACTCCAAGTGTCACTCTTGAAGGTGATATATTTCAGCCAAGTGGTCTCTTAACCGGTGGAAGCCGCAAGTAACTTCCTAGTCTGCTTATTTTCATTATTTTATTGTGCATGGATGCTGCTTTCTGCTACAATGCGTCAAACGTGCGGTGTTATTTCTTTTTGGAAGAGAGCTGCCACATCCTAATATCATTGCGTGGTGCAGGGGTGGAGGAGAGCTATTGAGGCAACTTCGTGATTTGGTCGAGGCTGAGTCAAAACTTGTTATACATCAGAATAGACTCTCGGCGATCGAAGCCAAGGTAGACCTTGAATACCTCTTTTGCATTTCTACATGAGAGTAGAAGACAATTACTTCCTGTAGCATTTGTAATTGTCAAGGGTTCGTAATGTTAGGGCAAACCCGACTTTTGAATAAGTGCAAGGGATTATTTGTGGGATTCCGAAACCCCAATAGTGGTCCATGCTGTCCTTGAACTAGGAAAATCTAGTAAAAATGTGAGAAATGTCACAAAAGCTGCAGTAAACATGGAATTTAAATTATATTTTTCTTCATTTTCTTATTGAAAGAAGATAGCACTATTTCATTGGAGCTGATCTTGTTCTGATGATTCAATACACCATTCTGCTTTCTTCTATCCATGGTTTTTATTTGTGCATATAACCCAAATCAAATAAATTTTATGGTCGTGCCTATTAGCTTTTCTCATTATCTAACATTAACTACAGATTACTGAGTTGTCGCCCCTTCAAAAGAAGTTCCTAGATCTCAAATCACAGTTAGAGCTGAAGTCCTATGACCTTTCTTTATTTAAGAGCAGGGCTGAGCAGAATCAGCATCATAAGGTTCTTTTCTCTGCTTTTATGGAAATAATGTTGTTATTTGTATTATGAAACCTATGTTTCTAATCAGAGCAAAAGAAAGATGAAACCTATATTTCTGATCTTGTAAACTGTGATTTTTATGCGCATTGTAGCTTGGTGAATTAGTGAAGAAGATTGAGCAGGAACTTGAAGAATCAAAGTCTGCAGCCAAAGAAAAGCAAATATTGTATGAGAACTGTGCCGCTACAGTGTCGTTGCTTGAGAAATCTATCATAGAGCATTCAAATAATCGGGAAGGCAGGCTCAAGGACTTGCAAAATAGTATCAATGCAATAAAAACTCAGATGCAATCGGTGTCAAAGGATTTAAAGGTTGCTTTATTCTTTTGACCTTCACAATACGGATTCACGAAATTCTAGGCATGAGCTTACCCGTGACGGCTCGGTATTCTATTATGTAGGAAAGAAAGCATCTGTATAATCGATTGTTTCTAGATGGCACAGGATTTTGTGTGCAATTGCTGTGTTAATTGGATAAGATAATGCGATAATGACGCTATCGACATTTAGATCAATAATATGGACTCTTCGTCTTGTTCCTCCTGGTTTGGGGACTGAATGCTTCCTCTTTAACCATGCCCGTTAATAGGGGCATGAAAATGAAAGGGAGAGGCTCATCATGAAAATGGAAGCAGTCGTACAGGAACGTGCTTCTTTGGAAGGTGAACTAGCTTCTTTACAAAGTCAAATCAATGCTATAGCTTCTGATGTAGAGGAACAGAAATCCAAGGTAACAAAAGAATACTTCCTGGAAAATCTAAAGCTGTTTAGAATGGCAACTCATATCTTCTTCTGCAGGTTGCTTCTATAAGGAAGACTCATGAACAGGCCCAGGTGGAGCTTAATCAAATCCGGCAGAAGCTGAAGGAATGTGATACCCAGATAAGATGCTTTGTTAAGGAGCAGCAAAAACTTCAAGCTGCACTTAGTGAGACAAATCTTGAGAAGAAGAAGATGGAAAATGAGGTAAAGTGCAAACAGCTTCTCTTGGGCTAAAAATTAACCATTGTGGATACTGAAGAGCCTGTCTTTCACTCCCTTCATTAGGTAAAGCGTATGGAAATGGAACAGAAAGATTGTTCTCTGAAGGTGGAAAAATTGATCGAGAAGCATGCTTGGATTGCTTCTGAGAGGCAGCTCTTTGGAAGAAGTGGAACTGATTATGATTTTGCTTCTCATGATCCATATAAAGCAAGGGAAGAACTGGACAAATTACAAGCTGAGCAATCTGGGTGAGTTATTCAATTTGTACTCTTAATAAAGTTTTTCTATTCTTTGCAATTGCATTTCTTTCCTTCATCAGAAACGTTAGTATTTCTTGTATACTCTAAGTTCAAAACTTGATTGCGTATGCATCTTTCGTTTTTTGAAGGCTTGAAAAAAGAGTAAACAAGAAAGTTATGGCAATGTTTGAGAAAGCAGAAGATGAATATAATGGGTTGATGTCCAAGAAAAACATTATTGAGGTCAGTTGCTGTCTATCTGCCAGATTATGCTTTTGTTTTGGATTTCTTCTTACTCTAATATGTTGTAGCTGGCCTTGGCAGAATGATAAATCAAAGATAAAGAAGGTTATTGAAGAACTAGATGAGAAGAAGAAGGAAACTCTAAAAGTTACTTGGGTTAAGGTTAATAAGTAAGTTTTTTATGCTACTTGTGGGCTTTCTATAGTTTTATGGTTTAAGATATATCTTATTCTCTTAGTGTTCCTTATTTGTTGTCAACATTTCCTTCTCAGTGACTTTGGATCAATATTTTCTACCCTGTTACCTGGCACATCAGCAAAGCTTGAGCCTACGGAAGGATGCAGCTTCTTAGATGGGCTTGAGGTTCGTGTTGCATTTGGAGGTGTCTGGAAGCAGTCCCTATCAGAACTGAGTGGAGGGCAGCGATCTCTACTTGCTCTTTCTCTGATCCTTGCACTGCTTCTCTTCAAACCAGCTCCTCTGTATATACTAGATGAGGTATCAGTTTTTGTTATAGGACGCGATTTCATATGCATTTGGTCTCTTTATTGTTGATGATCTGCAAATGATGATACCTGACAGGTTGATGCAGCACTTGATTTAAGTCACACGCAGAACATAGGCAGGATGATTAAAACTCATTTTCCTCATTCCCAGGTATGTAAACTTCTTGGTAAAAGACAAGCATAACGTGCATGAGAATTAAGAGGATAACCTGAATGCTCATTATAGGTGGCTTAGATGATATGGGCTATTGCAGGTTCAGTCTGGTGTCTAGGTGAAAATCGGAAGTTAATTGCATCTGTATCCTTTATACATGAACATAGCCACAAGCGTTAATATCTATGTAATAACAGTGGGAGTCTCACTTACTTTACCACTAGGAAAACTTAAGTATTTGCTGAGAGAATCTGAATTTGTTGTAGGAAAGGGTGTGTGGCGTGCACATTAAATTTGTTTGTCAAGATCAATGATTGAATGCAGGCAACTTGAATTCTGTTTGCATTGGTGAATAATTCAGATAAATAATGGAGATTACGGACAGAAAGTTTAGATTGGAAATCGGAATTTTTTGGATCAATAATGAAAATAACACGACACTTTGCAGAATTGTATAGACATAGTGAATAATGTTTACATATATATACAAGCGTCTTTCTACTAAGTCAGGTCCGCTACATGGGCTCTGAACATAGCCTTTTGTCCAGTAAGACAAATAAATGGAAAGAAAACTTGTTTGCAGAGCATAATGTACTTTTGAGAATCAATGTAGCTCGGATTGCAGCAGATATCATTGCCATCGCTGTTTGTTCTAGTCTCTGCAACTTGTCTTGATTTTCTTTTTTTCTTTTTCTTTTTTATATTGCAGTTTATCGTTGTATCATTGAAGGAAGGGATGTTCAATAATGCTAATGTTCTGTTCCGTACGAAGTTTGTCGACGGTGTTTCCACTGTCCAGCGCACAGTTGCATCCAAGCAGAGCAAGTGATCTCAAACTTTATGGAAGTAGCAAGCCGCAGAATTGTATGTCTTCAGTAAATTAGATAGAAAATTTCGACTTAGAATTACCTTTTTGTCTAACAGTAATGCAGAACACATGAGCTGAGTCACTGTTTCATTGACACAGACGCCTTCTATGCAATTTAAAGCATGTCTTTTTCCCAAACCGTCTGTGATCAAAGAGTTCGTAAACCGTATTGACTTTATCTTCCAAATCGGTGCAGTATTTACAAGAATTTGTTATGTTCACCTTGGAGTCTAGAATTTCTGGAATGGAGATATGTCAATCACAGAGAGCTTAGGTGAATTCATTTGAACTTGGTATTGAGTGGCTGAACTTACGACAGACGGTCGTCAGGATCAAAGGTACAGGAAATTGCAGCATGCTTTAGCCTCACTTCTGTTTAGTTGTATGTTATATTATTTTTATTTGTACTCCAACTTCTATTACTTGAGCTCCCAGATGCTAGTTCGAAGGATGGAGAAACCAAGACCTAAGTAACAACAGCAAATTGTCGGATGAAGCACAGTGTGGTTTTGTTTAGGGGGTGGGCATTCTTTTGAGATCCCAGAAGCATGCCGCAATCCCAATTCCACATGACTTGATTTTAATGATCTGTACATGTATTTGGGCGGTGTACTTAAAGAAAAAAGAAGAGGCTCATTATACTACCATGCATATGCTTCTTACGGCAATTTCTGATTAATGATGTGATTAGCTATCACCCCGCTCGGTAATCTTTTGAATCTCGTTGGTCTGATTTCCATCATGATCTTGACGATAGCTAATTGGATTGAGTGTGTTTTATTCTCAAAATACTTTTCCGATGATCTATTTGATATATTGTTTGGGATTTGTAAATTTTCCTTTTCTTTAACTTGTCCTAATCACGCTTCACGATCAATTTATCATGGAAAATCACCTATAAAATTGCAATTTGCTTCTGAAATCCAACTTGACAACATCGGAAGCTACACATATGTTGTCTTCTCGAGCTTTCTTTTATTTTTGAGAAGATTTATAAACAAGAAAGTCAATGGAAGGTGATTTCTTTTTTTATTTTGTCACCATTACATTTCATCCATTTTCCTCTCCTTACGTATTTGGTTGAGGTCATTATCATAAATATATAACCTCAAACATTTCCTCCGTCGCTGTCTTCTTCGGTATTAACCACTCGCCCACTTTCCTCTTCTCATTGCTTGTCTGAAATTAATCCAAACTTTCGATGATAAGTGTCCAACACAGTGTTTGAGCAAGGGACTCTGTCTCTTTTGAGTTAGATTAAATCATTCTGGATATCAGCAGAGGGGGCATGCTTTAGGAGTTTAGTTATCGTTCAGAAGTCTAATCCATCCAACAGTTAGTAATCGATGGAAGAATCTGTCTAACGTAACCAGGCTTAAGCAGATAACTACTAGTAAACATGCTGCGTGTGGCTTTTGTCAAAATGGCTTGATCCGATGCTTTGTCTGGAAGATCATGTTTCGGGGGTACAAATGATGTTATGAACTGTAAAGCCGAGTGTTACTTTCGTATGTCTCTTAAAAGTCATGCAAGGATCCTTGGATGAAATTCTGAACTTATCAAATTCATGAAATTACTAATTTATGTAAAAAAATTGGAACTTATTCACATGAAATTATGAACGCATTAAATAAATTACTCATTATTTGAAAGATCAAATCCTTTTGCTAGATTACTATAAAACATCGAGCAAAAATTACCAACTATGGATGAAAGATCCGTAAACTTCCAATCCAATAATTTGCAAAGTTCGCTAGCTCCACCCGTACTCCCTTGAGAATTTGTAATTCCAGCAAATACTACTACACTTACGGGACTTGCTCCATTAAGTTGAAACTAGTCAATAGCTGATTTCGCCAAAAAAGAAAAGTCGCTGGTAAACGAATTTTGAAATGTGTGTATTCACTTTTTGGTTATCGGTGTCAATAATTTTAAAATGTACGTTATTTGAGGTTATTTTCATTAAGCGTGGGAAAATACCAAGTACAAACATTTGTCGAAACGGGAAAATTACAACATGCGGACTCAAAGTTTGAACTCAAAATTTAACTAAAACAAACATATAATAGAAAATTTAGAAAATAGGAGTTTAAATACTATCAAATAGGAGTTTACTCTTTGAGAAAGCACTTTCAGCTCCTCCATTGCCATTTGCTCCCGCACCGCAACACCTCAAAAGCTTCGAGGTTTCGTTCGTCTTCAACTTTCTCTCGTCTCGTGCATCCTCTTCATCATCTCTCCTTTGGGTTTCGTTAGTTTCTCAGTCATTTCCATGGACCGCCGCCTCATATATGTCCGTCTCTTTTTGCAGGATCCGAGTTCGTCCCTCTCATTCCTATTGCTCTAGTTAATGGCTTTCGTTCTGTTTTATTACCCGAAGAGTCCGAACGCCATGCACATCAAGGAAATCTGTCTGGAGGTGGAGGGGTTCCAATACTATGCGACGCAGACCATCGTTACGGTACCCATATATTCACATGCTGGAATGTTTGGAGGCTGCAGCTGGTGAAAAGTGGTATAATGTTGTCATTGATATGGAAAATACAGGACTACCTTTTCAACGTTCACTTGTGCCTATGACTACCAATAATAACGAATACAGAAAGCTTGTGCCTCAAATTCATTTTTGACTTTTTCATTGTCCGGGGTTCGCTTTCTGTATCAGTGACGTGAGCTTGCTCATAACTTTGTGATACAGCATCACATATAAAAACTGAATAGGCACAAGTGAATGTTGAAAAGGCAGTCCTGCTAGAATTTCCTAGTCTTCAATTTGCAGTTGGTACACTGTACTTCCCTGCAAGAAAAATTGGTTTAGGTTTTTAGCCCATGCAATTTTTGAAACTTTTTACAATCTGACAATTGTGATCGGTTGTACTGTTTAATCTTGTCTATTTTAGGATGTTCAGAATATGATCTTTCTACATCGCGTGCATCACAAGCAGCTTTTAATAGGGGATTTATACTCCAAGTGTCACTCTTCAAGGTGATATATTTCAGCCAAATGGTCTTTTAACCGGTGGAAGCGGCAGGTAACTTCTTAGTCTGTTTAGTTTTTGTTATTTATTGTGCATGGATGATGCTTTCTCTAAAATGCCTCAAGCTGCTAAATATCAATTGCGTGGTGCAGGGTGGAGGTGATCTGTTGAGGTGATTTCATGATTTGGCAGAGGCTGAGTCAAAACTTGCTGCACATCATAATACATTCTCTGCGGTCGAAGCCAAGGTGGACCTTGAACAACGCTTTTGCATTTCTACGTGAGGGTAGCAGACAATTGCTTCGAGTATCATTGTGTTGGTAATTTTAGGGTAAACCAAGGTTTGGATAAGTGCCTGAGATAATTGTTGGATGCTGAAACCCTAATAGCGTTCCACCTTGTTCCCTGAACTAGGCAAATCTGGAAAGAAATGTGACAAATTGTCACCAAAAGCTGCTGTAAACTTGGAAATTTCGTCATATTTTTCTTCATTTTCTTTTCGAGAGTCAGAAGATACACTATTTTACTGGAGCAGATTTTGTTCTGATTATTCAATAAGTGCCATTCTACATTCTTCTTTCCATTGCTTTTAGCTGTGCTTATAACCGAAATCATATTGTCTTATGGTCGTGCCTTTAGCTTTTCTCATTTCTGCTGCTAACTACAGATTACTGAGTTGTTGCCCCTTCAAAAGAAGTTCTTGGATCTCAAATCACAGTTAAAGCTGAAGTCCTATGGCCTTTCTTTATTTAGGAGCAGTATAAGCATCTTAAATAGGTGGGTTAGATGACACGGGGAATTGCAGGTTCAGCCTAGTGTGTTGGGTGGTCTTGGGCCTCTCTCATCCCAAAAGCTAGCTCAAAGGTCGAGGCTTTCTCTCTTGATTTTGGTTTTTTGTATATTACAGTTTATAATAGTTGTTTCTTTGAAGGAAGGCATGTTCAATAATGCTAATAATCTTCTCTTCCCTATGAAATTTGTAGACAGTCCAACACACGGTTGCACCCAAGCAGAGCAAGTGATCTCAAATTTCATGGAAGTAGCAAGACGCAGATTGTATGTGTTCATGACACGAGTTAACAGTTAGCAAAATAGAACATTCAATCGAAGAGAGAACACCAACACACAGAAACATGAGCTGAGTCAATGGTTTTTTTCCCCAATCCTCGGTGATCAAGTGTTGGCAAATCTCATTGCCTCCATCTTCAACATCGGTGCAATATTTACAAGAATTTTGTTAAATGTTCTCCTTAGAGTTTACAATTTCTGGAATGGAGATGATCACAGAGATATGTCGATCATCAGGGTCAAAGGTACAGGTGAACCTCACTTTTGTTTACTTGTTTAGTTATTGCACCGCAGCTGATATTTGCTTGAGCTCCCAGATACTTGTCTGGAGGAGAGAGGACAAGAAGTAAGTAGCAAGTGTTCATTGTTGGGGGCATTGTTTTTGAGATCCCAGGAACATGCCACAATCCTAATTCCCACATGGCAGGATTTCTATGATCTGTATGTACTACACATGTTACTTAAAAAAAAAGAGGAGGTACATATTTTAAACTCGTCCGTTGATTTCCATCTTGAATCTCGACGATATATCATATGCAAATTGGATTGAGTGTGCTTCATCCTCAAGGTGCCCTCTGCTGATCCGTTTGACGTATTGTTTGGGATTTGCACTTCTTGCCTTTTCTTTTACTTCTTGTCCTAATCAAGTTAAACCGTCCACAAATCATGGAAAATTAGTCATTAAGTTTCAAGTTTTGCTTCTAAATCCAACTTGAAAACGTCGGAAGCAATTCATGAACAAGAAAGTCTATCCAAAGTGTTTTCTTATTGCACTTTTACCAATTCACTCCTAAACCTTTACATTTTGCCAATTAAGTCCTAACATTTTTACGTTTTGCCAATAAAGTCCATCCGGCCAATTTTGGCTTGAAATCGTTAACGTAGACGTCGGCCGGCTTATCTGGCGTGGACAATTTTAAGTATTCTTCAGAATTTTTTCATTTATTTTTTCTTTTCTTTCTATTTTCTTTGTTTATAAATTAGATTAAAAAACTAAAAAAGAAAAGCTAATATTTTATTAAAAAATACTAAAAAAAAAAAACAAAGAAAGAGAATGGCAGTCTCGCTGGTGGGGTGTTGCTGCCGCCCATTGCCGAAGGGGTTGGCGGAAGTCGTTGGCCCTAGGCAAGGTGGCCAGCCCTTGCCAGCCCCAGGCGAGGGCCGGCGACTCTCGCCGGGCCGAGAGAGGGCACCTAGATCTGGGCGACGCCGGCCCTCCATTGCCCGCCCTGCATGAGGGCATCCAGATATGGGCGACGCCGGCCCTTGCCCGGGCCTAGTGAGGAAATAGAGATGGGGAGTAGAGCAAAGGAGTCATGGATTATCTGAGGAGTGCTCAAACAACACGATCCACCCGTTGTTGTAATGTCCATCGATTCTCAGCCTTCGACATTGAAGTACCAACTCTCAACACTCTCTACTAAGCGTGCTTGAACAATGTTGAGTTCTTGCCGTTGAACGATGCTGAGTTCTTGCCGTCCAACGATTCATCTCATGAGCCTAGTGAGGGTCGCAGCCTAGGGGAGGGACGTCGTCGCCCATATCTGGGCGCCCTTGCTCGAGGTTGGCGAGGGTCGCCGGTCCTTGCCTGGGGATGGCAAGGGCTGGCCACCCATCGACCTCTGCGGGCCCCTTCGGGAGTTTGCGATTCTCTCTCTCTCTCTAAATCTATTTTTAAAACAAAGAAAAGAAACGAACAATAAAAATTTCAAAAACTATTAAAATATAATTAAATATTGTGCACGAAGCATGTCAGCATCGGCTGTGCTATGGCTGATGTCCACTTCAACGATTTCCGGTCAAAATTGGTTGGATGGAACTCAACTGGCAAAACATGAAAATGGTTAGGACTTAATTGAAAAAATTAAAATGTTAAGGACTGAATTGACAAAAGTGCAATAAGATTAAGACTTTATGGACAATCTTTTTGAAATTCTTGGGATTTTATGATTTCCTTGTTAATGAAACAAAAGTACTTATATCTTAAACTCACAAATTTCCTTATAATTTATAGTAGCTTCAACTCCTATGGTTTTGGGTGTATTGAGTTATGGAAATGATTAACTTGATCATATCAATTTAAAATCGGCCCATTAGAAAAAAGAGAGAGAGAAATCATACGTTAGATACATCAAACAAAACGCGGAAATAATAAATAGAAGATGGGAGGCTCCGGCTCCATCCATACAAAAAATTCACCGATTTGACTTGCAATTAAAAGTCAACTCCTAATTGAAAGAAAGAGCAGGCGAGAGAGAGGGGGGGTCATTGTTTACGAAAATGAATACGTTGACTAATCGCAACACCAATACGAATTTAAGGAAGAGAATCATAACAATATCGTGCAGCTCTTTCGCTTGATTTGATTGTCAAACTCAAAGTTTTAAGTACTAATTAATTAATGAATCATCAGTTGACTCTGCAGATTATTCTCCTTGCTTCTCTCTTTGAAAACGGCGGGGTTCGAGATTGAGGAGGGTATCTGCTTCTTGGGGTGCTGAATTTGGGCCAACTGGCTGGTCTGGAAATCCCTGGAGACATGGGAGATCCCGAAGCTTTGATACGCAGACATCACAACCTCCTTTCTTTATCTCGCACCGTCGCAATTAAATTATCCAACGAGGTGGTCTGGTTTGGTCCTATGTGGTGAAGTGTCCTTGTGGAATTCCCTTTTGTATTGGTTGACTTTGTGCCTCTATATATACGCTTTGGTCTGAGATTTGGAGGGTATTCTGCTCTGCTGTCTCGTCTTCCCTCCCTGCAAATCTTGAATTTCTATAGAAAGAGAGAGAGAGAGAGAGAGAGAGATGAAGAGTGATAGGGCACGTTTGAACTGTGGCACAACAATCCCAGTCCTGGGATTTGGCACTTACGCTGACCCATTGGACTTGAAGGCTGCAGAATCGGCCGTCCACATGGCTCTCAAGGTAAAAATGCTCATGCAAAGGCATGCATGCTCACTCCCACACATGAATTCACACCCATGTCTCTTCAAGTCATCAAAATGCTCGAATCTTTCATTTTTCTTGCGTTTCTTCGTGCTGCGAATCTCGATCGGTTGAGTTTATTAAAATGGGCGCTCTAGGAAATGGCTTTTGTTTTTTTTTTTTTGGCAAGGCCCCGCATGAACATTCGCGATGAACACATGAACGAGAAATGCATGAAACCACTGAATGAGATATATTCCAACAGGCTACGGGATTACTACCACTATATATTATTGTAACCGATTCACTGGACGCGATCGTTTGTCCATGTATGTTCTAGTTTTAGAAACTTCTTTTCAAAGGATGAGAATATCCTACTGTTTTTTTTTCTCATGTTGAAGTGATTCGTAACCCATGGCATGCGAAAATACGTATTCTGCAGGTAGGTTACAGGCACTTCGATACAGCGAAAGTCTATGGATCGGAGCCAGCGGTTGGAAGGGCGCTGACGGTGGCCATCGACGAGGGCGTTGTGGAGAGAGAGGACATCTTTCTAACGTCGAAGCTGTGGGGCTGTGACCACCATGATCCTGTCCCCGCTCTTAAGCAAACTCTCCAGTAAGCATTCATTATATCATTTGCCTTCTACGCTTTCGTCTACAAAATCCAATTTATTACTCTTGTGAAATGAGCTTACTTTAATTCGGACATAGAAGCAGAATAACGGGACTAAGACCTATATAAACATAGGAGGGCGTATATCAACTGTCGTGGTTCGACTTCCCATCGTCTCGGTCAATATATCACGTTAGACGATTATTTCCCGACTTCTGAAAAAACTTGCGATTCGGGCAAACTGCACAAGACAAAGCTTCATCAGTTTGCACGCCTACTGGTTCCAGCTAATCGGTTGACCTGCAATGAATAGCCAAAATAGCCGCATTAAATTGCGACACGCGATTAGCAAATTGAATATTGTCCCTTTGCAAATGGGTAGCGTTCAAATTTTTCAGGGAGAGAGAATCCACACCAGATCAATCTCAAATCTCACCCCACACTGTAGAGGCCTAGGATAACCCAGCCTGATCCTGGAATTGGGCTGATCGATCCCAATGAAGGAATGATTCATAATAGATCATAATGTCTGCTCGATCCACTCAAAAACATTTGAACGTGATGCTTACAATAGAGCTCATGAAAAACATATAAAACTGCTGAGTTCAGATAATATTGATCTTGGTTAACTTTAGGAACCTCGGGATGGAGTACGTGGACATGTACCTGGTGCACTGGCCGCTGAAGCTGAAGCCAGGGGCAAACAAGGCTGTGCCGAAGGAAGAAGAGTTCGAGCCGGAGCTGGACATGGAAGTGACATGGCGTGGGATGGAGAGGTGCTTCGACTCGGGCTTGTGCCGAGGGATTGGCGTTAGCAATTTCTCCTCCAAGAAGATTGAGAGGCTTTTGGATTTTGCTTCTGTCCCTCCTGCCATCAATCAGGTACAAGCATTAATTAATTGCTTCATCACTTTTAATATGGTCAAAAATCACTCAGAACTCCTCATTTTGCCTCAAATAGCTTAATAGTATCCCTAATAAAGTCAAGGATTTCGGCCCCAAAAAAAATAAAAAATTTCAAGGATCATTTGAAATGAGTTGGAGAGCTTATACCTATTGAGATTTTTTTAAGAAAGCAAGCAAGCAAATCCATTCGTCAGCACCATGATTGGTTTGAGTCTATTTCATCGGTGTTATAATCTTGAAACTATCATATAATTTGATGGAATGGATGAATAATTTTTGAAACTTGAAAGGTTAGGTTTGACTTTAAGAAGATATTGTCTATTAAATCAGATTTCTTTTAACTATAATAAGGTCCGGAGTCAAGAATGTACATGTAATGTAATGACTTTGAATAAAAGAGTCGGCTGCAGAGAAAAGTCGTTTTCTTTACTTTTCAAAACAAACCACCCATTCATGATTCATGAACATCTCAGGGCGGCCTTAACCAAGCTCCATTTTTCCTATGTGACTTGAACACACAAAGGACAACCCCTTTTTTATTCGATTCACGTCGAGCACCGCCTCTTTGGTGAAGCAGATCGCCGAAATAGTAACCGAACTACCTGAATTATACAGCATAGCAAGAGTCAGCAATTGATTGCCGCGAACTATAAAATATGGGATCTGCCACGTCAACGGTTGCGCTTGATCTGGTCCATATGACTCGCATCTTGATAAAAAAATTTATTACAAATAGTACCTGATCATGAGAATAGTGGTTCATGTAATACCAAATGGATGACAGTATCAGGTGATATAACCTAACCTCAAATCTTGAAGAGTGAAATGTGAACGGTGATTGAATTGAGCAGGTGGAGATGCACCCGATGTGGAGGCAGGGGAAGCTGAGAGAAGTGTGTGGAGAGAACAAGATCCATGTGAGCGCTTATTCACCCCTGGGAGGACCTGGCAATGCCTGGGGATCCACAGCTGTTGTGGGCAGTCCCATCATTAAATCCATTGCTCTCAAGCACAATGCCACTCCTGCTCAGGTACCATTCACTTTGTTCCCCTTCAGATTAAACTCTCGTTTCCTTTTACAGAAACCAAAGATCATAAAAGGAAAGAAGAAAGAAAGAAAAAAAATCCCAAGTCCACACACATCATGTGGAAACAATCGCAACCCACGAATAAAGTAATAACCATGCATCGCATGAAGTGGTAGTAACATGGTACGGAATGGGGATGTTGCGTAGGTTGCACTCCAATGGGGAGTATCCAAAGGAGCGAGCGTGATTGCAAAGAGCTTCCGCAAAGACAGGATGGAAGAGAACATGGGTGCCCTTGATCTCGGATTGGATGACCGAGACCTCCTCGACATCGACAGGCTCGAGGAGAGGAAGTTCCTCAGAGCTGATGTTTATGTTAATCAAACAACAAGCCCCTACAAGACGCTTGAAGAGCTCTGGGACGATGAGATTTGAATTTGAGACCCCGGCAGAACTTGCTTCTTGTGTTTTTCTATTGTGTGCGTATGGTTGTTGCCGTGAAAAGAGCATCATCATCATCATATGTAGTGAAGTCACGATTCTTGATGGATCAATGTGGAAAATAAGCAACAGAAACGTGTTTACGCAACAAAAAGAGAGAAAAATTCCACTAAGTTCTTGGCATATCATCCTTAATTGGGGCTGCAAGTTTTTGAGATGTCATGCACAAAATGGTTCTGAAAATCTCGTCCACCGCTAGGGCTAAAATCTCTATCCTTTCCGGATCACCATCCACACAACAAAGTTGAATTGGTACAGCATTAACAAGCAACCAGCCAAACCATGCACAACCTATTTAATAAGCTGCCCAATGTCACCGAGAAGGTAAAAGGCATATAAACCATCCGCGCCAACATGCTTGTTGGTATCTAAAACCCAGTAGCATTTCCCAACAAAAAGCACAAAGGAAGACTTTCAGTAAAAATCCTCCATTTGGTCTGATTACATTGCCATTCCCTCATTGGACAAGACTTTGTTTTGATAAATTCTTCTTCATTGATAAGCTGAATGTGAAAATGTTACATGATAAAGAGGACTAGTCCCAGTGAACATTGTCTTCTTGAAACTACTCTACGTACCTCCATGGCTAAGCTACTGACAGATTTGTCAGTCTCCAAAATATGATTTGGAAGAAGCACAGTTACACTAACACTAGTGGTACGTCACAGGAATTTTTGCAAATTCGCCAATGGAAATTTGCGGAAGCTTCGATCCCATGGCAGAATTGCTTGTGGTAAGAACAAGCCTAAATGAGATGGTCAAACTAAGCAAGTCAGCTATCCAACTCGGCAGACTTGTTCAGCACTGGAGGTCGGAGCTCCCTCCTGATCCATTCGATTATCAAAATGGATGGCAGCAATTATGACCTAGGCGTTACAGTGAGTTGGCACCACAAAATCCTCCTCACTAGTATGCTAAATCCCCAGTTAACAAATCGAGTTCCAGGAGCTGATTATAAGTTAGCGACCCCGGCTTCATGTCCGCTTGAAAAACTTGCCACCTCTCTTTCCCATCCCACTTCCCGCAAGACTTGCTGCAAGGAGAGATTTGGTGTCTGGCCTCCATTTCAACTCTTTAAGAACTGAGAAAAGTGTTGATAGTGCTGGAGAGACTTCATTGTCCTTTATACTTTTACATGATATAACCCTCAGACTTTGAAGCTCCTTCCAGGACAAAATCACAGGCTCTAGGCCCTCGGTCGTCAGCAGAGAACATCCTTCTAAAGAAAGATATTTTACCCTCCTGAAATATTAAAAATTCAATCATCAGTTTGCAGAACCGTATTTAATACAAACTAGTTCATTAGGAAAATACCAAGTCCGTAATTGAAACCATCAACGCAAATTGATCTGGACAATCTATAAAAAAAGCTCCAACTTTGGATTAGATAACAGCTAGTGAGAAAATCCAGAACCATCAGTCACATGCTCTGTCACTGCCAACCAAACTCTCTTGATTCTTAAAATAGTTTGAAACACGGGATTCGTCATCCCCCACCACCCCGAAAGGGCAAAAAAAGAAAGAAAGGCAGAGCAACAGGGAAAATGACCAATAGATAACCTAATTTAAGTATGACTTATGTGAATAACAAGTTCATCTAAATCAGATTTTCAGTTAGTATGGGAAAGGAAATTGACAAGTTGCTTCAATATTAATAGAGGACTAAGCAGCTTGGAGGACTAATTACCTGCACGAACTCGCCAAGCTAAAGATATCATTTTCTAAACCCCAGCAGTCCTGCACAACAATATCCCTCACGGCATGACACACCATAAACATTGCCCTGACACTGTTTTTATCCCGCAAGTGGCACTTCTGCAGATGTAATCGCTCAAGTGCCGGACAAAGACCCAAAAACTCGTCCGGCCCTGGACTAGAATCGATGGTTCTACAAGACTGGAATCTCAAAGTCTTCAAATTCTCACAGTAGGAGAGTCCTGCCAACCAACCACCATCCATCCTGTGATCGCAAAGGGTCAATTCCTCCAACATTTGACAACACTGCCCAATGGCTTTAATTCCATCAAAGCTTCCCTCACATCCAGAAAGCTCAAGCCTCACCAACCTCCTACACCCTTGCGCCAAAATAGTTAGGCCAATATCAGTAACATAAGAAGCATAAAATCCATCCACACTGCCAACCAATTTCAGGATTTGCAAATTCTTGCAACCAGCAATTCCACGCAAAACATTATCATTACACTTGTGCAATTCCAACTCCTGCAGTGTCGAGCACTCTTCAGCCACACTCAACAGCCCGAACTCACTAGCACCAACCACGACAAGCTTACACAAGTTGGGGCAACCACTCGCAAGCATTTTCAGTCCCTTGTCAATTACCTCGACAGAGAGCAAATTTTCTTCAAGAATACGATAAATGGGTGAAAATCCAGTATTCAAATGCATGGAGATACTACCGTGATGCAACAAAATGCCCGAGTTTCGGGGCGAAACAACGCAAGAGCGGCTCAAATCAACGTGCGTTAGATTCGGGAATCTTACAATCAATCGACCCGATTCAATGAAGCCCCAATCCAGGACTTTCAAGGACCTCACAAGGCGACCTTGGAGATTCAGCCAACGCTTGCAAACGAGGAAATTAGAGAGTCTCTGCGAATCAGGCAGTCTAGCGAGCACGTTGAGCAAAACCTCGTCGGGCAACAAGAGGGTTCGGTCGATTTTGGAGAAATTGGAGAAAAAGGTCTGGGCTTTGGGGTTATTAGGGTCTTTATCAGAGAGAGGAGGGAGTTGCATAGTGAAAATTACTTGGTTGAGAGGCTTGGAGTGGGTGTTCTTGACCCAGAAGTCGGACCAGCTGGAGGCTCTTCGCTTGGGCTTAGGGCTAGGATTTGCTTTCTTCGGCGATGGCTGGAACGACATGGTTCTTCAAGGCACTGCAGCTCGTCCTCCTTCGTTTCTTGAGCTCAAGCTTCTTCGCATCCCCTCCCCTTTTCCCTGTCAAATTCCTTCCCTTTCTTCACTCTCCAGTCTCTACCTGGGAAACGCTTCTCAGGTATGTTGCTGATTGCAACTTCTGCTGCGTCGTGATTGATTCTCTCTCTCTCTCTCTTTAGATTTCTCTCTCTAGATTTGCATTTGAGGAAGAAGAAGAAGAAAAAGAAGAACGAGAACAAGAAGAGCAATCTCTTTCTCCTGTGTGGACTTTCTGGCTAACGGACTTCTGGGGGTTGTGGGGTCTGGAGATTTGAACAAGGATCATTTTTCTTTTTTTTTTTGCCAGATTTATCTTCCGAGGACTAATAATCATTTTTAATTTTGGGAATGCATGCTTACTTTTGTGTGGCGCTTGCTTTTTGTTATCATCTGCACATTTTTGGATTGTGTTGTTGGGTGTGCTTGCGTCAGCTACTGGTACGTGATTATTATCTAATCACGTGTTTCCATGGACCTACCTAAATCTAAAAGCACCAATCGCGTTTGGCCCCAATTACAGAGTAATTTCAATTCGATCCGAAGTAAATATTTCGGCTCGAATCTCACCTAACTCCACAATTCGATTCAAAATTTCTGTCTCATTCACCCTCATCCAAGGTATAGGTTAACTGAAATATCCTCCAACTCCCTCGCCCTTAATTGAGGCCATGTTAACCACCGCTAGCTACATATAGCATAGGCTTTTACACGCATTAGACGGTACTAACTAAACCATCACTGATCATCCAAGACAGAACTGGTCCATGTACACGAAAGGATCTAATATACTGATATACTTAACCCGATTCCTCGAGAAACAATTCGGTGCCCATGCGAAGGACAAAAGTGCTTTGTGATCGGCATCATCATTCGTACATTTTCAGTCGGATCAACAAAATATCGAGGGTGGTCGTAAGAATATTTAACCAAGAGGCTAATGTCGTAAGGGTTCAGATCACATGTACCAAAAACTGAGACCAAACCCACTTCCGCTTGAGAGAAGGGCTAGAAAACTTCTGTTGAACCGCACAAATCAGAACATTCACCCAAACGGCAATTTTTCCATCCAGAAGTTTGTGCCCAGCCCTCTTAACTCACCCTTACTATGAATGCCGTAGATGGACTTGGAAAGATGCCTTAATCAACCATGCTCGTCACAATCCATTTGCAGATAGTGTTTCCCGTTCAGGCAACTTAGTTACTTCAAAAAATATGCTCATGGCCCTTGCTTCACTCCTAAGCACCTTCTAGAATCTATTCAAAATCAAACTCGAATTTAAGACGCATAAGGTCAATAAGTAAGCCTGTAATAGTACAGAAAGTAATTACTCTTTAAATAGAACATAGGCTAACACAGAGAACCAAGAAGGCATGCAAGTGGTCCATCTTGATTTACGCACCTGAAATTATGTATCACTAATCAAGAACGAGGAGCTGCCATCTGCTGCTTCTTTATCCTCTCTCCATGTTTTACCATGCTGCATCAAAAGCCCCCAAAAGAAAAATCAGAATTCCCCTATCCTGAGACCAAATTCACATTGAGTCACTTAGAATAAGTTCTTTATTGTAAAGCACGTCGTCTCACAAGCTTCATTTCTAGCAAGTTTCATTTCAAGTTAAAATAATTGCATGTCGCATAATGTGTCAAACTGGTTTGAACATATGCATTTTCACTGAAAGAAAAGCACATCCACTTTTCACATGTGGACTACCAAGACTGAGTTTTAAAACTGTTTCAACTGCTCATGGTTGGTTCTTTGGTCTTATGTTTTAGCTCCAACACTGCATCAATCTCTCCAGAAGTGTAAAAGATAGCCCTCAAAATGACATGGTTATATACCCCATTTGAGAGCCATTCGGACTTTTCACGACCAGGAAATAAGCAGTAGACGAGAATAACTGAGACTTGGATTCCGGAGCATTTTGACTCAACTCTTCGCTTGGCTTCTGATTCTCCCTGGACACGAGTCACTCTTGATATAGTTTTACAGCTCAGCAGCAGTTCTGGGTGAGAAGAATTTCTCTTTGTAATATGTTCTAATGCCTAGGAAATATATTGTGCATAGCGTTTCGGTGAAAAAAAAAAAATCCACAATGTCGTGT
Organism: Lenwebbia sp. NSW1173648; assembly: GCA_029784005.1. Taxonomy (NCBI): domain Eukaryota; kingdom Viridiplantae; phylum Streptophyta; class Magnoliopsida; order Myrtales; family Myrtaceae; genus Lenwebbia; species Lenwebbia sp. NSW1173648. The sequence continues at coordinate 687,164 of JARCGZ010000008.1, read as the reverse complement.
CCCACCCAGAGTGGTCACACCGTCGGAAACAGCAAGCAAAGGCTGATCGAGCATTGTTTTTGTAAGCAATGCAAGTCTAAACTAAAATGAGGGCCTTACCCCCAAAGTACCACCTTAAGCCATATGTGTTAGTTGTTGAATTATTACCTAATATCATGAGGTGTTATGAAAATCCACTGAGACCCATGTGCTAATGCAAAATCAACAAGAGTGTCCAAGCTGATTTTCCGACTGACTGCATCCTGAAAATATACTCATCATGCATCAGAAAGATATTGATGGGTGCACCGATCATTTTCCAAATACCACCAAGTGCTGTTCAACTGTCAAAAAACTGAAAAATCCATTTGAAAATGCAAAAGCACAAGGACAACATTAATGGATACAAATTTACCATGAACACATCAAACTCATCCATCGCCCGAAATGGAGCCTCTGTCATCTCATGTAGAGCCAGTGCAAAGCATAGTGTCGAGAAAGATCGTTCTCCACCTGATTAAAGATTGATACAAAAATGAAGACCGCTGACAATGTACAGGATCTGTATGCTTGCAGACAAACAGCCCACACCCACCGACATGAAAGCCCGCATGCACATGCAGCCGAACACAGGAACGCAAACACATATGCAGACAAGCCCACATGCATGCACACATAAGTTCATCGACTAGGACCGCGAACTAATTACTTATTCATCAGTACACCTTCTGACATAAAATCTCACAGCCCTATCTTAATGGACTGTGAGTTTGAGAGCAGCATGATAAAGAGACTGAACTACTCTCCTTTCACTTGGTTTTAACATAAAATTCTTGGTATTCCCATAAAGGAAGATATCACAAAAGTATTTCTGCTATCTTCTTTAGTTCATCTCTTAGCTTAAATAAGTTGTAATAACAGTGGTCATGTGGCTATATGCTCAGAAGAACCCAGGCCAAGATGAAAATGCAAATAGCTTGTAGATGTAATTCAACTCCAATTACAGGTTTTGTTTTAAGGTCTTAACCAAAGAGAGCTCCTGAGGCTCATTAAACTAGACTCCAATGTGGGTATGCATAAAACAACCAAGTTGCTGTTTCTCATCAGTTTATAACTTCATAGTAAATACATAGAAGTTACCGATAAAAGATATACAGTGATATGACCTGAAAGTCCTCTGGTGTCACGGACAGTGGTACTTGATACATCTTGGGGCATTCTGACCTGATGAAGAGAGCAAAAATGACAAAGGCATACCAGCATAATTCTGGCTTATCCACCTAACTAGGTGTGAGGCACACTCAAGTAGCAATTAATTAACACAACTTAGACATATAATGTTAATAATTGATGCAAATGGCTTACCTCTACTGACAAGGTCTTTTCTTCGTAACTGACTTTAATCTGGCCGCTGATACCTTTCTTTGCTAAATGTGCATTAAATCTGGTAATAAGAAACTAACTGAGACATTGCCCAATATTGTCGTTTCACTAGCGTAGCTTCTCTAAGAGGAATCACTGAATTAAATGCTAAGAGATATCTTTAATACTAAGAGATAGATATTCATACTGCCAAGTCAGTTGTCGCTTTAAAAGGGTTGCATTTCTTTGAAATTTGTCCAATCGCAACTTGAGGGCAGTTTCGCAAGCCTGGCAGACAATACTTTTAAGAAGTTATATCTGAGAACAGTAATTTTGCATGCACTGATGAAATAATTGTATTTAAAGCACCAAATATATGATGGGTGTGTCAAATATTCAAGAGTCACAACATAAGAGAAATTTGATGTGATTGTATGGATTCAGAATTCATTGGTGAGGACCCTGATACATTTATGTACGACCAACACTGACGAGGTGTAAAAGCAGCAGGAAAAAACAAAATAGAATAGCTGGATGTGTCACCACTCAAGCAGCTCGTTCTTTCTCCAAGTCCAGACTAAGTTGATCAATAAGAAAAGGTTGCAATTCTTGATTTGGAAGAACAGAAGAAGTACACTAACATGTGGTATGAAGACAACATGAAGTCAAACAAACCTACATTAAACCATAAGGAGCACCGGTAATTCTGATAATAAAGGCAGTAAAACTGATCTAGCATATGCAGTCAGCACTTGTCAAGTTATGGCCATGCATGAATTAAATTATTTGAAAGACTGAATTAAGATGATCCATTGGTTGTTAGACAGCAAATGCGTGAAAAAAGAAGTCTATAAGATGTTCCATGTCAATTCACTTGAATCACAGGTGAAAAGAGCATAAACAAGTTAAGTATGTAATTAACAGCAAGGAGAATACAAGGGGGATAGTGACCCCAATCTTCACTTGGGAACTACCCCACAAGTCGCATGTCATATCACATGCTGTTCGACCAAAAAAATAAATAAATCACATGCTGTCTCTCATGATTTTTCAGTCCCCATCTAGATTTGACTCCCCTCAAAAGAGTATCTATGAAATAAACCATTAAGCAATATCGCCATAATTAACTTCTTCTATGTAACCTTTTTTATCCAACTTTGTAGCATCCATTATGATATCTGATAGTGAAGATAAAGAGAGTGCACGACATTAAGGAACGTATATACAGCTAATTCATTGTACCACTGACTAATTAGTGCCCCGTGACCACTACCCTGATATGTTGGCAACAATTGGCTCATTGCCATGAAAAAGCAAGAGGAAAGAATTGCGCATTCATCCATATTCAACTCCACCAGAGCATATCATTGAGACCCACTTTTCAGAATATCAAAGTACTTAAGGCACAACTGGTCAATCTAGTGTTTTTCCCCATTGATGAACAAGGGCCTCATAAAGGCACTGATAGCCCCAGCAAAAAGATGACTGCAATGTTACCTACAGGCGATAAGATGCAATGGAGGAGTCAAAATTGTCAAGGATTTTGCACCCAGGACAGCCATGACTTTTCAGAAAAGACCATGCACAAAAAGTGTGCATCAAGGTTCATATAACGTTGTGACTTTAATCAGTTGCAGATGCATCAAAGAACAAACTATGCAGAACTTTCTATTTGATGCACTCCTTTTCAGTTCTTTATCCCTTTTCTGACTATCGATACACAGCATTAAACTATCTAACACAGTGCAAAGATCAATCAATTCCTCAACCTAGTAGTAATTATGAGGGGCTTTTTCCTTTCAAAACTCGCCTAACTTTTTGGCATGTTCTTTTGAATGATGACATTTTTAACAATATTTCACCCATCCACGCTGTGACACCCTCTAATCTCCATTGTCCATAAATAACATGAAAGAACACAAGGATATAGCTGTTGTAGTCCTTGAGTAATATATATCATAAGTCATTCAGGCCAAAACTAATGATGAAGGGAGTCGACGTGGGTCCGGTTTATTTAAAGAATAGGTCTACCACTCATTGTCGCAATGAAACTCAAACATTTAAGTTTTTTATCTATGGCAGGGTGGAAGAAGGTAGGGACGTGGATTACATGAATAGAATTGCCAAAATACTCGAAAGATAATTAGACAAGATACATAAGTTTGTGCCGGAAAAGTTTGGATGGTAGGTATTAAAATATTTCGAATGGTTTGTCCACAGGAGTTTGTCTAGACCTTTCAAAGAAGTGGTCTCGTTCTCCCTAACTAGTTAAGCTTTTGGATTTGACTTTCTAACCAAAAGAGACAAATTTGAGGCATCTCAGAGAAACTGCTGTTCTATGACCCCTAAAAAACTCAACCTACATGTGGCAAATAAGATTGAACTGCATCAAAGCTAAAGGAATAGCAACTCTCCTATTTCTGGTCACCACAAGGAATGAATCCAATGGAGCAGTTGACCAGTACAGTTCACACTTCACACCCATCATAATGGAGCTAGATTACAGGGAACTTTCGAATATGTGCATCGCGAGCGTGCCTCGGCAATAATAACTTTTAAACAGTGAAAGGATGCAAATGATACAAACTTACATTCAGCCTTTCCCGTAAACCTGTATAAGTTTCCAGCTTCCTTGAAATTTTCCGCTTGTTTTTGTCATGTAACATTCTGAGATCATCGATAGATTCAGAATATCTGTTCAAATAACCAACATCAAAACAGGTCCCTTAATATTGGAAGCTTAGCTGCTCTTCAGGTGAAACCGTGAATATATATCCATACTGTTGGCTCTCCAGCTGAAGCCTTCGTTTAAGCGTGTTCAGTTGAGCGCTAAGCTGCTCAGGGTTACTTCCGTCCCATCCTCCTAGAGCTTCAATTTCACTCTCTTGACATATAATGGAAGCTTTTCTGCAATTCTCCTGCAACTTACCAAGCTCATGATAAACATTAAAATGATAGAACTAGCCAGATAGCAAAAACCAATCATGCAAGCATAATATATGAGGTCAAATTTGAGAAACATTACAAGCATACACGAGACAGATCGACTGTAGCAGCAATTTACTCTAAACTCTACAAATTTAGAGGCTGAAAGAAAAAATGGAACCAAGGAGATACTAGGACTTGTCACTAAGAAGAGCCGATATTTTTAGTTTGCACTCTGTAAGTCCTTCAAATTATTAAGAAGCATCAAGTAAACAGACCCCACAACCATAGAGAATGAAAACCATGTTTTATTTGAATTCAGAGGGACATTACATACCGTACGATTATGTTCAAGATCTCGATGCTGTGCCTCTGCCGCTTGGATATAGTTGATGACTTTAGTACTCATAATACCTTCATAATGGGTCTTTTCCTTTAAATGAATAATTAATACTGTCAGAAAAGACAGTGTACAGATAGTATAGAATTGAACTGAGCAGTAGTACATTACTATCTTTAGGGCGACAGACATAATGAAACGTGATGAAGAACACATACTGCTTCCACCGAGCTAATGGTACTTTCAACCTTCATTAGCTCTCTCTCTGCATCTTCGAGAGCATCAATTTCCACTTTCGCTGATTCTATGTTTCCAAAATAAATTGCAAGCATCAAATATGTGTTCAAAGGGGTAAAATAGAAATGTGAATGCACTCGCAGCAGTACCACATAACTCCTCAAATGCTAGCTTAAGATTGTGAGCATTCTTGTCCACATCACTCATCTTGAGACTGATTTTCTCCAGCAGAGTTTCCTTTTCTTGTATCTCATCTTGCACTTTCTAAATGGCCAGCAAATAAAACATATTTAATAGGAGAAGCTAATTAGATGACATGAGATAATAGTAAATTCGAATGAAACTACAAAATAGAAGGGCTTGCAAAACGAACTGAAATTTCTTGATGCAGCTCGTCAACATCTGACGTTGATAGGCTAGATTCAACAACATTTGTCTTCTTCAGATCTTCCAGAGCTAGCTTCTTAGATGCTAAATCCCTCTCCACACTTTTGCAGCTCCTCTATCCAAAGCACATAGGAGAACATGAAAAAATAATGGAACACAAAGGTAAGATATAACAATAAGAAGTTAACTCATTTCCTGAAAATGGAGATTATATGTATATTAATAGCAACAGAAAGTAGCTACCATCCACCTAAAACCCCTTTTTGGACCACAAATATAACCTCAAAAAATTCAAAAACCCTCTTCCCACTGATCCCTGATATGCCGCATGACGACACAAGCTGAAAAAGCTAAAGTGAATGATGCATGTTCTGAAACCAGAAGACAAAATATGTTACCCTGTATGAGATTAGCCAATAAAAAGAATGAGACCCAGAGGCCTGGATTCAACTAGAAATAGAAAATGCACGTATGCCAAGACTCGTGTGTGTGTGTGTGTGTGTGTGTGTGTGTGTGTGTGTGAGAGAGAGAGAGAGAGAGAGAGAGAGAGAGAGAGAGAGAGAGAGGGAGGGAGAGCCACGGGGGGAGGGGAGGAGGAGGGAGGGAGTCCAAGTTAAGTTTCAAAAACAAGAATTTGCCACCCTAAGAAATTGATCATAATCAATGTCAGCACACCCTTATCCTTGAAGACACTGCCTTGAGTGGATATAGTGTTGACAAACGAGGAGAACAAGTGTTATTATGCTGTTACTCAGATAATGAGTGATGAATTTGATAATGTCCATCAAGCCCATCGGGACAAAAGGAAGATATCTCTATTGGAAATTCAAAGGGCAAGAAAATCACAACTAATGGCAACATAGGAACCCAACCCACGCTTGCTGATCCAAAGGATTGCGCAAACACTTCCATAACACCGATTGTTGCATGCACAATGCATACTAGGCGGAAACACAAAAGAAGTGTTCACAACAAACAGAATGTTTCACAAAAAAAACTAGAGACACACATCCATGCATCCATTACATCATCAGATAACTCTTTCTACCTTTACAGTCTGAAGATTATCCTGAAGATGACGAACAGAAGACTCCGCATCCCTTTTCCTCTTCCTACCCTGATCAGCTTGTACTTTCATTCTCTGTGCCTCTCTTTGCAGATCTTCGATCTGATCATCAAATGAGCCACAAAGACGACCTGTCCTTGCTCTCTTGTTTGGAGGAAGAGTTGTTTGGACAGACCCCCGAGAAAACCTAAGGGAAATCAGAATACAACTTCTGTTATGGGACTAGCAAGCTTATCTCTATGCAAGAAAACCCAACAACTTAACTTCATGCCTATGTCCTATGAGTTTAGGTTGAACTCCACTTTCTGTTTCTTGGCCGTAATTAACACAAATTCATTTTTGTATGGCAGTATAAAATATTTCTCAATTTTAAATTTCATTCTTCTCTAAAACACAAGATATTCTTTCTGTATTTTGTGGGATAATGTCCAATTTTCAATGAACCAATTGAGAAATATCAAGAAACATAATTAGAAAATACCATGTGTTAATTAATAAACCTTATATTTTACAAGATATAATATTTCTCTTTAATAGATTACATTACAAGACAGTCACTTAATAACTTTCCAACACTTATTCATTATTTCCGATTTCAATTTAATTTTCTCTCACAATTCTTGCTTTCTCTTCTAAATAATTTAAATCAAGTTTTTCACAGATTCATTTATTGTATATCCCCTATCCTAAAAAGTATAAACCTCAACTATTTACAATTATTTCAATCACGAAATTAATCTAGATTTGCAGTGAAATCATAATTGTATAAGATTTTATAGTTTGTAGTCGTTTGCAAAAAGTAAGTTTTTAAATAAGAGACTCTATAAATACTTTTTAGTTCCATCACTTATTGACTGGATATGTAACTTTCCACAATTCAACTACCACATTCACACAGCACGTATAAAAAGGAAAAGCAAACGCATGCATTGAAAAGAGAAAATAGCCTTGTTTGCCTCTAACATTTTGTAGCCATCGAGGGTGTAAACCTCCTTCAGGTTTGAGATATTTTGGTCAAAAGCGACTTTCTTCCCCTCATCATAATCTCTGACAAGCACGTGCCTCTCAATAGAACCCTGGACATATATATTCAGAGGGCATGCGTGTTACAACTCTATGTTGATAAACGTGAAACAAAAGAGCGAATTCATGAAAATTGCATGGGACATTGCATAAAACATACCATATCCACCAAGACATTTAGCACGGTGTCACTGTCTGACCGTAAAACAGAAAAAGTTGTGGGGTGCTCAGTCTGTGGAAGCATGTTATGTGGTAGAGTCAACCTACAAAAATGGTCAAACATTAAGATAAAAGTTGATTAAGAGAAGAGTTGAGATAATATCTATGGATCTACCTTGGTCTTGAAAAGTCATATATGATGATCTGAAGGTTATTATAATTTGCATCCTTCGCACATCCTCTCAAAAAAAGGGAATCTCTATGGTTTGTCACAATAAAAGCATTGAGCAGCCTCCCGATGGAATTTTCAACAGCCGGAGCCCATTGGCCACCATGGATCAAAGTCTACATTAAGCATGAAATGTCTTAGCTCCAAACAGGAAAAGATATAAGAGTAGATTGGGGAGAAAAGGCATTCAAGGAATAATCTTTATGCTTTTGTTCAACGAGTGCCCCAGGGGTACTAGCTAACATCGACAAAAAGAAACTTTGTCAGCTTCAAAGCACTGTCTTTCTTGTGTTATGCACAACCAAGTGCACCGAAAATGGATCTTTCTTTATGGAATTAACAGGTGCCCCAAGATCCTTATCATTATTAGCGAAGTCACAGATGGCATGAGTGGACATGTGCAGCCCGTTTTGGAGTAGATGAGACTTAAGTGAAGCCATGTCACCAGTGTAATACATGTATGTGTGCAGCCCGTTTTGGAGTAAATGAGACATAAGTGAAGCCATGTCACCAGTGTAATACATGTATGTGTACATCTCTCTCTCTCTCTCTTCCTTCACACCCCCCCCCCCAAAAAAAAAAAAAGTCACTGAAGTGTACCAATAAACACAGAGATGCTCTTTCACAAGTCCTGCTGCAGAATTCGGAGAAAATAATATCCACAATGTCACATAAGACTCATAGAGAGGGAGTGTCTTATCAGGGAAGAAAATCTCATGGGATTTGGAACAAGTGTAATCAAATGATTGAATCCAACAATGTCTCTAATTCTTGAGAACTTGGGAATGTGACATAGATCATTACACATAAGAGCCACATAAACCATTTCAGATCACTACTAACCAAATGTGAGCCAATGGGACCAATTGGTGCTCTTGTGAACTTGCTCTGATGTCTTTCAATAACACGTAAAAGATGGATCACCTTCTCTCCACCAAAAGCCGTAACCTTTCAAGTGAGAAGAAGAAAATAGATTGTCATAGAAATGATGGCGGGCAATAAGAGCGCACAGAAACAACTGCTTTCTTCATCCTAAAAAGTTTAGGATCTCTTACAAATGAACCTAAGGCAAGGGAAAGGAATTGGCTGCCAGCACCTTATTGATTTTATGTTGCTTGAGCTCACGGATGTTCGTAGAGACCTCACACTGCTTCTTCTCAAGGTCTTCAATCTACAAACATGATCAATTCTTGTATTTTCAAAATAATTTGAGCATACAATAAACTGTATTGGTAGCAATTTTTCCATTAACAGATTTTGTAACTCCTATTTAGTATAGATATGCAACAAAAAAAGGGAGATCAGCACTATATCATCTCTCGTTGATATGTCTAATTACCCTGCATACTCCCATACCTCATTCGTGATCTTTTGTATGTCATCCATTTCCCTTTGGATTTTGTCTGACAAGGCATTTTCATCTTCATTCAACCTACATTTGTTCATTGAATAAAGTGAGGATAAATAATTCCGCAAAGATATGCTTGCCAGCAGAACAAGTGCCACTTAATGTACCTCATAAATATATTGCACCAAATTTCAAAAAAAAAAAAATACCTTCTGAGTTTTGAAATCACCGCATCTATCTGAGATTGGATTTTTTTGACGCTTGCTTCTAGCTCAAATTCTTCATTCTGAAACATCAGAAACATCATTGATCCCAACAAATGAAAATGCAATGCCCCTGTACTGATAATGAACTAGCTAACAACTTACAGCACTAGTATGCAGAAACACCCAAAGAAGAAATATGATACAGACATAAAGACTTTTAACTGGTTGTTAAATAGGCCAGTAGATAATTATTTTTACCCAAATCTCGTTAGACTTTCTAGCAGAATTATCCTAACACGATGCTGAAGCAATTTTATGAAAAGAAGTACAAAATATAGCTTTCAAAAAGGAAAACAAGAAAAAGAGACTGTCATGATGATACCGCCACGTGTGCACAAGGTTGGGGATTAAAAAGAAAGGACATACGATAAACAAGCAAACTTAGAGAACAAGAACTATTGCTGATAAAAGGGGAAGAAGAGAGAGGAGTAGGTGACTGATGCTGGAAGACCTCTCTTGGGTCTTACCGTTATAAAAAAGGCACACTTTTCTGTTCAAGGTGATGACAGGTTGGGCTTAACTACCCATTGAACTAGGCATGTTCCCTGAGCAATTGAGCATTGGGTTTAGCCATGTGTAGATAATTGTTCTAGTAAGAGGTAAATGAGAAGATGTTTGCTTAATTAACCATATCAATGCATAGAACCTTGCAGCCCAGTTTCCCACCATTCTCTTATAGTGGACAAGAGTAAAGACCCTAGACGTTCTTTTGAAAATGGAAAAAACATATAATTCATGCAGGGGATCTTTGAAAGAGATGATCATCAACCTGAAATGAAAAATCCATGTATTGTTCCTCATCAATCACCAAAACAGCTGTGAGCAAGGATGAATCAAGCCCCCATGGGTGAGGGAGAAAAGGTGATTAGATGGGCACTTCAGCAAGTCAAGGACAGCAGAAACAAACCTGTGTGCTCTGAAGATGTTGCTCCTGCATCTCCTGAATTTGCTGTTGAAGTGACTGAACATGCTTGATCAACTTTTGGATATGGTTGGTCAAGCGACCATGCTCCTCACGGAGCTCATGGCGCTCTCTTTTAGCCTAAGTAAACAAACCATCATTTGCAAGAGACATATCAATGCATTTAGACGGAAAACTATAATATCACTAGAAAATAAAGAAGAGAGTAACACGCATATCAATTGAAAAAGATAGATATGACTTAAGTTGATTTAGGAAACTGACAAATATGGAAATATCAAATCTCCACTAAGGAAATATAACCTTCCAAGTTGCAGAATGGCAGATTAACACATTTATATTCATATGCAAAGTCAAAATGACTTTTCAATTGGAAATTAAACATGCAATCTCACTTTTCTTGTTCATCAAATTCAGTAAGGGATGAGTAGTTGTTCTTGTCTGAGAAAGGCTAGTGGTGGAATGCTTTTATTCAGACATAGCCAGAATTTGTGAGGACCATTGAGTTTAGACAGTCATTAACAATTAAAGGATCTAATCTTAACAAAAGACTTAGAAACCAAACCGATCATCAAGAGAAAACAGTACTGGAGAGTATAGGTATCTAGGTATGAAACGATCATCGTACCGAGGAAAGACGCTGCTGCAATTCGCTCTTATTTTTCTTCACTTCAGTTGTTTTTGTCATCAGATGCTCAATCTGCATTTTCTTCTCAGTGAAACATTCCCTCAACCTTTCCAGGGCATTCTGTGATAACACAAATACAACATAGATTGCTTACTGTTAGACTGGATGGGGAAATTAATGCAAAGACAAAATCTTTCATTAGTTTCGTCACTACAAAATGTCTTCCTATATGATTGTTACATGCTCAAACCCAATTCATCCAACCAAGGGCCAGACTAGTTTGCCAAGCACTTTGATAAGCGGAAGCTGAAAACAATTATCATTGTTAAGTATCAGAATTGCTTGTCTATGGGGTTTGGCCAGTATCAAACAATCAATTTCTTCCTCTCATTTTTTTTTCTTTTTTTCCTTTTTGTTGTTTTAGTTGGGAATGAATAACAAGAAGAAAGTCAAAACTTACACGCTGCTCATCAATTTTAGCTTGGCAAGCAGGTATGCGAGCTTTCAGCTTTTCAATCTTTGAACTTTGTTCCTTTAGTTGCCTTTCTACATCATATACCCATGCCCATGCAAGTTTCTTCTTCAGTTGTTGTACCTGCTGAGAAATTTCTTCCACAAGCTCCATGTTTTTAATCTTGTCAACCAACTCATTGAGTTCCTTCTTTATTGGTTCTATTGTAGCCTCCAATTCCTCAATAAGGGACTTTGCTGAATCCAAATGTTCGCGGATATCTTGAAGAAGATCATTTACTTGCTGAAGTAGTGTGGCCTTGAAAAAGAACTGAGAAGCGTACTCTTAGTCAAGCAGCTTTACAGAATTCTAGACAGAGAAGGCATAGTTTGTACCTTAAATTTGTCTTTGGCATTTCCAGAATGCAGAAATTCTCTGCTCTTGTCTTGACTCATTATTACACAGGGATTTTCTACATCAATCTGCATGAGGAAAGCATGGCTTCTGAGCGCAATTATGAAGGAGGTAAAACTGAAAGGTGAATGAAACGTGTTCTAAGATATCTCAGCAGTCCCAATAAGAATTCTGAACTAGAAAATAGCAATGCAGTCAAAAGCCTGGATAGAGATCGTGAGGTTTTTCTTGTTTCTCAAACCAACCAATTCCAAGCACACAATCGCATTTATACTTCAATCATTTCCTCTCAGGTTCTTTAGTCAGTGACGTGTTGAATGTTCATGCGCGTGTGTGAGTGAGTGTGCGTGTGTGTGCGCGCGCGCGCGCGCGCGTGTGAGAGAGAGAGAGAGATAGAGAGGAAGGGCCCTAAATCATCAGGATTATCAACAACAACAACAAAAACACTGGAAGTTTTATATTCACAGTAGAGATACATGTAACTATTGAAATCAGTGGATTCACAGCAATAAAAAGTTTCACGGGTCAAGTGATAGATTCGCTTGCAATTCTAGTAGGTTTGTGTAGTTTAGGTCGTGAATCAAATCTTAAAATTGGATTTGAAAATATGAGTATGATAGAGATACTAAGACTCAAACTGAATAGGTTTATTATATGATGTGGCAAACTACAATTGGTTATTCATGTTAATGGGACCACTTAAGCACCCAACAGGTATCTGCCACATCAGCATAGGCCCAGTATAACTTGATTTTCCCAATCTTCCATGATCAAGCATCAGAGCACGATGCGTCAAGACCACATTGAACGAGCGTGCAACCAAGACCTATAAGTGCTTGAAATAAAATAATTAGCTTGGTGCAAGAGATGAAACCACTAAACATGTTGAGAATAACTCCAAACCTTGTTAAACAAAATCTCCTCTAAACCACCTTCAAACGAAAGCTCAGGGGTACCCCCGTCACCAGCAACTAATAATTTGAAAAGCAGAGAAATCCAGCAAATTTCATTTGGAACACTAGGGTGCCCATATCTTTCCAAATGGAAAATGTACTAGCATTTTTTAATTGGAAAAAATGGGTAAAAGTAACTGATGACTTAAAAAACCCGGAAAGTAACAGAAGCACCACAGAAGCCTTCTGATCAGAGGATTATAAATATGGACATCACACGTGTAATTAGATTTACATGTTCGTCACGTCGATATTTGTCATCCACTGTCGAAGGCTCACAACTTAAGTATATGGCAGAAAACTCACATTAAAGTGTTCAATAAGTTCACGAAGCTCCTCTTTCCGGCTAGCAACCCTTCTTCCTGCAAGATGACTCGGTAAGGAAGAAAATCAAGAAGAACTATGTAGCTTTTAGCATCAGCCACCAAGACAAAACGAATTGAGGTCCATGAGCACAGGTTTGAACAATTATCACTCACTACATAAGATAGTAGGACTCTAACACATTTACTTCGCATGCTGAAATGCAGCTCTACTATCCATCTGCTGTATCAATAGCTTATTTCCCTCTTAGAAGGCATATTAGAATCAGCCATCGAACTATGTGTAGACAAAAAAGTTTAAAATGATGATCCAATTTTTCAGGTTCTCAGACAAGTCACCAGCCATAAAAGTCAAAGACAAGTGCTTCCTTGGTACAAATCTCATATGTGGAGCCAAAAAAACACAGGCGTATAGTCCAAACCTTGGCAATCCTTCAATGCTATAGAGCCCGTAGATTCAGAAATCCGACGTTCTATTGTAATGATATCTCCATATATTTCAGGCTTAAAAGCATCCACTCCACTGTTTTTCAAATCGACTTGAACGACAGCCGAACTAGGACAACAACAACAAGTAAAAAAGAGCGACGTCAGAACTATTAGAGTACGCAATTGAGTGTCAGCACTTGTCTTAGCAACCTGACAACTTGCAGTGTACTGGTAACAGAATATTTCTAATAAACACATTCAAGAATCAGAGGGGCAAGGAAAAAAGCACAAGACCTGCAACCGGTTTTTATGAAATCCTTCAATGTGGAAGCCCTTTGAGTACCTTTAGCTCGACATCCAAAGGCAACACATAAAGCTGTCAGTATGGCACTCTTCCCACCTGTGATGCAACAAATCCCACATTATATCACAAGTTAGAGGATCCTTTAAAGTTGAAAATTACTCATGTCTTGACAGCTTGAACTCGACTCATGCGTGCCTAAACCTCACAACACCTAACAGAAACTGAAAATTCCTGAAGCGATGTCAGCGTCTAACTAATTAAGCACCAGGCGATTCCCTTCATCATAAAAATCGAGTAGGATTCGCGCGTAAAAATACACCCCACACAATCTCGAAAATTGCAAAAAAAAAAAAACCCTTCAACGATGTGGGTAGATAAAGCAATCCAATTCTAGTTTGGGCGCGGACCGCCAGTTCCTAGTGATCGCGAACGAAACAGACGCGAGACAGGTTGAGAGAAGAGACCGACTCACTTCCGTTTTGGCCGGTGATGAAATTGACCCAGTCGCCGACCTCGATTTGGAGACTGCTGTGGCACATGAAATTCTCCAAGCGGATCCTCGCTATAGTCCCCGCCTTGGACCGTGGCGGAGGCTCGGGAAAAACCCTTGCATCTCCCATGGGGTCGGTGCTCTTCAGGTTCTTTCCTTCAGCAGAAGGACATAGAAAAAGCAGAGAGTCGTCGATGAGGAAGATGGTAAACACTGAGACTGAGACTGAGACGGAGAGAATGCTGATAGTCTTCTCTTGCAGACGCCAATGAGGCCGATAGGGTTTCGGTCACCAGTGGCTTCTGAAGCCGAGAAAGACGAATGGCGGGAAAAGGCACTCCTAGTGTGCTGTTTTTCCTTTCTAGCGTGCTGCTTTTCCTTTCTTTTCTTTTCTTTTAGGTTTTGCTTTTTCTCTTCTTGCAATTACGGTTCAATTCAAGGATTGGAAAAACTAAAAACATACTTAATGCCAGCGTAACAACGATTCTGATCCGAAAAAATAATTTTAATTAAAATTATTATTTCTAATTCTATTATGTTGATGAGTTTTAGAGAATCAGAACTGTTCCTGGAACAGAAATGCGTTTGGTATTTGTACGAAATTTTTGTTCTCGAAAATAATTTCTCTTCTCAATTTTTGTCATTTTTGTCAAATAAAGATTAATTCATACTGATTCTCCTATATAACATATTTCACATTGCATATAACATTTTTTCGTGCTATTCCGCCTAATTATTGTGTCATAACGAGTCATTTTAAGCTTAAAAAATGATAGACCGTGTTAAGTTAGTGTGTGATTTCATATTAGCTCGGGCCCTCCTAGGCCTATACCAAATCGCAACGAATGAATATCAAATTTGATCTTAGTGTGATCGATGGCATGTGTGTGTATACATGCAAATGGAGTGGCCACCAGTCTTTGAGGAAGGTTGATAGAAAACTGTTATATTTTGACTTTCAAAATAAAGATAGCGGTAGTTTGAATCATGCACTTTTGTTTTAGGTTTTTTTTTAGAGGGGCTATAAAAGGGATATGTTAAATATTACATTGCAATGCTTGCTTTCGCTTCTGCCCCGAAACCCTTTGTTTTTCACTTTTTCTTATTAGATCTTTAGATCTTTGATTGTACGCTTGTACTCGTTATTGAAGACAGTGAAACCCTTCTCTCTTCTCGTGGTTTTTCCCATTTTGGATTTTTCACGTATATCGTGTCTCGTGCGTTTTTATTTTACTTTCATCATTCGCTATTTCGTGCTTGAATTCGCACGTCTCTTGGCGTTTTTTGCAACAAATTAGTATCAGAGCGAAGGAATTTCGATCTTTTTGTTCGAGATGGCATCTATCAAGTTCAAAGTGGCACCCTTCGATGCCCAAAACAATTTTGGGCTATGGAGGATCAAGATGAAGGCTTTGTTGTGTCGGAAATGTTCGGTTATAGCCTTGGATGGGAATTATCCTAACGATATGATTACGGCAGAGATCGAGGAAATGGAAGAGAAGGCGCACAGCACCATCCAATTATCATTGTCCGAGAAGGTGCTTCATGAGGTCGCTGATGAAGAAACGGCTTCAGGATTGTGGCAAAAGCTAGAAAGTCTCTACAAGAAGAAATCAATTACGACGAGATTATTTTTGAAGCAGTGTCTTTACACGCTAAAGAGCCAAGAAGGTACTTCTATCCAAGAACATCTAAATGAATTTAATAAAATCGTAATGGATATGAAAAATCTAGATTTGAAGTTAGATGATGAAGATCAAGTCCTAATTGTGTTATGCTCGCTACCGAGCTCATATGAGAGTTTTGTGAATTCTATGTTGTATGGAAGAGAATCCATAACTCTTGAGGATGTGAAGGCCTCACTGAATTTCGCGGAGATGCATACAAAGTTGAATGCGAGTAGTAATATAGATAAAGCTGATGGCTTAGTTATTAGGGGAAGGTCGAATCATCGGGATAGACGCAGTAATAGTAAAGGGCGTTCAAAGTCTAAGTCAGGTCAGGATAAGAGAAATGTTGAGTGTTACTATTGTCACAAGTTCGGACACTATAAAAGCGAGTGTCCTTTGTTTAAGGCTAAGGAGAAAAAGTCAATGGAGAGTACTGATTCGGCTAGTCTGGTGAAGGATAATGAGTCTGCTAATGCAGACAATACTATTACTGTTTTGTCTTCAGATTGCTGTGTAGACGATGAATGGATTTTGGATTCGGCATGTTCATACCATATGTGTCCAAATAGAGATTGGTTCCACACATGTGAGAATGTCAGTGGTGGTTCAGTTTTGATGGGCAATAATGCAGTTTACAGGATTGTGGGTAGTAGTACTGTGAGGATCAAATGTCATGACAATACAGTAAGAACTTTGACAGATATTAAGCACATCCTAGATTTGAAGAAGAACCTTATTTCTTTGAGCAGCTTGGATTCCACTTGATGCATGTATACCAGTGGAGGTGGAGTTCTGAAAATTTCAAAGGGCTCCTTGATTGTGACTAGAGGTAACAAGAATAATAATCTTTATGTTCTGTAGGGAAGTACCGTTGTGGGTTCTTTAAATATATCATTCTCTTCAAATTCTAATAAATCAAGGTTGTGGCATATGCGGTTGGGTCACATGAGCGAAAAAGGAATGACTATCTTGAGTAAGCGTGGTTTACTCTATGGGGAGCATACAGTCCCACTTGACTTTTGTGAGCATTGTGTTTACGGGAAACAGCGCAGAATTAGTTTCAGTACTGGCGTGCACTCGATGAAGGGCACAGTTGACTATATTCACTTCGATTTGTAGGGACCTGCACATGTTACATCTAAAGGTGGTGCAGTTTATCTTCCGACATTTATTGATGACTTTTCTAGAAAAGTCTAGGTTTATTTCTTGAAGCGTAAAAGTGACGTTTTTGATACGTTTGAGAAGTGGAAGATGTTAATTAAAAATCAAACTAGTAAGAAGATAAAGCGTCTTAGAACAGACAATGGTCTTGAGTTTTGTGGAGGTGATATTAACAAGTACTGTGAAGATTCAGGGATTGTTCGACATCGAACAATCAGCTATACACCTCAACAAAATGGGTTGGCAGAGCGCATGAACCGAACACTTTTAGAGAGAGCTAGATATATGCTTTCTAATGCTGGACTTGATAAAGATTTTTAGACCAAAGCCGTGAACACGGCATGTTATTTGGTGAATCGTTCTCCTTCTACCGCAATTGAATGTAAGACTCCAAACGAGGTATGATCTGGTAAACCTTCTTATTATTCTATTTTGAAAGTATTTGGATGTCCCACTTTTTATCATGTAAAAGATGATAAACTTGAACCTAGAGCCAAGAAGGGTATTTTCGTTGGTTATGCAGATGGTGTTAAGGGATATAGATTGTAGTATTCTGACCCTCAGTCACCAAAGTTTATAATCAGTAGGGATGTTACTTTTGATGAAAATTCTATGCTTGATTAGAGAAAAGTTATTGAGTCTACAGATATTCAGGAAAAGAATGTAGCGAAAAAGGTGGAGTTTATTGTAGAGCATCCACGGAGAACCTCTAAAGATGTTCCTATTCAGTCAGAAAGTGACAGTGAGCAACAAGATTCAGATTCGATTAAAGATGAAGTAGAAGAAGTTGAACAACCTCAGACTTTGGCAACAGGGAGAGCTAAAAGGCAAATTAAGCCTCCCTAGAGGTATGGTTCGCTGATTTGGTAGCATATGCTCTTTTAGTTGCTGAAGAGCTTGGTATTGAAGAACCTTCTACATTCCATGAAGCTACTATTTGTTCTAAATCTAAGAAGTGGCTTATTGCGATGAATGAAGAGATAGAGTCTCTTCATAAGAACCAAACTTGGGATCTTGTGAAATTACCTAAGGGCAAAAGAGCTGTTGGATGCAAGTGGATCTTCAAAAGAAAGGAGGGAATTTCAGGAGTTGAAGATGAAAGATTCAAGGCACGTTTGGTAGCGAAGGGCTTTAGTCAGAAGGAAGGGATTGACTTCAATGAAGTGTTCACTCCAGTTGTGAAACATAGTTCCATTCATGTGTTGCTCGCATTAGTGGCCCTTTATGATCTAGAACTTAAGCAACTTGATGTCAAGACCACTTTTCTGCACGGCGAGCTTGAGGAGACAATCTATATGTCTCAACCAGAGGGATTCGTTGTTGAGGGTGAAGAATATCACGTTTGCAGGTTGAAACGCTCCTTGTATGGTCTCAAGCAATCTCCACGTTAATGATACAAGAGGTTTGATAGCTTTATGTTAAGTCATGGCTACTCGCAAAGTGCGCATGACAATTGTGTGTACTATAAGAGATTGAGTGATGGTTCTTTTGTTTATTTGCTATTGTATGTAGATGATATGCTTATTGCAGCGAAGGACACGTCAGAGATACAATTGTTAAAGAGGCAACTTAGTAGGGAATTTGAGATGAAGGATCTTGGAGCTATCAAGAAAATTCTAGGTATAGAGATTCGCAAAAATAGACAGGTTGGGAAGTTAAACCTTTCGCAGAAGGGGTATATTGAGAAAGTGCTTGAACATTACAGCATGAAGAATGCTAAACCGGTAAGTACTCCATTGACTTCCCATATTAGACTTTCCGCTTCTTTGTCGCCTAAAACCAAAGAAAAGGGAGATGAGATGTCTCGAGTTACATATTCTAGTGCTGTGGGTAGTCTTATGTATGCTATGGTATGCACTCATCCAGACATTTCCCAGGCAGTTAGTGTTGTGAGCAGGTATATGAAAAATCTGGGTAAAGCTCACTAGCAAGCAGTGAAGTGGATTCTTCGGTATATCCGGGGTACCTCAGATGTTGATTTGGTCTTTGATAGAGGTTGAGATGCAGGGTATTCAGTTGTTGGCTTCGTTGATTCTGACTATGCAGGTAATCTCGATAAAAGGAGATCTTTAACAAGTTATGTTTTTATGCTTGGTGGTTCCACGGTTAGTTGGAGAGTAACTTTGCAGGACATGGTTGCTGTATCTACCCCGAAGCAGAGTACATGACAGCAACGAAAGCAGCAAAGGAAGCTCTTTGGTTGAAGCGTTTGGTTACAGAACTAGGGGTAAAGCAGGAGGGAGCCTCCATTATCTTTTACGATAGCCAGAGTGCGATCCAATTGACCAAGAACGCGATGTATCACGAGAGAACGAAACATATCAATATTCGTTATTACTTTGTGCGTAATAAGGTTGCTAAGGGTACAGTAACAATAAAGAAAGTACCTACGGCGGATAATCCAGCAGATATGTTGACTAAACCAATTCCTTTGATCAAATTCAAGCATTGTTTGGACTTGGTTTGCATTTTTGCCATTTGAATTACTTATGCGGAGTTGGTGACGTTTCATCCCTTGTTTCCTACATCCAGTACACTCATATAGGCTTAGGGGTGTGCGTTGTCGATTCCGCTGTTTAGTGGGTGGCCTTGTGTGGTCTCTTTGGTGGTGAGGGAGAGAGATCTTCTGGCGTTTGGTAAGACGCTCTTCTGAAGATTTGAAGTCAAGGTGGAGATTTGTTATATTTTGACTTTCAAATTAAAGATAAGGGTATTTTGGACCATGCACTTTTGTTTTAGGATTTTTTTAGAGGGGGCTATAAAAGGGATATGTTGCATATTACATTGCAACACTTCCTTTCGCTTCTTCCCCGAGCTTTTCGCTTCTGCCCCGAAACCATTTATTTGTCATTTCTTCTTGTTAGATCTTTAGATCTTTGATTATACGCTTGTACTCGTTATTGAAGATAGTGAAACCTCTCTCTCCCTGTGGTTTTTTCCGTTTTGGATTTTCCACGTATATCGTGTCTCGTGCGTTTTTATTTTACTTTCATTCTTCGCTATTTCGCGCTTGAATTCGCACATCTCTTGGTGTTTTTCGCAACATACACATTATCAAACGGTTGGGAGAAACCGTTCGATTCTATGAAACTAGAGAAATCTAGGGTCTGGGGACTTGGTTACGTCGGTGTTTCCATCGACGTCCTTTCGGCACCGAAGTTGAGTGTTTTCTAAACGTGTTTCATGCAAATTTTCAATTCATTTTTAAACATATGAGGTAAGCCAATGCTAAGTGTTTACGCAGGTTGTTTTTATCTTTTTTTCCAAATTTTCTAAAACTAGACTAAGTCTAAAGTACTTAAACCTAGACAAATCACAACCAATGAAATCAAGTGCGTAATCAATGAATCACGACGTTGATAAATTGCATTATAAAACCCTAATGAAGCCCTAAGGGCTTAGAGAAATGCGGTTCAGGTTTAATTTTAAAGGTGTTTATGATTTTCCTAAAAAGAATAAAATCTATGAAATCTAGGGAACCTAAACCCAAATTTATGAAAATGAGGTCAAACTAGCTTAATCTAAGATTCTTCTATTTTTAGGGATTTTATGAAATTTTTCTGATTTTTTGAATTTTTTTTGAATTTTTTGAATTTTTATTGTATTATCTTTTATATTTTTCTTTGAAAATGAGACCTCGTTATGTTTTAGGTCGAGTGAAAAGTGAAAAGAGAATTGAAAGGGAAAAGTGAGAGATATAAGACTTCATTCTGTTTTGTGATTCTCAAAAGTGATTCTTTTTCCAGAACCAACTTTTTTTTTGTTCTTGTTTTTGCTCCAAAACTGTTCTCGGGAACAGCATCAGAATCAGAATTATTTACGTCACCAAATATGATTCTCATCTTTTTTCGTTTCGAAAAACAGAATTAAAGAACCGGAATCGTTGCCATGCAGGGCCTTAGTCAACTGATTAGCTATTGTCAACCCCTTTTTACAAGTACTAGCCAAATAAAGGCGAGCCTTTTTTGGGGGACACACTTCATTTTTTGAACGTAGGAATGAAGGGGAGCAAATGAAACAACATACAATAAAAATGATCAATTTTAGGTTGAAATTGCTGACGTGGACATTAATTATCTTATGTGACATGGCTAGTGTTGACGTGGACAATTTTTACAATTTTTATTTTATTTTTATATTTTATTTCTTATTTTCCTCCATCGGCAAAGGTTACGGCCATGGGTGGGGGACCGCAACCCCTTGTTGTGGCCGGAGAGGGCGTTGGGGCCTCGCCAGAAAAGAGAAAATATATAAAAATTTAGAAAATAAGAAAAATTTCCTGCATTAGCATCGGTCGCGTCATGTAAAACAGTCGACGTTCACGTCAACAACTTCTGGTCAAAATTGGCTGAGAGAACTACATAGGCAAATCGTCAAAAGTTAGGGCCTAGAAAAATCCAAATTAAAATATTTTATGATTAAATTGACGTTATACAACAAGTTCATGTTTTTTAGTAATTTTCCTTGTAATGAAATGAGACAATCCTCGGGCTATGCTTGGGAAGCATGAGAAAGCTTAGGCCTGGACAATACTACTACGGATCAAACCCGATACCATCCCTACTCCGAAACCACGACTAGTTCTCCGCGCATTCATCAGTAATGGCAAAAATGTTGTTCCAAATCGTCGTATTCATTGATTACTATACCCCGACCATATGTGATTTTATTTTCCTAACGTGTCCATCCAGTTAAATACTCCAAATTCAGATAGAACAAACGCGGCATGCTATCCATATGACATCGTCGATTTTTCGTATTCTTTTAAGTAACGAAAGTGAAAAGGGATAAATTTCGAGAAATTAGGTATTTGAATAAATAGAAAACAAGCAAACTAGAGTAGTCAATCCAGCCCATTTTGAGTGAGATTTTCAAGTGATTCCATACAAACAAATGAGCAAGTACTTAAATTTACTTACCAATAGAGGCAGATTCATCTGCCAAGCTTAAATGCGCCTACATGATGCCAATTATACATTGCATAAACCCTATATAATGCCCAAATTTTATGCACACGAAACATGCATAGTAGGTCTCACAGTGCATCCAACGGCCAGGATCGCATCCCACAGCACCAGCACACTGAATGAGGAGGACCTTCTGCTTTTCTAAAGCCCTCCTCCTTCGAAGTCATTCTTCGTCGCTTACTTAATTCTCCATATCCTACCCAAAAAAAAAAAATCTCCATACACTTCGTCGCTCTTTCACTTCCACCTTCGGTGCTCGTTCATCGTCTTCGTCGAAGAGGGAAAAAAAAAAATGGAGAAGAACAGGGTGTGCACGATCTGCAACAGGCGCTTCGCCAACGGCAAAGCCATGGGAGGCCACATGAGATCTCACTTCGCGAAGCTCCCTCTCCCTCCCAAGCAGCCTCACGTCCAGTCCGAGCCGACCCCGCTGCCAGCTCTCTCTTCGTCTTCCCTGCACCGGGATCAAAACAACGTCACCTCGAAAAACTTCCATCTCTCGCTGAAGATTTATCATCCTCACGACCGATCTGCCAATTCCGAATCATCCTTCATTGCCAGCACCGATCCTGCCCTCCACCACAAGGGGAGCGAAGCCGAGTCGCAGAGGAACCTGAAGGGGAGGAGATCGAGCCGGCGCTGTAAGTTGGCGATGAACGAGGCGAGGGCCGAGACGTCGGAGCAGGTGAGTTCGGTCTCCGAGAATTTTTCCGCCGACGAAGATGTCGCGCTGTGTCTGTTGATGCTATTGCGAGATAGCTGGACCAGAAAGGGCAAGGAAGCAGTTCGCGAAGTCGTCGACGAATCGGCTGAGGCTGACGAGAAGGACAACGAAGATGATGGCGATGGCGACTACGAGTCGTTTAGCGCTACCCGGGCGAACCATCGACATCATCCCAAGTACAGGTGTGAGACATGCAACAAAGTGTTTAGATCTTACCAAGCGTACGGTGGGCACAAGGCCAGCCAAAGCCACAAGAGGATGAAAGTGCTTGACGGTAGAGAAAAGGAGGGAGGCAATGGCGGTGCAAAAACCAAAACTTTAACTGATCAGAGATTGTTCAAGTGCCCATTTTGCGACAAAGTGTTCGATTCTGGTCAAGGGCTCGGAGGCCACAAGAAAGTTCACTTCTTTAACAGTGCAGTTAGTAAGAGCAGCAACAACAAGAACGACATTGCTATGACTAAGGTCGGAGAGTGTAGGATAGATCTTAACGTACCACCATCACGTGAAGCATCACGTGAAGAAGAAGGCAGCCATGAGCCGGTCGAGTCTTGTGCTGTTTCCAGTCAGTGAAGAAGAAACGGTGTCCAATCAATTAAAGTCTGGTTCATTTTCCTTCTCTTTTTTCTTTCTCAAAGTCCTGAGAACATGTTTCATATTTTTGCTGCTATACAACTTCGATCGGTTCGCACCTTCGCGTAAATATATTCATTTCTGCGGACCTGAGGTTCTATCTTGCCGTTAAGACGAAAAGGGTCTCTGAATTTCACCGGGTGACGGCATTATGTGAGCTTCTATTGCAAGAATTGCAAGTGCAAACCCTCTCCTCGTTCGTCAGTCTCGTATCTTCTCGGATGCTTACTTAAATGCGAATTTATTTCCTTTGTTCAACATTATCTACGACTTAAAATTTGGGTTGATATCCGATGTTGTCTATCTTTGAGGATCGTCATTATGAGTTTATCCTGAGGAAAGCGATGGAGACTGCGTGAGGGGGTGGGGGAGAGAAGAAGTTACGAGAGGGAGCATTGAAAGCTGCCACATCTGTTTCGCGAAGCGTATCCACCTGATTTTTTGGCTAACTGTTTGTTTCTTCCACATTTCCCTCGTCAAAATATCCCAAAAGTCAGCTAAGCACTTACTGAGTTTTTGGCCTTCTTGATCCGAGAGTAGTTTTGCTGCGGCTGGTCACGACTTCTGCGCCTCTCTACAGCTTGTACGAGTGGCTCAGCATTTGTAAGACTAGCCTGTGAATTTGACGTGCGGGTGATGTTTAAGTACACTGTGATCAGTATCTGTTATAATCTTCGACAAAAAAAAATATATCTATTATAATCCACGTAGGTATGACACATCTTAAAATGGACTTTAAATAAATGGATCGCATTCGATCCACGATATCAATATAGAAAAACTTAAATTACAGCTGCGTTGTTCTATCGTAAATAACGGAGTGCTTTACGCCACAATTTCGAAAACAGGAACAGGATCACTACTATATATGAAATTTTTAGTCGATCTGGATGAGTAAAATTTTACACAAGTAAATTTTAGGTCGAAAGCAAATGAATGTTGCCAAATTACTTGTATAAACTGTCGATCGTACACTGTTCCATAATGGACCGTTTTGAGAAAATTGATAAGAAAATATTATACGCGTCGGTTACATGATTGATGTGGTTAAACAAACTGGTGGTGCATTCGTATTATTGGCATGATATGCATAACAGTTAACTTGGTGTTTAAAAATTTGAAAATGCTCATTATTGATTTTTTTTTTGTTCGAAGAAAATGCTCGTTTCTTGTTTCTCTCAAGTCTTCCGACGCATGAAATATGTTCTTGAAACTTTGAGATTTAGACACAATTTTGCATCCAATAAAGAACCAAAAAAAAGAAAAACATTTTGACCTGAAAAATTGATATTAGTTGAAGGGTAATGATATGGTTATCGTATTTTGACCGCTGAAACAAAATCTGCTATTTTGAAAGTTGCGATTGAACGACTTTTCAAATTTCCTATTTACTTTGAAAATTTGAAAAGTAAATTTTTTTTTTTTTTGCTATTTACTTAATATGTGCCATCTTTCCCTTTTTATAATCCGGATGCCTATCTAACATAATGTAGTCCAAGATGGAATATACAAGAGTCGGCCCGTGCGACAGACTTCCTTGGACTTGAGGATCGTTTCTTTGATTGAGAGAAGCTCTAAGAGAAATGCTTTTGTATTTCTTTTTTGGATGATCAAAATGAAGGAGGACACCTCTTTATATAGTAAGGGGTCTCTCGTTACAACCGTTGATTTAGACTCGATCTAAGGACTGATATTGCATCCCCATCTAACTAACCACCGATAATAAATAATGTCACGCCCCGAACCCCAGGGGCGCGAACATCCCTTCCTAACGTCAGGTCAAAAGATAACATCTTAGGCATGTCATCGATCAATTTCTTTCTATCTTTCAATTAAGCACATGCGGAAGCAATATCATACCCCAGACAAGAAATCTAACAGGGATAGATAAGCAGGAGATACAACAACAACAACAACAACAACAACAACAACAACAACAACAACAACAACAACAACAACATTTTATTTGTAAACATGATTAGTCCACGAGTAAACATCTACTATACAAGTCCATCTTCGGACCGATCCCTAAGACCCACAAAAAGATACCGGGTCGGGTCAGGGGCGAACTACTGTCGGTACACACTACTACACTACCATCTATCAAATAAGGCGGCCTCAAAAAAGCTCATCCACAGCTCAACTCGCACCCCGGGTTAACGACACCGGGTCAACCTTGATAACCTGGCGGTGAATCAGGGTCCTCCTCCCCAGAACTAGGACTCGGGTCCTCGACTTCCCCATCCGGCATATCAGAATCCATCACGTCCCACGTCTGAACGACTGGCCTTGCACCCGAGGGTACCTCAAACCCCCGAATCGGTCCAATGAGAACATCACCCTAACGAACGAACTAGGCCTTGAAAAGGTGTGCCACATAGTATGACAACCCCTCATCGACCCAGACGGTCGTCACGTGTTACTCCCATACGTCGTCAGAATTAGTGACGTGATTGTAATGAAAGACCGTGGTTTGGTCGACAGGAACACCGAACCTAACGTGGCGTACTGCTATTACGAGAACCTGAATTGCGATCAGCCAAAGCACATGAGATATGAATCTCAACGAGTCAACGCCTAAGTCCGATTAGGACGTTGATTCACTCAAGCAGTTAAACATATCGGGCAACTAAGTCCAACAGCCAAAGGACAATCACATGCAACTTACCTTGCCTTCTGCCGCACCACAGATATCTCATGGCATTCAAACACAACAGATCAAGGTACACAACTAGAACACACGATAATAAATCAGGCATCCAGGTACTCAGGCACTATGCAACAAGCGTGTTTCAGTAATTAGCAGCCAAGAGATACTCCACTCTCGCCATAGCACGGCCTCATTGCTAGTACTTTTCCGGATTAACCGGGCGTCGTCCTACTACATTACAGCGACGGCATCCGATAACTCCCTCAAATTCCCTAAGGCGAGCATACTTTGAATAATTCCAGAATGGACTACGGACCAATACAAGTTGCGACCGGCATCTAATCAACCGTGAGAATCCGAACAGTACGTCGCCGGCAAGGACTGACAGGCAACCAATAAGCCGTGGAATCCCGGACTGTACGTCGCCGGCACACAGACTTATTAGGCAGCGACACATGCCAACAAGGGTATTGCTCGTGTCCCCAGTTACGTTAGGGTGACACAATTAAATCTATCGTGTGACCACACATTCACCACAGGCAATCAAGCCAATTCTTAATCCCAATTTAGTCCAATGCAATCACATTCACATCATGATCAAAACCCGGCCTGCGGCCATTTTCATGTTCAAATCCACAATTGGTTACACGAATATTCAAATTCAAATAAACATGACATCTCGACACTGGTGTGATCATTCGGCAATTAAGCGCAATCAACACTCAGTTCGATCTATAATCAAACATCAATAATTATCAGGCACAATAAAACAGGCAATTAACCATGGTAACTATTCCACATAACCATGATTAATCCAACTAGCCACAGTAATTAATTAATCTACCACGGTAACTAATTAATTTAACTACATTAACTACTTAATCTAACCATAGTTAACTATCTAACCGCGGTAACTATCTAATTAACTGCGGTAACTAACTAATCAGCTACAGTAACTATCAAATTAACTACTAAGTGTAATTAACGGCCTAATTAGGGATTATGGGTTAACCCACTTCGATAACTGGCGACGGCGGCGGTTTCCGGCGGCGACGGAATTTTCCAACGGCCGTCCTATGGACTTGTCTTGACGATCCTGACGCAACCACGATGACGGTTTGCGACGAAGACACATGGACGGCGGTGAACGGGCAAGGGCAGCAGCTGTCCAAGCGACGCGACGACGACAGAACGGCGGAAAAAGGGTGGCGGAGGGCTCGGCGGGGCGGCGCGGCTGCACCGGCGGCAGCGGCTAGACATCGACTGGGCATGGGCGGCAGGGGCTGGTTGGCGCGACTGAGCAGGGCGGTGGCGCGAGCGAGCGACGGCGCGACGGTGGCGACTCACGATGGTGGTTGGCGGCGGCCAAGGAGAGGGAAAAATGGAGATGAAGATGGTGAAGTCCAACGTGAAGTGGGGGGGTGAAGTTGCCGTGAGGGAAGAGAGAGAGTGAGAAGAGAGAGAGAGTTGTCTTGAGGGTAGTTTGGCAACTTTACAAAAAGTCAAAAGGTGAATAGTGATTTAGGATATTTTGACTTTGCATTAATGAGGTGGGGCCCATGGGTCAATCAGTATTAATTATTTCTGGCGTATATGAATAATATCTAAGGGTATTTAGGTCATTTACTAATTTAGGACTGGTTGGACATTTGGTTCAGGGTTAGGCTCGGGCGCGAAGGAAAAACGTCGATATATTCTTTGACACGACGAAATTAAATGAACTACAATTATCTACGCTTCAGTCGTTGATCAAAATCTTCCAGATCGATCAATTCTGCGTCCAATAAATGTCACTCAATTTCGAGAGTCCCAATATTATTTATTTAATAGACCTTGAAATTTCGGGACGTCACAAATAATAAGCTTCTGGAACACGACACAATTACAGTGTTGCCCGCCCTTGTTAATATTCTGGAGCACCCTAGAAAACCCTAGGAAACCCTAGATGTGAAGTGTCTTCAGGTTCTTCTCGGCCAGGGGATCGATCAGTTGTGCCACGGAAACCTCAGCACGTGACACTTACATGACAACTTTTTTTCTAATTATGAGATTGGCAGCATGTTGTGAGCTACAAAAAATAGATAACAAATAATTAAAAATTATTGTGGGGTCCAATTCTTCAAGAATTTGTGGTCCACAACATGATGTTATTCTTACAGTCACTCAAAAACTGTTATGCTAGCAAAGTCCAAATATGATTTGTGGTCAAAAGCTCACCATCACAATTTGAGCAACAACGGTGCCGTTATGCCGCTACACTCAAGAACATACTAAGCTAGCGTACTAATATTCATTTCACTTAGTAAGTGATGCATGCTATTATAATTCATAAGTAGACACTTTGGCTTCATTTGTTTCGCGGAAAATAAAAGATTTAAAAAATACATTTTTTTAAAATATCGACTTACATCACTTGAAATTATTAGCCGATTTAAAATGTTTTCATTATCGACAACAATTTATGACTAAACATCTTCGTGGGCGATGAAAATATTTTTTCATTCATTCATTCATTTTGGCGATTGATAAAAAGAAATCTCCAAACTATTTATTTTCTATGAAAAGAAAGCACTATTTAATTAAATTAGTGAAGACAGAATTCCGACATATCATTTAGTATGGAAATTTTGTAAGCTAGTCTTTGCATTTCTAACCCTAACACTATTTTGAGCATGAGTACGTATGGACGGCAATGAGGGTAGAAATTTTTTATGCACGGGATGTACTATCTGTAACTTTATTAGAGTTCGAAGATCTTATGATTGTAAGACTTAAGATAGAATTCATTATATAGTACAATATAGTTAAACAAGAGTACTATAGTAGTGGCCCGTCGAATATGAATTCTTACTAGTGTCCTTACCTCTTCTGACCTGTGATTGTCACGGGCTTTTCATCTTTCAAAAGTTTTTTTTTTTATTCTATAAAAAAAAAAAAGTTGCTTCCTACTCTCGCTCTTACTCGCACGAAAACACAACAATTGCTTTTATATGCATTTGATTTCGGTACGTATTACACGATTCTACAGATTGCATGAGATTTCAAAAGAGCTTCGCTTCTTCAAGCCTTCAACTTTTGAAGAAATGAAGGGAGGAATGCTCGTCTCGTGGACTTACTCCAACAAAGCCCAAATCCACTCTCGTTGGGCCTTCGAATGCCAGCCGAAACAGAACGATGCAAAACAATGGTTGGATCTGATCAGGCCCTAGATCAATGAGCCTACTATCTGATATATCCGATCATCATGTAAATGAATCGATTTGGTTATAGAGGCCCGGGATTAGAGTTGGACTGTCGGTTGTGCATGCATTGTTTTTCTTGGGGTAGCAACGGAAGTGTCCACACACTTTTCTAGAGACTAAAGAACTAGACCAGTCTTGCATCAAAGCATGAACAGCAGACTGAGGACAGTGGTCAAAACTAGCAAAATCTTCATGCGGGTCTCTTCCCAACTTGGCTAAGATGCCGGCCACTTGGTTTGCTTCGCGCCGGACATGTTTAATCGGCGTCCTGTGGAAACCCACGAGCGGGTTCCCTGCATTCATGCATACTAGCCTTCTATGTTCATTCCCAAACACTTACCGGTCCTGAAATCATAGGTTCAGATTTAAGTCCTTTGGTGTTACCACGTCAAAATCTCAAATTTGATTTGATT
Source organism: Lenwebbia sp. NSW1173648 (assembly GCA_029784005.1). Classification (NCBI taxonomy): domain Eukaryota; kingdom Viridiplantae; phylum Streptophyta; class Magnoliopsida; order Myrtales; family Myrtaceae; genus Lenwebbia; species Lenwebbia sp. NSW1173648. The sequence goes on along the minus strand of JARCGZ010000008.1, from coordinate 657,469 downwards.
CCCAGAATGTAATCTGGATAATTCGTCAACTAAATTTGAACATCTATGGTGAGGATGAAATGGTTGAACCTAATCTTTGTTAGGAGTACGTCAAAAACATTGCAGTTATTCCTCTCCACCAAATGTCTCAGTAGGGTTGGTAGCTACACTCAGATCGAGCTAGATGTTTCTCCATCTACTTGTGTGCTGAAACGGCGAGGATTTCACAACGGAGAGAGTACGGGATTCATAATGATCGCCCACGTTATGTACGCAACACCTCAAGTACCATACGAAGCAGGTTAAAGGATTATGAATCAAGGCACAGGAAAGAACGACCTAAAAGGTCACTGCTTGAGATGCAGAAGCTGCCAGTTTTGCCTTGGAATCATTTTTGGACTATGGGATGGACGATGCATGATTTTTTTTTAAAGTTTAACAGAGTGAAAAATGAAAAACATCGCAACCCCTTGTTTTGATTGTGGGGAAAAGCATTGAGAATTAGTGTATAAGCACAAAAGACCATGCTCATTGCCCTCTCTTGCTTGGTATTAATGTTTCCAAAATTACTCACATTCATCTTCCTGCTGACGGTTGGGACAGGCCATGGTGGTGTCACGACCGGAAGAAGACGACAAGAGGATAAGAGGCTACAAAAAGAGGGTATGGCCAAAGTTTCACTGAGAAACAGTGACCCTTTTTTCCTGATAGAACGCCACTAAGGCACTAACCCAACACAATTCACTACAGAACTTGGTCAGCTTTACAGGGCATGAATCTTTTGGAACTTTGTGCGATTACAACAGTGATGAGTCCGATGTTTATTCTGAATCTCACTCATTGCACTTAATCCCTAGCGTCAACGCTTACACTCATTGCCTTCCCATCCCATTCACGAAAACATATCTCAGTAGGTTGACATGTATGGATTCTGTGCGGTGAGGTTTGTCCTTCTCTTCGGGGTGGTGGAACAGTGTTTCCTTTTTTTCACGTGTAAATGCTCTCAACTAGCCCCCATGGAAGTGGTACAGTTGAGATGGTGAAAAAAGCTATTGTAATTGGCTCTGTTTGGCCATAATCAACCAAGATAAGATACCATTTTAATAGCAGGAAGAACAATACTCCTATACCCATCCCAACCAGTTATAATCTCGTGAATACATAAGAAAATAAGTAGATACTAGCGAACCCCTTAGGATTTTTTTGTCAAAGGAACACTGTCGTCGCACCCCATGTTGTCGAGCAATTTTCTCTTAGGACGTGCTTCTTGTAGCATTAGCACCACGTCCCTCATGGAAGGCCGGTCGGTCGGGTTCGCAGCCGTGCAGAGCAGAGCAACCCTGAGCAACTCCAACATTTCCTCCCTGACTGGCGCACAAGATGCCCCGGTGTTCTTGTCCAAAACATCGCGAATCCCATCTTTACTCTTGATCTTGAGCCTCACCCAATCCACAATGCTATTCCCTTCACCGAATTCTGGATCCACGGACCGTTTCCCGCTTAGCATCTCCATTAACACTACTCCGTAGCTGTAAATATCACTCTTCTCGTCGACTTGCAGCGTGTATGCATATTCTGTGCAAAATATCAATCGACATTTAGACTTGGTACAGTTCACAAGGAACTACACTTTAATCCTGCAAAAAGAAATGCCAAGCTACCTCAGGACATTGGCATAATTGAAATGTACCTGGTGCTATGTAGCCATAGGATCCTGCGATGACGGACATGGACTCATCGCTCTGTATCAACTTAGCCACCCCGAAATCGGCCACTCTGGCCTCCATCTCAGCATCTAGCAGTATGTTGCTCGGCTTGAGGTCACGGTGCACGATCACCGGGTCGCAGTCATGGTGAAGATAACAGATCCCCTGAGCCACGCCCAGCGCTATCTTGTACCGCGTCACCCAATCGGTCACTAAGTTGAGGTCCTTGTTCTTTCCGTGCAACAGATCGTCCAGGTTTCCGTGGGGCATGTACTCGTAGAGAAGCATGGTACACTCCCTATTGCTACAACACCCCAGTAGCCTCACAATGTTACGGTGCCTCACGTTCCCTAGCACGTCCACCTCGGCCAGGACCCCTCGCCGCTTCCTCATGTGCTCCTTGGGCTTGCCCCACAACTTCTTCACCGCTATGATGTCGCCGCCGGGCATCTCGGCCCTATACACTGTCCCGGTCGACCCCATCCCTATGATCTTATTGCTCATCGACAGGCACTCCACCACATCCTCCGCGGTGAAGTTGAGCCTTTGGAAGGCAGTTAATTTCCACGGGCCAACGCCTTGGCGCTCTATAAACCGATGACTATAGGTGGCATGGAAGCACCTAGTAGCAGCGATCAACACCACCAGGCCTACCCCGAACGCGGCTGCCATGATCCACACGATGGCGCCCGCCGTCCGCCTCGGCTGTTGCCGACCCGCCTCAGAGTCGTCCACGCCGGAAGCGTCAGTCACACTGCCGCCGCTGCACGGTTTCGCCAACACGCCCCCACAGAGACCGTCATTGCCTATAAATGAAGAAGGGTGCAAATTCTTGAATATAGTGCTAGAAGAAGGTATGGGGCCAGTGAGCGAATTAAAGGACACGTTGAAACCGTCCAAGGTGGTACAATTATCGAAGTTGGACGGAATCGAGCCGGTCAAGAAATTGCGCGACAGGTCGACGTTGGTGATCGAAGGAAGCGCCGATATTTCCCACGGAATGATGCCCGTGAGCGAGTTTCGACTCAGATTCAGACAAAGGAGCTTCTCACAGTGGCCAATGTCCCACGGGATGCTACCGTTCAACGAGTTGTCACCTAATTCGATCTTGTAAAGGCTCTTGCACCCAATGAAATCTGGGATTTTGCCGAGGAGTTTGGACGAGCTGGCCGAGAAAATCTGCAGGTTCGGAGCTTTCCATATGTTGCCCGGCAGATTGCTCGCGAATGAGTTCCCCGACACGTTCAAGTACTGGAGCGCCACTGCGTTTCCAAGATCTTCTGGGATTTCGCCGCTGAAGAAGTTGTTGCTCAAATCTGCGAATGTCAGATTAGGCAAGAGTCCGAAACCGCGCGGGACCGAGCCGTTGAGCATGTTGTTTTGCATTCGGAGCCTGTAGAGGGAAGTGCAGTTGGCCAGAGACGGTGGTATCGCACCGATAAACCTGTTCGAGAAAAGAAGAAGCTTTATGAGCTTGTTCCCGAGGCAAACATTTGGCGGGATTGGCCCGGTGAGCGAGTTTGACGACACGTCGAGTTTCGTCAGCTTGGCGTTTGATCCGAGCCCTTGCGGCAGAATTCCGGTGAGGGAGTTATTCCAGAGCTGGAGCGTCTCCAGCTGAGGAAGCACGCCAAGTGTTTGTGGTACTTCCCCACTGAGATTGTTGTTCATCAAACTCAAGGTGGCGAGCTGTTTCAATGACCCCAGCCCTTCTGGTATCGTCCCAGACAGTTGATTGTCAGACAAGTCGAGAGCTTTGAGCGCTTCCAAGCTCGAGAAACTCTGCGGGATTTGGCCAGTTAACTGGTTGCCGAAGAGGATTAAAGTCTCCAACTTTGTCATGTTGCTGAGCTCTTGCGGAAGCGAACCGGAAAGGTTGGCAGATGAGATGTCCAAGTACCTGAGATTCGATAAAAGCGCAAGTTCACTCGGGATACCGCCGTAATATTGATTGTATCCGATCTCCAAGTGCTCAAGCTGTGCCAATGATCCTAATTCGGGTGGTATGGGACCTTGTAAAACATTCCCATGCATGTACAGAGACTTCAACCTTGGAAAGTCGCCGTAGTTGGAGGGAATCTCTCCTTCGAAGTAGCTTCCACCCAAATTCAAATACTCGAGATACTGAAGACTCACTAATTCTTGAGGGAGGGGACCCGCGAAGCTGTTGCTGTAGGCGTTGAAGACCCTCAGGAGTTTAAGCTTTGATATGCCCAGTGGGAATGTTGAGTTGAAGGAGTTGTGGCCGATGTCAAGCGTCCTGAGCTCAGTCAGTTCAAAAATGGCTGGCTGGAGAATCCCATCAAAGGCATTCCCACTCAGATTCAAGTGCAGTAAGCTCGTCAAGTACCGGATTTCCGCTGGAATTGCACCGGAGAGGTTGCGGCGAGAGAGGTTGAGAGACGTAATTTGGGATGTTTGTGGGTTGCATTTGATGCCGGACCAGGAACACCATGCGGGGTCTTGGAGAGTAGGGTTGGAGAAGGTTGGCGTGGGGTCCCAGTCATGGAAGGTGGAGTGAGGATCTCTGAGGGAGGATTTGAGGGAGAGGAGAGAGATGAGCGGCAGAGGGAGAGAAGCAGACGACACTAGGGATGATCTGAGCAAGAAGAACGAGAATGAGAGAAGCAAGAGAAGCGAAGAATGTCTCATGGTTCCTAGGGAAGTGGAGGGTGATGGGGTTGAGAGGTGAATGGTGTGGAGAGAAGAAAATTTAAGGGAAGGGAGGTTTTGAATTTGATGATGATGGTGAGAAAATGCTTTTTGGGAGTGCTGGGTGCAGAGGGTGTTTCATGATGATGATGATTATGGCTTTCAGTGGGCTGGAAGAAAGAGTTGGAAACTCCTGCTGACTAATGCTTCATTCGACTGTGTCGTCTTCTTGCTTTGCCCTGCTTTGGTCCCTTTACTCTGTAACTCCGACTCCTCTGCATCATCTCTCAGTCCCTTTCCTTCTCTTCTTTCCCTTTCTTTCCTTCTTCAATTATTATTATTATTATTATTATTTTGAATTTCTTGGAATTCTTTTGCTTCACTTTCAACATTCCTCGTTCCTTTAACTTTAGCCAAACAAAATTTGGCAGTAATCAAGCATGAATTACAGAGTTACAGTGGCCATCTTTTCTCACGGGATCCAAGAGAGCCATCTCTCTCTCTCTCTCTCTCTCTCTCTCTCGGACTGTGCTTAGAAAATAAGGTGAATACATTTCGTGGCATTAAGTGCATGGAGAATGTTAGAAAATGATGTCCGTACCCATGGTTTGTCATCCTCTGTTCTAATCATTATCTGTGATTAATGTAGTGGGAGATGATTTGATAGCTTTACTCCTGAAGGGCATAGAGTATGTATGGGCATCTGATGTCTGGACTCTGGGGGCAATACATTATTATACTTACCTAAATCTGGCATAAGTAGGCATGCGGAACCAAGCATTTCAAATGTTTTTTTGGAGACCTGAATCATGAGTCATGATTGCAGTTGCGCGTTCATCACCAAAAAAAACTTCATCTTTATGCATCAATCAGCATTTTGGCTCCGTATGTTTCACATTTACGCGAACACTAATCATGCAACTGATTTGTGGAGTAAAAGCTACGATCTTTCGACCTACTTCGGACGCCACAATGCATTAATTTCTAGGATAAGGTCGAGAAATGAATTTTGTCAGAGGAAAGAATTAGGAGTGAATTCCTAGGCCAGGCAAAGCGTGGGTAACTGGGAGGGTATGGGAATGGAGTGGTTGCTGTCCATAAAGCCGTGGATATTCCAAAATCTTGTTTCTTTCCCGCAAGTTTGACTTCAATAAAGCTAGGCCATGGTGGCACGTACTTTGTATCATTAGATGTCCCCAGGAGATATCTTAGAATAATGGGTACAGCATCAAAGCTCCAAATACGATCACTTCGGCAGACTTCATTAGTCGCTTGCATCCAAACTCTTTCCTTCACTTGTACGAGTTTATCATACGCATGATCGCAGAACAGGCTGGTGCCCACTGTCCAGCACAAGCACCAAACAGTAAATTCTACATGAATGGTAGTACTTCGAGGCTAGCACAGATTCATGCTTCGTTTTTTTTTTATTATGTACCAGCAGAAGAAACGCATGAAACGAAGAAGGGAAAGTTGCAGACCTCACTTGGATACCATTTGTCAGTCCCCTTGTATCTATTTTTGTCTCTACTTCTCATGTCAAGGAAGAAGGAAGGTCCATGGTTTTGTGTGGGAATTAATGTTGTCAGAAGGCAAGGGCACTGCAAAGGCGAGAATTGGGGGAGAGCAGGGGTAGCTTTGTGTGGGGATTCTTACCATTCTTTTGCAGCAGAAGGAATAATTGTTAAAGAGAACAGTGGGTGGGACCGAACCGGGTATAGAGTAGGCATGCTCATCCAATCTCACGTCCCAAGTTAAAATTATTATTTCCACTTCCCAGTCATTCACGGTAGTTGTACAGCACAACTAGATTGTCCTTCCATACATAAATTGCCAAGGCTGAAGATTAACCATGAGTTATACTCCAAGCTAGCGAAGTCTATGTACTTTATCCTATTTTATGTGGAGTGCGGCATAAATATGGCCGAATTATCTGACGAAGAGAAGACTCATCATTAGATGTATCGTGTTCACGTGAGCCGAGAGCACCATCGCGTCAGATGGCGCGCCACTTGCTCGAAACCCACATGATCTAATGATCCCGATATGAATCTAGTTCACAATAACGCTGCGGTGATAGAATGGGGGATCTAGTGATTAACCATTGTCTCCTTAATACCCTTCAAGCACCAAGAGCAAACCCTCCTCCAACTTTGGCATATCATTCAATTCATCTTGGCACGTGTGAGAACAGAGAACATGAGCATGCTTCAACAGGCATCATCAGAGAAGAGCGAATGATGAGAGTGGTTCTTGCTTGGTGCCTCGCGTGACGGGCATGACCCTACCCTCCACACAGAAAAAAACAGCAATTTAAAGCATTTCCATGGTGGTGGGCGTGCCTGCCTCCCTCGGAGCCACTTTGATTTTTATGTCCCAAAATTTGCGCCAATGACGCTCATAGCCGTTCCGCTTTTTTTGAGAAGACGGTTTTGTCCTCGTGGCTTTACCTTGCTTTGGTAACTTGAGCGACCACCAAAAAGAAAAGAAAAGAAAGGAAAAAGAAAGAAAACACGTAACGTTTTAAGTATTCGTAGTTTAAACATCTTCCCCGATGGATTCCCTCCTTTGCCGCGGAAAGAAATCTGATAAATCGAATAGCTAGTTGTTTAGTTACTCGAACTTCGGACCATTTCGATGTGTCGGTGGTAGACCACCGTATAATCGAGTGTGTGATTGTCATGCTCCGACTCTTATATGCCTCGAGCTCCAGTTGAGTATTGTTGCGCTCTAATATACTTTGCGAACATACTAAGCAATGACCTGATGTTTGCGTCCTAGTCTAGGAGTCGTCCTTTCGAGACCCCGTCGTTTATTCAGATCTTACTAAGTTTTTAACATGCTATGTTTTATCACGTGACAGGATATAAGTGATTCAAAGATCACTAGACTCTTCACTGAAGTTCCAACAGAGATCATGGTGACGAAAGGCAAGTACTCAGATAAGTTCCATTTCAGGGAGTTATCAAGCTATGCATGTAGGTCAGTAGAGCTCGCTCACTGTGTTGTAGAACAATTTTTGACCTAGTAATCTATTTGAGTAAATCTAATGAGTGATGACATTCATGGAAACTGGTGAAAGAACTGAGAGGTTGGAACTAATTATGGGAATATTCCCTTCGAGAAAAAAGGAGTCTTTTAACGAGGAAAAGGCAATCATTCGTATGGAAAAATGTTGGGGAGTGGGAAAAGAAAAAAAAAACATGTTTTTTGGATGAAATAATTGAAAATTTTTGGTTAGAATCTTCTACTCGATTTTCTCCGTAATATAGCAGCTGATGAGAGGGAAAGCACATGAAATATCGAACGATGTTGCACCGTTGGAATTCGATTTCCGTTCCATGTGAATGAACCGAAGTGTCCAGATCAAGGTCATTGTTAGTGGGATCTTCTTTTTTTATCCTGATAGTTCCTTAACACCTCGCTTTTCCTTTTTATGACTCGTTGCATCTTTGTCCGAAATGTACCCACATCAGTACATGTCTCTCTCGTGGTAAAACCCCAGATAGCGACAGACAATGAGCAACAATTATAGAACCATTCGTGCCGAACAAAGCTAATCGCAAATGTTAAAGATAATCAGAGATTTCTTCAAAGCACCATGGCGAAAAGTTCAGACACGTCCTAGTACTAACACCTGATATATCGCTTGGCCTAGCCTTTTGTAGAGCAGGTGGACTGTGAATTCCTAGATCAATTTGAAGCTCTTAGCACAGATAAAGTGAATCTGGCGAAAATGACTCAAATGGGTGAAGATATTCCTAGTCAAATGAAGCTCGCATTACCCCCTGTGGACATTGAATCATCCTATGCATGTTAGTGGGAAAAAAAAGTAGAATGATGAAGGTTTGAAGTTTGAGTCAAGCAAAGCACGTGAGACCACCATTTCAAGTCAACAAAAATAGTAATATCAACTTTAAGACCCTCAAATTTCTAGCAGTCTGTCGCCTTAATTCCTACTTAACAAATGATTTCAGCTCTTGCTTTCCACCTTCTATGTCAACACGTAATTTGGAATCATGTTGCATCACGAGTCTCAAGTTCGTGGACCAACCAGAGAGTGAAAATAACACCCCTCGTGGGAGTAATTCATCTTTGCTGCTTATAGATCGTGAGACACTGCAATTTTAACGGGAAAATTACCAAAAAAGTCCTAAATCTATTGCAATTATGTCAATTCAGTCCTAAACCTTTTTTTTTGTCGATTCAGTCCTAAACCTTTTACAATTGTGCCAATTCAGTCCTAAACCTTTTTTTTTTGCCGATTCAGTCCTAAACCTTTTGCAATTGTGTCATTTCAGTTCATCCGCGCGAATTTTGGTCAGCCAGCGACCGAATATTTTTTTATTTTTTTATTTTTTTTTTATAATTTTTATTCTTTTCTTTTCTTTTTTTCTTTTTTTTTTCTTCCCCCCTCCCCTCCCCTCCCCTACCTACAGCCGGTCGCCGCGGCGACCGACCAGAGGCGCGGCCGGTGAGGCTCGACCTTGCAAGCCCAGATCTGGGCCGGCGAGGTCGAGCCTCGCCCGACAATGGCGGGGCTCGACCTTGCCGTCGCTGCCTCGCCCGGCGACGGCAAGGTCGAGCCCCACCATGGCCGGGTGAGGCTTGGCCTTGCCGGCCGCGCCTCTGGCCGGTGGCTGGACCAAGGCGACCGGCTGGAGGAAGGGAGGGGAGGGGGGAAGAAAAAGAAAAGAAAGAATAAAAATTATAAAAAAAATCATAAAAAAATTCAAAAAAATATTAAAATATTCGATTGCTGGCCGGCCGGCGTCCACGTCAGCGCCGGCCTGCCAGCCAAAATTCGCCGGATGGACTGAAATGGCACAATTGCAAAAGGTTTAGGACTGAATCGGCAAAAAGAGAGAGTTTAGGACTGAATTGGCACAATTGCAAAAGGTTTAGGACTGAATCGGCAAAAAAAAAAGGTTTAGGACTGAATTGGCACAATTGCAATAGGTTTAGGACTTTTTTGGTAATTTTCCCCTATTTTAACTATGGCCAAAGAGAAATGACCTGTGCTTTATGGGGTTAAAGGAGGGGAAAATTGGAAGCAGACAAATAGCGAGCTGGCTATACCATATCAAATTCGAGATCGTTCGTTCGGGAGAATCGATTTCTGTCTCCATGGTCTAACGGAAAAGTTAAGGGAGGTGAACATTGATTTGATGAAGAGGCCCCATGTATTATCATTACCGGTCATGAGCCATCATTTTTAGTGTGTCATCAGTTAAAGATGCTTTAACATGAAGTTATAACATAGCGTAGAGCAGCACTTCAGTTTTGTTATGACAGAATGTGCTAGGAAATTGTTATATGTAACCAATGATTTAAGTCCTTCTAAAGGAAAGTAAAAGGAACTGATTTTTGGTTCTTTGGAACCTGCCCTGCTTGCTTTTATGGTGGTTCCATATGAAGCTCCTCTGGCTTTTTCAGAAGCTGATGGAAGAAACAATTCTTGCCCTAGAAAAATTTTGGGTTTCAGCCTATGAGTTATCTTCTTGAAAAGAACATGCATACACAAAAACCCAAGTACTGCCTGCTTTCTTTGCTCTTTCCTCAACATCACTCGCTAGTTAAGCATAAAAGGCTGATTCAGGACTCGACGTCTCGCCTCACCGCTTGCTCTTCCGTAACTTATCTCAAGTTGCTTTATTTCAGGCTTGGCACGACTTTGATTTTCTCCTTTTTTCCATCCGAAACGCACGATATCGATATGAGATTTGCACAATAATTATGTAGATAGCATATGATTATTTTCGGACCGTCCATTGTAAGAACAAAATTTGTGGAGACAAGTACCTATGCAGATTTTTACAAGAACAAGCATCTAACCGAGAAGCGCATGGAATTCCATATCTGTAAAGCAAAAGACGCCACATGAAATCCACTCAAGGATTTAGGAATCTCACCTTCTAAGCAAAACTCAAGATTTCATCATTTTGTCCTGGAAAGTGGCGAGTCGCTTCACGATCTATTTTCGTCTTGGCCAGGCTAGAAGCACGAAAACTCCTAGTCTCCTCTAAATCATGAGTTTCAGCTCCCTTTTTCCTACTTTCTTCACCAGAAGCTTTCAAAACTAATAATTACCAAGTGCTTCCCACTGTTTGAAATTTGTTTTCCATGGTGACGTTAATGGAGGACAACTGATCACACACGTTATCATCATTCTTTTTGTCCTTGTGGCCCTGCCCTTTCCTCACCCACTCCTAACGGGGCTGCTATTCTCTAATTTCTCGATTTTTAACTTTTAATATCTATCTATCTTGAGCAAAAATCGAAGAACCAGTTCAAATCCTAGCTCGAGGTTCCATCTGCTCCTCCCCAACGAACAACGAATTAGAAGCTAAAACTAGAGACACATTTTAGATTCCTCGAATATGCAGGTGCACAAGAGATTAGACGGTCGTTATCTCCGATTACTTAACAAAGCATCCACTATTTTCATCGACTTAAAACATTCTTATGTTTGGGCTAAAAGCTCATCATTAAATTAGCGCCCAGTACCTGCATAGTGATTTTTACATACCATTCTCAAGTTGAGTCCTAAACAGAGCCTTGAAGACTTATATCTCATTAACCCATACGAAAAACAGAGTAAAAAATGCGCTTTCGATTGAAATTTTCTGTTTTGGTTTAACCTGGGCATTTCTTGTTCACTAATATTTCCACAATGATTTATATTCAGAGGGAAAGAGAAAAGACGCCAACTTATATCCACCTGAATTACATTGGCCAGCACAGATTCCAGAACCAAACCGCAGGATGATAAATAAGACCTCGGAGGAAACAAAATGGTAATAAAACACGAAATCTTTCACCAAGTACTCAACCAGCTTAAAGCACATAAAGCCATTAACACAGCAGATAGAGCTCAGAAGCAAAAACTCTAATGGTCTGAATGTCAATCAAACTCCTCTGGTGTCTAACAGAGTATAGAACCATACAGCTGGAAACCAAGGATAAAAAGTAAATAAGAGTAAGACGTCACAAACATGGTCATGAAGATCAACGGTAACGACGCAGAGAGAGGGTATTGTTCCTCTTCCAAGTGGCCCTTCTGGAAGGTCGTGCTTTGTGATGCGTGTGCCCCTTTCCACGCAGGCCTCTGTACTTCTTCCCAGCAGAAGTGAGTCCACGAAGCTCCCTGTGCTTGTGCACAGGGTTGCAAATCCAATTGATTCTTGGATCCTTGCGAATGGTCTTGTGTGCAGCATCAACCAAGATAACCTCAAAATATTTGTAAGTAGAATCCTGCAAAAAGTAAACCCATAAAAATGGAACAGAATCTACTAGCCTTGGAAGATGAAAGGGCTTAACCAAGAGAAACTATGCAATGTAAAATTAAGTGTCAAAATAATATCACTCATACTTTCCCATGCAAAAAACAATATACCAGGAGTAAACATTCTTCAACAAAAGCTTCATAATGAGTTCCTACCTCATTAAGCCAGTAGGAATTGAGGACCTTGAGACCACCCAATTTCCTCCCAGCACGCTCCTCTGCGACGGAACGCTTGCTGCGTTGGAATTTCAGCTGTGTGACACCTTGGTTTGTGGGTTTACCATACACAATACCTTTAGGAACAGGCCTTTTTCTCCCACCACGCCTTACACGTACTCGATAGACCACATAACCCTGGAAAAGCAATTCAATGATCTCTAAAGTAGCAGAAAGAGTAAAACAGTCCAGTTTTGTTTTCCCTATTTCAGCATTTATTACAGGGCACAAGCACTAGAAGAGACGTGAGAGAGACGGAGTAAGGGGGAGATGCGGGCACAACCGTGAGCAAGAATCGAAAGGACCACGCTACCATTTGAATCACGACATGTCTGGGATTAATTTGAACCAAAATATTATGATTTCTAGAAGCAACTCCTGTGGGCATGGCATAAGAGGCAACACTAGATAGGAAAACTATCAGGCATAATATGAAAAAAACATCCAGAGGCAAAATTAAAAACCTGTTTGGCCTTGTAACCCAGGCGACGGGCCTTATCTGGGCGAGTGGGGTGAGTGACACGCACAATGGAAGGGTGCTGGCGGTACTCCCAACACCTCACCCTCTGCAGAAACCTCATGACATCTGATTGTTTCTTCCTCCATAGCTCCGACACGTACTTATAAGCCCCTAACATTCAAACTTCCTAAATTAGAAAGCCACAATCGGAACAAGAATAATAACGTCGAGCTAGTGACTGCAAATGCTACAAAATCATATAAGATAGCTTTTAAATTAACTAGGAGTCTAGGACCTAGTATATACTAACATCTAAGTAGAGACAGAAGTTATCATAAAATAAATAACCCAATGAAAGATGCAACATAGAATACTACTTCACATGACTTATTTTCCTTTCCAAATGCTTAAGTTCGAAGACAAATTCATAACTCCAACCGGTTTTATTAATGTCGTCAAATGCAGTATCCTGCTCAAACAAGCTCCAGCGAACTGAAACTCGAAAAGAACATTAAAGGTTTAGGGCAATCTCATCTCTCCTTTCCTATCCAAAAAATTCTTTTACCCTTGGAATTCCTCAACAAGTTACGAAATTGTGCCTTGATATGTCAATGCAAACCCAACTAGCTAGCCGCGTTTTCTCTGTTATCAGATACTGTTCTAAAAGGCGTTCCGTTCCCGCCACTTGTTGCAGACTCGTGAATCCTCATCATCTAAAATGCCCAACAGTCCGTACAATCTCACACCGAGCTCATGATAAAGAGCAAACAAAGCATCTTGAATTCTTCACATCTCGCGTTCAAGCAGAATCAATCATTATGGCTATATGCATCAACTACACATCACTGGAAGCATTGAACGTGTCATTTCGGTGCATCTGAGCGCTAAGCTAAACAAGGCCGACACATGTAAAGATCTTTAGAGAGAGAGGGAGTCGAGAGGACTACATACCCATCGCAGCTCGTCTTCTTCGGGTTCACTTGCCGAGCGAGAGAGGAGGTCGGCGGCACTCAGCAGAAGAGCGATGGGCGATCTGATTAGGGTTTTAGCCAGAAAAGAAGAAAGTATGCAAGTGACGGAATGACTAAAATGCCCCCTCGAGTGATGGGCTCGACCCCGTGTGCCCGCGTTGCAATGAGGCCCGGTTATAAATGGGCCGGACTGATCCTTGGGCTTTTCCGGGTCATAGGATTATCCATCTGATTGGGCCATGTGAATCGAGCCCGCGTAAACGAAATTCAGTCCATACCAACTCGATGCGATCAAGAGCGATGCACGAGGTTTGCTAATCTAATTAACAACACGACGACTCTTTTCAAAAGAACGAAAAAATTGTTACCCAACCTTTTGACTCGACTAATGAATGTAACACGCTCTATCCTTCCGTTTTTTTTTTTACTGAAAGAACTATGAGGGAAATGAGTATAATTCAATCGACCCGATTGCAATTATACTTTCCTTTTTTTTTCTCTGAGTTTAACTTCATGATCGGTTGCCGATTAGCGCATCAGAATCACATACTCGCGTTGAATACGAGGCACCGCATCCTATCCTTCCACGACCGGGTGGTATGAATCGCACCAAATTAAATTCCGCTTCCTCGATTTCGGTCGAAAGCAAGCCATCCATATCAAGATCAGAACTGTTTCGTTATGCATGTACTCAATTAGATCCTAGTAAAAATTAAGCCTAATAGTCCACTCTTCTTTTAAGTTAAGACACCGACCAATACCAATCCAACAATCCCTCCCGTCGTGTTGTCAAGAATCACTAGCTCTAGCACCCACTGAATCGGCAGGACCTTGCTCAATTGGACACGTGGGGGATGTAATCGTGTGGATTAGACCGGACGGAATCGACCGAAGCATTGTCTCGTCACGAACCAACCAAATCCAATCTTTTCTGGTTGAGATGGAAAGACAACAAAGGCACATAATTACGAAGACGACATGAGGAGCTGAGCGGAGCAACCAACGCAAATCGTAATCAATCACCTGTTGCTTGACCCAAATGTGACGATTCTTCGTAATTCATTGAGGATGAGGACGTGAATCTGACCGGGATTACCTTATTTTAAAGTCGTATTCCGTAGGTTGCCAAATTCGTGTCATGCCGCTTTTTCGTCGCTTAGCTTTGTATTTGCGAACGTTATATCTGCCCCCCTAAATTAGTTTAATTGGACGCAAATTTTCTTGCTTACGGGAAACAAACAATCTTGGATTCGAACCTGTTGTTTTCGCACCCTTCCTATTCTTTGCATTTGCACACGCTTGTCCCTCCAACATTCATCTCCCTATCAAATTGCAGTCTCCGACAAGCAAACTCTTTCTCCTTTTCACCCTCCCGAAACGACTCGGAAATCAGACAATAGAGAGTGCTTCTTCTTGGTCTTTACGGATTCGAAAGACGAGTTTGTACTTCATGCTGCTATGATATCTTCTAATTCGTGCTTATAATCGAACCGAGCTCGATGGATGTAAATTCTAGATTAGACGAAGAAAAAACTCGCAGCGCATTAGATGTTTTTTGGAAATTGAATAAACATGACTTGAGATAGACAGATATTTTTATATTCGTTATGTTCAGTACGTTGAATAGCATTGGACGCATTAGAAAATGATGATTTATATTGAATCGAATAGTAATGCGGTAATCACTATACAATCATCTCGTTATCATTGTCATAAGTTCGTCCGCACGCCTCGTGCGCGTGCCCACGCGCACGCAGATATAAAAGATGGATCATTAGTTATACGGTTTTAATTACGGGTGGAGGCGAGCGCATATGCATATGTATTTCTCTTTTCCCATTTTCTTTCATGGAAAACGGAGATGTGGCGAGATTATCTCACTCCTAAAGCCCTAAACATGTTTGGTATCATCCGATTTGGAGTGCCATCAACAAATATCCAAAAAGATGTATTTTGCCTTATCCATCCTAAATTATTACCAAATGTGGCCCTGGCCAAGTTTGGTTAGTCAGTAATACCATTATTCTGGACACTCCAAGAATTGGTTTCGCAAGTTCAACCCCTTTGAATCCAAACTTTTTAGAAAGCCAACGCATTTAATAGGTGCATTAACCCATCTCATGGAGGGAATCACAACATTCAGGCTCTAATATTCTCGGTGTACCATGCATTGAAAGACTCGAAAATTGAGATAAGAATACATGATTTCATATTATGATAAATAGAATACGAAATGAATATTTAAGAAAACGAGATATCGTGATATCAATTATAATCCATCAATGATGCAACGCAACTAAGTGAGACATATGGACAAGTTTGATTCGTTTGGAGAATCAATTGAGACATTTAGAATCTTCTAAATGTATCTCTAACAGGTTGGATTTTTTTTTTTCTTTGTTCTTTTTCGGTCTTCTATCATGCTATTGCAAGGATTGAGAGACCTATCACAATAAGAGTAAAATAGAGGGGCCAAATTGCAAAATCCCCCTATTTAGAAGATTGAGGATTAGAAGCGAGTAAAAAACGTTGCGTCCTATCCTCAACGCACATCCCGGCCTCGTCCCTGTCCGAGGCAAAAGAGTACAAGGTTGGATTCTGGAGCCGGAGATTGAGACACCCGCCCCCGCACTAAAAGCCAAAACTTTTGCTCTCTCCCTCTTGCCTGCCTCGCTCGAGCAATATTTTCCCATCTTCGGAGAGGATTGCACGACACATCGCCAGCAGAGAGCATGAGAAGAGGTTCATTTGGTGGCATGGGAGGAGGAAGCAACAGCATGTTTAGGACTCTCGGTCGGTCGGTCATCCGAGCTGGCGTCGCCGGCGGCGGCGGCGGAGGCGGTGGCGGCGGCGGGTTTCAAGAATCCTTCGCTGCTTCCTCTAATTCCTCTCCTACTTCTCCTAGAAGTGCCTCTGGCTCTGGCCACAAGCTCAGCTCTAGCCACCAGCTCTCTCTCTCCTCTGCTACTTCGCCCTTCACTCCATGTAACACCGTCCCAATGTCTGCCGCTTCTGGCGTGGCCACGTGGCTACCTTTTGCCCCTTCGTCTGAGGTCGATGATTACGAGTGGGTGTACGGTGATGGGAATGAAGACGAAAGGAGGAGCCTTCACTTCGATGATTTTGTTCTCGGGTCTGTCCCTTCCACCGACGAGGTTCACGGTGCCGTTTCTGCTATTCAACAGTATGTATTTCTCCATTTTCTTTTTCTGTTTTTTGGTGAAGTTCTCGTGAAGTGTTTACCTCGGGGTTTCTGGCATTATTTGTGTTTTTTAATCCTTTCTCGGGAAGTTGGAAAGGTTGAGGTGACGCATTTTGAGTGTGTATTTGGGATTGTTTTCACGTCTCTTTCGAAGGGATTGGATTGGAGGGTCTGCTTCCATTTGTTGAAGTATGGATTTTGAGAGATGGCCCACAAAAGGGGGTTAACGTGGGTTTTCATTGTTTCTTGTGGTTGTGGCTGATTTGGGGCCACCATACTGGTGATTGCAGTGATGTTGCCAAGGTATTACGTGTGGCTTATGCTATCCAAGAAGCAAATGTTATCTCTCTAATAAGTAATTACTAAATAGGTATGATTTGACAAGGTATAAGTTTCGGCCGTGATGGTATCTTGCTGAAACTAATGGTTCACATGCACGTAGATGCATAACAGAGGAAATAGTTTCCTTGATCATATTTGAACTGCTGGCTCTATTGGAAGCAGCTGGTTTGATATCTATCAATTTTGGCTGCTGTGATAATGGACTTAATCAAGTTGCTTTCAACTCTTTTTGATGGTCCAGCTTGTTTGTTGCTCGTACCTTTCTGTTTTCGTTCGAGTTTCCTTTGTTTCCTATAAGGCCATCATTTAATCAGCTAGGGACAAGTACGCTTTTCGATTCAATTGACAAGTATGTTTGAATTAATAAGAAATTCGAGGCAACCGGAATGGGTGGATGGACCGCGTAACTAATGACATAGTACTCTCTGAGTACTCAATAGTTTCTCTCCTCGCGCAATAAGAGAGGGAAGCTAGAGTATATGTGTCGGCATAGATGGCTCATTTGAGCGGAAACTATGGGTGAAGCAGAATTTTTTTGAGCTGGACATTATAGGAAGCTCTATGTACTTGATTTTGTGGCCGGAATGGCATATTCCAATATGATGGCATGGACCTTATATATGCCTTTGCTAGTACCCGGCGACATATATTAGAATTTATACCTCCTTGTCCTTCAATGGCGGTGGAAGTATCGGCTGGTCCCTCCTTCCTCTTAACATCTTCTGCATTAATTTTATGCAAGTTTGAATCCCAACATGCTTTTCTTCACTTTCCGACTGTTTTGGTCATGTATAATAACTTATAAGAGCCTCAGCTGAATTATTTGCTCTGCAGGGTTTTTGACTCTGGGCCTTACTCTCAGTATGTCCGGGATAGATTCAGCCCATACGTGGACAAGGATTTAACAGATCAGGTGAAAAACACCTCTAATTTGCTGCCTCGAGTTTCTTCTTCTGGATCAGAGATGGATTGGATAGAGCCTGCTGTTCATCTTTGTAACTCTGGAGCATTGCAACCTTATGAACGAGTATACGATGCTTTCCACTTGCTGCAGAGGGACCCGTCTGTTCAGGTAGGTTATTTTATTAGTTATATGCAAAGGATTCGTGTATCTATTTACTGGATTTATCTGTCGAGAAGTATGATAAATATGTGATTGCAGAAGATGATTTAAAGTGCTGTTGTTGAAGAATGGTGAATATTAAAATGTGTTGACAGTCTCCCAGAACCCAGCCCTTCTCTTTTCTTTTCTGTTTTTGGAAGACATTTGGCAAACAAGCATATTCTGATTAAGTTCGATCTTGATATTGCAATTTCTCGTCCTTTAATGACATTTAACATGCTTCCGAAAGCGTGTCAAAGAGCGCTATGGCTTCACCAAAGAAAGAGAGAGATATCAGCATGCCACCCAAAACATGTTCATGCATTACTTAATATTCTTCCGATCCATTTTGGCAGAGGATGGTTATTTCACTGTCATCAGATAAAGCTGTCTGGGATGCCGTTTTGAATAATGAGGTAGTCAAGGAGCTCAGAGAATCATGCCAAGCAGGTTGGTATACTTTATGCCGAATCCGTTAGGTCTTTGCATTTTCCTTTTCTCATTTTGCTTGGTACATTTGCGATTCTGTTTGTTCAGCTGAATCTCTTCACTAATGAAAAAGAATGCATCATCTCATGAAAGTTCGGGTTGTTTACCAATAAAGCAGAGAAGCATGACTTTTTGGTTCATAATAATTTTGGCGTATCTTCATCAGCTGATTGATCTAAATTATAGTCGTGGTTGATTCTGACAAAGGTGCAAGTGTGGGCACATCCGCAATTTCTGTTGAACTTTTTTCCCTGTCATCATTTGGCCATATCCCGGTTACTTGTCTGAGATGTAAAACAAATAAATCTGGGGTTTGAACTTCTCATCCGAGCTTTGGTGTTAGAGTTGAAATCGAAATTTGGTTTTTTGGCCGCATTTGATCTCAGCTATTATCACAGTATGTCACATGTGTTCTGCACACCTATCACTCAAAGTGCTGAGCTTGTACACAAAAAAGAAATGCACCGTCACTTCAAATAAGCTTGACAGAACTTGGAGAAGGCTTGCTTGGTGATAAGTACATATTTTTAGCCTACTCACTTTAGATTTCATGGTTGCACAGCAGCGGAAATTACTAGTATTCCAGATATAAGCTCGGATGAGAGCTCCATTGATTCCAATGGAGTGGTCAAAGTGGTAAGATGGATGTTTGACAACACTGTCGCAAAAGTCACGGAACTGGTCGAGAAGATCACAAAGCTAGTTGGTGACTTGTTCCAGATGCCTCCAAATGAGGAGGCCGCCTCATCAGGACCTGCTGACCCCTTTGAGGAAAAGTTGAGAATGTCGTTTCTGCTATCCGTCGTGGTCCTCCTGGTCATAGCTGTGGCTCGAGCTCACAACGCTTGATCCGACCATCATTTGTCGACATGACTTTTGTTAATCAATAGAGTGATTCCTCGTTTTCTTCTCTGTAAATTGTGATAGCTGCACGATTTAAGTTTCTTTGTGGTCAGTCAAAACTATCAGAACAACTGTTGTTTCATATGTCAATAAATAATGGTTTTTGCTAACTATTTTTTATGTTCTGTCTCTAATTAGTGACGAGGTTAGATTTTCTTGGTTAAATGTGACTCAATGGACAAATTACAAGCAGAAAACTATTGAATTGGTTGAATGTAGTGTATACTATAACTTGCAAGTGTAACATTATTGTTCTTGGTTACCCGTGTATGAAAATCAGTCCATGGCAGCTTTTATCCGTTTGGTTAAGAAGAGAGAGAGAGAGAGAGATAAAACAAGGGTTATATTTCTAACTACATCAATTCATGAACATTTTCTTTAGTGTTCAGCTGTTTATTTCATGGAAGAATATTAGCGAAACCTATGATGAGTCCATTAGAGATATTACCTGGTCAATCAATGCCATCATATCTAATTTACTGAAGAGATTAGTTAAACATCCGATTAGTGAATTTGATGTCTTTCCACGAGTGCAAACTTATAATTTACTGGTAGAATGAGCCTCACACATAATAGGTCAAGTTAAGTAGACATTCTTTAACAGTGATCAGATCTTGATGAGTCGGCGACAAACAATCGATTCACCAATTTCGCTGCAAAGCACACTGAAGGGTCAAAATGGATGGCAAGAGGGAGTTCACCCATGCACGATGGTTGAAGAAGCTTCTTATTGTGGGGGCGCCTCACATTGACGGATGGTGGCTACTTGCCCTCTTTGAAAACTGCCCAGCCCAAGCAAGCGGAGCAATGACGATTTCATGCACGAAAGGGAGGATCTCGCTAAGGGAATCAAAAACCAATCTCTACCCTGAAGAAACAGTCAAAGAGTAATTGCACAAGAGCAGCACATGCACACATTCGCATATTCTTTCCATTTTCTTTATTATCGACAGCAGCAACCTGTCACCAAACTGCCATAGTTAGACTTAGAGACCAAGTGCACTGCCTGAGGCACATAATGTCTTTCCGACTGCTAAATTGCCATAACACACAGAAAGGCCAGGACACCCAGCTGCCTCTTACAGTGACCGATACTATCCACGCGGTGAAACACACTTGGAATGTTTAGAGGGGGAGCGAAGAAAGATTGATAAGATTAGAACAGTAAGTTCAGTAAAAAGGTAACTTGGAACTAAAAAGGTGACCAGGATGCACGTGCACGCGTCCAATTGAATTGCAACAAGAAGTACAAACACGATGACAGCAACAGGACAAAAAGGAAAACGCAACTAGCCATATATGATGCTACTGCATCAGATTTTTCTTTTCTTCTTTTAAAGAAAAATACCACACCAGATTAACACATAAAACCTAGGAGCACACGTTGATTTATTTAAAAGTATGTTAAACATAATATTGGCTACATCAAAGAGAAATAAATAGGTTGTATGTAACAAGAAAAGGGAACATCTACATAGCCCGAGCACCTAGTTACTCTTTCGATGAAGATCCATCAATATCAGCATAGACAAACTTGTAGAGCTCTTATCATCACCATAACCCTGATCAACTAATCAACAAAATTAGGATGATAATGTCATGAAAACCTTCAACCAAACATAGTAAATGATCAGGTAGCAGATCTCCCCGTTGCTATCGCATGTCATTGTACTATTCACCTAATTAGAAGAATCCTACAAAAAGAATTTGTTGGAACATTTGTTCAATTTGAAGACCCACTGTAGGCAAGATGGACTGTAATTGTAACTCATTTTGGCAGCATCATCACTCAGTTTGCGCATCAAATAAACAGCTAATGATGGTCCAATCACAGTGCTGTCAAAACCCATCAAACTCGAGAGTCTACAACTACAAATTAGCGAAAGTGTAGTCCAAGTGAAATGAATATCATAATAATAGAACACAGTGGTATACCAATTAACCAGGCAGGCTATATGTGTGACCAGAGCAAACCCTAGACAATATCCATAAACCAATGTTGTCATATCCCAACACAAGGAAACTAAGCAAAGATTACACCTCTAAATATACTCCACTCTCAAAAGGTGCCGACATGGATTTAGATTAGACACAGAAGTTATACAAATAAGGATACTAAAGTGCCAGCATCAGAATTTGAGTAGGCATAAGATAAGAAAACCAGCAAGGAATGGCCCCCGTCTAAATAAAACCAAGAGCATGAGACACTGAATCCTCAATATCCCGCAGGGTGTTTATTTCTGTATTTGAGAAAGATAGAGAACCTACCTACTGCAGACAGGTTTCTATCTCATTTTACTAGACGAGAGATCAACTGCTAGTGCTTCCCTGTGATATCAACTCGATAAAAAGATATTCTAACAGTCCCACCACAATCAAACGAAACTACAGACAAAAACGATCCAAATGAGACGACACGGGTACTGATTCCTGCCATATTAGATTTCTGATACTGTAACAGAAATTGGAGGGAAAGGACACCCACAAACAATGACAGCCTCTAAGTTCAAGTCCAAAAACTCGGTATTCCTTTACCAAACTAAATCACCACCAGCACAAGAAAGGGTATCCAAAACATGCATTACATTATCGACTACATTCACAGATCACCAGATGGTGAAACGATATAGGGAAATTCAACCGATACAGATAAGAATAGAACTGCTATAGTCCAAGTACCTATGAAATGCCTTAAGCACCACTTTCCAAGCAAGAAAATTTGTAGCCAACCACTTATTACCCAAAAGTGAGCAATTTTAACAGTTTTCAAATATTACTAACCACCCGGGGAATGTAAATTTCACAACTTGGGGTTCAAACAGACAGGATGGCTTCTCCATTTGCATACTTTTCTGTATCTGCCACAATGTCCACTCCTAAACAATGTAGCATCATTTACTCTAACGACTAACAACCCTTCCACAACTAAGAAATGCAAAAACGGCTCCAAGGTCTTTTAACAAAGAAGGGATGGATATTAAAAGGAAGTAAAAATTCACCTGCCATCAATATGCTGCAAAAGACCATTTGAGCAAAATGGAAAAATTAAGTACAGAGAATACAAGGTTAAAAGCATGTTATTCTTCCACTAATCTCAATGTACCTCCAGATCCTCAGAGATGATCACCTTCTTGGAAGAAAACAGCTAGCAGGGCATTTTCAAAAACACGGTGACAATTTTCTGATACTCACCCCACCGATGAATAACGTTTCCACACCAAAGACAAATATTAAGAAAAGCAATTGACCGGAGCAAAGTAAGCAAATCAAAGTACAGACTTTCATGACGTGTCAGCAATGGATTATCCAAATAATTTTCGCTGGAGTTAGCAAAGGAAACTGTAGCAAACATGCAAAGAACATATAGAACACTAGATCCAGGCATTAGGTGAAGATGGTTAAAGATAGCTTCTGCGTCTGTTGTAAACTGAATATTCCAATCTCTCTGCAAATGTCATAACAGTAGAGCAAGGTTAAAGATGTGAGTCCGAAACTTCCAACAAATGGCAAGAGGTAAGAAATCAGGTTCACATGAGCTCCAAGAAACATCAGTCCTGTCAATTTTAAATCATCACAAAGAAGATGGGTTAAAAAAAGTAATCATAAGAGGCACATAAAATAAACAAGAAATAGCAACCACAGCTTTGATCATGTCTCTTGGGGGACAATATATAATGGAAGCAGCTTCCTGGAAAGAATTGCTAAATGCAGATAAATCGGTTCACCTAAAATGTGATTTATTTGCTGCATAAGGAGCCGTGTAAAATGACAAGCTAAAGAAAAGAAGCATAAGGAATCATGCAATAGCAAATACAAAGAAAGGCAAAAAAACTACTAAGTTTCTGGAGCTACAAATAACTATTGCCTTTCCCCCCAAGTAAGACAGGAATTCCAAACACGATCTCTTCAATCTTGGCAATAACAAACCATTCAGCAATATGAAAAGGTTCTACAAAAGCAAGAATTTCAAGAATAAATTTAAGCACAGAAATCTGATGCCAATCTGTTGTTTACACTATAAGATGTCAACATAGCATGCTATTGAAGTTGATCATAGAAGAAAGGAAAAACAATAATCTTTTGCTTCACAAAGTGTCTTTGGCTTCAAGTGGAAAATAAGAGAGGCAACTCATTATCAGTATGGCAGCAAGGCAGCACATCAAGTACAAAGTAGCGAGGGGCACATCCTTCTTTGCATGCATCAAAAGAAATAAAATGAATAAGAAGTGAAAGGGAGGTAAGGATCAGGAAAGGGAATGGTTTATCTAGGTGGTTCTTCGTGGCAGGACATTGGAAAGAATTGACTTTTGCCATGGACAAAATACAGTATCTTGTTCTAGTTTGATTAAACTAAGATGACAATAAATAAATACATAACAGAAAATGGGTAACGTGCAAACATCTACGAATTAATACAGAAAAAGAGGAAGGGGCAGGGCAATTCCTATAAAATTTGAAATGGCATGACCCTCCATGCCTGAGCTTCAGCAAATAATTGAAATGAGATGGTGAGGGATGACATTATCACAGAGCAACAGCACATTCAAAAACGCCAAAAGAAGAAGGCCATCAGCTAAAGACACATCAGCCAATATTCCCCCAAAACATTAGATTCGTGACACTTTTAACAAACAAAAAAAAAAACCAATGCTAGGTATTATAAGGAATACAATTTTTATTTTTTTTGTGGTCGATAAGGAATACAAAGTTAACTTACATGTTTTTCTAGAGAAATGGGTTCAAGCACGGGGTGATGGACTTGTACAAATGTCAATGGTAACTCGCCTCATCAATTCGTATATCAAAATTGGTATACCTTTTTAGTTCTTAGTATATATAGCATTTTCAAAATGAAACCTATCAGTCAGATGGATAAACTGTACATAGAATATAGGGAGAATCAAGCAATGGGATGTTAGACCCCATACCTCTGGACCATGAACAAGTGCCAATCAAGCAGTAGGACCCGAGTCACTTCATCTCAGCCATAAATTTCTCATATTCTAAATTTGCGCAATGGGGTGTCTGATCTGTCGAAGAAGCGGGAGGAGGCGGCATTGGAGGATTTACAGCCCATGAAACATTTCCCATGCTCTGAGAACGGTCTGTGATTGAAGTGGGTGCCGGAGCTGGTGGAGGAACCGCGCTGTAGTATGGTGCATAGCTTAAGGAAGATGCCGGAACAGGTTGAACAGCTGTTGGGATAGCAGGAATAGTGCTTCCATACGCCCTAGTAGGGGCAGATGGTGCGGAGCTAGTGCTTTCAGATTGAACTCCAGGGGGATAGTATTGTGCTGCACTCGAAGGTGTAGCCTGAGATGGAGTGCCGGGAGGAAGCGGCTGCACCGATGGAGGAGGAGGTGGATATGGCATGCCATAAGGAGGCATAGTTTGGCCTGGGAAAGGAACAGCAGAGATGTATGGAGGTGCATAACCATATGGAGGAGTAGGTACAGGTGCTCCCCATGGAACTGGAGGAGCCGTGTATCTTGCAGGGGGAGTAGCTGTAAGGGGACAACCTGTGGTAAATTGCTGAGATGGATAAGCACCAGTAGGCTGACTTGTAGCAGGAGTGCGCACTATCGAAGCCAAAGGAGCAGGAGGTACAGAAGGCTGCGGGGGTTTTCCAGCCACTCTTACGGCAATAGTTCTCCCATCAAGAAGATGGCCGTTCATGGCTTGAATAGCAGCATTTGCCATTTGGACATCTGCATACTTAATGAAACCATATCCTTTGCTCAGTTCAGTGATCCGGTCCTTGATGACCTTAGCCATAACGATTTTGCCAAATTGTGAGAACAACTGGATCAACTTATCGTCATCAAGGGTAGGTGGCAAATATCCTATATATAAGTTTGTACCATCATATTCGTTGGATGGCTTCAGCACATTTGACCCTAAACCCGGATGTGATCCAGTCCCATTCCCAGTACCCCTGGTGTTTTTAAGCCAAGGAGGATTGCTTACAGTACTGCCAGGACCAAGAAGTGCCAGAGTGCTGCTTTGCTTGGTGGCTGACTCAGGAATAGTCCCTCCTAACTCAGCTAAGAAATTCTGATACTCATCATCCATTATCTTTCCAGTTGTGCCCTTCACGGGACAATCTATCGTAGGGTGCCCCCCATCACCGCAAATCTTACAGAGTACATCACTTTTAAATGTAGATGTACGTGAAGGACATGCATATTGCCGGTGACCAGGTTCACCACAAAGCCGACAATACTCCTCATCTTTTATGGTCCCATTCAAGACGGCAAGTTCTCTGAGCTGCTGTCTCTTGTGCTCATTCAATACCTCATCCACTGGCTGCAATAGCTTCTCAACCATACCGGCAGCTGCATCGAGAGCTTCCTGTGTCTCAGCTTCCACCAAAACATGCAAATCCTCATTTTCAGATGGGTCAGGCTTCAAATCCCTTTTCTGCTGCAACCTACCCTCTTTAACGGAACCTTTACCACGAATAACAATTTTGGCACCTGTTTCTCGTTGCATTCTCTTCTGAGTATTTCCCCTCGGACCAATAATAAGACCGATGAAATTATAGCCAGTATACTCTTTCATCGGTATATAGAGTTTCTTTTGCAACTTGGGCGGCCTATAATCTGCAGGTGGTTTAAATGCAGGATTCCGCTTAATTATCTGTGAAATAATCTCCTGCCTTTCCTTGTTCAATCGCTCACGCGCTCGAAACTCTCTTGTGTTTATCCTCATTCCCATGTTATCATATATAGGCTCAGGTGAAGGAGAACGAGCTCCCTCGGGCTTATCATCTAATGGCTGACCGGACTGAAGCATTCGACTTATTTCCAAAAGTCTAGCGTTCAGGGCCTGGATTTCGGGATCAAATTCAATACCTCCAGTCAATTCTTTCATGAAGTCAGGCAGCTGAAAGGCAGGCTTCGGCTCGTCGTCGGCCCACCGTGACTTCCTCTTCCTCGTGCCGCTTCCCGAGTCATTTCCCTCGGCACTCTGGCCGTTGGGATCGGACGACGGAGGGTCCCATCGGCTGCGCCGGCACCTCCTGCTGGTAGTCTCCTCCTCCCCGCCAGAGCAATCCCTGTCGGTGCCGCTGTGGGTATTAGCCAAAGCTCCGCTCTGAGATAGGATAGGCCTCTGTGACTCTGGCTTCCGCACGGAATCGAAGCCGGTTGGAGGATTCTCCGCAGAGCACGAGGAACCATTTCCATAGACGCTCTGAGGGTGTTGGTGATTCGAAGATAGGGATTTGACCGGGTTTTGAGCTTCAGATGATTGCAAAGAGAAGTTGTGGTGGTAATCGGAGGGCTGAGGATCCGGAGGAGGTGGAGGAAGGTAGTGGTAGGAATCTAGGGTCTGCGGTGGAGGAAAAGAGGTATGTTGGGGATCCACGGCATAGTATGATTGCAGAAACCCCATGTGCGAGGAAGGATTCGGAGAGCTAGGGTTTGGCGGAGTTTGGAGGATATGAGAAGAAGAAGGTGGCGAGATGGAGATTCTGGACAGGAATGTCCGCCGTCGATCAGGGCGCGCGAAAACCTGAAAATGCGTCGTTTTGTACCTCTACCCTCCATTTTTTTAACATCTCACAAAAAGCACTTAACTTTTATTCCGTGCGATACTAATAACTTAAGCTTCATTTATTTCGCAAAAGATAAAAAAACTTATAGCTTGAAATAATTAAAATAAAAAATATTTTCATTAAAATTTTCGTGAAAAGTGAAAATATTTTTTGTTTATTCATTTTCATAAGTGATTCAAGAAATTATTTTTTGAAAAATATTTTTCACGTTATTTGCTTTGAGCGAAACAAACGCACCTTTAAATTCATTTTCTCTCACCAACTCTAATATCTCAAATTTTGGGATAAATGCAAATATCTTCGATGCATAATTTTCCCCACGCGATACAGTTATGTTAAATAATCGAAATTTAGATAGGTTTTGACCTAACTAGTATGATAGATCCAATGCAACTAAAAGAAATCGAGTCATACTTTAAGACAATTGCAATCACATAAAGATTAAAGACGAATACATGAATCACACACATATATATTCTCATAAGAGTTGGTCCAACGTACTAAATTATCGAGAAAAGGTAATGGAGAATAAAAAGGACATGGACATCGGTTTTGCGGTGCGACATTGGTTATCAAAGCATGGAGAGTTGGCTGTTATCGCGTATAATAATAACAGTAGTTCGTCTATCCGGAGGGACACCGCCAACAAGTTCTCAAACACAAAACTTTCAGCTATATGAAATGGAAGTGGTAAAAGATAGACTGTAAAAATATCATCATATACTAAGCGAAGAGAGTGATTATGGTCGATCCCATGGCATCGCTCCGAGGCGGTCGATGGGATCGGAACTCATGATCACTCTCCTTGCATCATCGATCCTCCGATAGGGGTTCATCTCCAATGCTCCTCCCGGTCCCACTGGAAGCTGCACAAGACAGAACAAAGGCATAAGAATGTTCTAAAGGTTCATTTTTTGAATTGGAAACGGAAGGGCTAAATGGTGGAGAAGGATATGACATACATACAGCAGGAATAGGAGCACTGTCGGAAGGGGTCAGCACCGAACTGTGTTGTCTTCTTTTATACGTGAAGGCAGCCGATGCATTTGGCGGAATGCTGTCGCTATTGTCGTTGGAGATTCCAATGCATAATCCGCTACAGTCACGGATGTTCTGGTTGGTGGGGACTTCGTTGAGGTTAAGGAGAGATCTCGGAGAGGTCATTGGAACCGACCGGGGATGAGTTGGTGGAGTAGTAGTGGTGGGCAAAATAGTGAGGATGACCGGGCGTTTCTCGGCTAGTAGCTTGACCGGCGAAGTAGGCAGGAGTGGAGGTGAGGTGGTTGAGGAGGAGACTGAAGGGGGAGTGGGGGCCACAAGGAGGTCGTGGAGGCGGAGCACCAGCTCAGACGGTGGGGAGGTGGTGCTGGTGGTGGTGGTGCTGGGCCAGAGGAATGTGCCCTGAGGCTTGCAGATCCTGAACCCACTCTTTAGCCTCTCTATCTTGGCTGTTTTGTCCTCTGTTCCTGTTGTTATGGTCGCTGTTGTACTTGTTGTGTCTTGGTAGTGCAATTTGTCTTCTTCCTCCTCTGGTCCTTTTTCTGATTCATCTGTCATTACTGCATCTGCTAGTTTCTTCTTCCTTTCTTCTGCCCCTACTCCTGATTCAATTTCGGATGATCCTTTGGTTCTCGGATTCATTATTGACGACGGCATTGTTGTTTCTTCCGATTCTTGTGAGGCTCTTGATTCCGCAGCGGTTTTCAATTTCACCGTGTCCATCGCCTGCTGCTGCTTCATCCATTGCTTCGCGAAGATATTGACATAAAGAGATGCCAGAGACGTTAGAATTCAGATCATCAAATGCTGGTGGATAAACTTCATTCTTATATTTTATAGTTCTCAGTTATTGTATTTCTCAATTCTTGCTTGTGCCATTACAAATATGAAAACTGGCATGGATATTCATTCTTACGGTACCTCCACTGCACAAACAAGTTGTGAGACCTCCCGGAGCTGGTCCTCCATTGTAGCCTTCCTTTTCTTCAATTCAACATACATTTCCTGTTTACCAAATTATTAGTTGAGTTAAAGGCTACAGACAGTAGTAAAACCAATTAAAACATGGATCTAAAAGCCGTCACTTGGGAAAGCAGAAAGCAAAAAAACAACATAAGTCACCTTCACTGGAACTAAAGGGCTATCATGGTCCAAGTTCAAACAAGACATGCAAGATGTTGGAGTGGTCTCCACAGCGAGATCTTCCTCTTGCTTTTGGGACACCAACTCTTGCACATCTCTGCTCATATCATTCATCCAAAAAGGGAAATATCAAGTCCTCGGTGTAGCAGGATAAAGCTAATTCCAACAAAGAGACATGCCGATTTCAATTTCTTTTGCCCGAGAGACTAAAGTTGCCTTACTGTGTCTGTATCCTGTACTTTTAAGGGGCTAGTTAAGACATTATAATGCACATTGTTATGCCATCGAAGGATAAATTTTCCCATGTAGTTGTGAATACGTACATGTAAATTATTATGAATGGGAGAGAATAATCTATTAACATGTGTCAGCCATAGAGATTCGATCAATTAACATATCTATGTAATAATGCAAGACAAGTGCAATTCCACTTGCTCGTTTATCACTTCATCATTAATATTCACTGAGGTGTTGCCGGTCGAAGAGATTATAAAACATTTTGCAATTGGAAGTAACATCTGTCCTCACATTCCGTCAAAAGCGATTTTTCTCTCTACTCCACTCGGGGAGGAGTCTCTATTTCCAT
Organism: Lenwebbia sp. NSW1173648; assembly: GCA_029784005.1. NCBI lineage: Eukaryota > Viridiplantae > Streptophyta > Magnoliopsida > Myrtales > Myrtaceae > Lenwebbia > Lenwebbia sp. NSW1173648. The sequence goes on along the minus strand of JARCGZ010000008.1, from coordinate 627,876 downwards.
CATCAGAGATGCCGAAGAAAAAGATATGCAGCGGATAAACTATGTATGAGCTATCTATCTGATGAGCAGAAATTCTTGAACGACAACAACAATCATTTAACCGAGCTAATCCATACTAACAAAAACCAAAATGGGCATAGCATATTATTAAGAGAAAAAATGAAAGGAAAGAAAAACCTTTAGCAACCTTCTTCAAGCAACAAGAAAATACAAAAATGTTTGTAGATACCTCTTCAAATTGGCTATCTCTTCTTTTAGCTGATTGATCTCCCGGGCACAGGTCGGGTCCTGGGTGGGACTATCCCCGGGTTTCCACCCGGGAGGCGGAGTCCAGTACGGATCCTCCACGCCCTCCGCCTTCCTCACATCCACCAGGTCTGCGCTCTCCAGCCAGTACTCCATCGCGCCCTCCGCGTTGTGCCTCCTCCGGAACCTCTCCGCCCCGCCCGGTGCCAACTTCCCTGCCATGTGCTTCAGCAGGTGATCCAACAGACCTGTGTCTCCTATGAGCTTTCGCGCCTCCGATCTCAGAGCTGGCCTCAGGATCGGATTCCCGGACACCGCCTGCTTCTCCTTGAGTATCTTTAACATGTTTTGCTCCGCCAACTTATACCTAGAGCATTAAATGAAGAACATTCGTATAAGTGCTTACTTAGGATGTGCATAACAAGATGGCTTTAATTACAGATCGAATTAATGGTTTCTCATTAATGGGCAAAGAATCTAGAGTTTATTCTCACCTTTCTGCAGACCACCTATCTATAGAGCCTTTGATCACCTTTCGATTGCCGTGGGAATGAACCTTCACGAATTGCGATTTTTGGTCGCGCTTAGCTCTTTTGCTCGCCCGTGTTCTTCTCTGTCCTTTGCACTTTCTCTTCCGGGTCTTCCTAGTAATGATCTCAGTTGAAGGTTCCGCTTCTTCTTCATCTCCGTCCTCCTTTGCCTCATCCTCCACTTCTTCATCCTTTTTTTCTTTCACTTCTGGACTCTTCTCCACCTCTATCTCCCGATCTTCTGTCGTTCCTTCATCATCTAAATAGCTTTCCTTCTCTTTCTCAGTTTGCCCATGCTCGACGCTCTGCGACAGAAGTTTTAGGTTGTCATTGTTATCGGCGTGCTTACTGAGGAATCTGACTTGCCGGCGCTTCCCCCACCGGACCATCCCATTGCACTTAAGCTCAGACCAGCACGAGCCCTTGTTGGCGATGCTCCACCCAGAAATGACAGGGGCAGGGCCCGACAATCTCTCGTACGCCCAGAAGCCCCACGAGCTTTTCCTCTCTGCCAACTCCTCCGCTGGGATCCTCCTCACGAGCAGTTCGCCGGCAATGTCTGACCCCAACACATATTTCTCGTCCAGCGCTGGCATTTTCTTTTTGTCTGTCTGGTCGCCGGAGCTGAAGTGCTTTCTCAGAGAGCAGATGCTGGGGAATCTCAGCGATACGCTTAAGCAAGCCTTCTCACTCACCTGCAAAATGCTTTAGATGCCCCCGTTATTTAAGAGACAAATAAAAATCCCCAAAATACCTGGGTGAAACATAACGTTAGAACAGTATCACTTGATTATCACCATGGCTACACGAACTAGCTTGAGCTGTTCTGGGTGCTTTGATGAGAGCTTGTTGTGATCAATTTCGTAGAAAAACCCGGCTGATACATCTTCTGCTGCATATGCAAACAAAAGAACAAGAAAAGTAGAGATCAGAGAGAGAGAGAGAGAGAGAGAGAGAGAGAGGATATCGAGAATTTGAAAACTAGCTACAACAACTCTGGGATACGTTGAAAGGGACACACAGAGGTAACAAAACGAGGACAAACGCATCAAAGAGGCCTGATGATCGATCGGGACGAAGGAGGAGGAGGTGGTGGGTGTCTGAGAAATACCTTGGGCACAGTGAGGTGTCGCTGCAAATGGTACTATCTGTCTCCCCAAACATGGGGTCTGTGCGCCGCCGTGGCTGCTTTGTCCTCCCTTGCTCAAGTACATCGTTTTCTGCAAATAAAAACCCCCAGTGAGTCACAGTCCGCACTGAGTCTCCCTCTCTCTCTCTCTCTCTCTCTCCCTTCGACGATCTTCACCCACTTACAAATGGAAAACCCCCGATTCGAAAGACGCTTAAACACCCGATTAAGCCTATAGTCTCCGAGTGCATGTGCGCGAGCGACTCGAGTCTGGGGAAGAAATAGACTCTGCATGTAAGGATGGCGATTATATATTCCCGTGATACGCTACGTTCATGCAGGTAACCATCATCATTAATGGCCTCGGCACTTTTTGGTCTCCCTTTCTTTTTGGCCTCTGCATGCCCGCACGTCATTCGTGCCAACGCTGAATCGCTAACGCAGCACAGGGGCACGGCTTGCTCACTCTCCTGGGAAGCGCGTGGGAGGGACGCGATGGGCCCCTCGTTGTTTTGTTCTCAGTTTTTGCTCATAAAAAGGCGCGTGGCTGGGCAGGGACGGGCGTAAAACAGAAAGAGGCAAAAAAGCAAAACGGTGTTGATGAGGAGCAGGAGATTACAGTGGTGGTTTTGTGTGTGTAGGAGCTATGGAAACACGGGGCTTTTCTTCTCCATGATTACGGCTTCGAGAGCATCAAAACGAATCATTAACAGAAACCAAAAAAAAAAAAAAAGTTCATTTGGATCAGTGCTCAAAAGAAAGCAGAGAGATCGCATCGAATGAGGAAATCAAGTAAAGCGCTGCTCGTTCAAAGAAGGAAAAAATAAAAATGAACATGTTCAGGATGAAAATGGCAAACTGAGCGAAAAGCTAGGAGATGGACCTGCGCTGCGCATATTTAGTGGACCGAGGATTTCCGAAATCGGTAAGGGCTTCCCACAGAGCTTTGACTGGGGGTCTCAAGCAACGGGAATGAGGCGATCAGTAGCTTCAGCCTTCTGTTGTATTGTAGCATGCACGCCAGCAGAAAAAGGAGTAGGAACAGACAAGTCCGGCATGAGGACGAATTCAAAATAAGAGTAGAAGAGAGAGAAGAAGAAGCTGAAGATGAAGAAGAAGAGTGTCTTTGTAAAAAGGCTGTGCTAAAACGCTATGGAACCACGCCGTTCCTTCATCGCTCAAAGACAAGAAGCATAAAACCTCTGAGGGATCGACGTTTCCTTGACTATTTTCCCGCATTTTCTCGCCCGACGAACAGTAACGGAGAACGCAGTCCGCGAGAACCACAGAAACAGAGAAAAGCTCGTACCTTTGATGAAATGGCCGAGTCTCGACTGGTCCTTCGAGCTAGGACCGAACTCTCGGATCCTGCAAAAAGAGATGGAGCATTTGAGGCGACAGTTGATGGGAATGACCGAGATCAGAAAAGAAATCAAAAGGTGAGAGAAGAAGAGGACGGACGGGACGAGAGAAAGTTGAATGACCAACAAAAACCTCCAACGTTTGGGGGGGGAGCCTGAGAAACGAAATCTCAGAGACGCTCTGAGGTTTGCGTGAGCAAATGGTGATGGAGGAGAGAGAGAGAGAGAGAGAGAGAGAGCGAATTCAGTTATGCATGGGAAGTGGAATCAGCAAAAAATGGGAGAATCGTTGTTGGGGAAGGGAGGCGGCGGATGTAATGATTTGTGCAGGGGGCGAGAGGAGACGGGAGGGTGTTGCTCCTCACGTGCCTTCTCTTCTGATTCTGTTTCCGGTCCCACAACCGTAAAACCCCACTTCGAAATGACCATCTTATCCCTATTATTTTCCTTCTGGCCATCTCACCAGTACTTTTGTGCGACGAGCCTTTAAAGCACACTGGCCAGTAGACGGGCGACACTTGTACAGAGCCTTTTTTTTTCCATTATCTTTTTCTTCTTTTGCGACTGAGTGTTTGTTTCACGAAAAATAAAAAATTTAAAAAATATTTTTCAAAAAATAAACGCTTATATTTTTTAGAAATATTAATCAACGAAAAATATTTTCATTATCAATAACACTTTATGTCTAGCAATTTTCACGGTGATGAAAATATTTTATATTCATTCATTTTTACGAGGGATACAATCGTTTATTTTTTGGAAAATGTTTTCTAAATTTTTGATTTTTTGTGAAACAAACTCACATAAAAATGGAAATGTTCTCGCGTGGGATGAGGTAGCGAATGACTATATTTGACGGCCTATGTTACGAAGCATCGCAAATCTTCGGATCAAACCGCTAGCATAGCATTTTGTCGCCAATACTTTTATGGCCTCCCTCCCACATGATTGTTCATTGTCTTTGGTGGATTGAGAAGATTCTAACTAAATTTCGTGAAGGGAGCTAATTCAAGATATTGTCGCCCTGGAAAAAGAAAATTAAAACTCGACTCTGATCACGAATTACCGATGATCTTTTTTGATAAGCGAATGGTGCTAAAACTAAATCGAACACTCTCAAAATGTAATGTACTTGTGCTCGTGAAATCCGACCGAGTTCTTGCATGGTTTTAATTGTCTAATTGAGTGACTTCTATTGACGCAGCTTGCAAGAGGGTAGTTGTCCCGTTGTTCTTCTGACTAGCAACTTCCATTGCAATCCAATATAGAATTGTCAATCTCCGACCAAAAAAAAAAAACATTGAACCTTCAAGTCAATCTAATCTATTATATAAAGCTAAAGTTGGAAAAGGAAGAATGTTCGCTCATGTGTTTGCCAAGCGACACCTAACTTTGCCTTGTGATTACTACGTAGCAAGCCGCGTTCCGTAGCCGTGCCACATGATGTCACGACCCATATTCAACTAATTAGTATTGATTTAGTGATTTATCATTCTCAAACGTTTGCCATTTATCGAACTTAAATTTACAAATGGATAAAATTAATGTATCTCCAAGCGTATTTATAAATGTATTAAATCAGTAGAATAAAGAATGGTTATGATGAAATATCTTGAAAAATATTTTTACTATACTTTTCAAACATTTATCTATCGTCAAGCACGATGCTTACTCGACAAAAAAAAAGTACGATGCTTAGAGCTCCTCTCCCCCTCTCTAAAATAGGAAACTAATCCACCTATATTGAAACGCTGCATCATTCGGGTCATGAAGCCATCTAGGTGGGGATTCTACTTTAATATTTAAAAAGTTACATGTTAGTTAAAAAATCGTGACAACATATTTTATCTTCATTTATTTCTTCAAATTTCGACTGAAAATAGATAACCACTAAGGCTCTGTCTAAAAAAAACTGTCAGAAAAAAATTTCCGAATTTTCCAGCGTTCATTTTACCAAAAATAAACGAGTCATGAAAAATATTTCCCTCATATGAAAAAAATAAATTCAAAAGTGAGGAAAATGATTTCCTCTTTTTGAGATGCGGATCAAGCAAAGCTTGAGGCAAGGCGAGCCTCGAGCTCGCTTGCGCCTTGCCTTGCCTGCAACCGGCCGAAGAAGAAGACAAAATAAAAAATAAAAATGAAAAAAGAAAAGAAGAAAAAGAAAAAAGAAAAAAGAAAGTAAAAACTAATATTAGAAAATTATTAAAAAGATTTCACAAAGGAAAAGAAAAGAAAAGAAAAAGTAAAAACTAACATTAGAAAATTATTAAAAGGATTTCACGAAGGAAAATGATTTTCGTTACGAACGGCAAAATATATTTTTCAGTTCATTTTCAGGTTTTAGCCGAACACTGAAAAATATAGTCATTTTCCTGAAAAATATTTTCCAGAAACACTTCATGTTTCGCGAAACAAAGGGAGCCTAAATAGTAAATTAGGATTGAATTTCATGAAAAAAGCTGATAGCATTCAAACTCTTATTTTCTAAATTTTCTGTTATACATATATTTGAGTTAAATTTTCAGTTTAAATTTTCAATTTACATAAATGTTTTAGAAGGTATTTTTCCACGCTTAATTTTACGTGAGTGATTTTCGTTTTTCAATAAATAAGTAATTTCTCAAACGAGGTCAGATTTGATATTTTCGTCCATGCGTTACAACGGAAATGCATGTTTCCAACATCAATGGGGGCAAAAACTGAAGGACCAACTTCCAGAAATAATCACAAAGTTCTTCACTGGCTAGCAGAACACAGATCTATTCTAATATGTGAGATTGTTTACCAGTCGCGCGAATCACATTTGTTCCAAGAAAGGAAGGAGCCCTTGCAAATCATCTGAAGAGAAATATCCCGGCATAGAAAACTTATTTATAAGGGGCTCGAGCCTCGAGCCTCGGGCGCTACAAGTAACGTCAATAACCATTCACACACAGGACTTAACTGCTTTGCCTTCCCTATGGAATCAACACGACCGACCCGGATGTCTTCCGGCTTTCAAGATCGGCATGTGCCTTTGCTGCTTCGCACAGTGGGTATGTGTGATTCACACGAACCTTTAGGACACCCGAGGCGATGCTGGCAAATACCTCTCCAGCAGCTCCCAGCAACTCATCCCGACTAATGGTGTACTGCATGAGGCTAGGCCTTGTCAAAAAGAGGGACTTTGGCGCAAGAGCCGACAATGGAACTGGATCTGGGGTTCCCGAGGACTGCCCAAAGCTCACCATGTAGCCCCTAATCTTCAAGCATTCCAAGGATCCCTGCATGATCGATAAGTCTCATGCAACTTTTTAGAACATATACGAAAGTAACACTCGGCTATACAGTTCAGAACCTCATTTTTACCCCAACAAGATCTTCTAGACAAAGCATCAGATCAAGCCACTTTGAGAAAAGCCACATGCGGCATGTTTACTGGCTATAATCTGCTTAACCCTGGTTAAATCAAACAGATTCTTCCAACAATTGCTAATTGTTGATGGATTAGACTTCCGAACGATAACTAAATTCCTAAAGCATGCTGCAATGTGATACTCGAAATAGACAGTCTCCCACGCTCAAACACTATATTGGACTCTTCTCAAGATTTTGACCAATTTCAGAGAAGTGATGACAAGAAGACAGAAAGCATTTTCTTAATGGTGGAGGAAAGCATTTTCTTATTTCACCATAAATCATGATAGAGTGCAAAACAACAGGAAGCGCGACATTTAACTGAATTACCTGAAACGTGTCCTTTCCTACCGAGTCATAGACAACATCAACCCCATTGCCTGATGTAATTTCCTTAACACGAGAAACAAAATCCTCTTCCTTGTAGATAATAACATGATGACAACCATCATCCTTAGCTTGAGCTGCCTTTTCTTCAGTTGAGACAGCACCAATGACGATGGCCCCAAGGGCATTAGCCCATTGGCACAATAGGGATCCAACTCCACCAGCTGCAGCTTGGACAAGGATTGTGTGTCCATTCTCAACCTTAATACAAAGTAAATAGTCAAGCCTTAAATGGGGAGAGTGTAAGGCCGCTTTCATTCCAACACTTGGAAAAAAAAGGATGATATGAAACCATCTATTGTATAAATGTACGTAACACCTTAAAAGCAAAGCATCACCAACATATATATAGCTATGATAAATCTCAATGTTCTTGCACAAACAAATGCTGCAAGAGGAGTATAAAGCCAACCTTAAAGCAGCGGCGGAGGAGAAACTGAGCTGTCATGCCCTTCAGCATGGCTGATGCTGCAATAACTGGACCAATAGAAGGAGGAACAGGAACAACTTTACTTGCTGGGAGAATTTGCTCTTCAGCATATGAGCCCATTGGACCGCCAGCATAGGCTACAATATCTCCAACTTTCCTGCCAGTTAGTCCAGGTCCCACAGCTACTACCTCACCAACAGACTCCATGCCTGTGACAGATGGATATCATCCACTAATGTATAAACCACTCAACAAGTTACCCATTCATCAGCAAGATGAATCCATTATCGACACTTCATAAAATGTGAATGAGTTTGTATAGCTCCACAAAGATGCCTTTACCAATGCAGACATTGCACAAGTTGACAAATTTCCGGTGGATCAATTGTCTATTCAAGCATGATCTCTAGAGTAGACGTGATATTTTTGAGTTAAACTAGTCAGCTGACAGACGGAAAAACTTGACTCCAGAATCTTACAAAACAATTCCAGAATACTGCTTAACCATAAATGCTATTATTACATCTCAAACAGATAACTATTATTCGTCACATATACGTCAAGTACTTCAACAAAAAGTTCGGAATTCATGTAACCATGGAACTGCAGGCAAACCCAACATATAAGAGAGTGAGCAGATGTAATGACTCGTGAGCTATCATTTGCCCCTAATGAGAGAAACACAAAAGAGCAAAAGGGACACTGCAATGTCGCCATGGATGATCAAACGCGAGCATGCATTTAACTTGAAAACAGATCAAAGAATGCAAATATTCATCTAAAATCAACGGACATTCTCTGAACCTTTCCAAATTGTTAACAATTTGAACCAATATCATCAATCAATTCCAAGCAACAACAATCAATATCGTGCTTGACGCATTAAGTCCATCTAATTCTGACAGGGGAAACAGCAAACAAACCTGGTGTGAATGGCATGGTGGGTGCCTTGTATACCCCTTTACGGTAATAAACATCGATGAAGTTGACCCCAATGGCTTTGTTCTTCACACGAATCTCTCCCTCCTTGGGTTCACCTATTTCCACGTCCTCCCACTTTAAGACCTACCACAATTGCACAAAGCCAATCAAAAGATGCACCTTTACTTTAGCAACGATCAGAGATGCCGCATCAGGGCATATGGCTGTGCAATTTTACAAGCAAATTGCTATCAAAATGTTGGATTTTGGTTTCGAGAAAATCCCGACCCGATACATTCATCGTTCTCAATGTCAATTCCAGTACCTATAGTAGTGCTCAGTATTTCCCCAATTAACCCATTACTCGATCAAAGTCAAGATTGCAACTTTGGACTGCTCCAAACTCCTGTTCACTAAAATATACTAGAACACTAATTTTAAAACTTTGAGGGAACCTCACGAACTCAAACAAATGGATAGCAAGCAGAGAAGTTCAATAGTCAACACGAATATCCATTTTCTATCCTACAAAGCACGGGCAGAGAGAGAGAGAGAGACCTCAGGTCCACCGAGCTCATGAACCCTAATAGCTTTCACCATTTCGGAGGACGCTGACGCTGTGGCAACCGCTCTCAGTGATGATCTGTTTTGAGTCAACGGAGAGGTGGAGAGCGATGGAAAGTGGATGGCTCTGCTCTTACCGACGTTGTTGGTCGGATCCTGTCGCGGTGGCTGAAGAAGAAGAGGGGATCGAAGAAAATGGCGAGGGAGCAGCTGAGACTGAGGGGACACTGAAAGCAAAGGGAGGCGATTCTGCAGGCGTCCTATTCTCAAGCCGGTGATGCTACTGGACATGCCCATCGACAGGGACTCCCGCACCGGTTAAGCCAAACATCTTATTAGTGTACAAGGGCATATTTGGTAACGTTACTTTGTTTCTGTTTCTCGAAATAAAAAAGAATTAGAAATATATTTGGTAACGTAAATTATTTTGATTTTGATTTTGATTTTGATTTTGCTCCCGAAAACAATTTTGAACATAAAATAAGAAACAAAAGAAAGTTATTTCTAAAAAAAAAGAACACTTTTGAAAATAACAAAAAAGAACAAAATCTCAGTTCTTTTCAAAAGATTAAGTCCACCCTGAATTTCTAAACTTTAAAAAAAATTAAACTTAGATTTGAAAGCTTACTAACTATTAATTTTTTAAAAAATTTAATTTAAAAATAAGCTTTGAAATTTAACAAAAAAAGTTAAAAAATTTTTAAAAAGGGGGGGAATTTTAAATATAAAAAATTCAAAAAATGCAAAAAATAAAAATAAAAAAATGGGGGAAAATTAAAAATATGTAATTTTTTAAAAAATTTAAAAATTAAATTTAAAAAATATTTTACAAATATTTTACAAAAAGATTAAATATTTTTAAAAAAGAATTCTCGTCACTTGATTGTCTTCGAGAATAAAAATTTTGTGCAGTTACCAAACGCGTTTCTGTTCGGGAACAGAAATTTTACACAGTTACCAAACGCGTCCTGATTCTTTAAAAATCATCTAGGGAACAAAATCAAAAAATATAATTTTAATCAGAATCACTTTAGAGGAACAGAAACGTTGCCAAACAGGCCCTAAGGCTCCGTTTATTTCCTTTAACATCAAAGATTTGAAAATTGTCTTTATAACTCATTTTCCATTGTCAATAGAAATATTTAGATATACATTATTGGTCACAATAAAATTATTTTTCATTGATTAATTTATCCAGGCAATATAATCGTTTTTTTTAAGAAAAGTATTTTAAATTATTGATTTTCTGTGAAATAAATGCACCATAAACATATTTACATTTTCAACTAATAGAATTTGTAATTGAGTCTTAGCAATTCAAGTATTTAGTATCAAATATTGCTCTGTACTATCATATGACGAAATTTTAATAGAATTGCTATACTCTGGTATTTAAGTTTAGCTAAATTAGACATTTAGAAATTCTTAACTCATGGATAATGAATTTGATTGAAGTGTGACTATACTCCTCCGAATTTAATGGTGTACATAGTTTAAGTATGAGCTACATTTATTGTTCGTACCTTAACTTAGATGGTAACGGTTTGAAATGAAACATACCAATAGGCAATAACAAATAATTCGTTCGGTTCTAGCTAGGGTTAATTTTTTTTTCTAAACCGGTCGAATCAATTTCCGTTCAACTTACCACCAGGCCGAATCATGAACACATGCACTTTTTTTTTTTTTTTGGTCGAAGTGAACACATGTACTTGGATTGGTCGGGCTTGAGTCGGGTTGGGCCTAATATGTTATCCAGAAAAAAAAACTATACAACATTTTTCAGGCACGGTCAAGCCTAGCTATTCTGACTAAACCCTTGATCAAGCCTGTCCAAATTGCTTTTGGAAACGTTGGGCTAAGAAGGAAGCCTAAAGATGCCTACTGGGCAGCTCAACTCATGATCATGTTTATATGAATGGTTAGTGAAGTGAGGGGTAGATTTGCACCAACACAAGAAGAATAATTTACTTATGCCGGCATGGAATACATAAAACATTTCTGCTAATGACTTTGCTAAGGGAATTATCAAAAAGTCATAGATGGTTCTATATATCAACTTCAGTATATTGAAATAGGTTTCAGATCGTTCCATGCTAAAAGTTACGAACTGAAAATTATATGAAATAAAAAGGTAAAATAAAACCACTGCAAACGAGATAGAGTGAAAGAATCGTTTAAAGCAATATCATAGGCTAAATCATTAAATCTGAATTAACTTAGGAATACCTAAAAGGGTTATGTTTTTCTTCAACCCTCCCCTAAACCATCTTTTTATCTATGGATGTGACTTACCAATCAAAAGGGTGACTTAGAAAGTTTCCCCAAATAGCTCTATTTGATTAGAAGATATAGACTTTTGGACCAGCAGGAAAAATAAAGAAGATGAGGTCTTGCTTCCATCCGTTATCTCAGTTTTTTCCATATTGCTCAAGTATCGCATCCATTATGCATATGGAGGGGAGATTTTTTCCTTTCTTTGGCCAAGACAATGCTGAAAGATCACTTCAATGTCTGAGGGATATACTTGGGTTGGGTTTGCAAGCACGACTAAGAAGCACCCTTTGGAAAATTCCTACCGGCTTCTTTCGATTCAGTCAATCTTTGCTTGATATTTTATACAATCATCACCTTTTGTGGTCTGACAAAGGAGTTCATATGGAAACAAAATCACCACATGGATAGTCAATCTCGACCCCGTTCATGTCCCTATCTTTACATATATTCTACGCGATATTAGTTTGAATATTCTACCACGTGCTCTGGTCCCTATCTCCCTCATCACTACAAGTCAAGAGAGACTCCTCTGTCTCTCTCTCTCTTCTCTCTGTGCTTGTGAGGAAGTTTGAAGAAGGCTATGGCAGGGGGATTTGCAGTTGCGAGTGCTGTGGAAGGTCGCTACAATGGCAACATAACTTGGTTTGTCATACTGTCATGTCTGATGGCAGCCATGGGAGGCGTCATATTTGGCTATGACATTGGAATTTCAGGTCTGTCCCATCATTTCTTGCCAGTTTTTGGATAAAGAAAAGTGCAGTGATTTCTTTTCTTTTCTCTGCGAGCTCTCGACGAATGTCGAAGGTGGTTCTACGACTGCCGAGTAGTCTTGTGCTGATTAATTAGATGAAGTTCCTAACGCTATTAAGCACACCCCTGTTCTTTGTTAGTTTTGCTAAAAGAATGGTGTTTGCTAGAATTGAAGTTGTAAGGTTAGGTAGATGTCGCTTCTGATAAGTGTGCAAATAATTCCTAAGGTGGAGTGACCTCCATGGAGTCGTTCTTGAAGAGGTTCTTCCATGAAGTCTATGTTAAGATGAATGAAGACACCAAGATCAGCAACTACTGCAAGTTCGATAGCCAATTACTGACCTCCTTCACTTCCTCCCTCTATATCGCTGGCCTCTTTGCTTCCTTCTTGGCGTCTTTTGTCACTAGAGTTTTCGGACGCAAGCCATCGATATTGACCGGAGGAGCCGCATTCCTTGCCGGTTCTGCCCTTGCGGGTGCAGCTTCCAATGTTTTCATGCTTATATTAGGCCGCGTTCTGCTCGGTGTTGGGGTCGGTTTTGCGAATCAGGTAGTCATCATGAGACATGAACTGGTTTTTGATGGGTTAGAACATTGCTTAACCATTTCTCCACATGTTTGATTGGATTGGATTGGCAGTCTGTCCCTCTTTATCTCTCAGAAATGGCACCGCCAAGGTACAGAGGAGCTTTCAGCAATGGCTTCCAATTCTCAATAGGAATTGGGGCTCTGTCGGCTAACCTCATCAACTATGGAACCGAGAAGATTAAAGGCGGCTGGGGTTGGAGAGTTTCCCTCGCCATGGGCGCGGTCCCGGCCTCAATCCTAACCCTCGGCGCACTTTTCCTCCCGGAGACACCCAACAGCCTAATCCAAAGCCATGACGGACAAGAGAAGGCCAAATCCATGCTGCAACTCGTGCGCGGCACGCCCAGCATTCAGGCAGAGCTGGATGATCTCATCAAAGCAAACTCAAACACGAAGAATATTCGCCACCCTTTCCGAACAATCACGCAAGAGAAGTATAGGCCTCAGCTAATCATGGCAATGGCCATTCCATTCTTCCAACAGGTCACGGGAATCAACGTCATCGCATTCTACGCGCCGGTCCTGTTCCGAACCATCGGTCTGGGGGAAAGCGCATCTCTCATGTCTTCGGTCGTGACCGGTGTCATTGGTTGCAGTTCAACCTTCATATCGATGCTCATAGTAGACAAGCTAGGCAGAAGAACATTGTTCCTCATCGGGGGCATTCAGATGTTTGCGTCGCAAGTGATGGTCGGAGGAATAATGGCGGCTAAGCTAGGAGATCACGGTGGATTGAGCAAAGGGTATGCTTACGCGGTATTGCTGTCAATCTGCATCTACGTTGCTGGATTTGGCTGGTCCTGGGGACCTCTAGGGTGGCTTGTTCCGAGCGAAATATACCCGTTAGAGATCCGATCAGCAGGGCAGAGTATCACGGTGGCGGTGAGCTTCCTCTTCACCATCGCAGTCGCTCAAGCGTCTTTAGCAATGTTGTGCCACCTGAAGTCTGGGATCTTCTTCTTCTTCGGCGGTTGGGTGGCTGTTATGACTACATTCGTGTACCTGCTGTTGCCGGAGACCAAGAACATCCCCATCGAGCAAATGGACAGAGTTTGGAGGGAACATTGGTTTTGGAAGAGAGTTGTGGACCAAGAGCAGGAGACGGGCAATTGGAAGGACCATGACCCGAATTCGGCATGAAATTTGTCATGGTAATAAACTCTTTTTGTGTCGAAGTGATCTTTACTTTTTCTTTGGCATGCTCAAATTGGTTCATCAGCATTTTGAACACAGCTTTCTCCGAATGTCTAAGTCATGTTCAACTGCTGGAGCAAATGAGGAGTGCTGGTCGGACTTCATAAGTCGCAAGCAATCCGGACCCGACACGACGCCATCAACTAATGTATCCATCTGGTCCATTCAATAGTTGGGCCTCATTGTATAAAACTTGGGCCCAAGAAGGAAAGCATCAATTTATGTTCCGGGTCTAGTGAACTTTGGGTGGGTCCTGCGGCCCACCAGCATGTCTAATTCTGCCACGTTCCCTAAGCCTATTGGCGTCTTTACATGTATAAGTATAACTCGTAAATAACTTCATGCTGATGTAGGTAATAATACACGAAGTATGCATGGTGTGTTGTACCAACATATGGTACAGAGTGATGCTTGGTATTTTAAGATTGATTTGCCAAATTGACATATTAAGTGAGACGATAAAATCTTATGTGAGATTTACTTATTCAAAAGTTTATTGCCAATCTACAACGTGACAATAATATGTTAATTTCATGGATCTAATTTAGAATATCTTTCCTTACTCGTGATACATTTGTAATTGAGAAGTATCTAATATCTCCGTGCAATCAAGAAAGATATAATACCGGGCCAATACAACCCGGGAACCAAATTGGATCGGCCTTACCCGGATAGTTGATTCTCGATTCTCGGCCTTGAACACGTTCGGTTCAAAACCAAACAACTAGCCTCTTAGTTGAGAACTTCCGCAACAATTAGTGAGATTGAGCATTCTAACATTATGCAGTCCATTATAGTGTCCTAATTGATAATATTTCAAAAGATAATGTATATGATAGAGTGATTAAATAAATAAATAAAGGAAACAAAAAACAGGTAGGCCGATTCCTGAGTCTACCTTCAGACCGGTGTTTGGATCGTTTCAGGATCGATCGGATCGGCCGCCATCCCCCAATTTCAAAGACGGGGAATCGTGGAACCTATCCCTATGAAAATTGGTTAGATGCTGTCGGGAAATGATGGCGGGGGCCAAAGTTTTCATTACAGTCAAAGAGACCACCTTTGCCGTTGGTTGTGTGATATCTTCCTGTCGCAAGAGCGTGATTTTTCGAAGGACAACTAATCAACTTATTATAACCCATCCATGGGTGACTTAATTGATTAGGGCGTATTTGAAATTGTGTGGTTAGGGGCATTGATTTTAGATTCGATTCCCCAGCTGAGCGCCTGTGATTTAAGTGGGGGCCATGGCGGTGTGTTGCTGTGCTAGTCTCCCTCGAGAAATAGTCGAGGTGCGCGCAAGCTGGCCTGGACACCTCGGTTACAAAAAATAAAAATAAAAATAAAATATTAAGCCAAATTAGGTTTTTTTTTTTTTGTGTGTGGGGTCAAAATAAGCCAAATTCGGTTCTTTTTTATTGAACAACAAATTGGGTTCTTGGAAAGGGACTATTATGGTAATAATTATCGTTGAATGAAAAGTCTGTCACGCGCACCCTTTTTCTTACCTCAAGGCTAACCACGGATGCCAGAATCGACTTTTTCTCTCTCTACACCACAGCCTCTCTCTCTCTCTCTCTCTCTCTTCTCTCCCCCACTTTTTCGTTTCTCTCGCAGCAAACCGAACAAGAAGCTCTCTACTTGTCGCAACAGAAAGAGAACAAGAGGCTCTCTTTGAGGTGGACTGAATCGTTGAGCCTACGGTGAACTTCTCCTTCTTTTTGTCGATTCTGTTTTTGTTTGAATCCATTGCCTTCGTGTTCCGTGAGTTTCCTTTGATTCCATCTGTAGATACATCGTGGGTAGGGTGTTTTTTATTCTCCTTTTGTCTGTACATCGCTGCTTTGTCGTTTCGATGTCGACTCATGGGAAAATCTTAGAACTTGGTCGCGCATGGCGAAACGAGGATCTTCGACTCGTTCAAAGCCTCCGAGAAATTCTCGATAAGAAGCGTCGTGTTTGACCGCTAAAATGGTGGCTAGCCAATACGCTGCCAGCAGATATATTGAGACTCGTAATTGTATTCTTGAATTTGAACTTGTGTTCTACCCTGATACTTGAGCGATAGGGCGACTCAGAGCAGCTGCAAGTAGAATTGATTTTGGAGTAATTTTTTGTTTTGTTTTCGATAGTTCTGGTGAGACAAGGAACTAAGACGAATGATTCTAGCTTTTACTGGGTAATCGAGCAGCCTTTAGTTAGATTATCTTGGGAGCTCAATGTTGTTCTTACATGGTCTTCTTGTCTGTGTTTCTGATACATGTTTGATGCATTCATCCAGGATAAGATCTTTTCATAGCGTGTGAAAGAAGTGCCAATTGCCACTTACCAATGTCTTCAGCGGTGTCAGCTCCGTGGCACGACAAGGCAACGGGCTTCTTTTCTTCATCAGGTATACCTGATTCTTTCTGTACAAGCTTACTTTGTCATTTCACTGGGCATGGCTTTGACTTCAAGGTGCAAATTTAGGTGGGAGACTTAAAGAAGCAGGGAAGAACGCCGGAACATTTGTTGGTGAGGTAGCAAAGGATGCGAAAGGCAATGTTGCTGATATTGCAGGAAGGGTTGGATCAGCAGTGAAAAGCCGATGGGTACTCCTTCAGCAACCATCGGTGAGACATGCAGTCCAAGAGCGTCTCATAGAAACTGCTGCCTCTACTGGCTCTTTTCTGAGAAAGGGTATATCTGGCACTAAGGATAAAGTTGTAGTTGGCAAGACGAAAGTCGAAGAGGTAGGTTGTGTCGAGACTTGGATTTATTTGATGATCTTAGTGGTTTCATCCAGTCAGCACTTGTTACTTAGTTCTTCAAGATCACCATTTATTGTTAGATAAGATAAAAGGGCGCCATTATCTGGCTCGCATACAAAGCAAGAGTCTCTCCACGGTCTAAACATCCTTAAACTTTATCTTCCTGCAGCCTAGGGATCAAACCTAACTGGTTGATTCTAAAGGGTCTTGCACTTGATGGTCTCTTTCTTGCCCGTGATCTCGAAATAGAGTTCAGTTGTTTACCATTGCAGAACCAGATCTCTCTTTGTGACTTCGATTATTTAGAAAGTTATTCTCCATTTTTATATGTTTTCAAAACTGAAGTTAATATATGATTTAAACAACACTGGTTTGCTAGCGTACAATTCTTAGAGGTGACATACTTATTCGAGAAATGATTCTTCAGGTGGCAAAAAAGACTGCGCAGAGAAGTAAATCCATTATTACAGATATGGAAAGACGGCAGAAGGTAAAGAATTATCAGGCTGACTGCATATTACTCCCTCATCCATTCTGTGTATTAACTGCAAGTTTCTGATGTGTTTTCTTGCTGTTGCAGGGATTTTCTAACACGGATGGTAATTGACTTGCATCTTGGGCTTGGCCATACAGTTCATTTACTTCTGCTTGTACTGAAAACCCTTTTCTCTTTTCAAAGTACCAAGATATTTGTCTCTGGAAATACTCGAGGCATCTTTCATTTTTTGGGTATGGTAACCATATATTTGTGGTGGTGTTCTGGATTGTTGTGGTATGACCTGACAAAGTTTTCAGGCCCTTAAGTATAATTTTCATCCTCCCCCCCCCCCCCCCTCTCTCTTCCATTGAATTTTCCATCTAAGAGAAGGAGTTTAAGAAGGTAGTCCATCTCTTTCAGCTCTTATGGTGCTACTTGACAGTTCTTAGTGAGTTGAATATTCTCTTCGGGGATCCAGAAAGGGGATACTAGAGCATGCTATGTTATCAACACAGAACTCCTTTTCAAATTGTCAAAATGGTTATGACAAGCAGATTTGTCTTTGGAGGTTCATATAATCATGCGACTCCTCAATATTAGACCAATTTTTTTTTCTTGCTTAATCATTCTGCGGAACATCTAGTACCTTTGAAACATCCTTCTAGATTGCAGTAACTTTCTCTGATGCCTTTCTACTAGATCGCCGCAGAGTCACAGTTGCATATTTAATCTTTGTTTGCAGCGTTTGGTGTCCCAATCGAGATCACGGTGCAACGTCAACAATCCAGCAGGCCTGTTCCTAATATTTTGATCAAATGTGCTGATTATCTTATAAGTACAGGTGGTTATGGATATGTGAATTTTTCCGGATTATTGTCACACAAATGGAAGCATCAATGGTAAAATCGTCTATTGTTTTAACTTTTAGGGCTCAGTTCTCAGAATTTGTTCAAATCTGAAGGAGATAAGGAGGTTATTCGGCAATTGGTTATGAAATACAATGAAGGTATATTACATGTTCTGTCATTGCAGATTTGACTTTCAACATTTTCTGATCGATAACATTACTTGACTTTCAATTGTTTACTTTAGAGTTTTTGAGGTGCTAAATACCTTCCTTTGTTGAACAGACCCAGATGCCTCACTTCCCAATGATACAAATCCACTGGATGTGGCAATCCTTGCCAAATGCTACCTCGCAAGTCTTCCCGAGCCACTAACAACCTTTGATCTCTATGAAGAGTTAAAAGGTGCTCGTTCTAGTGTACAAGCAACAAGAAGCATATTAGAGAGACTTCCCAGTGCAAATTACATGACACTAGAATATATAACAGCACTGTTGCTCCGCATCAGCCAGAACTCACATCTTAACAAGGTGCCCCCCCCCCCCCCCCCCTCTCTTCTCTCTCCCATGCATGCATGCCTCCTATTTTTGTTCCTATTGGCAGTAAAACATATTGGAGATTGATGTAATGCTGTCTACGATCCTAATTTGCAAATTTGGTGCCTGTAGCAAGTAAAGAGCGTCCTAGTACACTAGTCACCCACATTTTAGTGCTTTTAGCAATTATACCTTGTAATTCTCTCACCGCTTTATTACTCAGTAGACAAAAGTAGAAGATGATCTTATCAGGAAGAACTGATATGACTAGTATTGCACTGTCAAGGTTGCTCAGTTTCGTCATTTATGGATGGACATCGTCTTTAGTCATCACTGGAATATGGGGGGAACCCTTGGTTTGTTTTGGTATGGCTCATTCTTCTTCTTGAGCTACATGAGGGAATATGAACAGTCAAACAGTGAATTGCTGCCACCATGCCAGTTTCAGCAGTTCCAAAGCAGCAGTTCTTATTTCTGTATTGTTGGCTAATCTAATGGTGTTGTGGGCATTTAATCAATTTTTATTCTACTCTGAGGCGCCAAACAATTACTTAACCTTGAGACCATTGGGGCGACATGCTTTAGCTCTGCTGCTAAATTTCATAGAAGTTAATCTGGTCCAGATACTGTCATCAGAAAATGGACAAAGTTCTGGCAAGTAATGACCTATCTGATTAGACTGGTTTTCTGCACAGATGGATGCTCGGAGCCTCGCAATTGATATGGCCCCAGTTATGATGTGGCAGAAGGGGAGGAACCCCGAGCTTTATAGGGAATATTGGAACAAGCTATCGGGAAGCCCTCCTAAAAACGTAGACCCAGCTGCAGCAATTAATGCCTGGGACATGCTCGCAGGTAAGAAGTTTATATTTCTGGTAATTTGTCTCAATTTGGTCTACAATTAGCGATAATGGTGTTATTATAGTGGGAAGATATTGTTTGGTTGCTTATGTATTTCGAAAGATTTGGCATCCTATAGAGGTCTATACGTACAAAGATAAGAGACAGAAATATCTGGTGAAGAATGAATTCAAGAGTCTTAAAGAATATTACTGGAAATGAATCAGCAAGTCTGAAGAACTTTTTCGGTGGTTCGAACTATGATATTGATGTGGCCCACCCAAAGGAAATTCTATTATGATTAATCAGCTTTGTCGGTTACAGCAGACATGAATAGCGGCAATTGAGTTTCGCGAAGTGATAACCTTTTCTCCACTCAACTTCTCACATGTCTTGTCGTTTTCAATGCTCGCAGAGGAAGGAGAAGCTGATGACCCGGCAGCCACTATTGAGGTTGTTCTGAACCTTATAGAACATCATAATGCTGTATTTACAGATGCAAATGCGACAAGTTGGAGATGAAGGAGGTCGGATGGGCAGGCCTTCGATTTTTGATCCAGTTGGAATACACCTGCGAAGACGAAGCTATACGCACGAGTTGCTCAACAATGGATATGGAGCTGTCTATTACTGTGGGTTTACTCGATCACATGGTTCTGGAATATGGATATGTACATGGGTTGAGATCAAGGTTGTGCATTTGCCTTCTCTCGCTAATGAACTTGACTGGTTTTGCCTACTCTTCTTCTCGTGCTAGCTTCTGTGCATTGGCATGTGAAGCAAGATTTTGTTTTTTGGAGAGTGCAGTTGATTTGTTTTAGTTTGGCTTCCATTGAAGAAGGCAAAGCTTTCCTGCATGTTGTTCGCACACTACACTAGGCAAGGAGGAGATTTTTTTTTTTGGCAAACTTTATCCCCGCCATGCAATAATCTCAATCACAATTTGAAATGATCCTAGACTGCCTTCCGCACAACTTCAAGGATGACGCAAAAAAACCGAAGAATAAATAAATTGTGTTCTCACGGCATATCGTGCTAGAACAAAGTTGACTCAAACGCAGAGACAAAATTCTCGTTAGGGGGCGTTAAATGGTCCGTAACATCCTAGTCCTTCGAACCCCGAACAAGCCCGGCAGTATTCTAATAGTATAATGAAAAATTTAGTCCGTTGGTAAAAATTCCTTCTTTTCATCTAGGTAAAATGATATTGATGATATACTACTAGATATACTATGTGTACTATGAGTCCTAAAACTTATCATGAAAGTGTAATTAAGTCTTAAAACTTTTCGAAAGTGCAATCAAATCTTAAAACTTATCAAATTGGTGCAATCGAGTCCTTCCGTTAACTCTGTCCAATTCAACTAACTGAAAATGCTGAAGTTACATTTTTTTTATTACTCTCTCTCTCTCTATTATGTGGTGCTGGTGTGGTTAAAACAAGAAAGATAAGCCCAAAACACCGTCGTTTTGGTTAAAATTTAATTTTTAATATATATTAATTAATTTTTTTTAAAAATAAATGCCCAAAACTCGCGCCGTTGATCGGCCGTGCAAGACATGGTGGACAAGATTTTCAATTTCCAGTAAAAATTCATCCGGAGAGCCGGAACATCCGACTCGGTATCAACTTAATCATCTAATACTACAACTTCACTATAGTGCAGTTTCGGCGCTTTGATTAGTCAATATATTTCTTACCTTAACAAAAAAAAAAAAAAAAAAACTATACATGACGTGACGCATCTACTTACAGCTTGCAGGATTCAAATCAGTTCAAGAACTCGAACAGCTTCCAAACGACATGAAGAGTCCAAACATACTGTCGTGGACGTGTTCCTTCGCCTTCAAACCCACAATGACGTCTACGTGTCCAATGTCCATACGCAGTAACTCTGGCTTTGAACTGCAATTCTTCAAGAGCGAGCCGGAGATCGGCCATGTCTGCCAACGCTTCATTGCCTCCATAAGCTGTCGGCATCGGCAATGTTTGCGGGATGCGTTTAAGATCGAATGCTGGAGGTTTCGACTCACTATATATCTTCACGCTCTTAAACATTCCGCAGTCGTGCTCCGAAAACTGCCCTTGCGGATCACTGCCAAGCAAAACAAGAAACTGCCAGAAACAAGTCGTAAGGAGCCAAAAGAATCAGTATAGCATTGACGGAAGCATAAAGAAAGTGAATGAATAAGACACATTTTGAACTTTGTCTTCCAACTTGGATCCCTCGTACTATTTTAGGAATTTGTAACATAGTTACCTTCCGGGTGTTCATTCTCACAATTAAAAAAAAAATTGAAAATAAGAATAAGGTTCCAACTTTATTAAAAAGATGAATGATTTCCTAATTTGAACGAGCTATAGGTAATTCATGATTTTCTGAATTTATATGATATTTTTAATGACTATTGGGTTTTAGTAAGCGGGACAAATTTCACATCTACATGCCAATAAACGGCATCTAAATATATATCTTTCTATTGATAGGCTATATTTCAAATTCATTAAAATTGTATATATTTTGGTATTTCCGATTCACAATGACAATATGCTAATGCATATATGATCAAGTTATAGTTAAGTTTGACCCAAAAAAAAAATGTTATAGTTAAGTAGTTCGGGAAAATTTTCAATTATAAAAGTCTAGAAACCAAATAGGAGAAGACAAAGAATGTATGCACCCGTACACTGTATGGGCCCTGGAAGTTGGGCCTTAAGCCCCGACAGGCGATGGAAGTGGACTAGGAAAATGTCGAAAGCCATTTGCATCGCCTGCAACTCGTGAAGCCACGCATCGTTGTTGGTTTCTCCAATGGCTTCGTCATACTTGCACTGCTTCTTCTTCTTCTTCTTCTTCGTAGCTTTGCTTCTCTCCGAGGTAAGTGAACCTCAACTATTCGCGCTACTCTTTAATTCCCACGATGGCGTTACATGCGATCTTCCTTATGGATTTTGATACCGGTTCACTGTTGTTGTTCTTGGTCAACCAATTTGGGCTCCGTCCGTCGACATAGTTGTCGATTCCGGGAATACACTTCTAGGTTGATCATGTATTGCGCATGTCCATGTCTGTTGTTTTTGAATGAAAATGGAGCAACTTGTTTGACTTTATTTAGCATTGGATCAAAATTTTCGCAGGTGTGTGGAAACCGGGTGGGGGATTCAGGGAAGTATCCCCTAGTTGTGAGCACATGGCCTTTTGTGGAGGCCGTGAGAGCTGCTTGGACAGCTGTCGACCACGGTTTGTCGGCGGTGGACTCAGTCGTGGAGGGTTGCTCGGCCTGCGAGGAGTTGCGGTGTGATGGTACAGGTACATGCGTATGGCATCATGAGAGCGTCTGTTCTTTTGATGTTTCCTTGTAGTTTTATTTCATGGAGTATTTGAGTTACTTGAGCTTGAATGGGGGAAATATGAGATTTATTGCTTATTTATAGCATTTAATAAGGGCAGTTTGGTTTGGTTAAGGTCTGGTCTAGGAGTTTGAGGTAGCAGAGCTTTCGCTGTTATGTTTGGGGATCTAGCCTGCTCAATTACCAATCAAAAAATGGAGTTAGTGATCCTAGGATTGAATGTTGATAAGCTGCTCAAAATGTGCTAAGTGCGAATCTTAGTTTGCTAATTATATGCTCCAAAAGATTCTTTTCTGAACAAGTTATATTTCTTTTTGCCAAAATCTCGTCCAATTTTTTGGAATCTTCTCTTACTATTCATGAAGCAAGTTGAATATGATCTCTCTATAATAACCGAACTGAAAATCTTTAGCCATGTACTTAAAGTAAAAAGAAAGGGTTGGATCACGTTGATTCATTTATAGTTAGTATGGCTCCGAAAATTTATGGGAATGCGAAAGAAATCCGTTTCGATATCTCATCAAAATAGTTTATTTCTGTGATATTCCAAAATGACCTCAAATGTTTCTTTCTCTGAGAATCAACTTAGTGCTTGGGAGTCCGTCAATGTTCACTCTAACTAACCATTGTGCCTTTTGTGCAGTGGGGCCGGGTGGAAGCCCTGATGAGAATGGGGAGACTACTATAGACGCCCTTGTCATGGATGGGGTACCTACCGTTTTGGTTTTTCTCTTCACTATTTGGAGCTCTTTGGCTGTTGATGCTTAGGATGAAATCTGAGTGGTTTCTCATCGTTCCTTTTCTTTTCTTTTCTTGCCAAGGATATGCCTAGGTAACGATGGAGGTTGGAGCTGTTGCTGCGATGAAGTATGTAAAAGATGGCATCAAAGCTGCTAAATTGGTGATGCAACATACCCAACATACTTTGCTTGTCGGAGAGCCAGCCTCAGCCTTTGCCATTTCAATGGGGCTTCCTGGACCAACTAACTTAAGTTCGCCGGAGTCCATTAATAAGTGGACAAAATGGAAAGAAAGTCTCTGCCAACCAAATTTTCGAAAAAATGTTATGTCTGTTGACAGTTGTGGCCCATATCATCCTAAGGACACTGCAAATACATGTGCACAAGCCAACCCCGTGGGAACCATTGAGTCAAGTCCAGCTCGAGTTGGACCTCATAGCCACGATACCATAGCCATGGCTGTAATAGATAAAGTAGGAGATTGTTGTAGAGACTTTTGTTGGTGATTTTGTGTGCCTTAGTCTGCCCTTGTTGTCTCTAATCAACTTCATTATCTTGTGCAACTGCAGATGGGGTTCATTGCGGTGGGCACATCGACAAATGGCGCCACATTCAAAGTCCCCGGAAGGTAATATTTTCTAAAGGTTTACCTGTGATTGGCTTGTTGAACTGTGCCGAAAGTATCTGGGTCACATTATTTGGTTATCACTTCGTTAGATCAGCGAGTCTTGTATGGTCATTCGAGGCAAGAAACTGGCTTGGATAATGTTCTGATCACTGAAATGTTACCCGTTTGTATATATAATTAAGATATGAATGTATCTTCCTTGGCATTAATCTTTGAGATTACATTCTCTTTTGTAGCTGTCATAGCGTAAGAATGTGATTTTTTTTTACTAATTGTACAAAACCAGTTAGAAAGACTATCTAATTGTTCGGGACCAATTCATTTCTGAATGACTATTTAGTTATTTTATTCATCGACTAGATAAAGTAGTCCTTATCAAAAGACCTTTAAATCTGACCCCCAAAAAAAAAAAGACCTTTAAAAGGTCTTTCTGGTCACCTATTGGCAGAATATGGAGTTTTGATGATAAATTGGAGCTTTTAAGGGGAGTTTTCAGTGCTGAAGTTCAACATAAATTTGTGTGTCCATCTTGTGGTTATGTCAAGGGTTTGCATCTTTTGGATTGGTAAAGAAGTTTCTGCAAAAATGTAGGGTTGGCGACGGACCAATTGCTGGATCTTCAGCATATGCCGACAATGATGTGGGGGCCTGCGGGGCTACTGGAGATGGTGATGTCATGATGCGTTTCTTGCCGTGGTAGTTTCTCAAACCAGTTCTCTTTTATATCTAAAATTGGTAGTTAGTTATTGTCACATAGAATGACTTGAGTCAGGAAGTGTGTACCAAGACTGGTAAATCACGTATTCTATCATGTTTCTTTCGGAGTTCCGAATAACGGAACTGGTATCTTTTTTTTTTTTTTGGTCAAACAGAACTGGTATCTAAGGTAGCTCATATTTATGTTTTCACACACAAAAAAAAAAAAAGGCAAATTAGTGTGAACTGGACTGGGAAAAAAAGGAATTAATATGATTTTTCATCACGTAATGTCTTACACAATTGACAGTTATGAGAATGTCTCACAATAACTTAAAGCTTCTCTTGTCGGTCAATTGTGAGAGTGCAGTTTTAGATGAGCAGCTTTGGGTATCAGGAACATAACCACATGGGTATTGGGAACATAACCACATAGGAATCGTGGACAACAGAATTTGAGGCTAGTGAGCAGCATTTTGGCTAGGAAAATAACCGCACAAGAGAGGTGGACTACAATAGATTGTGGTTGTAAAATGTAGAACTGTAGACTACTAGTTGGCGATAAAGCTTTTGAGCCACTACATACAATGGTAAACAGGAGGAGGAATATGGGATCTTTTATTTTTGCTTTTGCTTTTGACTATCTAAAGATACTTCTGAATCTAGTTTCCTGAAGGGTTGTTACTGAGATTAAAGAAGGCACCGTGACAAAAAGAACGAAATTAAATGAGGAAGTCAATCCTTCAGGCTAAGACTCTGTTTACTTATATAGTAAGATGTTCTGATGGAGTGAGACGCTCGAGAGAGTCACATGTCCTTTCTGTGATTGCAGCTATCAAGTTGTTGAGAGTATGAGACGAGGCATGGAACCAAAACTTGCAGCTGAGGATGCTATCCTGCGAATCGCTCAGAAGTATCCAGATTTTGTGGGAGCTGTTTTTGCCATCAATAAAGAAGGCGAGCACGCCGGTGCTTGCCATGGATGGACATTTCAGTACTCAGTGAGAAGCATGGAAATGGAGGAGGTGGAAGTTTTCACTGTTCGACCTTCCACTGTGAGCATGTCCACTTAGTGAAAGCCTGAATATGCTTCCATGTGAGATTGTCCTTGCTGGTTAATGTAAACCCGAACAGTATCATGCTGGTATTAGAGCGTCCAGGGCTCGACTTGGCTCATAAATGCCCGAGGAAGTTGCTCTCCGGCCTTGCAATTTTCTTGCCCTTCCTTTACAAGGTTGCAGTTGGTGTTGACAAGCATGTAATATGAGCATTTACAGTGGAGAAACTCAATGACTTTGGTAGATATCTCACACTGATTATTACACTGTATAGAAGCTCAACCTGATACATGTGATTCCTTGCCTATGTTATGTTTAATATACAGTCGTGTGCGCAGATCAACAAAGATGAATTCTACATGGACCATCACTCTACCGTGCGGAAGTAAATCTCTAATAAATCCCTATGCGAGCAAGCGGCGAGTCTTTCTAAAGACACCCGCGAAAATGGAGAGGATTTGCCTAAAGCATGGATTGAACTCTTTGTACGAAACTAATTGTCCACCTTGTAGTGCTGAGCTGTATCCATTCAATGTCAAATTCTCCAGGGAATCAGAGCAACATAGATGATGGATGTAATGAAGCCATTCTTTGTCCTTGATTATATCTTATACATCACTGTCCGATTTGAGTTAACCAGCACCTGTCCAATTTGGACATCTTCTAGCCAGCACAAAAATAAAAAGTTTACTTCTGAAATTCACGAAATAGCTCAACATTCAGGGGCTGCACCAGCAAGACATGAATCGGTTGCAATACTTCAGCAGGGGAACCTTGATGGCCTTTTTTTTTTTTTGTGCCATTATTATCAATGTGGAGATGTGTTTATCTTGTTGATAGGTCAAAAATGAAGTTGGACCATTGAATTTCATTTAAAACCCGAAGGTTGAAATTTAAGTTAGAGATGAGCGTAGCGGATGCTCCAGTCCGGCTGGCCGTGCAACTAACGCAATTGAACTGTAGCTGGAAGACTGTCTTCGCGCGACTTCCTTTCCTTGTAATGAACGACCCGAAGTCTTCTCCTTTGGAATTTTCCATAGCATCACTCAATCTAATGACAAAATAGGAAAAAAATCGATCTTTCTTTAGCTATTACACTTCCATTCTTCAATTGCTCCGGCGGTCACTTCCGTTGATCCCTTCAATTCACCAATGTCTACTCCAGGAGAGTAAGCCCTCTGTCTCTTAATCTCTGTGTGTGCTTGCTTCTAACGTCATGTCAAGGTGCTATAACTGGTGTACGCAGATAATACTTCAATAGGATTGTACATAGGATTAGCATTCACTGAAATTCCCGCCAAATGTCGCAGTTATTACCGGTCGCTGCCACCGGTGAGCAAGACTTTTGGAGTAGCATGCCTGATGACCACGGCAGCCCACTATCTGGGCCTTTACAATCCTTGGACTATAGCTCTCCAATATGAACTTGTGCTCAAACATTTCCATGTGAGTTGATCGCTAGACAGTGTGTGTGTGTGTTGAACATATCCAGAATTGGCTCTGTATTCAGCAGTTCGATCACAAACGGTGCTGTTCAATGGATGCAGGTTTGGAGGATCATCACCAACTTCTTCTTTCTCGGGCCATTCTCGTTCCCGTTCGCCTTTCGGCTTATTATAATGTGAGTAGATGTAGAGCAGCTGCTCATTCATCTCCAATAGAGCACTTTGTAGGATTGCAGATCTTTTGCTACTAGTTTGGCTGCTAAAAAAATGAAAACGGTAAGCCTATCAATTAGACAAAGGGTCTCGAAGTACTGTCGTGATTTTCTCATCGAGCCTTTAGCTTAGGAAGTTAAATCTTTTGGCATGTTTAATTGACTGTTAAATGGCATGCAGAGCAAAATATGGAGTCGCACTAGAGAGAGGTCCATTTGACAAGAGGACAGCAGACTACGTTTGGATGTTCATCTTCGGAGCGCTCTCACTTCTAGTATGTCCGGCACAATGTCTTAATTAGTCTCTCTATGTTCTTGCTTGGCTACTCAATAGGGGAAGCTGAAATAGTTGTGGGATAATTGAATTCAGCATATTCACAGACATATGGTTCTCGCCATTCTTCAATAATTCTGCTTTATTTGATCATTTTGAAGCATGTCCATAAAGGAATAATAAAATGAGCAACATGGCATTTGCAGCATAAGGCACTTCAGAAATACGTAAGTTCAGGCAACGCAGTTAATAACGCGTTGCTTAGAACTGTTTGTTATGCCTTCCTCTGACACTGATATTGTAGAATTGGACACTGAGATGTTACAAGTTGATGTTAGGTAATGGCAGCTATTCCTCCTCTGTATTCTCCTTTCATGGGACCTTCCTTAGTCTTCATGATCGTCTACATGTGGGGCCGCGAATTCCCAAATGCCCGAATCAACCTCTACGGTGTCGTTTCATTGAAGGTAAAGTTGCAATCTCCATTTTGGTATGATCTTGATCCATTTACTTTGAATTCCCAGCAGAGAGAGGAAAGTCTGTTGAACCTAGATCATCTGTCCTTGTAGGGATTCTATCTCCCATGGGCACTGCTAGCACTAGACCTGATCTTTGGAGATCCGTTAATGCCCGACATTCTGGGGATGGTTGCCGGTCATTTATACTACTTCCTAACAGTACTCCACCCTCTTGCCGGTGGAAGGAACATCTTGAAGACACCTCTCTGGGTGTATCCTCCCACTGAATGCTTCTCTCTTCAATTTGAGTGCATGAAGTCTTCACACCTTTTTTTCATTAGCCTCTGTGTGCGTGCTTGACAATGAATTTCCCATAGCTGAGGAACCATATACTTTGACAGTACTTCTAGCTAGAAGGTTGATGTGCAAATTACAAGTAGCCGGTTAACATAATTAGATCGCTAACTTTATCAGCAGTGATGGTATTATGCATGCTTTAGACGTGAACCATGTTTGTGTCCAATCCTTAACCATCGGCAGTCACAAGGTAGTAGCGTACTGGGGTGAAGGGATTCAAGTGAATGCGCCGGTACAGAGCGACCCTTCTGCTGGAATTGCCTTTCGCGGAAGAAGTCACCGTCTTGGTGGAATGGGAACCCGATCAAGCAGCCCCGAGCAAGCGCAGACAAGGGATCAAGAGCCGGTGCAGCAGACAAATGCGGCGGCTGATGGAGTCGCTTTCCGCGGAAGAAGTCATCGCGTTGGTGGTCGCTAGCCGCCATGTTCTTCTGATGACGGTCTCTGGATAGCCTGGCCTTACTATGTTAAGAAGTATATTCACTTGCAGCTTGCCTTTTCTCGGCTGCTTTTTTATTATGACTGATCTTTCCTGATAAAACTTATGTCTACTTATTAAATTGCAGTTGAACCTTTATAAGTTCCGAATCCGAAACCAAACTCCAAGCTAGCTTGACGGTTCTTCTTTCTCGGCCAAAGTTGGACCATCAAGTTTTTGAATCTGGTCCAGCTTCGGCCAAATCAACAAATTGAAAACCAAAAACAAAACTTGATGATCCGCCGGCGGGGACGTTGTTATGGTTTGTTAAGAAGGGTCGATTAATTTTTCCATCCGAGTCTTTTCTTTTTCTAAAGATAGCCTAATTTTGAAATTTCTATTTGGCAAGTCCTTCACAAATAATATTCTTCGTGGACACGGAACTTTCGAAGAGTCTTTGGACCAATTGAAATTCTGCATATTTTGAATGAATCTGCAAGTTTGATTCTTTTTTTCTTTCCTTTTGGGAAAAGATAAGTTGGTCAGCTTGAATTAATAAATGTAATCGACCCACCAAAATCAGAATATTCCTCCCTAGAGAAATCATTAGGTAGATCAACAAGGTCAACAAAGGGAATTAAAATCCACAATCGGACCTTATCCACCTATTTAGATGCTTCGATAAGTAAATTTAAGTTTGTGACTTGTGTTGTTGAAAAGTATATTCGATCCGACAGGATTTACAGACAATGAAATAACTCAGATTACCGTTTGGATGAAGAAGGCAACTGGAGAAAATCCCAGAGTTCAATAGCAACAGGACAATGGAGGTGGTCCAGTCTTGACAGTTTTCCTGATAAAACTTATGATCTACTTAGTAAATGTCGTCTTACTTTAACATTTATTTTTCTGATAAAATATATCTGTGTGGATGGCGGACAACAAACGGTGTCGACATGGCACTCACATGACTTAAGTAAAATCAAAACGAGTTGTTTTGACTAAAAATTCATGTGACAGATTCTTGACGAATGGTAAATACGTCGCATAAATTACAAATTTTAGGTTTTTCATGTCACAAGAAAAAGTTTAGGGTAAATGTGTCACAGTGGGTATAGTTTAGATTTTGTGATGTCACAAAATTTTTTAGGGCAAGTGTCTACTAACACATAGATTGGGTACATCTTCCTCTTCATCAAATCTTGCTCCTGCGATTTCTCTGAAAATTCTGATACCCCAATTGCAGGGCTGAACTTGAATTATAGCTCGACTTTTCGTTTTTCTGTATTGATGCTTTTCTCGTTGGCTCTGTGGAATATGTTTGTCCCCTAGCAGAAACAATTCTAAGGCGCCACTATGATGACCTTTTCCCAAGTTCATCGAGGGTATAATTTTCAGTGCATAAAGAACAATATGAAAAGTGAATAAATTCTGAGTTAGTTGACGTTGAGAGACCCTGTTATTCACTGGCCATTGTTACCCTGGTTGTGAGAGATTTTTGTTAACATCTATCTTTCCCACAGAATTTTTGCTGTTCAGAAGAGAGGAAGTCTATGAGAAATGGCAGGGAATGAGATCACTCGATCACAAGGCCAGCTCGTGCTGCCGTCTTCTCCGCGTTTGATCGTAGCAATTGCCATCGATGGGAAGAGAAAGAGCAAGTATGTGGTCAGGTGGGCATTGGACAAGTCTGTTCCGCAGGGAGAGGTGCTGCTCAAGTTGCTACATGTTCATCCAAGGATTACGGCCGTGCCTACACCGAGTAAGTTATACCAGTCCCTTTGAATTTTCTGGCCTCGTGGATAGGTAGAAAATGTAACAAACGACCTTTTCTTTTTGCCATTACAGTGGGGAACTCCATTCCTCTTTCACAAGTTGGAGAAGACGTAGCGGCTGCTTATAGGAAGGAAATGGAGTGGCAGACTAATGAAATGCTCCTTCCTTACAAGAAAATGTGTTCTCATAAAAAGGTTTGACATTTTTGGTTTCCTATCGGAAAACTCGTCATGACCTCCACTAACCACCGTTGCCCGCCGCCGCCTGCCGCCTCTCACCGTCGGTCGCCGTCGACCACCACCGGCCTCCGCCGCCAGAAATCCATTCCATAAGTAGAAATTTTCAACTGTTGTCAAACAAACTTATTTTCCAGGATCAGAAATTTTTGTCGTTATCAAACGCATTTTTTTGCTTAAAAACTCATCCAGAAACTAGAAATAGAAAAATCTATTTCTAGTCAGAAATTCATTCCATAAGTAGAATGGTTACCATGCGCGCCCCTAGCGTTCAGAGTGCGTAGGCGATTTTTTTTTTGGGTAGAATGCGTTGGTGGTTTAAGGATAGGGTTTTCCTTTTTTTTAAGATTGAAGGTGCAAGGTTGTAAAATTAGAGAATTGAAATTGAAGGTGCAATTTGCCGATTGAGATTGAAGGAGCAAAGTTGTAAAATTAGAGAATGCAAAGTGTTCGAATAGTGATGACTTGAATTTTTCTTTTGGTATTTTGATAAGAATGTTGTGAAAAATATGAGAACGACAAGGAATAGGTTTGATGGGATTATCAATGAATACGAATTCATCCATACTCTATTTTGTGTCGCACTAAAGTCAGGAGGAAAACTACTCTTGGTTATTCGCTATTTCTTTGTTTTTCCACTCCAATATTCGAAGGGCCTGTACGATAACTATTTTGGTTCTCTGATTCTGTTTTTCGGAACAAAAACAGATGAGAATCTTATTTTGTAACGTAAACGATTCTGATTCTGTTTCCGGGAACAGTTTTGGAGCAAAAAAAAGAATAAAAAAAAATTGCTTCTGGAAAAAAATCACTTTTGAGAGTCACAAAATAGAATGAAGTACCACATCTCTCATTTTTCTCTTTCAGTTCTCTTGTCACTTTTCCCTCGACCTAAAATAGAACAAGGTCTCATTTTCAAAGAAAAATATATAAGATAATAAAAAAATAAAAAAAAAAAAATCGAAAAAATTGGAAAAATTCTAAAAAAAACAGAAAAATTTCAGAAAATCCCTAAAAATAGAAAAAGCTTAGATTAGGTTAGTTTGATCTCGTTTTCATAAATTTGGACCTAGATTCTCTAGATTTCATAGATTTTGTTCTTTTTTAGGACTCATAAACGCCTTTGAAATTAAACCCGAACCAGATTCTCTAAGCACTTAGGGCTTATTTCGGGTTTTATGCTGCGATTTATCAATGCCATGATCCTTAATTGTGCACTTGATTTTATTAGTTGCGATTTTCCTAGGTTTATGTATTTTAGACTTAGTCTAGTTTTAGAAAATTTTGGAAAAAGACAAAAATAAACAGCGTGAACTCTTAGCAAGCTCTCGTTCTTAAGTTTTGGATGAATTCAGATTGAGATTTGATTTCCTAGATCCAAAAACGCACACCAATGCGGGGCAGTGCAGTGCATTTTCCTTGTAGAAATGAGGGTGTCGATTGTGTCGGTTGTCTGCTCGCTTAAAAGAGTTGGATGAAACCCCACAATAAACGGTGAAGATGACTCGTGATGATTCTTGATATTTATTTTTACATTTCAATATGCAATATGTTATGTAGGAGAATCAATATAGATTAATTTTCGATTAATTCGAAATGTAGGATGGAATTTCACAAAGTAACTACGTAATTATTTGACTTAAATGACAAAAATTGAGAAGAGAAATTGTTCCCGGAAATAGAAATTATTTGCAGTTACCAAATTCGTTTCTGTTCTAGGAACAGAAATTCTATGTAGTTACCAAACGCGTTCTGATTTTCTAAAAATTATCCAGGGAACAGAATCAGAAAAAATCATTTTAATCAGAATCAGTTTTTAGAATTAGAATGGCTGCCATATAGGCCCTAAACCTTCCTATGTCCTACATAATTAAAAAAAAAAAAAAAACTAGACCGTTCAATGCTTTTTATTGTTAAACTAATCGTTGGTATTCATTTGAAAACATGCCCCTTTCATGAGACATGAAAAAATTATCCCGTCTTTCGATATAGCATGCCACCAATTTTATCTAAAGGAAAGCCTACCCCGATATCACGAACTGAATAAAATTTCACTAACCATCGCATTTAAGTTATAAATTGAACCTAAACCTGAGTGATTTAAGAAATAAACATAGATGGCAAAAAATAAGTCCAACTTGCATTCTCCGGACCCACCAAAGTTGCAAAGTTGAAACCAAAAACTAATGGTCGATCAATGTTACTTCCACAGCGGGTATTGACTTCACTTAGGGCGTGAACAATAACCATTTTATTTTTCTATTTCTGTTTTAGAAAGTTTGGAACAGAAATTCATTTGGTAACGCAATTTCATTTTTCTGTTTCTGGAACAAAAATTTATTCCAAAAATAGGTTTGGAACAGAAATGAAAAGTTAGAATTTTCAGCTTCTCTATTTATAGAACAGAAATGAGAAATAAATTTTTTTTTTCATCTCTCACTCCCTCTCTCTCGCGTCCAGGTCATCGGTCTGCCGGTCAACACTTTGCCGCTCCACCGGTGGCTGATAGCAGCTTCGCCATCCGTCGTTTTGCCGATTGCTGCTCTGCGGTCCTCCGTTGTCAACCTGCTGATCGTTAATCGCCGGTCATCGCTCCGCCGGTCTGCCGATCGCTAGTTGCTGTTCTGCCTTCCGCCGGTTACTGATCATCGGTCCGCCGTTTGCCTGGGCCGATCGACCATCAGCTGGCCACCGTCCTTAGATCGCTGGCAACCCTAAAATTTTTATGCTGTTATCAAACGCATTTTTATTTCGGGAACAGAAATTTTGCGTCGTTATCAAACGCGTATATTTGCTCGGAAATTAGAAATAAAAAATTCTATATTTGGCCAAAAATTGATTTCAGAAACAGAATGATTATCATTTACACCACACCGTAGGAGCGCAAGAAGCAATTCTAGCATTTCTTGGATAGATGGTGTATCCAGCGCACTTGTAGCTTTCCTCGGCTGCTTCTTGGTTGTAACTGATTTTTCCTGATACAACTTATGTCTGCTTATTAAATTGCAGTTGAACCTTTATAAGTTCCGAATCCGAAACCAAACTCCAAGCTAGCTTGACGGTTCTTCTTTCTCGGCCAAAGTTGGACTATCAAGGTTTGAATCTGGTCCAGCTTTGGCCAAATCAACAAATTGAAAACCAAGAACAAGACTTGATGATCCGCCGGCTGGAACATCGTTATGGTTTGTAAAGAAGGGTTGATTAATTTTTTTTATTCATCCTAGTGTTTTCTTTTTTCAAAAGATTGCCCTTTTGATTTTGAAATTTCCATCTGGCAAGTCCTTCACAAACAATACTCTTCGCGGACATGGAGCTTTCGAAGAGTCTTCGGACCAGTTAAAATTCTGTATATTCGGAACGAATCTGCAAGTTTGTTTTCTTTATCTTTTTATTTTTGCCTTTTGGGAAAAGATGAGTTGGTCAACTTGAATTAATAAATGAAATCGACCCACCAAAATCAGAATATTCCTCCCTAGAGAAATCATTAGGTAGATCAACAAGGTCAGCAAAGGGAATCAAAATCGACAATTGGACCTTATCCACCTATCTAGAAGATGCTTCAATAAGTAAACTTAAGTTGGTGACTTGTATTGCTGAAAAGTGTATTCGATCCAACAGGATTTACAGACAGTGAAGTACAGTTCTGGCTCCTCGCGATGCAATGACAAAACCGAAACCAGAAGAAAAGGAATAAGCACAACCGTCACGTGATTACGAATTCAGAAAAGGGATGAAGAAGGCAACCGGAGAAAATCCCAAGTTGAATTAATAGCAATACGACAGTGGAGATGGTCCAGTCTTGACATTATAGCATGGGGACACTAAAGGCTGTCCTTGTCCCTGTGAACAAAAGGACATGCAAAGGTTGGAATAGGGATCGAGTTAAAATGAGAGCTTTGATTATCGACGTTTGTCCCTAGTACGGGGTCATTTATACACACACACATCTAGCCACTCGTATGTATACACGTGAAGATATACACATGCGCGATTGCGTGACGTAAAAACTTTAGGGAATTGGTATCGAAAATGAAGAATTGAAGATAAATTTTCTTGAAGCTTTAAATTCGCCGAGCAAATAATGTATGTGAACCGATAAATACAACCCAGTTAGCAAAAAAGTGGAGGGTTTTCGTTAATATTCATTTTTGCGAAACTCTTATTCGTTTGATGGGATAAATTTGTGTATTAAGTAGCATATTCTAAGTTAAGAACACCATGTAGTAATTAAATAGGACTCATGCATTAAGAAATCGGCATGTGGGATTATTTCCAATTAATTAGTTGAATATGAAATTTACAAAAAAGGAGTTTCATACGAGGTCATATCATTATTACATGTAAACAGCTATGTGTCAAGATCTTCCATTGCAGATGTCAGACAGTTGTTAAGAAAATGACTGGACAATTGCGAGGCTCCGAATGAAAGATTGGTCTCGCGATGCATCGTTCAAAAGGGGAGAAGAATAAAAAAAACAAGTTTGAAAAGTCGTCTGCTCGATCTCCATCGGCAACCCAAGTTGAAGCGACGTTGACGTTTGACCAAGCCTGTGCACAGTCCCACACGTGTTAGGTGCCCAGCCCGAGCCCCACACGAGAGACCCCAAAAGTCAAACAATTGCCAATTCACACCGTTTGGAGATAAAATAAAAAATAAAAAAAAATCCCCCATTTCTACTCCCAATCGTTAACCAAAAATCAAGTGATTAAAAAGATAAAGGGCAAAAGGCATAAAAGACTTTACATGATTTACTGTGGCACATTTATTCCATTTTTTTTTTGTGAACACAAAAAATTTCAAATTTATACCTATGTGACACATTTACCCTCCGTCAATATTCCATCAACGAGCACCGTTACCCGAAAACTGAATGGTCTTGACATAACATCCACGTGGCTTAACTGAATTCATCTGACGGAATCGTGACTGATGGCACATATGTCAGATAAATACAAGTTTGAGGTTTTTTAAGTCATAATTTTTTTTTAGGATAAATGTGTCACGGTGGGCATATTCAAAATAAATGTGTTATGATAGACGTAGTTTGAGATTTTTTTTTTTTGTGATTTTTCTTTAAAAGATGAAAGGGATTACAAGAAAGAGAAGAAGCTTTCACCGATTAAGTATCATCGACACGGATACGCGACACGACGACATGTCATTTCTAAAAAAATAGGGAATTCCAAATATGTATAGTAATTTTGGGGTGGCTGGATATATGATTTAAACATATATATTTTTGATAAATTTATATTTTGACCCCTAATTTATTGAAAATACTTAAAATTGACATTGTCTGTATCGAAATAGCATGTTGAGATGCCGAACTTGTATGTTGCTGGCGTGTCTAGAGCACTGACCACGTGTCGGTCACATATCGAAGAGTGGTGGAGAGTGGTGGAGAGTGGTGGAGAGTGTCGGATACGACATGACACGACCCGAGAGAGTATCGGTGCGTCCTAGTCCATTGCCTAAAAAATTGAAGTGGATTTCCCCGATCACAAAAGGGGAGGCATCCAAACCCTTGCACGTTCCGCACGACGGAATTTTTTTTGTTGGTCGCAGCCGCACGACGGATTGACTATGGTTCTTATTCCCACTATGGATGCGACATCTTCCTTAAAAATTGAGTAATACCAAGACATAAATTGAGTCTTCAGATGGAAGGTAGCTTCCTGGGCAATGTGAAAGACCAGGGCAATTTGGCCATTAATTTATCTCGAATAAACCCAGATAACATTAAAATTTAAACTATATGTAATTGTTCTCTGTCTTCCATAATTTAATGCTTTGAAAAATCGAAATATTGTATACACGATATGTGCTTGGACTACTCATTTATAAGATTCCTCATAAAATTTTCATTATGGTAAGTGAGGCGACGGGTGTTTAATGAATATTGATTTCATTTGTTTATACAGATGCTCAGTTGAATTTGTCGTATCAGGTATGATTGAGGACGATCGTTGCCATTGGCGTCTGCTGAGAACAAAGCGGCGAGCCCCCACCAGGAGAAAAAACAAAACCAGGAAAATTCGTAAGAAACGACTGAGGAAAGCGAAACGAACAGAACAAACCAGTCCTTAAACAACGTGAACGTACTATAACATCACACAAGTTGCGTTCCGTTCAACGACCCCAAACGGGTTTATCCTCGTTCAATTAATGGAAAGTGACGAAAAGGAGGGTGTGATTTTCAGAGACGAGCGATTTCCTTACGGCACGCTTTGTTTCTGTACAAACTAACATCACTCTGTGTGTTGCGCGTTCGTCCTTTCTCAATGCATTTTCCGCTTCTAAGCGTCGCCTCCTTTCGGTTCTGGTGTGTCAAACACAGCTCGGAGACGCCGAAACTTTGAGATCTTTCGGATGTTTGGGAGAGAAATTTTGATGGGTTTCGTCTTCCTGTCTTCGAGGACGAGCAAAGTTTGAAGCTTTGAAGTGGAGGAGTGCTGGTACGTCTTCGTCTTCGTCAAATCTTGCCCTTGCGATTTCTCTGCAACTAACGTGTGCTTAGCTGTATCGTTTGCTTCCATTTTCGTGTGGCTTGTGGAATTCCAATTTGCTCTCTGAATTTTGTTTCTGCTCTCTCTCTCTCTCTCTCTCTCTCTCTCTTGCATATGGTATTTTGAGTCTATATGTCTCCGTTTATGGACTCACGAAGGATCATTTTCTGTTCTCTCTGAAAATTATGATACTCCAATCGCAGGGTTGGACTTGAATTATAGCTCAACTTTTCATTTTTCTTTATTTGTGCTTTTTCGTTGGCTCTGTGGACTATTTTTGTCCCCTATCAGAAACAATTCTAAGGGGCCACTATGATTACATTTTCCCAAGGTTGTTGAGGGTATAATTCCGTGCATAAAGAACAATATGAAAAGTGAATGAATTCTGTGTTAGTTGACTTAGACAGACCTTGTTATTCACTGGCCATTTTTACACTGGTTATGAGAGATTTTTGTTAATACCTATCTTTCCCACAGAATTTTTGCTGTTCAGAAGAGAGTAAGTATATTCCGACCAAAAAAAAGAAGAAGAAGAGTGTAAGTAAATTAGAAATGGCGGGGAATGAGATCACTCGATCACAAGGCCAGCTTGTGCTGCCATCATCTCCACCGCGTTTGATCGTAGCAATAGCCATCGATGGGAAGAGAAAGAGCAAGTATGTGGTCAGGTGGGCATTGGACAAGTTTGTTCCGCAGGGCGAGGTGCTGTTCAAGTTGCTACATGTCCGTCCAAGGATTACGGCCGTGCCTACACCGAGTAAGTCATATCAGTCCCTTTGAATTTTCTGGCCTTGTGGATTGGTAGAAAATTTAACATACAACCTTTTCGTTTTGCCATTACAGTGGGGAACTCCCTTCCTCTTTCAGAAGTTCGAGAAGATGTAGTGGCTGCTTATAAGAAGGAAATGGAGTGGCAGGCTAATGAAATGCTCCTTCCTTACAAGAAAATGTGTTCTCAGAAAAAGGTTTGCATTTTTGGCTTCTTATGCGTTTCCTACTCCATAAATGTAGTGAGCAGGAATTTGATTCCCTTTTATTTCGCGATGACAGGTGCAAGTTGACGTTGTGCTGATTGAATCTGATGATGTGGACAATGCCATTGCAGAAGAGGTCAACAAATCTGCTATTAGTAAGCTTGTTATTGGAGCTGCTTCTCGTGGAATGTTCACAAGGTACTCCCTGTTTGATAAGTCAAATCAAGTAGATGAAATAGTAGTCTTATTTGTCAATCTTGAGATACGTGGATAACGACCAAAATTATGCTTTGATTTCAAATGTCGCATCTCTAGTTTCTCTGAGATTAATAAAGTAGTAGTAGTTACCAAAAAAAAAGATGTATAAAGTAGTGAATTCGAAGTGGTTTGGTCTTAGAATAAAATTGTGAGTTATTCCTTTTTGTCAGATTTGTTGGATAAGTACCTTAATCAATCCTTTTTGCTCATAATTTTGAAAGTTCTCTGAATTATTAGCCGATCTGTTCCAAGCCATGCTGATTGCCCCCGACAGAGTCAACGCAATTGCATATTTACACAGACTGGAAAAGAGAAACTGAAAAGACAAGGTTATATTTTCAGGAAACTCAAGAAACATAATCTGTCTTCAAGAATTTCGGCTTGCACCCCGAGTTTCTGCACAGTATTTGCTGTTTCGAAAGGCAAATTATCTTCAATCCGCCCATCGGACTTGGAGTCCAACGCAAGCATTAAGGATGATAGCAGTGAGACAAGTTGCTCTGCCAAGAGTTCTACATCTTATACTTCCAGCTCACGAGGAGGTAAACTTTTAAGGGAACTACAATAACATCTCTCCAATGATGACATTATGAATTATGAAATGCAATTAGAGAAAGGGCAAGGATTGCAGTAATAGGGTAACACATCTGATGAATTTCGCTTAATTGTACCGATGTAGACAGCCTTTTCTGTTTTCCCTTATTCTTCTTTCTGCAGATAAAGTAGTTGCAAGTCTTGGTAAAGTGGGTAGAAACATTTTCTGTTGGCAGACAATTGAAAAAATCTCAATTGCCTCTGGTGTGACCTTGAACACCTTGACTTGCCCCATTTAGTGGGGGCGACAGCTCTGCTCCACAACAATTATTCGTAATGAGTAGAGTGCTTATTCACCAATATACATTATCTATCTTCCCACATTTCTTTTAATGTTGACTTCAGTCTTCTTTTGTGATGCAGACACCAGCTCGGTTACTTCACACTCTCATTTCCACTCTCCTTCCTTACCCATGCAACGTTTTCAAGCTCTGTCCTCTATAAACCAATCCCTACTTAACACAGCCAAGCTTTCTACTGAGACTAACCATTCTAGATGCCAATCTGTGCAAATCGCAGAAGGTGACGAAACTGATAATGGTTCTGAGGTCAAAAGTACCATGAGGCGAACATCCCGTGTCCAAAGCTTGATAACAGATGCACAATCTTGGATCTCTGATCAAGCATCCACCTCAGATATGCTCACTGATTATCCTTCATCGGAAAGTCAGGTATCTCTTCCATCTTCTTTTTTCTCTGTTTCTACCTAAAGTTGATTTTGCGTGTTAATATGTCCAAAAGGCCTTCCCTTTCTATCAAGGATCATGCCTGGGTTTTGTAATTATTGCTGCAAGAAGATTCTTTACCTTATGTAATGATATGTCACCAATAGTATTTTGTCTTCTTACCAGCCAAAAGCAAGGTTCAAACCAGGGAATTCTTTAATTTGTGAAAATAATCATCTTTGCATTGCAGGCTAATCTCAACTTTGATCTGGAAAAGCTGAGAATTGAACTTAGACATGCTCGTGGAATGTATGCGATGGCCCAAAGTGAAACAATGGATGCTTCCCGAAAGGTGTACCCTCATCTTCCTTTTAACTGAGTTTCAAGCTATCTCATTCTTTCATTATAAGGTTGTCTTTGATTTTTCAATCTATTGCAAGGGCTTAGGCAAACGATTAATCCGTGGTATTGTCATTTTTGACATCATTTTTGACTCTGGTATTATCTGGTTTAGTCCATTATATTCAAAAACCTTTATAGCTGCTTTCTTGAATGCAATGCGAAACTGCTAGTATCCATTTAAATACATGAATAGCGACGTGCATATCAAAAGCCCAATTGCGGCCTGCGCTTTTGACTATGCTGCAGTCGCACAGTTGAATGTGAAAACTTTTCTTGTCTCCTGCTTTATCGGCTGTAACATGCCGTTTTGCCTTACTTAGCTAAACAAGCTCAAGGACAGACAGACGGAGGAAGCCATGAAATTGGAGGACATAAAATCCAAGGAACACAGAGCAGGAGAATTAGCTAGACAGGAGCAGGAAAAGTATCATGCTGCCAAAAAGGAAGCCGCATATGTGAAGGATTGTGCTGAAAGAGAGGCTTCCCAAAGGAAGGAGGCGGAGAAGAAGGCTTTGCATGATGTGAAAGAGAAGGAAAAGCTGGAGAATGCTCTTTTGGGCCAGGCGCTGCAATATCAGATGTTTGCGTGGGAAGAGATTGTTTCTGCTACATCATCATTCTCTGAAAGTCTTAAGATAGGAATGGGAGCTTATGGAACTGTCTATAAGTGCCGTTTGCATCACACAAATGTGGCAGTCAAAGTTCTTCACTCGAAAGACGGTCACAAGTCAAAACAATATCAGCAGGAGGTATGAGGTTGATGCATAGTCCGAAACAACACTTATTTGTTGACATGCTTTGGTCTAGTAATTATGTTTCAGTTTTGCAGCATTAGTGTTTCCCATCTGTTAGAAAGTGGACTTAGTAGTTCTCTTTTCTCTTCTAAATCTACTT
Source organism: Lenwebbia sp. NSW1173648 (assembly GCA_029784005.1). Taxonomy (NCBI): domain Eukaryota; kingdom Viridiplantae; phylum Streptophyta; class Magnoliopsida; order Myrtales; family Myrtaceae; genus Lenwebbia; species Lenwebbia sp. NSW1173648. Next base: position 586,707 of record JARCGZ010000008.1, on the reverse strand, counting down.
CTCTCCACAGTAAGGATTACTGTTTTTTTCTTTTTACATCAAATGGCAATGATTTCGTAGTGTAATATTGCTATGTACAGACCAAAATTGCTAATAGTTATTTTCAATTTTTTTCAAATGCAGATAGATATATTGAGCAAAGTGCGTCATCCACACTTGCTTCTCCTCATTGGTGCATGTCCAGATCACGGTTGCTTAATTTATGAGTACATGGAGAACGGTAGCCTAGAAGAGAGGCTTCTTCGCAGATACGACACGCCACCAATTCCGTGGTTTGCCAGATTCCGAATTGCGTGGGAAGTGGCATCTGCTCTGGTATTTCTCCACAACTCAAAGCCAAAGCCAATAATTCATCGAGATCTGAAGCCAGCAAATATATTGCTTGACCCTAACTATGTGAGCAAGATTGGAGATGTTGGTCTCTCGACCATGCTCAATGATGACCCCACTATATCCACCGCATACAATGATACAGGTCCTGTGGGGACACATTGTTATATGGATCCGGAGTACCAAAGGACCGGGCAGATATCTCCAAAATCCGATGTTTATGCTTTCGGGATGGTGATATTGCAGTTGCTGACTGCAAAACCAGCAATAGCATTGACTCATACTGTGGAAAGAGCAATAGAGGAACGATCTTTGGTAGAGATCTTGGATGAAGAGGCTGGCGATTGGCCACTTGAAGAGACGAGAGAATTGGCCATGCTGGGTCTCAGCTGTGCTGAACTTCGGAGAAGAGACAGACCCGACTTGAAAGATGAAGTGCTTCCAAAGCTGGAGAAACTGAAAGAGACTGCTGACAAGGCCAGAGATGCTGCTTCCAATGTCAAAATGTCGCCTCCAAGTCATTTCGTCTGCCCAATTCTTAAGGTTAGCTCTTTTTTCCTTAGTCTCTTCGTTGAAGGCAATAAGCATGTGGAAGATAGAATGACCTCTTCAAGCATCCCCCACCCCAACCCCAGTCCTATTTTTCTTTTCATTGAGCTAAGATGTCCATATTTATCGAGGCAAAATAATTGCATTGCACTCGCCAAGAGCCATCTAAATAGAGAAGTTTAGGAAGTTGTCGATTTGGAGAATTTAGCGTAGGTTTAGGAAGTTAGGGGGTGTTATCGTTTTACATTACACTAATGTTTGAGTATATCTTACTGTTCTTAAGGAAAAAAGGAAGAGAGTGAAAAGATGACTAACGAGTGATGAGAAGGTTTTCAAAGCACAACGGTTAAAAAAGCAAGATCTGTCATTGTATTTTCACCACATTTGAGAGAAACTGTCAGTCTGAAATTGCTGTCTCCTTCCACAGGATGTCATGGCCGACCCGTATGTTGCTGCGGACGGATACACTTATGACCGCATGGCAATCGAGAAATGGCTCGAAGAGAAAGACAAATCCCCGATGACTAACTTGCCGCTGCCACATAAGAATCTGTTACCGAACTACACTCTCTTATCTGCCATAATGGAGTGGAAGTCTAGGGTGCCGTAGTCGGGGAGATGGAAGTAGATGGCGCAGTCTTTCGAGTTATGGTTCGAGAATTTTGTTTTTCCTGGATATAAAGATCTGGCCTCATGTAATTAGACAGGTAGGCATTAGGAATAGGACCACGTGCAGCCAAAAGTCTCAGTTGCTACCATAAGATAAAAAGAAAATGAGAGTTCTTCAGCGGCATGTCATTAGCATTGTACATCTTCTTACTTGCAGTTACTGTCTGGTAATCACTGGAATGTATATCATCCTTTTTATTACATTGACGTGCCTTCTGGCCACAAGGCATTATATGCTTACATGTCCTAGTCCAGGATGCATGTCGGCGTCGTTTGCCGGATGTGAACTTCACCGGTTACGAAATATTTCTCTCTGCAGGCCGACCGACAAACCAACCGGAGGAGACTCACGAGTCATGAGAACGAGATGTTTTTTTTTTTGGGTAAAGAATGAGAACGAGATGTTCTGGCTTCAAATTCTTAAGACTTGTGAAGACAAATCTCCAGGCCGTGAATGTGATGTCCGTTTTTGTTTCCTTTTATGTTACTAATCAAAACCATGAAAAACGATTGTGCACGCTCCTGAGGCAATCAGTACGCTTACTTTATAGTGGCATTTGCTGAGTTCTGGATGCTCTTGTGTGCTTTCGTGTAGTTTTCATATTCATAATCAACCCAGAATTCCAGGATGGACCCGAGCTAGGGGTCTTTCTAGGGTCCCGTTCAAGGAATAGGGGACCTCTAGGAATTTTTCTTTCTTTGGTATTATAAGAAATTACCAACCCAACAGATAATTTACGAAATAAAACGGTATCCTGCTAACATAAATGTAATTCTTTTTTTTTTTTTGTCGGAAACATAAATGTAATTCACAAACATGGTTTTATCATTTATGATACGATAATGAATGTTACTGCAAAAACGAAAATGTAATTGTAGATTGCCGGAACACAACTTTTGATGAATTACAAGGAGTTGCACGAGTGATGCGACTTGAGTAATAATCAAATTTAACAAGACTGATGACAATTATTGTATTTCAGGGTTGTTATATTTAATCCTCGGATAGATAGTATTTTGTTAATATTCATGGAGAACGAAAAAGGCAAAAGAGCTTTTTTGAGAAGATATGATCTTGATTGTCATTTTACGGGGAAAGTGATCACAAAAGTCATCTTATTGCACTTGTGCCAATTCAATTCTAAACCTTTTAATTTGTTCAATTTAGTACTAATCCTTTTGACAATCTATCAATGTAGTCCATCCGGTCAATTTATTTGAATTTCTATGTCGAAGATTAGGTTTTTTGTATGAGATGGATAATAATTTGGAGCTTTTGTAGTATTATCCTTTTAAGTTCAATTAGTACTAATCACGCATTTCTTCAATCTTATAACAAGAGTAACGTGGCTCCTAATCCAATCACAATATCTAACCATAAGCGGACCATAATCACCCAGAAGCATTTTGAGTCAGCTCATCCACAATCAACTGTACATTCCGGTCCGATGAGCCGCCGTGGCCCACCGCTTTCCGAGCAACCTCTTTCAACGCCGCTGTGTTGCTCCTAAACTCCTCAGACCGAGGGCCAGCGAGGGTGTCTTCAATACATTCATCTAGTTCTTGAACCGATCTTAGCCTGACCCCAATCTTGAACACATCCTCTACGAGCTTCGCATTCGTTGGCTGGTCGGTCCACTGCAGATAGGCTATCAATGGCACGCCCGAGCATACAGTTTCGAGGATCGAGTTCCATCCGCAGTGAGTGACGAAGCAAGCGACGGCCGGATGGGATAAGACCCTTGGTTGTGGACACCATGGCACTACCAGACCTTGCTCTTTTGTTTCTTCTTGAAACCCTAGCGGAACTTGTCCTTCCCCATCTTTCGAAGACCATTCCGGAGGCTTCACGACCCATAGAAATGGATATTTAGCGTTCTTTAAACCTGTGGATAGAAAAAATCTTAAGATACCACATTAATTCGTTTATAAGCATGCACACATAATAATTAGCATATGTCCTACGATATATTAACCACACTTTCGGAAAACTTTCCATCGATTAATCGTCTTTCTTCAGAGTAGCTATTTACCAATTGCATTTTAGAGCACGGTCATCAGAACTAGTTTAGTACAATTAGTTTAACTAATGCTAAAGAGTCTTCTACAATCTAAAGACACTGCAGTTGAACAGTTAAACAAGTTAGTTGTATTCGATACTCGATAAGAGTTTATCAGATCACTTGACATGCTAATTTTACAAATAGGTCTTTGATTACCTAGTATTATCCAACGAGTCTATGCAATGACTTTTTATTATGTTTTTATTGGACAGCTTCTTGCCCACAGGCAATCGAAATTCTCAAACCTGTGGCTATGTCCTCCATCAGCTCAGCCGGAAGGACAAGAATGCTACCAAACGACACGTAAATCACCGAGGAGTGTCTTTGTCGATCCAACCACTCGATGCACCTCTCGTCGGACCTCCATATCTCAACACCAACATCATCATCTTCTCGGTCTCGACCAAGCATCGATGGAGGAACCAGCGGACCAACTGGTCGTATCGGACACAGCTCGGACATGGAGCTTATAACATCTCTTTCAAGCTCACAGAATGAATTCGCCAACACCCACTTGAACTTGTTCATGCCTAGGGCCAGAAACGCCTCGTACAACAGCTTCTCAACGCTGCCGACAGCGTTGTTTGGAAGCACAAAAGATGGAAGATCTTGCATGCCTAACAATGGCAACCCCGGTAGTTCCAAGCGCATTTCCGGGCACGTTGGGATTTGGAAAGAATTAAGCTTGTTATAGAAGCGATAGTATATGGCATAGAGAGTGCAGGGATGGATCCATAGCAAGGCACACGGAACTCCATGCTCCGCCGCCACGTCGGCTACCCAGGGGACGAAAGGGTTTGCGATGATGCACAGAAGGTCAGCGCTTCCGGGGTCCCGGTAACGTTGTTTGATGAGGTTCGAGAGATTAGGGGGCCCAAACTTGGCCAGGGACTCCATGTAACGTTGAGGTGGATCCTCCGGTCGAAGTCGATGCTGAGGCCGTCCGAGTAGTAGAGAAGCTCGATCCCGGATGTGGAATCGACAGCGGCCGAGGAGGATTTCATCATGCGGTGGCGGGCAATTTTGGTGGTGGCGAGCTTGACGATAACGCCCTTCGAGAGTAGCTTCGTGCCTAGCCTGAGCATGGGGTTCATGTGGCCTTGAGATGCGAATGCAACCATTAGAACATGGTATTGCTTCTGTGTCTCCTCCATCAAAGCCATGAACACAAGAAGCACACAAAGGGCAGAGACAGACAAATGAGAGAGTTTATTGTGTGAAACGAGCATGTACATGCAAGGTTACTATTTATATTGCATGATGTAGGAGATGAACCGTACGAAATGACGCAATTGAATCAATTTGAACCATAGAAGAGGACATAAACATCAGCTTATGTGCGTCGTGTTACGTGAATCTTGTGTGTTTTGGAAAAGATGGCCTGATGAGAGAGATTTCGTGTTTATATTTCATTTAACATGCTTCCGTGTCTCATTTGCAGATCGATTGAAGTTTGTATATAGGCAAGATCATTCGCAGTTACCGTGTCATACATTGATACGAGGTCATTGTCCTTATTTCGTTTATATATGCTATGTAATTTCCTTGATCACGAATGTTAAAAGATAATCCATTTGTTGTCCATATGTGTCTTAACATTGCCTGCTAAACTATTTCTTCTAGTGAACTAGTTAGACACGTAACAAAAGCCACAAGCTTCTTTTAAGTAACAAAAGCTACTTAAGTGACAATCCCTTTAATCTTTACCAACTTTTCCTGTCGTCTTGCTTTTTGGCTTTCCTATGGCTTCTTTCCCACCCCCCACCAATTTTAATTGATTCTAACCATGTCGTATGAACTGTGGATCATGAACCATTGATCCAAGAATTTATATGCCACAAAAGAAGAAGAAGAGAAGAACACACGTATTGATAGAACACATGAGGACAAGAAGGGCTTTGCCTATATTTATTACATAAACCTTATGCAAAAAGGAATTAATGTCATTTTACTTTAAAAAGAAAGTAATATCTTATACATTGGAGGGAAAATTGTTAAAAAAGTTCTAAATTTTTTTCACTTTTACCAATTCAGTACTAAACATTTTCACATTTTGTCAATTCAGTCTCATTGGCCGAAAATTGCTGAAGTGAACCAGCCTCTTTTTTTAGATTGATATGTCTACTTTAGGCCTTTATTTAAAATAGTGTTCACTTAATGCCCTTATTTAAAATAAAGTTCGCTACAAACCTTTATTTGATAAAATGATAGCATTTCATGTCTTTATTTGAAATTTTTTCAACATTTTATGGCCAATTCCTCTTAACTAATCCTAAACCCGACCCATATTTTTTTTTTTGGTCGAACTAAACCCGACCCATTCAAACGTCGGACAAAGCAACCGCGTTTCTTAGACGACTTCCAAAGGCAAATCAACTGTCGTTCCCACGTCAAAACTTGGCACGCGGGGGCATATTCCGCGGTCTCTCATCTCATTTATATCTACTTTCATGGTTTCGACACTCGTGTTTCGATGGTGATCCTTCATTTTTTTAAATATAACCGAAAATCACCAACAATTTCTGATTTTAGCGTTAAAAATTTCTCCTGGCTTCCTTCCTTCTTTCGGGCGGGCACATCATATCATCGGAAGCAGCCACTCACGTGTTGCCACATCGGAAATTCACTCCCAAAGGACAGGAATCGTTTCCGCGTCATCGCCTTCCCTCTCCTTCTGCAACTCCACCAAAAAAACAAAGTTTTTGCCTTTGATAATAAACTGCAAATTCAGTCATCCCTCTCTCTCTCTCTCTGCCGTTTGCTTAATCCACACTCAACTCCTTAGTCTCCTCTGAAGCCCAAACGGGTCATTCGCTGTCTCCTGGGCTTTCTTTCCCTTCAAGAAACGCGCGTCTTCCTTCATATATCATCTTTGAGGCAGAGACCCAGATTCTCCTTTCGCACATCCCTCATTCAAAACACATTCTTTTCACAATTTCCTGTGAATTTTTCCCATACCCATTATGCTTTCCTGGAGACTTTTCCTCCTCTTCCCTCTCCTTTCTCTCTCTTTCTCCGAAGAAACTCCCGCTTCTCACGTGCTTCCTCGCCCTTTGATCATCGAATACCCCGCGAGCGCCAAGGAGCTCGACGAAGAACAGGTCAGGTTGCAGTGTGATAGCTGGAGATTCGCTGTCGAGGCCAACAATGTCAATCCGTGGAAGACGATTCCTCAGGAGTGCGCGGATTATGTGAGGGCCTACCTGATGGGCAAAGCGTACGGCTTCGATCTCGATAAGGTGTCGAACGAGGCTGGAATCTATGCGGGCAGCGTGGAATTGAGTGGGGACGGGAAGGATGCGTGGATTTTCGACATTGACGAGACTCTGCTCTCTAATCTTCCTTACTACGCCGAGCACGGTTTTGGGTAATACTTTCGTCTCTGTTCTTTGCCCTTTTCTCCTGATTCTATTAAATAATGCGGAATAATGATTACATTCATTTGCTTTCAACGAAAAAGTTTGTGCCTTTCGTACGAAATAGTTGCATTCAAGTGTAAATTGAATATTGAGGAGGTCTAGACCAGATTCCAGAGGCAAACAGGGTTGCATAATCGGAGTTCAACGCAGTTTCTCTTCAAAAATACAGAGCTATACTTAGAAATAAAACAGCTAGCGTCTTTTTGCATCTGGTGTACTATTCATCCTTGAAAATGTCTTCTTTTTTCCTGCTGAGAAGTGATTGATTCCTGATTGGGATTGTTCGTGGGAACTTGAACTTGTAGCTTGGAGGTGTTTGATCCTGTCCAGTTTGACAAGTGGGTTGACAAGGCGGAGGCACCGGTGATACAGCCAAGCCTGAAGCTCTATGAGCAAGTGTTGGGCTCGGGTTTCAAGGTCTTCCTGCTCACTGGGCGCAGTGAAAAGCAAAAAAGTGTCACTGTTGAAAACCTGATCAATGCTGGGTTTCAGAACTGGGACAAGCTCATATTGAGGTTGGTAATATCTTCTTCGCTCTAAAGAATACTTTGACGACTTTAGTTTCATTTATGTTAGTTTTGTGAAGGCAGCTACCCAATGGATTTATGAGAGTATATTTCTAGGTATTTTGTGCAATAGTAAATCAAGGAGAGATCCATGGAAAGATGGCTTTTCCTGTAGTTGTATGCCTTATATCTCATATGTTCGGTCTGCTCGTTATGTGTTGTGTTTGGATCATTGTTGTGTATACTATCTCTTCTCAAAGGACACGATTGCATTCATGCACACAGTGGCTGTTGAGCCGCTTGCCATTCTCTAGGATTGTGATTGGACTTGTTGATAACTTGATATGGAGATCTTAGCAATAGAAACAAGCGTAGGCTCGTGCATCTGGTTCTTGCTAATTATCGATTGGTTTCCTCAAACTTCTGATTACCTCTTCCTTCTGGTGGTGGATCTGCATCCACGCAATGACTTTTTAATTATTAGTTTTGAGCAGTGAAAAGAACAAACGAGTGGCTTAAGGCATATCATTTGTGTGATTATCATCAGATCCAGTGCCAGTGTAGAATTTATTTTACACATTTATCATTGTATGGATTGCACATGGATGAATTTGGTTATACAACTATTTGTAAGTACATGCGTCATCCATCCAACGATGATTGTGTAGAAAAAATTTTATTCTAGCAGTGGGCCTAATAATAATTCCAATTTATTCTAGTTTCACTTATGGAAAGTATATCATGCTGATAATCCAGCTCCGTGAAATGTGCGAGGTGTGGACTATTGCTTGCGTGGATATGGGCTTATAGAGAATGAGCTTACTTTACACTTGAGGAAATCTAGCAACCATCATCTCATGTAGATCCCTGATAACATAGGAAATTCTTCTATGATTTTTCGGGTTTCCACTTCTGTCCCAGAAATCGTCTGTTTCTTTAGGAACTGTTCTGCAAGTATCCATGATGCATCTTTGCTGCCTTTTTCTTTTGATTTGGGCGTCAAACTCTAGATTGACATCCTTTATTACTCTGCTCTGGAAACGTCTAGCCGAAGTTGTCCATACTGAATCATCATTTTACCCAAATTGATGCAGAGCAACTGATGATAACGCCAAACGAGCCGTGGTGTACAAGTCGGAGAGGAGGGATGAAATGGTGAGGGAGGGATACAGGATTCTTGGGAACTCTGGAGACCAATGGAGTGATCTACTGGGTTCCTCTATGTCGATTCGCTCCTTCAAGCTTCCAAATCCCATGTATTACATTCCCTAAATGTGGTTGCTCTGTTATATTCATATGATGGTGAAAGCAATCAACGGTTAACAACCATGTTAATCTGCTTTAGCCTAATGGCTTATTCGCTGTAAATGCAACAAAAAGATTGTAGTCACTTTCCTATGCCAAGCATTGTGCATCCTGAGTTCTGAAGTTCTGTTAAAGCCAACAAATACAAGACTAATGTACCAGTACAGCTTCTGTCAAATATTCTTACAGCACAATCAGCTTAAATTACAGATTATTTTAAAATATTAGAAATGTGAATGTAGACAAAATGAAAGTTCATGGAACTTTTGGTAACTTCCCTTTAAATTTTTCTGGCAGATGAGTTCTTCTTTTCCCTTCTCTCTGAACATGATCTTTATTCGGGCTTTAGCTCGTCCGGGTTATACGATAAAAATCATCTTTTTATGCGGGCTTCGTATCTGGTCCAACAAAGCTCGAGAGAATGCGTCCCGTTCAGAGCACGAGCTTCAGAGCATGGACCGAGGCCTCTTCTACTACTACAGAAGACGCTAAAAGAAGAGAGAGTTTTCACTTTTCCGCGGTCCATATACGCACTCTTGTTTATGGTTGGCGCTAATGTAGAGGAGACCCGCATCGATGCATTGTCGTACTTGTTTTAATTCGAGACGTGCGCATGCAATTTTGGAATGTGGCACATATGATCTTTGTTAAACTGGAGTTGGAAGATTTGGATCTGGGCTGTAATGACCCCGTGATTAAGATTAGAAACCTACATTTCCTAAACATTGATTCAGCCATTTCGACTTGTTTCCAGCCTTTGGGCATGGACAATGTACTGAGGTTGATGCGGTACATCGTATAATTTCTTTCTTTGGCAAATTTGTCTGGATTCAATTCGTAGCTGGAAGTCTAGACCGCCCCCTAGAGGAGATTATTTCCAACGCAATCCAAGAAAAAAATTGGCGGCGCAAATAAATGAGCTGTTCGTAGGGCCCACATTGGAGCAATTATGGGGACTGTAATTGGGCCTTTTCCCCAGTCCGGCATGATCCCGTTTGTGGGCCTCCACGTGGGCGGTCATAAAGTTGTGGCCCACTTTTCTCCCTCCATCTGATAAAGGGAAACCTCAAAGGCTTCGAGAGGGGTGAAAAATTTAAATCACTGAATGTCATTTCTCCTCTCTCTCTCACTCTCTCTCTCTATCTCTTCTTCTTCTTCTTCTTCCTTTTTTAGGTTTTTTTAGTGAAGAGTATTAAGGCTTAAGCTATTTAAGGCGTCTTTCTCTTGAAAAAGTAGGATTACTCGGTGGAATATCATGATCAGAACCACCACGCGGCGCCCCTGAGATAGAATTCTTGAAATTAGAAGGTGACCAATTATTGTCATTACAGTTATGGGGGTGGAACAGGGCATGAGGTTGTTGGCTAGGCACTTGATGGGCATGCTTATGTAAAATAAAAGGTCCGAGTTTTCTCTTCTTCACCCCCGAAATTCCATTTGCATTCTTGGCCTGAGAGGCTTATGACCAATGCGAGAGTTATTATTGGTTTTAGGGCAGAGCAGAGAAGAGAAGAAACAGTGTGAAACACAGCAGCTGGAGAGCTGTCATACCCAATGAAAAAGAAGCAGAGCTCTCTGTGTTTCTTCTTGTTCTGTCTCTTGCTAGTGGGTTCATTCAATGACTTGAGGTCCGTTTTGGTTGCCATGTCTTGTCTGAGAATGGAAGCAGCTGTAATTTCCAGAATCTTGGGTTCTTCAACCCCACACAAAGTTCTTTTCCACCTTCATCTTTTTGTCTCCACCCATCTGTAGATTCTCTCTCTCTCTCTCTCTCTCTCCATTCCAGTTCCTGTTTTCTCAGCAGATCCAGAAACGTTTTTCCAGTCCTAGCAACTCCCAATCCGCAAATCACGCACAAAGGCCATTAGCATCGACTCAAAGCTTTGACTTTTTTGCTTCACAGGAATACCCATACACATTGTCCCATGAAATGAACCCCAACCACTTCCTCACCCTCATTCTAGCGCTAACCGCCGCTGCTCTCCTCATCATCCTCTCGCTTTCCGTCTACATTTATCACAAAGCATCGTCGAGACCCAGAAACAGCGCCGACGTCGAGACCTCGAATCAGAAAAGCGAAGACTTGGGTCGCGAGTCGTCGTGCTCGTCGGAAGACCTGATCACGTTCCAAGGAGGCGAGGACCTGACGATATGCGACATCTTGGAAGCCCCGGGCGAAGTGATCGGGAAATCGAGCTACGGCACTCTGTACAAGGCGATGTTGCAGCGGAGCAACTCGGTGAAGCTGCTGAGGTTCCTGAGGCCGGCCTGTACAGCGAGGAACGATGAATTTAGCGACGCGGTTCACTGTTTGGGGAGAGTTAGGAGCCCTAATTTGGTGCCCCTTTTGGGGTTTTACGGAGGTCCCAGAGGCGAGAAGCTTCTCGTTCATCCTTTCTACAGGCGCGGGAATTTGGCAGATTTCGTCCGAGGTATTTAACTTCATTTTCTCTCTGATTTTTTTTTTTTCTTGCTCTCGGTGAGAAAATGCAGGAAAAGTAAGAGCAAAGTTTCTCTCTTCTCTCTCTCTCTCTCTTACCCGCATTCCCTCGGGTTTCTGGTGACCATACTGAAAGGTTGCTGGGCTTTCTTCATGAAGACTTTTTGAGTTCAACTGTTTAATCAAGAAGAAAATGGAGTTCAGTTGAATAATGGCTAAAAAAATTGAAACTTTTTCATGTGTAGTGGTCCCGGAAAGTGTTCATTGATCATTCACTGTGGATTTGTCTTGCATAGGTTAGCCGTGTCTGGATGATTGATCTGGCGTGTCATGTAGCGACACTGCAGGTTTTGCTTTTCCCGTTTGACACATTGTTGCCTTCCCTTCAACGGAATTGGTTCTGCACGTCCGGTCCCATCTGTCGAGAAAATCTAATTCCAGATTGAATTATTCAGTTGGGTGATTGATTTGCTGCTTGCTTTTTGAGCGAGGCCTTCGCATTCAAAAGAGAAGCTGTTACCGCTCTTGTTTCAGATTACGTAGTGATCTTTAAACTTTTGAGTTGATTAGATCTGTTTGCCTTTTCTTACACTCTCTTAGTTTTAATGGAATGTTCCAAGTATAGAGAGACAATCTGAAGTATTTAGCTTTCTTGAAGTTGAATCTTGACAATTTGAGTGCTTGCAGTTTGTTGTCTCCATGTTGGTTAGCTTTTGATTCCTGAACGTTTATATTGAGTTGAAGCAAATTATGTTGATATGGCAGATACAAATGGTGGGTCTCGCAATTGGGCAGTCATTTATGGAATTTCTGTTGGCTTAGCCAGAGGACTGGATCATCTTCATACAGGTTCTCAAAGACCCATGATCCACGGAAATCTGAAGTCCAAGAACATACTTTTAGATCGAAACAACCGACCATACATCTCCGATTATGGCCTCCATAAACTCCTTAATCCAGCGACTGGTCAACAAATGCTCGAAATCTCAGCAGCGGAGGGATACAAAGCTCCTGAGCTGATCAAAATGAGAGATGTTAGCAAAGAAACTGATATGTACAGTCTTGGGGTCATCTTTCTTGAACTAATTACAGGGAAAAGCCCGATAAATGAGAAAGCATCCCCTGATGAAGAATTACATCTACCAAACTATGTTAGAAGGGCAGTCCTGGATCATAGGATCTCAGAACTATACCATCCAGACATCCTCCTCATGGACAGCTGTGGTGAAATCAGCGCAGTCACAGGGGAACACATTCTCAAATTTTTTCAACTGGCTATGGCGTGTTGTTCTCCATCTCCTCCTTTAAGGCTGAATACGAGTCAAGTCCTGAAGAAACTCGAAGAAATCGGGAAGTAAGGAAGTAACTGTTTGAAAGAAGTCGATCCCACTGAACACGAATTGTTGAGGTGCCTCTGATTTGGAGCTGGACTCGATGCTATTGAGAATTCTTTTTCCTGAATCTAACATGCGGATGATTCCCCCTTTAAGTAGTATGATGAGTTTGAAGACATTGACATTACTACACTATTTAAATGGGTATCGCCATGAAGCAAGAGTGCTGATGAACATTTGAGAAATTGGAGAAGTGGCAATTGAGTTAGGAGGGCACGTCTGAAATTTTTTGGTCCATGAAAAATCGGCAAACACAGGATCGTTGATGTCACGGTACCTCAAGTCTGATGTTGCGGGTGGGATGTCTATCGTTAGGTGTTTCAGAGGTTCATTTTGAGCTATAACATTATTGTCTGTGCAAGAGTTCTGGGATTGGTGATTCTTCCGCTATTTCTGTCGGGCTTTCGCGGTGGAAGAGTTGCAGCGGGTTATAGTTGAATGTTGTGATTACAGATACAGGATATTCAGTATCTTATGCATTTTCTTTTCACTAATACTGCGCGCTCGCGCTCTCTCTCTCTCTCCCTCTCTCTCTCTCTCTCTGGGTTAGAGAGAGGTCGTTGGTGGGTGCGGGTCACCTTTGTTTTAATGAGCCCGGTCTTATCCGGATCCATAGTGATGGCCGGTATAGAATGGACACTTGGACAGTCGAAGACGATTGACGTCGTGGAACAGCCTATAAGCCAGGCCTTAATTTGTCTAAAACCAATCAGATATAATAGCTCAATCAATAGGATCGAGACCGGACAGCTTAGGTAGGTTAGGTAGATCAATAACACCGGGAGCCCATTAGTCGTTGGCAGATTTATAAGTACTTATTGTCATGGTGCGTGTATGCACGTGATCTTTCCTTATTTTGTCAATTTGATACTGTCAACGTTACCAGTTCACGTTGGACTTTCCATTCTGCATACAGGAGTTCAGTAACAGATGATTCTACAGCCATTAGATGCCGGGATCCATGTAAAATTCACTTAAAACTCCGCGTTAGCAATACTCATGATTGATCAGTCCATGTGGACTCTGATCCAGACAAAAATTAGAATTTCGTTACACTCAGAGAAATACATATTCCACTAAAAACCCAAGGTCGATGTAAGAGCATGCAGATGAAATAGTGAAATAGTGAAACATATTCCACGTGCATGTAGCATGCAGATGAAATACAGGGAACACTGCATCATGAACTTCCCTTGCAAACTTTTCAAATTACAACAGCCATGTAGACAGGGGAACTGTCCCATATCATTGAACTCTTAATCCTGCTGACCTTCAAAATTGCAGGGGCTAAAGTCATAAACCTAATATTGACATATTAACAACCTAATCTATTACAATCCTTTTGAATCATTGGCTCAAAGACCATGCCTACAGCAACATGCATTAGCTTTTGAAAAGGCTGCCATCAAGTGAAAAGATCAATAATCATAGATATTGCCGAAGGCTTTCACCACTCATAGACTCCATATCCTTCAAAATCTCTTGCGCAAGCGATTTAACTGTTGGCTCCGCATCTTCAAGCAATTCCCCTAGAAAAGGTATTGTTTCTGGCAGAAATATGAGATATTCCTCTTTCAGGTTCTCGAGAAGATACTTCACGATTCTCAGGCCCAAAATACGAGATCGGACCTTCTCGCTTCTAGTTTGCATCAGTACCTGGAAAAAAAATATTTTGGAGAACACCAAAACCATAAGCATAAGCCACTGCAGATGTGCAGCAGAGAGATGAACATCTACATTACTTCATTGCATTTACTCTTCACATAGACCATAATTTAAATCTGCAGATATATAGAGCATAACGGAGCACTGTGCCTTTCAGAGAAGGCCATTTCTTTGACAAGCAAGTACTTGGATAAAATTTTAGCCATTTAAGAAGTACTTATGATCTGTCCTTGCTGGAGGAATCTACATTCAGGTAAACGAAACAAAGAAGCCTCCATGATCTCCCCGACAAAAAGGTAAGGAGTCTCTAGTACCTAACTTAAAACCACTTACATATCAAAACAAAAACTTGAATATTCCGAGATGTTAAAGAAACATGCTGCAATTGGTCCAAATCAGTAAGTTATCAAGGCTTAACAAGCACAAGATGCATCTATATAGAAAGAGAGCCAGGACAACATATTTTCCGAAGGCTCACCTCATGATTCAAAGGTTTCCATAGAAGGTCAGATCCAGCAGTAACAGCCATTTGCCCAGTGCAAATAACTACTAAGTCATCAACTTCTTTCACTGACGGTACATCTGGGTGGTTTTCTACCGAATGTGGCGGTTCAGCTCCAAGCTGAGATACAATAGGTTTCAGCAAAACCTGTAGAGAACCGAGAAGCATATCCTCAGTAGACATAAGTGGCAACCCACTAAGATGTAGAAGATAACAAGATGCTCATTGGAAAGGAAAACACAACTATCTCTCAAGCGGACATTGCAATCTCAAAGACATAATAACATAGGAAGGTAATGTATGATCTCCATGGAATAAAAATAAACCTGAAAAGTTGACGAGTCAAGCAACTTCAAAGACCCAGTGTCATAAAGAAAACACTTGTACAGGGCTGACAAGACTAATGCCCTTATCTGCCACTTCTGCAGCGATAGCCCACTGTTTGCCTCTTTCACCTTAACTCCAGTTTCGGAAATTTTGGATTTCTTCTTTTTTTGCTTCAAACTCAAGGAAGCTTCCACAGCATCGGTAAGATGGCGCACACTACTCTCCAGCAAGTACTTAAAGTAAGGGACAAACAGGGATCTGTACATAAAATCATATCTTAGTAATGAACTGTAAAAAGCATAATGAATTACTTTAACAACTGTTCGCATTAGATTTCACTAAACTCTTGTGTACTTAAAACAAACTAATATTTGGTTCCCTTAAAATCTCAAAACACCAAATACCTTGCCAATATCCTCTTAACTGCAATCTTGTGGAAGTCAAAATCAAAATACTAAAGGAACATAATCAAATCTCAGAAACAGTTAACCAGAATTCACTGCAAGGTTTACAATCTTCTAGAAAAGCTTAGAAGAATAAAGACCACATTCAGAATTACTTAAAAAAAAAACAAAAGAGAAAAGGTGCTTATCCACCAGCTATTAAGTAGACAAGAGCAGTAGTTTGGCTCTCCTCCTCTGTGCCTATAGGATTTTCTAACCGGCAACTGCAAACCTCTATCCCACAAACCCAATCACAAAATAACGAAAATAGGTTTTGAGCAGGTGGGCTATCCGATTTACCAACCCACCGCGATCCCTATCTGTCTTAACTATTTAGCAAGTCGAACATTCTTGAGGAACAAGCACTCCCATTCTTAAAGAAAAAAATGTAATTATGTAAAAAATTAACGGCTACCATCTTAAGTTAATTTTCGCCAGGACAAATACCACTGAACACTTATCTATTACTCACCTATGATTTTCAGCAAGCTTATTTACCAATCCATAGAATGATATCGCCCTATCCAGATTTCTGCTTCTATTTTCACTTTCCTCAACTTCCAACTCCGCCCATTCAACAGTCCGGATAAAAAGAGGCTTGAACATCGTTTCTGTGAGCTTCATTGTCAGCAAAATCATTGAATTGATTACACTTTTCTCGATCGCACTGATATTCCTGACTGAAAGAGGGCATTGAAGTCGAAGATCAAGAGCGCTCAAGCATAGATCAAAGATCCTCTTGTAATAACCAGCAACAGATGTTCTATCCATTGTAGCAACCATGTGTGAAAGCATTTCAAATATAATTGTCAAACTGGAATCACCCGCCACAACCGCACCAGAGTACAGATTCAACAAAGGCGGCAAAGCAAGGCGAACCTGGAAAATAAAGAGTTATACTGTCTGAGGCATATCTGGAAACAACCATGGTTAAGCATGAAGTGCGATAAGAAAACTTACAGGTATTTTCTCTGCAATGAGCTTTCGAACAGTCTCACCTTTTGTTCTCAGCTTCATGTCTGATCCTGATGCTAAATCAGGATGCAGAACAAGAAATTTACAAATACTTTCAAGGTATGGGTTCAGGAAGCCACCAAGCTTGTCTACAACAGCCTCCACAGGAATGAGAATTGAAAGCAAGAGATCGCTAAGTCTCAATGATCTACTAGAAGCATCATCATCAACTTTTCTTTCTGCATTAAAGCTTGAGATGTTGTCCAAGGTCCTCATAACATTCTCCATCATGCTGGGGAGATGAACCAGTGCCTTTGCCCCAAGCACATTGATTAAAGTACCTGCAGTGCGAAGGCAGCTGGAAGATAGTGTGGCATCTGGTGACTTTATATTTCTGATGACAGATGCAAGGAAATGGTCGAAAATCGAATAATTTGAAGGAAATCGGTTGGCCAAAACTTCCATGGCTGAAACTGCTGCAAGTTTCAAGGATGTGTTGGAATCTCCCACTGATGCATCAAGTAACTGAATAATGTCCAAACACATCTTGTTAAGAGCTTCAAGAGCAGCCTCATCAAGGTGAAGCCAACTACTCGTCAACTTTGAATAAAATTCTCTTTTCTCCTTTCGTTTTGATGGAGTTGAGCCTAGATGCTTCATGCTTTTGGAGAATAGCACAAGAGCCTGCACACCAGTAGTTAGTTTATCATAATACCAGATGCGGGAAATTACGTATAAGGAAAATGTTGCTGCATATGAATGTCATACTGGAAACTGCATCACTTTATTAAAAAAAATGTGCCGTTTGTAAGGAGTGACAATTACCTTCCTTTTCACGCTGTGGTCGGCATTATCAAGCAATTTAATCATCCCCTTAAAGTACGATGAAGGAATCATCGAAGTCGTAGTAGTTATCATGACAGAATTCAGATGATACTTTATGCCTTCTCTGATGAAGGCAGGAGCTGCCATTTCCTTTTTAGTATCAATAAGTTGCCATAAGTAAACAACCTGCTCCACAAGTTCCTCCAGCGTTCCCTGTAAAATCAAAGTAAACTTCCATATAGTTGTCTATATGTCATAGAGATGTTTACAAGTGCTAGTTCATGTGCCATTTTGGCAAGTTTCAACAAACAATAGGAGAAGCAGAGAGGATATTTGCTCAGTCGAAAGAGTGAAACAGTAACATTCACTCAGTCAAAGACATGCTAAGTAACATTTCCAGAGTCATTGTATCTGGCGGTGCTTATTGAAAAGTAGTTTCTTGAAGGCACATTTTCCAATTGTTTACTGTTAGTACACCCTCTTTCGATCAGCAGATGTGCTTGCTTGTAAAACTTATGAACGTACAAATTTTATTCATGACACCCAGGTCACTGAAGAAAATTATGTGGCGGACATATCAAATCATAGAAGCCCGCCATTATTAAGAGAAAACCAGGGCACCGAAAATCAGTCACAGGAAGGAAAAAAAATCAGAAGAAACATATCACTACCTGAATAGTCCCTAAATCATCCCTCGACTCCAGAGCAAAAGCGAGTTCCGGATCTTGCAACTTTTGCGAAATAAAAAGCATCACAAGCAGCAAATCTACAGGCCAAAAAGTGCCCGAACTTTCCCTTCCGAGTCGTCGAAGCAGAATCACAAGAGAGGGCAGCCACATCATGCACGAATAATGCTCACATAAATGCACAGCAAAAGCATACTCCCACTCCATCTGTATCATAGCCATAAAATCTGGCGAGGTATAGGCTTTATTATCTAACTCGGTCAATCTTTTCCTGGTGATTAATGACTGGAAAAGAAGGAAAAGCAAAGAAGCCAGACTTCTTTCTCCCAAGGTCCTGTGAAAAACAAAGTTTACCATGAGTCCTATATTAATCTCATGCAACTACCCAAAAAACCTGTCAATAGTACCTTATGAGATGAGTAACAATTGACAGTCTCCTCTTTTCAGCAACTTCAGGCAATATTTTGACAAAAACCTGATAACCAAAGAAATCAGGACTCTAGACTGACTGCATATATAAAACAGACTGCCACAGAAAATGCGCAAAGTGCAAGTCTACAAGGTACCTGAAGCAATTGGTCAATGTCATTTGTCTTAGACAGCCAACATGGTAAGAGAGAAGATATAAGATCTTCAAAAACACGCAGTGAACTACTGTCAACCTGCGTATGGATAAGTTTACATGACAAGCCAATCTGTGCCGAAAATAAAAAATCATGACAGGCAAATCTATTAACAAATCAGCCATTAGAGCTCTCAAGCATCCCAAAATGTCCCAACATGTTTTTCCTTCACAATATGAATTGAAGCTAAAGGCAATGCCTATACAACTGAGATGAAACATCAACAAACCTGTGTAATTGCTGATTCTCCAGCAACAATCAGAATATCCTGTATGTGATCCAGAATTTTGTCAGGGACGAGTTTAGCAATTGTGGACGAAAGTTTGAGTATGTGGTTGTGGGTGACTCCATCTTTAGCCGAATGAGCACATTTGATCAACAACTCGATGTCAATGCTGCCGAGCATTTGAGCCTGTCACGAATAAATAGCAACAATTAAGAAAACACCACAACTACCACAAAATTGATCCCAGTCTGAAATCTTCTACCAATCCAGAGAGGTTCTGACCTTAGACCGAATAAGGCCAAATGACGACAAGATATCGTCCAGCACCAAAAGCAGATTCTGCTGAACGTAACACGCAGTGCTGGTCGTACCTTCAGAGATCCCAGAGGCAGCTTGAATGGACCTCTCATCCACGAAACGTACCCATTCATCCGAAAAAATGTGGCCCAGAAGCTTAAACAATGGACTTACTAGACTCTCCCTACAGAGATTATGTAGGATACATTATTCCAACAAATATGCAGGGACAAATATGAATTCTAGGGGAACAGGTTCAAAGAGTAATGCACATATAGAAGTCTACGAGTAAAGGGAAAAGAGTTGAAACCTGTTTGTTATGTCTTTTTTCATAAGCAGAATATCAAGGAGGGAGATGAGGAAAGAGAATGCATCTTCGCCTTTACTGAGAACATCGCGATGCTTTTTCAGAATGTCATAGCCTGCTGACCTCCTTTTCTTTCTCTGAGATGTTATTGGAACTTCAAATGTGGACAACGAGAGAAGCATTTCAGACACAGTAGAACCAGCTACCTGCAGCACCCATAGAAAAATGTATATAAGTTCACATTGCTCAAAACAAGTAGAAAGACATTCCCAAGAAACGCCATCCATAGCGATTACATCCACAGAATTCAAAACAGAAAGAATACAACAGGTATTTCAACTGGGTTACCAAAGTTGTTGGAAATATCCAAGCACACTCAAATGGTATAATCAAGCTAACATCTGGAAAAGCAAATTGCAGAAGTGAACAGAATTCTCATAATTAAAAGACACTGATATAAGTAGTTAGTTACTCTTCATCAGAAGCTGAATAATGGGATGGTGTTGCACCAATTTTGTTAACAAAAAGTTGTGGACTGATCCATGGAATTTTAACAATACATGGAAGACAACATGATTTACAGATTAACAAAAAATTTCTCTTTTTCGTTTCTGCCAAATATTTATTATTGAAGCTAATCGTTTTGCAGAAAACTTGCTTTATTGGAACTAATACAATATCCGTAGTTCAAATCCGTTCTTCTGTTTTGCAATTTTTTTTTTTCCATTTTATTATGTGTTTGTCCTATCAGCCAGATCTTTCATTTTTCTCTCAACAAATAATCTGTCCAATCCAAAAATCGAATTTGAATGGACGATACGTGAATCATTTAATCACTGATTATCCTGTCTCTTTTTTAGGTTCATTCAATTCAAATATCATTCGTAACACAAATAGTTGAATTAGGTTTGCCTGACTAGATTCTTGCACCTATATTGATAGTTTGTTTACACATCAGACAACTCACGTGCTGGTCAATGCACGCAGCCAAATGCATGCTCCACAAATGCTAACGAGCAGATGCTTATACGGAAGACAACAAAAATCAGTGATACGATCTGAATCCTACTTATTCTTCAGCTTTGCACTCAGAAACTTTAAGTGGAGATACCAATATATTTCTGGCATCTTGCTATCCAAGACGAAAGGGCAATAAGTTTACCTTTTTGTGAGTCATTTCCATGTTAGGTTTGTACATAAAACATCTTAGATATCAAACTTTAGATTTATCCTCCTAACAAAATACAAACTACTCTACAACATAACATATTCATACTCGCAAACTTGCATATCTATTCCAAGAAGCCACCCATCCATTGTATTAAAATAGTCAAAATTTACGAGCCTCATTTTGATTCACCCAAATAACATGGAGAACACACAGGGGGGGGGGGGGGGGGGGGGGGGGGGCTGTGTAGAGGGAGAGAGCGCACATCTAAGCGTAAGAGGGCCTCCTTAGTTGCAATTTGGATATCACTATTTCCTTTATGAAATAATAGCACAAGCACAAAAAAGAGAGCCTCCTGCAAAGAAAAACCAAAACAATTGAGAATCTAAGTAATTGAAATTGATCATTAAACTATATCGATCACTATTTTCTGTCAATGATGAACTCAACAAAAATCGTAATGAAAGAATAAAACACAGGAACTTATGGACTTCATGATGACTAGATTCCCAAGGACAACCACCACCATATCTATGAGTTGACACAGTTCGGCCAAAAGATTGCAAGGTGCAGGCATCATTGCTTAAAACGTTAATGGTAGGTTACCTACACAATTTACAAGCACTTACTCATATTTTCATACTGGGACATAAAGAAACTTTTGGCAACTTTTGGCCTGTCAGTACTTGTTATATAAAAGGAAGAGGATCTCCTATGTTTTAGGAATTCTAACCACCCAATTTGCCTCTTTTACTCCTATATATATATTATCTCAATCTTAAATAGTTTAAATGTGAGGGTAAATTTTGTAACGTCGCACAAAAAGAAAAATCGCCATATTTTACCTTCCTCTATTATATACATATATTTGAATGATGAATTGCATTTCAGTCAGAAGGTACCAAGGGGGTACCGCCCTTTACGGCTTCAAGAAGAAGCTGCCCATATAAAAGATTATGCACAAAAGATTTTCTAACATTTCAAATAAACTGTATGAAACTGAATTTTGCACAAAAGACTGTTTCTAACATTTCAAATAAACTGTATGAAACTGAATTTTCCTAACATACCAAAAGTGAAGAGTGTACATCTAATTATATGTTAAAAATTGTATATTGAAGAGGAAAAGTATGAGTACCTATACCTATATATTTCTATGGATAACAGCATTCCTTACAAAAATCGACACTGCATATTTCTACGGATCAAACCGCAATCTTTGCATAAAAAAACATTGATAGAATAGCTAATGGCCAACAAGCACCATCAGCTAGGCCAAACAAACAAAAAAGCAACACCAGTACAGTCAAAGACAAGAATGCAGAAGCTTGTCTTATATGTGCGACAACAAAGGTGGACCAACCCTATAGAAAATCACAATTAAATTGAAACCGCTCATATCTACCACAAAGTCAAAGTGCAAAATTTTTCTGTAGCCCAAAATTTCAAATTATAATATAGGCGAAATACCACAAACATGCCCGAGTTTCCACCTAGATATTTACTGTTATCTAAAATACAAGTTACACACCTCAGCTCCACTAGAATGACTAAAGTACCCCTCTTACGGAAAAAAGCCCCAAAAAACGTGGGTTTTGTTGGCAAGTATATTTTGGAAAAGGAAATGGACAATTTTGCTGAAGTAAGAGTGCAAATACATATTTTTGAAAACAGAGGTATTCAAATAATATTTAAATGAAATTCAGACATGTTTTTGGTAATTTCCCTACAATATATAGAAAAGGCATCATAAACCTAGCAGCAATGACAGAGATCGGGGACAGTCAATTTGCAATTTCCAACAGGCATTGCCTTCTAAAGGAAACATCAAAGGCAACTTAGGACATCTGATTCTATTGAATTTGGATAAGATGAGTAGACCATCTGATTAGGGATTTTAAAGGGTGCACAGCCAAAGCAATTGATGTGATCAACCCAAAGCATGTTATGAGCAAATAATGTAGGGCAAATGCACCTTAGTAGCAGAAACAAACAATATACAAATGAAACCAGTAACTTAGTCAGATATCGAAGCACTCAAAAGTCCATTAATCCATTGTTAGGCCACATACTAAAAAGTGACCTCCACATGAGAAGCACTTTAAAGAAACGACTTCTCCCAATCTAATAACGAAGAGAGAGAAGGAAACAAACCTGCATTTCTATGGTCAATCCACCATAAATCCGATTATTCAGCTTACTTAGAACAGCTATACAAGGCAGCACAACTGCAGGATCTTCAGCAAAAGACCCTTCAAACTGCATAGGACCCAAAGCAAGTTCATCAGCACATAAGGGGATGGTTTCGATAACTTAACTATATATTTGGTCAAAGGATAAACATCGAACTACTTTTGAAAATAGAATAGCTAAAGAGTTGTGGAATAACCACTCCACAGTTTGTCTTGCATTATGGCTATTCCAGTCTATGTCCTCATTTTATTTGGTATAATGGTACAGGGAGCTATTAAGGATTAGCATCACAATACAAGAAATTCCCTCATTAGCTTGTTTGCATGAAAATGATAAATTCGAAATAATGAACTATTAAAGTCAGTTTGCTTCAAACATGCACATGAACATCTTACACTGTCAACCTAATCAAGAGTTGAAATTAAAATCCATGTTCTTCATCTTAACAATCCATCAATAACAATATAACATATAAGCCTCACCGATGGTTATTACTGTGAGGTACAAGACAGTTATACACCTACCTGTGCATGATGCGGATACAAATCGACTGGAGCAACTAACTAAGCCTTAAACCAGAAATTAGGGTTAGCTATATGAATCTTTTTATGTCATTGCACATGTTCTTTCAAGGAAACAAATTTGAAAATGCATGAACTTAAGTTGACTATCAATTTCTAACCAAAACGTATATGCCTATTGCAGGGACATGTACTTCCCAGTAATTAACTCCATCTACCTTCACATGGCACTACCAATAATAAGAAAGAACTTCTATTGAGGCGCATGGCATTATATGAGAATATGAAAGCTGTTTCCCCACACAAGATATCTAATGAGCGAAAGGCTGTCAGTAATTTCTCAAGTCTCACTAATCATCACAGAATAAATGTCTTCTAACCAGCAAAAAAGCAAACTTACATGCATGAAAGAATAAACAACTAATTTTAAACTTAATTAGGTTAAAGAGAAATATAAACAGCTGAAGATGTGTGGTCTATTTGAAAAAAATTAACCTCAATTTAAAGTTCAACTTTGAAAAGTCTTAAAGATTTAAATATTAGAAGAAATGTATACATCACAAGCCCGAACATCATCTTACATGCAAAGCCTTCGATAGATGATCCTCAAAATTGCGAATGCTGGCTGTAGAGGACATGGTACAGCTCTGAGCAAGCATAGGACGCAATTCTATGGTTAATTACCAAAAAAATAGATGGATAAAGAAATAGAGACAAAAAATCACGTAACAGTATTAGTACCAGTAGAAGGCATAGGATTTCAACATCAGCCTTTGACAATCTCTGGCATGAATTATCCCTCTCAAAGTAATATCGGCCACGAACTTCCAAAAGTTTAGACAGTAAGAGCTCAACATCTTTAACCTGCACGAGTGCTTCCCCTATTCCTCTTAGCAAGGACAGTATAACAAGCTGTCAAAAACAACAAACAAGCCAATTATTTCCTCTAAAAAATTTATCCATTTTAAAGAAAGCAAGATAAGATGTGAAGCAGATCAAACCTTCCCACGCGAAGAGAGCTGCAAAGCAGACTCCAAAATGAAATCGAGGATCTCTTCTTTGGTAGATTGAGTGAACCTGAAAGATTATATAAGCTAATATAGCCTTCCAGAAAAAGAATAGATAGAACTTGAAGATATAGTACTTCACTGAAGGGCAAGAATGACAGCAAGAGCTGTATATTAAGGAATTGCAATTACCTATTTCCTACATCCTGTGGCACCAACAGTTGGTCAACAATGCCCAGTGGACCAAGCAAAGCTGACAAAAATGAAGCAAGGAACTTCCTGTCTGACAGGATAAGCCTTTTGTGCTGAATTATCAAACCCAAGAGCTCCTCAAGGAACCGACTCCAAATGGCAATAGTACCTGAAATTACATTACGAAGCGCCACAAATAAAACTAAAGCATGCAATTCTCCATAAAGAAAAGAGGAATGAGTGCACCAAAAGTCCTGAGACCCGAAGTGCAATCAAGCCTCAAAACTTTCAAATAGTGCAAACAAGTCCTAAAACTTGTAAAATATGTGTGATCAAGTCTCTCATAAGGTTGTAATTTCTAGGTGACTGAAAATGCTAATATTCTTTTATTATTGTTTTCTCTTTCCTTTTATGCATTTTTTAGGACAGTTGGCACTAATGTGGTGGCAAATAGATGCCACATCGGCCTGCTAGGTACCTAAAAAAAAATCGAGAAATCCCTAAATTTTCAATTCTCTCTTTCCCTCCTCTTTTTCCCTTTCCCCTTCCCCTTCTCCTTCCTCCCCCCCCCCCCCCCTTTCTCCTCCTCCTTCCTCGATCCAATTGAAAAGAGGGACTGGGGCCGCTGCCGCTCGCCACTGCTGCTAGCCATCATCGACACATCTCCGTCCACCACCATCATTATCACCACTAACACTGCCCTTCTCACCCATTCTAGATTCGTATGCAGAAGGTTGAACATCTAAAGTACATCATAAAACCCTATAACACCGACAATAGCAACCACTCCCACGACATGTTGGAAATCAAAAGAGCAAAACCCTAACAATCAAATCGCTTTTGTACATATTGAGCAACTTTGTCATCTTCGTTGCGACCACCGTCAATGACGAGGTTAGGTACCCACTCGGCCTATCACAAGGAGCTGCAAAAATAGCGATCCACCACACACGATATGCGCCGGAACCTCGCTAGCTCTTCATACAGTGCACTTGACTGTGGCTAGCTTGCTGCAAAGTTTCGACATCGGCGCAGTCTCGGACGAAGCCATGGACATGACCGAGAGCCCTGGCTTGTCGAATATGAAGGCGACCCCACTTGAAGTTATGCTCATTCCGCGCCTTGATCCGAAGATTTCAGGACTAGGGCTCGATATCAAGAGAAATGTAATCATTTGGAAGTTTCTAAAGTAAGAATGGTTCAGATTGATTTCTTGTGCTTGGTGTGTGAAGGTCAAGGAAGAATGGTTGGTGGTTAAGGAGCAACATTTGACTATGAGAGAGACAGAGAAAGTCTTTGGCATTAGAATTGGAGGTGGTGACAATGGACGGAGGCTCGTCTAGACAGCTGGCAGAGGCGACAATGGGTGGCGGTGGCCTTCCAGCCACTCATGGAAGAAGAGGAGTGAGTAGAAAACAAATAAAATAGAAGAGGGAAACAAAGAAATTGGAAAAATTAGGCCATCACTCTATTTCTTTTTAATTTGCTATCAGGTTGATGTGGCACCTCTTTGGTGCCATATAAATGTCCTAAGAGTTGCACAATACAAAAGAGAAAACAATAAAAAGTGCCACATAAGATTTTTCCTTCACCGAGAATTGGATTTGATGGAGAGACTTGGTGGCATGAGATCTGTCGTGCACGAGTTCATGGTCGGAGGGAAGACACGTTCAAGAATTGTTTACGAGAAAAATGGTTAGAGACAAGACATAACCCACAAAACAAGAGAGAGAGAGAGAGAAAGAGAACAATAAAAAGTTTCATAATACAAAAGAGAAAACAATACAAACGTCCGAAGAGTTGCACAATGCGTCCGTCCCGAATCACAGAGAACCTCAAAAGTATAAAACGAAGATAAAAGACAAACACATCAATTTGGTCGAGCGTTGAAATCGCAATTAAGACAATTGCCACATAAATGTCCTAAGAGTTGCACAATACAAAAAGAGAAAACAATAAAAAGTGCCACATAAGATTTTTCCTTCACCGAGAATTGGATTTTATGGAGAGACTTGAGGCGCGCATGGCAACACTTCTGCTTCAGAAATCAACTTCTGGACAGAAGTTGATTTTTCTACTTCTGCTCCAGAAGTTGATTTCTGATCAGAGAAATTCGTTTGGTAATGGTTGAAAATTTCTACTTTTGAAACATTATTAACAAAAGATCTTATATGAAAAATTATTGTCGGCGACCGAAAAATTTCTACTCCATTTTTAAACTTTTTAAATTTCTTTAAAAAATAATTTTTATTATTAAAAAATATTATTTACTTTTTAAAAATAAAAAATTATTATGTATTTTTTACTTCGGCGGCAGGAGAAAGCTACTCGGCAGCTGCGGCGGTGGTCAGCGGTTGGCGGCAGTTGGCGGCGACGGTGGTCAGCAGGTGGCGGTGGTCGCTGGCGGCGATGGGCGGCGGCGGGCGGCGGCCGACGGTGGTTAGCGGCGGCGGCGGGCGGTGGCGGAGGCAGGCGTGGTCGAAAAGAAGGTGAGGGCGTAATGAAAAGAGGGTGAGATGACAAGTACTTCTTGAGTTTTTTTTTTTTTTTTTTTGGGTCACAAAAGTGCTTTTTGAGTTGAGAAGCAATTTTTTTTAACTTTTCAAATTTGGGTTCAGAAGTAGAAATTTCTTTCAGAAGTAAATTTTTTTACCAAACGAATTTCTGTTTCGGAAGTTACATTACCAAACGGATTTCTGGTCCAGAAGCATTTCTGGAGCAGAAATAAACTCCCAGAAGTGTTACCAAGCGCACCCTTGGTTGCACAATTTTACAGGTTTAGTACTAGATTCTGCAACCTAAAGTTTTAGGACTTGATTTCAGTTCCAATACAAGTTTTTAGATTTTTGAAGTAATTATCCGGAAATAAAACAAAGCATAGAAGTGTGTGCTTGTGCACACATTTGTGCACGTGTTTTCATGCCATTGTTCATGAGATAGAGCATAGTTTTTAAAATGTTCATGTTAAAGGTCTATACCATTTTTCTTCCCAGACAAGTCAACACGAGAGCATAATGTGTATAGTCCCTCAATGCAGTTCGTCGCAGCAATCCTTATATCCTGCAAAAAGGAGACAACAAATTAATGACACGAATAAATAGTCCCAATATCGGCTCTTTTAAGACCAGAAATCTCTCTTGGAACATATTCTAAAACCTAGCGGAGACTTAGAAACAGAGGTAAGTCTATTTCATGGGATCTCCGAGATATCTAAAATTGAAAGAGAATAAAAGTTGGAAAGCCGAGAATATGGGGAATCTCATCTCATTTGATTCCTAGCTTTCATTACCCACTGTCCGTGCTGATAGTTGCTACATATTCTTATTGTGCAGGTCAAAGAATACTGGCAACAGTACTTAAAACACTCAAAAGACAGTGAAAGCTACCTGGTTCTCACTGGCCAATGGAACAAGAAGTGATGGAAATTTGGCTAGAAGTTGCAATGACAAGGCATCCTCTGCTTGACCACAAAGATAGGCAAAACAGAGGAGACTTTCAACTTGAACTGCAACTGGATAACCTGCAGCGTAATGAACAGCATAAAGACATGCAAATGAACCTACAGTGCACCTTTATAGACAGACGCATACATTTTCTCCAGACATAGTTTTGTACTTTTGTGTGGCAAAACATCTTATGGCACAGTACTGAATCTGATATCTAGCAAAGACCATTGTTATACATTAAATAGAAAAAAAGAAATGATATGTCGTCACCCATGTCACACTGACCCTCAGGAAACTCTCGAACTTGTGGAAGCTAACTTAAGGAAAGCTGAAGGTAAGAGACAAACAATTGAGGCAAATCTAGCTCTCAGACGAGCTAGGACACAAGTCGAGGCTATCAATCCAATTTCATAATCAGTTGGTGCATACAGACAATCAAAGGAACTTCGATATAAACAGAGGTTCTGTTTCTACACCTTAATGTAGTGTGATTCAAACCAGCAGAGAGGAAAATAATCATCTTTCACCATTCTCAGACGAAGCTATTGAGAATCAAACCCAAAATTTTACTGTACGGATAGCTCTGGTAGGTGGAAAGAAAGTAGGAACACAGAAAAGCTACTAGTCAAGGACGTGGTACAACAGGAGTAGACTTTTTTTGGATGTGCAGTAGCAGTAAATATGATTACTTGTATTCAAGACCACATGGGTATTAATACGTTTGAAGCAGCTTAAACACTTCATTTGTATGTAAAAACAGAAACTGTTATTCCCGAACATATCCCTAGATTAGAAATAACTTGTTTTAATGATACATTTTATGGAACAAAGATGGGCATTTTAACATTAGTGTTAGGAGCATTGACTTTAACACTCTAGAATGGTAGACAACAAATCCTGCATGTTCCAAATTATGATTTCTAAGGAAATAGTGTATTCCAGTATTTTTGGCCAAACCATGTTAATTTTGATAGTAGTTGCAAAGAAAGGCTGAGTAAAGACTTTCATGGATTATGTTCTTTTATCTCCGTAACTTTAGTGAGTAGGTGGACATAAGAAATTTGATAAAGAGGCAGAGCGTGCCAAATGATAAAAAAAAAAAACTATAAAAGGGTTAATATATGAATCACCGAAGATCCTAACTTGACCAAATCTTGACTGGAATTAATGGAGTTTAATGCCAATTTAATAGAAAAAAGAAAGAAAGAAAGAGAGAGAGAAGTTATAGAAGCAGGCACGATCATTGCTACCAACAACAAAATAACAGCAACAAACTAAGCCCTATCCCACTAAGTGCTCAATAACTTTCTTATGCTCTCTTCCATGTCTTTATAGGTCTTCCCCTGCCCCACCAGCTCAATCTCTATAACCAATCAATATTTTAAGGCCTTCGTTACATGAGACCTAAACCACCTTAAATGACTTTCTCTCATTGTATGTTCAAATGGAGTCAGACTTCTCATTTCTTTTCTTGAGTACCACACATCTAAGGTACCTCTACTTCACTCATTTTGCGGACATGTTGATTCCCCCCACAACACCAAATATTATGTGCCATAAAGCTTCATATACCCTATTGCCGTAATGTAGACTTTTCCCATGAGATTAAGTGGCCATTTTGACAATCACATGAAACAGTAAACGTTTTTCACTTCATTCATCTTGCTTCTACTGTGTAAGCAACATCCTCATCGATTTCTCCATCATTTTGGCAGATAGATCCAAGATCTAAAGTCTCCAAAAGACTAAGATGGCATTTGAACTTCTATTATCACGGAAATTATGTTCCATATATTTTGTCTTTGAACTATTTAGACAAACCAAGGCTTCCCTTCAGAAGCCTTGGTTTGTCTACAGGTAGGTTCAAACGTGCCATGATGTAGCATAAACCTAGCTCTACTGCCATTAGTACCCTGGTGGGCGGCGGTGACAGGCTAGCACAAATGAGCAATAACTATGGCTCAAATCGAACATTCCATCATGGCTGTGGAATGCAAAGGTAATGCCCAATGGGATCGCCAACGTTGCTCACCCCTGCCCACTCTTTTCTACTTATCAAAGGACCTTCACTCCAACATTTAAATTCAAAGTTTGACTTACAAATTCCAGAAACAGAGTTGCATTTCCCACCAACTGCAATAACCTCGTTTTTTTGCCACCCATCTAGGTTTTTTGTTTAGCTCTCACCTAGCTCATGAGTGTACCAGAGTATTTCAATGTCTCAAAGTATATTAATTTAAGGTGGAGTTATCAACTTCAAGAGAAATCTCCATCGACACTATAATATAACGCATCAACTAAATGGCAGAAAGATGAATGTAACATCCACGTTATGAATGAATAGCTTAAGAAAATAGTGAAAAGGCACAAACAAAACCTTCTTCTGTGAAAAATTGAGACAGAAAAGTGGCTGCACAAATCTTGCAATTTGTGACGAGGTAATGGAGATGCTCCCTGAACACCTGTCTCTGATTTGAATCTGCAAGTAGGACAAATATCTCCCGAAGCTTGCCAACCCATTGTACACCTTCATGCTGCCAGAAAACAACTTATGATAACCATTGCTAGCCACTAACAAATTAACCTGTTCAAATATGCAAACCCACATGACCAGAGGAAAACAATAAACATAAGAAATATGTAGTTACCAACCGAAAAGAGGTCAGTAGGAGCCACTGAAATAAACGCCCCCAGCATTCTCCAAAATATACATATTAAGATCTTTCCATTCATTTCTTCTATATTGGCAGCAAAAAGCTGATCCAGGAATCCTATGCAATCTCTTCTCCAGATTTCCACGTTGTCCTATCAATTCATGAGTTACAAGTGTGTCAAAAGAAATGTCAGGATACGTTCCATCAATAAGTAGTATTATCTTATCAACTGTGCAGAATTCCCTTACATCTTTTCAAGGTACTTTTGAGGAACCTAATTAGTAAGAGCTGCTGAAAATTGCCGGATCATATCAGCCCGTGGGATAGATCTCATTTGAGAACCCAAACTCACATGCCAACCACTAATTCCATGAAGCAATTGGCCATGCCCATAAAGTAAACTACAACTGCCTAAGTTGTGGGAACTTCTACAACACAAAACAATATTATTTAGAATATTGCTGAATCTCACTCCTAAACACACTCCCCATTTATGGTTCCCATTGCATTGTTGCCCAACCTTCCAACTCATTTCAAAGAACCCCGGAAGTAGTTTGTTTATTATGGTGTGCTTAGGTCCCATGACTGGAAAGAGAAATATTATAATGCTACTAAAGCTTTGTTTGACACACAAAAGTTTTCATTTCTGTCAGTGCAAACCAGAACTATTGTACTCATTGTCATGTCAACACGATCAAACTCTTGGTTGATCATATCAGGGTACTTCAACACAATCAAACTATTGCATTAACATCTCAGGGTATCTACGTCTTTTCTTGAATTAGAAGAACATCTGGAAAACTTTAACTGAGTTGACATGTCAGTGAAAGGAAGTAATTTCAATTTGAAACAAGTGACTGCTGATAGATACTAATGCTTTTTCAAAAGAAATTTAAGCAGTAGAATTCCTACAAAGGAACATTAAAATATTCTTGGCTCTAGAATTGCTCCAACAAAAAAGATTGTGAACACGACATTGATGTGAAGTGCAGATATAACCATGTCAGCTTGCAGGTAAACATTACAGTTATAGGATAAGATGAGCACATTTGTTGGAGGTTATAATTATAACAATGATAAAAGATTGAACAGTAATGCAAAATAGTCACTTCTACCTCTCCTAGATGCAGGCCTTTGGAGGAATTAAAAGCTTCCCAATTAATTTTCAGAACCGGTAAACAAGCTTCCAAGAGGTCCAAAACTCGGTTCCCATCTGACATGCACCAAAATTACAATGTCAACAACTTAACTACAATCACACATTTCCACCATAAGTAGATTATAGACACAATCTCCAATATCACATCAAGACCTAGTTCAACAATTTGTTATAAAACATGTTCACACACAATAGGAGGAACTAAGAATTCGCTCGAATGAACAATATAACATGCAAAGTGTCATAATTACCATTTAGAAATTTATCTCCACAATACCGGTGATACATACCTTTCCTTTTCATCTCGATTGAGTGCAAGAGAACCAAAAAGAAGAGCGTTTTCGACATCATGAAATCATTACTATTTTGGACAAGGAACGGTAAAAATTCTCGAGGTTGTTTCGAGAATAAATCTGCCAAAGTGTCGACCATCCTCAGATTTGCAGAAGAGATGCTTCCAGCTTCCAATTTCTGCATTTTTAAAAAATGCACATTTTAATAGCCACATCTGTGGTGACATTGAAAACCCAAGAAGACCAATAACAATCATGTGCTCCCTCCCCTCTCCCCATTTGCAGCCGTAACAAATCCCTCCTCTCCCCATTTTGTCCTTTTCTCATGATTAAACTCATCTCAACCATACAAAGACAGTCATCCAATGAAAAGCTTATTGGCAAGTGTGCAATACTTTTAGACCTAATGCATGAACTATGCATACCCATCATCAAATCATGTATCTGCCATGAAAAACCCAGAATTACATCAATATAGACCAAAAGGAAAAATTGCAATTGACAATGTGCCACCTCTGAGCTGGGCAGGCTGGGTAGATTTTGATACAAGGGCCAGTTCACTTCCTTCGCTAATTCCAAAACCCTCAAATTGTACATCTGTGTCTGCAATTGGTAATATATTGAGAGAGGCAATGATGAAACATAAATATGACAAGGACTATTGATCAATTGATAAACAATAAAGATGAAAACCTTGGGCGTGATAAGGAGCAAGGGGAACATCAATGCAGCCAATTCCTTTGCCGAATCCAGCGAACCATCAGACATAGTTATCAAGTGCTTCAAACATAGGATAACAATATCACCAGCTAAGGCACTGTTATTTACTGAGCCTGCAGGTGGAAACGGAGACTGTCAAGCATCAAAATTGAGCACTTTTTATTCTATACCACTAATGCAGTCTACTTGGCCCATGGGTGATAGAACTAGACTTCTCCTTCGGGTGGGGTGAAGTGATCCTGACCTAAACGGTTCCTGCCAAGCATCAATATTTTGGCTGCCAAATATATTAAAAAAAAAAACAAAACACTAGAAGACACATCTGGGGACTCTTATCAGCTAGAAAGTTGCTGTTCTCCCGTGTGATTTCCATACCAACCAGATAAAAGGGAAGATTGGAGATTTTTTACCAATCACCAAAATCCTACTCTTCAACTTCTAGATAATGAAACTAAATAACAGACCAGACAAGTCCAACAAAGAGTGCACAAGCTACTGACGTAGGAACAGAGTAGTACTTGGAAATGATGAGCTTCATGTACCTCCAAAATCCAACAAATGAAGTTCACAGATAAACAATTCCCAATAAATACAGACATGAAAAACAACTAGAAGTGCCCTGAATCTGATAAGTAGTTGTTTTTCCTCCATACTTACTCGATACAAGAATTCCTATGCATCTCCGTGTTATAGAACACAATGCTTGAAGAAGATCAGTTCGATTTACCACATTTGGCAATTCATTAAGTAATAGAGCTGCTCGAACAACAGATAGGTCATTATCATGCAGCTGGCGCAAAATAGCATCTTGAATTGTTTCAAAACCCTGCATAATGGAGAGAGAAAAAAGCATTTTTAGTCAAAGACAAAATCATATTTGCAGTGTGCAGCTCCTTTTGCAATACTAAGCACCAAAAATCACAGATCACATAGAATTGCTTTCTCCAATTGGCTCCACCACAAAATTATCCAGACAAAGCACTTCTCTATAAATATGCATGTCATCTATAGGAAAGCAACATGAACCAAGAAGAATATTCTCTGACCTGGAAACTCAATGAAACTATTTCATTTATTTATGCAGAAAGTAATTTGCTAAAAATTACTGGGAACAAACTAAATTCGTGAGGATCTAGGTCGCATACAACAGTGCGACTTATGAAGCCAATAAAATCATGTTTTGTAAAGCTGAAAGAACTGTAATCATTTCTACTTTTCTTTATTTACCTATCAAAAACCAAGATTGCCTCCGGATAGTGGCTGAACTTATGAATTCTCAAATATAGCAGGGGGTTGAACCACGTACAACATTAGCGAAATGAGAAATGGAAGATGAGTAAATGGAGAAATTGGCAAGTAGGCAAAAGCTGAGCAACCCTAAAACTATCATTTTCTGTTGAGGTACTGAGAAAGGTCCATGCATAGAGGACTAAGAGTCTGTTGGGTACAATTGTAGCTCTGTTGCGGTTGTGTTGTGTCGCGCTGTGTCCTAGCACATGCATTCGGCAACACATCTTTTAAAGGTGTTGTGCTGAGACCACGAAGCACTTGGAAAAGCTGCTGCGAAATTGCCGTAATTATCAAAATGACGGAAAAGAACTATAAAATTGTTGTAGAGTTGTTACCAACGTTTATTATTAGAACTCTTGCAGTATACCATTTTTCACCATATGATAATACTAATGATGATGATGATGTTGTTATTGTTATTATAAATACTATTATAAAATAAACATAAAAATGTTATTAGCGATTATTTCAAATTTCCTTCTTTGAAAATATATTAATTTTTGAAATAAAAACGCCTCGTAAAGCCAAAGCACCCTATCTCACAACTGTAGCAACTGCAGAAAAACCGTACCAAGCACAAACAGAAAAATTGAACAGCTTTGAAAGCTCTACAACATTCAGACGTACTAAAAATGAATGGCCTTCAAAGCCTAAAAGTATATATCTCTAACAGCAATCAAGTAAATATATTCCAATCTAATTGAAAATTCCGGAAGACTTACAAATGAGAGAGAGAGAGAGAGAGTTAATCCAAGACAATTACCAGATTGAGATGTATAAACTTATCAAGTCAAAAAGGAAAATATTCCCACTGACCATTTTTTCAGATATCTTTGGAATTTAGAATTGACAACTTGAGTTGCAGAAAAATAAAAATATATACGCCTGCTATTGTATAAATGTATCCCTGAAGAACATTCAATTCATACAAACCAGTTAAAAGGAATACCATGACATCTTTCCCTAATTCACATAATGGACCTGGAGGCAAATCAGAAATAGGCACCTACTCTTGCTAATTATTTCTTTCCAGCCAGTGATGATATTCATTAATACAGGACAATGAAGCAAATTTCTCTTTTGCCAGAAAAGTTAACATGATATACCCATAAAGAATTCCCAGTACTTATTACCTGTGAATTGATACCATCAACTTTTAGGATGCCAGAAACATTCAAACTAGACAATGCAGCGCATCGGACCTCAACCTGGAAACAGTTTTATAAGAATGAGGAGAGCATCGAAAGATAATACTAACAGTCAGCACATATCTCCAGGGAAGAATTTCGAAACCTTATCTTTTGGCCAAAAATTACCTTAGGATGGTACAAGGAAAACCAGATTTTTGAATCCAACATAGGCACAGACGAACTCAAATTCCCATCTAACACTTTAGACAAAACCTCAGATATCGACTCATGTTTTCCCTGATGCAGTCTTGTATTCTATAAAAAGAAAAAAGAGACAGATATGTAAAATACAAAAGAAGGACAAAGTGCTGTATAAACAAATGCAGAAAAGGGAATTTAAGCACAGACCTCTAGGAACTTTCTGACGGAATCATGCAGCTCAGATGGATGACTCTTCATAAAGACAACCAAGAATTTTTTGGCCCAAACTCCTACAAAGTGTTTTTGTAGTGCCCATAAAACATACTGCAATGACTTGTTAAGACAAAGAATGGCGAAAAAGAACAACAGAGTGATGAAGTCCTGAACATCACAAGAGATCACCTATTTCTGATGGAGAACTGTCATTTTTCTGGGATAACTTCAGGCATGAAAAGAGGACCTTGGATACAAAACAATCAACCACATTGCCTATAGGAACTGTCTCAACTATGGATACCAATAGGGAACAGCATGAAGCGTCTGAGAAACTGCCAAAATCATTATAGGTTGAGTAAAACAGCATAAAAGAGATAACCAGAAACTTGGAATGGTTTTAATACCTGTGCTCGAGCAGAGACTCCAAAAACAAGACAAGAAATTTATCTATGTTGAACTCTCTGGATAATTGTGATAGAATCCCTGTAATATCCCTTCAAAGGAAAATTCCAAACAAATCTAAGATTAATGTCAATGGAAGCACTTATGCGATGAAAGAAAGATCAAATGAGTACCTTATCTCCTTCACAATCTCCAGAGCTTTCTTTGGAAACACATCCACAGACTGTGACTGTCGCAGTAACAAATTATTAAGCGAGAGCAATAACACCAGCAAGAACAGTAGGAAGCAAGATGAAGTATTAAACATAATCGAAAATACAATTGAGACATATCCACGATTGCATATGCAGTGTTCATCACATGCAATACAACAATCCTACCCCTTGTCAAGACCGACTACGCAAACAGTACCTGTTGGTTTTTTCCCTCTTTTTTCTTTTCTGGTAGCTGTCTAAGAGGGTGCGTAAGAGGTAGAGGGGAATCAAGTATGACAGTCATGCATCTTTGTCACTTAATTGCATAACATCCCGAACAATTGATTTGACGTGAAAATATGCACACATTGGCTTAGATGAAAGCAGAGGAGTGGATGGAATCAAAACAGATATAAGTAAGAGGCCCATCATCATTGTGAAAGTAAATAATACCTGAAGAAGGTTGATTAGAGCCATAAATGATAACCGAACCCACTGTAGCCCCATAGCATCTTTTGCCTCCTCTCTAGCTATGTCGGCAATTGATCGAATCAAACTCTTCACAAGTTTTGGAGACAAAGCAGCTTTTTTTGCCAGTAAGCTAACAATCATCAGGGCACTGGCCTGTGGAGCGGGGGTAGAAAAGTCTTTTTAACTTGCAAATTAACCGCATGTTATCTAAACCGAAAACCAAAAAAAAAAAGTTGATTCATGTCTAATTAATCATGTCACAGATAAAAGTCATCTGCATCTCCAAGAACATCAATCTGCAAATAGATGCTTCCTATCACCAGGCTGGACTAAAATCTCCTCCATGCACAGAAGCCCCATTAACCACAGAACTTCCTCATCACCGGTCTCTAATAGACCTTAATGACAATATACGTTATACCTACTAATGAGTTGCGTGGGTTGGCACCCCTGTTGGTGCCATTTTGCAATAACGTTTTATTTATCCAAAAAGAAAAATATATCACCTGCAAGTGCTTTATTTAACTCTAATGTTACCTTGTGTTCTGAACCGCCTTTCATGCCAGGCTGAATTCCAGAAATCACAAACGGGAGAATCCTTTTCACAACATCGCTCTCAACAGCTGCAAGGGAACCCATGGCCTCGATCACAACTGCAGTGCAAAAGTTAACTACGATACTTGAAGGATGATACTTTTTGGCGGGAGATGCCTGCAATTAGAACCAGCGATATGATGGTGACATCATCAGACATAGTGCTGAGTTTATGTGCTTGGAACCACGGGTCCGCATGTTTCGATAGGAATAAAATAACTTACATAATTGCACAAAACCTCGAGAATACCCATGTCTCTTATACACTGCTGCACTACAACCTGCCTTGGTGGAGGTGCACCGGAGACTTTAACACCTTCCAAGAATTTCCATTTCGTATTCCTAAAATTCATAGAGACGTGTAAATCCAAATAGCTAGACTTTACTTGCCTATATAAACATTTTGAGAGCATCTATTGACCTACCCCAAATTAAGCAGCTGCACTATTCGGACAAATGCATGGGTGTCGTGGTATGGCAATGCGCAAAGTATCAATTCCTCCATATTATACACGTGTATCCTACAAAGCGAAGCACAGAGCAAACACAGCACATAAACACAACAAGAAGAATAAATTCCCAACATGATCAAGCAGGCATCAGGTCACTCGTGCGTACTTATATCTTCGTATCAAATACTCGAGCGCTCTAAGGGACGAAACCAGCTGCAGATAACCGGAGAGCAGCCGCAGGAACGAAGCGATAGACACGTTTATTCGTTCATTCTCCTCGGGGTTCATCAACTCTCTGTCCAACTCTTTACTTTTGTGGCTAAACAAATCATTCTTGTAGTTCCAAAACCGTTGGTCGGTGTTTACAAGAACCTCTAGACCTGGAAAACCAACCAAACGCGTTCCAATTAGAGTAATCTTCCAACCCGCCAATCAGAAATCTCGATCATAAACCAATAATTTAAGGTGACTGGACGAACCAGAGAGAGCTATGTCGAGTATGGTGTCGATATCGATGTCCGAGGCTTCTTTGGGATTGAATAGAACGGAAGGGCGAGTGAAAGGCCTCTTGAGCGGCTCCGAATCAGCTTGTACGTAGGACTTGATCGCTTGTAGCTGGGAGGACAGTGAAGCCGCCATCGTCGGTCTCAGAAGAATTCGAGCCGCCAAAGTACGAGGAATGAGGCCAAGCTTCGAGTGATTTGGACTGAGTTAGCAAAGAGCGAAGGAGATGTTTCGGTTCAGCTCGTATACTTTGATGTTGGTGTCGGTCATCGGCCAGTGTTTATCACTAGGGTTTATGATACCTCAAACTGTAAACCCCGCCGAGCTCAATGGAGCAATGGACTTGTCCTTTTTTCTTCTTTTTTTTTGGTCGAAGACTTGTTCGGACTGTAGTGTAATTGTCAATTTTTTTCTCATTTCAATCCCCAAATTCGCGAGTGTTTACAATTTAGTCCATGAACTTTAGCTAATATTATTGGTCATTTTTTACTTGATGACCATCAAATGAAAAAAAAGGTAAATCTCTCCTTTGATTGTAAAGATTTCAATTTTTTTGTGTTACGGGATTTTTGGAGAAAAATTATGGAAATAGGATCCGTTTAAGAAAAATTATGGAAATATGACCATCAAATGAAAAAAAAAGTGACCAATAATGGTGGCTACGTAATGTGCTCTTTGGACAATTATATCGCCAGTGTTTGAGCTAATTTCTAAGAGGGATAGTGATCATGCTTCAAAGCTACGAGAAAAAACTTGACATCCGATATGATGATTGGACACATATCATTACAAAAAAAAAAAATGTTGCAAGTGTGAACTGTTTGTTTGTTTCGCTAAAAACGAATGATTCGAAATACATTTTCTTAAATACAGGAACTTGTAACCGTTTACATAAATAATTAAAGGAAAAAAATTCATGGTCCATGAAAATTATTTAGCCATAAATTATCGTCGATAATAAAGATAAGTTTCATTAATTATTTTAAACGATATTAGCCATTTTAAGGAAATATTTTCAAATGTGGAAATAAACGCAGCCGTAGTCTTTACATTTTATGGCAGACCGATCCAAGTCCAGCCCAATTATTATTAGCCCGAGTAATGTGGCCCGGCAAACCCGGCCCAAACTCCAGTTCCGTTAAAAAGAGCTTTTTCCGTTTTCCCCTCTCCGTCACTTCAAATTTTCAACTCGCAAAAATTTGCAGCTTCCGGCAAATGGAATGGCCAAATCAGCTGCGATAAAGCCAACTCTCCAGCCACCTCCGATGCTTCAGACCGAGCCGCAGTCGCAGATCCATTTGCCTCCAAAAGCTCTCGCGCTTCTTCCACCTCCCGGCATGGCCTTGATTGTCCTCGCATGGCCCCAATCCACTCCTCAGCTCGCTAATCCGTCTTGGAATTTCCCTTCAAACATGAGTATGGAGCTTGGGAACTTGCTCTTCATCTGTTACTGAGGAATTCGGGTTTCGTTTGGCCGAATGGAGTTCACGGAAGCGTACAAGCAGTCGGGTCCTTGCTGCTTCTCTCCCAACGCGCGCTTCATTGCCATCGCTGTTGATTATCGCCTCGTTATACGTGACACATTGTCGCTCAAGGTATCGTCTTCTGGTGTGACGTCCTATAGTTTAGCTGCATTTCTGTGGGTGCTGTGAGGCTGGATCTTGTCCCATACAGGAGTTTAACGAGCATATGAAAATTCAACTACGCGAGTGCTTTGCTTGTTTTTGGGAATTTTTTTATAAGACAGATTACCTATGATTCTGGAGTGGATCTCATACTCAGTCGCAGTTTCCTAGTTAGTCTCCGTTAACCGTTGTTACCCGAGGTGGCTTGAGCTGAAATTAGGAACTAGCGTGGTTTAAAGAGTGATGATCTGATAAAAGGGCCAAAATCTATACAAACTGGGGACTATCTATTGTTCAAAACCCGTGTTAGTAAGACTGCCAATGTATTTGTCAATGACATTGAGCTGCCAAAGACATTTGGTTGCGATGACTGAATTCATGAGTTAGGAACGTGGCCATTGTTATACACATCAAAGCAACGTCATATGTCTGGGCGCTGTTTGACGTAATTTGTTTTAGCTGCTTTGCACGAATTCTTATGGGGATGCTGAATATAGTCTACCCATTTTAATTTGCAGGTCGTGCAGTTGTTTTCATGCTTGGATAAAATAAGCTACATAGAATGGGCCCTTGATTCTGAATACATACTTTGTGGTCTCTATAAAAGACCGATGATACAGGCATGGTCGTTAATTCAACCTGAATGGACATGTAAAATAGACGAGGGTCCTGCTGGTATTGCTTATGCTAGGTGGAGCCCGGACAGTCGGCACATACTGACTACGTCTGATTTCCAACTTCGGTTGACAGTTTGGTCATTGGTCAACACAGCATGCGTACACGTGCAGTGGCCAAAGCATGCTTCCAAGGGGGTCTCTTTCACTCAAGATGGAAAATTCGCTGCAATATGCACAAGACATGATTGCAAGGACTACATCAATCTTCTATCTTGTCATAATTGGGAGATAATGGGTGTTTTTGCTGTTGATACTCTGGACTTAGCTGATATCCAGTGGTCACCAGATGATAGTGCTATTGTGATATGGGATTCACCTCTTGAATACAAGGTAACATCCAAATTACTTCATCCCTTCGTTACAGTTCGTAACTTCTGCCGGATGCATCCTTTCTTGATAGCAGCGTTCCGCAATCATGAGGTCCCTGTTGAGTGTGAATATGCAAGCAGATATGTTGGACCTAGATTTGGAATGTTAAAGCATTACATATAACCAATTTCTTCACATCACAATCATTTGGTGGTTAACCCATAATCAACCTGTTCGAACCTCATGTGCAGGTCATTTCCATTATTGCACTGCACCCTTGACTTGTTTTCACTGGACTTCACTGCTGATAAATAAGTGATATCATGAATTCCTGTCCAAGAATTCTGTCTAGAGATTGATTTTGGATGAATGAATGATTTTTGTGTTGTTTGTTGTGTGATGTTAAAATTCAGCTTGGGTGAGAAAAGTGCAAAGGTTAAAACTGGTGTTCTCTGAAACAGGTTTTAGTATACTCACCAGATGGGAGGTGCCTGTTTAAGTATCAAGCCTATGAAAGTGGATTGGGAGTGAAAAGCGTTTCTTGGTCTCCTTGTGGACAATTTCTAGCCATTGGTAGCTACGACCAGATGTTAAGGGTCTTGAGTTACCTCACTTGGAAAACATTTGCTGAATTCACGCATCTATCTAATGTTCGTGCTCCATGTTGTGCTGCCATCTTTAAGGTGCTTTCTTCCCGACATATTGTCAAATCTCGTATGTTGCTCATTACAACTTTGCGTCTTTGATAGACATATTGACTACATGAGGTGCACATTCTAATCTATTACATGGGTTGGCACCCTGTTGGTGCCATTTTGCCATAAAAGGATTTACTTGTAAAAAAAGTTCTCATTCATCTTATGTGTAACGATGTGCATACTTTATGACTCAAGCCTTTGACAATGGCAGGAGGTAGATGAGCCCTTGCAGATTGGCATGTCTGAATTGTCTTTAAGTGGTGATTATATGCAAGGCAATTCTGGTTAGTCTTTAATTAGTCTTTAGAGATGCATGACTATGTATGTTATTTGTCTTCTTGACACTCCATTGTGCTCAATCAACTGTCTCATTTAGCGTATGGATGTCTCTTTATGGAAGTTTGACGAAAGCTCTTTGTTATGCATGTGAAATTAAACCAATCTGAAATTGAGATTCCCTACATTATCAATGACGTGCAACTGTATCATAAGGTCGAAATGATATGTGAGCTTTGGTCATGCATACATGCTTTTGAGCTGTGATATTAAGTTTAGACATTTAGAATTAAATGGCATTCCATCAAACCTTGCTGGTGTTAGTGAGTTCTTTTGATAACAAAATCAGTTGTGGTAGCTAACATTAAAAATCTGCTGTCAAATATTAAGATTTGGGGAGAGGTGATTCTTGAGTTGAACGTCTTTTGATGCTTTAGCTGCAGGGGAAAAATTACGGAGTGTAAATGATATTGATTGTGTCCTGGATTTTGTTGTAGGTAAGGAATAGTCAATTATGACGTCCAATAGGATTTAACTGGCAAGATCTCCTATTATGCTGTTGTTGCAATACGACTTGATTCAAAGTTTGAGAGC
The DNA here is from genome assembly GCA_029784005.1 of Lenwebbia sp. NSW1173648. Lineage (NCBI taxonomy): Eukaryota > Viridiplantae > Streptophyta > Magnoliopsida > Myrtales > Myrtaceae > Lenwebbia > Lenwebbia sp. NSW1173648. The sequence goes on along the minus strand of JARCGZ010000008.1, from coordinate 544,191 downwards.
TATAGAGAACTGTCTCCTATTTTGGTTACAGACGTCTAATATACCAAATAGCTTGATAATTTTCTTTATCAATTGATCTTGTTTTTTGCTTATACATTTGGTGGATTTTTTCACGTATACTGAAGCATTTAGTTGATTCTTTTATTTTCAAAACTTCGTCAAGGAGATGCTCCAGAGGGACATTACAGCGTCAGATATGATGTTACAGAAGTTCCAATTACTTTGCCTTGCCAGAAGCCTCCAGCAGACAAACCGAATCCCAAACAAGGAATTGGTAAGTGTGCACTTATTTGCTAATTGGATACATGCGAAGAAGATAATTCTTAAATCAAAGGAAAAGAACCATGATGTCTTCCATACACATACGTCATGAATTTGATTGATTTTCTTGGTGGAAATCCGGCAGCAAGGTCCAAGAGTTTTAGGTGTAGGGCGATAAATTTGTAATAGGTAGACGTTATTCAGAAGGCATGAATTATGGTTGAACTATTGCCTCTATGTGATCTATGCCTTCGATGTATAGGCTTACTGCGAGGCTGCATCTTGTGTTAATGTAGAGTCTTATGGACTTTTTGATGAGAATAGACTGGTAGTGTTCTGATGGTTGTTGTGTCATGAACCCTATATGACCGAGGAAGTCTTGTGACCATGGTGGCTAATGTATGGCTCCTCTGGAATATTTATCAAACTTCATTTAGAGTATCATACTTATCCATAATGCAATAGACAGGGATCTATCATGCAATGTTTACAAGGAATAGGTTGTCAAGGGAAGAGTGCTTCTCCATCACTATAGTGAACTCCCGAAGTGATACTATTCTTTGAAGAAGAGATGCTGTCAGAGCATAAAGATCAATGGGATCAAGCCCCAAATAAAGCTGTGCATAAATTTGCCTGACTGCTCGAAACCTATTTAAGAGTGGTTTTATTGCAGGTCTTATGTCGTGGAGCAATGACAGCAAGTATGTATGCACTCGCAATGATAGTATGCCAACCGGTCTTTGGATCTGGGACATGCGCCATCTTGAACTTGCTGCCATCTTGGTTCAAAAGGATCCTATCCGAGCTGCAGTTTGGGACCCTACATGCACTCGCCTCGTCCTTTGCACAGGAAGCTCACACCTGTACATGTGGACTCCTTCAGGTGCCTACTGTGTCAGCGTCCCCCTATCTCAGTTTAATGTAACAGATTTGAAGTGGAATTCGGATGGGAGCTGTCTTTTGCTCAAGGACAAGGAGTCATTTTGCTGTGCTGCAGCGCCACTGCCGCCAGACGAATCTAGTGATTATAGCTCAGACGATTCAGGCGTCGATGTGTATTCTCCAGAGTGACATGGACTGTGCAAACTGCAGTTGTTGGTAGGACTGTATATTTAGGCATGTTAGATCTACCGGATAGAGATGACTTTTCTGCGTTGTATAATTCTTTGTAGTTGGGACGATTAGCTTTTGTAAGTTAAATTAGTGACAATCGATTTGCCGATCTGAATTCCGGCCCTCGTTTTTTCCTTTTCAACTGTAGCCGGTATTCGACAGAGGGGCCAAAAAATCTGTATGCGGATATGAATCACGTTTGACAGCTGTGGCACGCATTTGATATATTAAAAGATGAATCAGCTTCAGGCCCAATTAAAGTTAGATAAGACAGGAAACTGCTTCGGTTTGCAAAATTTGTGTTGTCCACACCAAGCCAACAACCGAGAATTATCAACTTACATGACTTGACCAGGAGCCCTTTGGTCCCAAGCAACGAGGGATATGCTCTTTCAGCGTTCTCATTTATTCCCTGAGGACCACAGGACGAGTCGTGTGACACTAGTTTTTTTTTTCTTTGGTCAAATGTTACACTAGTTAAAGGCAAGTGATTTTCGCATTTTATTCAAGATAATTACGTATTTACAAAATACCGTCTCGATTTATCCTATTTCATCAGATCTGAGATGCGATATGGTTCCGAAGGATGATGCGATATGGTTCAGAATGATGAATTGGATATGGACATTTTCCATAAGATTTAATTCTGAACAAAAAATACATTTTATTTATTTATTTCATCCGTTCCATGACCGAAACGGGAGATACACGTTGCACTATGATTTTGAATCAGAAGAGAGATTTCAAAAAATGGTAGATTGATTCACTCTATCAAAATAAAGAAAAAGTAATTATTAAGTATTAATGCTAATATTTTTTTGTGAATCCATTTGGCTACATGACGTTTGAATAATTGGGGTCAATCAAAATAAAATAAGTTCCACCAGGAAGATGAGAAATTAGGTGAAAGTAGAGGGGCCTGAGATCAAATTGTCCAAGTCTACGTACCATCTTTCTAAAATTTCGGTCATATTTTCATTTTGGGCTCTCTTTTTTTTTTTTTTTTTGGTGACAGAGCTTCATGTGATCAACCGATCCACGCTTCCGAGTCGTCGTCCGTCCATAGCATTTCCCATTAATTCATGCACGACTTCGAATTCGCTCTCGCCTTCCGTGGAAGGGAAAGCTAGGGTCTTCTTCATCTCCTCCTTGTGTTTTTCCTCCTCTGCGTATGATTCAGTGCGTCTGGCGAGATAGCTGAAAGCTTTTGCACCGAACCGATTCATGGAGCTTTCAGTTTCCTTCTTCACCGTGAGGTCCCACAACTGTGTTCCCGTCGTTACATCCCACTCTAACTTGAAGTTCCAAGGAAAACCGCTGACTCTGCGCAAAAGAAGAGCGATCAGAGCTCGGGTGTCTGATCCGTCTCAGTGCCAGGAAACGAACAACGGCTTCGTCCTCGAAGACGTTCCTCATCTGACCAATTTTCTCCCGGATTTGCCGGTAATTTGATTCCACTATTGAGGCGTGTTTTTGTGTTTTGATATCTATTTTCCAGCTCATGTTTAAGCTTTTGAATATTCGTGCGGATCATTCCGTTGAATTATTAGGAAGTATAGGAAGAAACTACTGACTACCGAGGAATTTAGCTGAATTGGAGAAAAGATGTGGTACTGAGGCTCTTATAAATCAAATGAAAGGGAAATCTGTCGTCTAATTACTAATTAGAGAGTTGGCATTTGTACAGCGGCCAGCGATTATGTTCTATTGTCTCATAGAAGAATTCAACCTATAATATTATCAACTTGTATACTGTGTGTATTACAAGGCACTTATGATCAATTGGAATCAATCGATTATGTTTTAGCTAATTCATTTGTTTTGTTTGTAAATGAGATTGCAAGAAAGTGTGCACATATCATTTAATAGGAAGAAAAAGTTCTTAAAAACATTACGAGGTCGGAGACCTGAAAGTTGCAAGGTCATCACTGTAAACACATTTTATAACACAAAGAAAAAAATTGATATTGTAGCAATAGAAATTAAGGACTAACTAATAATTTTATCATCTAAGTATTATGTCCAATGCAAAGAACATAATTGATATTGTAAAGTAGGAAATGACCGTCCAGTTTATCACCTATATTTAGTCATCATGGAATTAATGAAAATCCATGCATGTCCTGGGCATAATACTAGTCTCTAAAAGATAATCGTTTTGGTGTTTTTTAATCTTGCGCAAGCTAGGTGTTATCACTTCAAACAATTTGGCTGATCTAATTGCTGCGCATGGAATGGAACTTCATTGACTAAAATCACACCTCTCTCCGTGATGTCTTATATTGTTCGTTTCAGTAGCTTGCTTGTGAAAGGTTTGACTAGACTGGCTCAAATTTATTCATTTTAGTCTCCTTCGTCGCTCTCTATGTTTAACATTGACAATTCATCTATGAGAAATTCTTGTCTTTGTTTGCAGTCATACCCTAATCCACTACAAAAGAGCCAAGCTTATGCCATTGTTAAGTAAGTTCACTGCTACTTCTAGATTTTTTATATTTTAAAGTTCTTGAGTTGCAAGAAACACATTGATATTGAGAGTTTTTCTTCTGGTCATGAACAATAATACGCTCGATACTCCTTTTTGCTAGACAAACTTTTGTCAGCTCAGAAGATGTAGTTGCTGAAAAGGTGAGCTTGTGATACTGCCCCCAACTCCATCCTCCTGGTTCTATCTCAAAAACTAATTTTAATTTCTTTCTCCAGATTGTTGTCCAGAAAGATAGTCCCAGGGGAGTGCATTTTCGACGTGCAGGGCCTCGAGAAAAGGTGTTCAATGCTCAGTGACAATTAGCATGTCCTTTTCAGCAATTGAGTTTGTTAATATTCAGATCCTTCTTTGGATGATAGGTTTATTTCAAATCAGAGGAAGTTCGTGCATGCGTTGTGACATGCGGAGGTTTATGTCCGGGTATAAATACAGTTATTCGTGAAATAGTATGTGGTTTGAACGGCATGTATGGAGTTGATGATATGCTTGGCATTGAGGTCAGTCGCACATAGAGCATATTTACTGTCGTTACTCCTTATAACATTCATTTGAGAATTTTATTTACATCATTGTAAAAGAGAAAACTTTAGTTCAACTCCAGAGGCATACAACGTCTATATGTGAAGTAACCTTACACAAGCAGATAAATTTAGTTGGAATAGTCATGTCCAGCAATTCCTTGACAAGTGGATCTTCCACTTTCAATCAAGTTGATTGTCTAGCCATTGGGTAGATGTGAGATTCGATTGAGAGAAGTGTCCCTAATAAAGAAGGAAAAAGAAGGACAAAAAAAAATTGTCTGCATTTGTCATATGACCATTATTTGGCTCGTTGGATCTATTTGATGAATCTTGTTAGTTGAATGATTCGCAATTGTTGATGCTTGTAGGGAGGATATAGAGGATTCTACTCTAAAAATACGTTGCAGTTGACACCTAAGGTTGTCAATGACATCCATAAACGTGGTGGCACCTTTCTTCAGACATCGCGAGGGGGTCATGACACACACAAGATAGTCGATAACATTCAGGATCGTGGAATTAATCAGGTTCATATGATTTTACAATTCCCTATGGCATTGACTGATTGTAAAGCTACTTGAACACATGTTATGGATCTCTTCCTCATTTTAGGTATACATCATTGGTGGGGATGGTACACAGAAGGGAGCGGCTCTCATATATCAGGTGATCAGTCCTTCAATGTCAGTTACTTCTGATTTGCACTCAATTACAGCATGTGATATTATTTTATTTTTATCTCAAGGAAGTTGAGAAACGTGGTCTTCAAGTGGCAGTTGCAGGGATTCCCAAGACAATTGACAATGACATAGCGGTAAGTACTAATGAACTCCATCGCAATAATAATTTAAGCAACTAAGTAAAGATTAGGTGGAACTTTAATTAGTTTTATACCCTTATATATGTTTCTTATCTCCATGTTAATTTCTAGAATTGACAGTTGTCGGGTATTGCGAATAATTTGTACTGGAACTGTACAAGGTAGTTCCGTGACTTCATGGAAGTTCTTGGCAAAAGGTCGATTGCATATGTAGGAATAAACGTAGAAGCGCTTTGACCCAAGTGAATTACCAATAAAGCTCAACATCTAGTTGGTGGAAAGCCAGCATGTCGCATGTTCAATTATCGATGCGATAAACTCATAGTGGCCATTATGCCTCATAATTATGTACAACGAACTTAAAGGTGATGCTTATAAAGACTGACGATTTGGTAAATATTTCATATAGGTCATAGACAAATCCTTTGGTTTTGATACTGCTGTTGAAGAAGCTCAGAGAGCCATAAATGCAGCTCATGTTGAGGTTGAGAGTGTGGACAATGGAGTTGGTGTCGTCAAGCTAATGGGAAGATACAGTGGTAAACATTTCGGCGATTCAAAATGAAAAGTGTATAACCTTTTCAACAGTTGTACAGGTTTCCTTGTTGTGAAGTATTGATGGTTTCTTTTCCCTTTTTAACTCCTGCAGGTTTCATTGCCATGTATGCCACTTTGGCTAGCCGAGATGTGGTAAGGACTTGTGCTTCTGCCAGAGTTTTTAAGTGCTAGGGCTGTTTGATTGACTAGCTGCGTCAGCATTTTTGCTTGTTAAATCTTCTGACCTTTAGCAAACTAAAGAGTTTGGAGTATAAGGGTCTGAATCTGGACAAAGTGATTATATATCATGGAAAGATGCCTCGGGTGACATAATGACTTGAGTTCTTGAAGATATCTTCAGAGATCCTATGTTCTTCAGAAAAGAGGGAGGGCTTAGGATCAGGTTCTTTCAACAAAGGGAACACCATCTAGTGGAAAACCATTTCTCCAGATGTTTGTCGTTTTTAGGTTGTGCAATATCACCTGTTGGTTCCACATGCATAATGTGGTGTTTATCTTTCCTTTGCAGCGGCATTAATTAGTGTGCCATAAGTTCTTATCAGAAAATATAATATGCTTTATGGTGATTCTAGTAATTTTATTCCTTGCACAATGCTTTGTGAACCTCTATTGTACTTGCGATTAAAAGCTTACATGATCAGTTAATAAAGTTTGGAGTGTAACAGGATTGTTGCTTGATTCCAGAGTCTCCATTCTATTTGGAAGGCCAAGGTGGGCTCTTTGAATTTGTTGAGCAGCGGCTCAAGGAGAATAGGCATGTGGTTATTGTGTTAGCAGAAGGAGCTGGACAAGAATATGTAGCACAGAGCATGCACACTCTCGACGAGAAAGATGCATCAGGAAATAGACTACTTCTTGATGTTGGTCTATGGTTATCTCAACAGATCAAGGTGAAGCTAAAAAATTTCTCTCCGTCTATGAGATGTCTAATTATTAGCAAATTGATAGAATAATTAAATATTAAACCACGCCTTCATCTAACAGCTTAAGCTTTTAGAACAGTTGGTAATGGTCTCACAAAATCTCACATGGTATTAGAGCAGGAGGTTCTGAATTAAAATCTTTCCAAGCCCCATTGGCCTCCCTAAATTAAATATGTTTATGTTTAGTACTACGCAAAAAGATCAGATTGAGCGTGAGGGGGAGTGATAGAATAACCACGCCGTCATCTAACAGCTTAAGCTTTTAGAACAGTTGACAGTGGTCCCACAAAATCTCACACAAATAATGGAGTCATCTGCCTGAGGTCTCTGGAAAGTCTTCATTGACGCTATGGGCAGAAGTTGCTAAATATAGACATGATTTATGCTTTTTAGGAGTAGTAGTTGCAATCTAGCGACTAAATTTATATGTTCTTAAGTGTGATTAGAGGGTGGAGAAACAAGTAAGTTTAGCCATTGATTTCCGCTGTTTGGTTATTTGACCCTTTTTTCGGTTGCTTCAGGATTATACATCTATTTGTTTGGTGCATTGAGCAGTTCTTTTCACATTCTTCTTGTACTAATACTTCAATTTCTTCCATAATAGGACCATTTTACTAAGGTTCAGAAGATGGCTATAAACATGAAGTACATAGGTACTTGTCAATACATCTGAGTTCTCTGTTGTGTTGTATTCTCAGCAATTTTTGCTTAACTGCACAACCGAGCATTCTCTGCTCCTATCTCTAATTTTGTCCGGGTACATATCAAGCTCTCAATACATCTGAGTTCACTTACATTTTGCCCCCGACAAGTAATAAGCATCACTCTCTTGGTGGCAAACAGTATATTCCATCAGATAGTTTAACATGAATTTCTTCTGAATATTGACTCCGCGGGGTAGTTACTATTCACGAATGGATAGTTGACATTCCATGCGTACTATTTTAATCGCATATACGTATCCTTGATAAGGTAATGAATAGTATAATCAATATAGAATGCTGTGGGACAATTGCCACTATGCCAATAACTTGTATTGTTAGTGAAGACATGGATTATATTAGATGCTTTAACACTCCTCCCTTATGTGTAGGTTGGGATTTAACTAAAGAATGAAGTCTGGAAACAAAACTAATTATGTTGGGCTAGGGAAACAAATAAGGGACTTGGAGAAATTCGAACAGAGGACGTCCTACTTTTATACCTTCTAGCAATGTCCAATCCAGAAGCGTCAGTTATCAAGTTGAAAGAGACTACATGAACATGTAGCCTAGATAAACAATTGATTTTGGATACTGCAACTATTAGTTTGATATGGTTGTCATTGTCAAATAACGATGTTCAGAAGAGTGGTCATTAGCTATTTGGTATTGTATCGTTGGCATGCGGGATTGCTTTTTTCTCTCTATTTTTGAATTTGTTCTTGGCATGTTGGAAATTTTAACACTGGATAATCTCTATCCAAACAGATCCAACATACATGATCCGGGCTATACCAAGTAATGCTTCGGATAATATTTACTGCACTCTTCTCGCCCATAGTGCCGTGCATGGAGCTATGGCTGGGTACACAGGATTCACAGTCGGGCCTGTAAATAGCAGACATGCCTATATTCCAATTTCAGTGAGCACCTCTTCTCCTGCATTACCTTGAAAGGTTTAAAAATTAGCCTGGAAATTCATGCGTTGATTGGTTGAACATAAGCCTTGCTGGTTCAAGATGTTCAATTTTTTCTAGTTTTAGATATTAAGATGCCTTTCTAATGATTTTAGTTTGATGACTAGAAACCTAGAGGATAGATATTAGCTGTTGGACAGATTTTGGCTGGTGCTTGTAATGGGTAGATCAGTTGTTGATATGGACCAAAGCCTCGTGTCCGAAAAATTATAACTCTCAGTATGGAAAAGATTCTTAATGGATCAGACGGGGTGAATAATGCATGTTATGCACAATAGTTCACTTCTTCCCCGTCAGAGTAATTTTTTTCCTTTGATTTGACACAAATTCTGTTTGTGTGGGTTATCCTTTTGTTTCCTGCATAAAACCATGTAAATGTCATCGCAAACAGGTTATATGTGCCATTGTTTCTTAATTTCTTCATTATGTGATCTCTTCAACAACTTGTTCATTGAAATCTTAAGGTTCGTGTTTGCTCTTTTGTCTATTGGACATTTCAAATATGCTTTCTCCATGGATTCTCACTCTTATTGAAATAACTTGTTCTAATGCAATTGCTTGGTCTTGCAGCGAGTCACTGAGACTCAAAACATTGTCAAATTAACTGATAGGATGTGGGCTAGACTTCTTGCATCGACAAACCAGCCTAGTTTCTTAAACAGCGATGTGATGATGCTGGGAAAAGTTGATAGAGCTATAATTGAGGAGATCAACAACAGGAAGATTACATCTATATAGATTTCACAGCATTCACTCTCAGATCCAATGGTCATCGGCATCTCTATTATTCAGTGTGCTGAGATTTCATGCTCAATCCTGAAAACCTCTTAAAATAGCGAACATATGCACTGCAGCATGCCATATCACTTCTAGATTGTTTTCCAGTATGAAGTCTCTCTGTAGATGTGAGATCATGTATTGCAATAAAGGCTAGAGAAGTTCGATCTGTGTAATTTTCTACTAACAAGGGCATTCACATTCAGGTCGATCTGAAGCATCACGATGAAGAGCTTCTGATTTTTTCAGTGCATGGGGTGGTTCGAAAGAATGTACCTTCCATGCTAGATCCTATAATTTAATTGAAAGTATGATTATTGTGCAATCTGCTCTTGGACATGCCAACAGAAATCATAATGTAGAAATTTAACTTAATTTCGCTCACCTCAGTTAATACGGTCCTGTAATGTAATAATCAAGCTTGATACAACACTCCCCTTGATTCCAAGACTGATGCAGTACCAGTGGCTTTAACAGATGCCCTTGGAAAAAGTGCTTGCTGCCCTGAATCACGAAAGACTGGTTTTATCATCACCGACGGTTCAGTTATTGCGGCTAAAGGTTACCTCTAGGCTCTATCCCACGCCTGCTTCTTTGCATCTAAACGCAATCGGTGAAGGGATGGACGACAAACTGTCTGGTCATTATGTTTCTGGTCTCAAGTTTCTATCCACGCTTCTTCTATGTCCGACGATGACACGTGCCTGCAGAATTCTAAACAGGAACGCTGACCCATCAGATGATTCGAGTTCCGACCAGAGATTGGGGTGCTCCATTGTTCCTGCATTCACTCTTCTCTGTCCGCTACGAGCGACCGACCGGTCCATCGCAAGTGGGTTAACTGAATTAAAAGCTCATGCCCTCCCGTTTTCAAATCACAGGAGTGTCCTTGTCAGATTGCGAGGTCGGGCAATGATTTTTCTCCAAACACATGGACCCCAATGATGGTTGGCGGAAGATCTTTGGCTCCCCAAAGTCGGCTCCAGACACCAGATTCCATACGGACATCTGTTTAGTGTTTTCTAGTCGAGATACCCATGTTTTTCATCTTTGCTTTTGGTAAAAAAATTTCCAATTCAACCGGCCTCGGGGCCCATCTTTGACAAGTAACCTCCGTACTCGTTGCGTACTTGCAACTCTCAGCAGTGTTCGTAGTCTCCTTCCCTTTGTTTATTAATTGTCATCCGAGACGACAAATTCTGCAATTCCATAATCGAGTGAAGTGGACAAAGGTGAGCAATGGTGGGGCACCGCGACTCCCATGCAGTTGCAACCTCTTAATTCAACCTTGCATCCTGGCTTTTTTCCTCATTTCATTAGGTCTGGCATTTGACATTCCGAGTTTAGGTAACTGATGACATCGTTCGATTCCATGTATTTCGTGCTACAATCGAAGCAGCCCCTGACCAATCAAGCACATGTTCAACCCTTTCGCCGACATGACGGGATCGACATGCATGCATCCATCTTCAGCGGCACCAACAGAAGAATGATGCTTCGAGCCGATAGTTTCATGAGCCGTGATTTAGCTTCGGCGAGCCATCGGACAGTGAACAGTTGCTATAAGCACCCGGATAGATGCATGACTAAATTCACCATTCAAGTGACGATATGCCGCGAGTATACTAATAAACAAGTAGAAGGAAAGTCATCTCGGCATGTATCGATTAGCTAGAAAATTCGAGCGAAACTGATGAAAAATTTCTATCGTGCATCTAGTGCAAACAAGACTTTGATAAGAGGCGGGCACTGATTTCTCTTGATCATTTATACAAATTAATGGGAGCCTTGGAATCTAAAGAACGTATACAAAGACCAAGAAGACCCCTCAAGTCACTGTCAATGTCATCCTCACCTTTTAATTTTCTTGAGAAACACAGCCATCTTGTCATCATCCTTGGATTGGGGCATTCAACATATACTCATCTTTCCACTTTGTTTTACTTGATTTTAAAGTTCCGCCTCTCGACCTCAATCACCTTCACAACATTAAGAAATTACTCTCGACCAAGGAAATTTTTTTGTTCATTGATATTGATACATTCATATATAAAATCTTCATTTAACAGCTTAAATTTTTAGGACCGTTGACAGTGATCCCATAAAATTTTACAAATACACCAATCCAATCATGTTATATCACTTTAAATTAGTATTATATATAACACCACGAACGAAAATTTTTCAAGGAATTCTAGTCATCCTAGATAATCTTAGCAGGCTCTAAATCTCAACGACGGATGACAAACTTAGTTACTTAACTTAAACAGGAGCTATGCCGTTTCTAAGTCCGGCCCACCTTAACAAATCATGATCACTTGACAAATCTGCATCTTAATCTCGCCCAATTCGCTGTGTACATTCGTAACAGATAGAACATGATCAAGTTGAGGAATTTGGGATATTTTCTGACCAAATTGTGGATTCAATTCATCCGCACTTTGGACCTCGTGGCTTGGGGCAATATTTTACCATATCGAGCGTAGAAAAACCAATAGGAACCTGACCACGAGGGTCTATCGGCGACTTTGCATGATTCCGTGACAATAAACACAAAGGAGGAAAATACCACTCACTCTTCTAAGGTCGCGTTCAACATGAACGGGTCGTACGTTTGACACCATCTTTGGTATAAACTATTCAACTGCGTACTGTCACGGCTAATCCCTCGTGCTCCTTCAACGACCACCCTCCAAAGTCTAAAACGAAATGTTTCCGAGCCAGTCATCACTTATTTTCACGAGTCAAGATCCCAACTCGGTTCAACCATGTTATAATCCTCCGCCTAACTATTGTTCATGAGCCCTAGCCCAAGCCAATCATCGCTAACGCTAATGGCGACGCATTATATTATGTACACAGTCCTTATACGCATGCTCGTTGTTTTGCGGAAGTTTTACTACTATACAAACTCAAGACGAAATTGGAAACAATTAAGATTGATAATGACCTTTAGGAAATAAACCCAAGCCGATCCGAAGATAGGAAAGAAGTGATCATGTTTGTGGTGTGAGGTACGTCTTCGAAGTCTTTTCTTTGACTTGCAGTAGATATTTTGGTTATGATACTTACGGGTTCTTCGTTTATTTCCTGGAGAATGATCAAAACTGGAGGTGGGAATTCCTCGTTTTGATCTGTTGTTGTTGTGGGGTACGGATGCTAAACCCTAGAGTCCAACAACATGTAAGCTCATTCAGACGGATCTACATATATATCTTCAGCCGACAGCAAACATCAATTTGGGTGAGGCAAATCCAAGATGTCAAAGCTACGGCTATCTTTTTTATGAAGACATGAATTTGTTTGCATTATGCTGCCACATCAGTAAATGCAGTAAAATAAGAACTTGAGAGGGATCAAATCGTGACAAGTTGAAAGAGTACAAAATAAAAATAAAAATAAAAAACTTCGCGACTAAATTGAACCTCGGATTAAAGCAAAAGGATTAGATTAAACAGAATATAAAGATTAGGGATTGAATCATATTGAACATTAGAAAGAAACAAATAGGGATCATTTGTTACATTGTTCCCGAGAAAAGACCCCCGCACAACAAATTTTTTTGTAACCTTTTTTTTTTCATTTTTTTTTTGTGAGCAATAATTGTTACTTTTGGACATGACACTCCTCGTGAGGGAAAATTATCAAAAAAGTCCTAAACCTATTGCACTTTTGTCAATTCAGTCCTAAATTTTTTAATTTTTTCGATTTAGTCCTAAACCTTTTACATTTGTGTCAATTCAGTCCTAAACCTTTTTTTTGTGCCAATTCAGTCATAAACCTTTTGCATTTTTGCCGATTCAGTTCATCCAGCGAACTTTGGCCAGCTGACGATGACGTGGCGCTACCGGAGCAATTTTTAATAATATTTTAATTTTTTTAATTTTTTGTTTTTTTTATATTTTCTTTCTTTTTTTTGTTTTTTGTTTTCTTCTTCCTCCATCCAACCAACAAGTCTCCGTTGGCTGGAGGAGAGGGCCGACAGCCATTGGGGCCGGCGCCGTGGGGCGAGGCCGGCACCGACGCTGCTGGGCGAGGTAGGCACCGGCGCTGGTGGGAGTGGCAGAGCCACACCATGGCTGGGCTCGGCTCGGCCTAGCCAGATCTAGCCAGGTCGATCCTTGCCAGCCATGGCGTCGCCGTTTGTCGATTTTGTCCCTTGCCCCTTCGAATATCTCGACCCCTTCTAGTCACCGCACTCTCTCCCTCTCTCGCACGGTCCATTGCTCTCTGTAACGTCTCGTTGGAGAAGGAATCGACAACGGTGACGCCATGGCTAGCGAGGTTCGGCCTGGCCAGATCTGGGCGAGGCCGAGCTCGCTCGGCCATGGCGTTGCCGTTGCCGAGCTCGGTCGGCCATGGCGTTGCCGTTGCCGTCACTGGGCAAGGCCGACAACGGCAAGGCCATAGCTGGGCGAGGCCAAGCTCGCCCAGATCTGGCTAGGCCGAGCGTCGCCCAGCCATGGCGTGGCTCGGCCATGGCCACCGGCGCCGACGCCCGCCTCGCCTAGCAACGCCGATGCCGGCCTTGCCCCGCGGCACGGACCCAGTGACCTTGCCGACCCTCTCCTCCAGTCACCGGTGATCTGTTTGTTGGCTGAAGGAGGAAGAGAACAAAAATAAAAAAAATAACAAAAAAGAAAAAAATAAAAAATATATTAAAATATTATTAAAAATTGCTCCGGCAACGCCATGTCATCGCCGCCCCCGCCAAAGTTCGTCGGATGGACTGAATCGGCAAAAATGCAAAAGGTTTAGGACTTAATTGGCACAAAAAAAAAGGTTTAGGACTGAATTGGCACAAATGCAAAAGGTTTAAGACCGAATCGGCAAAATTAAAAGGTTTAGGACTGAATTGGAAAAAGTGCAATAGGTTTATGACTTTTTTGACAATTTTCCCCTCCTCGTGACAATTTTCTCGGATTAGACATGCCACGTTGACAAAAGGGATGGAACTATTGATAGAAAGTTTGAAGATCCAACCCCATGGTAAAGAGATCAAGTGTACTTTTAAGTCCCTCGAAATCTAAATGACATGCGAGACAGATAGAGCACATTTCAAAAAGCATCTTAGAATATTGTTCTTATTGGTGATAAAATAATAAAGAGATCTATTCTTTGGCCTGAATTAGAGAATTCAAAGGGGCTAATCTCAATAAGAAATTGCAAAAAGTGGGCTAACCCTTTTTCTGATTTTGCAGAAGAAAAAAGAGAAAGGGGAAATGGAAGCAAGGTGTTGATCATGGATGTCGGCTAATGATGAACTTGTTGGTATTAGGCCAATAGTACCTGGAAAAATCCGGTTTGAAGATCTGGTGGCTGTCGACTCTTCTGACTCAATTTCACTCCTCCTTCTTCTAATAATCTTCTTTATAATCAAATAAATGTTTAAGCGGTATTCAACCCAATTTAATGTGCAATTCAATTGTGTACATATGTGTTGCCACATGCTTTATTAGGTTTTGTAAACAACAATGTCTAGCCCTCCTCTAGCCACATCCACTGTATCTGACATGCCATTAGCAGAAAACGAGAAGAAAACGTTTGAATGGGATTGTAGTAAACAATGTCAAAACATTGACGCTGTTCTTGTAATAAAAAAAGGGAGAAAATGTCAAATTTGGACACGTTCTTATGCTTAGGCATGCACGTTAGATGCTCATCGTGGGTTAGCGGGGGAATATGTTCGACATACCTTAAAAATTATAAATCCAATAAATCGTCATCAAAATAATTGGTTTCTTTAGAATTCGTGGACGCCTACCATCACGACCATTTTTCAACACACGTGCTTCCGCCTTATTTCGGAATTAGGCGGATAATTAAAAAGTGGGAATTTGCGAAAACCCAAAAAAAAATTCATAGCTTATTTTGAGTTTTCTACATTTGATGTTGCTGAATGAGCACGAAATGGAAGCGGGTCTAAACATGTTTTCAGACCCACCCTCCAATTTGGATTAGCAGGACGAGAGAGGTTATGGCTTCGCAAAATTACTTTTTTGCTTGTTGTTTACGCGAGCACCGATTGGCAAAATTAAAAATTGCAATTCATGTAACTTTTCTCCATTGCGATTTTTTTTTTTTAAATATGATTCACTGCCTTTGCTTCTCTCATCACGTGCGTCACTTGGGTCAAGAGATTCCTTTGATAACATCACGTTGCTGGAGATCTTTGCAGCCCAAATCGTCTCGCTTTCGCGTTATTAAAAGACTTGGAAATAAAATGGAACTAACAAGTTGCCTTGGAATGAAGGTAAAGGACAAAATCAAATTCATTAACTCCTTTTTATATTACTCCTAAGAAATTCGATGCTCTCCTTTTCATTCATAAACATTAAATAAATAAATAAAAAGGTCAAAGTTGCTACATTTATAACAATTTAAACAGTCCAAAAGGATTCGACCCCCCCCCCCAAAAAAAACAAAACAAAAAAACAAAACAGTCCAAAGGGTGGGCTAGCTTTTGGCAATTCATAGGTGCCCGTCGTATACAATTAGTCAATTACAATATATACACTAAAGGGTTGAATGAAGGTTTAAAATGCGAGCATATAAATTGACAATTTGCCACTGATAATATATAACAGAAAATGACAAAATAAGGTTATATGATTGAGGTCAGTAGGCTTGGGTTGGAGATGGAATATGCTAGACACAGCCAAAACAGTACAAACTTGATTAGATACATAATAATTATTCCATAAGAAAATGAGAGGATTATACTAATTTCAGGATACTAAAATCGAGAATTTGAGAAACTTTAATGTGGGTGGGGCCTGAATTGAACATGAATGTGGAGCTGTCCAACATGCAGATCTGGTTGGTGAAAATAGTGGGTGATGATGATATGTTTGCTCCCTCGTGCTTTTGGTCCTACATCTCCTGCTTCTTTTCTAAACCTTTTAGGCCGGGAAGAGCCCAGCATAGTCAATGCCTACCATTATTTGTTAATTATGTCATTACTGTCCAAGCTGTTAATGTGGACATATAAGCAAGCATTTGTAACTTAAGAACAGAAATATTAAGCTCTTCAATGGGAACGGGTGCATATATATATGTAGTTATTTTGCACGTGCAAGCTGTATGTAGTTGCACTTTCACAATATTACTAGAAAGGACTTCATCGTGGGTAGGTGAGCATCAATTTAGGGTAGACCCCAGACCGATCCTACCTAGCCGGTTCCGATCTAGTTTCAAGTTCTGCAAAATAGGTTCTAGGTTTCAAAAACTAGGAACCAATCCCGACATGATAGGTTTCAGGTTCCGATTTTTTAATCTACCTACCTTGAAATCTACCCACCCTAAAACCACTCACCCCAATCACACACACCTTTCATACTCGTCTAGCAGAAGTTCTTGCATTTTAGGGATGATGCTTATTTGTCCTACAATACCTAGAGTCGCAATCGCTTTCACAGCTAAATGGTGTGCTTTGCTGCTTCTGGCAGTATCCGATTTGTCTCCAACTTAGTGAATGCCAACAGATCGGGCAAACTTTTCGAGGACGTGGATTGTATAATCTCCACTTCCTTCAAAGAATTCATTTCGTTCAACCGTTGACGGCTCTCAACACTCCACAATAATGTAGCCAAAATGCCTGAACATTTTCATCTTTTATGGATTGTTACTTTTGATAGATAGGAATTTTTGTTGTTGCTTTAACTTTCATTTTGCTCGACTAAGGAATGAATTGGACACTTCTCAATTGCTTTATATTTTTGTTTGTTTTATACCGTACTACTCGTCATTTTTGTTGCTCTACTATTTTGTTGTAACCGCAATCTGTCTCAGTTGTAAATAAGGAAATGTTTTACTAAAGTTTGCCTTTTCAAGAAATAAAAAAATGAAAACAAGAAGGGAATTGGTCGGTTCCCGTGTAGACCTTGGAACCAGATCGGACCGACAAAGTCTATTCTAATATAGGTTACAGGGTTTACAAGGTAGGTTCTAAGTTCTAAAAATTAGGAATCGGTCCCGACATGGTAGGGAACTAGACCTGGAACCTACTCACCAAGGAAACCGCCCACCCCTAATAGTGGGATATTAGTGTCAACCAAGGATTTTTCAGAGTAGAAAACTAGGCCCAACACGTGCTACGCACACTATTTATGTCAGATTGGGCACGTGATGACTGTTAAATTTTCAAACGAAAAAAAAAAAAAAAATCCCTCATTAAAAGGCGAAATTGTGTATATCTTTATATTTCGTTTGATAATAGATTAACTACTTGTAAAAAGTGGAGAGTGGCGGTCAATGGTAGTTTTTCAATTAAGGTTCCATTTGTTTCGCGGGAAAAAAAAAATTCAGGAAAATATTTTTCGAATTTTACAGCATTTAGTTCACGAAAAATAAGCTAGTCAAGGAAAACATTTTCCACCAATGAAAAAAGCTCATTCAAAAGTGAGGAATTTTTATTTTCTCTTTTTGAGAAAAGGAAAGCGTTTTCCTCATCTATCATTCCTCCTCTCTTTTACATTTTTTTCTTTTTAATTGTTTTTTTTACTTTATTTTCATTTTTTTATTTAATTTTGAAAAATACGAAAATTTATTTTTTTTTTATTTTTATTTTTATTTTTTTCTTTTTTTATTATTTTTTTTGTTCCTTTTTTTCCCTATTCCCTTCTTCTTCGGCCAGTCGCCGACCACGGCCACGGCGGGCGACCAGCCACAGGCGAGGCGTCGCCGGCCTCGATTGAGGCTAGGCCTCGCCGAAGACCGATAGAAAATGTGAATAGAAAAAAAGAAAAATATAAACAATAAAAAAAATTGATTTATAAAAAAAAGAAAAGATAAAAAAAAACTATTAAAATGATTGCATGGAGGAAATCAAGTCGGATTTTTCATACCAAATGGCGAAAAATATTTTCCAGTTCATTTTCAGGTTTCAGCCAAACGCTAGAAAATATCGTCATTTTCATGAAAAACGGCTTCTTGGAAAACATTTTTCAGAAATGCCACATTTTTCACACAACAAACAGAGGCTAAGTGCCAAATGACGAAAGTAGCCCATGGATTCACTTATGATTAAGAGAAGTTACCATCGTAATTTGGTGTCGAGGTAATTTAAGTTGAATGAAACTCTCCCTTAAAGATCCTGTTATGTTTTTGTTTCCCTACTTTTTTTTTTCTTTTGCAGTTCATTAAGCGTGCATGCACATTCTGTACTAATATGCTAAATTGGGAGTGAATGAGAAAGGAGTAAGTAACTATTCTTATAAACTGGGAAACCCCTCTCTTTATTAAACAAGGTAATAATGGAGACTTTTGATCATTGACTTTTTATCCAATTGAAAATGAAAAACTAAAAACTAAGTTAAGAAGAGTAATGCGAGACACCAAAAGGGGATCTCTCCCTTTGAAGGTAGCAATAGATAAGATGAGGTGTTAACTGCAATATTCTCCATTCAATCAAATGAAATAAACCAGAGCCTACCAAGATTGAAAAAAGGCTTTGGTGGGGGCAATTGCAAATAGGATTTCTATGCAATGTGTGGGTGTGTATGTCGTGTCTATTTATGCTTAACTAGAAAGAAGCAAACCCCAGCATGGCCACTCAGCAGCCATTCCTGAACGAAATTCAAAAGTTGCTGCACTTCATTTACCACGGTATGGTCTAAACTTTAATGATTATGATGATTTATTCAGCCAAAGTGCCGTCGATTGAACTAGCCAAACAAGTTTTCTGTGACATCTTCGCCGACCGGTGTGCTTCGACCCGCGACAGCTAACCCTCTTGTTTCCATCTGAGGACGGAGGGAACTACGTGGTGATCGGATCGTAATTGACCTCATCCTCCTTGCATGTTTACAAACTAAACTAGAGAAAATTACCAAAAAAATCATAAACCTATGCAATTGTGCCAATTCACTCCTGACCCCTTTTTTTTTTTTTTTTGCCAGTTGAAACCTTTTGCATTTATGCTGATTTTGTCCATCCGGTCAACTTTGACCAGCCGCCGCTGACGTGGCATTTTTTTAATAATAAATTATAATTTTTCAAATTGTTTATTTATTTTTCCTTTTTTATTATTTTTTTTCTTCTCTGCCGGCTAGAGAAAAGAGGAGAAGAAAAAAAAGGAAAAATAAATAAATAATTTGAAAAATATTAAAATATTATGTAAAATTGCCACGTTAGCGCTGGTCGACCAAAGTTGGCCAAATGAACTGAATCGGCACAAATGCAAAAGGTTTAGCACTTAATTGGCAAAAAAAAAAAAAAGTAAGACTGAATTGGCACAATTGCAATAAATTTAAGACTTTTTTGGTAATTTTTGCCAACTAAACTGAACTATACGTTACTATCCAAGCTCTCTCTTAGTCAGTCGCGAGACTCTTTAAGAGAGGTTTGGAAGTCTTGAGTCTTACGGATGGTGTTTAGCATAGCAATTATTGGGCTCCTCATCATGAACCATGATGGCTAGTCTGTCTGTTGAATTCCGCAACGTTTACTACTACTTAAAATTTCCATGATACCCTCCCCCATTTTTTCCATGAAAATGAATGATGGAGAGAGTCCAATGTAGACGACGTCAGGAGGCAATGACGAGAGCATGGACCGTTACCTCTTTCTTTCACACACGTTTCACGAATTCCACTTAGCTCCTCTCACTAATTTCATGGAAACTCCCTCCTCACTTTCTGTCCGTTTTCTCCACTTGTATCCCACAACTTTTACTTCATGATGAGGATAAACTACTCGATTGCAATACTGCCCGTCAGTTGCACATGTTGATGTAGTGATTAAAGGACTCTTGAAAAAGGTTGTTCATAAGGATAAGCGAGTTTCTCGGGAAAATTACCAAAAAAGTCATAAACTTATTATAATTGGTCAATTCTGTTCTAAATCCATTTTTTTTTTAACAATTAAGTCCTAATCCTTTTGCATTTGTACCAATTCAGTCCATCCGGCCAACTTTGG
The DNA here is from genome assembly GCA_029784005.1 of Lenwebbia sp. NSW1173648. Lineage (NCBI taxonomy): Eukaryota > Viridiplantae > Streptophyta > Magnoliopsida > Myrtales > Myrtaceae > Lenwebbia > Lenwebbia sp. NSW1173648. Next base: position 524,135 of record JARCGZ010000008.1, on the reverse strand, counting down.
CCGGCCGGCGCTGATGTGGATAATTTTTAATAATATTTTAATATTCTTTTAAATTATTTATTTATTTATCATTTTCTTTTCTTTTCTTTCCTTTTTTTTTTCTTCTCCTTCTTCCTAGCAAGGGCGAGGTAGACCTCATCGTCCCTCACCTCTGGCTGGTTGCCGAACCAGCGATCGGCTAGAGGAAGAAGGAGAAGAACAAAAATGAAAAAAAAAAATAAATAATTCGAAAAAATATTAAAATATTATAAATGATTGTCTACGTCAGCGCCGGCCGGCCAAAATTGGTCGGATAGACTGAATTGCCACAAATGCAAAAGAATTAGGTCTCGAATGGTAAAAAAAAATGTTTAAAGCTGAATTGGTACAATTACAATAGATTTAGGATTTTTATGATAATTTTTTCCGAGTTTCTCCGTCCTTAAATAAGCCTAAATTTGATTATCATGACCCCATGTGTTAAGGTGAGAGATGCCGCAAAAAGTTAGATATATACTAGTATTGCTGAAAGTCTTAATCATATCTTCTAAACTCAAGCAATATAACAATAGGATATAATCTCATCAGAAATTAGCAAATATAAGCTAGGATTCGGTGTGTCGCATAGTATTTTCTTTTTCAATTTCGATATACTCATTTGTATTGGATGTTGAATAAAACCCACCGGTTTAAAAGTACGTTTTCGATTTACCTCATCACTTCACATATCGATTTTGATAAACTAATTAGAGATTTTTGTTGATGCGACGTACTCAACAAGCAGTGAGAGTATACCATATCAATTAGTGTATCAATTTTTCGTATCGATTTCTCTGTCGGTGTCGATGTAGCATAGTCGTATCGTTAAGGGTAAAAGTTTTTTTACCTCGTGGGTTCAATACCATATGTTGTGAGGTCACAATTCCTCAAAGTTAGGCAAACCATGCTTCCTGTACCGCAATTACAAGGAGTTCAGTAGATACCAGACTATGTTTGCCTAGCAACTCCATTATTTAGTAATGGGTTGTGCACTTTTTGAATTAGAATGAAGTGGCCCTCGCTCCTGTCATGTAACTTTCTGTCCCCGTGTGCGTGTCATGCTTCTCCGTTCTTTCTTCTCCCTGTTTTAGAACTGTGAAGCTTATTTTGGATGCACTTGCAATTCTCCAAGTTCACTATATAAAGCTCCACCACCCCCAACATTCTCCTTATTCTCTCATTTCCTCTCTCTCTCTCTTCTCTTGAAACCCAGAAAAGATGAACCAATCCGCCATGTTAGTAGCTGAAGAAACCATCTTTGCTCTGCCTCCTCTGTATCACCAGCGAAACCATCCCCACGACGGCGTCTCTGGGCTCAACCCCTGCCTCACCCAAGAGCACTGGGGCGACCTCCCTCTCCAGCTCAACGACTCCGATGACATGCTCATCTACAACTCCCTCCACGACGCCCTCCACTCCGGCTGGTCCCCTTTCGACTCTGTCATCACCACCGTCCACCCCCAGCCCCTTCCCCTCCTCCACGCCGCTTCCCTCCCCGCCTCCTTCGCCCCCAACGGCGATGCCTTGTTGCTCCACAACGCTTTCGCCTCTTACAGCTCCGCCGTCGAGGTCGCCGACGGCGTGGTCAATTCGGAACGGCGCGAGGGCGACTACGCCGGAGATTACAGTCTTCATCGGAGCGCGTTTTGCAAGGGACGCCACTACAGGGGAGTGAGGCAGAGGCCATGGGGCAAGTACGCCGCTGAGATACGCGACCCGGCTAAGAACGGCGCCCGAGTCTGGCTCGGCACCTACGAGACGTCCGAGGAAGCTGCTCTCGCTTACGACCGAGCCGCTTACCGGATGCGCGGCGCCAAGGCCTTGCTCAACTTCCCACACCGGATCGGATCCGGGGAGCCCCCGCCGGTCAGAGTCACCGCGAAGCGCAAGGAGTCCGAGGCTAAAGGCGCCATGGCTGGCTCGGCCAAGAAGCCAAAAGGAGCGCTGACGGCGGCGGCAGCAGCCGAGGCCGACGGGGAGCGATTGGATGCATTCCACCTTGGGCTAGCGCTACTGGGAGAGGAGCTATTGGTTAGTTAGGTTCGTTGGAAAAACAAAAGGAGCGACGAAAAAAGAAGGCGCGAGCAAAAGCGTCGGTCTGTTTTGTAATCCAAACTACCAATTCCAAGCACCGTGCTTGAGAATGAATACTAAACTGAGGACGAGTCTGTCGGTCGGTCGTTGATGAACACTGAACAGAACCGATGCCCAAGAAGGGGGCCGACATAGGTGAACTCATGTTCCTATCGGGAACAGAGGCAATGACATGAACACCAGATAGTCATCGCATCCGATTGATGTCAATGTGAAGAATCAATACAATCATCATCTCACTTTAAGAAGTTCGTCTTGATTTTCTTCTTCCTTTTTTTTTTTTTCTTCGGAATTCGATAGGTAATATATATTCCCAGTTGTGCTACAGATAAATCAAGCACAGGCCCGAGTGGAGATGACCACGAGATTTCTCTTTATCATTCCAAACAGATTTGCTCCCTTGCACAACTGTTTTTGTCCAAATTTTAAGCATGTCGAGAAATCCATGATACATCACATGTAACCGCCAAAATGATTGACCTGGTTACATGTCTTCCACGAGATCACGAATTCGATTCATATCGTCTGTGAATCTTTGAAAAGACTCGTTTAGCGTTATCTTCGGGTCGTTGCTGGTACGGAATAGCTATGCCTCCAAGCCGAACATTTCGTAATGGGGACGTAGGACCTTATGATGACGCGAGCACTATTTCGCCCCCTCCCATATATTTAACTTGATCACTAGAGTTCCACGTCATGTCCTATGGAATAAAATTTTTACTACAGTCGCCAAAAACCAACATTTACCCCTTCGTTTTCGGTGTTTGGTGCGTCGAATAGAAAATGTTGGGTTTCCGAACAAAATCCAATTCCATGTCAAATTTGAGACTGAGGAAAAAGCTTATTTTAATAACCAATTGAAATTAGGGATTCTGTACCGCACAACGGCCGTGTCACTATCATTATCGCCAGAGAACGACGCGAAATCGATGCATTCACGAGGTGAAGACGATTCAAAAGCAAAATCCCTTAAGGAAGGAATGATAATCCTGGCTTAATTAGTGATAAGGATTGATTGGGAAACGAAGTGCTCCCTATTACATTCAACTCCACGTGCCCATTCACCACCTCCAAAGCATCTCATACCCTTCCACACGCTCGTCCCCCGGTCAATCTTTGCTCGGGCCTCTGTGACCTTCTTCTGTACACATTGCTCATATGGATCATTTCGACTTTTAGCAAGGTAGGGCTTACTTGATAACCTTTTTGATTCTCTGTTTTTTTATTCTTTTGTTCCCCAAGAAAGAAAAGGAATAGAAATTTGTTTGTGTACGTCAGTTGATTTTTTTGTTATCGAGAACATATCAGTGACCAGGGAATAGACTTGAAACAGAAATAAGAAGTAAAAAAAAAAAATCTTTGTTTATGGGAACAAAAAAAGAAACAATGTCATTTTAGAAAAAAACAAGCTCAAGGTAGCTTAATGCTCGTCTTTACAACCACGAGTCCAGCGCCGGTCGCCGCTCAAAGCTGCCGGTCATCGCCGCCATCGATCGCCGTTGCCGCTGATCGCCGGTCATCGCCACCGGTAGCCGGGGCTGCTAATGTCGCCGCGGTCCCCGCCTATCACTGCTCACCGCTGTCGATCACCACCGCTAGTATATTTTTTTTAAGGTAGTACCAAACGCATTTCTTTTCTGTTTTTATTTCGGGAATATGAATTTTGTACAGATACCAAACGCGTTCTTCTGCTTAGAAACTCGTCCGGGGAATAAAAATAGAAAAAAAATCTATTTCTAATAAGAAATTGTTCCCGGAACAAAAATGTTACTATACGCACCCTTATTAAACAGTTGCATGGCGCTGTATTATGATATCACGCTATAAAATTTTGGAATATGCTTATTTGACAAAAAAAAATTATCTACCGTTAGAATGACAGTATATTGTGAGCCAATAAAAAATAGATAACAAATAAGTAAAAATTGTTGTGGGGTCCAAAATATACTGTTATTCTCACAAGTCACCGAAAAAACTGTTATGCTAGCAAAGCCCTAAAATCTTATAGCTTGTGATTTTGGCCGAATCTTTTGAGTTGCAGAACATCTTTGTTTTGATCTCGAGACCTGCTCACCGCGGACGAAGAAGTCGCATGGGGTTTCTGTTGGATGCCGAATCAGTGCGGCTTTCCTGAGTTAAGAAGTGAGACCAATCTTCTTTGACGCGTATCAGCTTAGGAGTTTCGTAATACAGGTTTTGAAGTTCTGTCACTTCGAATCAAAGTTGATACGCTCTCAAATCTTTTCATGTGGAGATTATTGAGATTTGCATAGCAAACATCGCGCCATATATGCCCTGAGCTCTCAAATCTTTTCACGATGAAAGGGGCTGTCAACAGGGAAGGAAAGGGTAAGATGAGCAATAATCTTCTGCAAACTTGTCTTTTAGTACACGTACGGCTCCTACCATCCCACGACAGACGTGAACGATCGCCATGTTTGAAAGGAATAAAGCTGGCTGGAATGGTCTGATTTCACACCCATAAAGAAAGACAAATGCATAAATGAATTAGATATTATGAGAATAATGTTGTTGGTCTTCCGTTGGAAAGTTTGAAACGTGCCGTCGTTGGCCGTTGATTTAGAGAGTGACGACTCCCGTTGACCCGCCTTTTATTATTCAAAGACATGGAAAATTTGAAAAGAGCTACTTTCTTTGTTCTTCACTAGCTAAGAACAGTGTTATTCATAAGGAAATACCCAAGAACCATCCTTGACGAATTGAAGTTATTTAGATGTAACCTTTTGTAGAGAGTTAAATTCAGCTTGTTGGTCGATTGTAGCCGCTCAGTACTATGAGATTAGTGTGCCAGGTGTTTGATAATATGAATTTAAGATGCTAAAGATTATCATAGAATTTCTAAGCAAAGATTTCGATTAAGTTGCTTCATATAGGAATTCACATAATCTCGTTTTCTTTTTGGCGATACACCTTTCCACAGGAAAGAACATCCGTGAAGAATGCTTTTGAATGTAGTAACTTGTAGACCTTGCCTAACCCTAAACCAGCATATAGCATTGAAGTATCATCAGGAATTCCTCTAACCAGACAAATTTTTTTTTTCCCAAAAATCACAATCACATAACAGTATCGCGGCGGTTCTTGACCAAATCACCGGATTAGACTAGAATCTCAGCTATGATAACGTTCAGAAGATGTATGATACGTGTCTTTGTACCTTATTATAGATTATTACGAGTTTCACTTCTTTATTACATTCCACGCTAAATGAGACATAATCAGTTTTGGCTCCGTTTGTTTCGCAAAAAATATATGACGTGGAAAATAGTAAAAGTTATCGTTTGTATCGCTTGAAATAATTAGTAAATGAAAGATTTTTTTATTATCGACAACGAATGAACAGAGAACTTCTTCTACTCAAGACTAGATTATGAGACATAATCTATTTTAGTTGTTTCCAAATAATTCATTTTGCGCGTTTTCCTATCTCTTATTGCCGCCCGTTAAACGTGGTTACACCGCAAGGCTTAATTTACACTCAATGTGGAAGTGTTGTACAATATGATGTATTGGCCCATTTTGAAAACGATTTGTCAAACACAATCGATATAATAATAATAATAATAATAATAATAATAATAATAAAGGGTAAAACTGGGAAAAGAAGACAAATAGCAAGAAAGACTTTGTTTTAAAGTTGTTCATCATTGCATGCGTAAGAGAAAAGGCGTGTGGAGTTAGCCATAAACCTTTCGGTAATTCACTAAAAACCCACTAATCAACTCAATTACATTCCGACCAAAAAAAAAAACTCAATTACATAGTTCCGTTGACAGAAGATGGGGAGAAGTCAACGTTGGAAACTCACCAACTTTCCAATCTTCAGTCTGTTGACTTAGAACAGGAAAAAGAACAGCAGGATCAGGGTCGCCCCTATAATAATAGAGGAAATAGCGTTTCGTGACATTGTACAATATGACTCGAGTATTAACGAATTCATTTTTCTAATTTCATTTACTTGCTTGAGTGTGCAATCTAGTGGATCTACAACAAATCCCTCGCACAACTGGCGATTAGCGATTTGTTTTCTTTAGTCTTTCGTGTAGTTGGAGGAACTTTGTCACGAGATCGTATCAGAATGGTGAAAATTGAACTGACTTAAGATGAAGAAGATGGGAAATGAGGAAAAAGCAAGAACACTGTCCATTCACAAAGCACTATGATAACTAAACAATGTTTTGCTACTTTGTGTTTGGTAGGATCATATGCTCAGGAAAGGAAAATAGAAGACTCGCATGGCTCTTCAAATGGGATAGTTGTCCAAAAAGTTATAAATCTATTGTACGGTGGCCAATTCAGTCATAAGCTTTCTTATTTTATCAATTTAATCTTAGATCTTTTGACAATTGACAGGCAAGGAAGTCGCTTGGTTTGGGCGAGGGCCACAACGCCCTTGCTTGGATTTGGTTGAGGGCCACGACTCCCTTGCTTGGTTCTTGGCGAGGGCATCGGGCCTTGCTGGTTGCCAGGGCCTAGTGCCGGCTGGAAATCTAATAAAGGGAAAAAAAGAAAAAGAAAAAGAAAAGAAAAGAAGCAACAAAAAAAAAAATAAGAAAAATGATATGAAATTTTAGATAAGTTAAAAAAGAAAAGACAAAAATTATCCACACCAGCATCGGCTATGCCACATAGAACGGCCGACCTCCACGTCAGCGATTATAGATATAATTGGTTAGAAGGATTCCATTACAAATCGTCAAAAGATTTAGGACTAAATTAGCCTCCATACAATAGACTTAGAATTTTTTGAACAATTTTCCACTCTTCAATACATGCCCTTTTTTATGCACCGACAAACCTGCTATTTGCTAAAAAATTAAATGGAGGAACGAATTCAAATCAACTATAGAAAGGCCAAACAAGCTAGTCCATAGGTCCCCATACGTACAATTTACTTATTTATATATTAGATTATACTTTGCTTTTCGGATGTGAGGATTGCGTACAAATTGGACAAAATATTGAGGAGAAGTCGGATAGGCAACGGCATCTGATTGTCAAAGTATAGACTTTCTTTCACTAGACATGCGTTGCTTCAGAAAAGAAGAAGAAGAAAAAGGCTTACAGATCGCAATCATGGGGATGGGGTTCTCTCGGTAACCCTGTTTTCGGACGTAATGCTCCCTAAAGTATCAGCTGTTCACACAACATGACTTTCTTTCAGATGATATGTAATTGGATTATTGATTACTTTGAAAATTCCTTGAGGACCCACCTCTTTTTTACTAGTGCAACTTCTTTTCTTTTCTCTTGGCAAAGAAAATCGCTTACTTTCCAGTCCTTTTTGGTGGGCCAACACGACAGAAAATACAAAGGACATGGCAAAATCAAAACAGAAAACGCAATGATACTCCCGTCCCCTCAAGAAACCGAAATGGACGCCACTCTACAACCTCGTGACCTCGCTTTGACTTCCCTCTCTCATAGCTTTCCAAATGGGCCGTGAAATGGGGGCAAAGAAGCACTTCCAAGTTAGTGTGGGCTATAGTGTCAATGGGAACTTTCGGTATGAACCCAGTGACCAGCTCTGTGTCTGGTCAACACGTCGACAAAAGCGTCCATATGTTTGTGTCTACCCATCGACTCCCACAAGCTGTCAGACTGATTAACGAGCTCCATAGCTTGTGCCGACCAAGGACGGTAGAGGGCAGAGTCACCCGGCACCGCCCATTTATCGTCTCCAATTGCAGCACAAGCCGACCCAATGATCAGAATCTGGATTGCTCGAGACCAGAGAGGGAGAGAGTCGTGGTATGATAAAATGATTGCTTTGCTTTTGCGACAATGTGTCTGATGCTTTCCATCGACCGGATTACTTTCCATGAAGATATAATATTGATGACTTGTCAAAGTTGCACGACGAAGGACGGCGCGTACTTACAGATACAATTGGGCCTTGGGATGCCTCACACTAAATAAGAAAAGAAAACCTCCGAGAAAATGGATGCACAGTCTCACCAATGCGAGTTAGATAATCGTCCGGATTTCTATTGTCCCTCTCGCTCCACGCTCATCAGCCATGGATGTGTCACCATAGATTTCCTGTCTAGCTTTCCATAGGATCCGACCCTTGATTCTGGCATTGTTCTAGGATGATATTGCAATTGTTCATGGTGCGGGCATCAAGCAAGCCGTGATTCCAAAGCTTGATCAAAAAGAGTCGCCAACACCTGTCGTATCAACAAGCAATGTCGCCCACTTCAGACATCGAGTTTTTATTATAGTTGGCAAGTCATGCTAAGCATTTGACAGTAGCTCATGGGACTCGTTTTCTAATTAAAATGATAAGTTTCATGTTACTGCACTAAAGGAGTCCTAAGGCATACCCATTAGCAAGTGCAAACATCCAAGTATTGTCTCCTGAGCAGAGAGACTACGCAACTGGAATGGCAGATCAGAGCATATCCCACCTGCCTGACTTATTGAAAATCTGACATGGTGCTACTTGGTTTTTTTTTTTTTTTTTTTTGGTTAACAAATCGATGCTTTTATTTAACAGTTTGTCCCCAACCGCAATTCATGGAAACATCAATCAGTGTGAAACTCCAAAAGAAAAATCAGTATGAAACTAGCATCTCTATGCAGGCAACTACAAAGCACCACAAACTGAGCACTGTGAATTAAGAAGAGCTGGCCAAATACGACAAACTGAGTCAGCCGACTATAATTATGCAGAAGAGTTTGAGCATGTCAAAAGAAGAATATCGTCACAGAAGCTGCAAAAGAAATACTGACCAAATAAGTGCGGGTGCACGGACAAGGTCATTTCCATGCAATTTTGAAAATGCCTCACATGACCAAGGAATATGACCATCCGCCAGCACCCTGCCATTGAGTCAAGAAGGCCGTATTAGGCATCAGACAACAAGTACAAGAAGCATAATCATCTAAACCCAATCTGACTACTCATATCATATGCAGAAATAGAATCAAAAGGGCGGACAGAATAAGGACTCGATAAGGTGAAATTAACAGATTTACTCCATAATAATCGTTTCAGCAGTCCAACCAATGCAAAGTGTCAGTGCATTCTGTAAGAAAGATTTTATATTAGGAATCCTAATGATGCAATATGACGGACATGCATTAGGATGTTTGCACTCCAAAAGACCTTATGATTACAACAAGGGTTCTAACTTCTACGGTGCTGAGGCGTCGCGGGAGCAAGGAAACACATAAAAGCTCCTGAATGGAGCAACGAGCGATGTAACCTTACTGAAATCTAACAGCTTAAGATTTGAGCAGGAGTTAAATATGGGAATGAGGAAAATGACCAGAAACAACAAAAGATATTAAACTCAGAATAGGAGAATAACCTTTGCTTCCTCACGAATGAATTCCATAGATGCATCATTTGCTTCTCATCTTTGGTCACGTCCACAAAATCATCAAGCATCTGCATAGACATAGCAGTGTCAACTACCAAATGCTCTAGAGTCCAGTAAAGCCTGAAATCGTGCCAAAAAAAGAAAAAACCGCAATAACTAAGATGCCAAAATTATATGCAGATCACAAAATCAAAGGCCCAACTTTAGAAGATTTTCATGGAAAATAAGAAGGAACAAGGACAATGTTACACTGGGCTATAACCACTAGACGCATTATTAGGCCCATTTCATGCAGCCCCCAACTGCGAGCTGTGATACATGTGAGATTTTGGTGGGACCATTGCTAACTGTTCAAAAAGCTTAAGCTATTAGATGAAGGCATGGTTTAAAATTTAATTACTTTAACACCACCCCTCATGCTTAGTCTGGTCGTTTTGCCTAGTACTAAGCGAGGAAATATTTTGTTGGGGAGGCAAATAGGGGCCTGGAAGATTTGAACTCAGGACCTCCTACTCTGATACCATGTTAGATTTCGGTGGGACCACTGCCAACTGTTCTAAAATCTTAAGCTGTTAGATGAAGGCGTGGTTTAATACTTAATTGTTCTATCGGTACACATATTACAACTTCACATTTAAGTCGGAATTTAAACACTGAAGCAGGTCACTCTCCTTGCTTTTGTATATATTTAACTCTGAAGCTGCTTGACAACATAACATTTCCAGGACATGAACTATGATTTTAGTTCCTTAAACCAAAAGGTCATCCCAAAAGCTTCAGGATCTACTTAGAGAGGTACAACTAGAAATCCCTGTACAGAAAATTGATCAGGCAAATAATGCCACACAAATATATGGATTATGCAATGATCACATACCCTTCGATCTTCAAAGTCAGCCACATCATCATCGACTTCATCCTCACTATCTCGATCAGACATCACTTGTTCAACTGCCATAGGCTTCAAGAACCAGAAAACAGGGGTTATAAAAAATTCAAATATAAACTGATCCACATGAAACAGAAATAAAAAAACTCATGTCTTTGGACCACCTGAGCTCGATGTGAATGAAAGAACTGCCGCTTTTGCAAGAGGAGACGGCTGCAAAGGGAAGTCCAATTTTAAAATAGAACTCAATTAACAATCAACAATCAACATATGTACTATCATTCAGAACATTCCTGATGCAAATAGTATATCTTTCATCCTTCTGATGTTAAAGTACAATCCAAACTCTAACTGCAATCACATCCTTATTAACTTTAACACTTTATCTAGCAAATAACAAGCTTCTTTGAGGTAAAAGATACAAATTGATTATTCATTAAGGAAACTACTGAGCTACATCAATAGTGTATCAAGTGGATAACAAATTCAGATTTAAAGTAACAAGAAGAGAAGTAAATTCAGACTCCTCTCCTTTTAAAGGTCAACCATCTCTCTCTGTTCCTAAACAACAGCGGCATTATGTGTAATTTGGTAGGGACAATTCCACTTGTACTCAGTAAAAGTGGCAAGCGCCGGAAGAGGAGAAAAAAGTTAGTAGGGACAATTCCACTTCAGTCGGCTAATAAGTGCAGTACGTGTAATTTGGTCTTTTTTTATTGTTCGGCATAATGAAATCCTACCTTGCGAAATTTGTGGAGTCAAGTTCTCCCATCATTGACAGCTAGTATGCTGACATGGCGTGCTAATGTGGCACTTAATAAAAATTCATAAAAATCATTTAAATAAAAGAAATCAATATAATTTAGAAAGGAGGGGTAAAAGAAAATCGAGAGAGAGCCCTCCCCGTCACGCAGCCTCTCACTACTTTCAAGTTTCAAGCATTAACAGCACACAACCTTTAAACAACTCACTCAACACGCCAGCCTCTCACTACTTTCAAGGTTCAAGCATTAACAACAGCACACAACCTTTAAACAACTCACCCAACCCTCAACATTTCATTAACCTGTAGAAATGAAAGAACCAATTGAAGGCCAATACTCATCCACTCTCAAGATGCCCAAGCAATAGAGCCCCTTGCCTTTCTACTGCACTTCAGAGTCAACGTAAATAACCACCCCATTCAACTCACCAACCTAATCAATGACCCTTCATTTCACCGCCTGCCTCTTCTGCAGTCCCTCAAGAAAGCTCTGACAGGACAACAATCTATCCCTGACCCAACTTGCAAAGCGACCAACTCACCAACCTAATCAATGACCCTTCATTTCACCGCCTGCCTCTTCTGCAGTCCCTCAAGAAAGCTCTGACAGGACAACAATCTATCCCTGACCCAACTTGCAAAGCGACCGACTCGCCCCCCACCTCTCTAGATTGCTGTTTTCATTTTACTTTCCCTGCTAATGAAAATTGAGTTTCTTTGGATCTTTCCAATTGTCACTTCTATTTTTCTATATTTCTAATTATAAATTCAGTGGGATGCCCCTAATGGTGGCCAACGACAAAATGACCTGATTCCACGATTTGGTAAAATAGAGGACTCAATTGCATAAAAAAGAAGAGGGCCAACTTGCATAAACAACACAAGTTAGGGGACTAAAAGTGGACTAATTCCTAATTTAGTACAAATGAGGGCAAGCTAGGAGGAAAATTGGGGAAGAAAAAATACTTTCTCGGCTCAGATCGCTCAATCGATAACTTCCTCGTCTTTGCGAACTGAAGCATCGCAGGGGGTGCAAAATTGTTGGCAGACATTGATTGAACACAATCAGTGTCAGCATATGACTGTCCTGTGGCACTTGTCACTCCTGCAAGATCAATGTAACACTGTAAAAACTTTTGACATCGAACAAGCAATATATCATTTCGGCAGTCATCCTAAGTGCCTAACCAACCACGAGCCTTTTCACCTCTACTGGAATAAGCACCTGTTAGATCACATAGGAAAAAAGCTTCAAGTATTCTAAAAGGGGAAAGCAACACAAATAGGAAAGAACCAATAGTATAAATGTTTCTTTTCAGCAGAAGCTGATCTACATAAAAAATTACGCACTAGAGTCCATATCACACCTACTAGAGACCTATGAATCCTATACAGGAAAAGGGTCCTTAAGAATATCATATAATCGCCAATAAAATTGATAGATGCCACAATATAATTTCTGAAGTAACATGAGATAGTTCTTGTTGCTTTAACCACAATAAAGTTCCTAAGTATGACAGACCATAAATTTCATGGAGTTTTCCTTTTCCACAGTATAACCCTCTCATAGAGAAACAAGAATAAGTGCTCTCTTTATAAAGATGAAATATGAGGGATTATAGCCCGTTCAGCAACAGAAATTTAAGATTTGTCCAACTGATGCAAACAGAAGATTAGCAGTAGGAGAGCCCAAACGTACATGGAACTTGGAAACCAGAAGATGTGTGGTAGTGATGATACAAACACCACATGAAAGGGAATTTGCCAACATGTATATTTTGTCGAAATTATACATTTTCTAGGGTCGATAATAAGAGGTGATGTTAGGTTGATTACAAAGCACAATTTCTGTCCTCTCAAATTACTAATCAACCAACGCCAAAGCAATTACTCCAAGCATTGAGCAGATAATGGAGTGCCTCACACCCATGTAACGCCACAGAAGTCATTGCAAATGTATAATGTATAACAACAAAGGAGAAATGAATAAAAGTGAAGTGTGGACTCTAAATTAATTAAGCTAGTAGTTATCCCCATGATATACTCTATAATAGAAAGAACGGCATCATGAAAGTGGATGTCATTCAAAATTGTGCAATATCAATCAATGGATGATATCCCTTACAATCCTGACAAGTTTTTCAGATGACACAATCACAAGCGGAATCCTTTTGCTAAAGATTGAATCTTGACAATAATCGCTTTCCCAAACTAATGCATAAGCACCTCAGAAGTTTAAGTCAATCAATGAACAACGTAGATCTAATGTCAAGCTGGTCAGCCTTTTCATTTCTCTGGTATATAAAGAAAATTCATGACAGATTTGGATATATGTTTACTGTAAGCTTGTTCTTTGGTCTGCAAATTGCCCATTGCTGTTGGAGCACATCAAGCCTCCTATTACAGGTTGAACTTCTCATAAAAAACACCAAACAAACAAACAAACAAAAAAAACAACCAAAAATTTCAAGCAATGCCCATTGTGATACATTTATCCCGAACTTTTTTTTGTGACACACAAAACCACTTGTACGCATGTGACACATTTACCCCATACATTTTTTTTTATGACACCAAAAACCCCAAACTATTGGTGATGCTAAACAAGCTGAACTATCAAATGCACACTTTCAGCTGCATCAAGTCTCGTGTACCTGAAGGCAACTCTGATTCCAAGACCAGTGGATAGACATGCTTGGAATTTTGAACTAGGTGGAGTGATCTTTTCCGCTTGAATGGCTTTAAGCTGTATAGATAAAGAGGTAAGTAGTGATCAAAACCGTCATGCATTAACTGAAAGGACAATTAGTGGGTCTCACCAGAGGAAAAACGTTTGCAGCCTTGGATCCATACCATCGGCAACAATCTAGTAAAACACACACATATAAATTCCATGGTAATGGCTTTTGCCAACAAACTTTTAAGGAATGCCTTCAATATTTGCAAACATTTCAATCACATAATGTGGAACTACGATAAAATGTCGTAATACAAGAAGCTAACTAAATGAAGGCCCAACACGAAAGCCAACAATTCTCTACACAGGAGATTGACAATTAGTGCTGCTCATTTACATTATGAGTTCTATTTCCAAAATCTGACATTCAAGCCATTATTTATATTCCATCAACATTGACAGTTAATTATTCTGCTTTTGATGTGAATTCAATCAAAGTTGTATAAGCATCGGAGGAGATATTGTGACGAAATACACATTCACACATCTGGCTTCCTGAAAGTAAATCTATGACAAACAAAACTGATATTAAGGAACAACGTTCTGTCTCTATCTCTGTAAGTCGAAGGACCAGACATTGGTGTATTATCTTGTGGAGACGTATAATTTGCCTTTTGCATTTATTGGGTCCTTTTGATGATTCATTTGAAAAATGCTCCACAGAGAAGACATGTGAAAATGATTAGGCTGAGTAGCCTGCCCATTGGTAGAAGCATATCCTTCCAGTGGCTAAATTGATCCTGGCTTATATTGTGAAAGCATATGCACACTGCTGCCTCTCAAAAAGTGACAATTAGTCTACTCAACCCTTTCCTGCTCTGCTGATATTAAATCGCAGATCTGCCATTAGGCTTATGTCCTCATATTCTTGGCTCTTTCTTGGAAGAATAACGTGACGCGAGATAGTTCAGAGGACATTACAGATCCTATGAAGATGCTTCTCACCTCAGACCTCCAAGGATCTGTTCTTACAGAGACATTAACGGCCTGGTACTCTTCAGTTACCTACATCATAGATGCAATAGCTGTTTTCATAATCGCCAGAAATTCGGGAATATCAAATATTGAAAGCTGAAGTTTACCAACCCAAAACTCAAAATTGAAGAGATCATGCGATGACAACAAATGATACCTCAGACCCTGTTAAATACATAGATTTGTGAGTAACCAACCAACAAAATGACATAATTGAAAGTGCACAAGAAGACAAAAAAAAGTGTACAAGAAGTACCACCTTGAAACTTGCGCACTTGACCAAGCAGAAAGGACAGGAGAAATCTTCGGTCACTGCAATTTAGATAACGGGAAAGAGGAAAGGGACATGACGCCCATCGGAATCCAAATGAAAAACAATCACACAAATGAGTAAGCACAACAAGTAGAAATGACGATTTAAATTGGAAAGATCTAGAAAGTTATGTCACCTCATACAGTGTCTTCTTTTTGTATTGACCCCCAAAAAACCCCTACTATAGTGACCATTCTCCTAAAGAGAACTAGCCTAATGGAACCCAGAAAACAGTCCTTAATGCTTTGACAATATATCCTTAGGCAACCCAAAAACAATAGGAAAAACCAACAGGAATGATGAAATGAAAGGAGGCTCACTGACACACATAAGTATGACTACATTCTTTAAGGAAATTAAAGTCCCAGCTAATTTTGCCAAGAAAAAACCTTCAACCATCTTTCCTTCGGCCTATAAAAGATCACTAAAGCAAGCTTGATGACTTCAGGAGTTTCAGCAAGCCAATTTATGGGATCAATTAACATGTTCTTCCATAGAAACCTACAGCACTTAAGTTTTCTGTGAGACCTGCTTGAACGTTCCTTTTTTGAAAGATGGAATTTCATAAGCCCCCCCCCCCCCCCCCCCCCCCCCCCATGTCTGGGGGCACAGTCAATACTAAATCTTAAGCATGTATGATCAAGAGCAGTGATATTTTAATTGCAATTATTCACAGTAAGCACAGAGCTCTAATCTTTCACCGAATAACAGGTACTGTATTTTTCCTCAAAGATACCATTTCATACAGAATTAACTGGTAGACCATATAAGGAAAATAGCAGTTGATTTTTGCAAGTATAAAGCGCACTACACTGAAAGCAATTACTATCACTATGCCACAAACCACACTTAACACTGCACATCAACATCTACTTTAGATAAACATTTAGACAGATGTGCTTCCAAATATAGAATTCTTAAATTACTCATAACAAGAAATCTACATAAATCAAGAACCTATCTAGCCAGATTAAAGGAAAAGAACAAAAATATGCTCCAATCCCTAAGCTCCTGTCTGGCACCATATTAAAGACTGTATTGACAGGTATCACCACAAACATATAAATTGCATTCCCTACTAAGTTCAACATCATTATTTAGGCTGGACTTTGGCCACATGGCTCTTGCTAATTCTACATCAACAAAAGAGGAGAAAGAAAGATATATACCTTCCGTCCTTTGCAACTTATTGTTGAAATATCTGTAGTTGAAAATAACATTGCCGGCCCTCAAGCTAGAAAATTGAATAAGTGAGATAATTAACATACACCTTCGCAAGCAAAAACAATTTATCTCCACTCATATGTCCAACTCGAGTCTTAATTTTTCTTGTTTTCTCAATACAAATAGAACAGAAAAATGATGCAAATATAATTTACTCTTGATGTATCCACAAATGCACCAATTATAGTCAAATGATCTCATGTCTTTAGAAAAATATCTCTTGGTAATGTTCAATCCATAGCAAGTGCATGAATACCTAATGCAGAAAGTTCTTACTTAAAATTGGAATTTAGATGGATCATATTGAGAAAAGATAATAAAGGTAACTGCAGCTGCATGAAGAATACGAAGAAATAGCCAAAATGCAGATGCCGGAGACGAAATGATGCATGAGTGAAGCTTTATTAACACAAGAATCCTAGAACTTCTAAGATTGGATATGGTCAAAGTGTAAAAGGGTAGAATGGTCTTTGTGGGTGTTGAGGGTTTAGCCAAGTATGTATATATATCGTTCTTTCATTAAATAAAGATTATTGAGTTCGGTTACCATGGTATCAGAGCCAAATTAATATCTAAACCCTAGAATCCATTCCCATCACCGACGATCACACCACCAGATCCAGAGTCGCCTAGGCCCGGCGACCCCATCTTCGGCGCCGCCTGAAGTCGCCCAGGCCAGGCGACCTCCTTTCCGACGTCGCCTAGACCAGGCGACTTCCTTCCAGGTGTCGCCTGAAGTAATCCAAGCCCGGCGACCCATTTTTGGTGTCTTCTGAGGTTGCTGGTCGAGGAGCAACCCCTTCTGGTGGTTGCTGATTGAGGTGCGATCGAAAGCTCGACTGCTAATGTAAGTGGTCTATTCAAATGCTGCTGTACAGAGGGAAGTGAGGTGTGTTGGTGTTTCTGGAGTTTGGCGTGGTTGCTGCTGATGTAAGTTTTCTGTTCTGTTCAATCGTGGTTGTTGTACAGAGGGCAAATTACTGTGTATGTTGGTTTGTTCTGTTCAATCGTGCTTGCTGTACAGAGGGCAGATTACTGTGATGTTGGTTTGGCTGATCAGTTGATTACGTGTGATGTTATATGTGTCGATTGAGGAGGGCAGAGTACTGTTGTGTGTGGTTGCTGATGTGCTCATTTTGTCGGATTTGTGTAGATCGTTTTGAAGTGTATGGTTTGATTCAACTAGTGTTGGTTTTTTGATTTATGTGAGGTTGAAGGTGCTGATTTAGTTGTTAATCAACGGTGTTGTGATAATTTCTGGTTTGGCGGAAGTGTTTGGTTTAGTGTTGTAATCACTAGACCTAAGATTGTTCTGAAGCTCGTGTTATGGCGGAGGGAAAAGGAGTAGTGACTGAGGTTGTGTTTGCATCCTCTAGTCGTTTGACAGAGGAGAAGTTAGCTGGTGTCACAAATTTCCAGCAATTGAGGAGAATTGTGGTGGTGGTATTGACTGGGAGAGAGTAACATCATCATCTAAGAGGTGAAAAATCCGCTGCTGATACAAAATGGGATACCATAGATGCTAGAATTCTTGGGAAAATGTCGAATTCTATGGAATCTCATGTGGCAGCCTTGGTTACACATGTTACTACGGTTAAGGATTTATGGGATTACTTGAATGTTCTTTCTTCTGGACAAAATAATCTCTCAAGGATCTATGAAGTTTCCCAGGTTTTCTTTAGAGCTGACAGAAAGGGCCGGCCTCTTACTCAAGTTTTTGCTAATTTTAAACAAATGTGTGAGGAGCTTAATTATCTTTTGCCAATTACCTCTGATGTTAAGAAGATGCAGGAGCAGCGAGAACAATTGACTGTTATGGTGAACTGTTAGATGATCCGGAAAGGTATCGAAGGCTTGTTGGAAAATTAAATTATCTAACTATTACTCGACCTGATATTTCCTTTCCGGTGAGTATTGTGAGTCAGTTTATGTCTTCCCCCGTACATCACATTGGGATGCCGTAATCAGAATTCTGAGATACTTGAAGAAAGCTCCAGGTCGTGGTCTCATTTATAGGAATCATGGTCACAGAAGGGTGGAAGCCTTCTCGGATGCTGATTGGGCAGGACGTCCTATAGATAGGAGATCTACATCAGGTTATTGCACCTTTGTGGGAGGAAACCTAGTATCTTGGAAGAGTAAGAAGCAAAGTGTTGTGGCTAGATCAAGAGCAGAATCAGAATACAGAGCTATGGCTCAAGCTACTTGTGAGTTAATCTGGATGCGTCAAAGATCCTGCGCCAAGGGAGTTGTGGTGCGATAATCAAGCAGCTGTCCATATTGCTTCAAATCAAGTATTCCATGAGCATACCAAGCATATTGAAGTTAATTGCCACCTTGTCCGTGAGAAGCTTCAGGCTAGAGTTATCTCTACTAGTTACATTAGGACCGGTGAACAATTCGCTGATATCTTTACCAAATCTCTAGGAAGTAGTAGGGTTGAGTATATTTGTAACAAACTGGGCATGCTTGATATTCATGCTCCAGCTTGAGGGGGAGTGTCAAAGTGTAAAAGGGTAGAATGGTCTTTGTGGGTGTTGAGGGTTTACCCTAGTATGTATATATATCGTTCTTTCATTAAATAAAGATTATTGAGTTCCGTTAACAGATATATAGCTTATCAATGGTGAGTTTTGTGACAAAAGGCCAAATAGAGTATTGGCAGACTAATGGGATCATGGTATTAATTACCAAAATAGCATGATTACCGCATTATATGAGAGAATGGTGAAGAGATGACATCATTGCACATGGATGAATTATACGGTGATTTCTCCTTTGCCCCAACCTCTTCAGCAGCGACAATTACATGTAGACGCTCTCGTGCACTCTGTTAGAATCAAACCGGCAAAAGGATACATGAGATCTACAACATCTATTTTACAGTTAGTTGAGAAAACTCCAGACAATCAAGTAAATAAAAGGGGTGGCACAAACCAGAATTTCAGAGCTATATGGAACTTGCACAGATATGTGTCTGTCTTCATTTAAGTGTCTCCACTGCAAATGGATAAAATAAAGACACTAGATGTTGTAGCTAGATGATTGTATGGTAGATGTGAAAATAGCACACTGTTTCCAAACAAAATAGGACCACTGAATATCAAGGACAGTAAAATAGCAAGAGAACTAGCAAACAATTCACCCAAATATCCTTAAAAATCTTTAGCCCGACTTATCAGCCATAGGTATGAACAGGGTTGCACAGTTTTCAGAGTCTAGCACTCAAATGGAGTGCATCAACATCGAAACTCATAATCCATGCCTCATTCAATTATAGAAAGAAAAGAAAGCAAACTTGGCACATTATACTCCGAACCTTGATTCAACAATTAGAAAGTAAACAAATTGGGAGGCCCATGAATCGAGAAAGCTAATCATACTAGACATTTCTCCAAAGTTTCAGCATTCCTCTCCTGCCTGGGGGAAAGAGATGTTTGGCCTCTCAAATCAGCAAAAGAAGGACAAAATGGGGAAAATTCCACGGGAGTGTATTAGTAACTTTTTTCAGTACATTGTGTATAGTTGATCTTATTCATTGTTTTCTAAGGGCTTGTAGAGGAATATTATCTAGACAAAATAATAGCCACTGTCAGATCCAAGATAATACAATAACAGTGAGTAGCATCAAAATGAAGCAGCATTTTATTGAAAAAATCCTTAACAGAAAGAGCTCAATCACAGAATATCGACTCTCCATATCCCAAACCACCATAAAAAACAAAATGGAGAAGCTACAAAAATTGGAACTAAAAAGGCGGAAGTCAGCATCTAAATAACATATCTCATTCTGTCGGCTCTGAGTAGCAAATAAGTACATACCTTGACCAGGCAAGTGTGCATATCAACAGAAAAGGTCACCTCTGCTCTTTGTCCTAAACTCAGGTTGGGTGACTTCTCCCACAATAAATAAAGAGATTTCATCGGTATCTTTCCCAAAAGACAGAATCCAGGAGCATTTCCTGTAAGAAAGTATAAAGCAAAACTTATACCCAGACCTAATAGAGTTGTCTTCACAAAAGAGATAACCAACTACTAAAATCAAAGATGCCCTCTCCATAAAAAATGGAGAAATTTGTTATATGATACAGTATATTCGCGAGATAAAGGAAGGTCATTGAAGATTCAGACATTCCCCTTATAAGCTACTTGATCTTATTATAAAAGAATAAGCTACATACTCAACAATATCAAGAAGCGAGTTTCATAGAAACATGCGATTGAATAGCAACTAGAGGCTATGATTATGATATTGTGTAAAGAAACTTGCACGTAACAGATAGCTTACGTTGATAAGCTGCTACATCCAGTTGAGTTTTGGTTGTATCATTTTCATAAAGAGATTTTTCAGGTCCCGCTGCAAAATAATTGCACTGAGATGGGATGACGTGTTCTGATGGATTCATCTCTATGAGTTTCTTTTCTCAAGAGGTTATCACATATTTACGATGTACAACTATATAACAAATGATGATATGAGATTGAATTAAATGACATCTAAGAAGACCTACCATAGCACACAAGCAAGATGAAAAGCGAGCCTAATTTGGCCTCCAATGCTAGTTTATTGATCTCGGGAAGAATAAAATTTGCCTGACTATGGGTATCATCCTCAGCTCCCATGAAACTGGTCAAGACACATGCACGGCTATAGCGATATTCTGCAGAATGCTTTAAGGTGAAAATAAAACACAAATGCATTAGAAATAAAAATGAGAAAGCATACCAGTGCTTTCAGATGATGTAAGGCAAGACTAGTAATTAACCGGTCATAGAAAAAACAAATGAACTACCTCCAAACTGTTAACCTCGGACTCTAATCTCGCCAACAATACATACATAGGAAGCACTCTTCCTGATTGTAAACCTTCAGTTGTAGTCCTTGGCAGAGAAATTGTCATTTGTACTCTACATAAAAATTAGAGCATTGTAATGTAGACATAAATATGCATCTCCATGCTGAAATTTCAACAAATCAGAGAAGACTACACCATTAGCAAACAAACATTACCAACATCTTTGGCAGCTCCATTGAAGCGTAAGAAAGGGGCAGTTCAATGGCCAGTTATTATAGAATAAATTTCCATGTGACCAGAAGTTACGAATATCATATGGAGATTCCAAGGAAAGATAGTTGAGCTGTAAATTATTCTGCTCAGGATATAGCTTTTCTAATCACTGTAAAGGGAGAAAAAGTTGAGAAAGGTTTGATTAAGATGATAGTTTGCAGTGCCAGGATGCACTTGAAACACGATATCAACATGCTGATACCAGATGTTGTATGTTAAGTCCCAGTATGTTATGATTTTTACAAGCAAAAAGTTACTAATTGACTTTCCCGTCAAAATTAATGAGGACATTAGTTCAGCTTTAGGAAATTATGAAACACTCTGACATGATTGCAAAGTCCATATGTGTAGGTTTCTAAAGGTTTGTAGTGTTCAATTAAAGAAACATCAAATTTACACGCTAAAAAGCAATAACGTTAAGAGTAAAACTCAGACCCAAGAAAGAATTATGAAAATCATGCCTAGTGTCCTGCACATGTTTTCCAAAGAGATTCCTTCATGATCCAAAACAAATGGCAAGTTGTGTTTCCATCCACAAGCTAACAGTTCCGTGCATGGACAGATCTAGAACCTTTTTGTAGGTGGGGCAAACTTAGAACTGATTATAGAAACCTAGTTTATTGATTGAAATAATCAATGTAGTGCATTCATGATTAAAAGGTTACATTGCTGAGTATAATGTTACTTCAAAATTGTTTAAGTATAAAGATAAAACATTCATAACTATCATGAATAAAACTGTCCATACAATTCGCTGTATATGGAGGCAAATTGAAAGAAAATGGCGGGTAATAACTTATCTAAGTCGTTTTTCACAAATTTTACTATAGCAATATCATAAGATGTGAAAACTTAATGAAAGTGGAAGCAGATAGGCAGTTGCCCTGGCTCTCTGTGTGTGCGCATGTGTGTCACCATACAATGGGGGGAGAGAGAGAGAGAGAGAGAGAGAGAGACTCAAGCTCACCATAACTTAGCATATATTCTTCTAATACATAGTGTTCCCCAAAGAAAAAAAAATGTAGATGTTTCTTGTGATTGAAGAGCAGGGATGAATTAAGTCATCCACCTAATGTCCATGATAAATGGGCATGCATCAAATAGCTTCTTTTTTGGCATTGGATGGGCATAACTGAAATTGCTGCTCCAAGACAAAGTGCCTAACATGAAGTCTTAGAACCTAAGCACTTGATGATATCATATGCCACTTATTCAACAAAGACTAGAGTCTGACAAAAAAAAAAAAAACAAACAAACAAACACACAGTAGAGAAATGGAATTTCAATATAGAGGTAAACAACAATGATCAGACACTGCCAAAAACCTGTAAGAGGTCGTACCTCCTTCTGTGTTTCACCTGTATCTTGTAGCTCAGACATCTCTGAAGAAACAGTGGCTTTAAAAGAAGAAAAAGTCTGGTCAGAAATATTAATAAAGCATGTGCCCAAGGGCACAGTTAAGAACCCAAACCTATATACCAAGACTCTCATGATGCATTGGTCAAAGCTACACTTCCTTGGAACAATGGTAGACCCAGCATGAAAGCTAGCGGGCAAGTACGGAAATTTCACAAAACAATAAAAGGGGCGCAAGTTTGAAAACAATCTATCGGAGGGATTCTCGTGAATGTCTTGAATAAGGAGTTAGGGGGTGGCGGCGGTCACTCCTTAGGGCAATTCCAAATTGAAAAATACCCTGAGAATTGTAACGTGTTAATCCCCAACATGCTTGGTATCCATCTCGCCTCAGCAGGCAAAAGCATTTTATTGCTACAAAATTTAATTAGACATCCCATATCTAGTGTGGCCATAAGACAGCCTATATAATACTAACAGGAGATGATGCATCTAAGCAACTAGGTATAAGTCAATCGGCTCCATTACATTTCCGACAGCACGGCGCTGAAGAATGTTGTAGAGTTCCACAGGCTTGCAATAGATTGAGAGACTCTCTTCAGCAGCAAGTTCCTCTTCAGCAGATAAATGCACCTGAGAGTCTTGACGGCACATCTGATCTGCACTTCTCGAATATCTGCAATGCCCAAGATGGTCTTTCTCAGGAAGAATGCAGATGACTACTTGCCAAATTTTTGTTGAAGCGAGTGAGTGAGGTGTAAAAATCAAAAGCTTTAACGTGACAAATAAGCTGCACTTCTAATCAAAACAAATGGAGCTTGAGAATGAGAATAGCAAAGGGCTAGAGAAAAACGATGTCATCCAAATGCTAATCTGAAGCTCAGAAAATAAATAGACGTGGATGACCAAGAACTAGGATCGACATTTTTACCAACATAGAGTTCCTAGCTGCTTAAACCGCGAACATCCGAATGCAACCAAACTAAACCGACAAAAAAAAAAAAAAAAAAAAGGGAAAAAGAAGAATATACAGACAAATGACGATGAGTGGAGAGAAGCATACGAAGTTTGACGAGCTGCTAAAGGGATGCCTGGCATTATCCAGCTACGAAATTTTCATGGATACGCTCCTCATAGCTTAATCCTATAACCTGCACTTGGGACAGCCACAACACCAGCAAACGCTTCCGTCATCTTCTTCGTTCTAAAGAACAAGTTTCGGGGATTTGAGCTGGAACCGAAACTCTGATATCCTACTGTTCCATAGCAATTTAATTCCGAATCTGCCAAGCTCAAATCGCGAGAGAGGTAAATTGCTATATCTGGTTTACCTAGTGGTTGCCCTTGCACTTGCCTCCCGGAGACCGGCGAAGCTTATCTTGCCTCCTATGTCACGCCGCGCGAGGATTCTCCTTACGAAATTGAGCTCAAACTTGGTCTTCCAATGCAGAAATTCAGGCGGATTTGTCTTGTGTGGAGAGCTGTACGAAGTAACGGAGCTGAGACGAATTCGCGAGAAGAGAGCTAGCGTATTTAAGTATAATGGAAAAAGAACGGAAAAGAGGAGCAGTCTCGGCGTCTCTGTTTCAGCTGGAATTGTGACTCGGAGCGGTGGAACAAAGAGATTTGGCGAAGGTCACCACCACGGTGGGTGGCGAGTGGGCCGTACAGCCACCGTATCGCGGCCGGTCATGCTCTAGGCAAACGTCCCGGGTAGCCCATGCAATACTGGGCTTGGCCCATTATTCTAATTGTCTTTCGGCCCACGATTATAGATGAACTTTGTGGGGCTATTTTTAGCCTAGTTCTCTAAAAAACCCTCAACAATAGGTCTAATCCCAATTATATCATAAAAAAAATTTAGTCTAAAGAAGAACCTCAAACTTTAGGCCCAATCTAAATCTGCCCCGAACTTTCTCCACCTCAGAAAAAAAAAAACCCAAATTTTAGGCCCAGTACCAAATTTGCTTCGAATATTGTTTTGTCTAAAAAAAAAATCATCAACTTTCAATCTATTCTCAAATCCAATCCCAACTTGACATGACACATAAGCAAAGTGGCATGGAAAATTATCTCCAAAATGAAATCGTTCTGGGATATGAAAATTATGGACAACTAACATCGATTTTTGAATAGATGGTTAATGAGGACAAATTTGGGATTAGAGTAAAAATTGGTGATTTTTCTCTTAAACAAATAAAAGTTCGAGATAGATTTAAGACTGGACCTAAAGTTATGGATGTTTTTAGAGGAAGAAAAGTTCAAACTAAATTTGGATTGGACCTAAAGTTTGAGTTTTTTTTTAGCCAAAAAAAGTTTGGAACAAATTTAAGATTGAATCTAAAGTTTGTGATTTTTTTAGGGAATAATGCGGGCTACTTTATTCTTTTAGCGCCCAAGGCTACACAATTTGGGATCGTTCATGCTCTCACGTGTTCGAAATGACTTCATCTCACTGCTGAAACCTTTAAAGAAAGGGATTAATGTCATATTCATAATCTTTTTCTTCACAATCCACGTCCATCGCTGCTAATTTGGATAGTTTGTCAATCTTTCAGATTATAACTATTAGATTGGGTAACAAATGGATTACACAGAACGCGCATTCTATAAAAACTGGAAAGAACAAGAAAATTGCTTTCGAATGAGATGATACCATATACAACTCATTCCTATCGCATCAAATTGATCGCGACTCCTGTCGAAAGGACATTTGAATGTTTTGGCTGTAATTGCTATGATGCTCACCGATGAGCCGTTTCGATCTCTTTCGTTAAGAGCTATAACTAAAAATAAGGGATAATTGACCAAAAGTCTTAAAGCTATAGTATGGCAGCCAATTCAGTCCTAAAGCTTTTAATTGCGTCAATTCTATCCTAAACTTTTTTATGATCGGACAATTTAGTTCTATATTTTTCAATTGTGTCAATTTAGTCTTAGCATTTTGAAATTTTGTCAATTTAGTCATAAATCTATCATTTGAGTAATTGGTTGAAATGACTAAATTGACAAATCGTCAAAAGGTTTAGGACTAAATTGACAAATCGTCAAAAGATTTAAAACTAAACTGGAATAATTAAAAGGTTTAGGACTGAACTGCCGCTGTACAAAAGATTTTGATAACCATGAATCCTTGTTAGCATGCCATGCGAGATCAGATCGCGAAAGGAAAACTCTAAATTAGAGAAAGAAAATCGCTTTTAATTCATCAACTTTGTTAAGTCTCCTAGTTTAACCATCGCTAATTCTATGAACTAACTATGTTCCGACAAGTGCCAATCGTGCGAATATCTTTCGTGCGTCTTCCCAACAACCAACTAGGAATGCGAGGATCGCTCTTCCATAACAAACATAAACTCTCGATCACACAGACATCGCAACATCAAACACCAGCACTTATGCACGACGTAACTCGACTTCTTGTTGAACCAGACATTGTTATTCCATCACCGCCAAACTGAAGGTCTCCAACAATTCAGCAAGAACACGACCCAGGACTCAGTGGTGAGGTTTCCTGGAATGCTTGTCCTGGTGGCGAACGCGATCTTGTGGATGCCTCGAGGTTGAGGACGACCTCGAGGAGTCGGCATTGCCCAGATCGAGGAAGGGCAAAAGCCCGGATTGGGTCCCATCAACCTCCGTGTCGATGTCGCCTTCGATCGTCAACCCTTCAATCCTCGCCGCTATTGAGTCCCCTCTACTTCCCACGTCCACTGCTTCTGCCCAACACACACACACACACACCCCAAGAAGAACAAAGAAGAGAACTGTTAAGCTAAACTTTACTGCTTGAATGGGTGTGTGAAGGTCCTAGTTTCTTGTTCGACCAAAAAAAAAAAAATTCCTAGTTTCTTGTACCTGGATTGGAAAAGAACCAGAGAATGGCCGCGCACACGAGCAACACGAGAGGTATTATGTGGACAGCATTCTCGGCGAGCTTGTTCCGCGTCTTCTCCTTCCTCATCATCTCCGACGCCGCGTCGTAAGCGGGCAGCTCGTTGCCCTGGAACGATCCCATCCTCAGGATTGTCGACGCCATAGGCGGCGCATGCATGTAGTCATCGTCCGACACTCTGCTCCAGCTCGACGACCGGTACATCCTCGTCAAAACGAAAGCTAAACCGGGTGGATGTGGAGATGAAGCCGTGGAAGCGCAAAGGCAGTGCTGAAGAGGAAGGAAGGTGGCCGAGTGAGATTTGGTTGTTTAAGATTCGGGAGACTTGGTTTCTTCTCGCTCGTTACGAGGTTGTCCTGATCTCCGGCCCGTAAAAGCTCGTTAGATCCAACCTATGACTTTGTCTTGGCATCGCGCGCAAACTGTTGGATCTTCCACTTGCTCACTTACACGTGTTTCTTTCCTTTACTATCCTCTGTCAGATCGTTGACATGCCCAGGATTCAACTGCGTAGTCATTAACCAACGTTAAATACACCTGTATCTATTACAGTTTTTCTTATCACATTAAGTTTGTATGCAGCTCCTTGTGTTGACATGATTCGATGTTGTCATAATCTCATGAAGATCACATGTCGTGGATATTATTTATGTTAATGCATCTAAATTAGATTTAGAAGACACTATTCCATTAACATAAGAATTCTAAGCGGGAAAACTGCCAAAAAAATCCTAAATCTATTGCAATGGCGTCAATTCAGTCATAAACTTTTTTTTTATCAATTGAGTCCTAAACCTTTTGCAATTATCCCAATTCAGTCCATTTGGCAGGCCGGTGTTGACGTGGCATTGCCGGCGTTGACGTGGACTTTTTTAATATTTTTTAATATTTTTAAGTTTTTAATAATTAGGCGAGGGCTCTCAGGCCCTCATCCTGTGGCAGGAGGCCTCCTGCTGGCCCTAACCCAAAAAAAAAAATAGAAGAGAAAAAAAAGACAGAAAAAATAATTAAAACTTCGAAAAATAGTAAAACATCATTAAAAAGTATCCATGTCAGCGCCAGCCGGCCAAATGGAATGAATTGGAACAATTACAAAAGATTTAAGACTCAATTGGCAAAAAAAAGAAAGTTTTGGATTGAATTGGCACAATTGCAATAATTTTAGGACTTTTTTGGAAATTATCCCAATTTTATTATTTGGGCCAGAATTAACTACTATCATTGTTATTGTCATTGTGTCAAATTCCTAAAGTATGTGTCTTGTGCTTAAGTAGCTCTGTTTTCTATTTTTCCTAGCAAGAGATTGTCATGACAGTGACACCATCCAAACTAAGCTTTCAAATAACCATGAAATTATGGTTCATGGATTAATTCTTTGATCCACTAACCACTTCTTTCAGCGTCAAATTTGAAATTTCATACAAGTCGGACTCAAGAAAGGCATAAAGTAGAAGGTAACAAGCGAAATGTCGACAACTCCTATTCATATGCTTTATCGTGACAAGAAAGAAAGCATTTGCAAATGCATTATGGATATGGATACAGAAGCTGGGCAAAGAAAACAAAGTTCAGGATCTAGCAGCTATTGATTGATCATGAGAGTATTGATAAAGCTTTTGCCCTCTCCAAGGTCATTGCTAGCTAGAAAGTTCAGAAAATCCCTGAAGCTACTTCCCCGGTACTTCTTCCCATGCGCGCCGGCTAGTTCCTCAGCGGGTTCCACTGTCTCGTCCATGCCGAGACTATGCAAGCTAGCAATGGAAATCCGGGTCCTCTCCGAATTGAGGACCGCTCTGTGGATGACGCTTTTGTACAGGCCGTTGCTCAGGACCTCCAGATGGTCACCCACATGGACTTGCAAGGCGCCAGGGGTTTTCGGGACCGACTTCCAGGTGCGGTCCTCGAGGTCCATGGTCTGAAGTCCAGGGGAGCCCTGGAGAACAACGGTCAAGCAAGTGTAGTCGGAGTGGGGCGGTAGTCCTAGCGCCACATCCGGATTCGGGCACGGCGGGTAGCAGTTAACCGCCATCACTTGCATCCCCGCTTCCATTTTAGAGGTCAGATAAGAGGGTCCTAGTCCCAAGCCTTCCGTGATGGCCTCCATCAGCTTCACCGTCAATTTCCTCGCTTGGGCGCAGAATTTCCCCATCTTCTCCCTAATACATCATGAAAAACGATATCAGCTGGATATAAACTTAGAGTCGCGGCCGTCGACTTGATGGTAGCGAGCAGACTTTTTGCCTCTATGTTCTGAATCCCAAAAGGAGTCGTCCGTGACTACATTCTTCTCGCCGTTTATTTGATGGTAGCGAGACGAGACCCCCCCCCCCCCCCCCCCCCCCAGATGCAGATGCAAAATTAATATATCAGCTGTCAAGCGGCGGCAGCCTTTGGACCATTTAAGCATATGACCAAAACCACTCTGTGCCACCCGACATCACCGTGGACAACATATAACATATGTCCTCCTAGTGCGGTGGGTCCGAACGTATGACCCTGTTCACTTCCATACACAAGCAACGATTCATTCGCATTCATCAGACGGAAGGTGAAAGAGTCGGTACCGATAATGAGGGGGATTGTCCGGCCAATGACCCATCCAGTGTTCCAGTGGATGCGCATAATGCTTGAGGAAGACCCTCCAGAACTGTATTTTGTCAATCCCATCCTTCAGACTCGTCGCGTACCTCACTGGCTCGTGCACGTCGTTCGACATGTACTTCATCTTCTCCTCGGTTGGCAGGTCGAAAAAACTGGATGCTGCATGAAGGGCTTCGTCCATCACGGTTTGGCAGATCCCGTGGTTCACAATCTGTTTTCACACGAAGCGTGCGTCGCAACTAAGGTAATTTAATGGTAAGGACACTTGGAAAGCAAATTCTAGTATGGAACAAAATCGCAACGCTTTACGTCCAATAGTGCATATATTTATCAATCTTTATTATCTGTACACATCCATGCTTACCTGGAAGAAGCCGAAGCGGCGACAAGCATTCCCGATGTCCTTGATGACCATGGGCCGTCGTGCAGGATCCTTCCACAGCCCGCTTAGATCAATGAGAGGCACATCGGCCGTATCGGGAAATAAGCTAGGGCGATCGCTAAGGGGAACTTGGTAAGCGTCCGGCACGTACTCAAGACCCTGCTCTTGAGCCGACTCACCGGTCTTCCACGCGCTCGAGCTCGCATTAGCCCCCATGATATTTATGCAAAAACAAGAACAACACCAGAGAAGCCAAAATGGGTTGGAAGTAAAAGAGAAGGTATGGCGATGGGTCGACCCACATGGAGGGCTCTCTCCTTTTATAGCAATTCTTGGTGGGGTGATGTGCATGGGTACGACGGTTTAGCCCTGCTTAGTTCGCTCACAATCTTGATTGAATATGTCTTTGCTTTCTCTAGGAAAATGGAAAAGCAGGGGACTTGCTGGTTCTCTGCACGAGGACCCGAAAGCACTAGCGGATAAAATTGGACTTTTTGGAGATTAAAACAGTAAAGAAAGAAAGAGAGAAAGCTGTATGTGGACTTCCATATGGAAACAAAGGCCAGAGCTCAACGGTTTCTTCTTTCCATTCATTTTATACTTCTTCTCATATTGTAATACCATCGACGTAACCAAGTGGGCGAAGAATATTGACTCCATGGCCGCCGCTGAAACTAGGGTTTGGATGTACGTGGGCGGGCACACAGCTAATTTAGGAGGAGTTGCATTGAATCGGTCGCCCGTGACAGTGTTACCCGCGCCTTTTATTATACGCCCGCAATCTTGTGCGGAGTCTTTCTCCAATCCTGAGGATGGCTTCTCTAGGGGGAAGAGTCTTTGCATGATAAGGGATAACTGTGCCAGCCAACATTCATCCACCAACCCCGCCCAACTCGATCATAAAAACAGATGCTGGGTCTGTCATTGCAACTTGCAAGAGCTTTGATTGATTGGATGAAGTGGAAACTGAAGAGACTGCTAAAAGAAAAGAGATTCTTTTTTTTTTTTTGGTCTAGTCTTATTTTATTTAGAAGCCATCGCGTGTATTCTGTGTGCACAAAGGTTGCGAAACCTTATTTCCTTCTCACGCGTCCCCACTCCAACTTCCCCGAAAGTGGGGATTCAAATCCCCCACCTCCTCCCTTCCCAAGTGGGAAGAGTTAACGGCTTCCTGGCAGAGTTAAATTCATTCTTGTGTGTTGTTATGAGACCTGGCTGAAGTGTTTTGACACTCCCGTGCGTGGAAGACATTTATTAAACAGATGGGATGGTGTGTGGTCAAAATACAAACAAAAGTGTTCCACCAAAAATGGGGTGTTACCCGGATAATGAAAGATGTTTCGCCGAAAAGTTGATTCTCGATTTCGTGTGCAGATTGATCCCGCGGTGATTTTTTAGAGGAAATGATTTGGCTTTTTGAAGTAGAGATGGAATACAAACTCTGAAAGTAAAATGCAAGAAATTATAGACGCCCATGAAAGATGACATGACAAGTCGTGAGTACATCAAATTGTAAGTGCATCAAATTCAAAGTTATCTGGGAAGTTGTGCGTTCATCATATCTCCTTGATTACACGCGGCCAATATTTATTTTATAGCATGCTACTTACAACCGTTTACCAACAGGTACCACTTTTGAGTACGGTTATAACTGCATCCTCGAGATTCTAGGATTTCTCGCATGTCAACCTCATTTACAAGCAATTGTAACTTCTAAAGCCATTAAGATGTCCAACCCTCGCTTAACCAGTGACTGCATTTCACATCTTCCCATCTGTACCTTCCACTTCTTAGCGTCTAATACTTAGCCAATTTCGCGGCATTTGGTCATATGTGAGCTTTATCGTTAGCTTTTAAGATTCGTTGACCATTTTAAAAATTGTGACATGTGATTGTCAATGGACATTAACGTCGTGTTGTTATCGATAATCAAGATGAGTAGTTGTCAATCCTCTCTATATTGAGTCGTCTTCCTTAACCAATCTTAAGTAAGCGCTCAAACTTTATTATTTGTCGATCATAAAGAATTGGTTATATTTCGATGTAGACACGAAGATAAATAGAACGTGATGGATAGAACTAATTGTATGATAGTAACCGAATGGAAATAGTTTTTTTTTTTTTTTTCGTGGATGTGTCTCTCATTCTTGTTCATGATTGCTGGATTAGGTGATTAGCTATAGGATAGATCTAGGCAATAATTTCTCGAATCCTAAGCCCTCAGGCAGCCCGATTCCCAGACATTGTGAAAATTTACCATCCGACCAAGTCCCAAGGGTACTGGTAGTCGTCCAAAACTCAAGAGAAGAGACGACAGTGAACTTTTCCCGAAATTTGTGCAGACGATATTGACTAAGAAGTGGGGGACAAGTTATGTGGTTTGCTGCACTCGTCATTCAACCATCAGATTTTCAGCAAAAAGCAGAACCTACCTATGTCATCTCATCTGGAACCGGATCGCCGCCATAAAAGGTTAATGTCAGGGTGACATAGATCCGGATCCGGCCGTCCATTTGAATCCGAAGGCCGGGATTGCGCCACGTCATCTGAAGAATTTGAAGCCAAAAATTTTGAATCGGGAAGCGGAATTTCCTTAAAAAAAACGAAAACCAATTTTCTCTGTCCTCATCCTAAATTTCCTCTTCGAGCCAAGCCCTCTCTCCTCATCCGAAAATAAAAAAAAACGAAAACCAATTTTCTCGCTCCGGTGACGGTCCCTTCGACGCTAGTAAGAGATGGAATCGCCTTCAACCTTCCCGATTCGAGCCCCCGAGCAGTCGTCCCTCCTCCTCCTTTCGCTCCGGTGACAGTCCCCTTCGACGCCAGCCTCCGCCAAAATCGCTTATGACCTTCCTAATTCGAGCCCCCGAGTAGTCGTCCCTCCTCCTCCTTTCGCTTCGGTGACGGTCCCCTTCGACGCCAGCCTCCGCGGAACCGCCGTCGACCTTCCCGACACCCGTCAGTGGCTTCGAGCCCGAGCAGCCATTCTTGTTCTCTCCAACTCCCAGTCGCCAGCAGAGGTGTTTCGCACTCTCCCCATCTTTGTTTTCCTTTTTGCAATATAATTGTAGTCGTAGCCAATGGACAATGGTCGTCTTAATCAGTGTAATTTCTGGAATTTTGTTAGTTCAATATGAATTCGAGATAAGATTTGGCAATTATTAGTTTTGTTGAAGTGGTATGACATCTTTGTTTTCCTTTTTCCTTTTTTCAATTTTGCAGTGTATTCGAAGTTTATATGTTCGTCTTGCATGTCCAGGTTTCTACTTTATGCCTAAATTGAGCGGTACTATAAAGGTCGAGACGTGTTCTTTGCCGATGATTCTTAGAATTTAGTTAATGAGAGTTTCTTATTAAGCCCCATAGTTTATATCTACCACAACATTTCTTTTAACATGATTAGACTACATGCTCTGATTTATGAAAAATTCTAAACTTGTCTATGAAAATAGTGGAGGAGGGCCTTATCCATATATATTCTCTCTGTTGCACTTTGATACTTTTAGGAATGCAGATGCTCTGATTTAGAAGTTCAAATCTTGGTTGATTGCCAATCATTAGAAAATTTGATGCTTTATCTATTGGTTGTCGCATATTTTTGGTTCTGTAACTTTTCAGATTCTTCAAGGAACTTGCTAATCTCACTTGATTTTGTTCGGTGGAAATTTTTTTAGGTTTCTCATCAAGGTGTTACTTTGATCTTCACAAGATCTTCTTTGTAAATTGAATATATATATGGTAAAGTGAATGCTTTGTAAATTGAATGCTAATGCCCCTTGGTGTTGTATGTCACTTCTCTATGCTATTTTAGGTATGTTGAAATGCCGAATGAATACTATGTTGTTTTCAATAGCCGTAATATCGGCATATATGATAGTTGGCCTCAAACCGAAGTCCAAGTAAGTGGTTTTAGTAATGCTAATTACAAAGGATATAACAATTGGGAAGCCGCAAAACAGACGTACTTGGAATTTTTCAATATGAAGGAGTTGCCAACGACAATTCATTTGCCTACACGATTTCGTCCCAATAATGAACATGTGAAGCAGGTATGTTAGTTGCTTACTCTTGTAATGAGACACTTTAAGTTTTCAATGGTTTATGGATGATCAAATTATATGGTTTCTTGTTATGTCTAATCAGGACAATGCTTGTCCCAGTGGATGTAGCCGTATAATTAGAGATCTGGAAATGGAGTTGGAACAAACCCGAATGGAGCTGGAACAAACTCGAAGGGAGCTAGAACATAGCCAATGTTCGCATCGATTGACTGTACATGAGCTACAGAATGCAAGGGATGTGAATGACAACTTCAGAGATATGATTAGTGGCTTCAGGAATGTCAACATCGACTAGAAATACTAAGGCACTGAGCATTTTTTTTGTTAAAGCACGAGTCCCGGTTGAGCTCACCTGAAGAAGCTGTTGATTACCTTTAGGAGGAACAAGAAAGAACTTATGACTTTTGCTCCTTGCATTCTTGTTTTGTGGAAGATGTAGCTTAAACTTATAGGTTGTGAAAAAGATCTTACTATATGCATTTATTCGTTTCCAATCACTCTAAAGTACATGTTACCTTGTTTCTAGAATGCAGATTGAGCGAAACTTCTAATTATGCAGGGCTGTCTACTCCTGGTGATTTTTGGAATCGTTCTACTGATTATTGTTATAGTAGTCATGGCATGAAATTCTAAATTGTCCAGTCATCGTTTTGACCGTATGAGGGCATTGCCCGTTGCACCGCAACAGTATACAGTGTACAAAGGGAGCAAGCCCTTCTCTTTTGTGAAGAATGCATGTTAACTTGACTTTTATCTGAACACAACGAAAAATGTTCAGGAATTGACGTAGTTAGAAACATTACCCTTGTTTTATCTCTCTCTCTCTCTCTCTCTCTCCTTAACCAAACGGATAAAGCTGCCATGGATTGGTTTTCATACACAGGGTAACCAAGAACAATAATGTTACACTTGCAAGTTTTACTAAGGTGCTCATGGCCGATGATCAAATTTGGACAGCTCTGAAACTACCCAGATGATTGGAATGTACATGTGCCAATTGCCATTTCATCACAGCAGGACAAAAAACGAAGAGAAAGGAACTATAAAATGCCATTTTGTCGTTATGAACGTAGCGTATCCGCATATACATCGGGCGGTGAAATGCGTGAGCCAACTATACATGGTAAGTTTTCTATCAGGATGATAAAGAACCACTTTTGCGGCTTCAAGAAAGATTGTGGTCCGACCAACGCAAGCAATTCTTATTCTCAGCTGGATCTTGCAGCATTGAGGACATTTTAGCAGTAAACAGAGCTGACCTTTCGAACTTCCGACACGAAAAAGGGACTATCTAGGATCACGAGGACACTAGATATGCATCATGCAACAGCACAAATGAATGGCATAGAGGAGACGTTAAGCACAAGTTTATCCATTAACGGGACATGTGCAGCTCTTTATCCATTAACTGCATTATCAACTGTCTTGACCCTTTGCAGCTTGAAGCATTTCCACTGCGAGGGTCTTCACATCCCTGAGAAATGCAAGATTAATTCAACTTCCATCAGAGAGGTGGTAGTGCTTGGTTCAATACATGAAGTAAGAAGTTAAGGTTCCACCCCCACTTTTAATTGCCTCCTGTTCTGGCATAGTCATGTGTACTTGTTATAACCACAATAAAATGAAGTTCTGCGGACGAATAATCCATGATCATGAAATCATGACAAGAAAATCTTCACAAAAATAGTCCTCCAAAAGTCTTTTAATACCTATAATGCATGAAAAGTTCTACTCTCTCTGACAGAACATACCGCATGCATTAAGATCGAGATCTTTACAACTATCGGTAAAAATCCACACCACCTGGACCACCTCCAACGAAGAAGGCAATGTTTGACAATTTATGGCATAACCCCAAGAACAACAGCTTTCAACATAAAAAGGGACTAAATTTCTGAAGTTAACTACTAATAGAGGGGAAGCTTATTATGCACCGGGGATGATTTGCTCACTCTCTACTCAATAGTCAACTAGGACAGAGACAGGAGCCTGATGCAAACAAACAAAAGAAATAAATAACTTAAAAAATTCAGTCCTAAGCACCGATTCACTTGGGATGCCCTTATAATTAAGGGGAGCCAACACAAAAAGTATAGGTTTATATTGGCAGAGGGACTGTCCAAAAGGTTTGCACCAGGACACGAGAATATGGACAAAACTCTCCATGAGGACTTAGTTATTACTACGCTTTGACTACTGCAACGAAGTTAAGCAAATCGCATAACCACCCATGTCCTATATCTATTGCATCACATGCAATAAAAAGCTGAAGAGAAGCTCAGAAGTTCATTTTGATAAGAATGTGATATTGCTGAAAATGTTAAAAAGAGCAACATAAATCGGAAAATCAACCTTACATGAAGGTCTAGGAGATAAGATAAATGTAAATGCCATACTTTCTATCTGCAGCTTGACCTGGAAAAAGTACAGAGGATTTATAGTGAAGATCTCAACAGGCGAAATTTGATTTGACCAGAGAAAAAAAAGTCACCAAGAGTCCTGGCATTATTCAGCTGCTGAGGCCCTCACATTATTCAGCTGCTGCATACCAGGTTTTGGAATCGAATAAGTATGGCTTGCTTCCATTATGCTCCTACAATCAAGAAACAGAAAGCATTACAAAAGGAGGTAACATGAAATGAACATAATAAAATGAACATAACTTAGTGCAAATAGAATAGTGCATTACCCGTCACCAAGCGGTGCTATCATTGAAGGCATATTCAAGTCTTGTGATGCCTCAACCTCAAACCTACTGAGTAGACTACTGTAAAAACCCGGAGGCTTATTGTAACTTCCAAGAACTTGAGGTGCAGAAGAAGCTTGCGAAGAAGCTTGAGGTGCGTCTCCTTGCTCCTTTCTTTTTGGTTTTTTCTTCTCTAAATAGCTCTTATGTCGCTTTCCTCCTTTGCGTCCATCTTTCTTCTTGAGGCCCGTACATTTTGCAAGGAGACTCATATCTTCACTTGAGGCTGTCACACCCCTACCCTCGGGCACGCGACAACCCTACCAAACGTCTCAGGTCAAAGGGACGACATCCCAAGCATGTCATCGACCCATTCATTTTATCTTTTTATTTAGCGCACGCGGAACGAACAATCACCCAGACAATCATAAAAACAACAGGGATAGAAAAGCAGGAAGTTATAACGACCAACAATAGCAGACTCAGCTAAAGTTTTCTTTCATTAATAAATATTCATTAACCCTAAGGAAGCTATAGAATCTACAAGCCCATCTTCAGGGCTGCTCCCAACGACCGACAAAAAGGGTACCGGATCAGCACAGGGTTAATTTCTCATTTACTCCAAAAGAGGGGCTACACCACCCTCATTCTCAACATCACCTTGAACCTGAAAAAGGGTTAATCACGACGGGGTGAGAAATAAATCTCAGTGAGCTAGCGCCTAAACCCGGCTAGGGCGTTGACTCGCTCAGGCGACCTACACACAGTACAACACAATAGTATAACGCCAATCACTTGCAAGCTTACCATGCCTTGGATCACACATATGCAAGACTCAACTTGACATGACAGTCAACCAACCAAGGTAACAACCAGAACACCACAATAACTTGCAAGTACAATGTTTCACATGTGTTCCGGTTATTAATGGCCACTCGGACCCGCACACTAGACAGTTGGTGCGTAGCACACTAGACAGTTGATGCTCAGCACACTAGGCAGTTGATCCTCTACCGACATGACCGGGCATCGTCCCTTACTTCCGCCGATGGCGTCCGATAGTCCGTGTGGTTCCGATCGACACGGCACGAAACTACCAGGAATCCCTGTAGGGGCTTCGGTCCATCCATACTGCGACCAGCATCTGACCAGCCCGGTGACACGGACTGTCGTGCTTCCGATAAGTCGTGTGATTCCGATTGACACGGCACGAACATATCAGGCATTTCATTATATGACCACGCAAGCACACTAGGCAACCAGCCAGTTTATATCTTTGCAGTTAGTCCAATGCACCCACACGCGGAATTGTGCTCAAAAACCTGGCCCAAGGCCATTTTCATGCTCAAATATGCAATTTAACATCACACGTGGTTATGTGATGCGCGAATTATCCACTAGACTTTGCATCTAAATACGGGTGATCAATCCTCATACAGTCAATCACAAATCATTCAGAGCATTCAACAATCAGACATTGATCACCACACCAAATAGTCGACAACAAATTAACATATCGCACTCGAACATTAACACTAACCACATGCGACTAATCCGCTTACCAACCAACCAGTCAATCAATTCATTGCCCTCTCAGCTCTAACCAAACGCTCGCTCACGGTCAAACAATCAATCTAGTCTAATCATCAATTAGCCACAGACAACCTAGCTAATCGGTCTAATTTATTTAATTGCGGTCATTTAACCTAAATCCAGTCTCTAACTAAACCGACCACAATTAATCTACGTGAACGCCAAATTAGACAAATTAGACTAAACCCGAACGTAATTAGCGACCTAACTGAGAGTTAGGGGCTAACTCACAACTCTAAGCGGTCTGGCGACAGTGACGGCGGTGACGGCGGCGACGACACGAGCACACAACAACAACACGGCGACAAGGCGGGTCTCGGGCGGTACTGTTCACGGGCTGAGGGGAGGCTGGTCGGCGGCAGCTCGGGTGGAGGGGCTGAGGGTCGGTGGTACGGGTCAACAGCGACTGAATGAGGCTCGCGGGGCTGCTGGTCGTGGGTCCACGGCGGCCTCAGGTGGCACGGCAATGGCGGATGGACGCGGCGACCGGTGAGCTGCGAGCGGCGGAGGGCGCGCGGGGTCGACGGCGAGCTCGCGGTGGTGCGCTGGTCGCGGCTGAACAGAGGAGGAGGAGGCGCGGTTGAGGGGAGATCGCGGACTAGGGGGGCGCGACTGGTGGGGCTCAGGCCGGCGAGGGCAAGGTGAGTGGCGACGGCGGCTCAGCTGCAACGGGCGGAGGCTGGAGGTGGGTCGCGGATCTCGGGTGGTTCACGGATCAACAGAGCTCGGCGACGAGGGAAGAGCTCGGGTGGGCCATACGGAGGCCGGGTCTGCGGGCGGCGACGACCGACACAGGCAGAGGGAGGTGGCGATGGCTAGTGGCGTCGCGGGTTGAGGAGGAAGGGGGTGCAGGGGTCGCCAGTCTCGGGGGCCCTTGGGTCCACGGGCGACGGACGGGGGGTGAGGGCGCGGTGGTGACGAGCTGGCGACGGCGTGAGGCTGCCAGAGGTGATGGCGAGCGGCGACGAAAGAGAAAGCAAAGGAGAGGGAGGGGACGGCCGCGAGGTCCTCAGCTCGCGGGGCTCGTGGGCCGAGCTCGGCGACGCGACGAGAGGAGGGGACGATCGGCGGCGGCGCGGCTACAGGCGGCTGGCTGTGGCTGGCGATGGTTGCAGGCGCGGTGAGGAGAAGGAGGCATCGGGCGTAAGGGGGAAGGAGCTAGAGGTCATGCGCATGGGGGGGCAGAGGAGAGAGGAGAGAGGAGAGAGAGAAGGGGAGGAGAGAGGAGAGAGAAGGAAGGGAAAAAAGGAAAAAGTTGATGGGAGGGGGAGGGGGGGTGGGTGGCGCGGCAGTAGAAGGGGGGGAGAGAGAGAGAGAGAGTGATGTGAGAGGGGAGGGGCCCACGGGGATTTGAATTTCTTGTCTTATATGGATAAAGAGGTTCAGGCGCGAAGGGTCTCTGACCGGCGCTTCGGGATTTACCAAATTTTCCTCTCAGATCAAATTAAAATCCCGTCCAATAATTATCTCTTAAATCCTTTACAATCCAATATTATTTATTTTATGGACCTTAAAATTTCAGGACGTCACAGAGGCTGTCAAATTTCTCTAAGGCTCGCTTCCAAGTGGCATTTCATCGAGAGATTTGTTTATGGTCAAGATCATATTCTTGATAAATTCAAATCTCTGAATAGTTTGTGAGCCCCTGACTGCTATCTTAACAAACTCGGGACACACCTCTCTATATCTATCAGTAGCATCCATGTCACCATTCCCCTGAATGAATATATAAAATTTATTAGAAGTTACCAATAAATTATAACACTAAATTGAATAAAAAAGAGTATAACGACAATTTATACCTGAGTATCTAAACCATGCTTCTCTAGTGTTCCATCTCTTGCTTCACGTGTCCATCTCTTCAAAATGTAAGCACTAGAAATTAACTTTATGTCCAAGTTATCAAGCACCTTCAACACATGGCAACATAAAATCCCAATGGTCTCAAAATGATTACATGCACAATTC
Organism: Lenwebbia sp. NSW1173648; assembly: GCA_029784005.1. Lineage (NCBI taxonomy): Eukaryota > Viridiplantae > Streptophyta > Magnoliopsida > Myrtales > Myrtaceae > Lenwebbia > Lenwebbia sp. NSW1173648. Next base: position 484,162 of record JARCGZ010000008.1, on the reverse strand, counting down.
ATCACTTCATTACTTGGGCCACCTGTGACCTTGATCTCTGGTTCATTTGGTACAAATGAACCAACAACATATTCACGCAACACACCTATCTCATTACATTCCTTGATAATCAGGGATAAAGTTTTCATCCATTCTGTCTGAAAATTTTCAAACATCAAAGCTATATAGACCTTACTTGCTTGCTGCAACATATGTGATGTCTGACACAAAATCGTTGGCAATTTCTCTCTACCATTAAACTCAGTCTGTAACTCTTTGTACCGCTTATCTCTCACCACCTTATCAAATCTCTTGAAAAATTCATTTAGATTTATATTACATGTAAGATAATCCTTCAAATCTCTATTCAAACTCTCACTCAACTGTGTACTACATATCCCCAAGGTCACTGTAGATTTCATATAACATCTAACCCACTTCTCTTTCAACCTATATAGATTTTGGAGCTAAGAATTGTCACTAGCTTCATATGTTGAAAGTAATGAATCGTAAGCATCTTCAAATTTTTTCACTTCTACATATTCATACACAAGCTTCTTCAAATCAGTCAAAAAATTAGATCCATTCTTCATTAAATGTCCAACATTTTTTATGGTATTTTGCATTAGATGCCATGTACACAATCCATGTCTTGTCTCGGGAATCGCCTCTTGTAATGCTTTCGACATTGTTGTATCTTGATCAGTAAAAATTGTTGCAAGCCTCCTATATTTGTGTGCCCCCAAGAATATTTTGAAAAGCCATTTGAAAGAATCTGCGGTTTCATCATATAAAAGTGCAGCCCCAAAAATCACAAGCTCTCTATGGTGATTGAATCCAATAAATACACTGAGTGGCCTGTACTCTTTTTTGGTGAAAAATGTGGTGTCAAAGGTCACAACATCACCAAAAAGGGCATAATCAATAACCATCCTAGAATCTGCCCAAAATATGTTTGTTATTTGCTCATTACTATCAAGCTGAACAGCATAGAAGAAAGATGTCTCTAAGATCTGTCGTTTTTCGAAGTACCTCAATAAACATCCCGCGTCTCCAAACTCCATGTCTCTCCCTCGTTTAGTGCGAAGATGGTTTTTGACATCAACCCTCGTGTAACCAACATTTTCTCTTCCCCCAACCTGTACACTAGACAAGTCATGCTGCTATCTTTGTATGAGGCCTGCATTGTCAGCCAACACAATTAGCTGAGCTTGGACATCGCTTATTTGCCTATGTGACCGTATCAAGTGAGTACACTCTGCAAAGTGGAGTGGATGGGAATGCTTTGGCTCAAAACCATACACACAATATTTACTGCTCACTCGAACTAATCTGATTCCCATTCGGGCATGGCAGTTCATCCTCGTTTCAGGCCTATGCTTTTTTACTAATTCCGGTCGTTTATCTTTTTCTCGATGTCCCTGTTTTGCACAACAAAAGCGTGTAGAAGTTATGGAACCATCCTTCCCTTTGTTAGTAACTCTCCTACGTACACCAAAATCAATTTTCAATGCATACATCTTCCAAAACTCCCATGCCTCATCTATATCATTAAATTCCATACCCATTTGTGGAGTCCAGTCATTACTGCTGATGAAATCATACAAAAAATAGTGGACAAAGTGGCGTTATTGGACGATAAACTTGAACAACAAATAATAAAACAGAAGAAAAACTAACATAGTTTCATGAAGACATTAATTACCTTGTGCCATGATCATCCATTTGAGAGGGAGTATCCATTTGAGGGATAATTTGACCGCTAGTACTAAGCATGGCAGTTGAGAGGCAAAGTGCTCGCCTATCTCTCCCAATATTTCTAAAAGTGTGCAACTGCTGCCAACCAACACTTTTCTGATAAAGGCAGATCTTGTGAAGATCAAAGTAACCACCTTGATGAGAAACTTAAAAAAAATTCCACCGAACAAAATCAAGTGAGATTAGCAAGTTCCTTGAAGAATCTGAAAAGTTACAGAACCAAAAAAAATGCGACAACCAATAGATGAAGCAGCAAATTTTCTAATGATTGGCAACCAACCAAGTTTTGAACTTCTAAATCAGAGCATCTGCATTCTTAAAAGTATCAAAGTGCGACAGAGAGAATATATATGGATAAGGCCCTCCTCCACTATTTTCATAGACAAGTTCAGAATTTTTCATAAAGCAGAACATGTAGTCCAATCATGTTCACGAGTAAGCTATCCAGCTCCAGAAAGTCCTCACTCAACCTTTATTTTGAAAGATGATAGTTACCTAATGTAGTCCAATCATTTTAAAAGAAATGTTGTGGTAGATATAAACTATGGGGCTTAATGAGAAACTCTCATTAACTAAATTCTAAGAATCCTCGGCAAAGAACACATCTCGGCCTTTATAGTACCGCTCAATTTAGGCATAAAGTAGAAACCTGGACATGCAAGACGAACATATAAACTTCGAGTGCACTGCAAAATTAAAAAAAGGAAAAAGGAAAACAAAGATGTCATACCACTTCAACAGAACTAATAATCGCCAAATCTTATCTCGAATTCATATTGAACTAACAAAATTCCAGAAATTACACTAATTAAGACGACCATTGTCCAATGGCTACGACTACAATTATATTGCAAAAAGGAAAACAAAGATGGGGAGAGTGCAAAACACCTCTGCTGGCGACTGGGAGCTGGAGAGAACAAGAATGGCTGCTCGGGCTCGAAGCCACTGACAGGTGTCGGGAAGGTCGACGGCGGTTCCGCGGAGGCTAGCGTCGAAGGGGACCGTCACCGGAACGAAAGGAGGAGGAGGGACGACTGCTCGGAGGCTCGAATCGGGAAGGTCGACGGCGATTCCATCTCTTGCTGGCGTCGAAGGGACCGTTACAGGAGCAAGAAAATTGGTTTTCGTTTTTTTTTGTTTTCGGATGAGGAGAGAGGGCTCGGGCTCAAAGAGGATATTTCGGATGAGGAGAGAGAAAATTGGTTTTTGTTTTTGTTTTTTTAAGGAAATCCCGCTTCCCGATTCAAAAATTTTGGCTTCAAATCCTTCAGATGACGTGGCGCAATCCCGGCCTTCAGATTCAAATGGACGGCCGGATCCGGATCTATGTCACCCCTGACATTAACCTTCTATGGCAGGCGATCCGGTTCCCTGTCGGGTTCCTCCCTTCACATCTAAGCCAGTGCGGTTGTCCAGCGACTGAACGCGTTACAGAAACCGTATCCTTACAGATTTCGGATTTAGTCCTATGTTGTCTCCTTACATAAAAAGACGACGATGAACTTTTTCCCCAAACTTCGTGGCAGTTCACAGTGAGGGACAAAAGATGATGTTTTCGCTTTGCACATCACTACAACAATGAGTCGAGTTTCTTTTAAGTTTTCGACTATAAAGATACACAAGTCTGCTTTTCCACGTACCGTTATCTGCTCACTCGCAACGGACGATGAATCTAGTATCGCGGCTGCCTATATAATGTAGCCTCCTTTCACTTCCCTGTGTCGAAGTTTCAACACGTGAGAAATGGACTTAGTTATGCATTTGGTCCTTTCTCCGGACAAAACATAGGAGTAGAGGAGGTGCTTTGAGAAATTGCCTTCAGGTGAACATATCTCTTACTTTCTTTCTAAAGTGAGAATTAGGAAGAAAGAAAGACAAAGAGAGAAAGACATGACATGAGAAAATGGCTTATCATTTGAGGATCAAAGAGACATTAGCTCTCGTCTCTTACATTTCTATGCATATGGTCTCCTTTCCATGTGGACGTGAGAAGAATAATGGCTGCAACTTCCAAGGATGATAATGCAATTTTTAGATATTTTCCAACAGCAAGACTCAAACAAGAAAACATATTGTATTAGTTTTCGAAACATATTGCATGCTATATTTTCAGAAGAAAATAGTCGTCTTTTAGGAGGAAAAACATATTGACCTCTGCAGCCTATATAGAAATTACCAAAAAAAATTCTAAACCTCGCGGACGCCACTTATGTCATAAACCTTTCGATTTCGTCGATTGATTCTCAAACTCTTTTACGATTTATCAATATAATCCTTCCGACCAATATATATTTTTTCTTTTCTTTTCTTTCTTTTCTTCTGTTTTTTCGCTGTTTACTTCCCGGAAGGGCTGACGGGGGTCACTAGGGCCTCGGCGATGACCAGTGAGGGCTTTGTGAGCGAGGGTTGCAGCCCTGCCGGCCAGATCTGGTCGAGTAGGCCCTTCGTCTGTGGGCGGCGAGGGACGCCGGCCATCGCTAAGGCCTTGACGGCCCCCATTGGCCCTTCGTGAAGTGAACAGGGAATAAAAAAAAACAAATAAAGGAATCACAAAAAAAAAAATCCGAATATTTTATAATAAAAAAATTGTAAGAACTTTTCAATTACGTAAGATAAATAATTGTTCGCGTTTACTAAGATTCAGAACTAGCCCAACTTCAGACTGATGTTTAATATACTTAACGGGAGGAGAATGTAACATATCATAATCAGCAGAATTATACGATACTAGGTGGTAATCAAGAAATGGAATGGATGTTCATTAGTGAACTATTTTCTATTTAATCATCTCAGTTTCTAGGTGGATTTTGGATGCAACAATTTTGACGACAATCGCCATAAGAACGAACATATACAAGAGCAGATGGATACAATAGACTGAGCAAACGAATGACGCTAGAAAATTCCTCCCCATAATACCCATATTACTTTTGCAGGGACGTTACCGAAGATCGAAAGGTAAGAACAAGACTATCTATATCACAGCTAAACCATACCAGAACATGCAAAAAAAAGTATCCGTATACTTACAGACAACAGTTAAAATTCCTCACACGACAAACTAGAAACATCAGCCCTCTTAAGCAGTGAATTGCATAGAAGCTTATTTAACATAAACTGCACCTCAATTGCAAACCTGTGGCAACTCCAAGCCTGACGTTAATGCCAATTTCTTTCAGCCATAGCAACGAATAGAATCGTTGCAACCTTTATCAGCAGATTGTTTGAAACCAAAACGGCCTCCTTTAGCGAGATACTGCTGGTGGTATTCTTCTGCGCGGTAGAACTTCTTGGCAGGCAGAATTTCGGTGACAATGTTTCTGTTGAGGATTTTCTGCTGCTGCTCCATGGATTCTCTAGCTGCTTTCTCCTGTTCCGGGGTATAATAATATATTCCTGACCTGTACTGGGTGCCCACATCATTCCCCTGCTCAATGCATCATTAACCCGTTAGAATCTGGGAGTTACACTCATTATGCATGCAAATAGCCAGAATAAATGGTTCTAACTAGTAAATTAGCATTTCGTGCCCAACACTCCTCAATGACATAGCATTAAACAGAGCGGTATGGCACCATGTGGATTCATTTTCATGCGCATCAATACTAATGAAGAGATAAGTGGGTAAGCAGACCAACACTATAGGTCAGAGAATACACAGCTAAAGCAAAAGACATGCAACCTTAAAGGTGGTAAAACTTGCGGAGATAATCTGGACATCAGAGGATCACAGTGTGACTAACAGAAGATAACCAAGAGCAAACCAAGAGCAAATTCAAAGATAAAGCAAGCAAGTGAAACTGACAAAGACAAGCAGAACTTAGCACTAACTAATCATCAAACTCCTCAGCCGTCTTCGGATAAGGTTCAAAACATCAAACACCTTCGAGCTGGTAGCTTGTCAAAGCACTTCTTTAAGTGCTCCAATGTCATAATCGACTGCATAGTTCCATATCACTGTGAAACAGAGGGGGGAAAGTCTCATATGGACTCATCTAAACCATTGTCGTTTAGCAAGATAACAGTAGACAGACTCATCTAACCTCCAGTACAGCATGTTTTCAGGTAAATCTTCTCACAAAACGTGATTGCAAGCTCTCTGCCAGAAGAGTGAAACATGAGTTAAGTTTTAACATTGCTTTGGCCAGAGGAGAAACCCGTAGAAGGGCTATGCTACTATCTTTAGTCATAACCAAAGCATAAACCAGACTCATCGAAGGAGGAGCAAAAAACCGTAGCTGAACTGGATAAGTGATCACGTAGTTAAAGGAAACGCAAACAATAGAGCCATCAAGAGCTGCGATGGCGAGCGCAACAATTACAGCATCACTATATCATGTACTCAGGAAGTAGAATGACTGCAGATAAACACATCGCCATTTTCCACAAAGCGACAAAGCAAACGGCAAGCACCCTGCAAACTCAGTCATATAGGTAGCGAGAATTCAATCACCCGACTGGATACACTGGACAAGTGATCAGGTTGTTAAAGGAAACACAGACAACAGAGCCATCAATAGCTGCGATGGCGAGCACAACAATTACAGCATCACTATATCATGTATTCAGGAAGTAGAATGACCGCGGGTCAACACGTCGCTGTTTTCCACTAAGCGACAAAGCAAACGACAAGCACCCTGCAAACTCAGTCAGCGAGAATTCAATCACCTGACCAACCCTCATAATCAGAGAGCCAGAAATTATTCCACCTCCAATTCCATCTCAATAATCTACGAAACCTCATCGAAGACAAACAAAAACAGGAAATTGTGGAAGCCCAATGAAATTCACCTGACGATTGAGGGTGGTGGGGTCGTGCCGAGCCCAGAAGACATCGAGAAGATTCTCGAAGCTGCACTCTTTGGGGTCATACTGGACCCTAACGACCTCCGAGTGGCTCGTAGTCCCGCTACACACGTCCTCGTAGGTGGGATTATGCAAGAACCCCTGGGTGTAACCAACCTCGGTCTTGGACACGCCGGGGACTGGGGACTCTCTGGAAGGCCAATTCGACGCTCCAGAAGCAACCGGCGCCGAATTGGGCGAACTGCTGGCCCGGCGCCGGGACGTCGTCGTCGGGACCCTGAGCGATCGAAGAGTCCATGGACGAGGGGTCGGGGGTCTTGGGCCCGAAGCCGAGCTTGTTGAGGATGTTCATGGGGGATTTGTAGGAGGAGACGAGCCGCGAGTTCTGGGGGAAAGCGGGCTTGGAGAGGGAGAGGGGGAGTTTGGAGAGAGAAAGGAAAGGGTTGGGGAGAGAGAGAGGGGCGGAGGGTTTAGAGAGGGAGGAAGAGACGAGAAGCAGAAGGGAAGAGGAAGAAGAAGAAGAAGATGCTCTGGAAACGGAGGTGAGCATTGTGGTGGTTAGAGGGTGACGTGTGGGGCTTAGTTATGCCGGGGTTGGGGGGGGATTGGAGAGAAATGCTTTCCTTACTTGTTTTGCTCTTCAATATTACACCAATTTCCCATTTTTCTTTTATTTTTTGGTGTCATTTATCTAGTTTTGGTAATTTAGCGATTGGCTGTTCCGTGCCCGCACTTGTACTACCATCTCCACCCCTAATTCAATTTCCCGTGCCCGCACTTGTACTGCCATCTCCACCCCCTAATTCAATTTCTTTCTTCGCCAGTAAAGCTGCATGCCTATTCGCATTCAATAAAGTGAAAAACATGATGATTATAGGATAAAAGCAAAAGTGCCTATTTTGAGATATTGCAAACAATCGGAGGTTGATCAAGTGTTGAGCTCATTTTGCTTCTTATGGGTCGATTGGGTACCAAAGCGTGGAATTAGGCTAATAAATTCTTTATTAATTTAAAAAAACAAACACGGTTGCTTCCTCGCTAAGTTAACTTGTTCTCAGTTGAGTTGGAAGTCAACGAGGGTAGAAATTCGAGTTAATCCAATTGCATGGTTTTACCTTTTTCTTTAAAATCCTTTGGAAGCAAGGAACGGAGCCGAAAGAGAGAGAGCCGCATGGTGGGATGGGAAGTGGGAACCCACAGCTGCGACGTCGTTTCCAAACTAATTTTCCTTGGCATGTGCAGGACAAGTTATCGGCATGTTATTTGCTGAAACGTTCAAATATATCGAGCTTTAACTTCATCCGCATTGACCTCGTGAAGAGAACAGAGAGAGATTCTAGGGACAATCAGAGAGTCGCTAACCAGCCATCACAACTATTTTCTGATGCTACAGACTGTTCTTGGTAACTAAGCGAAACAAACTACATGGTACATGTTCATGGAACAAACAGATGTTTCTGCTGGATAACATCGCCATCATCTTCATATGTTTACAGACCTCCAATGCTTACCCGATGCGTCTCAAACACAGAGTAGTAACAAGCCATCTACCATGTGAATATCTCACTCGTAGATCCAAGGATGACGGCTGCTTTGCCAGTTCACGGTCCCGTCCGGGAACCACAGAGCAATTTCCTTCTTAGCACTCTCGACAGAATCACTTCCATGGATTACATTCCTGAGGTTTAAAGGAAACGTGTGAGGAACGCTCATAAAGAGAAGTCAATTCCGGATACCCGTTATCCCTAGCCCTCACTCTAAACAGGTTAAAATAGAAAGAGGAACAAATGATTTCGCTACATCACCCGGTATACAGGGTAAAGCTTCTTGATCCTGCACAATCCTTGGGAGAGCAAATGAGAAATCAATTCTACTTCATCGGGGCACCTTACATATGAGTGCAGATCTCCTCTCTCACAAACGTTAAGAAAACTCGAATGTAGAAACATCACTTATTAAGATCTATACTTGCATTTAGGACCACAAGCAGATTCAGAAAATCTCTTATGGGACAACGAAAATTTGATTGAAGTATCTCATCCATCCATGTCATAAAAAGAAATACTGATGCCAGTTGGCACATTTGCAAAACAAACTCTTTTGGAAGAACTCTTCTTTTTTCCTCTCCTCTAATATAGGCAAAGTTAACAGCTGTAGAGTTGGGAATTTCCATGTTGGAAAATGGTCTGCCTCATCCTCCCCCAGTTTACAATTGCTCAATCATTCACTTGGGACCCATCACATGTGAAATGCATAAAAATTTCAAAGACCAATCTAAAAACCACCTTATAACTGAACCTTTTAAAGTCTGTCTGTCATATGCTTTGACATAGAAGATACAACGAAGAGCTTCGAATGAATTTGCACCAAGAACACCAATCAAACAACTAGATCAACAAAGACAACCGAACATTAGTCCATGTAGAAGAGACATACCTTCCGATCTCCACCGCAAAACTGCCACGGATAGTACCAGGATCCGAGGCCGACGGGTTAGTAGCTCCTATGATCTTCCGACCTGTAGTAACAACATTTTTACCTTCCCATACCAGAGCGACTACAGGACCAGATATTATGTACTCGACTAAGCCCTCAAAAAACGGTTTTGACGAGAGATCCTCATAGTGTTTCTCAGCAAAAGGGCGCTCCACGCTAATCAGCTTCATTCCTATAATCCATTACACAGTCTTTAAGCATTAAAATTGGGTTCATAATAATGATGAAGAAAGTAGATTATAATACTGACAGCAGCCATTGCCTTTTAAATAGAAACCCTTCTTCTCAAATGTGCTGATGATCTCACCCACCTGTACCAAGCATAAGACATCACTAAACGAGCAGTAGGAGTGATATCCTCTGCACAATGCTAATCTCAAATATATTCTTCCGTAAGTAGAGAAAAGTTCCAAGGCAAATGAAATACATGCACTACCAAAAAACCAAATCTAGAAATCATTCACAAATTCAATGGGATATCATAAAAGCCATCTCAATAGATTTTTCACGTGCCTATGCTCAGAATAAGGAAAAGGCTCGATGTGATCATTTAACAACCTTCGATCATGTGGCAACACCATTCCCATACGACTCTAAGCAACTTTATAAAGGCAATCGACCCAACAAAAGCATTTGCACGCCTAGAAACCACATAATACTCACATCTCGGCTCAGGAATGGGGAGCAACTGGTCCAACAGTGAACGTTCAAACGAATTGTCCGGAATTCCAGCCATTTCCCAAGCCAAAAATCACCCATACGCATGATATATATATAGCACATCCTATTCTCACATTAACTAAAAGATCTCATTTTTGCTTCCAAAGTACAGAAACTTAGCTGGGTTCGACAGGGCTCAAATTCATTGAAAGAGAGAAAGTAGAACAAACCAAGCCTCGCTGAACACCGTCGGGTTTGATCATGATGAAAGTCTGCTCCATCTTCACTCTTCACTGAACCAAACCCACCGAGACAGCGTGCACAGGACCCTTCGCTGTTATGTATGTGGCACAAGCAGAGGGGGTAGGGATTAGGGTGTATTATACATATCAGGTTCATGTACTCTGGATCAGCTTCTTTGCAAGCCAGAGTTGGGCCGTTTCTGGCTTAGGCATTAGAAACGTCGCTGTGGGCTTGTGCAATGGTCATCAATGGACTGTGCTCCATCTAATCTCGTTCTTTTGTATCTCAATGGCATTCTACTGAAATGATGAGAATTGAAAAATACAAAGGGAAAATACACAAAAAAGAAATCCCAAAATTACGTCCACTGTGACATATTACCTTTTTTTTTTTTTACACCATAAACCCTAAAATTGTATCAGTGTAACACATTTAGCCAAAACTAAATTTGTAAATGTGTTGCACATTTACTCTTCGTCAAAATTCCGTTCACAAACACCTCTAAAAATCTTAAGTGAAACGGTAGTGATGTGGCATTCCGTGGCAAAAATATGTCAACCTATTATATGTTTTTTTCCTCGTTTTTTCCTTTTTTTTTTCTAACTTACACCTTCGTTTTCTTTTTTGTTTTGGTGGCGGCGGCGGCAAAGGCGACGATGAAGAATAAGTCTTGGGTAAATGTATCGCACGAATATAAATTTTGAGGTAAATGTATCACGCGAGTACAAATTTATTTATATCAAATACCTGACACAAATACAATGTTGAGGTCTTTAGCAACTTATACCACATAATTGTGCGCTCTGTAAGATCGACTTGAAAGGAATGGATCAATGTTATATTCTCCCCTCAAATCCTACAAACATTCCATCACGGGGCTTAGAAGAGAAAAATAGTCGAAAAATATGAAACATCCATTCGCTAGAAACTAATGCTTTGTTTCGGAACGAGGGAAAGTGGAGGAAAAGGAAGTCAATTTTGAAATTTTAACGAGGAAAAAGAGGAAAATCAAATTTTGCTTTTGCCACTTTCTTTCGTCTATGTATCCAAACAAAGCCTCAAAGCCTTAAAGAAACTTAGTTGAAGGGTAAACTTCTTTCTTCTTTCGCAAAACAGAGTACTGCCGCAGCCTATCTCCCCCTCACCGTCCTCAAACTTGAATGCATATGTCGACCATGAGCCAAAGAACCGTGACAATAAAAGAATCCGCTCTTTCTTCCGACAGAGAAGTGCAGATGTTTGAGGGAAGAAGACGTTGCCAGCTAAGTTAATTAACTTGAAGGAATCGGTTTACTCTATTTCTAATGCTTTTAGTTTTTGTTTGCCACAATCCTAAGAAGATAGTCTAACTCGTGGGTTTGTCCATAGCGTCAGCAATAGAGATTATTAGTCTACCATACTCGACTTCGATGTCTCAAAACACATGGTCTAGACATATTTGCCTTCTACTTCAGTGGTATCTCGTGTAATATTTAATTAGAGATTGGAGCTTGCAAATTCAATTTTAGGAATCCTTGAGAGTCCAAAACGATGAACAGAGTGCTCCAAAGTTTTTTGGCATGCAAACATACAGTTCTCTTCAAAGGAGATATGAGAAAGAAACGACATTGCACCCGGATTTTTCCGCAAATTCAAATTTAAAGCGTTAGAAGATCAAAAACTATAGCACTAGGAATCATTTACATCCGACTCGAAACATGCCGTACCCTTTTTGACCTTGTTATTATCACAGGGATCAGACCATAAGCACTTCAGTTGCTTTTTCAGGCGTAAACAACTTCAGCTGCTTCAATGGCGCAACTACATTTTGCACTACTTCGTCGCAATTAGTCTCACGATCGGCGGAGACAAAACAAGTCAAACCTTTCCCGAATTAAAAGTTGCACCTGCAGGTGATCAGACAATACGAATACCATGTCCTCTTCATGATGTTTACAATGGGAGAACATCCTTCAAATACAAGTTATGCAGTTTTATTGAAGAAAAAATCCATACATCACTAAGTGGATCGATCAGCCATCATCAGAATGGAAATGTTCTTCTCATCCACAGCAAATGCATGCTGTGTAGGAAGGTGTCCTAAGATTTTTCCACATTTCATCACTTGATGCTACCGACCCACGAGACGGAAGAACAAATAGTACAGAGACAGAAAAATGAGCCACGAATCCAACTTGTCCTGTACCCTTAACCCAGAAAATAAAGCTAAAGACACATTGGACAAGGGTTCGATGCCGCATTTCAGGCGAGCAATTGAAATGCAGATTTTACTGGTATAGCTGATTTTATGGCTTGGAGTATGAAAAATCATCTCAAGTCCAAACAGTTCATAAAAGAATAGCTCCTGGGGAGATGGGGATTGCAAATTAAGATGATGATAATGTGAATTCCTAAAACGTAGTCCAAAAAAATGAAACTTCACATGTATCACTAGCAGATTCAGAAGCTAACTTAGTTTAGCATCACTCGATAGACATCTCAGATCAAGTGTTGGATTATTTATATTTTGCTTCATCCCCATCTCCTACAGTGAAATCATGTCGTACAAAACCAAATCAACGCGCAAAACTTGCAAAGACAGGATTTTATCATTATGCAACCAAAAGCAAAGTTGAAAATCGAAGAAATAATCATAAAAATGAGAACTTTATCGGGGAAAAGAAGAAAGAGCTACTCAGTGGTGGCGATTAAAGCAATAGGTTCGATTCTGCCAGCGATCCGTCTTCAACTTGTAAGTCAGAAGAGGGAGCTTGTTATCATCATCGTAACTCCATTTTCAGTGAAAGCAAAATCAGATCGAATTGAAACCTAATGATAATCCATTTCTACCCGAAAAAAAATTCAGCAGAGATCGAGCGAGAGAGAGAGAGGCTCGGTTCAGCGGGGTTGTCGACACGCAAAGCAATCTCGAGAAAGAGAAAGCCCTGCATTCCGGTCTGTTGAGCTTGAATTTATGGAATCGTCATCGCCATCTCTCCCTTGCCCTCCCACAAAAACAAAGCAATGAAAAAGAGAACTAGCTATCAGAATTCAAGCACCAGAGGAGAAAACCTTGAAGCACTCAAAGACGCGACAGTAGATAGATATCCGAGAGAGGAGACTCCGATGGAGCTATTGAAGAAGAGGGCGGCATGGTTGAGTAGTATTTATAGAACGCGGCTAGGGTTTTGAGATTCTGAAGACACCCTGTGAGGCGGACGGTACTCCGAAGAAAATTGCTTTTTATATTTTTTTTCTTTTTCGTTTCGTTTAATCTGAATTTCGTGGCTTACAAAAGTCGACTTTTTCAAAGTTTTAAAAAGTTTTTAAAAAAAAAACCGAAACACTTGGTAATGATAAGCAAAAATGGTAAATCACACAAATAATTCATAAACTTTTGCCTCAATTTTCAAAGTGATCTCTAAACTTTAATTTTGTTCAATATGATTCATGAACTTTGTAATAATGAGCAATGTCATCTCAATTTTTAATTTGTTCAAAATAGTCCATGAACTTTTAGTACATGTTCAATTTAGTACCTGGACTCTATGAAAATGTTTAATGTTGTTTGAGTTACTAGATGAACAATATTAAACATTTTCATACGGTCTAGGGACTAAATTGAACATGCACCAATTTTTCATGGACCTTGTTGAACAAATTTCAAGTTAAGCCACATTAAACAAATTAAAAGTTCGGAGATCATATTGAATAAACTTAAAATTCAAGAACCACGTTGCATACTAGGCCAAAGTTTGTGGACTATTTGTGTCGTTTATCCTATGCAAAAACTATTGACCCTCATATTCTCGTATACTACTTACGCCGTTCTTTTAAATATTTTGTAACATTTTAGATTTTGGCAAGAAGGAAAAAGTATTTTTTTTTTATTTTGTTTGAATAATTGACAAATTGACCTGTCCCGAATTTATGAAATTTTTCTAATCTTGAACTTGCATAATTTTTCTACTTAAATCTATTTTAGGGTGCATTTGATTCGCGAAAAATGAACGATTTAAAAAAAAAAACATTAGTACAAAAAAGATTGCTTGTGTCGCCTATAAAAACGAGTAAATGAATAATGTTTTCATCATCCACGAAGGTATTTAGACCTAAATTGTTGCCGATATTGATTAACTATTTCAAGTGATGTAAGCGATCATTTTTCAGAGAATATTTTTTAAATCATTCATTTTTTTTTTGTGAAAAAAACCGAGCTTTAATTTTAAAATAATTTTTTGCCTAAAATTTACTTTGTCTTGCTTATTAAAAAAGATCTACAAGATTAAAACTTATCTAAATCTTATATTTCGATCTTAATAAATTAAGAAAAAAATACATGCACTTTTCATATCAATAATCACACGACTTTGATTTGTTTAAGTGTTTCGAGTAAAATAATAAGTCAAGTTATTACAGTCGAAATGTTTTAAAAAGATGAAAACAACAGTCGCTTTAAACAGGACCCTACATTCCATTGCTTTCTCATTAGGCGTGCTATTTCTGGAGCCAAATAATAGAGGAGGTGTTGTATTATTTTTAGACCAAATAACATAAATAGTCATTACAACTCCATTCCATTACAATATAATAACCGTTGTATTAGGTCATATTATATTACTACAATTAGATGGGTTAGAAGTGTTCTCTTGACCACAATATAATCGATCAAGATTACTGCGCATAATTACCATTACAAGGATACACCAGAAGTCGAGAGGATCATAATCGATTAGAACAGACGATCCAAAGAATCACCTATATAACGTGTCACGAGAATATGGGTCGATGGCCCATTGTCTGATGCCATTAGGACGCAAAATTATAATCTTGGCCTTTGAGACGGGTGTTGAGATTTAATTCTCCCGATTCAAGAGTGGATGTACATATTATATCATTTTCATTGCATCTAATATTGTTTTTTCTTTTTTCTTTTTTTTCGGTTTTAGCATAATGTCAACACAACACAATACAAATGAAGCGTGGCCTGTTTTTTTGTTTTTTTTTCCTTCCCATAAATCTGATTCGGATTAAATGTTTTATTCCACGTAAAGATCACATGACATCTAAACTAGGCCTTATAATGGCTAACTTAATTTCCAACAAATTTTAAAGTACCATTACAACCGTGGACCGCATTAGAAAATGAATAACTATTTAATCCGAGGTGGATATTAAAAAAATATATTTGCAAAATAACGGAAAATATCGAAATCTATTGTGATGTGAAAGAGGAGAAGGAAGGACAATTTCAAAATTGGTGTAGTTTTCGGGGAAGGTGGCGGATAATTCGTAAGTGGATATTGCGCGACGCGATGGCTCAATTTGTGGAGTCCGCTAAATAAAGCAACAAAATTTCATTTGCTTACGTGGCAGGCACCAAATTTTCAACGTCGCACCACCAACAACAACAAAAGAAAAGAAAAACAAGAAAAATAAGATTCCTCCGCCCCACCAACTGCAACTCCGTTCTATGCGCGCTCTCTCTCTCTCTCTCTCTCTCTCTCTCTCTCTCTCTTCCAATACCCACACCAAGCAGTGAAGCAATGGCGATTTCGTCAACGTGAGAACGGCGAGAGAGAAAGAGAGAGGTAGACTGTTTCTGGTTCACTCATGATCTGCTCCGGTCGTATTTTGGCCGTGTCCTTTCCGGCGAAACCTCTCTGTCCCTGCAATTCGCCGTTTCCCAGCTCCAGAGTCAGACGACTGAAGCCCGGCTACTGCTCCAGATGGCGATCCATGGCCGCCGATCCCGACTCTTCTTCGTTCGCCCCTCCTGTCGAGTCCGATTCTCCTGATAAAACCGCCGCTGGGTATGCCTCCCCTCCTGCTCCTCCATGTGTCCATCCTATGTATGTCAGTTAGCTACGCAATAGCAATAGCTACGGAACCCAATCATCTGGTCCGTTCATGTTCATATTGAGTCGGAGCTGAGGCATGAGCTTAGTAGGCAAAGGTTCGAACCTGGTGGACCCGTATTGATGAGATTGAGATTCGATGAAGATTCCGATGCAGTGCATAGATCATCTGTCCGAGAGTGACGTAGCCTACTTGTTTTACTCTCACCGGGCAAAGAGAGGAGCTTAAACTTTCCATGTATCAACTAGAGTTAGCTCGATTCGGCTCACTTTATGCTATTTATTACCTGCTGCCAGCTTCCAAGTTCCTACCTTTGAATAAGCTGAGCTATGCGACCAAAAGAAAAACAAAAGAGAGAGAGAGCTGAGCTCAAGCAAAGTTTCAGGCGGGGCAGTTCCCATCCACACTCTATTTTCTTCACCTGCAATTTTATGGAGGAGACATTGGTTTCTTCTGAGGAAGTCATACTGAAACTCTTCGTGCATGATGATAGGTTCCATGACTTGCCTGTGCAGATTTTGTATCATAGAAGGGCCTGAGACAGTGCTGGACTTTGCTAAGATGGAACTGCAAGAAATCCAAGACAATATCCGGAGTCGGCGGAATAAGATCTTTCTACACATGGAGGAGGTAAATGGGACAATGCTTCTTTCATAGGGGAGATACTTGGGTTATTGATTAATAATAGTTCCGGTCTTAGACATGTGCATGTGCTGCTAATTTTTGTTCATTTTCCATGTCCCGACCTGCTTTAATTGATGTATTGTATTTAAATTTTTCAGGTGCGTCGGCTCCGGATACAGCAGAGAATTAAAAGTGCCGAACTTGGTGTATTACAGGATGAGCAGGAAAATGAGCTCCCAAACTTCCCGTCATTCATCCCTTTCTTGCCCCCTCTAGTGAGTTCTTCATGTCTGTAGTAGCACGTTGTTTATCCCTTTGTCCATCTATTTTCCATATGCGGGAAGCGGTCAGGATGCTTATCAAAATATTGCATTGTTGATGGATGCTTGATTACAG
Organism: Lenwebbia sp. NSW1173648; assembly: GCA_029784005.1. Lineage (NCBI taxonomy): Eukaryota > Viridiplantae > Streptophyta > Magnoliopsida > Myrtales > Myrtaceae > Lenwebbia > Lenwebbia sp. NSW1173648. Next base: position 467,362 of record JARCGZ010000008.1, on the reverse strand, counting down.
AGTTCAGCAAATCTCAAACTGTACTACGCCACTTGTTTTTCTCTCATTGCCGGGATTATTATCTTCGGTGGCCTTCTAGCACCCACTGTAAGTTTTTCTTTTTCCTCGAAGCACCCACAGTAAGTTTGTAGAATTAAATCCCAAGAAACTGCGCTTGAGCTAGCTGCCAGGAGTTGGATGATTCTCACTCATGGCTCTAGTTTTCTCTTTATTTTTTATTGTCTGTCCACGACCATGACCCATTGACTATGTCTGCTTTGACCAAATAGCTGGAACTTAAGCTGGGACTAGGGGGTACCTCTTATGAAGACTTCATTCGAAGCATGCATCTGCCTATGCAGTTGAGGTACTAATTAATGTCCTTGTCACTCTTCTGACACCAAATTTCTTCGTCACTTTACCACCTTCATCTCCGTACACAACTGTAAAACCACAACTTCTGATTGGCTCTCGGGTTAGATGGAGCTAAGCGTTCTAATGCTCAGTGATGTAACACGGGTTTGTATAACTTTGCAATTTGAAAGTTTAACAAGCATGTCAGGCCAGTTTCCGAGAGTTATCGTGCTGTGCTTCCCGACGCGTTACAAGTATCCATTTAGATCTTTGTGGTTAAGGAATTGGTGTTTCTCAAATAAAAAAATCCGGTCGAAGAATATTAATTTGCAGATGAAGAATTTACTGATCTCTTGAAGGTTGTGATAGAATGACAGGATCAGATATCTTTTAGTTGTGTCAGTTAAATGCTTTGGTTCGCTTGTGCTTTTTCACTTTCTGTGCTCACCTGCATCAGCTGCAAATTTCAGCGATGTTGATCCTATAGTAGCATCCTTCTCTGGAGGAGCTGTTGGGGTGATCTCAGCTCTGATGGTTGTTGAGATAAACAATGTAAAACAGCAAGAGGATAAAAGATGCAAATACTGTCTCGGGACTGGTATAGTTGTGATCTGATCTCCTTCTATGTGTCATTTTTTATCTCCTTTTTCATGTGATTTGTGATTCTTGATCTACTACTGGCAGCAAATCAAAGCATGGAAGTCATGCCTAAATTTGCCTTTAGATGGATGACTTTTTGGTACTCGAGGCTCAGTCTAGCGGGATGACTTCATTGTTTTCTCTCACGTGCTTGGTAAATGCAGGATATCTTGCCTGTGCTCGTTGTTCAAGCACAGGGGCCCTTGTTCTTATCGAGCCAGTCTCATCAGTCAATGGTAGCGATCAACCTCTGTCAGCTCCTAAGACAGAGAGATGTTCAAACTGTTCAGGATCCGGAAAGGTTAGCCTTCTACGATTTGTGACGTGATGGTTCCAGTATGAGATATGCTCTGTCATTTAGAAAACGGAAAAGCCAGAGTTTCAGCTGAGCATAAAAGGCTTGCTCTGATATCACATGATTGCTGCTCATGGTATATGTTGATTAAACCGCCGAGCCTTGTCGGTACTTGCCGCAGGTTATGTGTCCGACATGCCTCTGCACTGGAATGGCTATGGCCAGCGAGCATGACCCAAGAATTGATCCCTTCGATTAAGGATAAACTGCATTTTCATAAGAGAAGTTGAATTGTGTGTACACGAAATAGATATCTGTGGCACTTGTAAGCTGTGTCATATGTGATATTAAACTATTCCTTAAAGAAAGGGTAAGGAAGATTGCAGATGTAGCTTTTAGCTTGAATCTTATTTAACAGACTCATGAGGGTCTTCTCACATTTTCAATTTGCCTTGGAACATTGTACTCAGTAACTCTAAGCAGCCTTGCTCTTCTATAAATATAGTCAAAGGATGCGTTTGGTCGTTTGGATTTCTAGTCAGGATAGAACTGGATGGGATAGATACAAAATCCATGAAGTCGGATTTTGGTGATTTTTTGTGAATCGCAATAATAAAGTCGGATATTTTTTATTATTATATTTTGTCCATTATTTGGTGTGAATAACGTATCAGTATAAATGAATGTGAAAATGCATGAATAGAGATTTAAGAATCTCCCGTGATTCGTTGCTAAAAACCCACAAATGCACAAACGAGGATAACCACCATTAATCAATTCATGATTATTGTACGATCTCAATCACCAAAAACAAAAAAAACTCATTGAAGCATTTACGAGCCACAATTTCGACTATGACAAGAAATGCAAACAAGTTACGGTAACATTGACGAGATATGCCAAATCTAGTAGAAAAGAGAAAACATGATCACTTTATTACTGCTTTCGTGGAATTTTGTAGTAAATCAGAAAAAATGAGCTTTGACTCTCTCGCTGTTTTCGCGAAGAACTAAAGAATTATGGAGTAGTCGTGAAGTTTCAACATAAATCAAAGGTACAGAGGGGAAGGAGATGAAGAGGTTCTTTTTTTATTTTTTTTAGAAATCTGCGAAAAAAAGTATTCATTCATATCAACATGAGTCCAACTCATTGCAGAATCCATGCTATGTATTTATACTTGAAAGAAAGAGGCTTATCTCTTGCTTCTCTCATTATACAATCATCTACTCGTAGAGCCCATTTCTCTTCGATCCATAGATATAAATGTGGGACTAGTGTCAACAGTGAATCAAAGAAGAAGGACTCACTAAGCCGGAATCACTAACTAATAATAATATAATACTACTAGAATAGAAAATACTAATGGAATAGCAAAAATCTATCTTTTCTAGTGCCCCTCGTTCTTCGAGAATTAGAAAGATTATTTTTAGGTTTGAATTTATTCATTTAAAATCCGAGTCTATCTACTTCATTTTTATTTTCTTATTTTTTAATTATTTTTCCTCTCTTTTTCCATTTCATTTAATTTTATTTCTATACTAATAAACCTGAAATATGTGATAAATATATATTACAGAATAGAAATAAATTCACACACACACACACACATATATATATATAAACAAGGGAAAAATTTAATAGGAAATTGTTGTTATTTTTTTCTTTTTGATATTTGAATTTTTTTTATATTAGAATTCAAATATTACTTATATTTGATTATATTTTAATTTTAGTAATTTAATAATTTTGTTATTTGAGAAAAATAATTTTTCTATTACGAATGCAAGGAATTTATCCACATTTATCCCACCTTCTTTGTAGGATATTTTTATTCAGATTATATTCAATATTATCTTGTCTTAGGCACCAAATACAAAATAAGATAAGATTTTATCCCGCCTATCAAACGTAAGAATAGAGATAACGGGGCTTTTCAGGGGCTAATCAACTCGATCATTTTGATTCGACCAAAAAAAAAAAAATTCCATCATTTTGATAACTGAAGTTAATATGAAAGAGACAGACAAACTAAAACACAAAACACAAAACACATAATGAGAGTGCTAAATCAATTTCAGATGGAGAAGTGAGCAAGCCGCCATTGTTTTTGGTGTTTGGAGGCGGCGAGAGAGGGAGAGGGTCTCAGCACCAGCATCGCCAACAGAAAATGGAGGCACTGAGAGACACTTACGGAGACGACTCCGACTCCGACTCCGACTCCGGCTCCGGCTCCGACGCCTGCCCCCCGCCTCCGCTTCCGCCTCTACCTTCTCCTGGTCTACCCCCGCCCCCCCTCTCCCTCCTCACCCCTCCCAATTCCCTCGGTACGTCAACTCAGATCTTATCTCTCCATTCCATTTTTGCCCACCACCTGTTTGATAATATGATTCTTTGGCTCATCTCACCTCAGATTCCTACCCAACCGGCCAGCCGAGTCGAGTCCGGAGCTTCCCGCACGTCGAAGGCAATTACGCCCTCCACGTTTATATCCCCGGTCATTCTCCATTCCCTCTCTCTCTCTCTCTCTGGGGTTGCTGCATATTTTCCTTTAGCTGAGATGTTTTCCTTTTCTTTTTTGCGCATCAAATGATGGCAGTTCATGTATCGGGTCCGCAAAGAAAGGAAATCGCCCTCTTCTTGAAGAAAGTTGCGTCTGTGGTTCCTGGTCTTTTTGTGGTTGATGCAGACGTGCCACTTGAGTCTCTGTGCCGAGATGATCAGAAGCTCGAGCAAGTTGCTGTGGGGAGGGAATTCCACATCAGTTTGGGCAGGACTGTGCCTATCCGAATCCACCAGATCGACTCCATGGTTTCCATGCTTCGCCAGAAGCTCCAGTTTCAAAAACCGTACGCCCTTTTCTCTTTGTGCCGCCGTCTTCTGCTGATTTCTTCTTACATTCTATGAGGTGATTCCGGGATTCTTACTTGATAGTTCTCTTTTGTTCCATGTTTATATGAGACTTCCCTTTTATTGTGAAGCAGGTATTGGATTGATTTTGATAAATGGGAAGTATTCGTCAATGATGACAGCACAAGATCTTTCCTTTCGCTCGAAGTCATGAGCCGAGGATTAGCTGAGGTATGTTGGTCAGCCTTCCCCGCAGATTGTTTCTCTGTATCTAGCACCGAATCTTTTCCGCTTGCGACTCCAGAAAATCTCAGGTTCCTGTGCTTTTGAGTACGCTACCGGTGCATTTAGTCTTGAATGCTAGGACGGTACTTCCAAGAGTTCCTGCTGGCCCTTGAGTAATACATTCTACGGATTTAGCATCAATGGTCGCGCATAACTTCATAGGCTACAAGTACCAATGCACGCAAATGTGCTGACGGGTGCCATGAGTAAGAGCATGAGCTTCGTTAGCTCTCAAGTAGCTTTGTTCCATCTGCTGGCCAAGTGCTTGAATCGGGAACGTGTTCGTTCCACTTGTCCTCTCACTGCAAACGCTCTATTGCCTTACCTTTCTATATGTTTTTGTATTGGATTTTCTTGCTCTGCACTTTCTCCCAACAAAAGAGGTATATGGCATGTCTTTTGCTGATACTTCCTTCAATTGTGTTTCTTCTTCCGACACGAATTCTAGTTTTCCATGCAGAAATGATGGCTGAATGTGTGTAAGATGAATTTATAACCATCTACTAAAGTTGTACTTTTGTCGGTTGTGCAATGAGGTCTCAACTTTGTTACTAGCTTTGCATCTTTGGAAGCATCGCACGCAGTTCTGCAGCTGAGCATTCTCAAAAACCTGTCTTCCGGACTAGCTTTCCTCTTCATCATTGTGTTTATGGAGTGAGATTCATAAGTAGCAGAGAATATTACGTTCGCTGATTGGAAGCTTCCTTTGACTTGCATTTCAGATTACAAAGCAAATACAAGTTGTCAATGACGTTTATAGGCGACACAATCTTCCTGGGTTTTACAAGGTTAGGTTAATTCCGATTTGTCTTTTCAGTCTTTTTCGTTCTTTTAAAGTTGCAATCCCGTGCTTATATAGAGATGGCTTGAATTGATATGTGATTGCGACAATCGAACAGGATCCTCGCCCTCATATATCTTTAGCTTGGGCCTTGGGCGACGTCAGTGAGTCGTTGCAGAAAGCAGTTGAAGAGATGCAGAGGAGCGCAAACTTTGGAAAACTATCTCCGAAATGTATCTTCACCAGTAAATTTAGTGGGATTGAGTGTAAGATTGGTCACAAAACATACAAAATATGTAAGCTTCCAGACGAGTGAAGCAATATTGAATTGGACATGCTACTTCATGAAAAAGCAGTGCCATGGATTTACGGGCTGCACTAAGTTATGATAAATGGTTTACGAAGATATATCTAATTGCTCCTTTTTTGGCTAACAGAAAACTAACTTCTCCATTATGAAAACATTTATTAACTCGTGAGTAAGATACAACGTCAGAAGTCTTCTGACCCAAAGAAAACATCATTCGAGAAGCATAGGCTACTACATCATCAAAGAATAGTTAGAAGAGCCTACTTGTATTTATCCGAAAAAAGAACCAACTCCGGCAAAGTGTAGCAGTATTATTCCTTTGAACTTCTCTTCCAGGGACGGATTGCTTACTTTAATTTAATACTACAATCGTCCAATGAGTATCCCAAATCAGAGGAACTAGAACTCCAACATAATGAGCCCCAAGATCAGGGAAAGAATATTCGGTCACCGTTCTTCTTCGTGCTCGACTGTGTTATGCAAATTTCAGAGCCAGGTGAACCAAACCGAATGATTTATGATTCAATAAAAATGGGCAAAGGACCAAAAAATGTGGTTTATAGCCCTGGAATGGATTCGAGATTGTATTTCTCAGAAGATGAAACTTCACCCTCTCGAGTTTCTAGCAATTTCGGCTTCTGGATTGCATCAAGAGTTTGCAAATAAGTGTACGAAGCACTCCGACTCGACGAGGGGCCTGGATTACTAATTCTGCTAGCCAGAAAACGGCGAATGAGGCCCCTAAGGAATGGAGCCATGGTATCTGGCTCATGTTCCAAGTAGTACATTACTCCTCCCATAGAAGCACAGAACAAAGCCACCTGCAGAAGTTGTGAAACGGGCATCAATTTGTAACGATTTCCTTCTAAAGATTCATAAGAAGCAGAAGGAGAAAGCAGAAATGCAACTCTCTCTAAATAATGGGATATTAGTGCATTCCAGTTTCATATCAAGCACTGTTAACTTTTCTTGCACCTGATAAGTTTATGTTGACACCTGCTAAGAAGTACTACATACAGCTTAGATAAACAGGAGATACCTCAGCATTCTTGATATGAGGAACCAGATGGCGGTTTATTAAGATATACCATAAAGAATCTCCAGCGCGTGGCAGTACATACAAAGCAAGTTCACTACGCCTAGCTTTTTTCTCCAGCAGAACAGAAAGAGCAGAAGTTCCACCAGCAAGCCAATACACAAGCTTGTGGTCCTTTGACGCGATCTTCCTATGTAAACATATGACTCCCTTGCACCATTAAACATTTATTAGAACATTCTTCCCAAGTTAGAAAAATTATTGCAAAATAAATAAGTGAAAACCTACCTGAAAAATTCCAACAAAAGCAGACAAAAAAGCCGTTGACCGAACAGCACCTTTAAGAGCCAGCCAACAGGTACGAGCAGGTGAATCCATGAACTAGAATTTGTTTGAAAAAACAAAATTTTAGACGAAACAGAATGTTGGTCCTAAAATGTCACATAAACCTTTGCTGATAACGGCAAACAGAATAAACAATTTTAACTTCCAAAAGCTGCATAACATTATCATGTTAAGGCCAAGGAAACAGTAACCCGCCTAATCATCTTCATGATGATAACCATCAGATTCATCCAAATTTTGGATAATGTTAGAGTACTAAATTTTGATCATCGTCACATAAAAAGTTGCTGGTAGAAATACGGAACAAACAATTTTACCTTCCAAAAATTGCATCTCAATATCATGTTAAGGCCAAGGAAACAGTAACCTAACTATTCCGATGATGATAAGCATTAAACTAATAGATCAGAGGCAAGAGGGATAGAAATAAGAGTACTAAATCGTGCCTTCATTTTTTGGTTTGAACTGTTTAAGGAGTTGGAAATGGTTCCAGGCATTCAACAAGTAACAAGAATCGGAGTAAAGAAGTAATGACCAAATCAGCTGGGAGAGGAAGTTGTACCTTTTGCAGGTGGAGGACGACAAATGGCACGAATGTTAATGAGAAGTAAAGTGGAAATGTCTTCCTAAAAGTAGCTGAACTTGCGTTTGCATTGTGAACCAAACAGGAGTTCGTGTGTGGATGAATTATGGAGCATGGAATTATTGAGGGGAACTCTTCCAACTTTACATGATTGGACACTCCCCTTTTAGCCAAGTATGTCGACAATGAGGCAATGTCCAATGGCGAACCCCTACAATTATCCCTTACAGCTCTGTACACAGGCTGTGCAACTGGCCCGGTCTTCTGAATAAAATCTTGATATGATTTCGGCAAGCTTTCTGGATGCATTATGAAGGCATACATGACCTAAAATAAGTTATAAAAAGTCAATAAAAAAGGAGAAACAAACCAAGAATGAAGTCCAACACCAGGACAGAACCTTGTAAAGTAGTCAAGGGATGGCATCTGCTTGTATAAGAAAACTGTTTTGTTGATTCTATGTGCTTTTTGTTTAACAAGTGAAATCTATCGGCACAAATGTTTAGTATTGGATATTGGGAACTTCTTGAAGTACGTAGTCACTTATTATTGAAGGTAATTAAAAGACCCTAACAAGATTGGCCATTCATAATGCAGATATATCATAAATCACGATCACATCCAATCAGGATTTTAAGGCTTTTAGCCTGTTTGAGACAACTGTATTTGACGAGTCGTGCATGTTAGAACTCATCGAGATTCTTCAGCAATTTGCATTGAATAAATAAATTGTAAAAAATAACAAATCACACTGTATTTCATGGATCAGACAAAACTTCAGGAAGCTTACATACTTCCTGATTACACCTCAAGTCGCATCGTTTTGCATATTAATCAAACTAAATCAATATAATCATACGATTGCAACAGCATCAACTTTCAATGAAAATGACAGGAAAAGCATAACACACCATACATACTAAGATGCACCACATTCATTCCATCGTGGTGCAAGCAACAATATGATGAAAAACTTGACATTTTATTACCTGGGCGCATGCTAGGGAGAAAAGCAAAGAATCTCCATGTCTCCAGTGGCTTCCCCAGAAATGGAACTTGTTCTTAGACTTTGCAGAATTATAAGCACACTGATGTGGAATTTAAACATCAGATATTCCATTAAATGTAAAAGACGAAAGAATGAACGGCCAACACCAAAAGAATTCTAAGGCATAGACAGTATACTAATCTCTTACGTACTTGGGCAACCCTGGCCAGAAGATAGAGAGCAAGTGTACGCCTGCGGTTTGAACCATCCAATGCTAAGATAGACAAACCCGCAATTGAACCTGATAAAACTCTGTTACATCATCCCCTCAAACAATGTTACAAATAAGGAACTGGCTCTATTGTGCCTAAATAGCTTCAAACCCTTCAAGAAACAGAGTACATAAATTGCAAACTTACACGTTCAAAGGTGTCTCTTTCCTTCTCAACTTTCTAAACAAACACCGAAGAGCGTGATACGAACCGGTAAACCCACCAAAAAGCAGACCAACTCGACATGCTTCTTCTCTTACTATCAGATCTTTCTCGGAAACAAGTTGCTGCCAAAAAGTACATAAATCAACTTACACGTAAAAAATTTTGGCACCATCACATGGATATGTCAAAGAGACAAAACTAGCGCAAATAGTAGATAAGGGAAGGAGAGGAGACTTTCCAAGAGACTGGATAAAGAAAGAAAAGTTTCAGCCAGGTGGCAGTGTGGCATAAAAATAACCCAGAAGTTAAAGCTAGCAGATGACGATAACAAGCGATAATGTCAAAGTTCTCAAGTCAAGATTTACGGATAATAGTCCTGATTGTGCCATCAAAAAAGCAATCCAGTGTAAAATCAAGTTTTGCAACAAAAGACCTAAATAAATTTGCCACTGTGGAAGGTAGTTCAATCTGAAGTGAGCAAGAGGGGTACCGACTGTTTATACATCACCAAGTTGTCTAGTATCCCCTAATGGGTATATGCCAGTCATCCAGAATGCTGATACTGCTGAGGTCAATGGTTTGGAAATTGCTTGATGTAGTCCAAAGGAAATATATGTACCTAAAAAGGACCTTGATTTAACCAGTGGATCATATATAACATGTCTATGCTCAAGTTGGATTTCTCTGCGCCATTCAGTATGCCATGTTCTTGTCTCTCAGAAGACAAGATTCTGTAAACTCAGCACCAATTAACAGAAATTGGGGCTCCTAAGAAGAGTAATGGCTCACATCCATACTACGATATTACCATATAACTCAGGTAGAATTCCACTACAACTAGCACAATGGTGTTATGACAACAAACTTCATCAGTTTTGGATGCCTAGATAAGAAATGGAGGCTTCTCCATGTTTTGACGAGCAAGAGATATTAGCCATCGTCTCGGCCGACTGGGCACTAGTACATATTTGCATGGTGCTATCCTCCGGATCTAAAACCAGTGGCTCTAGTAGAAGCACATTCACGAATATAATTAACGAGATCTCTTAATCAAAACGAAAATAAAACACATGATCAAGTATTAGTAATCCGAACAACCATTTCCTGCAAAAATTAAGATGGAACTGAATCAACAGCCACGGGAAACTATGTTCTAGGCAGGCGGTGACGACTTAACCACGCAGAGAAAAGGAATCGGATCGTAACCTTGAGATCGAGGAGCGAGGAATAAGACTGTCCCTTGGCGAGCTTGAAAGCGCGAAGCAGGATGCCGATCCCAACCCTAACGCCGTAGGAGAGGAGGAAGCTCTGGCAGAGGTTGCCGATCGCGTTGGCGACGCAGGACTCGTCGGGAGAATGGTGGCAGGGAGGGTGCGGGGGGAGGAGGGCGCCGCCGCCGACGCAAGCGGCGGCCCTGCGCTGGCGGCGCTGGAGCTCCTGGATGGCCTCGCGGAGGCGGTCCTCGGCCTCCCTGAGGCGGCGCTCGGCGTGGGAGCTGTCGCCGGGAGGGGGAGGAGAAGGCGGAGAGGGGAAGGAGTCGGAGAGGGAGTGCATTGGGGTTTAGCAGAGGAGGGGAGAGAAGGATTTGGCATCTGCAAATCGGGAGTGCAACAAGTCGAGTCCACCCAATGCAGTCATGCTTTTATCGCGCACACACGGAGAGAGAGAGAGAGAGGGGCGATGAACTGTACGTCCATTTTGCGTCCGCTTTTGGTTTTGCTTAGAGATGAGGAGGGGTTATGTATCCGCTGCGACGCGCCGGGGCGGCATCTTTCATTGGCTGAGTAGGAACGACTGATGATCACCATCCGTTGCATCAATACTAAAGCTCGAGCCCCGACCATAAATATGTTCTCCATTTCTATATTTTTAATTCTTATAATTATTATTTTGCGACGAATTGTTATTGGAGTGAACCCATTAATATAAATCACATCTTATATTATCGACATTATCTAATATCGTTAATATTTTTCGAATTACTCATGTAAAAGGAAGAATCGTTATTCAAATAATGGGTGAAATCAGCATGAACAGTCAACGTCGTTTTATTTTATTTTATTTTTGGGTCAAAGTCGTTTCATTTGATGATTACACTATTTGTGTACTCGGGCATAGGGAGTGACCGGGGCATCATTCTTCAGAAGTTCTAATTCTCATCGTTGATATTTTGCGTGCGATGAGGCGGCATTTTCTTGTTGAATTCTTCGATGAACCCATTATTATAAATCACAGCTTATGTTACCGGCTTTATCTAGTATTGTTAATATTTTTAAGTTTACTAGTGTAAAAAGAAGAATCATTGTTCAAATAATAAGTGAAATCAGCGTGAACCATCAACGTGGTTTCATTTGATTACCCTTATTGTGTACACTGCCATAGGGAGTGGCGGGGCATTCTTCTTCAAAGGAAAGCTAAAAAGACCTGTTTCAGTAACAAAACCAAAGAGGTCTGAAACGTTGGTCCAAACGTCTGCAAACCCTGCCATCACATCTTCTCTGCTGAAGAATCTGAAGCACTGACACTTCCAGCTTGATCTTCCCATGAAGCTTGCCATTGCTTGTCGTAGAAAGTGGCCTCATCTGCGAGCTTCCTCAACATTTGGATGTCTTGGTTTCGCCGGAAGAACAGCACGGAAACCACAGTCGCAAACAGTCCTGCCTTGCACAGGAGATTGCCTGTCTGGCCTACCACCCCCATCCCCGTCAAGGCGTCCACCATGTATGCCGTGAAAAACCCGAGCATCGCAGCTCGACCTGTGGAGAGCGGGAGATAATTCACAAGCATAAGAGAGCCTATAGGAACTCAGGAGAGAATCGCAATTGAACATTTGTTGTAAGGGGCAGTCATTCGAACCATTCAAAAGCTCAGCTTCGGGGAGATGGGATCGCCGGATCCATGCCCACCATGGTATTATGGAGCTCCTGAACACCACGGGATCTTCATTCGTCGTGGCTTCTGGATACACTTCAATAAACCTCCTCCTCCTTGCTTCTGTGAAGTGAAACATGAACATCCAATTATGCAGGAAATGCACAGATAGCTTAACAGTAACTGCTTTTCTAACGAGTACGCCCAATCTTGAGGAGCTCAGTACTTTGTTAATTAGCATTCTGACCCAAGGAAAAAGTAGAGTGGATTCAATTATCTCTCACCGGCAACGATGACTCCGTCCCAGTCCATCTTTCCGTTCTTGACAAACATGTTCAGATCCCAGGAACCGTTCTTCCATCGCTCATCCTAGAATTTGACAGCGGAGGATTCTAAAGACTGACCCTCCTCTGATTTATCCCCAGCAACCTTGAATCTGTCTTCTCCTAAAGCTGCATTATGCTTATGTTCAGCAATATTGAGCATGAGCCCTTTCGCCGGACCTTCCACATCCACGGAAACCACATCGGTCGCTTGCTTCGTCCCCACCGAGCGCCCAAGTTGCTGTCTCCTCGGGACATGATTCAAGCTACAAGCTCTGTGCAGTGATGCAGAAATGGCAATGGAAGAAGCCATGGCTATCAGGAGCTAAGATGGTCGTTCCTTCGTTTTTGTCTCTTGTTTCGTTAACTCTCTTTTACCACTTCACAGGGTCATGTGACCCTAGGAAGCATGTAATGAGGCCCATGCTGAAAATAAACAAGATTATCTTCCAACCGCTGCTTGTGTCAGTGCAGTCATGGGCAAAGCTATACAATCCTGATCTCCCCTGCCTTTTCTTTTCTTCTTTTCTTCTCTTTCCCTTTAACCTTCTTATCCCAAGTTTGTTTGGTATTGTCTCCCGGGCTGCACAAGACTATAGATAGCACCATAATCAATAGCCAAGACATTATAGAGGAGTTTGATAGCAACTGGTATCTTTGGGGATATTATGGTCCACTGATTTGAAAAGCAATACGTCTCGTCATAGCTCAAGCAGTACGATCGGGATCGGCAGGAATGCTGAGTCTCATGGATCTTCAAACTTGGCAAGCAAGTTGATGTGCAAAAATGGTTTTTGTTTGAATGATTATGGTGCCACTCTGATATCAGCTCATGCTCATACTCTTCTTATTTCTCGAACAAAATGTCGCAAGCATCCAATGGAGTGATGCCCGCCAGCGGATACAAAAGGTTCCGAGGGGGAAAAAAACAAAAGCTATATGAAAATAGAGAAAAAAAAAAGGCCCTTCTTGGGTGATGAAAATGACTCCGTCGGCTGTGATTTCCAGATGCTTCCATGGCTGGGATATCTCCACATTATGTTACTGAAGAACAGAGATGCGAACAAACAAGGAAGAAAACTATGCTTCCCAACCCCTTAAAAGGGTGGCTCGGGCAACCCTGTTCACCCCAAGCGTGAAGGCACCCATCCTCAAGTTGCAGTCGTGAGCCTGGCACATGTTCTTGATGTTGTGGAAAGCTCGAGTCATGTATCTCTGAAGCTCGCTGTTCACCTTATCTTCATCCCACATGAAACCTTGGATGTTCTGCAAAGAAAAATAAGCTGCTCAAGTGACCCGGATTTCATCAAAACTTAAAAGTCTGAGTTCAAGCATGCAGCCAGTGCAAGAAATTTGCACAAATTCGAAATACAATCTATTAGAGTTCCCACTTCCAAACCTAGGAAATAAGGCGAAACAAGTAAAATGCAGCTAGCAGCACTCTTATTCTATTGCCATCCTTTAAAATGAGAAACGATTGACAAAATACTTGCCAATCTTATTTTAGGTTTAGAGGAGATCTAACTACTTAGCTAGGGAGGTTGGAACATAAAAGATGAAAATGATCCAGAATTATCCTTTACCTGAACCCACTCAAAATAGCTAACAGTCACTCCCCCAGCATTTGCATATATATCAGGGAGAATCACGACTCCTTTCTTTGATAATATCTGCATTGATAAGTTGCAATACAATCAAACTCATTAGAGATTTCCCACACCGAATTCTTAAAGTGAAGAATGAACTAAATTGTACCTCGTCTGCTTCTGGATCAGTAGGATGGTTGGCCGCCTCGATTATGAACTTGGCCTTTACATCTGCTGCGTTATTCCTATAGATTGAATTAATACACAAGGAAACAGGTCAGAGTTTGTCGAAACACTCCCTGTACTTAACAAAAAGCCAAATCAACAGCATCTGACTAACCATTTTAATTTGCAAAAATCATTATAGAGTACAGAACAGTTTCACTAAGAGAAGTAGCACACCTGTTCAGAACTCCCCCTAAAGCACAAGGGATAAGAACATCACATTCATGTACAAGCAGTTCATCAGGATTCATGGAGTCTCCACCTTGGAAATCTTTCAGACTGCCAGTGGTTTCTTTGTGCTGAAGCAATTCAGGAATATTGATACCATTCGGATTTCTAATTGCACCGGTGATGTCACTGACAGCTATAACCTTACCACCTCTCTCATGAATCAGCTTTGCTGCCCAGGACCCCACATTTCCAAATCCCTAGAAATTTAGTGTGCAAAGGAGACATCAATATCTGAAGTAGAGACCAAGGATATTTTAAGAACATTCAGGGAAGTAAATGAATAATGACTAATCACCTGAATAACAAATGTCATATTGTTGATGGACTTCCCATGCTCAGCAAGCAAAGCTTCCGTACCAAAAACAACACCACGGCCAGTAGCAGCCTCCCGGCCTAGTGATCCACCAAGATCCTGAGAATCAAACTCGGATGGGTGAGAAAGAGTTCTGTTGTAAAGTGCTTCCTCATCAAGAAATAATCAATCTCGAAGTAATTGTCAATAAATTCCATCAGTTTCCAATTCTTACAATTGGTTTTCCTGTTACGACAGCCGGTGAGTGACCGTGAAATTTTGAGTACTCGTCCAAAATCCACGCCATAGTCTGCACGTTCTCATATGTCATTATCTTGAACCAACTAAATCAAAGATGGTATAATGACAGAGGCAGAGAAGTGATGATGCATGAAGAAGGAACCAAACCTGAGCATTCGTTCCCATGTCAGGAGCGGGAACATCAGTGTGGATCCCAATGAGGTCATGAATCTTCTGAGTGAATACACGGGTTAGGCGTTCCGACTCACTCTTACTCAAATCCCTAGGATTGCATCCAATCCCACCCTTTGCACCTCCATATGGAATATCTGCTACAGCTGTCTTCCAGGTCATCAACTGGGCCAGGGCATTTACTTCATCCGGGTCAACCTTTCAAAGAATATCAAGAAACCATTAACTAAAGGTTTCAAACCTAATAAGATCGGCATTGCACAACTCGACAAGATGGAGATGGCTCGCATCCGGCACAAGAGAGCTAAGTAACGGCGGAGCGCATTTGTGAAGTAAACCTTGAGGGCAGTTGTAGAAATCTCTTGGATTAACATTTCATTGGCTGTCAAGGTTTCTCCAATTAAGTAATAAACCTAATTAAGATGGATGACGGGCATCCGAAAAAGTTACCAGAATACGTGGGGCATTTAGAAACAGAATGCAAACTGCATCGTGGATTCAGACTATATGCAAATCAAAGTACAGGAAGAAGAAACAAGTAATTAGAAGCTATTATGTTTCTTTAAAACAACATGAAAATCCATATCAAGCCACCGCCAAAAGAGACATATAGAGGAACATATTCCTTAAATTAAAGTAAGGCTGTCCTCTTTAAAAAAGAGACAGTATCGAAATTCTCGATGATGCTTGATCACTCATGAATGCAGCTGTTCTTCCTTCTCACAGCTTATTGAGTACCATTCTCGATTAACCCTCTCTTAAACGAATTAGGATCAGGTTAGACCACATTTCTATGATAACCCGGAGAAGTCCTGATTAAGATGCCTAATTGCCATGAAATGACCGCGAACGACCCGAAAACTTCAACCAGGAGAACACATTTGATCGGCCCTACAACGAGAAAGGGGTCGACCTAACTAACTTTCAAAAGAAAAGACGAACAAGAAACGCCAGCAACGAGACAAACGATCATCGAGCTCAACCTGAAATTCAATTGATTACACAGACAAATAGGCAAGAAAAAGAGCCAACACTCCATCACAGAGTCACAATCTCCGGCGAAACGAACAAACAAGCTCGCGAGAGCGAGAGGGAACGAGAAAGTCAAAAAGTCAACGAAAAGCAGAGACTCTTCAATTTGGGCGGTACCTCAGGATGATATCTGATCCCGCCCTTCATGGGACCGCGCGAATTGTCGTGTTGTACCCTGAACCCGACATACGACACCAGGCTCCCGTCGTCCTTGGGAATCGTGCACTCCACCTGATCAGAACCGGACGCATTCCCACTTAGTCGCATTCTCAAGAACACACACACACAAATAAAGAAAAAAAACCCGTGAACTGGGCAACAAAAAAAGAAAGGAAAGAAAGAGGCAGAAGAGAAAAGAAGGAACCTTGATCTCCCTAAACGGGATCAAGAGACTTTGCTCGAGCTTAGAATCGAGCCCGAGAATGCGAGCCGCATGGCGGAAGTTGCGGTTCGTCGCGGCGAGGGCGTTCATGGTCGATTCAAGTCAAAGAACAAGGACGGAAAAACGGGAAGAGAGCGCAAACAATGGAGGAAGGACCCGAGAGAGAGAGAGAGAGAGAGAGAGAGAGAGAGAGAGAGAGAAATCTCAAGATTGAAGGAGAATGCAATGGGCTTTGGCGAGAGGAAAGGGGCGGGGGAGAGACGGTTTATATAGGGAGCCGGAGAGGAGGTGAATGGGACGGTAACGACAGAGAGAGAGAGAGAGAGAGAGAGAGAAGCTTGGAAATGGCAGGTCAATTACTATTAAGATAAGCTTACCATTAAGAGCGAGCAAAGCCATCATCGATAAACAGCTATTTGTCTCAGTCCTCGGATTTACGGGATTGCCCCTGCCCTGCTCTTTCAGAGTTTTGATTCCATTCAACCCCAATCCCCACACGGCTCATCACTTTTTGCTAAAATCAAACACTCTTTGGCTTCTTCATATTTCGTTTTGGTTCCCACCTTATTGGCATTTTTGCACATTTAACGCGTTCCTAAGGGTTCCAATACGTAATACCATCACAGCACAATGTTTCCAAGGTTGGGGCTCGGCAAGGAATTCGTAATACTGGCGAAGCCGTTGTTGCTTGCTAATATTGTTCAGCTACATGCTTCCTCTGAAACGATTCCCGCTGACTAATGACTCACGCGGCACGAAAGTCGGGCAGCAGGAAGAATAGTCAGAGTGCATTGCCATAAGGAGGAAAGCTGAAGTAATGTTATCCGGATTTAGGTATCTTGCGAATGAGCTGTATACACTTGAAATGCACCCATTTTTGGAAATCACACGGTTAACTAATGCCATACTGATTATATATAATAAGACAAAGGTTAAGGAAAAAAAAGAAAGAAGAGAAGAAAAAAGTTGCGCCTCCTTGCCGGTTGGGGTCTCGGAAAGGGCAAAAACACACGGGGACAACAGATGCGTGGAGAGATTGGTTTGGGCGGGGTGGGCGGGGTTGGTGGTTCCTAGCTGGTTGGAAAAATCAGGACTGTTGACATCTGGTGGAGGTTCTCATCGATTCAATGTCAGTACGGCATTAATTTTGATAAGTTTGGACAGTAGATGCCACGTCAGATTACTAATCCCATTTATTATTATGCGGCTTACGCGGGGAATAGAGGGCGGGCAGAGGCAATCCTGAATTACCTTCACTGTCGCCGCGTCCGGGATGTATCAGCGTGACGTGGACCCGACCGAGTCAAAAGCGAGGGGCTTTACTGGCTCTCTCTCTCTCTCTCTCTCTCTCAGTTTTTGACTCAGGTAAAGGAGGTCATTACTATGATCCGAGGTGGCAGCCTCATACATTGCCACGTCACTCTTAATGTTCTTATCTAAAATTCCCAGGATGGATTAAATACGTTTCCAGAATAACTCATTTTAATGTGGCATTGGCATTAGTAACAGAGTATATTCGCAAAAACTCACGCGAGTCAAATAGCACATGCGAACGTGCACGATTCTCAACAGCCTCTGCTTCATTAAAAAACACAGAGAGAGAGAGAAAGAAAAGTGCATCTGCTGCATTTCAACATGTCTATTGTCTATATCGCTTGGCTTACACTCCTCTAGAGAAGTGGAGATGCATCCACACACCGCCCACGTGATGCCATGCGTATTGCGTACTTAAGTCAGGGAAACGCTACATTGTCATCTCTGCTCTGACCCTATCCAATAATGTCGATTGCTTACGATTACTTCTTTATAATTTGGCTGTTAGGTTGAGATGCACTTTCCTCGTAGATAACGAGAATTGTAAACAAAAGGAAGGCAGCCGGCTTTGCCGATTCAAGACACAAAGGGAAGCTTTATGCCATAACATTCTTAAAATGTTCAGAAAACGCATTCACCCAACTGCACGCGACTAGGGATGTGACCGGCCGTCAAATCGAACATCGATCATGTAAAATATCAACCGGGCATTTGCGGTTGATCTATTTGAGCGGATTCATTTCATCAAACACGAGATGAAGATCTTACAATAGCGAGTCTGTACCAAAGTTAGGCCAACAATTTGACTACAGCTCATATATTTCCTCTCAAAGAGACAGTAAAAATCACAAGTGAGGGGTACCATCAAGCAAGCACCGCCAGCTCCAGTAGTTTAAATCACGATCTGAGCAACTAAAATGCTATCACCTCTTCAATGCAAGACCACAATGCTGTTTATCGACAAGATGAGCCCCACTGCAGAATGTGCCTCGTCACAAACTGCTCCACTCAACACTCTCATAATCACCTTTGACACACAAAACAAAAAGTCTCATTCCGGGGACAGCCTGAAAAATAAGTCCAAGCAAAACACTAGCTAATGTCCTTGATATGACAAATTTGGAGCAAGAAACAGGGGTAGGAACCAGAATTTGGGACTGGACAGAAATTAGGAGAAAGATTATCCTAGAAAAATCAGTTCAGAACTCTCTTTGGAGCGCAGACAGAGCATGTGAAGACAGATGACCAAAATATATAGCTTGATCCATACAAGTATCAGAGAGATTTCTAACATGACCCCAAAAATTATGAAAATACTACTTTCTACAGGTAATTGTGGAGGCGGTAGTAGATTTCCGTGTACGTCCGAAGGCATTGAAAACATCGAACACAGTATACAGCTAGGACTTCTGCGCACGTATAGAAAGGAAAATATCCACCTCGTCAACCAGACCACATGGTAGTAATTCAGATAGCCAAAAAATGGTTCATTCCCTAAAATTTTCCAATGGGAAATAATCAGAGAAACATTTTTATGATTAACTGTGATTTCAGGAAAGTAAACTCCTCAAATTCTTTAAAGCAGCCCTGATAGAAAGAGTAAGGCACCTCCTTGATGCGTGGTTCACAACCTAAAGGCCTTTTGCGACAAAAGTCCGAAAGGTCCACAATGACTCTTAGGGTCACAGGATTCCTTTTCAAAGGTGGTATCTTTTTACTTCGGTTGTATCATGACTCCTACAATATCTAAAACTGGAGCTATACATTCTAATGCCAATGTTTATAACTTCAATCATTGAAACTAAGGCAATAAATACAATTTGACAAATATATAACATATATTTGCACCTTTCCTAGATGAGATGGCAACACTAGAGGGGAAAAAGGGGGCCATTTCGACCCCAAAACTGCAGCCCTAAGCCTTTCACACTAAGTGGGGTACAACTCAGATCGGCTTATGCCATCTCACTTTCCGAAAAACACACCCCCTTTTTCCAACAAAAAACAAAGAGAAATACACAAAATGAAAAAAACCCAATTATGGTCAGGAATGTGGAGATCCAGATGCTATTAAAGCTTATCAAAACTATACTGCTTAAGTTGAGAAATTTCCAGTCATGTGGCGACACACTAGGTTGGCCCGGAATAAATGCGACATTATTGGCTCTTAGAATTTTTTTATTAAATATTCACAGCCATAATGGCACATTTCTTTGATAGGCCAGACACCAGAGGACATCTAGCTAAAAAGTGCCATGATGTTATATCAATAAGGATTAATCAACTGCCTGACAAAGAAAACTCACGATCGAAATGAACATTATAGAACTGCCGAAAACATCCAATGTATTTACTCTACTCGATGATGGTTACCTGAAACCTACGGAACTGGGCAGAGTAATAACACCTGTTATTGCGACTAACAACCATACCGTGCAAAATCATAGGAGTGAGCAGATAAAGGACAAATATGTCTTACCTTCAGCTTTTTGAACGAAAATATTACAGACTACACTCATCCAACAGATTCAGATCATAATTTCAGCTCAACAAAAGAAGTGTGGCCTTTGAAAAGATGAAACTTCAGTATATTTTAAGAAACAAGCACTGCACAATAAGCCCAGTGAGCGCTACACTGGGAAGTTATAGAGTCAAGCTTAAATTACAGCAAGGTGACGTAAATTTGATGGTCACCATTTAATTGAACTCTGAAAGGTAAAAATGAACACTATGACGTGATTTACCTCGATGAGCGCCTACCCTTCTCTTAAAATCTATTCAGGTTTAAGCTTCCTTCCTGCATATATGATACTACACACATCAGCATTCAAAGCATTCATTGTTTGAAGATTCGAGTGGGGAAAAATGCATAAACTGCTAAGCTAGAGGCTGAGAAGCACGGGTGCATACTTTCTCTTCCTACGATCAACTGCAGTATTCCTCATGTCATTTTTAGTAAGAGATGATCCAGCCAGAACTCCGTACTGCATGGGAGAAAGGGCCGGAGGGGGAGGAGCAGTAGCTGCAATTGTAGCTGACATGGGAGGTGTAGGTGCCTGTGGTGGAGCTGGAGCAGGGGTTACAGACGGAGGTTCCGGAAGAGGCCTAGGCATTATGTGCTTCAAACGGTTGTTTCTATAGTTCTTCCAGAAAAAGAATTGCTGCCGATGCGCCAATTCCTGAGTACGTTAAACGAGCCAGAATAAGTCAGAACCCATCAAACATGGAAAGATTTTCATATCCACCTCCTTTTACAGTTATCAATTCGCCCGATAAATACATGACCTATTCTAAAGGATTAGAAAAAGACAGTGAAAGTAAACCAATGTGATGCAGCATTTAGCAGATGCGATTGAGATCTTTTGTTTTTCTTTTTTCGTCACGGAGCATTGTGACCGTTTGCATTGCCACTTATAAAGGTTTAATATTCAAAATATACAGAATTATGCATACACAAATTGTGCTCTTTATTCAAATGAACTGTCGATGGAGAGCTATGACAATGAAAATAGACAAAAGCAGTTGCCGAATGAGAAGTATCACAAACCTTGTTGCCAGGGTGTGCCATCGCATTGCGGAAGTTCGCATTCTGGAGAAGTTCCAGAAAAAACAAGCAATGCGGGTACCTGAGAATCGTCGACTATCAATTCGACAACACAGTCCATGAAACTAGCAAATAGCCTGCCTGTCTCTCTCTCTCTTAAGCTCACATTATAAACTTGATGTACTCGGGGCGTTGCCAGTACTGAAGATACTTCAAGTAACCAATAAAAGCCTCATCTTCAAAGTATCGATTCTGAGCCAAATCTGCAATTTCTAAAACCCTAGTCAAAGCGCAATTCGGCCGCCAAAACTCAGATCGCACAAGAACCAAACAGCTAAGGAGAACTGAAAAAATTGAGCCTTGAAGGAAAGCAGCTGAAGCACCATCACATACAGTGAATATAGGTGGGATTCGCCAGACACTGCACGAATTCGAGCTCAAGCAAAAACCGTCGTTGCCCATCATCTGTATCCTTGAACACGTTCTTGGGTCTACAAAATCAAATCGAAAAAGGTTCAGCCTTCGCACTTCCGTTGTTATCTCCATAAGAACACGAGCTCGTGCCCTCGAGAGATCAAAGACGAGAAGAATCACGGCTTACGATGATGGAGAAGTGGATGAATCGTCACTGTTCTTGAGGGAAGTCATCGGATTGAACCGCCGGAGCTAAGACAGGTGACCGAGAGGAACGATTTTGGCGTAGCTGCATGTGGGGGGTCGGTCGGGTCTTGGCTTTGTTGGGTATAAAGAACGGTTCAGTTCAGGCCCATTGGGTCCCCAATACTGTTTCCTGCTTTATTTCGTATTATATTAGAGGGTAAATGATTGATTTTTCCATGACCTGCGTACTCATTTTAAATAAGTAAACCTAAACCTTAAATCCTATATAATAAAGTAAATAGAGAAGCACAATTTTTTTTTTTAATGGATAGGCATGATAGATAGACCCACTATTTTCACTCATACATTTGTTTTAACATTATACGCTTATTTATGTGTTCGGGTGACAAATAATATCAGAAAGATTCATCTTTTTCATTCTTAAAAATAATATATGGGCGAAACTATTTTCATTTCCTATATGAATAAATTCACCATATTTTTCACTGAAAAGAAAAAAAAAATTATTCTTAATGATTCAATTGCAATTATTCTATTTACTAATTATTTCAAGCGATATGAGTGACAATTTTTTGAAAAATATTTTCTAAATCATTCGTTATTCGCGTAACAAACTCAGCCTTAATGTTTAGTCGTTTATTTTAATTAGGAAAAGTAATGGGGTTTGCTAATTGTCAATTTCTCCTATTTACGGGAAAATCAACTTCTCAGTCGGTCCTATCATTTGTCCAAAGTGTCTTGGAACTTGACACAGAAGCCGGTAAAATCGTCCTCATCCTCATCCTAATCAACCGCTGTCGGAAGAACAGGAAAGCACAACATGAAGGGCTTGGTCTTTTGGAACCACTGATTCCTGAGACACCGACTGACCAAATTAGTTGTATTCTACGTATTCAGTTCTCTTTTGTCTGGGACAATAATAGGTCCCCAAAAGAGGGGGAATTGCTCAGATGACGTGGCTTTGTCTACTCAAAGAACAACTCAAGAGATGAGATTATTCTCAGTCTGAGAGGTGTAGAAGAAGCAGCACATGCATCATCACTGCTGAATTAGAAAAACCAAACACAGTAAACAAGCACCATCTTAAGAAAAGTATTGCGACCATGAACTCAACCCACAATCTAATGACGAAATCAATAACCCTTGGAAAAAAATAGAATCAAGAGTAAGAAGAAAAGGGCTCAGATGGTTTTTGGTCACTCCGCGAAGAGAATTCAAACGAACCCTCTTCTCGTATGTCAGAGGTGTACAAGCAAAGCCTCATCATCGCCCATCGTTCAATTCAACGCAATTTAATTACCACCCACCATTTTTCTTCTCACAAATCTGATCCGATTGTAAATATCTGCTTGGCAAAACATAAACTTGCCCAAGACTCCGACCGAAAGTGACGGAAAAAACATTTCACAAAGCACCATAAGCTTTAGAAACAATGGTTAAAGATAAAACTGCCGAGAATGGCTTCAAACCATTTATATCTTAAGGTTCATCAGCAACAGCAATGCCTCAAAACATCACAATCAAAATCCCAGGACAAGTAAAATTCACTCGCCCTGCAACAATTCAAAGGACCGCCCTCCATCCATCATCGTACAAACAACAGCGAAACAATCATTCAACCGCTTCTCCAATCTCGCACATCTAACCACTTCTTTTTAGAGCCTTTATGAAATCGAAGGCTGATAACGCGCATGGGAAAGCTTGGCAGTAAATAATAGCATGTGAAAACGGAAACTACAGTACAAAGAGGACACCTTTCGATCATCTCGCCATCTCTTGTGGAGCTCTCGGGGCGATTTCATTCGTCACAACCCTTATCCACATTGGACTCTGCTCTGCAGAAGTGAAGTCTCTCCTTGGTGGGGCTGCATTTATCGTCGCCAAAGTTGCCGATTCTTTTTCCAGATTCAACCACTAAACTCTTCTCCGCCAATGAAAAGCCATGTGGCAGCATGCCACTGGCCTCGTACAGTACCAATGTCAAGTGACTAATGGCAGATATCAGCGCCAGAGACGTCTACTACAGAGACGTTTTATTTACGATATCAGACTCACAACACAATCAACGAGGCTGATTCCGGCCATCCAAGAGAGTTTCCACTTTGATTTTTTTTTTATCTAAATGATTTTTATATTGTCTTTTATCCTATTCGTATGTGTGAGTGCTCATACTTGTGACACGCCCGGTTGTTCCGTGTCCCTCGTGCGATGACGGGGACGGAACAATATGTGTCCTCGGGTCCTCCCACATTCGTATAACCTTGAAGTGGTGCTTATTTGTGTCAATATAGTGAATGAGCGATGCAGAGGGGAACAAGCAACTGAGTTCTAGGATTAGATATAATACATCCCTTAGAAGCTCTGAAGACGGGATTGGCCTCCCGTGTACAAACTGATTGGGAACTAATGCCGCTCTCCTGATGAGGTCATGGCAGGCCGAAACCAGTTGTGGTGTCTAAAATAATCTGCTCTCCCTCGATATAAAGGATGCCCGAGCTAAGCTGGGCATGGTATAATCCGATACGAGAAAGACATTCGCCTAAGTGTTCTATGGAACAACAAGAGAAACAAGGCTCGCTTGGTGTGAACGACTCGCCAGGCGTCGCACGGGCTGTTTCGCGGCCAAGGAATCTCTCGGCCCGTGACCCTTGCGTATAAGATCAGTAAACACCAATCATGATAAATGCCGCAACCATATATTCCATTTGTTCCGTGGAAGGATTTTCTTTCGACTCGTTAAATTCAAGGAAGAAAATGATAAGTGCATGCAAAACACATCGTCAATTGTTGCATGTACTATTTGTCGGACCGATCCCAGCTCACTGTATGTTTAGAAGGATGATGACAAGACCCTTTATTGGAAAGAAAGGATGATTGAAGCATTAACACCGGGCACGGCTCAACCCGAGGGGTAAACAAGTGTAGCATCATGATTCCCTCAATGATTGTAAACTTCCCATGACAAATAAGCTACTAACACATTGCACAGCTCAAGCACGGAATCATCGCTCTGGATCACGAGTGAAGGCTTCACTTAATGAAATAAGCATTTTGGATCTTCAGAATGCTAAGTAAAAGTAACAGACAATCCATTTGGACATTAGAACGTTCTTCTCTAATGTAACACAGTCCCTGTAGCTTGCTATCTTTTCTCTGAAATGTAAATAAACAGTTCCTCCATGGGCCACAAATTAGAGAGAAAAATTCCAGGACCTTATCCAGGTAAATCGCCACATGAATGGTTTCGTTCACACAAATAGTACAATAACTGCTACAATTCCGGAGCCCATGGTCGTTGATGCCACCTTAGCCACCACAAACGAGATCAGTATGGCCTATATCTCACCGGCCGTCGAAACCTTGGTACCCTCCTGCCCAACAGATAA
Source organism: Lenwebbia sp. NSW1173648 (assembly GCA_029784005.1). NCBI lineage: Eukaryota > Viridiplantae > Streptophyta > Magnoliopsida > Myrtales > Myrtaceae > Lenwebbia > Lenwebbia sp. NSW1173648. Next base: position 442,244 of record JARCGZ010000008.1, on the reverse strand, counting down.
ATTAGTCACTGCATTCAGCAGAAGCGTCATTCTCTTTACGTACCACAGATGTGAAGTTCCTTACCCATAACTATAAGGAGAATAAACTGGAGCACCCGGGACAAATGGCCTCCGAGATCTAAAACCAAACGGATTGGGTCGCCTTCCTCGGTATTGTTTCATTCCAGGAATGTTAGTTCGCTTAGCAGAGACCTGTCAATGATTGAAAACACCAAAAGTGACCAACCAAATTGATCTTAGTGCAATTTTATATCCACGCGATGTATTTCAACTACCTTTAACTGGCGACCATGCAATTCAGATTCATTGAGTAAGAGAGCATTTTGAACAGCATCAATCTCGACAAACTCGACGTAAGCAAATCCTTTGGGCTGACCGAACTTGTCTGTTAAGATTGTAACTCTGTTAACCGTTCCACAGGATTGGAAGTGCTGTTGAACTTCCTCAGGAGTACATGCATAGTCTACCTGAAGACGCAAGGCATAATATACTAATAAGTGCATTGGAAAGTACCAGAGAGTCATCCAGAAATCCATCCCACACATCTAGTTCAGAAGGCATCCGGATGTAAAAACAGACAGAAAAAGGTATGTCCTTCCAAAAAATGGATACATTTAATGACGGGCGTGGCTCCTTAAAAATGAAGCCCACAGGTATTATGATGCAAAAGTTTGACATCTCTCACAATCCAAACAATCGCAACAATAGAGACAATCCCAGAACCAAAACATTGAAAAGGTCATAACCTAGCAATTCAACTTTTATCAAGAGAATCATATAACAACAATTGAGAAGTATTCCATTAATGTTTAAACTAGTTACAAGGTGGTTAGATATATTCCCCGTCAGTCATAGAAAGCTCTCTCCAACAAGTAAAACCGAGTAAGGATAAAAATCCCAACACTTGACAGGACAGTTTGTAGCCAAAACCAATGACATGGCAGTTCATAGATAAGAGTGATCAAAGGGCCAAAAGGAAGTACTAGATTTCCATCTCTGATTTTCTATTTTCAGCAGTGCTATCCCTAGTAATATACACTCCTTAAATGAAGAACAAATTTTCACCAGCATTTCAATCAATAGGTGGAGCGTTACTAACATGCGGCTAGACACATGATAAATCCAAGAGCGTAAATAATACAAAAGAGACGAGACTTCGAAAAGCATTTGTAGATGGTGGACAACTCACATTGCCAACATAAATTGAGCGTGAATCAACCTCCTCCTTCTCAGCCAGAGTCGCAGAGGTGCTAGAGGAATCTTCACATACGCCGAAACAAAGGGTTATGTTCAGAAATACTCCAAATCCTCAATTGATAAAGAAAAGGCACATAAAACCAATGGAAATTCATCAATCCGCACAAAAGCAATCATTTCGCAGACCATCCTAATCCTGAGGAGATAAAACCACCTAGGACCGCATCAGTTTCAACAAAGGCATAGATCTTAAAGAAGTTGGTGGTGCATTCCATATTTATCCTTTGCACCAGAAAGCTATGCAGACATGACAGTTTGGTATCAAGGGCATGGAGACCAGAGGAGAATTAAACATCTAACATTTCTCTTATAAACCGTCTTACTCTCCATCAGTAAATAGCCTTCTGCTTACGAGACTCAATATTTACCAAGTAAAAAATAGTTTATGCAAAAGAAGAATATTATGTGGGAATTGTTCAATTTCAGTATCACAACTTTCACAACTATTGCAAACAGCAGCATCTACAAACTCCAGATGTGTGAAGAACATGAGACTCTTTCACATTAACAAAGATGCACTCGGTGGCTTTATAGTTCCTAAGCTCTATTATTTCCAAGTGGCAGAAAATACTGAACACCATGGAGTGAATGAATGCACCTACTAAATTTTAAGTCGTGCGCAGGACTCATGACCACTAATTCACCTCCAGTACTGCAACCCTTTAAGGCCTCCCGTAAAGTTAAGTACCATTAACACAAAATGGGATGCGCGTCCCGTGTTTTGCTCATTTAGTCACAAAGACATGCAAACTAGGGAAAATAAAGGCTTTTAAGCAAATTAATGTAATGAACTATTGATTGAACAACATACAGAGTCACATTTTGCATGCCTTTGGCATTCTATTACGGGATAAATCAAGACAAATTTGGCATACGGCGAGCTGAACAATCTAGAAATTGCACGAGTGATAACTTGTCATTAATGTAGATTCATTCCGGTCAAAGCTAATTCAATGCAAAACGGGAACAAGGGACAACAAAAGGAGGGAAAAAGTATCTAAATAGGAGCAGCATTTCCAACTAAGCAAAGCAAACCCAACATACTGGAGCGCATTTACTCAGTCGGGAACCTTTCTAAGGACGACCAGCCAAATATCGAAACCTTAACAGCTTTAAAGAATACCTTAAACCTACTTGCTCATTATATTTCTTGTTTCTTTGTGGCTGAGTTTTGCTTGTGCCATGATTAAGCAGAAGGCGATGCCAGACTTTAAACAACTAAAATATAACTATAAACTTGCATAGCCAAATGCACAAATCTGAGACTAGTATTACAAACAGCCTGATGCATAACGAAACAACGGACTTCCAGCGCCACAAAATGAGGCATGGAACAAGCCTATTTCCATAGACACGCACGCACGCGCACACATAGAGATAAAGAGGAAAGACAAAGGGGGAAAAAAGAGACCTTGGACAGCTCCCATCTCCTTCTCGACTTTAGCCTGCAATTCGCGGAGAGCGCCAGCCTCTTCGTCGATCTCCTTGAGCCTCTTCTTCATGTCCTCCAATTCCTGAGTCAAGCGCCAAGAAAATCAAGTCAATCTGGATACACAGCCTCACACACACACACACACACACACACACACTCACAGATGGGGTTGAATGGATACCTTAGAGCTGGAATTGGGGGCAGAGTCGTCTTCATAGTAATCAGCATCAGCACCGGCAGTCATGTCGACATCGCCTTCTATCTCTCCTTCGTCGGGGATTTCGCCGCCGTAATCTTCGTGCTCGTCTGCTTCGTGCTCGCCTGCTTCGTGCTCGCGATCCATCTCTCTCTCTCTCTCTCTCTCTAGCTCGGAGTGTTTTTGAGCTCGAGTTTCTTGACAAGCTTTTGGGGGTGGCGGAGGGGCTCTCTTCTCTAGCTCATTTGTATTGAGCAGCGAGCGAGTCTGTGCTCTTCGAGTCGCGTTTCGCAGCGAAGCAATAGCGAAGCGATTGCGGGATTAGGGATCGAGATGGTCGAATCGCAATTTTCAGGACACCCCGCGGGCAAATCCGGTCACCCACCTAGTTTGACCTCTTTGACCGGACATATATCTCGCTCCAGTACGATTTATTTGAATTGAGTTCGATCACATCACACCATTAACCAGATTTCCCTCGGTTGAGTTAATTTTTCTTAATAGTTTTCTCAGATGTTATTGTGATATTATCGTTAGATTATAATTCTCGCGTAGTATCGAATGAATTAATCATATTACACCATAAAATCTAGGTTATAAATCGTTCGATCTCTTTCTTTGTACATGTGATTTTCATTTTTTTATAAGAAGGTCCGTCCTTACGAAGTAATACAAAAATATTATCGAATTAGTTAAAATTTCTATGTTATGTTGTGTAAGGAGAAAAAGAAAAGTGTATATCTTCAAACATGTCACAATTTGTTTGTGAAAATTGTCCAAAAAACCTTAAATCTATTGCACGATGTCCAATTCAATTTTGAACATTTTCAATGATGCCAATTTAGTCTTGATCATTCTGACAATATGCCAATTTAGTCTTGCTGATCAATTTTGATTTGAAATTACTGAGGTAGATACCGATAGTCCTACGTGGCATAACTAGAGCGAAGATGGGCAATTTTTTTTATATTTTTGAATTTTTTAACTTTTGTTTTTCTCTTTTTCTTCCTTTCTTTGTTTTTCTTTCTTCCTTTGCCGATCGCCCACCATCACCAAAGCGACGACTGGCGAAAGAAGAAAAAAACAAAGAAAGAAAAGAAAAGGAAAAAGCACCCAAAAAAAAAAATGAAAGACAAAGAAAAATTCATAAATTTACAAAAATTGTCCATGTTAGTATCGGCCATACCACGTAGGATGGACGGTGCTGACTAGATCACCACGTCAGCAATTTTTGGCTTAATTGGACGGAAGGACTAATTCGACAAATCTTCAAAAAGTTTAGGACTAAATTGGCACAATTGAAAAGTTTAAAGACTAAAACAGATTTTTAATTTTTTGGACAATTTTCACTAATTTGTTCAGTGCTATGTAAGAATGAGTAGAGGCATGACCTTGTAAGGTCTGAGTGCTAAGAGTCGAGAAAATATCTTATAGTACAAATATACCATGTCAAAGTGGTAATGTTACTAATGTAACTAATCAATTGCTGTCGCTCGCGTGCTGTGAATCTCATTCTACTTGACATCTCATATGCATGCAATTGCATCTCATGTTTTATTGGTTTGTACGTGTCACTGTGGTGTGATATATCCGACGATGGCCAAATTCCCATTAAATCATTAGCCTTAGCTTGAGTTCCAATTTTGACTCAAACTTTTTTCCTTCGTAAAAAGCACAAATTTGCGGCCTATATCCAAATCTGGCTCTCTCAAGTTTTGGTTTAATGATCATGTCCTTGACGTTGCGACGTGTCATTCCACGTGCGCGGCGACTCACGGCTGTGTCTATGTGAAAAGATCGCATATAATTCGAGAGTTTCCCCTATTGTTGGACACCGCCGATTGCGAGTTCAAAGTTTCGTTTTTCTTGGTTTGTAGGCATGTTGGATAAGGCGAATTGCTCATTCATGTCTCAGTTTGTCCTGAATAGGTCATATCTTTAGTTCATTTCGATTTTTATTGACTAAATCCAAACTTGAATGTTCGCGTTTCCTTATCTTTATGAAACTGGGGATCGAAACCTCATGTTTTTCCATCACAAATTTTGCAATGCAGGTAGAAAAACGAAACCGAAACAATATGTTTGTGAATTACAAAATGAGAGAACGTACAGCGGCAGATTTCCAACCGTCAGTGCCACGATCGCTGGCACGCGACATGTTTCGACCACTGGAAGGCCGACTTGCCATTGGTGGAGGAGGAAGAGGGGCTCCCGGTGAACCTCTTCCAGTCGTGGAGGACTGCTGTCAGATCGGCGACTTTGGCTGCGATCGTGCGGCAGCAATTGGCGTGGACCGTGATCACGGCCCCGACGTCTCGGCTGCTCTCGCAGAACCCGCTAAAATACACGGTGTCCAAGTACCTGACACCGAATCCCAACCTCCGAAACATGCCTGCCTTCTCGATCTGCGTCAACACATCTTGTTCCTTGATTCCTGAGGAAGCATTTCTCCTGGCGTACCACGCGTCGAATATGGCGATGCTCCGGTTATTGGATCTGACCATGTAGAATCCCGTGTTCATGGGGTTGCCCTCGGACCAGGGGTCGCCATTGAACACGTCGACGCTGATCTGGAAATCCACGCTCCGGTTCTGGTTCAGCCGAGGGAACGGATCTCTTAGCCACATTATGTCAGTGTCCTGCAAAGAATAGTCCCGTGTTATGAGATTGTCTTTGCACTACACAGAGTTATATAAGTTTTAGTTCCACTCTTTCTTGATTAATAATGCTCGGCTGCTCGTTTTCCACATAGTGCGAAGGAAACTGCATTTTCTTTTTCTCTACACAAAGCAAATTAAAACCGAAACTTCATTTACTTCGCGCTCGCCTTGGCAGTGTTGCTTCCTGTGCCGCCGGAAGGCGGAAAAGAGTACCGGAGGTTTTCGAGAGGAAAGCTATGCCGAGATCGTAAAGATTTTTCATGAAATGGTTGGTTGTACCCAGCCTGTCAAAGTACTTCAATACAGAACCTTTGGTGAATAAAGGTTGAGAAAGCTGATTGGCTGCTAATATAAAACTTATCCAGAGAGAATGTAACATGGATCGTTTTCAATTGGTGGATCAAATCACGAGGGAGAAGGGAAGAAGGTCAAACACGGACCCATTTTCATTTTTCAAGTGAGAGAAGTGTTAGAAAAAGTCTTAAACCTATTGCATTAGTGCCAATTTAGTCTTAAACCTTTCGACCTAGAGCCAATTCAGTCCTTTTGGCTAAGTTCGGCCGGATATTACTGACGTGGACATTTTTAAATAAAATTTTACTAATATTTGAATTTGAATTTTATCTTTTCTTTCTTTTTTTTCCTCCTCTTTCCTTCGGTGGCCGATGCAGCTAGGGCCGACAAGGGTGTCCCTCGCCGCCACAGGCGAATGCCGGCAAGGCCGCCCTCGCCAGATCTATCGAGGCTAGGCATCGCTCGCCTTGGCCCAAGCGACGCCTGGCGACCTCGCACTAGCCTAGGCGACGCCTGCCCTCACTGGCCTTCGCCCTCCCCCCAGCGTTCGCCTGTGGCGGCAAGGCTAGCCCTCACCGGTCACCGGAGGAAAGAGGAGGAAAACAGAAAAAAAAAAAAAAAAGAAAGGAAAAAAAGAACAAAATATTAGAATACTATTAAAAATGTCTATATCAGCGGCGGCCATGCCACGTAGGCCGGCCGGCGTCCACGTCAGCAATATTCTGCCAAAACTAGCCGGAATGTCTGAATTGGCTTTAGATAAAAAAGTTTAGGATGGCACAATTAAAAGGATTAGGACTAAATTGGCACTAATGTAATATGTTTTGAGACTTTTCTGAACGTATTCCTTTTTCAAGTAAATGAAATATTAAGGGAGACATTATAATTTAGCAAAATTGAGAGATCAATACCAAGTGAATTAGGATTTAGCAAATCATTCAAGAGCCAGCGCAAGTCTTTAGTCATCATCTCGACTATTTTATCCCTTTTGGTTGAAACCATGATCAAGAAAAATCTTTGGAGACATCACATGGCATTAGGGCACATGAAATATAATTTTTATTGATGCCAAGTTCTAATTTTGAAATTGTTGGTTGCTATCTGAATCTAAGTAAATCCACAAACGAGTGATGCGAGATATCTTTCGCTTAATAATCGAGGTAATATTTTGGAGGAGGGCAGGAAATGTTTCTCCTAATGAAATCAACGAAACAAGATTCATGTTCATGATCGGGTGAGCGAGGGTCACATGCGTACCGTGAATATGAAGCCGTAGCCTCGTTTCAGCACATTCCCAAGGAACTGTGTCCGAATCCACATCATCCTCAGAAAACCTGGGGACATGTACACCTTCTCTCCATCCAACCCATCTTCCGTTTTGAGTTGGTAACAGTGAAGCCCTAGAAACTTGCACCTCTCAAAGGACGTACCGTCCGTGGCCACGATTAAGAGGCGGCGGATTAAGGGCCGAGTCCCCTCGCCCAGCCAAAACCCGTCCAGGAACAAATCGAGCATCGACTTGTCGCCCTCGACATAAGCTTTGTTCACCACTGTTATGATGACCGTCTTGTTGTTTCCTGCCGATGCGTCGGCCAAGACTTTCCCGAGCTCATCCATGTATTCTCCCGCCTGAATATCCATCTAGTTGACAACATATATTCATTTGACCCAAAAAAAAAAAAAAACAGCAACATATATTCCAAGGATTCAAACAACAATATTCATTTGGCAATTATCGTGTGGAAAACGTGCAAACTAATTGCTTTAAAACCCTAAACTACTACAAGAACCGAATGGTACAATTTATGTACGTATACTTATCTATTTGTGAGGATATAAAATACATTTGGCCTCTACGTAGCGGACTGGACTCTAAAATGATCTCGACAAAAGATTTTTCAAAATGCCTTTGCAACTTTTTTGTCAAGCAGACGAACACACGAGAAAGTGAAAAGAGAATACAACAAGTGAGAAACGAATAGGAAGAAGAAATTGACAGATGAGATGAGATGGAAGAATTATAAATGTTTACTGATTTGGAGCGAGGGAATTGCTGCTCTTGGAATGGCAAGACAAGGCTAGAAGGAGTCCAGTTGATGAGCAAATATAATGTTCCGACCAACAAACCACAGATAAGAGCGCATTGGTTGATCCGATCCTTCATGAACTCCATGGCTGATCTAAAATCGCATCTGCTCGCGAGAAAGCTAACCCTAATATCAGTAACCTTTCAATAGCTCCCTCATACTCGTCGACACATATCGACTTTGTGTAGAAGATAAACTATGGAGGGTAACTCGCAGACTCTAATGTATGGAGCGCGTGATTCATTATATGATAACTAATACTCAAATGAAGCCCTGCTAATGAGGTACATTTTCTTCATCTTGTGTGTGAACTTGAAGCAAAGTCACATGTATCGCTCCATCCTAGGAAGCCCCAGACACGACTGGCTTGATTTCTCAGTTTCCGTTTGTTTTTTGCTCTTCTTGCTTGTTCTTGTCTTATTTCGTGAACCGGGTCACGAGAAGTTTCTTGAATTTCTAATTGCTTGTTTGCCGGTGCAGATTCAACCCCATAAAAGAGAATAAGGATCGCTCCCTATAAGATTGCACTAGCGCGATGATGTATAGATATATAGATTAAACTCGTCAACTCCAGCTTAACACCGTTTTAAATAATCTTGTTTAACCAACCAAAAAAAAAAAATAGAGAAAAAAGGAAAAGCTTAGCTGATTGACTTGATTAGGATTTGCCTGCCGGAGATGAGGAAGCTGTCTTGAAGACTTCGGGCCTATTTGGTTCAGCATTTCAAATGAGCATTGGGGCTCTAAAGTCTCTTGGCCAAATGCAAATGCTGTTTGGTTATTTTTTTGACTCGCATTGGGGAGATGCAATTGCATCTCAAATGCTCTCTAAAGTCTCTTTGCCCAAAGTACCTCAAGAGGTACTTTGGAAAGTAGCATTTCCGAAATGCAACTTCAATTTTTATTTTTTTTTATTTTATTCTTTACTCCTTCTCCGCCGGCCGCCTGCCCGCCCTCCCGCCGCCGTCCCCCACCGCCGGCCACCGCCGCCGCCCCCCACCGTCGCCCCCCACCCCCACCGCCGGCAACCTTCGCCGTCCCCCACCGCTGGCCGCCGCCGCCTGCCTGCTGGCCACTGCCAGCCGCTGCCGCCCCCCATCGCCAGCCACAGCCGTCGCCGCCCGCCACCACCGCCGGCCGCCGCCCCCACCGTCGGCCGCCGGCCGCTAGTGATTGTTTTTTTTCCTAATTTTAAACAAATTAAAGTTAAAAAAAATATTAAATTGGGACACCAAAGAACTTTTCAGATTTACAGTTTACCAAACAGTATTTTTCCTAAAGTTACATTTAAATGCACTTTTCAATTATAATTTACCCAACAGTATTTGCATTTCACCAAACCCTTTACGTAACGGGTTTTGTTTTATATAGTGTTTTGACTGAGGATACTTGTCAAGCGGACTAGATATGCTGTAAAAGTCAACGTTTTTAGAGAATATTCTTGTTTAAAGATAATGAAAATGGTAAAGTGCAATAAACCTACACAGCGATCGAAACCTGTAAAAACTGTGGGATGTCAAAGTATTAAAATTTTCTTGTTTTTAAAGCATGGACAGGGAGTGGTTGTCATAACTAGGGAAGGCAGCTAAAGCGTACGACTCTTATAGACAATAGAACATACAGATGAAGAATAATACTTGTCATATTAAGCTTAGTTGACTAACGAAATGACGAGATACATTCTTGTCGAGTATTGAAATATGATCAATGTCAATCTATTGTTTGCCACGTCGTTTAACATCCATTTATAATTCATCAAATCGCCTATTTCAAATAAGATGTCATCAAGCCATCCAATTTTGGCCCGTGAACATGATCCACTCGTTTTGGTTGACTCTCTTTCCTCGTAATAAGCATGCACCTCTTGTATTAGACTTATGAGTTAACAAGGTACTATCAATTACTCCGACCCACCTTCACTCCAAGTATGTTGTGTGGGATTTTGTTGATTTCCCACCTCACATGACCATTGCCACTGGAAACATGATATTCTGTTTTGTGAATCATTGAACACTTCTTTTGCCCCAAATGTCCGGCGTGGAACCATTTTTTTTCACCTCATATGTGCCCTCAATAACGGATCGCTCGAAATGTATCTACTAATGCCAAATAACAAAAGGCAAAATCTTCAGTGGGCCATAGATTGGTTTGTATTGCCTATTTTCAAGCGAATTCTTTTTTCAGATTTAAGGGAAATGATTACACAGCTGGTGCTTCATCTTCTTCCTCCTCACTTTTGCTTCACCATGGTACAGTCAGGGGCATTCACAAACCCCATCCTGGTCTCCTCGTCCAGCTCAGCCTTGTACAACCTCCCTATCCGATCAGATCGCGGTGATTCTCGGCTGCCCACCGGAGCACCCCTGCACCTGTGCAAATCCATCACGTCACCTGAGAAATAGCGGAACTGATGATGTACCTATTTACATTGTAAGCATCAACAAAAATTGCTGTTTCGGTACGTAGACTGGAACCATTTGAAGCCCGCACGCAGTACACAAAAAGTGCAATTGAGTCATGATAACCTTAAGTTCACTAGAAGTCATAAAACTTATCGTCAAACTTCAATTGAGTCTTAAAATTTTTAAAAAGTACAATCAAGTCCTAAAATTTATCAAATTGATGCAATCAGTCCTTCCGTTAATGTCATCAATTTATCTAACGAAAAATGCTAACGTGGCATTTTTAAATTATTTGCTCTCTTAGGTGGCTTTTTCTAAATTATTCTATTTTCTTAAGTGGCATTTTTTTTAATTTCCTTCTTTAAATTTTATTCAAATTTGATTAAATAAATATAAAAGGCTAAATTTTTATTTTAAAAAACAAAATTGGAAAAGAAAAGAGAAAAACAGAGAATGGCAGAGGGTCGTGAGTGTCGCCGTCGCCGTCACCGCAGCTTCTCATTGACGGAGGGGCTTGCTGAGGTCGCCAGCCTTGGGCAAGGGTGGCCAGCTCGCCTGCCCCGGCGGAGGCCTCGTCCGTCGTTGCTTGATGCCGGCAAGGCCTGCCCAAGTCTGCCTCGCCCAAATCTGGGCACACAGCCCAGACCTGGGCGACGCCGGCCATCGCTGGGCCCCGGCGGAGGCTCTGCCCAGGTTTGTCTCGCCTAGATCTAGGCACACAACGAGATGTTGCAGTGCATATTTCTCATGTCGGATTCCGAGTATGAAACATCAATCAATCCTGCGCCGATACATTTCTTTCGATGAAAACTTCTTGCTTTCTTCTTCTTCTTTATGCTGCATTCTCGGAACTGAAATGAAATCGGTGTTCTTCAATGGAATGTAATTCTGGGTATTTGAATATGGATTCGTTCGACCAAAAAAGAACATGGATTCGTCACAGAGAAGTGATGCTGGAGAAAGAGCTCACTGGGCATCGTGTAGATCGGTCCATGTGCGCTTGGTATTGGGATCACACCATTTCTCAAGGAGACCAGGTTCTTCCTCGCATATTATCACATGCTCATTTCCGCTCGGGTATCTGTAACGGTACGGATGCACTGGTTCTTTTGGGTAAATTACTTGATTCCATTTCTCGGAGTGTTCTTTTCTCTTATGGATTTTACGTTTCCTTTCCTAGGTGATCGCCGACGAGGCTCGCCCGACCGGCGTCGCCTAGGTCTGGGCTGTGTACCTAGATTTTGGGCAGGAATCGCCGGCCCCAGGAGACGGTGGGCGAGGCCTCAGCCGGGGCTGACGATCCGGCCACCCTGCCCCAGTCGACGGCCCTTGAGGGGCGGCGGCGGCAGCGGCACCCACTAGCCTCCTGCCATTTTTTTTTCTTTTCCAGTTTTGTTTTTGTAAACAAAATTTTAGCCTTTTATATTTTAATCTATTTAAATGAAATTTAAAGAAAGAAATAATAAAAAAATGCCACTTAAGAAAATAAAATGAGAAGAAGCCATGTCGAATTTCGGCGAAGACATCGAAACCTTAATCCTCCTGCGGCTTCCCGCGAAATCTCTGCTCAGATTCAAGTGCGTGTGCAAGCGATGGAGCTCACTGATCTCCACTCCCCAATTAGCCAAGACCCATCTGGAGATCGCCGCTTCTTCCCGAAGAATCCTCCTCGCCACCAACCCGCCTCAGTCCGTGAACTGCGAATCACTCCGTGATGATGATCACGCTGGTCATGACGGTATGCCTCTAACCCAGCTTCAGTCTCCGATTGAAGGTCCCGACGGCTGTCGTGCCCACATCGTCGGATACTGCAACGGTTTGGTTTGCTTAGAGTACGACGATCATCAAATTGTTGTCTTGTGGAACCCAGCAACAGGAGAGTCTAGAAACATCCCAAACGCTAGCTACAGATATTTCGGAGCGACCATTTGTGGACTTGGCTATGATCCATCGACTGATGATTACAAAATATTGCGCCATTGTCGTATGACGGACGGATATGCGTGTCTGGAATATAGCGTGCCTCCGAAATATAACGTGTTTGATGTTTTCGCGCTAAAGACTGGTTCCTGAAGGAGAGTTCATGACAAGCATGATGACCTTAAGTATCGCACGGAAGGGGCGACCTATGCGAATGGTTTCCTTCATTGGCAAGTCAGGGGGATATATTCTTGGGAACACAAGAAGATTGTTTCCTTCAGCATGAGCGGAGAGAAGTTTGAAGATGCATCGTTGCCGCTGCCGCAGACTGATGAAGGTACTGGATTCGGAGTATTAGGAGTTGTCGGTGAATGCCTTGTCATAGACGAAAGCACGGTGAAGGTGGACATGTTAAGGGAATGGATGGGGTGTAAATATATTTTTGGATCGTCGTCGTCGTCGTCTTGGATGAATTTGTGTTGTGCTAGTCTCTGGAATCAGACATCAAACACTTATTTCTACATGAGGCCATTGTGCTCTACCAAAGCAGGAAAGATAGCATTCAGTTCGATCGGCGTGAAATGCTTATCTAAGATCCTGGCAAATGTCATAACAAAGAGGTTCGCGAAGGAGGATAAATTAGCCTTCACAGTGTACGTTGAGAGTCTAGTTTCACCTCATGGAGCAAAGCTGCAGGATCAATATAGCTCTCGGGGTGAAGGAGCCTATGGAGAAAAGTGACTTCACCGGCGATCATTCAACATGTAAAGAAGGGGAAACTTCAATCATCAGTGAAAGGTACTGTCTATCTCATTATAACATTTGTTTTAGATGGACAATATAACATAAAGCATGCTACTGAAAGTAGGTTTCACTATTCTTCTGGGTTAATTATAGTGAGTTTAAGTTTGTATCTTGTCCTGCAGGAGAAAAGCTTCCTAGCTGGCTAGTCATTATGTGGATGCTAAAGTCGATGTATTGTGAAGGCAAGGGCACCTGAGTAACTACTTTAGGCACTTTGTTCTTCTCTTTTGTGTGCATTACTAAACTCGTTCAAGAGATGATGGGTTCCTTTCAGATTATTACTCGTGTCTGTGTTTGGTTCTTGGTTTAATTCTAACATTTTTGTAACTCCTCCTTCCACAGGTCAAAGCCCTGATGACTCCCAAAGGATGTGGATCCACCAAAAAGCGTCAAGCATGACTGCATGAGTAGGCAAGATGCACTTCAAGTAGAACATGTTTTCTCAAACACTCATCTCCTGCATCTATGTACAGCACAGGGGAAAAAGAAGCCTCAAAATTCATCCTAGCAGTACCAAAGATATCCTCGGTAGAAGGATGTCTATGACTTGGAGTTCCTTGGTTCTGAGTTTTAACTTCTAAGCAAGAATATCATTAAAGTCAGCAATGCAGCGGACCTTTGATTTGGATGTGCAGCCAATACTGTCTCCGTCGGTAATTGCCTTGATGCCATGGACTGTCTATTTCGAAGAAGTAATTTGGATTGAATCAGGTATTAGATCTCGGAGCGAGAAGCCAAACTAAACGAGCTGATTATAGGGGCCAACCGAGGAATATCTGCTTGGAAAATTTTTGCCATGTTGCTTGCTTCTCGAGCAACGGCTCTATATCGTGCTAATGACCTTTGTGCGTGATTTGCGGATTGGGAGTTGCTAGGACTGGAAAAACGTTTCTGGATCTGCTGAGAAAACAGGAACTGGAATGGAGAGAGAGAGAGAGAGAGAATCTAGAGATGGGTGGAGACAAAAAGATGAAGGTGGAAAAGAACTTTGTGTGGGGTTGAAGAGCCCAAGATTCTGGAAATTACAGCTGCTTCCATTCTCAGACAAGACATGGCAACCAAAAAGGACCTCAAGTCATTGAATGAACCCACTAGCAAGAGACAGAACAAGAAGAAACACAGAGAGCTCTGCTTCTTTTTCATTGGGTATGACAGATGTCCAGCTGCTGTGTTTCACACTGTTTCTTCTCTTCTCTGCTCTGCCCTAAAACCAATAATAACTCTCGCATTGGTCATAAGCCTCTCAGGCCAAGAATGCAAATGGAATTTCGGGGGTGAAGAAGAGAAAACTCGGACCTTTTATTTTACATAAGCATGCCCATCAAGTGCCTAGCCAACAACCTCATGCCCTGTTCCACCCCCATAACTGTAATGACAATAATTGGTCACCTTCTAATTTCAAGAATTCTATCTCAGGGGCGCCGCGTGGTGGTTCTGATCATGATATTCCACCGAGTAATCCTACTTTTTCAAGAGAAAGACGCCTTAAATAGCTTAAGCCTTAATACTCTTCACTAAAAAAAACCTAAAAAAGGAAGAAGAAGAAGAAGAAGAGATAGAGAGAGAGAGAGAGAGAGAGAGAGAGAGAGAGAGGAGAAATGACATTCAGTGATTTAAATTTTTCACCCCTCTCGAAGCCTTTGAGGTTTCCCTTTATCAGATGGAGGGAGAAAAGTGGGCCACAACTTTATGAACGGTTGTACAGTGATTAGGCTTCGGAGACGAGGAAGACCCACATACTCCTCTAAGATTTGCATGGAAGTGATCTATCCGGGGCAAAGACCTAATCTATTTTGATACGGTGGAAATCGGGTCGACCCAAAATCGAGTTAAAAGCTAATCAGATTTATTCTGGAACCAACCTGTTATTGTGAAAATGGATGAAACCCATCTCTTATAGATATATAACAACCTCGGGGAGTCTCCATGGTGCGTATCGGCCAGCAGAATCTCGCACTGACCTTTCTTGCTATGCAAGTCATGTACGACAATAGCCATCACAATTTGTAGTGAAACAGAGCTCAAATGCACATGAGGATCATACATATTGTGTAATTTACCTAGCGTGGATTACAGCATTGTGACACAGAGCCAAAGTTCGGACCATTGCAAGGTCTCGCCCTCGAGGATTACCATATTTCTCCTGGCAATTCCTTCAGCGACACAAAAGACCAAAGTACACAAAACTCAAAACCGGCAATCTGTTACTGGAAGAGGTAGCTGTCCGGGTCGCTTTGATGATAATCTATTTTGATACGGTGGAAAAGTGAACGTTTTTCCAGTTTAGGAACGGTTGTACTGTGATTAGGCTGATAAAACAGAACACAAGAATCAGAACCAATTGGTTCAAGCCGCATAGCAACAAAATACAGGAACGTTCTGACTTCTAGAGGCCTCGACTTCTATTGGATGCCCAATTAACAGCTTTGACTGTTAGTCTCTTTTTAATTTCCTCGGATTCATCAGATACTCTCCATTAAGAAAAGCAAACATAGTTGAGAGATTACTGTTTTGTCTCCTTGGGCATTTGATTTGAGATGAGTTCTTCCCGGAGTCACGGGAGCTGCGCTATGTCCGCTACTTGTGGATGAGTACCTCTTCTCGCACTGGAGAAGACATTCGACCTCCTCCGCCCCCAACACTGGTTTGATGTTGTGTGCGGTGAGAAGAGAACTGGATGTACTCCGACCGTGCATTTTGCCACACCGATCTGTTTGGGGAACTCATTCTACACCGATCAGCAGCGACCCTGCCATATCTGGGGTCTTGATGCGGTGTAGAGTCACTAAGCCTCCTCCTGGGATGATCATCTTCTCCCGCTCTAATCCGGTGCTCATGGCTTGGCTCCTTGCATCTTGCACCTTCATATGACCTGTTCAGCTTCGGTTTTGGGCTTTCTTACGCCACTATCATGTGGTCGAGACGCGCCAGAGGCAGTTCTTCCGCCAGTGGCTGCACGATGCAGAGGTGAACCGATGAATCTCCTTCGGTCGGCTTCGTCTCCACTTCGGTAGTGCTTGTGCTTCGGCATTGCTGCCTCTGGCTCTGCAACTTTCTGCGAACCCCGGTCAACCTCCTTCTGGATAGAAAAGGTTTTGGTACTACGTTCACTAGTTGTATACGTTTCGTAATCGCTCTGAGCATCATTTGGGTTTCTTTTGGCACGGCTTTTTCCTTTTCTTGCTCTCTCAAAGTAGGCTGTATAATTCGATAAGAAAAAGAAGAAGTAGGCCGTGTTAGGAACGGTATCTCCGTTTTCCCAGTTTCCAAATGTCGGCAACTGTGAGCGCTGTTGCTGCACTAACCAACAACAAAGTTGAAACCAAAGTAGTCCGTCTCACTCTCAGACAATAAGGACTTAAAATTTCATGAACTTGGCATACCTCCCGGGAGACAACTAAGACAACTATTCCTGACCTAGACAATTTTAAAATCAAAGTAGGAATCAAAGTAATCGACCTATGATAATATGATTTCACATGTTTATGTTTCAGGTAATACGTTCCTCCGACTAGAATGCCATGGCTAAAAAGATGCGCTATAACGAGGCTAGCGCTTGAAATAAACACTAAATAATTGCGCTTGAACTCCAACTAAGCACAGTAAACAAAGTAGCCATATCAGTCCGGCCAAGGTTCAAGATGCATGCCAGACTAACATCTTGAGTCGGGGAGAAGTTGTTCTTATGCCTAAATCTTCCGGTTAAATGTCTTGGCTCGAGCTTTGTCCTCGTGACGATGTACTCCCTAGAAAAACCAAATTTCCAACCATGCGAAAGAGACACTGGGTCTCTCCGCAATTTGCAAGTGCTCGGTGTGATTCGAAACGCGCAAAGCCAGTCTGCCATTAACCAAATTCATACTAGAAATCCCTCATAACATAGAGATAGAACAGAACATCCATCACTGTGTAGTGGCATGATCACGATTAACACGAAAACCGCTTAGCAAATAACACGAGCAGAACAGACGAGTTGAAACAAGTATAAAAAAATCACCAACAACCTTATTGATGCTGCAAACACACAGTTTCAAAACACAGAAGTCATAGCATAAGGTTACCTTGTCCGGCGAATTCGTACTAGTATCTGGGAAATAAACTGAACCCATATAGTTTAAGCTCACGAAGAAGCGATCTTGATACTAACTCATGGGTTGAAAACATCATCTCTATGCCCAACTCGACTGAAACTACAGATTGGGAGGAACTTGTATTTAGGCCGTCGAATTTCAACTTCGTTACCAAATGCATTGAACCACCATCTACTTAGCAATCGACATGCTTCCGGCCTCGTGGCCGCCTTGGTCGAAGAACAGCCAAAGCGCATCAAAGTGCAAGTAAGTGAAACTTAGATGCATTCGGTGAACGAAATTAAAGTCGAACAAAAGTTGATCCAAGTGCATGGCTGTCGATGCTCATTATCCACAAAGATTACACACCCAATACATCCTGAATCCTCATTTCACAGAACATCAACCAGATTATCGAGTAACTAAGCCCCAAACACTCAAATGAAAAAGAACAGCCACAGATGACAAACTAGAACTTTTCCTGCTTTCAAACAAAATGAGCCGCTAGAACACCAGATCAACGCACGGGTAAACATACAACCAAAACCCCATCATCATTTCGAGCAAGAAAACAGAGGACTGTTCAGAAGCACATAAGGGAGAAAGAAAGTACTGACCGCCATTAGTTCTTCTCAGAGAAGCTTCGTTTTTGAAGGGAAGAGACTTGAGTAAACGAGGAGAAGGAGGTGGTTCGACAAATAAAGAGTGAAGATGACATGAAAAGTCTTCTTCTTCAGATGAATGAACGACATGAAATGGTGATCCGGGATACAGAGCACGTAGAGAATCATGGCGGATCTCATATGCCCTGGTCTTCGTTGACTTCCTCGTCCTCCTCCTTCGAGCGAGAGGTACACGTCAGCATTCCGAGGAGATTCCATAAAAGTGCATCACTTGATGATGTCGTCATAATTCTATTGTCCGGGAAAAGTTGAAAGGGAAAATATGCTTGGTTTGCCTCGCGGAAGCTATATGATTAAAAAAATATTGTCCAAAAAATAACTGCTTATATCGTTTCAAATAATTGATCACTACAAAATACTTACATTATCGATAACAACTTATGTCTTAAGCATTTTCGACGAAAATGCTTTTCGTTTATTCAATTTTTGTGGAGATACAAGCGATTATGTTTAGAAAAATACATTCATTTTTCCACTAAATCAACGCAAATAGCCTCGTGATTGGTAAATTGCTAAACTTGTTAGCAAGTTTTGAATACTATGGATAGAATTGTTTGCCTAATACGTTATTAGTAAGTTACCAGCATAATAATGGATCTCCAAAGCCAAATTTACTTGCAATTTATCAAGTCATTATAGAATTTACTAATCCGAACACAATCTTACCAGTCAAGTTAGTAACTTTAGATATAATTAGCGATTCATATCCAATTATCAATGACATTTTACTGGGCTCTTGCAAATGTTACGGATGTTAGCCGCTTTTGTGGTAGTAAGTTACTATAAGGATTAAGGAATGAGTTTGTGCATTTTGAATCAATAGTAAGGTATCAACTTCTTCGGAGTTTACTAGCATAAATAAATAAGTCATTGAACAAATTAGTAATTTGAAATTGGGCAAGTTATTCAAATAAAAAGGGCAATTTAGTACCAACTAGTACTTGATTAAAGTTGAGAAAGTTACTATTATTTGCTAAAGTGCTTAAAATAAAGTTGTTAGTTTGGCATACGAGTTGGTAATTTCACTACTCTGCATTACTTAGGCTCCATTCGTTTTGCGGAAGACAACTTCCAAGAATTTTTTTTTTGAATTTTTTGATAGTCAGTTCATAAAAACAAATGAGTCAAGGAAAACATTTTCTGTCAATGGAAAAAACACATTCAAAAGTGGAGAAAATGATTTCCTCTTTTTGAAGAGAGAAAATCATTTTCCCTCATCCTTTTTCCCTCCACTTCTTGACCTTCCTTTTCTTATCGATTATTTTAAAAAGAAATTATAAAGTTTTAATAATGTTTTTTGTATTTTTTGTATTTTTTTTTCTCTTTTTTATTTTATTTTTTCCTTCTTCCTCAGCCGAGCGCCAGCCAAGGTGATGGCCGGCGTCAAGGCCAGCAATCTCAAGTTTGCTTGTGGCCGTAACTGGCCGGTGGCAGTGGAGGAAGAAGGAAAAATAAAAAATAAAAACTAGTAAAATATATTAACAAATCGGATTTTGTGTGTGTAAAATTTATAAAAATTGACCACATTAGCGTCGGCCGTATCACATAGGATGACCGGCGTTCACATCAGTAGTTTCCGACCAAGTGACAACGCGAAAAATCAAATAGATTTTCCTTACCAAATGATGAAAAATATTTTCTAGTTCATCTTTAGGTTTCAGCCGAATACCGAAAAATATTGTCATTTTCCTAGAAAATGACTTCTTGAAAAATATTTCCAAAAATATCACATTTTTCGCTAAATGAACATAGCTTTTTTTTGTTTTTTGTGGGGGGGTCAAAATGAACGTAGCTTTAGTCACACACAAAAATGTGTCGGTGTGTTGTTATGTGAACGTAGCTTTAGTCACATAAAAATGGCTTTGGAAAATTGAAACGGCACTTGAGAGGCTCATGCTCGCCGGCCGGCAGAAATTTGGCGGGCTGGCGAGCTGTGACCCTTATTTGAGACTAAATTAATTTCTTCAAATCCTTATTTGAGATAAAGTTTCACACTAATTTTTCTTTTTGAGAAAACATATTTACTCCAATTTTGAGTAGCTCCCCTCTCTCGTTGAGGGGCTTCTACTTGTTGAAGGTTTGATTCCCAATCATAGTGGAGCGCCACGTCCCTTGACTTTTTCACGCGGGTTGCAAAGGATTGCTGCTGTGAATGATCATCATTAGCTATCTTCTACGAGCATGATCACTCCCTTATTTCGAATTATCCCAAGTCATTCTTTAATTTAACTAGCCTAGCATGATTTGTAGGCTGATGGTATTAGAGAAGATCTTGTTGAAGGTTACAGATGGACACGCGCGTGTTGAGAGAAAGGCAAGGACGGTTTGGCAATGGATGGGAAAGGAGCTTTATGTGTCTTTTTTTGCTTCTCTTGTTGGCTCTCCACTTGATGATCGTCCAAGAGTTGACGCTCCAAAGATTCAATTGGATACACGTCTCCTATCCGATGTTGCATCAAAACCTTCGATCTTTCCGTACATTTGCTTTCGTAAACCAGGCGTCGGTTTTGGTCATACGAGTTCCCATATATAAGCTGAGAAAACGACATATAACCGAGCCGAGTCGAATGCAAGATTTCCATCTATTGGTTAATTGGGTTTGGTCTTAACTCGGCATTTTTCTCATATAACATATTAAGTAATGATATAAGCATACTTTATGGCAACTATGTCTAGTTTGGTATTGGTTTTTATCACACTGGACGACTCATTCACACTGGCTTTTGTTTAGGTATGATGCACGATGGGAATTAGACTAATAATGCAGGTTTTGATTGCCTAACATACAGTGTCTTCGACAGCTCATTCGCAGTTAACACCCATGCGATCTCTTCTCTATTCTAGTCACGTGAATGGCATCAAGTGCTGTCCCAGAGAGAGTGAATAGAAAATATTAGGCAACACGTGTCGCGCTCTGAGTGGACTATTTAGCTTCAAAACCACCCGAAAGCTACCTTTATAGCCAAAATAGCTTTTATTGCATTGACCGCGGATCATACAACTTACATCGGTTACTCAAGGAGTTCAATTCCTATTGAGTAAGATCTGCCATTGGTCTAAAAAAGAAATCCATTTGATACCCTCTTCCGACTTAGATCAATATGAGAAAGCGGTTCTAAATATTGTCAAACCAGAATTATTACAATCTGGCTCACCTAATATTTTCTGACAAGTGGACCCGTCTAGACACGTGTCGTGCTCTGAATGGACTGTCTCATCGCTGACTTGGCAAGTCTGGCTCACCTAATATTTTCTCGACAAAGCGACATCCAACGTGACCAGCGGTTGGGGAGAACTGCATGCAAGTTGCTTTCGGAGGACAAATCCAGCATTAAATTTTAGGAAAGCTCCACGTCATTTAATTCTTTGAAATGACATAACGCTTCATGCGCAATACAAAAAATACAAGGAGTTATAGAAAGCATTGAGTGTAATTTCAGTTCTTAGCCCGGCTAGCTTTGTAGTCCAATCTTTCGGTTTAGACACCTATTGAGAAGGTTAAACAAGTAGAGGATAATTGCTACGCTCTTCAGATAGGACATGGTAATTTCAGCGGTTGTGCGTTTAGTGTGATCCCACAACACTTAAATACACACTTATAACGTGTCTCGCATATACTTAATCTTACTTCAATCCTAGATACGGCAGACGATGCATGCATTCGAGGATCGATTACAATGTCAGAGAAGAAATTAATTTGTTAAGTGGTATAATGGAGACGCTTATGTTAACTAAGGAGTAAGGGTAAGAAGGTGTTGGACCACATTGTAGGTTTTTAAATTGAGAAGGTACTTTACAGGCCGAATACCCAAAGGAAAAACACATTTCCAATTACCATGACAAATTTTTTGACATGATCTTCAAATTTGCCCAAAAAAAAAAAAATACACAAAGGTTTGGCCTGTGAAAAATAATATAGTATTTATCAATTTTTTTTTTATCATAGTGGTGAAAGGTTTTATTTTTTCAATTTATATATATGGCGAATTATTTTTATTTTTAAATATTTGTAGTCGTGTTAAATTTGTCGCGATAACTAAAGACGTGTTTCAATGCCATCAAGGAAGTCAAAAGTAGGAAAGTCTTCCCATGAGCTTCCCAGCAGCTGGGAAGACTTTGACTCACCAAAACCACTTCATCTTCATCTCCTCCTCCTTCTTGTTCTCCTCATCACGCTTCTCTGAGATTTTGGTTTCACAAAGCTCATTCCTTCCGCCATCTCGCTCCATTGCAGAACACCATCTTCACCCCTCTCTCTCTCCATCTGGGCCAGTCATAATGTTCCTGGTCGACTGCACCAGCTGCCGCACTCCATTGCAGTTGCCACCAGGTGCTCCCTCCATCCGCTGCGCCCTCTGTCTCGCCGTCACCCTCGTCGCCGATCCTCGCTCCCTGCCTCCCCCCGCCTCCCACTCGTCCTCCCTCCACCACCACCACGGTCACCACTATCCTCCTCCTCCGCACGCTCCGCCGGGCCCTCCTCCCCCGGCTCACGGCGGGAAGCGAGCTCTGATATGTGGCATCTCGTACAGGAACACCCGAGACGAGCTCAAGGGCTGCGTCAACGACGCCAAGTGCATGAAGTTCTTGTTGATCAATCGCTTCAAGTTCCCCGAGTCCTCCATCCTCGTGCTCACCTGTGCGTTGACCTTTTCTTGCTTCTGTCTCTCCTCCGGTAAGAATTTGATCGTCTCAGCGTTCAATCGCTCTGCTCTGTCGGTGATGCTTCTTAATGAATTGCTAATCGCGCGTTGAGTTTGACCGTCTGCTTCCCAGTTTCTTCTCTCTCTTCAATAATTTCTCATTGAGTTTGACATGGTATAGCACTGCAATGTCGATTGATTGAATATTTGTTGTAAGAAGATATGTGATAACAAGCTAAACGAATTGCAGATTCGGTTCGGATTCTAGTAGCTTTCCAAATAACTGGCTCCTTATTGATCTTCATCCCTTTGAATTCTCGACTATGAATGTATGAAGCAGTTTTTTTCCGGCGGTTAATCTTGTCTTGTCTTAGTCATGTTGCATAATGATCGAAAAAGATTTGCAATCAGTCGAAACTATAGAAAGAAATTCCTGAAAGATAGTCCGCATCTATGTGCTCTGTTAACAGCCGCTTATCGTTTCGAGTTGTCTATTACTTAATCTGGAATGGCCAAGTGGGGCCTCATTAGTCTGTGGAAATCAACTTTGCAGAAGATGAGCGAGATCCGTTGAGGCGTCCGACCAACCAGAACATGAGAATGGCGTTCCGTTGGCTTGTCCAAGGTTGTAGGCCTGGGGATTCTTTGGTATTCCATTTCTCTGGTCATGGATCCCAGCAGAGGGACCGCGACGGAGACGAGTTGGATGGATTCGATGAAACGCTCTGCCCTTCAGATTTTAGTACCCAAGGAATGATTGTCGATGATGAGATCAATGCGCAATCGTCAGGCCTCTTCCTCATGGGGTTAAGCTTCATGCCATTATTGATTCTTGTTGCAGTGGCACTGTGTTAGATTTACCCTTTCTCTGTAGAATGGACAGGTTTGTTTGTCCTTCGCATGGTTCTTCCCTCAAAATTCCTAGATTTAGCCATCCAGAGACGAACTTCGTTTGCTTTCTCTTGTAATGCAGAAGAGGTCAGTATATCTGGGAGGACCATAGACCCCGTTCAGGAGTATGGAAAGGGACAAGTGGGGGAGAAGTGATTTGTTTTAGCGGTTGTGGTGATAATCAAACTGCTGCCGAAACTTCGGTAAAGCTTTTGGAGTTTGGCACTTTAATGGCTTTCTAGGAATGCTAGAAAATCCTTAATGATTTCAAAAGTGAGTAAAAGGGATCGCAAACTTAATCAAGCTAATTCTCTGTGCCAACAGGCTCTTTCACAGGTTACATCGACGGGTGCTATGACTTATTCCTTCATCCAAGCCATTGAGCTTGGACATGCCGCCACTTACGGGAGCATGCTGAATGCGGTGCGGTCTACAATTCCGAACACCGGCGATGAACTTGAGGGTGGAACTTCTCTCACCACTATGCTTTTGAATGGTGGGAACCTCAGCACACGACTGAGACAGGTATGTTATACTACAGCAGCATCAGCTGTTTCTTTCTGAAAAAAGTTGCTTTGGGACCTCTAGCTTTACACCAAAATGAAGTGCTGGAACAATACAAAAGAGAAGCTGTCTCTGATAATTGAACCAACAGAACTTAAAATGGACAGGTGGACTTTGCTCTAGAATGTGCCTGAGGTTTTCCTATTCCATATTGAAACCAGACATCTCATGGCAAAAAGGACTAAGGGCCTGTTTGGTTCAGCATTTGGAAGGGGCTTTGGGGCTTTAAAGTCGCTTGGCCAAATGCAAATAGCCTTTGGTTCGTTTTCAGCTCAACTTTGGGGAAATACAATTGGATTTCCAAAGGCCCCTAAAGGCTTTTAGCCCAAAGTAGCTTCGGAGGTAATTTTGAAAGTTGCATTTCCGGAATGCAACTACAATTTTTTTTTTCTTTATTTTCTGTTTTCGATTTTCTTTTTCTCTTTTCTCCTTTCTCCTTCTTCCTCCTTCCTCCGCCTGCTGCTCCTTCCTCTGCCGACCGCGGACCTCTACGACGGCGGTCGCCCAACGATCGACGATGACACGTGGGCCAGCGAGCCTCGACCTCGCCGGATCTGGCTTGGCCTCAAGCGAGCGAGGCTCGCCTCGCCAGATTCGGCAAGGCACGGTCTCGCTCGAGGTCGGCAAGGTCGGGGCGAGGCCGAACCTGGCCTGTGGCCGGCGATTGGCTGAGAAGAAATTAACGAAGGAAGAAGGAAAAAAAGAGAGAGAAAAATTAAAGAAAGTAATAAAGTAATAAAATAATTAAAAATAAAAAATAATTTTTATTCGAAAAAATAAAAAATAATTAAAAAATCGAATCATTTACAAAGGATATTTTTTACCAAACGGCATTTACGTCATAGTTATTTTTCTGTGTTTTGAAAATACATTTTACCAAACACTATTTGCATTTCGAAAATCCTCTTTAGCCCAAAGGTATTTGCATTTTCCCAAGGACATTTCCCCAAAGCTGAACCAAATAGGCCCTAAGATTACTCGTATAGCTTTGGTTGTCGGATTCAAACTTCGCTCTTGTGAGATGGTAGTTGATCTAAATCACTCTTATATAAGTCATTCGAGAACATAACACAAAGCGCGTCAGTGCATATTTCGTTTTATTTTATTTGGTTGAAGCATCTTCAATGTACTAATATCGTCATGGAAAGATGAGGGAGATCCTTAAAGCTGGTTTCAATATGTGGAAAAGGCTAGAGAAGTTATTTCATATGCACATGAAATGCGCAATAATTCAGTTGAAACATGAGATTAATTATGGAAATGGAATCATTCAGAACCATATGGAGATTTTCTCTGGTTCTGGAAAGGAAAGGGTAAGACGGTTGGGTAGTCTTCCCTGGTAACTCGTGATTCCTACTAGGTAAATTGGCTTCTTTGCCGAAAGACCTTTATCTGTAAGAGGTTCTGCTTGATGAACTTGTTCACAGTTGTGAATGGTAGTTGGAAAAACCTATATCACCTACCAGAGAAATGTTCCAACTTTGATCACTAAAGCATCGTCTTATCATCAGAGCACAAACAAAGCGATGTCTGAACTTGTTTTTTGAACACATAGGCTTCCCCATCGTTCTTGCTTCCACCGTGCCTGAATCGACAAATCAAACTAGTGGGACTTTGTTCAATTTCTGTTGACTTGGGTTAGGAAAAAATGCCCTAGTTCTTCTGCATGAATCTCTCACGTCATGGAGGCTACACGCTCCCATTACTACAACCATTTCACCCTGTTAATATTACCCCATGAATGTTGCAGGAACCTCAATTAACTGCGAACGAGCGGTTCGATGTGTACACGAAGCCGTTCTCTTTGTAGCGCGGCAGACAAAAGGCTTTTTATCGAGTTGCATCGGTTCTTATTCATCGTCAGTTTGATGGCATTACAGCTAACTTGGTCCCACGTAGACTGAAATTTGTCTTGCAGTTGTTCTGGACGAACGAGCAGAGTGTTTTCTAGCTTGTACTTCGTGTCTGAATCTCAATGTCATTTTCATGGTTAGTGGATGGTGGTTGTGGTGAAATTTCGAAGTGCCAACAGGAAGAGCAATTCTGTGCATATTGAGATAAGCATTCCAGCTATTTTTCACTAATAAATTCGAAATCCAATACCAGATCCCCGAAATGTTTACAATGCTCGAAAGGCAAAGAGATAAGAAGAGGTAAAGGGAAGGGCAGAAAAATTTGAAGCATGAAGGCGTTCTCTTCAACCAGGATGTTTGTGGCAGCTCACCTCATAGTCACCTGCTTATTCAATAATACACTCCTTTGAATATTGGGGACAGTGGTTACCATGTTTGCATTTGCTTTCCCCTCAAATTTATTAACAAATCTTTTTAGTATTGGAAAGTTCTTCAAAAAAGAAAAAAAGTCTTGACTTTGCTTTCGCATTCATATTAACATTTTGTTGACACCAAATAATAAAGAGTTACCGAATGGACTTTAGTATCACTGTGTCCCGAAAATCGGTAAATCGGGAATAGTAAGCTACTCTGAGAAGTTCGGTAAGTTGGCTGCAACATACCGAAATGTCTAGAAGACTAAACCCGATATTCGGGAAGTAAGAGAACAGGGCCACTGATTTTCAAAATTTGGTAAGATTCTGGACATCCCGAAATTATAGAGGATCAGCAGTAAGAGGAGTATGAAGACAAAAGGAACCGCAGGATGGCCAAACTAGCCATGTCAGCAAGAAGTTACGAGCAAGAAATCCGGATAGTGGATGCGAACAGTTCACGGCAGTTGTTGGAAAAGATTCAAATTCAAAGCCATATTGACAGTTGAAGATCAAGTTTTGGCGGATAAAACGTGGGCAAATGAGAAGTTATTGAAGGCGCCAAGATTCAGAGTTTGAAAGCAAGAAAATAACCGACAAACGGTTATAGAAAGCCAAAGAATAACAAATAATCGAAAGAGAGAAGAAAGAAGACAGATCAACACACATCCAAAAGAACTCAAGTTTTCTGAACTTTAACTTCCTTGTACTCTCCTTTCCAGCATTTACAGTTTCTGCAACTCCAGTTTATTATCAAGCTTTCTACTGCTTTCCTAGGAGTATTGTAACGTAGCCTGAACCCTTGTTGATCTCAAATCCACATTCGATCCATTGAATTCCTACCCATTTCACTTCCATGTGTGTTACTCCGTGTTCTCACTAAAATTTCCTTTCGAGAGTTGAGCCGCAGAACCCCTTTTAATAAAAACCGAAGACTGAATTTCGGTGAAAGATACTCCTTGTTGCAAAAACGAGCAAACATCTTTTTGGCACGCCCGGTGGGACCATTGTGGTAAGATTAAGAGAAATGGTGAGAACCAGAGGTCAATCAGATGGAGTACCAGTTGGCAACATCAACAATCCGGATGATGGAGCACGATCAGAGCATTCGGCAGCGAATGAGGACGTACCCCATCACAATGCTGATGTTCCTCGGCAATTGAACGAAGAACAAATCCATGCGTTGGCACCTGACAACACTTTGATAGCCACGATGAGAAGAATGTTTGAGGAGCAGCAGAATGAGCTCACTAACCATATGGTGCAGCATGTCTCAGATGTGATAAAACCTATGATGATTAACGCCATAAATGAGGTAATATCGCGTCCTAGTTCATCCTCTCAAGTTCCTCCCTTTTATGTAAATCCTCCTGGTACGATACCATTTCCACCAGCATCGGGACATCCCAATGTTGGGTATAATGGTAGTGGAGGATCGAATCTGCAGCCTCTAGTAAGGATTATACCAAGGCCAGAAAATCCTACAACAGCAAATCTGGTAAATGGTGTGAGTGGTTACAATTTCCCTCAAACTGGCCTTACTGATGCTAATGTGATCAATCCCATGATCCCGAATCATCCACCAGTATTGAACATGCCTCCGCCAGTGAATGTCCCTAACTTCGAGCCCATGAGACCACCTGTAGCTCAACCATATCCACAAGTGGTAGAAAATCCTCTCTACAGGCTACCACCTCCTGTTAACTTCAATATGGATCAACAAGGAATGAACAGACCTCAGCAGGTTGATCCTAGGGGGCAGGATCCTTGGTTGGGTCAGCAGAATTTAAGGCCATGGAATCCAGACAGAGTTGCAGAATTGGTAATGCAACAATTGGGAGCAGAGAGAGGCACACCAAGACCTGTATACAGGAAGCCATATCCCGATTGGGTGGATAACATTCCATATCCAAGGGGATTTAAAATGCCAGATTTCGCTGTATTTACAGGTGAGGAAGATCAGTCAACTGTGGATCATGTAGGTCGTTTTTTAGCACAATGTGGAGAGGCTGGAACAAATGAATATTTAAGGCTAAGGCAATTCCCATTGTCATTATTAAAGACAGCATTTACTTGGTATACGAATTTGCCAGCAAATTCTATTCAGACATGGGTTGAGATGGAGAGACAGTTCCATTCTCAATTTTACCGAACGGTACCAGAGGTAACAGTAGCCGACTTGGCCAGGATGTACCAGTATGGCACTGAGACAGTAGATCAATTCATTGCTCGTTTCAAGAAGTCCAGGAATCGGTGTTTGACTTCTCTCACTGAAAAGGAATTTACAGATTTGGCTTTTAATGGGCTGAAGTTTAATCTCAAGGAGAGATTTGAGGGGCAGGCTTTTGATGATCTCTTTCAATTAAATGCTCGGGTTTCTAAGTATGAGCATCTGCTGAAGGATAAAGATAAGAAGCCGACGAAGGATAATCGGCAGACAATAGCATCGGTTGAAAGTACCGAATACAGTGACTTTACCGAAGAAGAAAATGAGATAGCGGTAGCAACTATGGTACTTGAAAAACCATATGTGTGCCCAGCTTTGAAACCAGCAAAGGTGAGAGATGTGTCCAAGTTTAAAGCCAAGGAAACGAGTAATTATTCGTTTGATATCTACAAGTTGGATGAGATATTTGACTTGTTGTTGAAAGATGGAATGATCAAATTGGCTGAGGGACAGGTAATCCCATTCAAGGAAGAGACTACTGACAAAAGGTATTGCAAGTGGCATCATTCCAAGACTCATGATACGGTGAATTGTATTATTTTTAGAAAGACAATCCAGGAAGCGATTCGTCAAGGCAAGATTAAATTCGCTGAAGACAAAGGCAAAGCTCCAATGGAAGTAGACACGGATCCTTTCCCGAAGATGATCAGTATGGTTAATGTACACGAGTCTACGAGGCATGATAATAGACAATTGTGCACCCGTTGCCATCGAGAATTAAGTCATCAGCATCGGGAAGTTCCCGAGTTCCAGTGCATGAGAGGAACAAGGCGAAGATACAGATCGGGATCATTTGTCCGTCGGGAAGGCAGACCACAGATAAAGTCTGAGATTGTGGTAACTAAAGACGTTTCGGCACAATCAAGAAGTCAAGAAGCTGAATCAAGGCGGTCAACACAAGTGTCTGAGAGACGGGAATTTTGCCC
The DNA here is from genome assembly GCA_029784005.1 of Lenwebbia sp. NSW1173648. NCBI lineage: Eukaryota > Viridiplantae > Streptophyta > Magnoliopsida > Myrtales > Myrtaceae > Lenwebbia > Lenwebbia sp. NSW1173648. The sequence continues at coordinate 412,922 of JARCGZ010000008.1, read as the reverse complement.
CGATCCACCAAGACAAGTTCCTCCAACTCAAGAAGTTGAAACACAATCTCACAAGGAAAAGGAAATCCCACGAAAGCCTGAGAAGAAGAAAAGTTTATGGCAGCGATATAAAGAAGGAGATCCCAAAGTAGGATTGCTTGGAGAGCCTAGTGGGAAATTTGATTATGTGGTGTACTATGGAGACACGAAAGATTCCTTATCCCTGTCATTGCCTGTGGAACCATCTGGTTGGGGAGATGAATTTGATGATCCACCATCATCAATTCCCCAGGAAGTTCCGAAGACAAAAATAATTAAAATCCCACACGATCCTCCCGAAGGAAAATGGTCCTTGGCTAAACCGCCGAGGCAAGCATCTTACTGAACTGCAAAAAGACGTTTTCAGCGAATGAAAAGCAGATAGAGGGATTTCGAGAATCGTCGGGATAAAGGAATGCCATCACAGATTCCTCCAACCAGATCTTTTAATACGAGAGGAAATTGGGTTTGGAGAAGAAACCCTGATGATAAAGAGTTTGTCAAACCAGAGAAAAATTCTGTATATGATTCGGGGAGTAGTTCTCACCACGAAGTGAAAAAAGGAAAAGAGGTTCAGCAAGTCTCCCAAATAATTAACTTTGGGCAATTCCAGGTAGCTCTTAATCCGAGGCACCAAGTCAAAATAGAACAAAAGAATCTGAATCTCAAGATGTCGCAAGAAGATGATAAAAGTTGCCGAGCTGGTCATTCCAAAATGCCGAAAGAGAATTGTTCGCCAATGAGGATCAACATGGTCCATGCTAAGCTTCCAGCTGAATATGGAGCTTGCTTAGTGGTAGAAGAAGAACTCGAGCATATCTTAGAGAAAGAAATAGCAATGGCAGAATTCGAATTCTCTGATAAAGAAATGATAAGGTTTGATAAAGTACCTTCAGACAAGGCTAGACATTTAAGGTCCTTGGTTATTTCAGGTAGAATCAATGGTCAAGCTGTCGGTAAGATCTTTGTAGATGCGGGAGCTACCTTGAATCTCATATCTTATAGGTACTTCAAGAAGTTGGGAAAAGACGATGATGAAATAATTCCATCGAATGTTCAGCTGTCTGATTTTCTAGGAGAAGTTACCGAAGTCAAAGGGGCAGTTGTATTGGACTTAACCATAGGATCTAAGACATCAAGGACGACTTTCTTCGTGATAGAGTCTGATGGTTCGTACAATTTGTTGCTTGGAAGAGATTGGATACACTCCAATCAATGTGTACCTTCGACTCTTCATCAGGTTCTGGCATTTTGGAATGGTAAGGGAGTAGAGTACATTAAGGCTGATTCGGGATTTGCTTCAATAGGGTTGACTGGTATTCATCAAGATCATCAAGAATACTCACATGGAGGACATGTCATCGGAGTATCGAAAGCAGATTCACGATCCTATGCTTATTGCCGCTTTGGGAATATGAAAACTGAGTGGATTCCCAAGTCTAGCTTGGCATTAGAGGAGTTACATACTCTTTATGGAAAGCGAGCCCTTATTGCAAGAAGTTTGTGAAAAGTACTTCGCATACTTAGCGGAGATGACCCAGCAAAGTGCTGAAGTTTCAGATTGTATTGACGAATGGGAAGAGTCACCAATCAAAGAGGACAGCAGGTTAACAGAAGCTCAAGACCCATTGTTAGAAGTTGATATAGGAGAACCTGGGTGTTTTCGTCCAATATATGTGAGTGCTTTTCTGCAAGGGGGCATGAAAGAAGATTTAATCCACTTGATCAAAGAATACAAAGATTGCTTCGCATGGGATTACCATGAAATGCCTGGTTTGTCAAGAGATATTGTAGAACATCGTCTTCCTATTAAGAAAGGATTTCGTCCACACAAACAGTTAGCAAGAAGGTTTGCTCCAGATGTGGTTGACAAAGTCAAGGAAGAGATTGAAAGGCTGCTGAAAGCAAAATTCATTGAGACAGCCAGGTATGTAGAGTGGATTTCGAATATTGTTCCTGTGAAAAAGAAAAATGGAAAATTGAGAGTCTGTATTGATTTTCGGGATCTTAATAAAGCCACTCCAAAAGATGAGTATCAGATGCCGATGGCAGACATGTTAGTAGATTCGGCGTCGGGAAATGAGATGTTATCTCTAATGGATGGTTATTCGGGTTACAACCAGATATTTATTGCTAAAGAAGATGTCCCGAAAACAGCGTTTAGATGTCCTGGTGCTATCGTGACTTTTCAGTGGACAGTGATGCCTTTTGGGCTGAAAAATGCAGGAGCTACTTACCAGCGAGCAATGAATTTCATCTTTCATGACATGATTGGTAAATTCTTGGAAGTTTTATTGATGATGTTGTGATCAAATCAAGTCAGGGAGAGCATTTGGACTATCTTGAGCAAGCTTTTGTTAGGATGAGAAAATACAAATTGAAGATGAATCCAGCTAAATGTGCCTTTGGAGTGCGAGCAGGGAATTTCTTGGGATTCCTAGTTAATCAAAGGGGAATTGAGATTGACAAGAATAAGGCAAAAGCTATTATAGAGCTTCCTCATCCTACATCAAAGAAGCAGTTGCAGATGGTACTCGGGAAAATTAATTTTCTCAGAAGATTCATTGCAAATTTATTTGGGAAGATAGAACCAATGACCCAGCTCTTGCGTCTTAAAAATCAAGAGGAGTTTATATGGGGAGATAAACAGCAGAAAGCGTTTGATGCGGTCAAAGTTTATCTGACAAATCCTCCTGTATTGATGCCGCCGAAAGCAGGCAGGCCATTAAGGTTGTACTTGTCTACTACCGATTCAACTATCGGGAGTATGCTGGCACAAGAGAATGAAAATGGAAAAGAACAAGCGGTATATTATTTAAGTAGAACATTGACTGATGTTGAAAAAAGATATACCGCGATAGAAAAATTATGTTTATCTTTGTACTTCTCTTGTATGAAGTTAAGACATTATTTGTTGCCAGCTACAGTACATGTACTCGGTAAGACTGATGTGATAAAATATATGTTGTCACAGCCTGTTATAAAAGGGCGTATAGCCAAGTGGGCATTTATCTTGTCTGAATTTGATTTGGCATACGTACCAATAAAAGCAGTCAAAGGTCATGCTGTTGCTGACTTTCTTACCGAATACCCATGTTTGCAAATGGAAGAAAATAAACAGAACTTCAGTCAAGTTATACCATGGACTATGTATTTTGATGGATCATGTGCTAAGAGTATGACTGGAGCTGGTTTGATGATAATCTCTCCCACCGGAGAGCTTACAAGGTGTGTTTGTAAGTTAGATTTTGAATGCTCAAATAATCAAGCCGAATATGAAGCACTAATCATCGGCTTAGGAATACTGATTGAATTGGAAGCACAGTTCATCAAAATATTTGGTGATTCACAGCTAGTGGTGAAGCAACTGAAAGGAGAATATCAGTGTTTAAATGAAAATTTGATTGGCTATTATTATCTAGCCAAGAAGCTGTTGGAACAATTTAGAGAATATGACATAGTCCATGTCAAAAGAGAAATCAATTACGAAGCCAACGAATTAGCACAGATGGCTTCTGGTTATAAAATATCAAAAGAATTGGCTAATATTGCAGCCATCATCACATTATCGGTACCTTCTATTGAACAAAGAGAAATAGCGATAGCGATCAGTGAGGTGATCCGAGAAAAGGATTGGAGGCAGCCCATTATGGAATACTTGAAAAATCCTGATTCAAGAGATCAAAAGCTGAGGAGACAAGCCCAGAAGTACGTAATATTGGGAGAAGAGTTATACCGAAAATCTTCAGATGGGTTACTATTAAGATGTCTTGATAAGGACAATGCGAAACTGGTTATGGCAGAAGCTCATGAAGGCATATGTGGAGCACATCAAGCTGGAATTAAGATGAGATGGCTTCTAAAAAGGTACGGATATTTCTGGCCAACAATGATGCAGAATTGCATTGAATATGCCAAAGCATGCATTTCATGTCAAAAACATGGACCGTTGCAACATGCACATGCTGTAGAGCTTCATTCCATTGTAAAGCCATGGCCATTTCGAGGATGGGCAATGGATATAATAGGTAAAATTTATCCACCCTCTTCTCATAAGCATAGTTTCATTTTGCTGGCTACGGATTACTTTACGAAATGGGTGGAAGCGATTCCATACAAGAGCATTAGTCAGAAGACGGTGATCAAATTTATTGAAGAAAACATAATTCACCGATTTGGCTTACCGGAATCAATCACTGCGGATCAAGGGACAGTGTTTACTGGAAATGAAGTTATGGAGTTTGTGCAATCAAGAGGAATTAAGATGCTGCATTCTACACCATATTATCCTCAAGCAAATGGACAAGCTGAAGCTACTAATAAAGTTGTGATTGGATTGATTAAAAAGCATTTGGAAGAAAATCCAAGAGAATGGGACAACTTGCTATCGGTAGTGTTGTGGGCATACCGAACATCACGAAGATCAAGTACAGGCGTCGGTCCATATATGCTGACCTATGGACAAGAGGCGGTTCTACCGATGGAGATAACCGTTCAATCATTACGAGTCCAATTGCAAAGTGAAATGTTACCAGAAGATTACAGAGATTGGATGCATATAAATTTGGATGAATTAGATGAAGTCAGGGCAGCTGCTTTGGATCAGTTGATTGCACAAAAGAAAAGAGTAGCCAGAGCTTTTAACAAGAAGGTTAGGATCAAGCAATTTGCTGTCGGGGACTTAGTATGGAAAGCAATTTTGCCATTTAATCTCAAAGATGGAGAATTCGGTAAGTGGTCATCAAACTGGGAAGGCCCATATCTAGTTACCGAAATGTTCAGTGGAAATGCGTACAGATTGATGGATATCAATGGAAAAGAACTATCTCGTTTTATAAATGAGAAATTCTTGTAGAAATATTATCCATCAATCTGGGAAACACAAGGAGATTAATTCATTCATCAAAAGCGAAAGTACATTCTGATCTTGGTTACAAGGTTACAAAGGTCTTCAGATCTTTAACCAGTTTGAGGTTCTGAGCTACAAGTTTGGAATGTAATTCAAGATCATGGCGGAGTTCGAATTGCTGCTCTTTGAGATGTTCTGTGCGACGAGAATGGAAGCGGACAGCTTCAAGTTTCTTCCAAGTTTCCTGTAACAATCGTCTATACTTGTCTGAAGAAACTTCGACCATGGACTTGACACGGGAGATTTCGTCTTTAATTATCCTGCGTTCGGCACGGTTATGACTGGAAAAGAAATTGAAAAGTCGACGTGTTGTCTCAGCATCTTCTTTGGCATGGAGGCAAGAGTCTTGAACTTGAGCATATGCTTCCTTGGAATCGCACAATCGGGAGAATTCTTCCACGATTTGGAGCTTAAGAGTCTCAACTTCCACAATGATAGGCTCAAGGCTCCAAACCTCCTTCACATTGCGCTCAAACTCATCGAAGCTGGCAGGGAATAAAGAGCACAGTTCCCATACTAAGTCCAAGAGATCAGACTCAGCAGTTAAAAATACCTTGGACCTGAAAGTGTCTGTCAGTTCGGCAATTGGATAAAAAGTTGTTCATGGTTAAAAGAAATGAAGAACAGTTTTCAAAGCTGGAATCAGGATGCATTTAGCAAAAAGTTTACCTTCATGTTGGCCGTTACGATGTCTATATGATCGAGGCCAAAGAGGCAACTGAGATGAAGAACCATGTGAAGACATCATGAGCAAGATTGCAAATGTTCAGGATGAATTATGCAATTTGGGTAGTTATAAATAAAAAGGACATAGAGCAGATCATGGGTAGTGGCATGCTAGAGCTTTTCTCGGATAATTGGAAGAACATGGCCCGTAAGTGGAGGAAGACGGTTACTAGAATTGCCGCAAAAAATATTCTCTTGCAAGAGAAAGTATGCAAAAGTCATTGAGGATTATCGGGAAGCATTATCATCGGAATCTTTGTTAATCACTGAGGATTATCGGGAAGCATTATCATCGGAATCTTTGTTAATCACTGAGGATTATCGGGAAGCCTTATCATCGGAATCTTTGTTAATCATTGAGGATTATCGGGAAGCCTTATCATCGGGATTTTTGTTAGTCATCGAGGATTATCGGGATCTTTGTTAATCATTGAGGATTATCGGGAAGCCTTATCATCGGGATCTTTGTTAGTCATAGAAGATTATCGGGATCTTTGTTAGTTATTGAGGATTATCGGGATCTCTGTTAATCGTTGAAGATTATAGAAGAGCAGATGTTAGAATTCGGCAAATGAACCAAAAGAACATTTGAGACAGAAAGAACAAGATTTTTCATTTCCATTTCCTCAATAGAGTCTTGGCTTCATTTACAAAAGAACGGAGCTCAAATTCTAAGTTAAGATTTTGTTCCATGAGCTCCGCCCTCTGCTTCTCACAAGTTTTGACCGACCCACAGGTGGAATCATATTCTTTCCTCAATTCCCGACACTTCTCCATCTTTCTTCTAACTGATGGGCAAAGATGACGCATCTTCACTTCTTGCTCCATCATTTGGACCTCTACCATCTTCAATTCTTTCTCAAGCTCTACTCTTCTTTCTGCTAAGCGGTGAAGTTTGCTCTCTTCGGCTTTATAACTGTCATAGAACAAGCGGGTATCTGCACATTTGTGGGTTAGTTCATCTCGAATGGCTTGACCTCGCTGTTCTCCGAAGAGAAGATATGGAAGATGATAGGTGTTGATCCTGATGGTGTCCACAGCATCCACAAAACCTACGGCGAAGATATCACTTTTGTCCTGGAAGTCTTGGGAAAGTGTAAAGGAAGGATTACCAGAGCATACTTCTTGAAAGAGAGTTCTTGCTCGTCTCTCTCTGTCAGAGTCGGTAATCAACTTCCCATAGCCAGACTCTAATAAGCTAAGAAGTTCAGTCCATTTAGCCTTGGCCACTTCCTTAGAAACTTCAGAAAATGATGCCGGGTCTATAGATTCTGGCGGACAATCAGCAGTGGAGGAGCCAGGAAGATTTGTGAGCAGTATGCTTTCCACTTCAGCTTTTTCTTCAGTAGATAAGAGAGTTATCTCAGCTGCGGCAGAAGGAGCTTGAGAAGAAGATGAGCTTGCCATAAACATTCCTTGAAGAGGCAGAGTGATAGACGAAGGCTGAACAAGCGGCAGAGGTACATTGGTTGATGGGCCTTCGAGAAATTCCCCATCAGGAATCAGGATTCTTTTTGATGCAGATGAAGGCTCATCAGTACCTGTAAACACAGCTATGAGTGTTAAAACAACAGTATAAGGAGCATTCATCATTCGGTAAAGTGAAGACAATACTTACCGATAGAAGTTGGAGATTTTCTAGTCTGAGGAGAAGATGAGTCATCAGCTTGTTCCTTTTCCTTAAGTTTTGGAGTCTGGGTTTGCGTTGATGCGATAAGAAGTTCCATCGAAGAAGCCGGAGGCACCAGGACAGGGTCAAGGATTGCTATATCATCATCAGGAGCAAGAGCAGAAGGGGAAGAAAGCAAAGCCGCTTTTGATCGGTATATTTTGAGAGTCTTCCCTGAGTTATATTTAAAAGAAGAAAAGCACAGATCAATATTAGAAGGTATGCTCATGATTAGCAAAAGCTTTAATATTAAAGTTACCTTTCGGTGTATGTGGCTTTATCATGGCACGTAGCGTGGGACTGACAGATGGGCTCCTTGGTGATGATGATAAAGATCGAGTGGTAGTTCTTTCTGTTGCTGGCTTCTTAGACGCCTTTTCTGGAGCAGGCAGTTCTAATATTTTTCGCTTTCTTCCTGCTGTGAGCGAAAACAGTTAGACACAACTAAATACCGAATGAAGACGTACATTGAAAGAAGGAGAGCAAACTAGACTTTAACAGGCTTTGCCGGTTCCAAGGGAAGAATGTCTTCATCTCCGGTTGATTGAGGAAGTGCAAGAGTGGTCGTCTCCTTTATTTTCAAAAGGATCATGTCCAGCGGCTCTGAGAATACAGACTTCCGATAATTCTTCCACCAGAAGTCGAAGTCTTCTGAAGAGCGATCAGCATCTGGAATGAACTCGGTAACTCGGAACAATCGGTAAATGTCCCGAATCAGCTTGTTCAATTCAATGAAGTTTTGACTGTCGCCTTGCTTACAGAATGCTTTATTGATGGAAGAAAAGGAAAAAGTGTAGAGAGCCAGGACAGGAATCCCTTGAATCAACCCAAATTGTCTAGCACAATATTGGGGGGAGTAGATTTCGAAGCCAGCGACGAATCTACCATTTATTGAAAACCTAACAGGAAGGTCAATAGAGGTTAGAACGACTTGCTAGAAATCACTCTTATTCTTCTGAAAGGAAGGAAGATATGATTTGAATTCAAGGATGAGAAAAGGAGAAAAAGAGAATTGTTTCCCTTTGATTGAAAAAAATTTGGGAAACAAAGAACCGAAAATAAGATAATTGCCCCTCTAGAAAAGGAATAAACTCTCGGCTTAAGGCTCGACAGACAGGATGATTCGGGATAGAAACCGAAGGGGGTTGCGAGACATGGTCTTTGGAAAACCAGAAAGGAAAATAAAAAGCTGACCAGGCTTGGAGAATCCAGAGTGGACCACCATAGACTCCACCTATTTCATCCGAAATGATGGAAGAAGCCGAATGGGCTAAGCCTCGGTACAATAAGGACAAAATGATTTTTCCTAAAGAAAGGAGAGTTCCCGAAGCTAAGGCAGAAGCTATAGCTACGAAGTCCTTTGAAACTCTCACAATAGGGTGGCAAAAAAGGAATTTACAGAGCCAGTACAAGAGAAAAGCGGTGTGTTCCTCGTCGGTAACTTCACCTTCTTTCCTAAAAAACTTACCGATAAAAGCCCCATAAGCTAGCTCGGAATCAGACAACTTACCGAGTCCTGGGTAAGAATCCAAAGATAGAGTAGATGGGTCTGTACCTAAAGGACTAAGACCGGTCAGACAATGGATGTCGAGCAAAGTTACCGACATCGGGGAAAAAGGGAAGAAGAAGCAGTTGGTAGAAGTTGACCAAAAACAGGATAGGGCACTGATTAGCCCATGATTCAAACGATAGTCAAAACAACAAAGGCGCAAAGCATTATGAATCGAAAGTCCATCCCAAAGAGAGCCATTGGAAGGACGAAATCGAAGATACCATTGGTAAAAATTGGGCTCAAAATCAGAAAAAGCCCTAAGACGAGAAGGACGTGAGTGCTAGTTGTAAGCTAGAACGGAAGAATGGTGGATTGGAAGTACCTCAGTTTGATGACGAGGGAAGAAATCAGAGAGAATTGCAGGAATCGAAAACTGATTGTAAACAGCTGGGCCAAGGATGTAAGAATCCTCGAAATCATTCTGCACCGAGAAAAAATGCCGGTCATCGTTGAAATCTTGAGAGTCTCTGAAATTATAATAGCGCTCTAGGGCATTTGAGGCAAGAAAGGAGGAAGCTTGAGCCTTGGGAGCCATGGTGTCTGATCAAGTATAGGAAAAGGGCACGAAGGAGCGAAGAAGCGAAAGAGCGAGAGAATAACGAAAGAGATGACTTGTTGAAGAAGCAAGTTTGAAGGCGAGAAATCAGATTGTGTGGGGACATCTGATATATATATTGAGTTGATACGAGGAGAAGCTGAAAAGGCAAGCGCGCGAAACGAGATGGCAAAATGGCGCTGGAAGCAAAAAGTAAGTGTCTTGTCATCTTTGGCATTTAAAAGAATTAAAATTCTTTTAATTCTTTTAAAGGGGGCATCTGTTGACACCAAATAATAAAGAGTTACCGAATGGACTTTAGTATCACTGTGTCCCGAAAATCGATAAATCGGGAATAGTAAGCTACTCTGAGAAGTTCGGTAAGTTGGCTGCAACATACCGAAATGTCTAAAAGACTAAACCCGATATTCGGGAAGTAAGAGAACAGGGCCACTGATTTTCAAAATTCGGTAAGATTCTGGACATACCGAAATTATAGAGGATCAGCAGTAAGAGGAGTATGAAGACAAAAGGAACCGCAGGATGGCCAAACTAGCCATGTCAGCAAGAAGTTACGAGCAAGAAATTCGGATAGTGGATGCGAACAGTTCACGGCAGTTGTTGGAAAAGATTCAAATTCAAAGCCATATTGACAGTTGAAGATCAAGTTTTGGCGGATAAAACGTGGGCAAATGGGAAGTTATTGAAGGCGCCAAGATTCAGAGTTTGAAAGCAAGAAAATAACCGACAAACGGTTATGGAAAGCCAAAGAATAACAAATAATCGAAAGAGAGGAGAAAGAAGACAGGTCAACACACATCCAAAAGAACTCAAGTTTTCTGAACTTTAACTTCCTTGTACTCTCCTTTCCAGCATTTATAGTTTCTGCAACTCCAGTTTATTATCAAGCTTTCTACTGCTTTCCTAGGAGTATTATAACGTAGCCTGAACCCTTGTTGATCTCAAATCCACATTCGATCCATTGAATTCCTACCAATTTCACTTCCATGTGTGTTACTCCGTATTCTCACTAAAATTTCCTTTCGAGAGTTGAGCCGCAGAACCCCTTTTAATAAAAATCGAAGACTGAATTTCGGTGAAAGATATTCCTTGTTGCAAAAACGAGCGAACACATTTCTATATTTTTGAAAAATTTTACCTTTCGAATATCGACATAAAATTGAAGTGGCTTGTCCATAGCTACAAAACAATGAAAAAAAGATCATTTCAAATAAATCTTTTATCTTCGACCCAAAAATAAATAAAAAATTCATCAAAGTATCAAGTGCCTAAAGTAGCAATAGCCACCCCGGCAAAAAGAGGTCGCGCCTTTTTTCCAAATGTGACTTGTTAGACTAAAGTGTTTGTCAGATGACTTTTACTTATAATAATTTTTTAGGTTTTAGGAATCAATTTTTATTTGACAAGAAATGTCCGAAACTTACCAAAGTTAATGGAACACGATTTTTTTTTTATTGTTTTGCATATTGAACATGATACTTTTTAAATTTTAAATTTTGAAGGGAAAATCATTAGAAGCAATTTAACCTCAGGTCTGAAAAAAAAAAGGAAAAAAAAAAAGAGAGAGCAGGAAAGAGATAAATTGGGGAGGCACGAAGGAGAAACGGTCCCGTGACCCCCCCAAAAAAAAAGGAAAATGATAAGATGACAGCACCGTCGGTGCTGCCTCCACCATAGGTTTTACCAAGGAAACGGACAAATTGTTTGTCCGGTTTCCTGAGATCCCACTTGGCGGGCCACCAGATGGGATCCTTTAAATTGAAAATAATGAATAAATCAATGAAAAAAAATATAAGAAAATAGAAAAGATACTTACTAGAAACATGATTAATACAAAATATCTTTTACGTTCAATGTAAAAAGACTGGTTTAAATATCTTTGTTACTTCTGACAAAAAAGAAGAAGATATCTTTTGTTACTAGACAACCAAATGTAGGAGTTCCATTAACTACATCTTCAATATAAAACAGTTTTTGTCAAGGCTTTTTCAGAATTTCTGTCAAGGCTTTTTCCAGATTTGCCCCTTCTGGTTGCCAATTCCTTTTTAATGACCACTTGTTTGTGGTCAACAAAGCACCGTCATTCGTAGGAATAACGGTGCGTAAGCATAGCAACGTCCAAAAAAAATAAATGAGAAACGGTCTTGTCACGATGACGTGGCAGTTGCCCCAGCCAGTCGGCCGGAGCCACTATTCCTATTTTCTTCTTTCTGAGTCTTTCTTGCTTTTTACACCAATTGAGTTCACGTCCAGCCACACTCTTTCCTCCTTCTCCCTCTGCTTCATCCACAAGAATACAATTTTCGCAAGCCATGGCCGCCGCCGCCCCAACCCACCTCTCTTTCTCTCTGCACCGCCCTACTCTTTCTTCTCCTTCTCATCCCCATCTTCTTCAGCGCCCTCATCTCCTTGAGCTCCGACCCCCGACTCCGGGCCAGCTCGCCGTGAGGACGCACGCTATGGGAACGGACTTGCTGGGCGATTTCGGGGCGAGAGACCCTTTCCGGCGGAGCTAGAGAGCGGTTTCGGAGATAAGGTGCTGGGTAACCTCAACACCGAGCACAAGATCTTGATCCCCGTTGCCTCCGCTCTCTCTCTTGCCGAGCAGGATTGTTCCCCTGTTTCCCCTCTCCAGTCCCCCATGTCCCTCGACGACGCTCACAAGCTCCTCAAGAAGGTTGAATTTGTTGTTTTGTATACCCAAGTGTTCGCATGTGCAAAGTAAAGTTGTTCGACAAACCTGAAATCAAGTGCAGATGAACAATCTGAACGTAGACGAATGATCTGAGCCCAACGAATTCATGTTGTATCCTTAAGACAATTTGCCTCCTAAGATAGAATGGATTGCCTTTCCTATGAAGCGGTACTTCTTCAAAGGAAACTTTCGAATGCAATTTCGCAGATTAATCGCACGAATGACAATGATGAAAGATGGAGAACAAAAGAACAGTAGAATACCGTTCGGTTATAGAAGAGTCACGATTTTATCAAAAAGCAAAAAAATGAAGAGTCACGAAGAATCGAAAAGTATATTCGGTTATAGATGGGCGAACCCGAAATGATAGCCTGATGAGCGATCACGAACAGACATGTCTGTCCGAAGGAAAAAAAATCCAAAAACGAAAACATGTCTATTCGGACACTAGATCATCGTATCTGCTCAGAAAAAATAAAACTGATGGGAACTAATGGGCTGAGTTCCAAAAAAAAATTGGAACAGACTCAGACCCGGGCTCAGCCCGATCTGAGCTGGCGGGCGACGGCGCGCGTAGATCGACCCAGCTTTGTGTAGGTCCTACTCCCTTCCACAAAAGTGGGTGCCCCTTGGGGCCCAAACCCATTAGAGAGGCTCCTTTAAATAAACCGAACTGATAGCCTGATGAGTGATCACGAACAGACATGTCTGTCCAAAGGAAAAAAAATCCAAAAACGAAAACATGTCTGTTTGAACACTAGGTCATCGTATCTGTTCGGAAAAAATAAAACTGATGGGACCTAATGGGCTGAGTTAAAAAAAAAAAATTGGAACAGACCCAGACTCGACCCGGCGGGCGGTGGCGGCGTGCGCGCGTGGACTAACCCAGCTTTGTGTAGGTCCTCTCCCTTCCACAAAAGTGGGGTGCCCCTTGAGGCCCAAACCCATTAGAGAGGCTCCTCTAAATAAACCAATCTCCCATCATCTATTCTACCAATGTGGGACTACCTCCATCCACACTTCTCATTCATCTTCTATGGGATTTGGATACCAAAATCCCAACAATCCCCCACATGAATGAGAAGTTCAGATATCATAACTCTTCGTACATGCATGAGATGCAATGTATGATTATTCCATGAGAGAACGCTGCATTGAGATAAGTAGTCTGAAACTTTGAACTTTCCCTAGTGAGACCTATCGGGCTTACTCGGTCAATTAGTAGAATTGATGTTTTTGAATTGTCGACCTTTGGTGTAAGTCAAGACAATAAGAGTCACACACCTATCTCTCAAACAAAGTTGGTTCTCACTATTGTGTTTGTTTTGGCCATGAACACCGCCTGGTTTCATGAGTGCTTTCGAGAATTCGGCCTTTCAAATTCTTCATAGAGGCGACCCTCACTTCACACTCACATAGGTGATTTCTGAATGTATGGTATATCACATACCCGAATCAGAATCATTAAAAGCTTACGCTTAACCTCCACATGTCTGTACTGTCTCCATACGGGAATGAGTAAGAGTTGACAGTACTCTACTTCGCATGCATAACTTGGTTGTCTCTTTGAACCTAGGTCTTGGGATCTCTAGTCATCTAGCTAGGGTTTTCGCTATGATGACTTATTTTATAGGCGTTAAACCCATTCCCATTGATGTTTTCACAGCCATCTTTCTAGTTAGGCCTTTTGTTAATGGATCCGCAACATTATCTTTTGACTTCACAAAGTCAATCGTGATAATTCCACTAGTGAGTAGTTGTCTTACAGTATCGTGTCTTCGACGTATATGTCGGGATTTTTCGTTATACATGACATTCATTGCCCTGCCTATTGCCGCTTGACTATCACAATGAATACACACAGTTGGCACTGGTTTAGGCCAATTAAGAATGTCTTCTAAGAAATTTCGAAGCCACTTTGCTTCTTCACCGGCCTTATCCAAAGTAATAAATTCTGCTTCCATAGTAGACCTTGCAATACAAGTTTGTTTGGATGATTTTCAAGGCACTGCTCCCCCACCAAGTGTAAACACATACCCACTTGTGGATTTTGTGTTTCTTGTGCCGGTTATCCAATTTGCATCACAATATCCTTCAAGTACTGCTGGATACTCTGTGTAGTGCAAAGCATAATTTTGAGTATGCTTCAAATAGCCCAATACACATTTCATAGCTCTCCAATGGTTTTCATTTGGACTGACTGTAAATTGACTTAGCTTGCTCACAGCACAAGCTATGTTCGGCCTAGTATAGTTCATCACATACATTAAACTGTCAAGTATACTAGCATACTCATTTTGAGAATTACTTTCACTAGTATTCTTTGAAAGATGTAAATTTGTTGAGGTTGATGTCTTGTATTCTGTTATCCAAGAGATTATGAGGCAGTTCCGAAAGGCCCCCTGACGACTGGACAGCACGGGGGTCCGGGGGGGCCGCCCCGGCGAGGGTCCGGGGGCAGCGCCCCCGAGCCGCCAGAAGCATTTTATGTTCAGTCATAGCATGATTTATATGGGAAAGTTAAATACTTTAGGCTATGTGGGCAATTTTATAATTTTGTGCCATATAGGGTTTCGCTATATATATTTAGGGCGAAACAGGTCTCTAAATAAGAGAGAGAAGGTGAGAAGAGCGACTGTACACTTTTCTACGTTATTAGTGAAACAGATCTGATCTCCCCGTGGACGTAGGCAGGCGAAACATTTCCTCTGCTGAACCACGTAAATTCTTGTGTTGTGCGAATTTCCATTACTTTCTTGCATCGCTGATAGGATCGAATTTAGATATTCGACAAAATTAACATCTATCAACGTCTTTACTGGTACAATGTCTAGATTCTTGCACTGTCCAAGAATCTTTTCAATGTAATGAGACTGAGATAGAGCTAATCCTCCAGATGTCTTATGGATTTTAATCCCTAAAATAACATCTGCGACCCTCATATCTTTCATATCAAATTTACTTGTGAGCATGCGTTTGGTCGCCTTGACAACTTTACTATCACTGCCCAATATAAGCATGTCGTCTAAATACAAGCACAAAATGGCAAAATCATTATGAGTGTTCTTAACATATACACATTTATCGCACTCATTAATCTTAAAACCATTCGACAACATGACTTGGTCGAATTTAGCATGCCATTGTTTTGGTGCTTGTTTCAAGCCATAGAGTGACTTGATAAGCCGACATACTTTCTTCTCTTGTCCTGGAATAATGAACTCTTCAGGTTGTTCCAAATATATTTCTTCTTCCAGATCTCTGTTTAAGAATGCCATTTTCATATCCATTTGATGGATTTCAAGTCTATACACCGCTGCTATGGCAATTAGCATCCTTATAGATGTAATTCTAGTAACGGGTGAATAAGTGTCAAAATAATCAAGACCTTCTCGTTGCTTGTATCCTTTTACCACAAGCCTAGCCTTATTCTTATCAATAGTTCCATCCGCTTTCATTTTCCTCTTGAAAATCCACTTACATTGTAGTGGTTTATTACTAGGAGGAAGGTCAACCAATTCCCAGGTATGGTTTGACAAGATGGATTTAACTTCACTATTGATGGCTTCTTTCTAGAACGGGGCTTATGGGGATGTCACAGCCTCTTTAAAGGTCCGAGGCTCATTCTCTAACAAATATGTTAGAAAATCAGGTCCAAAAGACTTAGAAGTTCTTTTTCTTTTACTATGTCTAGATTCATCCTCCGTAGGATCACTTCTAGGTGTAGTATCCCGATGCCTCTTATCATTGTTAATTGGCTCATATACTATGTTATACGGAAAACTATTCTCAAAGAACGAAGCGTCCCTTGATTCAATGATCGTATTAACATGTATATCTAGGACCTCAGACTTATGAATAAGAAATCGATATGCATTACTATTAAGAGCATATCCAATAAAGACACAATCAACGGTTTTAGGTCATATTTTAACCTTTTTAGGTTTAGGAACCGCAACCTTAGCCAAACACCCCCACACTTTGTGTCTTTTTGTGGGGTACTCTATTTAAGATAAAATTTGCCGACAAAATAGCTTCCCCCCACAAATTCTGTGGTAAACCAGAACTATTCAACAATGCATTCATTGTTTCCTTTAAAGACCGATTTTTTCTTTTTGCCACTCCATTAGCTTGTGGCGTATAGAGAGGAGTAATTTGGTGAATAATACCAAACTCGGAACAAATTTCTTCAAAAGGAAATTCATACTCATCTCCTCTATCACTTCTTATCTTTTTAATTTTCTTATTTAACTGAGTTTTCACTTCAGACTTATATGATCTAAAAGCATTCACAGCTTCATCTTTGCTACTAAGCAAATAAACATAACAATACCTCGAACAATCATCTATAAAAGTGATAAAATACTTCTTACCACCTCTTGAAGGTATTGCTTTCATATCACATATGTCTCTGTGTATTAAATCTAAAGGTTCTGTGATTTTATTATCTATAGAATGAAAAGGAGGCTTAGAAAACTTAGATTCAACACACACTTGGCATTTTCCACTTGGACAGTCAAATTTTGGCAATAATCTCATGTTTATTAATTTCTTTATTGACTTATAATTAACATGCCTAGTCTAGTATGCCATATATCAGGAGACTCAAGAACATAAGCAGAACTAACTTTATTCATAACATCATTGGGTACAATAGTCATTACATTCATTTTGAAAAGACCATCACTAAGATAACCCTTTCCTACATACATCTCATTTTTTGAGAGTACAAACTTATCAAATACAACATCAACTTGAAACCATTCTTGCTAAGGAGAGATCCGGAAACTAAATTCTTGCGTACGTCTAGCACATGTAGCACATTATTTAGTGTCACTATTTTCCCAGATGTCATCTTCAGAGCGACCTTTCAACACCTTCAACCTTAGAGGTCGATGAATTACCCATGTAAAGTTTTTCATCACCTCCCACAGGCATGTAAGATGAGAACATCGATTTATTGGCGCATATGTGACGAGTCGCTCCAGTATCAATCCACCATTCCTTGGGGTTTCCCACCATATTGCACTCGGATATAATAGCAGTAAGATTGATAACATCAACACTACTAGAAATCTGTTCCACTACATTCGCCTGAGTGTTCTTTCTTTTCTTGGCTCTACATTCTTTGGCACGATATCCAGACTTTCCACAATTGTAGCATTTGCCAATGAACTTTTTCAGGCCTTGGGTGGATCCTCTCCATACTTTTTCCTCTTCTTGTTGGGTTTCGATCCCTCTTCAACACGTTGGCTCTTGAGACCTCCAGATTGCTACCAAATTTCTTCTCAGAAATCCTATTGTCTTCCTCTATCCTCAATCGAACAATTAAGTCTTCAAGTGATAACTCCTTTCTCTTGTGTTTGAGATAATTCTTGAAATCTTTCCAAGATGATGGTAACTTTTCAAAGAAAGCAGCCACTTAAAATGATTCACTAACCATCATACCTTCAGCATGAATGTCATGCATGATCACTTGAAGTTCTTGAACTTGACTTAAGATAATTTTAGAATCTACCATCTTGAAGTCCAAAAACTTGCCGACAATGAATTTCTTCAACCCAGCATCTTCTGTTTTGTATTTCTTGTCCAAAATTTCCCACAACTCTTTAGCCGTTTTCAGCGGACTATAAACGTTGTAGAGGGAATTGTCCAGGCCATTGATGATATAGTTGCGACATAGGAAGTCAGAATGCTTCCATGCATCTACAGCAGCAACCCTTTCCTTGCTTGTCTCTCCTTCATCCAAATTAGGAGCATCCTCAATGAGGAACCTTGCCAAATTCAAAGTGGTGAGGTAGAACAACATCTTCTGTTGCCATCTCTTGAAATTAGTCCCATTGAACTTTTCTGGCTTCTCCCCGTGAGTCGAAATAGATGCAATAAGCGTCATCGATGTTGTAGCCATTTCTGTTACGAAAACAAAAATTATTAAAAAAGGCAACTATACGAACACACCGAAACTTGTCTTAAGATTGTTGTTTTGTATACCTAAGTGTTCGTATGTGCAAAGCAAAGTTGTTCGACAAACCTGAAATCAAGTGCAGATGATCAATCTGAATGTAGACGAATGATCCAAGCCCAACGAATTCACGTTGTGTCCTTAAGACAATTTACCCCCTCCACCGGTACCCAAGGTTCTTGAATAGTTGCCTCCTAGGATAGAACGGATCGTCTTTCCTATGAAACGGTACTTCTTCAAAGGAAACTTTCGAACGCAACTTCGCAGATTAATCGCACTAATGACAATGATGAAAGAGGAAGAACAAAAGAACAGTAGAATACTGTTCGGTTATAGAAGAGTCACGATTTTATCAAAAAAACAAAAAAAAAAATGAAGAGTCATGAAGAATCGAAAAGTATATTCGGTTATGGATGGGCGAACCTGAATTGATAGCCTGATGAGCGATCCCGAACAGACATGTCTGTCCGAAGGAAAAAAAATCCAAAAACGAAAACATGTTAGTTCGGACACTAGGTCATCGTATTTGTTCGGAAAAAATAAAACTGATGGGAACTAATGGGCTGATCTATTCGAAAAAAATAAAACTGATGGGAACTAATGGGCTGAGTTCCAAAAAAAAATTGGAACAGACCCTGACCTGGCCTACGGCGGCGCGCACGCGAGTGGACTGCCCTAGCTTTGTGTAGGTCCTTTCCCTTCCACAAAAGTGGGGTGCCCCTTGGGGCCCAAACCCATTAGAGAGGTTTCTCTAAATAAACTCATCTCTCATCATCTCTTCTACCAATGTGGGACTACCTCCATCCATACTTCTCATTCACCTTTTATGGGATTTGGATACCAAAATCCCAACAGAATGTCCCCTTCTTCTTGATGAATCTTTGTGATTTTTGTGTTAATTGCTTCTCCTGAGCTACTTCTGCTACATGCTCATTTCAAGTTCCAATTTTCACAAATGGAAGACCATTTAGAAGAGTTGGAGTATCTGTTGACACTGTGGTTTCTCTCATTAGGTTGTTGGGTGGAGACTGTTGGAAGAAGAAATACAGTGCTTGTGGAAGCTGAGGGATTTTAAATGTGGGGTTGAGCTGATTAACCGGATTTATAACGTGGTCGAACCTACTGTTCACTTCCCAAGTTTGCACTTGGAGCAACCCAATCAAGTTAGAGCTGAATTGTGGACTTCTTCCATTGGTATGACTGTTATTGTTTCTATATTCAAATGGCCAAACGGCCTACTTCGGCATTGTGCAATGAGATGGCTACATGTGATGATGGTAAATATACTCTATTATAGTGGCCGCAAAATGCGAAACATGGTGTAAGTAGATGGAGAGCCGTGGTTCAGGCACTTTGCACATTGAGACATACATAAAAATTAGAAAGTTATGGATGGGGCACTTTTTCAAGCTACTCTATCATTTTAGAGGGGAGCTGGAGAAGCATAGTCAATCGATAGGGAACTATCGTTTTGTTGTTCGCATAACATGACTACTCGTGCGACGAGATAAGAAAAAGATGATGCTTCTAGTTCTTACTGTGAAGATCGGAGGACAAATCCAGCATTAACAAATCGGATTGCGAGTTCAAAGTTTCGTTTTTCTTGGCTTCTAGGCATGTTGAATAAGGCGAATTGCTCATTCATGCCTCAGTTTGTCCTGAATAGGTCATATCTTTAGTTCATTTCGATTTTTATCGACTAAATCCAAACTTGAATGTTCGCGTTTCCTTATCTTTATGAAACTGGAGATCGAACCCTCATGTTTTTCCATCACAAATTTTGCAATGCAGGTAGAAAAACGAAACCGAAACAATATCTTTGTGAATTACAAAATGAGAGAACGTACAGCGGCAGATTTCCAACCGTCAGTGCCACGATCGCTGGCACGCGACATGTTTCGACCACTGGAAGGCCGACTTGCCATTGGTGGAGGAGGAAGAGGGGCTCCCGGTGAACCTCTTCCAGTCGTGGAGGACTGCTGTCAGATCGGCGACTTTGGCTGCGATCGTGCGGCAGCAATTGGCGTGGACTGTGATCACGGCCCCGACGTCTCGGCTGCTCTCGCAGAACCCGCTAAAATACACGGTGTCCAAGTACCTGACACCGAATCCCAACCTCCGAAACATGCCTGCCTTCTCGATCTGCGTCAACACATCTTGTTCCTTGATTCCTGAGGAAGCATTTCTCCTGGCGTACCACGCGTCGAATATGGCGATGCTCCGGTTATTGGATCTGACCATGTAGAATCCCGTGTTCATGGGGTTGCCCTCGGACCAGGGGTCGCCGTTGAACGCGTCGACGCTGATCTGGAAATCCACGCTCCGGTTCTGGTTCAGCCGAGGGAACGGATCTCTTAGCCACATTATGTCAGTGTCCTGCAAAGAATAGTCCCGTGTTATGAGATTGTCTTTGCACTACACAGAGTTATATAAGTTTTAGTTCCACTCTTTCTTGATTAATAATGCTCGGCTGCTCGTTTTCCACATAGTGCGAAGAAAACTGCATTTTCTTTTTCTCTACACAAAGCAAATTAAAACCGAAACTTCATTTACTTCGCGCTCGCCTTGGCAGTGTTGCTTCCTGTGCCGCCGGAAGGCGGAAAAGAGTACCGGAGGTTTTCGAGAGGAAAGCTATGCCGAGATCGTAAAGATTTTTCATGAAATGGTTGGTTGTACTCAGCCTGTCAAAGTACTTCAATACAGAACCTTTGGTGAATAAAGGTTGAGAAAGCTGATTGGCTGCTAATATAAAACTTATCCAGAGAGAATGTAACATGGATCGTTTTCAATTGGTGGATCAAATCACGAGGGAGAAGGGAAGAAGGTCAAACACGGACCCATTTTCATTTTTCAAGCGAGAGAAGTGTTAGAAAAAGTCTTAAACCTATTGCATTAGTGCCAATTTAGTCTTAAACCTTTCGACCTGGAGCCAATTCAGTCCTTTTGGCTAAGTTCGGCCGGATATTACTGACGTGGACATTTTTAAATAAAATTTTACTAATATTTGAATTTGAATTTTATCTTTTCTTTCTTTTTTTTCCTCCTCTTTCCTTCGGTGGCCGATGCAGCTAGGGCCGACAAGGGTGTCCCTCGCCGCCACAGGCGAATGCCGGCAAGGCCGCCCTCGCCAGATCTATCGAGGCTAGGCATCGCTCGCCTTGGCCCAAGCGATGCCTGGCGACCTCGCACTAGCCTAGGCGACGCCTGCCCTCACTGGCCTTCGCCCTCCCCCCAGCGTTCGCCTGTGGCGGCAAGGCTAGCCCTCACCGGTCACCGGAGGAAAGAGGAGGAAAACAGAAAAAAAAAAAAAGGAAAAAAAGAACAAAATATTAGAATACTATTAAAAATGTCTATATCAGCAGCGGCCGTGCCACGTAGGCCGGCCGGCATTCACGTCAGCAATATTCTGCCAAAACTAGCCGGAATGTCTGAATTGGCTCTAGATCAAAAAGTTTAGGATGGCACAATTAAAAGGATTAGGACTAAATTGGCACTAATGTAATATGTTTTGAGACTTTTCTGAACGTATTCCTTTTTCAACTAAATGAACTATTATGGGAGACATTATAATTTAGCAAAATTGAGAGATCAATACCAAGTGAATTAGGATTTAGCAAATCATTCAAGAGCCAGCGCAAGTCTTTAGTCATCATCTCGACTATTTTATCCCTTTTGGTTGAAACCATGATCAAGAAAAATCTTTGGAGACATCACATGGCATTAGGGCACATGAAATATAATTTTTCTTGATGCCAAGTTCTAATTATGAAATTGTTGTTTGCTATCTGAATCTAAGTAAATCCACAAACGAGTGATGCGAGATATCTTTCGCTTAATAATCGAGGTAATATTTTGGAGGAGGGCAGGAAATGTTTCTCCTAATGAAATCAACGAAACAAGATTCATGTTCATGATCGGGTGAGCGAGGGTCACATGCGTACCGTGAATATGAAGCCGTAGCCTCGTTTCAGCACATTCCCAAGGAACTGTGTCCGAATCCACATCATCCTCAGAAAACCTGGGGACATGTACACCTTCTCTCCATCCAACCCATCTTCCGTTTTGAGTTGGTAACAGTGAAGCCCTAGAAACTTGCACCTCTCAAAGGACGTACCGTCCGTGGCCACGATTAAGAGGCGGCGGATTAAGGGCCGAGTCCCCTCGCCCAGCCAAAACCCGTCCAGGAACAAATCGAGCATCGACTTGTCGCCCTCGACATAAGCTTTGTTCACCACTGTTATGATGACCGTCTTGTTGTTTCCCGCCGATGCGTCGGCCAAGACTTTCCCGAGCTCATCCATGTATTCTCCCGCCTGAATATCCATCTAGTTGACAACATATATTCATTTGACCCAAAAAAAAAAAAAACAGCAACATATATTCCAAGGATTCAAACAACAATATTCATTTGGCAATTATCGTGTGGAAAACGTGCAAACTAATTGCTTTAAAACCCTAAACTACTACAAGAACCGAATGGTACAATTTATGTACGTATACTTATCTATTTGTGAGGATATAAAATACATTTGGCCTCTACGTAGCGGACTGGACTCTAAAATGATCTCGACAAAAGATTTTTCAAAATGCCTTTGCAACTTTTTTGTCAAGCAGACGAACACACGAGAAAGTGAAAAGAGAATACAACAAGTGAGAAACGAATAGGAAGAAGAAATTGAAAGATGAGATGAGATGGAAGAATTATAAATGTTTACTGATTTGGAGCGAGGGAATTGCTGCTCTTGGAATGGCAAGACAAGGCCAGAAGGAGTCCAGTTGATGAGCAAATATAATGTTCCGACCAACAAACCACAGATAAGAGCGCATTGGTTGATCCGATCCTGCATGAACTCCATTGCTGATCTAAAATCGCCTCTGCTCGTGAGAAAGCTAACCCCAATATCAGTAACCTTTCAATAGCTCCCTCATACTCGTCAACACATATCGACTTTGCGTAGAAGATAAACTATGGAGGGGAACTCGCAGACTCGTATGTATGGAGCGCGTGACTCATTATATGATAACTAATACTTAAATGAAGCCCTGCTAATGAGGTACATTTTCTTCATCTTGTGTGTGAACTTGAAGCAAAGTCACATGTGTCGCTCCATCCTAGGAAGCCCCAGACACGCCTGGCTTGATTTCTCAGTTTCCGTTTGCTTTTTGCTCTTCTTGCTTGTTCTTGTCTTATTTCGTGAACCGGGTCTCGAGAAGTTTCTTGAATTTCTAATTGCTTGTTTGCCGGTGCAGATTCAACCCCACAAAAGAGAATAGGGATCGCTCCCTATAAGATTGGACTAGCGCGATGGTGTATAGATATATAGATTAAACTCGTCAACTCCAGTTTAACATCGTTTTAAATTATCTTGTTTAACCAACAAAAAAAAAAAAATAGAGAAAAAAGGAAAAGCTTAGCTGATTGACTTGATTAGGATTTGCCTGCCAGAGATGAGGAAGCTGTCTTGAAGACTTCTTCTTACGTAAAGGGTTTTGTTTTATATAGTGTTTTGACTGAGGATACTTGTCAAGCGGACTAGATATGCTGTAAAAGTCAACGTTTTTAGAGAATATTCTTGTTTAAAGATAATGAAAATGATAAAGTGCAATAAACCTACACAACGATCGAAACCTGTAAAAATTGTGGGATGTCAAAGTATTAAAATTTTCTTGTTTTTCAAGCATGGACAGGGAGTGGTTGTCATAACTAGGGGAGGCAGCTAAAGCGTACGACTCTTATAGACAATAGAACATACAGATGAAGAATAATACTTGTCATATTAAGTTTAGTTGACTAACGAAATGACGAGATACAGTCTTGTCCAGTATTGAAATATGATCAATGTCAATCTATCGTTTGCCACGTCGTTTAACGTCCATTTATAATTCATCAAATTGCCTATTTCAAATAAAGGCTCGAAACTGAATATGTTTTGTAGAAGTGAAACTTGCTTCAAATAATGACATACAAGGGCCTAGCTCACCGGCAAAAGCGAGCATTTACCTCTCTCCTACTACTTTCGTGGGAATTTTCTTCCCGATCACATTTTTTCTTCTTTTTTTTTTCCTTTTTTTTTTCTGTTCATCTTCTTCTTGTTTTGGTTCCAGGCCATGGCACAGCTGGTTTTCATCTTCTTCCTCCTCACTTTTGCTTCACCATCGTACAGTCAGGGGCATTCAAAAACACCATCCTGTTCTCCTCGCCCAGCTCCGCCTCGTACAACGTCCCTATCCGATCAGATTGCGGTGATTCTCAGCTGCCCACCGAAGCACCCCTGTATCTGTGCAAATCCATCATGGCACCTGAGAAATAGCGGAACTGATGATGTACCTACTTACATTGTAAGCATCAACAAAAATTGCTGTTTCGGTACGCCGACTGGAACCATTTGAAGCCCGCGCGCAGTACACGCAATTGAGTTCTAAAACTTTAAAAAAGTGCAATTGAGTCATGATGACCTTAAGTTCACTAGAAGTCATAAAACTTATTGTCCAAGTGCAATTGAGTCTTAAAACTTTCAAAAAATGCAATTAAATGTTAAAACTTGTCAAATTGATGCAATCAGTCCTTCCGTTAAAGCCGTCAATTTATCTAACGAAAAATGCTGACGTGGCATTTTTAAATTATTTGCTCTCTCCTAGGTGGCTTTTTCTAAACTATTCTATTTTCTTAAGTGGCATTTTTTTTATTTCCTTCTTTAAATTTTATTCAAATTTGATTAAATAAATATAAAAGGGTAAATTTTTATTTTAACAAACAAAATTGGAAAAGAAGAGAAAAAAACAGAGAATGGCAAGGGGTCGTGAGTGTCGCCGTCACTGCAGCTCCTCATTAACGGAGGGGCCGGCTAAGGAAGGGTGGCCAGCTCGCCTGCCCCGGCGGAGGCCTCATTGGTCGTTGCTTGAGGCCGGCGAGGCTTGCCCCGGTCTACCTCGCCTAGATCTGGGCACACAGCCCAAACTTGGGCGACGCCGGCCATCGCTAGGCCCCGACGGAGGCTTTGCCCAGGTTTGTCTCGCCCAGATTTGGGCACACAACGAGATGTTGCAGTGCATATTTCTCATGTCGGATTCCGAGTACGAAACATCAATCGATCCTGCGCCGATACATTTCTTGTGATGAAAACTTCTTGCTTTCTTGTTCTTGTTCTTGTTCTTGTTCTTCTTCTTTATGCTGCATTGTCGGAACTGAAATGAAATCGGCGTTCTTCAATGGAATGTAATTATGGGTATTTGAACATGGATTCGTTCGACCAAAAAAGAACATGGATTCGTCACAGAGAAGTGACGTTGGAGAAAGAGCTCGCTAGGCATCGTGTAGATCGGTCCATGTGCACTTGGCATTGGGATCACACCATTTCTCAAGGAGACCAGGTTCTTCCTCCCATATTATCACATGCTCATTTTCGCTCGTGTATCTGTAACGGTACAGATGCACCGGTTCTTTTGGGTAAATTTCTTGATTCCATTTCTTGGAGTGTTCTTTTCTCTTATGGATTTTATGTTTCGTTTCCTAGGTGCTCGCTCGACCGGCGTCGCCTAGGTCTGGGTTGTGTACCTAGATTTTGGGCAGGCCTCGCCGGCTCTAGGAGATGGCGAGCGAGGCCTCAGCCGGGGTTGACAATCCGGCCACCCTGGCCCAGTCGACGGCTCTTGAGGGGCTGCGGCGGCGGCCACTAGTCTCCTGCATTTTTTTTTTCTTTTCCAGTTTTGTTTTTGTAAACAAAATTTTAGCCTTTTATATTTTAATCTATTTTAAATGTAATTTAAAGAAAGAAATAATAGAAAAATGCCACTAAAGAAAATAAAATAATTTAAAAAGCCACATGAGAGAAAGAAAATAATTTTTAAAATGCCACGTTAGTATTTTTTGTTAAATAAATTTAGAATATTAAGAAAAGACTCAATTGTATCAATATGATAAATTTAAAATTTAAAGACTTGATCGTACTTTTCGATAAGTTTCTGTTACTTCTAACGCAAATATCCTGAAAATTTCCTATTCCAAAATTTGACCCCAAAATTACATCAACAAAACCCTCGATCAAAGATTCACTTGAAGAGAGTCATGGGGTAGGAATCGGGAAGGTCGGAGAGAAGAAGCCATGTCGAATTTCGGCGAAGACATCGAAACCTTAATCCTCCTGCGGCGTCCCGTGAAATCTCTGCTCAGATTCAAGTGCGTGTGCAAGATATGGAGCTCACTGATCTCCACTCCCCAATTCGCCAAGACCCATTTGGAGATCGCCGCTTCTTCCCCAAGAATCCTCCTCGCCACCAACCCGCCTCAGTCCGTGAACTGCGAATCACTCCGTGATGATGATCACGCTGGTCATGAAGGTATGCCTCTAACCCAACTTCAGTCTCCGATTGAAGCTCCCGACGGCTGTCGCGCCCACATCGTCAGATACTGCAACGGTTTGGTTTGCTTAGAGTACGACGATCATCAAATTGTTGTCTTGTGGAACCCAGCAACAGGAGAGTCTAGAAACATCCCAAACGCTAGCTACAGATATTTCGGAGCGACCATTTGTGGACTTGGCTATGATCCATCGACTGATGATTACAAAATATTGCGCCATTGTCGTATGACGGATGGATATGTGTGTCTGGAATATAGCGTGCCTCCGGAATATAACGTGTTTGATGTTTTCGCGCTAAAGACTGGTTCCTGGAGGAGAGTTCATGACAAGCATGATGACCTTAAGTATCGCACGGAAGGGGCGACCTATGCGAATGGTTTCCTTCATTGGCAAGTCAGGGGGATATATTCTTGGGAACACAAGAAGATTGTTTCCTTCATTGGCAAGTCAGGGGATATATTCTTGGGAACACAAGAATATTGTTTCCTTCAGCATGAGCGTAGAGAAGTTTGAAGATGCGTCGTTGCTGCTGCCGCGGGCTGATGAAGGTACTGGATTCGGAGTATTAGGAGTTGTCGGTGAATGCCTTGTCACAGACGAAAGCATGGTGAAGGTGGACATGTTAAGGGAATGGATGGGGAGTAAATATATTTTTGGATCATCATCGTTGTCGTCTTGGATGAATTTGTGTTGTGCTAGTCTCTGGAATCAGACATCAAACACTTATTTCTACATGAGGCCATTGTGCTCTACCAAAGCAGGAAAGATAGCATTCAGTTCGATCGGCGTGAAATGCTTATCTAAGATCCTGGCAAATGTCATAACAAAGAGGTTCGCGAAGGAGGATAAATTAGCCTTCACAGTGTATGTTGAGAGTCTAGTTTCACCTCATGGAGCCAAGCTGCGGGATCGATATAGCTCTCGGGGTGAAGGAGCCTATGGAGAAAAGTGACTTCACCGACGATCATTCAAGAAGTAAAGAAGGGGAAACTTCAATTATCAGTGAAAGGTACTGTCTATCTCATTATAACATTTGTTTTAGATGGACAATAAAACATAAAGCATGCTACTGAAAGTAGGTTTCACTATTCTTCTGGGTTAATTATAGTGAGTTTAAGTTTGTATCTTGTCCTGCAGGAGAAAAGCTTCCTAGCCGGCTAGTCATGATGTGGATGCTAAGGTCGATGTATTGTGAAGTCAAGGGCACCTGAGTAACTACTTTAGGCACTTTGTTCTTCTCTTTTGTGCTCATTACTAAACTCATTCAAGAGATGATGGGTTCCTTTCGGATTATTACTCGTGTCTGTGTTTGATTCTTGGTTTAATTCTAACATTTTTGTAACTCCTCCTTCCACAAGTCAAAGCCCTGATGACTCCCAATGGATGTGGATCCACCAAAAAGTGTCAAGCATG
The DNA here is from genome assembly GCA_029784005.1 of Lenwebbia sp. NSW1173648. Classification (NCBI taxonomy): domain Eukaryota; kingdom Viridiplantae; phylum Streptophyta; class Magnoliopsida; order Myrtales; family Myrtaceae; genus Lenwebbia; species Lenwebbia sp. NSW1173648. The sequence goes on along the minus strand of JARCGZ010000008.1, from coordinate 385,062 downwards.
ACTGCATGAGTAGGCAAGATGCACTTCAAGTAGAACATGTTTTCTCAAACACTCATCTCCTGCATCTATGTACAGCACAGGGGAAAAAGAAGCCTCAAAATTCATCCTAGCAGTACCAAAGATATCCTTGGTAGAAGGATGTTTATGACTTGGAGTTCCTTGGTTCTGAATTTTAACTTCTAAGCAAGAATATCATTAAAGCAATGCAGCGGACATTTGATTTGGATGTGCAGCCTATACTGTCTCCGTCGGTAATTGCCTTGATGCCATGGACTGTCTATTTCGAAGAAGTAATTTGGATCGAATCAGGTATTAGATCTCGGAGTGAGAAGCCAAACTAAATGAGCTGATTATAGGGGCCAACCGAGGAATATCTGTTTGGAAAATTTTTGCCATGTTGCTTGCTTCTCGAGCAAAGGCTCTATATCGTGCTTCCTTGGCTGGACAAATTGTTTTAGTTTTGCAAATGCCTCGTGGAAAGTACACCAGATACAAGTCTGTAGCTTAAGAGGTTCGGTCGATTATAGCCGACTTGTTCTCGGTCTGTTCCGAACTGCCTGGGACCCCTAGAAAGCACATCAATGGTAAATGGACTTCATCTCTACGCAAGTGAATTCGGGAGATTCAGCAAGTGGTGTGTCTTTCAGTAGTTACTGATGCAAATCATTGGATTGTGGTGCTGGAATGTATGCTCTGATGTTGCTAAAAGGATAGCTAGCCTGAACATAGGTGATTGCTGTGAACTCAAAATGCCTCATTCCTCACCGTTAGAAGAAGAAGCCAGCTGAATACGAACAGCTGCGTATTACCGCCATTTATACGCATGGAATGTATGAATACGATACAAGGCAAAGCAGAATTTGGCAAATGCGAGAAAAACCTAATGAATGCACAACATTTGTTTCTTCAAGCCTCCTGTCGATACATCGGATGCTCACTGGACAGAATAAACGGCGCCTACTTTTTCCTCTTAGTACAGACAAATACTGCTTAAGTTGTGCGGATTGATAAACAGGGTGTGGCGCATTTCTGAGCATCTTAGAATCATCTTCCTCTCCATGGAAAGCACCGAGGTCATGTTCAACTGACAGAAAAGTATAGAACCCTAATGCTAAATGAAGAGCCACCGCGTAAGCATCGCATACCTCGGACCTTGTATCAGCACGCGAATGCTGATCATTGGAATGAGGGGTCTCGGTTGCAGTCACTGGTGTTGTTCTTGCGGCACCCTTCTTTTCCTCCATGACACGATTAAATATGTGCGTGTATCCATCGGCAGACGAAGGGTTTGTCTCGTCCCAATCTCCGAGTTTAGGAACGGTTGTACAGTGATTAGGCTGATAAAACAGAACACAAGAATCAGAACCAATCGGTTCAAGCCGCATAGCAACAAAATACAGGAACGTTAGGAACGTTCTGACTTCTAGAGGCCTCGACTTCTATTGGATGCCCAATTGACTGCTTTGACTGTTAGTCTCTTCTTAATTTCCTCGGATTCATCAGATACTCTCCATTAAGAAAAGCAAACATAGTTGAGAGTTTTGTCACCTTGGGCAACTGATTTGAGATGAGTTCTTCCTGGAGTCACGGGAGCTGCGCTATGTCCGCTACTTGTGGATGAGTACCTCTTCTCTCGCACTGGAGAAGACATTCGACCTCCTCCGCCCCCAACACTGGTTTGATGTTGTGTGCGGTGAGAAGAGAACTGGATGTACTCCAACCGTGGATTTTGCCACACCAATCTGTTTGGGGAACTCATTCCACACCGATCAGCAGCGACCCTGCCATATTTGGGATCTTGATGCGGTGTAGAGTCACTAAGCCTCCTCCTGGGATGATCATCTTCTCCCGCTCTAATCCGGTGCTCATGGCTTGGCTCCTTGCATCTTGCACCTTCATATGACCTGTTCAGCTTCGGTTTTGGGCTTTCTTACACCACTATCATGTGGTCGAGATGCGCCAGAGGCAGTTCTTCCGCCAGTGGCTGCACGATGCAGTGGTGAACCGATGAATCTCCTTCGGTAGGCTTCGTCTCCACTTCGGTAGTGCTTGTACTTCGGCATTGCTGCCTCTGGCTCTGCAACTTTCTGCGAACCCCGGTCAACCTCCTTCTGGATAGAAAAGGTTTTGGTACTACGTTCACTAGTTGTATACGTTTCGTAATCGCTCTGAGCATCATTTGGATTTCTTTTGGCACGGCTTTTTCCTTTTCTTGCTCTCTCAAGGTAGGCTGTATAATTCGATAAAAAAAAAAAAAGAGTAGGCCGTGTAAGGAACGGTATCTCCGTTTTCCCAGTTTCCAAATGTCGGCAACTGGGAGCGCTGTTGCTGCATTAACCAACAACAAAGTTGAAACCAAAGTAGTCCGTCTCACTCTCAGACAATAAGGACTTAAAATTTCATGAACTTGGCATACCTCCCGGGAGACAACTAAGACAACTACTCCTGACCTCGACAATTTTAAAATCAAAGTAGGAATCAAAGTAATCGACCTATGATAATATGATATCACATGTTTATGTTTCAGGTAATACGTTCCTCCGACTAGAATGGCATGGCTAAAAGGATGCGCTATAACGAGGCTCGCGCTTGAAATAAACACTAAATAATTGCGCTTGAACTCCAACTAAGCACAGTAAACAAAGTAGCCATATCAGTCCGGCCAAGGTTCATGATGCATGCCAGACTAACATCTTGAGTCGGGGAGAAGTTGTTCTTATGCCTTTATCTTCCGGTTAAATGTCTAGGCTCGAGCTTTGTCCTCGTGACGATGTACTCCCTAGAAAAACCAAATTTCCAACCATGCGAAGGAGACACTGGGTCTCTTCGCAATTTGCAAGTGCTCGGTGTGATTCGAAACGCGCAAAGCCAGTCTGCCATTAATCAAATTCATACTAGAAATCCCTCATAACATAGAGATAGAACAGAACATCCATCACTGTGTAGTGACATGATCACGATTAACATGAAAACCGCTTAGTAATAACACGAGCAGAACAGACGAGTCGAAACAAGTATAAAAAAATCACCAACAACCTTATTGATGCTGCAAACACAGCTTCAAAACACAGAAGTCATAGCATAAGGTTACATTGTCCGGCGAATTCGTACTAGTATCTGGGAAATAAACTGAACCCATATAGTTTAAGCTCACAAAGAAGCGATCTTGATACTAACTCATGGGTTGAAAACATCATCTCTATGCCCAACTCGACTGAAACTACAGATTGGGAGGAACTTGTATTTAGGCCGTCGAATTTCAACTTCGTTACCAAATGCATTGAACCATCATCTACTTAGCAATCGACATGCTTCCGGCCTCGTGGCCGCCTTGGTCGAAGAACAGCCAAAGCGCATCAAAGTGCAAGTAAGTGAAACTTAGACGCATTCGGTGAACGAAATTAGAGTCGAACAAAAGTTGATCCAAGTGCATGGCTGTCGATGCTCATTATCCACAAAGATTACACACCCAATACATCCTGAATCCTCATTTCACAGAACATCAACCAGATTATTGAGTAACTAAGCCCCAAACACTCATATGAAAAAGAACAGCCACAGATGACAAACTAGAACTTTTCCTACTTTCAAACAAAATGAGCCGCAAGAACACCAGATCAACGCACGGGTAAACATACAACCAATACCCCATCATCATTTCGAGCAAGAAAACAGAGGACTGTTCAGAAGCACATAGGGGAGAAAGAAAGCACCGACCGCCATTAGTTCTTCTCAGAGAAGCTTCGTTTTTGAAGGGAAGAGACTTGAGTAAACGAGGAGGAGGAGGTGGTTCGACAAATAAAGAGTGAAGATGACATGAAAAGTCTTCTTCTTCAGATGAATGAACGACATGAAATGGTGATCCGGGATACAGAGCACGTAGAGAATCATGGCGGATCTCATATGCCCGGGTCTTCGTTGACTTCCTCGTCCTCCTCCTTCGAGCGAGAGGTACACGTCAGCATTCCGAGGAGATTCCATAAAAGTGCATCACTTGATGATGTCGTCATAATTCTATTGTCCGGGAAAAGTTGAAAGGGAAAATATGCTTGGTTTGCCTCGCGGAAGCTATATGATTAAAAAAATATTGTACAAAAAATAACTGCTTATATCATTTCAAATAATTGATCACTACAAAATACTTACATTATCGATAACAACTTATGTCTTAAGCATTTTCGACGAAAATGCTTTTCGTTTATTCAATTTTTGTGGCAATACAAGGGATCATGTTTAGAAAAATACATTCATTTTTCCACTAAATCAACGCAAATAGCCTCGTGATTGGTAAATTGCTAAACTTGTTAGCAAGTTTTGAATACTATGGATACAATTGTTTGCCTAATACGTTATTAGTAAGTTACCAGCATAATAATGGATCTCCAAAGCCAAATTTACTTGCAATTTATCAAGTCATTATAGAATTTACTAATCCGAACACAATCTTACCAGTCAAGTTAGTAACTTTAGATATAATTAGCGATTCATATCCAATTATCAATGACATTTTACTGGGCTCTTGCAAATGTTACGGATGTTAGCCGCTTTTGTGGTAGTAAGTTACTATAAGGAATGAGTTTGTGCATTTTGAATCAATAGTAAGGTATCAACTTCTTCGGAGTTTACTAGCATAAATAAATAAGTCATTGAACAAATTAGTAATTTGAAATTGGGCAAGTTATTCAAATAAAAAGGGCAATTTAGTACCAACAAGTACTTGATTAAAGTTGAGAAAGTTTATATGATGGTAATGCATGTACCGGTTTGTAAGTTACTATTATTTGCTATAGTACTCATAATAAAGTTGTTAGTTTGGCATAAGAGTTGGTAATTTCACTACTCTGCATTACTTAGGCTCCATTCGTTCCGCAGAAGACAATTTCCAAGAAAATATTTTTCGGATTTTACTTGTTGAAGCTTTGATTCCCAGTCATAGTGGAGCAACACGTGGAGGCAGCTTGATGCCCCTGGACTTTTTTCGCGCGGGTTGCAAAGGATTGCTGCTGTGAATGATCGTTAATAGCTATCTTCTACGAGGATGATCACTCCCTTATTTCGAACTATCCCAAGACATTCTTTAATTTAACTAGCCTAGCATTATTTGTAGGCTGATGGTATTAGAGAAGATCTTGTTGAAGATTACAGATGGTCTAATCCAAATCTTCCGTAGGATCCTCAGTTTAGTGTTTCTTTTATTGGGAAAGGAGCTTCATGTGTCTTTTTTGGCTTCTCTTGGCTCTCCACTCGACGATCTTCCAAGAGTTAACGCTCCAAGATTCAACTGGATACACGTTTCCTATCGATGTTGCATCAAAACCTTCGATTGGTCCATACATTTGATTTCTTGAACCAGGCGTTGGTCTCGTCTCGGGTATTACAAGTTTCCATATATAAGATAAGAAAACGACGTGTAACCGAGTCGAATCGAATACAAGATTTCCATCTGTTGGTTAACTGGGTTTTGTCTTAATTACACGGGAAAGTTGTCAAAAAAGTTATAAACCTATTGCACTTTTACCAATTTAGTCCTAAACCTTTTAATTTTGCCAATTCAGTCCTAAAGCTTTTGCATTTATGCCAATTCAGTCCTAAACCTTTTTTTTTTGTGCCAATTCAGTCCTAAACCTTTTGCATTTGTGCCAATTTAGTCCATCCGATTAATTTTGGCCGGCCGACGGTGACATGGATGTCGGCTGGCGCTGACGTGGATAATTTTTATTAATATTTTAATATTAAAAATTATTTATTTTTAATTTTTTAATTTTCTTTTCTTTTCTTCTGTTTTCTTTTTTGTTGTTCTGCTTTCGTCTTCCTCCTGCCCTTTCTTCTTCATCCTTCCGATCGCCGGTGTGGAAACCGGCCAGAGGCTAGGCCGGCGAGGTCGACCTTGCCAGCGCCAGGCTATGCCGGCCATGGCAAGGCACGACCTCTCCCAGATCTGGCCTGGGTGAGGTCGGCCAGCCATGGCGGCCTCGCCATGGACGGCAAGGCTCGCCCTCGCCAAGGGGAAGAGCAAGGATTGGGTGTTCGCAAAGATTTGAGTTCATGGCTTTGTCCTCGAGATTGGGCGATCTAGGTGAGGTCGCGAGAGAGAGAGGACTTGTGTCCAAAGAGACAAACTCTGGGGGACTGCGATGGTGAGGGAGCCTCTGGTCTCCATCGCTCTCGTCCATGAAGGAAAGCCTGCTCAAAATTACACAACCCCACGAAGATTCAGTCCTAATCACATTCTCCCAAATCCTTGCGCCCTCAATTGAACACGAATTTGAGTAATCGAAGGTCACTTCAATCGCCATGCCCAGACCAGATTTGGGCAAGGTCACGCCTCGCCATGACCGGCCTTGCTCGACGCCGGTGAGGTCCTAGCCTCCGGCCGGTCGCCACACCGGCGACGGGAAGGATGTAGAAGAAAGGGCAGGAGGAAGTTGAAAGCAAAAAATAAAAAAGGAAAAAGAAGAAAATAAAAGAAATTTTTTTAATATTAAAATATTAATAAAAATTGTCCACGTCACCGCTGGCCGGCCAAAATTGACCGGATGGACTAAATTGGCACAAACGCAAAAGGTTTAGGACTGAATTTGCATAAATGCAAAAGATTTAGGATTGAATTGGTAAAATTAAAAGGTTTATGACTGAATTGGCAAAAGTGCAATAGGTTTATGACTTTTTTGACAAGTTTCCCTTAATTCCACATTTTCCCAATGTAATATATATTAAGTAATGATATAAGCATACTTTATTGCAACTATGTCTAGTTTGGTATTGGTTTTTATCACACTGGACGACTCATTCACACTGGCTTTTGTTTAGGTATGATGCACGATGGGAATTAGACTAATAATGCAGGTTTTGATTGCCTAACATACAGTGTCTTCGACAGCTCATTCGCAGTTAACACCCATGCGATCTCTTCTCTATTCTAGTCACGTGAATGGCATCAAGTGCTGTCCCAGAGAGAGTGAATAGAAAATATTAGGCAACACGTGTCGCGCTCTGAGTGGACTATTTAGCTTCAAAACCACCCGAAAGCTACCTTTATAGCCAAAATAGCTTTTATTGCATCGACCGCGGATCATACAACTTACATCGGTTACTCAAGGAGTTCAATTCCTATTGAGTAAGATCTGCCATTGGTCTAAAAAAGAAATCCATTTGATACCCTCTTCCGACTTAGATCAATATGAGAAAGCGGTTCTAAATATTGTCAAACCAGAATTATTACAATCTGGCTCACCTAATATTTTCTGACAAGTGGACCCGTCTAGACACGTGTCGTGCTCTGAATGGACTGTCTCATCGCTGACTTGGCAAGTCTGGCTCACCTAATATTTTCTCGACAAAGCGACATCCAACGTGACCAGCGGTTGGGGAGAACTGCATGCAAGTTGCTTTCGGAGGACAAATCCAGCATTAAATTTTAGGAAAGCTCCACGTCATTTAATTCTTTGAAATGACATAACGCTTCATGCGCAATACAAAAAATACAAGGAGTTATAGAAAGCATTGAGTGTAATTTCAGTTCTTAGCCCGGCTAGCTTTGTAGTCCAATCTTTCGGTTTAGACACCTATTGAGAAGGTTAAACAAGTAGAGGAAAAGAAAAGAAAAACCAAATGTTTCAAATTTGACATGATCTTCAAATTTGCCCAAAAAAAAAAAATTACACAAAGGTTTGGCCTGTGAAAAATAATATAGTATTTATCATTTTTTTTTATCATAGTGGTGAAAGGTTTTATTTTTTCAATTTATATATATATGGAGAATTATTTTTAATTTTAAACATTTGTAGGTAGTGTTAAATTTGTCGCAATAACTAAAGACGTGTTTCAATGCCATCGAGGAAGTCAAAAGTAGGAAAGTCTGGTCTTTCTGCAAATCCGTGGCTTTTTCCATTTTCCCTCCTCCCTCAGCCCCCCCTTTCCTTCCCATGAGCTTCCCAGCAGCTGGACATAATTCCTTCCTTTTTTTGAAAAAAAAAACTCGAAGACTTTGACTCACCAAAACCACTTCTTCTTCTTCATCTTCATCTCCTCCTTCTTGTTCTCCTCGTTACGTTTCTCTGAGATTTTGGTTTGACAAAGCTCCTTCCTTCCGCCATCTCCCTCCATTGCAGAACACCATCTTCACCCCTCTCTCTCTCCATCTGGGCCAGTCATAATGTTACTGGTCGACTGCTCCAGCTGCCGCACTCCATTGCAGTTGCCACCAGGTGCTCCCTCCATCCGCTGCGCCCTCTGTCACGCTGTCACCCTCGTCGCCGATCCTCGCTCCCTGCCTCCCCCCGCCCCCCACTCGTCCTCCCTCCACCACCACCACGGTCACCACTATCCTCCTCCTCCGCACGCTCCGCCGGGCCCTCCTCCCCCGGCTCACGGCGGGAAGCGAGCTCTGATATGTGGCATCTCGTACAGGAACACCCGAGACGAGCTCAAGGGCTGCGTCAACGACGCCAAGTGCATGAAGTTCTTGTTGATCAATCGCTTCAAGTTCCCCGAGTCCTCCATCCTCGTGCTCACCGGTGCGTTGACCTTTTTTTGCTTGTGTCTCTCCTCCCACAAGAATTTGTTCGTCTCCGCGTTCAATCGCTCTGCTCTGTCGGTGATGCTTCTTAATGAATTGCTAATCGCGCGTTGAGTTTGACCGTCTGCTTCCCAGTTTCTTCTCTCTCTTCAATAATTTCTCATTGAGTTTGACATGGTATAGCACTGCAATGTCGATCGATTGAATATTTGTTGTAAGAGGATATGTGATAACAAGCTAAACGAATTACAGAGTCGGTTCGGATTCTAGTAGCTTTCCAAATAACTGGCTCCTTATTGATCTTCATCCCTTTGAATTCTCGACTATGAATGCATGAAGCAGTTTTTTTCCGGCGGTTAATCTTGTCTTGTCTTATTCATGTTGCATAATGATCGAAAAAGATTTGCAATCAGTCGAAACTATAGGAATAAATTCCTGAAAGATAGTCCGAGTCTATGTGCTCTGTTAACAGCCGCTTATTGTTTCGAGTTGTCTATTACTTAATCTGGAATGGCCAAGTGGGGCCTCATTAGTCTGTGGAAATCAACTTTGCAGAAGATGAGCGCGATCCTTGGAGGCGTCCGACCAACCAGAACATGAGAATGGCGTTCCATTGGCTTGTCCAAGGTTGTAGGCCTGGGGATTCTTTGGTATTCCATTTCTCTGGTCATGGATCCCAGCAGAGGGACCGCAACGGCGACGAGTTGGATGGATTTGATGAAACGCTCTGCCCTTCAGATTTTAGGACCCAAGGAATGATTGTCGATGATGAGATCAATGCGACAATCGTCAGGCCTCTTCCTCATGGGGTTAAGCTTCATGCCATTATTGATTCTTGTCACAGTGGCACTGTGTTAGATTTACCCTTTCTCTGTAGAATGGACAGGTTTGTTTGCCCTTCGCATGGTTCTTCACTCAAAATTCCTAGATTTAGCCATCCAGAGACGAACTTTGTTTGTTTTCTCTTGTGATGCAGAAGAGGTCAGTATATCTGGGAGGACCATAGACCTCGTTCAGGAGTATGGAAAGGGACGAGTGGGGGAGAAGTGATTTCTTTTAGCGGCTGTGATGATAATCAAACTGCTGCCGATACTTCGGTAAAGCTTTTGGAGTTTGGCACTTTAATGGCTTTCTAGGAATGCAAGAAAATCCTTAATGATTTTATAAGTGAGTAAAAGGGATCGCAAACTTAATCAAGCTAATTCTGTGTGCCAACAGGCACTTTCACAGGTTACATCAACGGGTGCTATGACTTATTCCTTCATCCGAGCCATTGAGCGTGGACATGCCGCCACTTATGGGAGCATGCTGAATGCGATGCGGTCTACCATTCGGAGCACCAGCGATGAACTTGAGGGTGGACTTGTAACTTCTCTCATCACGATGCTTTTGAATGGTGGGAACCTCAGCACACGACTGAGACAGGTATGTTATACTACAGCAGCATCAGCTGTTTCTTTGTGAAAAAAGTTGCTTTGGGACCTCTAGCTTTGCACCAAAATGAAGTGCTGGAACAATACAAAAGAGAAGCTGTCTCTGATAATTGAACCAACAGAACTTAAAATGGACAGGTGAAATTTGCTCTAGAATGTGCCTGAGGTTTTCCTATTCCATATTGAAACCAGACATCTCATGGCAAATAGGACTAAGATTACTCGTATAGCTTTGGTTGTCAGATTCAAACTTCGCTCTTGTGACTGTGAGATGGCAGTTGATCTAAATCACTCTTATATAAGTCATTCAAGAACATAACACAAAGCGCATCAGTGCATATTTCGTTTTATTTTATTTGGTCGAAGCATCTTCGAGGTACTAATATTGTCATGGAAAGATGAGGGAGATCCTTAAAGCTGGTTTCAATATGTGGAAAAGGCTAGAGAAGTTATTTCATATGCACATGAAATGCGCAATAATTCGGTTGAAACATGAGATTAATTATGGAAATGGAATCATTCAGAACCATATGAAGAACTTGTTCACAGTTGTGAATGGTAGTTGACTAGTTGGAAAAACCTATATCACCTACCATACAAATGTTCCTACTTTGATCACTAAAGCATCCTCTTATCATCAGAGCACAAACAAAGCGATGTCTGAACTTGTTTTTTGAACACATAGGCTTCCCCATCGTTCTTGCTTCCACTGTGCCTGAATCGACAAATCAAACTAGTGGACTTTGTTAAATTTCTGTTGACTTGGGTTAGGAAAAAATGCCCCAGCTCTTCTGCATGAATCTCACATCATGGGGGCTACACGCTCCCATTACTAAATATTACCCCATGAATGTTGCAGGAACCTCAATTAACTGCGAACGAGCGGTTTGATGTGTACACGAAGCCCTTCTCTTTGTAGCGCAGCAGAAAGAAGGCTTTATCAAGCTGCATCGGTTCTTATTCATCGTCGTCAGCTTGATGGCACTATGGCTTACTTGGTTCCACCTAGACCGAAATTTGTCTTGCAGTTGTTCTGGATGAACGAGCAGAGTGTTTTATAGCTTACACTTCATGTCTGAATCTCAATGTCCTTTTCATGGGTAGTAGTGGGATGGTGGTTGTGGTGAAATTTCGAAGTGCCGACAGGAATACCAATGCTGTGCATATCGAGATAAGCATTCCAGCTATTTTTCACTAAATTCTAAATCCAATACCAGGTCCCTGTAATGTTTACAATGCTCGAAAGGCAAAGAGATAAGAAGAGGTAAAGGGGAGGGCAGAAAATTTTGAAGCTTGAGATGAATTGAAGGTGTTCTCTTCAACCATGATGCTTGTGGCAGCTCACCTCATAATCATTCATATTAACATCCCTAAACTTTCGAAATTTTTTGAATATCGACATAAAATTGAAGTGGCTTGTGAATAGCTACAAAATAATGAAAAAAGACCATTTCAAATAAATCTTTTATCAGAGTATCAAGTGACCAAAAAAGTGGCTAAAGTCGCAATAGTCATTTGCGAAAGCCGTTTCCTTTTTCCAAATGCCTCGAATGACTTTTACTTATAATAATTTTTCAGGTTTTAGGATTCAAATTTTATTTAACACGGAATGTCCAGACTTACCAGAATTAACTGCATACGACTCTTTTATTTTTTTGTATATTCGACTAAGATACTTTTTAAAAATTTTAGATTTTGAAGGGAAAGTCATTAGAAGCAATTTAACCCCAGGCCTAAAAAAATTTGGAAAAGAAAAAGAAAAAACAAAAAACAAAAAACAAAAAAAAAGAACAGGAAAGAGGAAAATTTGGGAGGCATGAGATGAGATGAACGACAAACGGTCTTGTCTGATGATGTGGCAGTTGCCCCAGCCAGTCAGCCGGATCCTATCTGAGTCTTGCTTTTTACACCAATTGAGTTCAAGTCCAGCCACACTCTTTCCTCCTTCTCCCTCTGCTTCATCCACAAGAATACAATTTTCGCAAGCCATGGCCGCCGCCACCCCAACCCACCTCTCATTCTCTCTGCATCGCCCTACTCTTTCTTCTCCTTCTCATCCCCGTCTTCTTCAGCGCCCTCATCTCCTTGAGCTCCGACCCCCGACTCCGGGCCGGCTCGCCGTGAGGACGCACGCTATGGGAACGGACTTGCTGGGCGATTTCGGGGCGAGAGACCCTTTCCCGGAGGAGCTAGAGAGCGGTTTCGGAGATAAGGTGCTGGGTAACCTCAACACCGAGCACAAGATCTTGATCCCCGTTGCCTCCGCTCTCTCTCTTGCCGAGCAGGATTGTTCCCCTGTTTCCCCTCTCCAGTCCCCCATGTCCCTCGACGACGCTCATAAGCTCCTCAAGAAGGTTGAATTTCCCCTTCTTCTTGATGAATCTTTGTGATTTTTGTGTTAATTGCTTCTCCTGAGCTACTGCTGCTACATGCTCATGTCAAGTTCCAATTTTCACAAATGGAAGAACCTTTTGAAGAGTCGGTGTATCTGTTGACACTGTGGTTTCTCTCATTAGGTTGTTGGGTGGAGACTGTTGGAAGAAGAAAGTGGGCTTAAACTACAGTGCTTGTGGAAGCTGAGGGATTTTAAATGTGGGGTTGAGCTGATTAACCGGATTTATAACGTGGTCGAGCCTACTGGTCACTTCCCAAGTTTAAACTTGGAGCAACCCAATCAAGTTAGAGCTGAATTGTGGACTTCTTCCATTGGTATGACTGTTATTGTTTCTATATTCAAATGGCCAAACGGCCTACTTCGGCATTGTGCAATGAGATGGGTAAATGTGATCATTGTAAATATACTCTATTATAGTGGCCACAAAATGCGAAACCTGGTGTAAGTAGATGGAGAGCCGGGGTTCAGGCACTTTGCAAATTCGGACACACATAAAACTTAGAAAGTGATAGATGGGGCACTTTTTCAAGCTAATGGATCATTTTAGTGGGGAGCTTGAGAAGCATAGTCACTTGATAGGGAACTATGGACTTGTTTTTTGCATAACATGACTACTCGTGCGATGAGATAAGAAAAACATGATGCTTCTAGTTCTTACTGTGAAGATCGGATTGATGCCACTCCATAAGAAATGCACAAGGTTTTCATAGTTAATCCTCCTAGTCTCCATTTTAGATCGTTTGTCCTGTTGTTTAATTGCTGTATGTTTCCCAATTGCATGGGCAAAATGCGATGCTTGTCTTCACCTTTTGAGGTTGTAGAACAGAATGAAGTTGGTTTTCTCGTGTACCTCAATTTATAGGTTTTGCACTTGACAATGCAGGGGGTTTGAGCATGAATGATTTCATCGTAGCTGCTAAAATTGACAAGATCAAAACATCAGATCTGGCACCTAAGAAGAGAGTATGGGCATAAGTCAAGAAATTTTTGCATTATAGGAGAAGCGAAATGCTCAAGATAAAGTTTTGCGCCATCCAGTTGATGAGGGACGGTTCTCCATTGTAGATTGATTCACAGACTGGTGATCCATTCAATGCTCAATCAGCAGATAAACAATTGTCATTCACCATTATTATTCTTAGATTGGTGGAAACGTTGACAAACTTCTTTTCCTTTTGAATGTCTATTCTTAACCATGTTTATTTTCCCTCCAATCCTTTTGATATTTTGCCCAAATTAATGGGCAAATCCTGTTTCTGTCTGGTGAATGCTTGAGACAGTAGTCCAGGACCAAAGGGAGTTGTCTGTTCATACCTATCCAGGTTGTAAGATGTTTGTCATTCAAAATGCAGTATGGACATGAACGCAGATGTTGCTTGTATTACACTCTGCTCACGCACTAGCAGTGGGAAATCTTACTCCTGTGTTAGTACAGGTTTCCAGTATTGGAGATGCGCAATTAAGTTCTCATTTTCAGATTCAGTCTGACCTTTTCGAAAATTCTATGGTAATGCAACATTGCTTGTGTAAGGAACAAGCCCAAACGCGTGTTGAAGTCGACATACATCAAAGTTATATAAGATATTTATCTTAGTTCGACGAGAAGCAATATTTAAGAGATAGAAAACCAAATGTACAAGGTTTGGATGGCAAAATGCATTTGCAGTGCAGGTCATGGCTCATCATTGTTACAGCAAATGACTTCATAAACCCATTTTCCTAAACGCTCTGTATTCTAGCGTTCTACCCAAAAAGTAAAAAGACCTCGCGTCAATATAAATTAGTAAAACTCTGTCTCGTGCGTGGGCTTCGTTCTTTCGAAGACATTATCCCCGGCTGTCACGTTGTCCTTCGACTTTACAACTTTCAGAGAAAGGAACGGGAGAGATGGCCGCAACTGCAACTATTTCACCGCCATGCGCCCTCGTTCCTTACCAAGGTGGCTTTTTGTAGCGCGCACAACTTTCTCTAGCGAACCACCGCTGCGCTAGTGCTTCTAGTTCTCTCAGTTTTTGCTTCAGTCGGTGCGATGGGACTGATGATGGTTGAATTGTAGGACTTCGTGGAGCTCTGGTTTCAACCCGTACCTTCCATACCACAAAGAACCAGGTCTGCGTCTGCTTGCTTCCAATGTCTCCGCTTTCGACTTTGACACGCTGATGTGCGAACCAACAAATTACTCGCTTAAAGATGAAACAGAGCACATACGAAACTTGATAGGTGACAGAAATGAGTATTCGTTTGTTCGTCTTCTTTTTCGGTCTTCCCAACCTCAAGGACCCAGGAGGTTCATCTTTGTTCCGCCCGTGCCCGGGAATAGAATTTTGCGTGGGAAAACAAGATGGGTGAAATGAAGTCGTACTCATTATGTTCGACGAAATGCTTTTGTGGTGACTGCTCTTTACGCACTCGGTGCTAACTAAGCTCGTGCCCGACAGTTATTATCTTGAGGGATTTGTGGTTTTCTTTTGCTTATCCTCTGTATTTCAACTGGAGTTATACCCTGGCAAAATAAAGAAAAAGGAGGAAAAGAGAAGCTGGAGTCATTGCAGGCTTTACCACAATAACTATGTTTTGTGCTGCAGAGACAATGTAGAAGGGCTGTTGCTGCTCCAATTTCTGCTAAATTTGAGCTAAAGACTCCACCTTATCCGCTGGTATGGTTTGAACACGTCTCTCTTTTGTTCTTGTCAAGTCCCCATGGCTTGCATAAACTAGTAGTACTTCCTGCCTTTTGCCCTGTGGTGTTGTGTTAATGGGATGGTTTGCTAATTTGACGGGATTTGTATATGTATTGTCCGCTGGTCCTTTATAACTAAGCTTATAAATGTGGCACAATGGGTTACACCGGTGTGTGTTCTAATGATGGTGGTGGCCCTGTGGCTTGGCTTCACATTTGTAGGGGCGAAAGTACTTTCATACTGTGCATATAACTGAGCTTGTCTTAGAGCCTTGGGGTGCCGCCTGTTTGTGTTTGTCAATGTTAAGGCTTAAGATGTCAATATTTCTGCCTCAGGATGCTCTGGAGCCACATATGAGCCAGGATACGATCACATATCATTGGGGAAAGCACCACAGGGGATATGTTGAAAATCTAAACGTGCAAATAGTCGGGACTGACCTAGATGGGATGTCATTGGAGGACATTATCGTTCTTTCATACAACAAGGGCGACATTCTTCCTGCTTTCAATAATGCCGCACAGGTAGCAGATTTTAATTGGTCCTTAAATTGTTTACTTTGTGATGTGTCATGAAATTAATTGGAACTCCTCCTGTATAGTTAATCCTTCCACATGCTTGTGTCCTCGGCTGGGTCCATAGTACTTACGCGAGGAGTAGGTAATTATCTCTCAATCTCATTGAGGGGCAAAAGCTAGGACACACTGGGGTTTCATTTGTTAAAGTTGGATCAGTACTTCAAAATTCTGTAAAGAGAATGCGGCTATCGAAATTTGCTCAACCCTAAGATAGGATCTTCCTGTTGCCTAATGGTAAATAAATCCCTTACTGTCTTATACAGGACAGCTAGCTTGCCCAATTAGGTATTTGGTATACGAGAACTTTCATACTTACTGTATGGACTAAAGCTTGAGAATGAATTGACATTACCAGAATAGTTCTCTCCTCCTCCTCCCTTTGCCCCTTGAAATCCATTTACCAGTTGCACCTTTCCTCTTGCGGACTTCAACTTGATTATTTTCTTGCATAATCTGCAGATATGGAATCATGACTTCTTTTGGGAATCAATGGTACCAAATGGTGGAGGAAAGCCATCTGGTGACCTTCTAGAACTGATTGAGAGAGATTTTGGTTCTTTTGAGAATTTTAGTGCAAAATTCAGGTCAGCTGCATCTACACAATTTGGCTCAGGTTGGGTGTGGCTTGCATGTGAGTGGAATTTTTTCTTTTACCTGCCTTAGCTGGTGTGCTCCTGTAACTCACACCTCCAAATCCCCATTTATCTAAAAATCATGTTGGGTTTTGGTTACTGTGTAGACAAAGCAAATAGGCTCAATGTCGGTAATGCTTCTAATCCACGCCCTTCCGATGAGGACAAGAAGCTAGTGGTGGTGAAGAGTCCCAATGCCGTGAATCCCCTTGTCTGGGATTATTTGGTAAGAACGATACGTAAATTTGGTGTCTGCTATCGGTCATTGCACAATCATAGACTCGTATAATTCAGATGTCATGTGTTTATAGATCTATTCTTTATTTACGGTAATTTGTGGCGATACTTACACACTTTGTTAATTTCTGTTCTGGCAGCCTCTTCTCACTATTGATGTCTGGGAGGTAATCGTGTTTAATCTTATTTACTTTCTTCGTTAGAAGTAATCTATAGATTTCTTTCCCAGCTGTGAGAGCAATTTTCTAATCGAATACTAATCCTGGTATGAAATTCTCTCAAAAGCATGCCTACGACCTTGATTATCAGGTACAGTAAATTCGCATTTTGGAAGTAGCTTATTTGTGTTGATCTTGTAATGCATCTCTGGAGTCTAAGCGCATCAGTTTCATCTTTTCAGAGTCGTCGAGCTGATTATGCATCTATGTTCATGGAGAAGCTAGTGTCATGGGAAACTGTGAGTGCCAGACTAGAGACGGCAAAGGCTCGAGCTGCTGAAAGAGAACGGGAGGAGGAGAAGAGGAAATATGAGGAAGACAATGGAAACTCCAGCAATGAAGCTGTTGAGATGCATATGGATAGCAACATCGAGGATTCACAGGCGGAATGACCCCATGTGATCGTTTTGGCTGGAATTCTATCATTATGGCCATCCATCGCTTGCAGGTTAGGAAGAAAATAGATCAGAGGGTCCCTAGATTTATCAGCAATCAGTATATATGGATCCTTGTGCCCAGCTTGAAACCTCGCAACGGAAGCACAGAGAAGATAAGCTTGCGGCGCTAGGTGAAGGTTGAAGTGGATCAGTTTTGTTCCCTTGAGATCCGAAGATGGAAAATGCCCGACAGCACTTGATTTTGAATGTTCCTATGGGAGTTGTGACAGGCCTAGGCTAAACTGTATGACTGTTCATCTTACCTGGTCCGATGGTTATATTGGTTAATAACTGTTGCACTCAACCATTTGTTCATGATGTTGCTATTAGGAACCACGTTTTAAGTAAGTAAGCAACAGAAAAAGGACTAGGGACTAAACAGTTCACTACTCACGTTTCTTTTCAAGGGACGTTAAAACATGAAATCAGGATTATCGTAGAAATGACTGAAACTAATTTAAGGTTCCAATGACGAAATGCCATCCAAATCCAAGTGATACACTTCCTGAATTACTAATTGGATAACAAGAGGAAGATCTTACACAATGAGGGACAATCATAATCAATGTGGGGAATTTTTACCCTGGACCCAGATTCGCTGGATTGGGTGCTCCACCACCATTGATTTTCTGGCTTCCACAAGGTCGACGGACATCATGTACCGAGTCTAGGAAGGTATTTGCCATCTGTGGTTTATCAGGAGGACGAACCCTGAAATGACATATACACATGCATCATGAATAAAATGGTGTCTTGAGTATCAAGTCCAAAAGCTGCAGTGGATTTGCAACAATATTCAGCACACGACGTCTCATCCTCTTCAAAGTAAAAAACACAAGTTCCATCCGCCATTTACAACCGAAAGAAAAGGCCATCTCGTAAGTAGCACAAAGTATGGACTTGCCATTAAAATGTCCAGAAATATCATCGTGCAAGGATCTATGATCTATTTAGAACTTCCGAGCTCCTACATCCCTCAACTCCCATGATGGTCTAGCCTCTTTAGCAATATCACTCTTGATTGCCCCTTGAATTGGCTTGATGATGAAGAAATACTGTCAACACCCCAGGCAAAAACAACGAAGACATTCAGATAGTTGTCATGAATTAAGTACACAAGCAAGATGAAAACTGAGAATTGCATCCAAAATCCAGACATTGATGAACAGGCAAGAAAAGAAAACAAATTAATAATGTACTTGCAAGACCTACTTGGAATGCAAAAATCAAAGGGATAAATTCTTTCCATCTTCTATTGGGATTCGGCCCTTCAATCAATTTCTTGTCCACCAATATAGCCTTGCTTCCGTTTAAAGCAACGTCTGTCATCGTTTTCACAAGGTTAGGAATCCAAGCAGTTCCATCTGGAAGTATCTGCAGCAATTTACAGGACATAGTATGAACTCAAAGAAAATAATAAAACCAGACAAGTAAAATAACAGGATAAAAGAATTCCAGAAGGCAAGTACTACCTTTTCATCATCCTCATTTTTGTTGCATCTCCCACTGTTCTCAACCAAAACAACAGGAACGGAAGACCCCTACAAGAAAACAAGGAAAATACAAAATGAAAAATACAAAATCTCCACCAACCAATTGATAATTCATTAAACCGTGAATTCTGGCAAATTTACCATTTCCACAAGTAATCCATCTGCTTGCACTGCCTATTTATATAATATTTGACCAAACTATGCATCAGAATAATAATTAAACATCAAAACCGCGTAAGGTATGCATTCATGCACGCATTTGGAGATCGGCTCCTAAACAAAGTGAAAGAAATAAGCTATTAATGTCATTTCTAGTGGAGACAAGCCTGGAGTCAAGGGTCTGTATTCACCACTTCTACTGCCAAAATAATTAGCGCCTAATAATAGCGACCAGAAAACCTACATAGAAGGTTATAATTAGGAAGTACCCCAGATCATAGTAGGAGCATCAACAAGAATGCATTAAGGTAAGCCAGACAAGTCATTATTGAGTTGACTAGATTTGGAAGCAACTTTTACTATCCAACAGTAGTCACTCACGGTCCATAAAGTTCAATTTCCCCAGAAGCAAACATAAATGAGCATTGGATTTAAAACTTTAGAGACTCCTTATCCTAGAACCCGTGGTTATAAGTCCATCAATCTCAGTTCTCTATTAAGAATCATGAATCATCAAGCCCGATGACCACTCCATCAGCATCATACATGCAAGCCGTGAAACGACCCAGTAAAAGTGATCAAAGTAAAAAGATCCAGTACAACAGTGAATAGAGGGTACAAATCACAAAGTAAAATTAAGGTCAACAAAGGAAGACATAACTACAAAAACCAATAGAAGGATAAAAAAAGATGGTAGAATAGAAAGCAAAAGTACCCATGTGTCTTGCTTCTTAATCCGGGCGCCCAACTTAACGATCTTCATAAGAGCCTCTGATCTTTTAGAGAAGAACAAATCATATTCCAAACCATCCGGTGGAGAAAGTTGGGCATGCGTAAGAACAACCAGCGCTCTGCGCCAAATTTCTTTACCAAAGATATCAGTGATAGCTTTAATGACCTGCTTGTCCAAGTTATCCACCCGGTAAGCATCCAAACGGTCCACATAGAGGAGGACATCTATCGTTCTGTCCAAAAGGAAGCTGCTCGACAAACCCAACCAGGAAAATTTACCATGGCGAACATGAAATTCTATGAACCTCATAGAGGTTAGTGAGACGAGGCAAGGTGCAACCAACCGTTTTATGATTTCAAGGGTTTGATCGTTGACATATCCTCCTTCAATGAGCCCAGGAGTGTCGATGATGTTCAATGTAAACCCAGCCCTCGAGCGTGAAATCATTATGGGTCTTGGCCCCTCCGACTGTACATAAAGGCAACCCAAAGTGGTCACAAGATTCAAGTGTTTGTATGGACTGAAATGGTTAGAATGCAGGGAACTACCTGGAAAGCACTAACAGCAACGACTCTTTCACCAACTATGGAATTAACAGTGGATGACTTCCCAACCCCTCCTTTCCCCATGACAAGAATCGTCAAGGTGCTCACATTCTGCAACAGGGTCATACATAAGCAGACAAGCTAACTCCGAGTCAGAGAACTAGAAAAAAAAACACAGAAGAACTTGCGCATTAGGTCGTCCACTAGACCAGGTAACTAGGAAAAGGGGACAAAAAGGGCTGCGAGCCGATCGCTGTCCAGAAACGAAACCTCTGATAGCTGGACATTCGAGTTCAGCACACCACGAGGAGAAAAAAAAAAAAAAACATCAACAAAGATGAAGGGGACCTCGTGCTTGAGTTTGCCGAGCAAGTCGAGCAATTTCGTCTGCGTGGAAGCCGGGAATTGCTGAATTCCGACCCATTCGCGGATCAATTGAGACGCCATCTCCAACAACTACTCCAGACCTCGTCCTGTGATGCTCAAGACACGATAAGAGATGGAAGTTTCAGAAAGGAGAAAGCGACACCAGAATCGAGAACCATTATTCATAAACCCTAAACCCCGAGAAAACAACAAACAAGGAAGTTCGAAGGCGAGTGAAAACGAGAGGGAGAAAGGTACCTGAAACCGAAAGCCAGGGATTGGGATTGGGATTGGGATAAGGAAGGCTTTTGGCTTTGTCTGCTCTTCTTCCTCCTTGTAAAAAACCCACCCACCCAACGCTTGCCCCCAGGGCTATATTTGTCATTTCAGGCTCCTCACTGGCTTCTGTGAATTCGGTTTTACTTCTCTCCTTCTACCCGAAATTGAAGCGGGTCGGGCGATCCTCTTGTTAGGCCCGATTGCGAGACACCCTCTTCGCTAAAATGGGTACAAAATTCGTATTGGTTTTTATCTTTTGGTGAGGCAGGAAAACTAATGAATATAACACACGTTATAAGCATATATTCATTAGGAAAACTATTGTGTAGGATAAGTCTAAAATTAAACTCTTGTGATTGAAACATTTGCGTAGTTGAAGATATGCATTCTTTTCTTGTTCTTTGAGTTTTTATTTTTATTGGATATCTTTATCTAGTTGGCATACTACCCTATAGCTAGCCGACATGCCTATCCAAAATTTTATTCATATGTTTGGTTTTATATTCCATTCAGTTTTGCATTTTGGGCCCCTCGAATATTTCCCATTTTTCCCTGTTAATTGACACAGAATCCATCGCTTTTTCCGTTTTCCTCTTCTTTCTCCTGCCCATGGAAGTTCCATTTCCATGGGCAAGAAGAAGAATGCTCCGGTCGTGGTGGAATTCATTGACGCTGAGCCAAAAGGACAAGAGTGGATGCAATGTCCCGGACAATGCTCGGAACATGAAGCTGGTCTCAAAATGGTTGTCACTTGTTTTCTGTTGACAGGGCAGAATTCGTGTGCCACCGCATAATCCCTTCCTCGCTATTCACGCGCTGGTGCGGATGTTTTACTGTCTAATTTCTACTGTGTAATCCAATCCAAGCTCTTGTACTAAATCCTCAATTTCTCGAACGACGGATCCCATGATTCGCATGGCTGTTCTGTTCTGCTTCTACTGTTGCTGTA
This sequence comes from Lenwebbia sp. NSW1173648, assembly GCA_029784005.1. Lineage (NCBI taxonomy): Eukaryota > Viridiplantae > Streptophyta > Magnoliopsida > Myrtales > Myrtaceae > Lenwebbia > Lenwebbia sp. NSW1173648. The sequence goes on along the minus strand of JARCGZ010000008.1, from coordinate 363,409 downwards.
GCTGATCATGACCGTTCTTTGGACACTCAAGTTCATATTAAGATATGCTTGTTCATCTGTTGTTCAAGACAGCGACTGCTCTATTTTGTCATCACCGCCCCCAATTTATTTGTCCAATTATTCAGGTTGTGGACGTCACATTTCAATGTGTTCTATTTTTGGCTTTTTAACAGGTTGGTCTGGTTCTTTGTTCACCTATGGAACGACCATTATGCCAGCCGCCGAGTCAGTGGCAGCTGAAAAGGTATAGCTTCCGAGTTGTTTCCTTGGTGGGTAGATATGTTTATTGTCCATATAAATCCAAGATCAAACTGGTAATTTATTTCTGATGGAATTCTCTGATGCCAAAAAAGAAGAAGAAGATTTCTCATTCATTCATTCGTGCTTATTGCTTATGACTTATAATGGATGACGGCACAAATAAGAGATTTCCCCTAATGTTCCCCTGACGATTTCATATTATGCTCACTACACTTCTCATTGTTTGGCTTGAGGTTCCATTGCCTGAATCATAGTCTATGTAGAATTAGATGATTTTGCACGTGTAACATGGAAGGTTAGGTGACTTAATAAGTACGTGGCATTCTATGCTTTAAATTTAGTCTACACTGTTTATTCTTAGTAAAAAACGAGCTGACACATCATTAATCATTTTCTAGTTTGACATTTGTTGTTGTCGGGTGAACAGAGATGCAGGTAATTAGATATGGATGATATCCACACAATTGCTTGATCCTCATTGCGGAACAACAGCTTGATATCGCCTCCTTTGCTTTGTAAGCTGAGCAAGAAGTAGCCACGGGCTTCATGAGCTTCTTCCAACATATCCAAAATTCTGTCTGTAAAATCCAAGAGCATCAGGGGACAGAGTTACTATTAGTTCAGTAATTGCCAGGAATTTCAAGGTAAATTGTTGAACTGAATACTTAATCATACACTCTTTTGATGTGAGAACCGCTCCCAAACACTTCCTTTTGAGACTCAATAGCAGCTGCCTGTGTTTCAGATCGACTGATACTAATCTTTGCCTCTTTTGCCCTGAGTGAACACTTGGACATTGGTCAAAGTACTACATATATGGCACGGAAGACAGACAATAGGGAACCACAGTACAGGCATTCTACCAGAAGGTGTGATTACTGGCATTGCAGTCCCGGAATTCAGCAGTTCTTCAGTCTCTTCCAGATAAGAATTTACAATGGTTCTTGATCTGAGTGTTGCAGCTCCTCTTAAACCTGCAAAGGATCAATTGCATAAATACATCTGTTGCTGGTTGTCAAAGGAGCTGAGCATGTTTCCATGTAATAACATTTGTGAGGATATGGTAGTTATGGAATCGTTACACGTTGCAGCTGTGGCTGTTAGTGTGATCATGTCAGCTGGTGTTTGGTTCGCAAAACCAGAGTTGATGGCAGAGGCAACCTGGTCTCTGGGTGCACCTGCTGACTCCGCAGCTTCTGCACAGACAGCAGCCACCAGACTTGCAGCAAAAGAAAGGGCATTTCCCATGTTATTGTCATAAGGCACCGTGCTCCTATTATTGTGGCAGTTGATATCATCTACACCTGTGATGCTGCTGTCAGTGATGCCAGCGATTGCTGCAGCCAAGCGTGCAACAGATAGAGCGGCATCTACTTTGGCTGTGTGCAATCGAAGCTCCTCTTTCTTCCTGTCGTTGTACCACTTGAGTAGGCTGGCTAAAGGTTTGCTTTTTAACCATCCCTTTACGTCCTTCAAGTTTAGCTGAATTAAAAGCAAAACGTTTAATGCAGTAACCTATCGTAACTCCGAAAAGATATAGAAGTGCTTCACCGTCATTACCCTGCTCAGATCAACTGTTGGATGCTTCTTATAGACAGCTGGGTGGGGCCTCTCAATTGCAAAAAAAGTCTGAAATATTCATGCGCGGCAAAAGAGAAAAAAAGAACATTAGTTGTTCACTTCAATTTCCCATGCATCTAACATGAAAATTAAATGTCACTCAAGCCTATCATTGTAGTCTACCCAAGAACGTAGATTAACATTTGAAAATGAACAAAGGACCGTAAAAGGCTCAAACTAATCAGTTGATTTTTGATATTATCGGCTAGAATCTGACGATTTCCCAAAACCGCTGCTTGGAGGCTTGTTCATGTCCTAGTTAAGATTTCTTATCAGGAAATCTGACCCCTCGAGTCCATGGTTGGTGCTAACCATAGTTGAGGCCATCCAAGTATTAGCAATATGTCATGATAGAGTTTTGCCATTGTGGTTGCATGCAAAAGAAAGTGTTCCAAGTGTGTAAAAGTTCATCACTGGTGGCAACAATTAACTCATACATCATGCCCTAAATTTTTGGCGAAGTTGAAGTTGTTCAGGATTCTGAATAGTACATGTTGACGGGATTTCGTGATATAAATGAACTGACATAGGATTATATGTTACCCGTAGGCTATCCATTCTACTGACTGTACTTTGTTTGCTTTGACTCCGATTGTTTCTGTTGCTTTCAGAGTTTTGTGTGTGCTTCCTTGTAGCATGAACATCACAGAGAAAGGTACTTTCTTTTGTTTCCGCAGTTCCTGATTCTCCATCATGATCTCCTGTTCTATAACCCTCATTTAGCTCCTCATCAGGCTTTCGTTGAAAGCAGCTATCCTCTAGAGGAATTAACAGATTCTGTGAAAAGAAATCAGTGAAATCATTTACGTGATAAGAATGACTATATTTTGAATTTTTTCCCTGCTGGATGCAAAAAGAGTAGAGCAATGCTGAAACATTTTCTAATGAGAAGGACTAGCCCCACCCAGAATGATTTTGGTTCTCTCTTTCATTTTATCTGTTCTCATGTCTCGTTGGAAATGGCTGAGAATTGTTTCGAATGGGTGTAACATAGGAAGGTTTCTTACATTTGATGAGAAAATGCTTAGGGAGTCAGAGGCTACTGGGCTCCATGAGCGAGACAGATACTCCATGGCACTAATTGGACTGCCAAGGACGTCCAGAGACCGGCAACAGAATGAAGGTGGCTCTCTCCTCGTGTATTCATTTCTTCCTGTCCAGAAAGCATCTGGCAACTCCCGTTGCTGAAAAATTCATGGAAGAGAAAGAAAAATAAGGAAATGTTGAAATGACTGTGCTGTCTGAGAGAAACAAGCTGCCATCAATTGTCAATCTCTGCACTTAACTTACCGTATAAGTTGGCAATTGGTGCTGAGCTTTGAATGCAACTCTTCCGAGCCTATTGCTTCCTCGTACTTCCTCCATTTCAAGGTTAAACTTCTACCATCAATAAGATTCCATCATTCTTTGCTTACTAAACTCTAAGGCTTGCAACAGGCAATGTCTACCACTTCTTAACAACCGTGAAGGTCTATGCAAGAGGACTTGCATTTCCACCATGCCCATCTCATGCACCTCCACACGATAGTTGCATTACCATCGCGGACAATAGGAGGAAACCCACAAAAGAGAAAATGATAGGTGCTGTACCAGATGAGGACTGTAGGTGAATTCTACAGTGTCGGGCCTGAGATGATTTTGTCAAGGGGTTGATGTAGGGCATGGGCAACCAGGCAAAGATGTACTCTGCACCAGTTGGACTTCTGTATAGCTAACTATAGCACAGGGTAAGGTGCATCTCAACTCTCAGCTGCCAAAAGATATTGTGCAGAACCAGTTTTCACCTGATTAATTAGGCTATTTACAAGTTTATAATGTTGCCATTAAGGAGGAGGATTTGCTATAATATATGATTACATCCACTAGAGCCTATTCCCACTTTACAGGAGGCATAAAAAGATCTGTCTGATACCGACTAGTCTATCTGCTTCTGATTTCAGATTTAGTCACGCAGAGTATTAATAATGAACAATTGCTACAGAATCGGAAGTAAAGAAAGAAAGGATCAAACAACTAAGGGTAAACTGCTCACAGTGACAGAGCCGAAAAATGCCAGGTGAAGAACTATGAAGCTAGCACTATTCCACAGGAGTCGTCAAGTCAGAGAAGTAGAACGGAGACATACTGTAAGTGGAATGTCTCGTGCCTAGAAATCCTGCGTAAAGCTCCAGCATTCTTTTATAACCGTGGTTAGGCATTCTAAATGAGGAAGGCATGTGGAAGGCATCCCTTTTACATCGAAAACCCAACCATGAGAAGATTAACAATTGGTAAGTGAGGATTAGCATTTGAAAAAGAAGATCATGACATTTTTAGAAGGACTCACAAGGTCAACTTTGCACAGTTTTCCATTTGAGAGAGAACTTCAGCTTAAAGTGGAAAGTGTATTTTGCCGCTTCAAGAAATGCTTGGGACCACCTCAAGAACGGAGATTTGCACACTAAACCGGCGGCCACCTTGTCAATAATATTGTTTTGACTATTTTAGTGACTACCACCAATCTTCGAAGTTGTACGTGATCGACATGCCAACTTGTTCAAGCATCGGGATCCATCCAATACACATGGAATGGGGGGATTCATGCACTGACTAGTGCAGGCGCTTTCCCGTGGCCGGTTAGCGTCTTCTGGCGCTCCGATGCCCAGCATCATCCTCCATTGAGGTTTAGACTGTTAGTCTATTACATACTCTTGTATGAAGTGTGATCAAACCACGAGCTGTGAAGATTGGAGAGAATTGGCGAGGCTGAGCTCTCTTCCATTGGCAACGAAGAAAACGAGATTAATTGATATCAAAATGTGTATTGAGTCGTGGGTCTCTCTCTCTCTCTCTCTCTCTCTCTCTCTCTCTCTGGCCAAGTGCATAATCCTACGTTACTTCTAGAAGAATGGCTAATATATGGTGGAGAAGAGATTAGCATAGGCCGAGCACTCCACATGTCTCCCACACCCGACGGAAGATTGCCCTCTTTAGTCAGCCTTAAACCCATATACCTATGTCTGTAAATTGTACTTTTGCCCGATGAATTGTCTCCTCCTGCAGAGAAAGCATTCCAAATTGCCAGGGTCGCGATCTGTGGTCCATCCACTGGGCCTTGGGGTGGATGCTAGCTCACGCCTTACATCATCTTCCTCCTCTCTTCTGCTAGTTCTTTTCATTTTTAAATTTTCTCCTGTTTTGTCATTTGCTTAGCCTAGTTACACAACCCATCACATAATAGGATGGGTAGATCGGCTCCTCTTCACCTAATAGAATTCAACTTGTAAGGTACTGGTAAAAAAAATAAAAAAAAAATTTTGATCTTGCGTTTACAAGAACTATATGTATGTGCATATTAGATATGGAAAACAGTGTGCAAACAAAAAGGAAAGGAAAAAAAGACGCGACTTCTCTTCTCCAGTCATTCGTAGTTGGGAAGGGAGAAGGATCGTACTAAGTTGAACTGCATTGATCTGTCTAAACTTAACAAGATTATTGTTTTTTCTCTGTGATCAATCCAACAAAATTGTATGAGAGACTTTTTTTTTTGGTCGGTGCATGACAGCCTTCAAGGTTACATTATACATATTTTGTCCAGCTCAGTTTCCTGTCAAATTCAACATTGTAGGATGGTGAAGTGGACACTTAGATAAAATGTCCAAGTGGGATCAAAGTGTGTTTTCAAACTCACTGGTTAACTCAACAACTTACTGTCGGAGCAGCTTCACATTAGCGAATAACCAGACGTGATCAACTAAAAAACTTATCTCATAGAGGATTCTCCATCGTAAAAGTACCAAATACGATTTCAGAGCATACACGACCAAGAACAGTACAAGTTGCAAGCTACGTACAAGATTCAAAAATCAGTTCGCTCTGATGAATGTCGGGGAATAATCTACTTTTTCTCTACATCTGCAGATTTCCTCACTTTGAAATAAGCAAGAAGTTAATGTTCCCAGTTGCTTTGGAACTTACACTGCAAATTATGAACGCTATCCAAACTCAAAAGTTTCATTTACATCACCAGGGCTATACATCTGTGGACAGATCTTATGTCCATTGAGGCAACAACACTACTCTTTAAGTTTTCCTTGTATTACATCAGAAGAGAGTCCCTTGGGCAAGACTAATGCACAAGAAGTTTGCTTTCTTTAACACCCAGCAATTGCCAAGACCTCGACATCCAATCACGTTTTTTCACGCAGTTTGTCCAAACTGTTCCTCTGGAAAAAGAAGCCTTTTCAAGCACCCATTTCATCTGTTCTCAGCACTGGATACACTTCGTATATAGGAGATGCATGCCTAAAATAACTGGAATTGTGGGTTTTTTCCCAGCCAGAGGCAAATTATTGTCCAAGGCTTGAGTCATATACACAGATGAACGCTTCTTGACTTCAGAAGACAACTGTGGTCCAGATAGGATGGTGACTTAAGTCTCCTCCAGCAGTTGACTCTTTGGACTTGATCACTCGCGCTTGGAGTTGTGCAACAAATTCATGAGAAAAAGAGGTCCTAAACATGCATAGATTCTTCGCCTTGCATTCTTCACATCCTGATCTCTCTGTCATATTAAAGATGTTCATTAACCTTAGTAGCAAGAGTTGGACATAGACACTGGAACATCTCTCTCCAGGAGTCTGAAGAATAGAAAGAGTCCTAAGTAGCACGAGTCAGACAATGGAACTCATCCTCCAATAAGAGAACATGTCTAAATGATCCATTTTCCCAGGGAGATGTATCAGGACATATTGAAACGGGCTATATATTTCTCCTCAATCTTATGCATGACCTTCCTAACAATTTTTCTTTTGCAGCCTCTCGTCATTTTCTGTCCTCCTAAGCTCAACCTTTTTCATCTTGTTTAGTTTCTCTTTTGCCCCTTCTATATCAGCTCGAATGGCTTTGTCCCTCCTGTCATCTGACAACAAAGCCAACCTAGAAAATTTCTTGGGGCTAATCACTCCAAGCCTCTCAGTTATGTCCTTAAATGCGGGAACGATGCCACGCCTTATGAAACATCCATCAATAAGTTGCATAGAATTGAACTCGGGAAGAGAAGGAGCATCTCTTAACTCCAGGTCCAAGCAAAATGGGGATTCCTTCAACCACATCCTCAGAGAGTGGGCCTTAGCTACAAGAAGCCCAGACCTGGTCTTACATGGCAGGAATGGAGATCCCATCTCCCACAGAAAAGCCTTGAGAGTGCTGTTAAGAGAAACCAGGTTGTACTCTGCTGTGCCTGTTATCAAAACTACAGATTTTGGGGATTCAGGGTTTCCCTGTAAAGATGCATCCTGCAATAGAAAGCTCTCAAAACTTATTTGAATAGACAAAGGAAACTTCATAAACACCATAGCAAAAATTGGCAATTGAAACTACACTATCCCACATATTATTAGACAGCAACTTCACTGCAACAACGGATATGGTGAGTCTTCCACAGCCTTTAGAGGCGTTGAAGATACAGATACTGTCAAGCTACAAAAGAGAGAGTTTAGTTCTTCTATAACTTTAGTTTTATTTGTATTTACAAAAAGTCCTGTGTAAAGTGCAGTCTTGTGTCAGATCAGTTTCTGATACTGAAAACATTGAAACAAAAAATGTCAGCAATAATACACGTATAGATAGGTTGTGCAAAGCTATACGTGACAAATTTCAAGTATCTTCAAGTATCAATGCGAAGCTATATGAGACAAGTTTCAATTAACTATCATTAACCGTATTTCAAGCAGGTGTCAGCAATCTTCTGCAATTTACAATCTATATTCAACAAAGCAGGTACATATATGTTTAGTGTAAATAATAGTTCTCTGGAAGAAGCAAAAAATGACACAGATTCATATCTGCATCGGCATACACTTTTCGATTTTGTAGAATGTGAGCTATTTAGCAAAAAGCAATAAAAGAGAGAGAGAGAGAGAGAGAGAGAGAGTGCCTGCATGTTGTCAAGCCATAAAGTAAGACCAACAAGAGCTGAACCAGCAGACAGCTTTCTAAAATCTGCCCCCCAATCCTTTTCAGCTACCCTGCATCAAGTAGACAATACGGCGAACTCTTATCAGCTGAAAGAAATTCAACCAAGTCCAGACCTGTTATTGTGGGAGATATTCAATCAATCAATCGGTTCAGCCACAAGCTTTAACCCCCATAACTAGTCACATGTCAAAACTTAAAACTACATTAACCAAAATACTGGCAACACCTAGCAACCTAGTTTATTCCCATGGATGAAATCTGCTTGACCTATAAGTTTGATGAAAAAGGAGATTCTAGAAAAAGTGATGACCGTACAATGCACCTGAACACATCCTGCCGGTAGATACTTTTCTTTATTGCCAACTGAAAGACCCAGGAAGCAGTGGCACGAAGGTCAAATGCCCACAGAAGATCCTCTAAAGCGTTGACAAAATTAAGAGCAGCATTGTCTTCCAAAGGATGTAACTTCTCCAGGAAAAGGTCTACCTCTGAAACTAGTGACTTGCCCTTTCCTGTGAGAAGCCTATGAAACAAAAGCAGCCAAACCATAGCATTCTTAAGTTCATAAATGGGGGGAGTGAAACCTAACATTGTCATATGTCATATCTGAATATCGATTAAGTAATGATTACCTGATGGGAAGATCGAATCCAGCACATTTCAATGCATTCAAGAGATTAATGGCTTCACATGCATGCTGGGACAAACTTGCAGCCCTCACGAAGCATGTCCATATCCTGTGGTCGGGCTCCACACCCTCATTCTTCATTTTATCAAGCTTTTGAATGGCAATGCTATAGTCACCATTTTTCAGGTAAGCATCAATAACTGAACTGTATGGTAATGTACTCAGATTTATTCCAGTTACTTTCAAGTTGTCAAGGACTCTTTCAGATTCCTGAGGATGTCCAGAGCTTCCATAAGAAACCATGAGCAAGTGCATTGTGGCGATTGTCGGTTCTACCCCAGCCTCTTTCATCACTAACAGCAAATTTTCAGCTTTAGAATGATCTCCCAAGTCTCTATAGAGTTTCATCATAATGTGGTAAAAGGAACGATCTAATTTGTACCCTTTCGAATGCAACTCCGTGAAAAGTTCTTCGGCTTGTTCCAAGTAATGCTGCTTGGCAAAGGAAGAAATCAAGCTCTTGTATGTGGATAGCTTAGGTTCCAAGCTGAGCCTTCTCATTTCATGCATCAACACTATACCTTCTTCAGCCCGACGGTCTCTGCAGTACATTACGATCAAAGTATTATATGTCTCTTCATCTGGCTTAAGGCCAGCTTCTTGAATTTTCTGGTACACTTGAACTGTCTTTCTGAAGTCCTCAATCCCTGTGTACAATTTAAGCATCGAATTCCATATTGAAAGATCAGGTTTAAACCCTGCATCTACCATCTCAGACACCATGGCTTCAACATCCCTTACTCTTCTCCCTTTGCACAACAATCCGATCATGATCCTGTAAAGATGCATGGTAGGAACATAACCCGCTGCCTTCATTCCAGCATATATCTTCTTCACTTCAAATATGTTTCCAGATCGAGCAAAAGCATCAAGCATCAAAATAATAGAACTCTTGCTTATCTTGAAACCCATATCTTGCAACTCCTCGATCACCACGTAAAGTTCATCCAACCGCCCATCAGTGATTAAAGCTTGCAAGAGACCATTGATGGACTCCAGTGTAGGAGCAGGGCCATCTCTCATTAACGTATTGAAAATAGCCCTCGCGCGCTCGTAACAACCACTGGCAGCATAAGCGTGTATCAATGCATTCCAAACCGTACGATCTACCGAACGTCTCATTCTAAGACCTCCCACCAAACTTTCTGCTTTCTGCCACAGCTTCACAACACCATATGCCTCAATGATACTTACATATATTGAGTTATCATCAAACAAAATACCTTTTCTTTCTGCCTCATCAACAAAACAATGGGCTGTCTCGGGGAAGCCCATTCTACAATATACAAGTGCCATGATCTTGTACAGCCGCTTTGACGGTGCAACGCAGTAGAACCTCATGTCCGAAATGACCTGAGAAGCTTCAATAAAAAGTTCATTCTCTAAACAGCATTGAACCAAGGACTCGTAAAAGATATAACTTCCACTGAATGAACCATATGCACTAGTTTCACTATACTCTTCCAGGGCAGCATCTAGTTTGCCTGCCTTGCAAAGCATAACCACCAGTGCCTCACTAATCAGTGCGTTGGATCCGGCATTCTCCCTCAAAAATTCAAGCAAGTTTAATCCCTCTGAATGCCTGCCTGATGAGCTATATGAACTCAATATAGATAACAGATCTGTGCGATCCAATTCGTGCCCATTGCTGATTGCTAATCGTAACATAGTAGCAGCAAGATCATAGCATTCCCCCCTCACGAGAGCTGAACAAATAACTGATGGGTCCATACAGCACAAGTCTCCCATATCTTTCACCAACTTGTCGATATTGTCCACATTGTTCGCTCTCCTAAGACCACGCAGCATGACCTCATAAAGGGCACGATCAGGCCTGAAATTACTGGATAGCATTTCCTGGTATAACGCCATTGCCTTCTTTGTCTCATTGAACCTGAAGAGTATGTCCAACATAACTGAATAAGCGAGATGATCGGGTTTTATCCCCGCCCTACACATGCAGTTGAAGGTTTCTTCAGCCTCGATACGCTTCCCTGCCTTAGCATAGGCACAGATTAGGGCACTATACGTGCGCAGCGTGGGTTTAATCCCTGCGTCCAACATCTGTGACATAACATTTGCAGCTTCCGCTATTTTATTTGCTTTTCCAAGTGAATCAATCAGAACAGTGAAAGTAACAGCATCAGGGTTCCGGCCAAGCAATTTCATGTCTTCATAAATTTGCAAGGCCAGATCAGTCTTGCCCTGCTTACCATACATGTGGATAATAGTGTTGTACGTCATCTCATCTCTCCCAAACCCTTTCTTCACCATTTCGTCACAAATCTCCTTGACCTTCTCTACTTTCCCTTCTCTTGCAAATGCATACAACAAAGAGTTATACGTCACTGCATCAGGGGAAAATCCCTTGGACTCCAGTTCCTTAAACAACTGTTCAGCCGTACTCGATTGTCCACATCGACCATACACTGATATCATGGCATTGTAAGTCCACAAATCAGGTTGACAGTTATGTGCCTCCATGTCATCATACACCTTCATTGCCTCCTCCAAATTAGACCCACGAGAACAAGAACTTATAAGAGTGTTGTAAGTTATTATGTCAGGCCTAAGACCGGACCTCCTCACCTCACCTAAAAGCTCAGCAGCTAAACCAGGCACCATGGAACTAGACTTCAAGCGGGCATTCACCAAAGTATTGAAGCTCACAAGATCCGGCTCGCAACCACGTTCGCGCATTAAATCGAGCAGTTCTTGGACCTTACCAAACCTCCCGGTCCGAGCATACACACCCATCATTGCATTATAAACCTGAACAGTATCACCGACGGAATTCTGGGCCCTGGTGAAAATCTCGACAGCTAACGCCTCTTGATTGGCCTTTCCCAGCACCGACAAGATGGTGGCGAGCATTCGAGCGTTGGGCGAATACCAATGCCGCAAATTCAGCCATTCATAGACCTCCAACGCACGTTGCCAGCTGCATTGGCCTACCCATTTGACCACAAAGCAAAAGTCAGTGGGGGTCATCTGAACCGGTCGATCATCCAACACATCGGCCACGAACTCCTCGGGCTTCAAAGCAAGTATCCGATCAGTGTAGAATTTGACCCTCTCTCTCCAGTCTTTGGCCCTCTTGAGAGCCAACTTGTTCATCTTCTTGATCTTGTTCCTGCTGGGACGGCCTAACCCGTCCTGCGAGAGCGACTCTTCATTCACGTCCAATGGCTCCACCATATCCAAACTTCGCCTCTCCTCCTCGCTCTCGCCACCCGGAACATGCTCGAAATTGGGTTTGTCAGTCGCACGAGAGAGCGAAGGTGGAGCGACCAAGAACTGAGAGCGAGGAGTTAAACTCTCGGGGAGCTTAAGGTGGGGCCATCTGACGGACGGGGAAGCTCGGCTGTAGGTGAACTTGGGAGGGTTGTCGTCGGCTTGGTCAGGGTCAGTAGTGAAGGAAGAGGTTGAAGAAGAGCAAGAAACAAATTGGGTCTTGGAAGCCGAATCGAAGTGGGTTGTGGAGGATGAAGGTGATGCGAAAATCAGAAGGCCAGTGCAAGTAGCTGCAGTGCCCATCAATGGATGCTGTAACTGCTTACAATCCGGGGTTGGTGAATTCAATTCCCCCGCTCTCGTTTCTTCTCAAGCAACGGGACGCTCGCCGTTATCCATCCAGATGAAGGTTAAGCTACACAGATAAAATCTTTTGGGCTTTGGAATCATGGGTCACTGGAATCTGTGAACATCTTGAGATATTTATGCCCGGATAACTTTCTGGGAACCCAAAGGGAAATCAGGCCCATTGTTTATGGCCTGATACTCTCTGTTCTGTTCTGTGAAGTGAGCAATTGAATTAGCTTTGCAATTTGCAAATAAACCATCTCGATAACTGATGCTTCCATGTGACATCTAACGAAATTTGTCTCTCCCTTGCTGCTTCCTTAATTTATCCATAAAGCCACATCATTTGTCCTTACATCTTCCAATAATTGTGCCTTATTGGTCGTCTTTCGAAAAACAACGCTATAGGAAACGCGAAAATATTAGATGGCAAATGAAATATAAAGTAGGCACATCCGAACATTTCATACAGAAATTCAGGGGAAATACAACAATCACATTGGTACAATACGTAGCTCCTACTTCGACAGGTAAGGAGGAGTGCTAGCATGCTTACAAAGCTCAAATCCACGGCTTCAGTACTTAACAATATATTACAGCTGGAAACAAGTTATTTTTCTTAAGGATGCCACCTAGGTGGGTTACATAGTATAGCTAGTGGTTGAACTCGCGCTCGATGTTAATGGTGAGGAGGCTTCTCAAGATCCTCGAGGCTAGTGGGACGGAACCAGGCTGTGTGCTCCAGCACCGAGCTCTCGCCATTCCCGGGATTGGGAAGCTCGCCGTGTGCTCGGAGGTGATGGTCAGTCGCAGGCCCAAACACCCCGGTCTTGGGGTGTGGAGCCCAGTACTTGTCGGATGGAGCCTCAATCACTTCATCAGGGACCACGCTCGGTGCGGCTTGATCCTCGGGGTTCTTGTCATACACGGATGTGTGAGCAGCTCTCCTGCAACCAGCACACAGATCCCCGTGACGATATTTACATGCCATAGACAACACAAATGCAAGCTTTGAATGGCAAAATGAAATTTCAGGAATTAGTCGATAATATATATAGGTAGGTGAGGTGTGACTAACTGAATTTTCCCGTTATAGGGAAAATGTTTATATGCTCCCATCAATAGATAGATAAGTTCTTGTTTCTTTGGCAGGCAAGTCTGGTAGGTATGAGATTAGTTAGACCGAGAAAGAAGGCACTTCAACATTCCAGAAAAACTAAGAGAAGAGTCCAAAAACCATCCAGAGCACGCGGAGTGCCCGAGGCAGGTCACATTCGCATTTAGAATTCGGATATAAACTTATATGTCCCCTCCTCCATCTTTACTTCCTCGCCTCCTCCCTCCATTTGAAGCTGTAGAACGTAAATTTTTTTGTTGTTAGGTGGGGACAGAGTGCCGCATAGGTCGATTAGGATGTTGATATTATGTTATATAAAATAATCAGATGATGAGTCACGACCAACTACTATGCTTTCTAAGTATTGGTTGATCTGCAATAACATAAGTGGGGGGAGTCCTTTTTAAGGATCCAAGACCATAGGTGATGGAGAAGCTCACTGTCGCTACATGTGGATAGATATCCAGTCTCATCTTAAGGATGCTGACATTCCCCACCTCCTATGATTTCTTGCTTTTTGGTGCCCATCTTCCTTATCGGCTGTCCCATTTCGGTATACCAATTTTGACCCTCCAACATTCGGAAATGACAGATTTGACCCATTGTAGAACATCTTAATTGACTTTCTATGGTGAGAATATGAAGAGGGTTCTCCACACAGGAAACACGGGATTGAAGTTTGAAACTCCCAAGTTAGGACAGAGGAAAGATGTCCGTATCGGAGTTACTAAAAACAGCAATCACGAGACCTTCTCCTCTTCAACTGTACCGTACAGGGCCAAACTGGAAAGAGGACTTTTAATTGCTTTTGTCCAAAAGCAATCGAGCGGAAGTAGCAGTTGAAGAACAGTAAAATTCACAAGCCCTGCGTTTCTTCAACAAGAAGTTGTATTTCTTTCTTTTTTTAACATGGAACGAGAACTAGGAAAATCGATTCACTTGGAGATACTCAAAGATCAATTGGCAATTTGATAGGTTCAGCAGACTATTTATTAGCTAGACAAGGCCTCCCTTTTCCCAGGTCAGTGAGTAATGATAAGCTTAAAGACTTAGGCTCCATACAGTTGTTGTTTGTATTCCGGATTTTTACGCGATGAATGGGGTAAATAGCAAAAGGAAGGGAAGATTGTAAGAGCATGAGAAGATAAATAAACCCCCGACCGAATCTAACGGAACCAGCAGAAACTCGAAGCTACTTACTACGTTGGAAAATAAAGAAGATGGAGAGAAGTGGATACGACGGAGAATCTGAGGAGAGAGACCTGAGAGCAAGAGAGGAAGGGGGTGGGTGGTTCCAGATCTGAGAGACGACTCGCTTGCCGATTGCCGCGATCCCACAACTCCTCGAGGTGGCGGCCATACAAAAAGCTCTCTTCTCTGCGTGCTGAACAAGAAGTTAAAGAAGAAGATGGATGGAAGAGGGAGATGAGTGAGCAGTCCAATCAGGAAGCAGCCCCCTCGCTTTATATCGAGGGATCGCACAGAGAGAGAGAGAGAGAGAGAGAGAGAGATATGTGGGTGAAGCCCGATCCAAACCCAACTGCCATTACAATACAAAAGGTCGCCAGGTCCACCTACCCCACTCCGCGTAGTACGGCCATGTGTTGGACGGCCTAGTACCCTCAAAAAAAAATTCCCAAACTTTAGCCTCATTCTGCGGTCCCAATTCTATGGCAACCTCATCCATCCGAAATTGCCTTTGGTGATCTTATTTGGCATTTTCACTTGCTTCGCTTTTTTCTCAAATTTTAGCTTTAAAAAAAAAATCTTTTGGAGATGAATTTTCATATCGGCCCAAACAATATTTTCTTAAGTTTGAAATTTGGGTAAAAGTTAGAGCAATTAGGGTTGACTTTCTCCAATTACTCCACTCTTAAGAGAGTCTTTCTTCCATGTCGTTCGGGAATTTTTCATTTTGCGCTCGATATTCAACCTTCCATGATTGAAGTATTCCTTCTCTCGCTGTCGAAGAGCTAGCGCTCAGGATAACTCGAAATACTCGAACAGCTCGTGCTTGGTCAGACCCTTACTTCAAATAAGGACCTCAAGTTTCCTCATTGTTTCAAAAAAGAACCTGACCAATGGTATTTTCGTCATTTAGATTTTTTGATTTTTTTTTCCCTTTTTTTACCTTTCTTTTCGGCAATGGCTGATCTCTAGCGATGGCCGACCACTGGCAATGGCTATGAGAGCCCGCCCCTAGCCGTCCAGCACTGGCCTCGCCTCCCTCGCCCGGGTGAGGGCTGCCTGCAAGGGTCGCCTCGCCCGCAACCAGCGAGGGCCTGGGTGAGGCGACCCTCGCCAGCAGCAACAAAGAAAATAAATGGAAAAAATGAAAAGAAAAAACGAAAAGAATAAATATAAATGACGAAAATACCCTTAGTCAGACCCTTCTTTGTTCATGCCCTTATTTAAAAAATTGAGCCCACTTCAGGCCATTTATTTGAAGTTTTTTTATTTATTTTTACCGCGCTTGGTTTTACTTGATGTGTTTTTAATTTTATTTTGAGATATGTTCACTTAAAGTTCTGAAATTTATCACCAAAGTGCAATTGAATTCTAAAATTTGTAAAAAGTGCAATCAAATCCTAAAACTTGTCAAATTGGTGCAATCGAGTCATTCTGTTAACTCCGTCAACTTGACTAACGAAAAATGCTAACGTGACTTTTCTTAATATTTTCTCTCTCCTACGTGGCTAAGACAATGTCGTTTTGGTCTAAATATTTTTTAAATATAATTTGTATTTAAATTAAACTAAAAAATAAGCTAATTTTATATATATATAAGTTAGAGTCGCCGGCCTTGGGGGAATGGTCGGCGGGGGTCACCGAGCATCCGCCCTTGACCAGAACTAGGTGAGGGTCGTCGGCCCCTGGCCAAGGCCCGACAACTCCCACTAACCATTTCCCCAGCCCTCCCCGCATGGTTCTAGTTATTTTTTTTTTAAATAACATATCTTTTTATTTTAATTTAAGTAAAAATTGTGTTATAAACCACATTTGGACCAATATGATGTCGTTTTAGCCGTAAAATTCGTGTTTTAATCACGTCATTGCCATGTAGGAGAGAGAAAATATTAAAAAAAGCTACGTCAGCATTTTTCGTTAGCCAAGCTGAACAGCATTAATAGAAAGACTCAATTGCGCCAATTTAATAAGTTTTAAGACTCAATTGCACTTTCGTAACAAGTTTTAGGACTTCCAATATACATATCACTTCCACTTTTTTATTTATGATTGTAGCATCTTCTTGACTCGGAGCCACATGTCACGACCGAGAGATTGGTCAGCTTGAAAATTGTCCACTATATTATGAAGATATCATCTTCTTTTATCTTTGTATATCTTGCTATCCATGTATTTATTAAAGTTCGTTTGGTAAAAAGATAATTTACCTCCATATCACATTGTGGTTCATTAGAAATCACATGGAAAACTCAAGGAATTAATCAAATGGTAAAGTATGTAAACAACAATGGATCTTTTTCCTTTTTGGAAAAGAGGAGATCTCCAAATTCATTATTAGTCAATCCTAAGCCAAGTCCCTCTTCCCCTCCCCCTCCCCCTCCCCCACCTAGGGTTTCCGCCGCCACTGCTGCAAATTCTAAGGGAGAGAGATGAACTTTTTTCTCTCTCTCCCTCCCTCTCCCCCTTCCCCCCTCTCACCGTTTCTATCTTTCTGCTGCTGATCTTTTCCTTTTCTTTCCCATTATGTTTTGGGAGTTTACGAGTGTGAATAATTTTCTGCAGCTAATCTTGGGTGAATATGGAGACCAGTTCGGCCATTCGTCCAGTCGACATCCACTAATGAGAATGTTCGTGAAGTGGCTTCATAAACTATTCGAGATTATGCCGCTCTCCTCTCCCAGTTTAGATTTAGGTCTAGATACATGGATTTTACTCTCCCAAACTAGATTTAAATATAGATCTGGGAGTTTCTTACAGGTATTTGATATGTGCTTTTTCAACATACTGATATTGGTGTTATTGCTTGGCGATGGTAATAGAGACGTCGAACCTAGACGCACACCGCAAGCCGTTGCATTTGATGTGGGAGATCTCGGTGTGTGCTCATCACTGCATCTGGTGATTGGCCGTCGAAATTTTATGGTAACAGATCTATTCTTGGAAGATGGGTGTGGGCTTCTAGTTGTAGAATATGCTTTGGTATTTGCTTTCTGTTATTTGCTTTTTCTGTAGTTATTTGGGAGCTTGAAAGCACTCTATGTATATCATAATTAATGAATAGAATCTTTCTTCGACAAAAAAAAAAAATCCTAAGCCAAGTCAAAAACAGAAATGTTCGACCCAAATGTTTTTTACAGAAATGATTGTTTCATGATTCTCCCGATCTTAGTATCGGTGGCGAATCTTCAATTATAACATGGATTTGGCTAAGCTGACCGTCCCCCATATTCAGACGGTGGGACGGTCAGCTATTGACCACAAAGCTGATCCAATTTTCACAACTTTGACTCCCACTCCCCCCCCCCCTTTTTTTACTTTATGTGTTTTTATTGAAAGCTCAAATTAGAAGATAAAATCATAAAAGGCCCACACAATCAAGTAGTTTGTTAAATATTTTTTTCACTAATAATTCTAATTAACATGATGTAATTTTCGCATATTTTTTTTTTTCAATTTCATAGTAGTTTGTTAAACTAATGCATCTGAACTTTCTTGTAGAAGAAAACAATCCATGATCACTTGATGTGCCTTGGGTCTCGAGTGAATCTGGATCACTCGGTATGATGTTTCCAAACTATTTTTCAATAATTATGTAGAATTATTTGAAAATATATGTCTTGACGCTTGCTAGTTGAATTAACTAATGCAATATGCCAGGACGAGGGTACGAGGAATTTCATTAATTTTCACACTACTGGGAATCCGAATCAAACGAGTCACCGTACCTATGCTCAAAATTTGATTTGCAACCAAGAAATAATCGGACGTTTTCAATCATTGCTGGTACTTGTTACAATTTTGTTTTGAAATAAATTACCTTACTATAAATTGACTTTTTATTTATGTGAAATAATATAGGGTCAAGTGTCTCGTGGTCTTGTGAATGTTCTCAACGAACCCAACATTGAAGCTATATTAGGTAATGTATAAAAACGGATGGAAATCAATTTTCTTTTTGACTTTAGCTTTGACTTATGTGATCTTAAGATTGACTTTGTAATGTTTTAGGTCCATGCACATCTTCATCTACAATATTTGGATCAACGGGGTAAATTTTTTTCTTTACTCATTCATAATTCTTATTTTGTGTTTTTCTTGACTTCATTTGCTTTGTGCATAATCGATATTACTGGTCTTACTTTTAGGTCACCGGAGAGTCCTTCTGGAGCAATTTGATTTGGGCGAAAGGAATGAGAAGCCATTTTATTGTACAATGATTTTGTTATTAGTTGCAAAGCCAATATTTCAAGTGTTGATTCAATATCGAGTCAAAATTATGTTCCTCTTTTTTTGAGCTATTAAGAATTTTTTGTAATTTTGGGAACAATCGACACGTAATATTTTTATTTGGCCGGAGAATAATATCTACTATTTTTAAAGTTGCAACTTATTATTTGAATATTATTAATTGGATATGTTTCATTAGAACTTTGATTGTGTGGGCCTTTTATGATTTTATCTTCTAATTTGAGCTTTCAATAAAAAGACATAAAAGTAATAAATAAAAAAAAGGCTTGTGGAAACGGGATCAGCAAGTGATCTGGTTTCCACAATCGAAATTTGTGTTCAATAGCTGACCGTCCCACCGTCTGAATATAGGGGACGGTCAGCTAAGTAATTTCCTTATAACATAGAGACGAATTTATTATGATCCGCGAAACCTACTCAAAATAATTGTTAAACACTTAAAATAACAAAAACAATCACATACATAACCTCGATGGGATAGATCGAGATAGTAAAACTACGAGGTAAGTACACCGCGAGTGCCACAACTTTTGTACGATGATCACTTGAGTGCCATAACCTTTTTTTCGCTCACTTGAGTGCCATAACTTTTAAATATCGACCACTTGAGTGCCATTGGCGATTTGAGCCACCGAAAAATCCTACGTGGCATTAAAATAATGTAAAACTAGCCGACGTGGCCTGTCGGAAAGCTGAATCAGCAAATGAATTGCCAAACGACGTCGCACACTTCTCTTATTAAAGAACCATTCTCTTGCTTCAACAATTTGGGGCAAAATCAAATCTGAAGAAGCCTAACCCTACCGAGCTCTTACTTCAATAATTAGGGGAAAAATCAAATCTGAAGAACCCTAACCCTACCGAGCCGAACTCCACGAATTGCAAATCTTCAAATTACTCAAAATCAACTCGTCAAATTCGCGATGGGGAGCAGAAACAGGGCAAGTGGCTCACGAATATATCAGCAAAGCCAAGATAAAGCTCCACGTTTTTGCTATTGTGGGCTGCGAAGTCCAACAAGAATAGCTTGGACTAGAGATAATCCTAGGAGAAGGTTCCATGGATGCGCCAAGTATAGAGAAGACTTCAATTGTGGATATTTTAGGTGTCCATTACTCTGTTATGCTGATCTATCAATTTTTTATGACTTTAGCCATGATTTTGGTTTAGGATTTCTTTGCTTGTTTTGAGGGGATATCTTACGCTGTTTTGCTCTGCTAATGCAACAAGCATGGATGAAATTCTCTTGGTAACTCATTATATTGTTGTCAACTATCTTATAGGTGGGTTGACGCGAAATTCTCGAACCAAGCAACAGAGGTTATCTTGGAGCTACTTCAAGGACGAGATGAACGTCGACATGTATTGACAGATGAGTTGGACGATGGCGACTCAATGAAAGCAGAGATAAAGGGTCTGCAATATTTGTTGACCCATTGGAAGAAGAAATTTTCAAGGATGAAAAATTAAAGAGATATTTATCGAGTGTTTCTTGTGGTGTTACTATTGGTGAGTTTGTTCTGGTTTATGGGCATATGTAACCCTACTAAAGAGAAAGTTCTTTTGAGTCTACCGTAGTTAAGGAACAATGATACGGTGTTGTTGTATTTGGAGCAATGAATGTGAAATGTTGGAATGTTTACATGTCAAGAATGTTGTTACTTTTTGCTATTCTGTGTATGTGGGGAGAATGGAAATGTTGAATGGCCACTGGTGGAAATAGATGATGCAATTTGTGTTGGTCGGCTAAGTTCGTACAGATTGACATGTGAATAAAAGATTAACCTGTAGCCAACGCGAAGTAGAAATCATAATATTAATCCGAGCCCAACGAATGTCGTTGTCTCCTTAAGACGAATTTGCCCCCTCAATCTGTACCTGAGGACGTCGGACAATTGTTTCCCAGGATAGAATGGATCGCGTTCCTTTGAAGCGGTACGTCTTCAAAGGACTCATTCGAACGCAAATTTGCAGAACAATCGCACAAATGAAGATGAGTAATGACTGGTGAAAAAATATCTGTATTCAAATGTGACGGTCGCTCTTTGTATTTATAGACAATGATGTGAAGAGTCGCGAAGCAGAACATGTCTATTGGTGAAGGGATGCGAACCAAAAAACTGTTCTTGTTCTGTTCGAACAAACATGTTCGTTCGCTTTATTCCGAACAAACATGTATCCCGAACGAACATGTTTGTTCGGCGGTCTAACATGTCTATTCGCTCAACACCGAACAAACATATCTGTTCGGATGAAAAAGAATGTCCAAAAATTTCTAGACATGTCTATTCAAATCGTGTCCCTTCAATTTAAAAAGAATAGAGTAAAAAATAAAATTGATGGAGTAAAATTAAAAAAACACGCGAACCAGGGCCCGGCCCGAACCGAACCGAGCCGGCCGGAGGCGGCGACGCGCGCGTGTGGACCGATCCACCTTTGCGTAGGTCCTCCCCCGTCCACAAAAATGCGGTGCCCTTCAGGGCCCAAACCCATTTGTGAAGTTCCAATATTTAAACCCATCCACTATCTACTCTTTTTCCTATATGGGACTCTCCATCCTTCATTTCTCATTCACTTCCCATGGGATTATATATCAAAATCCCAACAATTTGTGCATGTTTCTTTTGTGCAAATGCAATGTTTTATATAAATGATAGATAATGTGCAGCAAGAGCACAGATGATCATGCATTTTCTGGTTGGTTTTCGCTATTCTACATATGGTGTTCAAGGATGGAACGAGTTCCAACAAATTTACGAATGATCGTTTGAGTGTCATAAATTAGTTAAACCGACCACTTAGGTTACTCAACTTTCACAAAGTGGCCACTTAAGTACCATATATCTTTAAAAGTTACAACTTAGGTTCCTCAATTTTTGAAAAGTGATCACTTAGGTTCACTTTTTTAAACCATTCACCGGTCTCATTCTTCACCTGTGTCAGCTTATATTCAGCTTATATTAGGTTCACTTTCTTTCTTAAACCATTCGTGTGGTCTTGTTCTTCACTTGTATCGGCTTATATATATTATACCAACAGAAACAACAAGCTCAAACCTTGCTCTGGCTCTGGGTTTATAGTAAATACAATTGCACCAAAGAAACAACAACATAATCCTTGCTACTCAATATGGTAAGCACATGTTCTTACATCAACAACAATAATAGCCATAAGAACCTGTTCACTTACATAAAACCGAAAATATTGCTGCTAAACACACCAGCCAAAAATGCAGCAGTAAAACTCCTAACAACATTGCTGCTAAACACATAACCAACCAAAATGCAGCAATAAATATCTAACCACATTGCTGCAAATGTATATCCAACTAAAATGCAGCAATATGACGCCTAACCACATTGCTGCAGAACATATATCAAACCAAAATGTAGCATTAACATCAAACACAGCTCTAACAACAACTTGAAAATCCTAAAAGAAACATCAACATACATCATCTCCGCCATCAGAGTCTCCCATCAGTCAAGTTGAACAACCTTGTCACTTCCTTTTTTTTCCTTCACTTAGTTGCTTCTTTTTCGCTTGTACTCGAGTAACCATTGGTTGGTTTATCAGTGCCTCCCCTTGGCTTCTTCTTGTCGGTGCAATCGATGCATGACTTGGTCATCCTTGAGATATCAAGACCTCTGAACTTCTCCCAGCCTGCAATCATATAACCTTCAGTTACCATATCAATCAATCAAATGACATATCTTAAATGCATAACACTCACTATCGTAGATCTTGGCACTGTGGCAGCAGGTTGTGTAGTCACATTTGCAGGATCATTTGACTGAGATGGAACTGAGGTTGGGGCAGCATGTGGTTTTGGAGCTGGCCTTCGTACCCTCTATTTTGGAGGTGCCATTGGTTGCTTCTTTTTTCGTTTGTGCTCGATTAACCATTGGTTGGTTTATCAGTACCTCTCATTGGCTTCTTCTTGTCTGTGCAGTCGATTCTTGACTTGGTCCTCCTTGAGATATCAAGACCTCTGAACTTCTCCCAGGCTGCAATCATATAACCTTCAGTTACCATATCAATCAATCAAATGACATATCTTAATGCATAACACTTAAAAAAAAACTAACATACAAAACCGTCATGCCGGTATTCATGTCTGTGAACAACCCATAGCCATATTCCTTTATCATTTTTCCAATTGCACCATATGTACGTTATGGAGCACAACTTTCAGAAACGTCTTCGGTTGGTCTTCTTCTAACCTGCAAAACGACATAAAGCAATGAAGTTAATGCACTAAGGATTTACATACAAAAGCAAAGACAATAACAAACAGCTTACCAGATATGTCCTCCTCTGTTGTACACTACTGGACTGAGTTAGGTTTGGAGTTGGTCGAGCACGATTGCTTGTGTTGCCCTGTGATGCCCCTACATGATTGGCCTGTGTTGTCTCCGATTGTTATTGTTGCTGCTGCTTCTTAGTAGGACAACCAGTCTTATTGTGCCCTTCCCATGGCAGCGTGAGCATCGAATTATTCCACCAGCCCTACTCATTCTGCTACCACTACTCTCAATTTCCTCCAATCTCCTTTTCTTTTTAGGCCTTCCAATTTGCTTCCTTAGTGGTAGAGGCTATGGGGATCGATGGTTTGTTTCCTCCCAAAATTTGCTACTCCTCAATGGCTGCATTATGAATTGGTATGAAACAAGATACTGGCCTTTTTATAACAGTCGTCTATATAATCCTCTGCATTGAGGTTCTTCTGCTGGATAGCATAGATGGCATGTGGACATGGTATTCTAGTCAATTGCCACGCTTGACAAGAACATTTTCTTCTCTCCAAGTGGACAACATACTTGTCAGCAATATTCATAATCTCGAATTCGTCGACCCCATTCCAAATCGGATGGCAAAACCTACTACCACTTATACTCTCCTCCAATTTCTTCACATTCCTAGGCCCACATTGTCTAGGCCACTTGGCACATTCATCTCTCTACCTGTGTAGCCTAGTCATAACCATGACTCTGATGTCTTCAAGCATACTGATGATTGATTTGCACCTAGGTCCTATAATCGTGCGATTGAATGCCTCACAAAGATTGTTATCAACGATATCGCACTTAAATTCTTCACTGAAGAATGCCTTACACCAATGCTTTGCGTCAGTGCGGAACAAATCTTCAAAGGCTTCAGCAGACAAGTTATATAGAGCTTGTTTGTGAACTCTAAAGTCTGCCATATTGGTGCTCCTTGCAATCAACCAAAATTGCTTCTGTAGTTGATCACCTTTGTGCTTCTTCGCCTAATTTGCATATATGTACCGAGCACACATTCTGTGCTCAGCATATTTCATCAATTCAGCCATAGCTAGAACAAGTCCCTACAAAACAAAACCAACAAACATTACTAAGGTATAAAAAATGAGTGTCATTACAAAGACAATAGTTCAATAATAGTGTCTTACCTTTTATTGATTGCTCATAAATGCCCAGCCACTTCCATCAGTTATGCCAAGATTGGCCATTAGATTTTCAAAAACCAGGACCAAGTGTTCTTGTTCTCTGACTTCACAACAACCTAGGCTATTGGAAACTTTTTGTTATTTCCATCTCTCCCAATTGAGGCCAATAACTCTCCTTTGCATAATCCCTTCAAGAAACAACCATCTAACCCTAGCACTTTTCTACAGCCAGCTAAGAATCCCTTTCTGCATGCCTCAAAATAGATATACATTCTATGAAACTATGTGTCATGATCATCCAATGACGGCTCCTCAACCTCTACATGAATTCTACTAGGTGGATTTTGAAGACTACACTCCCTAGCATAGTCCCAAATCTGTGCATATTCTTGCTTGTACATACCCATCAATTCACTCATCACCTTGTACTAAGCCCTTTTGCACTAATTTCTAGACACATTCACGCCTACTTCCTCTTTAACCAGTTGTCTCAATCGAGTACTGTTCATTTTTTGCATGACCTTAATGGTGTTGAAGAAGTGCTTGGCCAACCACACACTTGTCACTCTTTTATTATGAAAATCAATACCACATGTGTGCTCTTTCGGGAGTGACCGGATATGGAATAAGCCAGTTTTTCTACTCAATGCAGTATATATCATCTATGGACAACTATCTTATGCACACTTCACTCTATTATAACTCTTCGTATTTCTAGTGAACTTAAGATTCCTCTGCTAAGTGATTGAGTACTTTATGATAACCTCTCTCAATTGTTTCGCATTATCAAATCTCATCGATAAGCAAAACGCAGGACTTGAACTAGCTAAATCATAAGAAGAGTACTTACTTGACCTTTTTCTATGTTGAAGTGTAACATCTTCATTGTCATTATTGTCTAAGCTACCGCCAGCGTCCTCGACACTTTCCTCATTTTCTGTATCATCATCATCATTCATAGGAGTTCCATCTTCCCTGTTCACAGAAGTTTCCTCATCCACTACCCCCAAGTTGTACTTCCTTCCTTTGCCGATATGCCCTCACTTCTTCTCTTACTTGTGCAATCTCTTCATTATCAACATCACTTGGGCAATGTGTATGCAGTAATGCTTCCTCATCTTCATCACTAGACAATGCAACTTGCCAAGAGCCCAAGTTTATTCTACTCAATTCTTCAGGCAATGTGTCTTCACCATCAGATATGCCAGCAGTTCTCTAAAGTTGCTCACATAGCTCTAACACACGAGCTGTATGGAAAGCCTGAGTGTCCTTTGCTCTCATATTTCCTTCTAAAACAAATCCATCACCACCTTGGGTTTCGACACCAGCTTCCAAGATTGTTCCCTCATCTCCATCGCCATCAAATTCAACATATACCTCTTGACCATGAAGAAAATAGTAAACAACATCCCTAACACCACTATCATCATACATGTATCTCAATCCATCCTTAAGACTCTTACCAGGTACTGGATAATATAATTTACCTATTTTGCATCGCAGCTGTTGTACTATATCCATCTCAAACTCTTTATATGACAGCCTACTCACACTGATAATGGCAACAACGACATCACCACCAACATATTCAGTCTCTTTGTTCCCATTTAGAAACTTACCACCGTATAAAACTTTGACGAGCGCAGTGGTATCACCCATGTTAACACTGCACCAAAGAGAAAATAATTGTTTCTATAACAGGGACCACAATGCAAGACAATTGTTAACACTGCACCAAAGATAAAATATTTCTATAACAAAGACCACATCCAGCCAGCTAAATTTACTTGCACTAAAAATAACAAGCCTACAGGCATATAAAAGAGAAAACATGAATCGTAAGCATTCTAAAATGGCATGCAAAGTTCTCGTCCAAAACAGACAGAAAAGCAATTTAGACTTGCCTATTAAGCTCTCAAATTCATGTATTGCACAGACACAACCTTAAAGGGAGAACCTCTCAAAGAGGAGCTAACTCTGCTTCGTAGGAAAAGAAAATGGTGCTTGCGGTAGTGTTTGGCCTTAAATTAGGCTTATAATATGTATAAATAAATAATTTCACTAGTTCCTTCATTCCCACAAAAGCAAGCAAATAGCCAGATGCAAGTGAGTCTCATAGTCCCATGGCCCAAAGTTTCTCTTCCAACAAAAATGACATAGACAAGCCATTGAATTGATTTAAAACTTTTTTGTTTACCTGAATCAAGAGGTTTCTAAATTGTAAACTTTGTCTGTTTCAAGGGGATGTACTTAAGCCTCTTCTTGAAGTGACAAAAACAGCTCTACTCCATGACTGCACACTCTTGTGTGGTTGGAGGTACTGATTTATCTTGGACACGTATGTGGTCCATATAACATTCCCTTGAGAAATATTTTTAGTAGAGTTGAAATTCTGCTGCAGCCAATTCTAGATTTTGTTTCATTATTCACAGCAAGGAATAGCTTCTAGAAAAAGTTTCATTATTCACACCAAATCTAGTTGGAATTCTGGTGCAGCCAATTCTAGATTTTGTTTCATTGTTTTTTCTATAACGAGGACCACAACGCATACCATGTTAACACTACACCAAAGAAAGAACAATTTTTTCTCCATCACAAGGACTACAACAACGCAAACCTTTAACATTGCAGCTATAGAAAAATCATTTTTTTCTATAACAGGGACCACAACGCATACCATGTTAACACTGCACCAAAGAAAGAACAATTTTTTTTCCATCATAGGGACCACAACAACGCAAAGGCACGACAACTTGAGCACTCGGTCCCCACAACCCCACCACATTCAGTAAACAATAATTTCGTTGTCGGCCAGTGGACACAAAACAACATAAAAAGGGTACAACTCATAAAATAAAGCTAACATTTATACTCTGCCACAAGACCCTATTTTTTCCCTCCAACAAATCACCTTTCTCGCCTTTTCTTTCGCTTCCACGCTCTGTCAATACACCAAAATGAATAAGCATGTGTGTCGTTTATTAATCAGTTCACACAAATGGACAAATCGCTTACCTTTGCTTGTGTCGACCACGGTTCGTCACGCGACAAACGCTTCCTCTGCCTTCAAAGACTCGGACACGAATCAGAGGAATAGAGTGCATACCTTCGATCGATTTGCTTGACACACTAAGGGTTGAGGAAGATCCAACCCCTAATTTGCAATTGGCGAGCGTGATTTGTCGTGGGAGAGAGATCGATTCGAGAGAGGGAGGGAGAGTTTCAAGCCCTAATTTTGCTTCGTTTTCTCTCTCAACTACGATCGAAGGCAACCTCATTCAGACCCTAAACGATTCGGCGTCGTTTTGTCTTTAAGAAGGACACGCGGTGGACTAGAATTCCACGGTGGATTTTTCCTTCTCTTTTTAATTTCCACGCCAGAATAAAACATTAAGTAGAAAATTCACGTAAGATGTTTTGCCGGAAGTGGCACTCAAGTGAACGATTTTGCTCCAATTTGGCGCTCAAGTGAGCGAAAAAAAAGTTATGGCACTCAAGTGATTGCCGTACAAAAGTTGTGACACCCGCGGTGTACTTACCCCATAAAACTACACAACTTTACGTGCACCGAAATGCGATGAGTAAAGTTACCATATAAATTTCGACCAAAAAAAAAGTTACCATATAAATGAACCCTTCTTCCTAAGTTATCGAACTGAGAAGGTAAACTTAGGATGAGTTTGGTATATTTTTTAAAAGCAATTTTGGACTTCCGAAAACCATTGATTGAAAGAGCTGCTAGTCGTATAAAATTATTCTAAAGCGGTAAGAAAGGATCTACAATCAATAACACTTATCAATTTTACTCTATCATATATCTTATCTGCTTTACTTTCCATTGCATTTATCTTTATCATTCAAGTTATCTTTAGTTTGCATAGTTACTTCCTATCCGGAATCGCCACAAGAACCCGATTAAACATCAAAACTAATGATCTATACCTTCGGTGAAAGATCTTTCATCACGGACCTTTCCGGCGAAACCACTTGTTACAAGGTTGGTCTGAAGATGTATATAAAATCTTACTGACGTTGTTCTTTCCCCTTCATGGTCTTGTGACTATTAAGTACATTCCCCTTATGAGCATATACGCCCCTTGGCAACATAACTCAACGGGACGGTATATCCCAATGTTTCCAACTTCACATCTCATGATCCTCCAAACAAAGATCTAATATTTCTCATATTGTCCTATCTTATACCCCGCGCGTTCATTTCCTTCACACGATCTCTTGTATAAATTTATGGGGGGCTTCGTTTGGAGTGTAGGTTTTCCTCGAGGTCATAGAAAATAAAAATGAAAATTTGATGGGGGATCGTAAACTCATAGTCCTTAAGATTGCAAGAAGACGTGGAAGACAGCCATGTACAACAATTAGTAAAGTAGTGTAATTAATTAGAAATCAAAATTCGAGACCATGCACATTAACAACTCACATGTATTTTCATGTGGGACATCGTTTAGATTCCTTATGTTAAACCCAAAACCGCTTTTAATGAATGGAGTATATTAATTGAAGAAATCTACCACTCAACCCTTACATGAATATTGGCATTACGTTACATTGCCTTACCATTTTACATATCGGACATCCTATGGACGACTGCATAGACATTATTTAGAGAACTGAAGCTAAGTCCGATGGCAATGAAGCTCTCTTTCCCTTGGCTACTTCTCATCTCTTTCGCTCTACTCATCACAACCTACCAAACCACCGCAAGGGCACCGTCGTCCAGACATGGTTTCACTGCCCATCTCATCCACCGCGACCACATTCACTGCCCCGGCAAAGCTCCTGTGCAACGTTACGCCGATGCATTCCGACGCTCCTTTGCGAGGGTCCGACGCCCCTTTGCGAGGGTCCGACGCCGTTTCCACATGAACGTCTCTGTCCCGCCATCATTCCATCTCGACACGGCTCAGTCTGAACTCATCCCGGGCGGCGGCGGCGAATATGTCATGAAGTTGTCAATAGGGACACCGCCGTTCGACCTCTATGCCATTGCCGACATCGGCACCGACCTCGTTTGGGCTCAGTGCTTGCCTTGTGATCTGTGTTTCCCTCAGAAGAAGCCCAAGTATGACCCGAATTCGTCTTCCACATACCACAACGTCGCGTGCCCGTCCCGGCAGTGTCACCTCCTGGACACCACCCGGTGCCAACCTCCGGCCAACACGTGCAAGTACAAGTATGAATACGGCGATTTGTCCCTGACGAAGGGTGTCCTCGCGACGGAGACCCTGACTCTCGCATCCACCGTGGGGCCGCCGGTGATGCTCCCAAACGTAGTGTTCGGCTGCGGTCACAACAACAGCGGCATCTTCACTGAGAACGATATGGGAATCGTCGGGCTCGGGAAAGGCCCTGCCTCTCTCATCTCGCAGACGGGCTCGTCGTTTGGGGGCAGGCGGTTCTCTCAGTGCCTGGTCCCATTCCACGCCCCGCCAACCGTCACGAGCAAGATGATCTTCGGCAGCGGCAGCGAGGTCTCAGGGCCCGGCACAGTCCCAACCGCCCTGGTGGCCGTGAAAAACCACCCCAACCTCTACTGTGTGACCCTGTCCGGGATCAGCGTCGGGAGCCGCTACGTGCCTTTTAACTCTTCTAGGGCGGCTGCCATCACGAAGGGGAACATGATCCTCGACTCAGGGACGAATCTGATGTTGGTGCCGCTGGATTTCTTCAACAGGTTGGAAGCGGAGGTGAAGCGAGTGGTGAAATTGCCGCCCATCGACGACCCTAAGCTGAGGCCACTGCTGTGCTACGGGAGGGACGTGCTGGCGAAGGGGCCAGTGCTAACGGCGCATTTCGATGGCAAGGCCGACGTGAAGTTGAAGCAGACAAGCACGTTCATAGAGGCTAAGGATGGCTTATTGTGTCTCGCCATGGATCCCACTTATAATCCTCGTGGGATATTCGGCAACAATGCTCAAACTGATTATTTGATTGGGTTCGACCTCGATAGGAATGCTGTTTCCTTCAAGCCATCCGACTGCACCAAGCTGTGAACCCTCTTCTTTTCATTCTGCCATCATCCGGATGAATAAAATTACTAAAATTTTAACTATCAACTTTAGATCTTTAGTGTGATAAGGGCCGTGATATGGTTAAAACGATTCTGACGTGGACACAGTCAGCATACTCTCTCCTAACCCCTATCTATCGAAATTTGTTGCTCATAATCAGGAAAATCATACTCGACTCCATAGGATTTCGACCATTTAATTTCTATTCGTTAGCTGGATTGTAAGCCTTTCCTTAGAGAGTTATATTTTGCAATGCATGTTACAATCTACCTTTGAGCCTCCCGTGAAAAAAAAAAAAAATCTCAACTCACAAATAGTCGATGCAATTTACCTGTTGATATTTATAATTAGTGAGTTCAATCAAATAATCAAGACGACCCCGATTCAGATTTCTCTTAGGGATGATGATGCCGCTATGCTCATGTGCCATCTTTAATTTTTCTCAAGTGGCCATAGATAAACGAGCTTGCCATGGGAATTCAAAATTATGTTTTGCATTTTGAAGTTGATAGATACAAGAAGCGCTTTTGCATGCGAGATGGGAACTCGTCAGCATACCATACCGTAAAACCGTAATAAAATGCAGCAACAAGGGTGCTATTAACGGCTAACGAAGGAATTTCCAGGACACTATCATGAACTCTTATAATGTAGTGTAATATTCTTATGGCATAACCAGCTCCAGGCTCAAGCTGTAACGATCCACACGTCAAGTCAACCTAAGGACGAAAATGCTTAGAGAATTATGGCCCAACCTGCAACTGCGACTGGGACTGCCTTGATAGCAGGACGTGATGTTTACGATAGCAACTACGGCCCTCTTATCTTATACCAGTTTGGTCCTCCATGTTGTACACTCATTCATTGACAGCTCTAAAGACTTCACCGTGACGAGATTCTTGCAGCCGCTTTCACCAACTTTACAATTTCCTCTGAGAAAAAAAGGCCACGGAGAGAGAGATTGTGGTTGCGTGCATGAAGCGTTAGAGAGAGAAATCGATAAAAGAGAGATGGAGAGGAAGGTGGTGGAGGAGGCGAGGTGCTGAAGGAGGGAGCTTTAGGGTTTCTTTTCTTTTTAATATTCACTATGTTTCGGTTCGGTTCGGGTATCTAGAGATTTTCATGTACTCGCGGGAGGGTGAGTGTTGTGTGTATAAAGTCAGCGAATTAATGAAGTCCCAGCGTTGCAATTTCCAGGCATGTGGAATTTAGTCTGTCTATGGCATACCCCGAGACTTCACGGCGTGCGTACACAACACATGCATGCAAAACGTTGTGTTTATTCTTATTTCTCAAATGATCGATAGTTATTCCCCGCGAGTGCATTTCCCAACTCCTACGCAATGTGCCTATCCCCGGACTCCACCTCTGCCTCTTGGGTTAACTGCCGCCGTGGCTCTTGTGAAAACTCAAGTAATGATAGATCATCACGATCCAGTTCGAGCCCATTGCTGATTGCTAATCATCTGTGCACATCTTGAGATCCGGATACTTCTGAGGGACCCAAAAAGAAACCAGGCCCATTGCTTATGCTCTGATATTTCGCTCGCTACACTGAAGTAAACTAACCAAACTATTTCGAATTAGTTTTGCAATTTGCAAATAAACCATCTCGACAGACGGTGCTCCCAAGTGATACGAAATGAAGTCGTCTCTCCCTCAGACATGCCGCATCATTTGTCCTTACATCCTCCAAAGGATCGTGTCTTATTGGTCGTGTCCTTCCAAAGACAATTCTATAGAGGAAACACGAAAACATACAGATGGCAAATGAAATATAAAGCAGGCACATCCCAACATTTCATACAAAAGTCCAGGGGAAGTACAACGATCCCATAGGTACAATCCGTAGCTCTTACCTCGACAATTAAGTCGTAGTACTTGCATGCTAACAAAGCTTAAATCCACACCTTCAGCACTTAATATATATTACAGTAACAGACAAGTTATTCTTCTTAAGGAAGCCACCGAGGTGGCTTACATATGATAGCTAGTGGTCGAACTCGAACACTTCAACGGGTAGTGTTCGATGTTAATGGTGGGGAGGCTTCTCAAGATCCTCGAGGCTAGTGGGGCGAAACCAGGCTGTGTGCTCCAGCACCGAGCTCTCGGCATTCCCGGGCTTGGGAAGCTCGCCGTGGGCTCGAAGGTGATGGTCAGTAGCAGGCCCA
This sequence comes from Lenwebbia sp. NSW1173648, assembly GCA_029784005.1. Lineage (NCBI taxonomy): Eukaryota > Viridiplantae > Streptophyta > Magnoliopsida > Myrtales > Myrtaceae > Lenwebbia > Lenwebbia sp. NSW1173648. The sequence goes on along the minus strand of JARCGZ010000008.1, from coordinate 331,119 downwards.
AACACCCCGGTCTTGGGGTGCAGAGCCCAGTACTTGTCGGATGGAGCCTCGATCACTTCATCGGGGACCACGCTCGGTGCAACTTGATCGTCAGGGTTCTTGTCATACACGGATGTGTGAGCAGCTCTCCTGCAACCAGCACATACATCCCCGTGAGTTATTGGCTTAATTAACATGCACCGATATTTACATGCCATAGTCAACAGAAGCGCAAGCTTTGAATAGCAAAATGAAATTTCAGGAATTGTTCGATTACATATGTAGGTGACTGACTGAATTTTCTTGTTACAGGGGAAAGTGTCATCTGTTTCCATGAATAGAAAGATAAGTTCTTGGTTCTTTGGCGACCAAGTCTGGTAGGTATGAGATTAGACCGAGAAAGAAGGCACGTCGACATTCCAGGAAAACAAAAGGGGACCAGAAAAGCTAAAAGAAAAGTCCAAAAACTATCCAAAGCGCGCGGATTGCTCGAGGCACGTCACATTCGCATTTAGAATTAGGATAAACTTATATGTCCCCTTGATCCCTACTTCCTTGCCTCCTCCGTTTGAAGCTGTAACACGTAAACAAGCCTTCATCACCAAGTGTCTCTGCAACCCAGAAATGCACCCTCTTCAAAAAAAAAAAAATTGTTGCTAAGTGGGGACAGTGTGCCACCGCGGTCGATTAGGATGTTGATATTATGTTATATAAAATAATCAGATGATGAGTCACGACCAACTACTATTCTTTCTAAGAATTGGTTGATCTGCAATAAAATAAGGGGGAGTCCGTTTTAAGGAAGCCAAGCCCATAGGTGAAGGAGAAGCTCACTGTCGCTACATGTAGATAGATATCCAGTCTCATCTTAAGGATGCTGACATTCACCACCTACTATTGATTTCTTGCCTTTTTCGTGCCCATCTTCTTTGTCGGTCCTGAGAGCGAGCTCTTCGCATTTTTTCAATATTAGAAAACAACAGATTTGACCCCTCATAGAATTAAGTCATCCACCCCGCAATAGCCAGAAGGAACATCTTAAACTGACTTCTATGGTGAGATTATGAAGAGGGTTTTTCCACACAGGAAACAGGGGATTTAAGTTTGACGAGCCCAACAGAAATCACGACACCGTCGCTACTATAACTATACAGGGCCAAATTGGAAAGGGGAAAAAAGGGACCCTGATATAAACCAACAAACCCCTTAGAGGACTTCAACTGCTTATGTCCGTAAGCAATCCAGCAGAAGAAGTATCTGAAGAACAATAAGATCAAGGAGCCATGCCTTTCTTACTATAGAATTTCTCTGTTTTGGTTTTGAATCGCGGAACCAGAATTAGAAAAATCATTTCAACGGGTCATACTCCAATATCGACAAGCAAATTGATAATCTGAGCAGACGCTTTAGCTAGACTGGACCTCGCTTTTTCCAGGTCATTAGTAATGAGCTAAAAATTTTAGGTTCCATACAATTCCTGTTCTATTCCGGATTTTACACGATGAATTGGCTTAAGAGTAAGAGCAAGACCAAGGAAAGATTGTAAGAGAGTGCAAGAATAACAGGCCAGCTAAATAAACCCCCAATCAAGCGGAACGAGCAGAACTCTCGAAGCTACTTACCACGTCGGAATATAAAGAAGATGAAACCTCGCTACAAGTCTACGACGGAGAACATGAGGAAGGGGGAGAGGGAGAGAGAGACCTGAGAGCAAGAGAGGAAGGAGGAGGGCTGGGGGAGATGGGGCTCCAGATCCGAGAGACGACTCGCTTGCCGATTGCCGCGATCCCACAACTCCCCGAGGTGGCGGCCATACAAAAGCTCCCTTCTCTGCGTGCTGAAGAAGAAGAAGAAGAAGAAGAAGATGATGGATCGAAGAGGGAGATGAGTACTGCCCACTCAGGAAGCAGCCGCCTCGCCTTATATCGACGGATAGCAGAGAGAGAAAGAGAGAGAGAGAGAGAGGTGGGTGAAGCCCGATCCAAACCGAACTGCCGTTACCATACAAAGTTCGTTAGGTCCACCTACCCCAGTCCCCGTAGTACGGCTCTGTTTTCCCCCAGTACCGTCCACCTTCCTTTTTCCGTCGCCGCCGTTACTTGACGGAATTTCCCGCCACGTAGATAATTGAATTAAATAACGGAGGAGGCGATACAAGGACAATAAAAAAATAACGAAAATAAAGCGATTTAATTTTCGTGTTTCTTAATAATAATAAAAAGGTTAATATCATGAAAAACCTCAAATTGATACACCCGTGATAAATTTACCCCAAACTATTTTTTTGACCATAAAAAATCCCGAACCGGTACACTTGTGACAAATTTACCCTCCGTTAGTTTTCGTTAAATTTAACGTCAAATTGCTGAGTTGGAAGGCATGTGGCAGTTCATGGGTATACCGGTTTGGGATTTTTACCCTCTATTTGTCACAGGTGTATCAATTTAAAAATTTTCGTGGTATTAACCCAATTTAACGAATGGAAAATTTGTCACAGGTGTAATAGTTTGGGGTTTTTTGTGGTAAAAAAAATCTGTTTCGGGTAAATTTGTCATAGATGTACCAGTTTAAGATTTTTGATGGTCAAAAAAATAATTTGGGGTAAATTTGGCATTAATGTATCAGTTTGGGGTTTTTCGCGATATTAATCGTAAAGAAAAATACTACTTACCCAAAAAAAAAAAACCCTAAAGAAAAATAACGTGGAGAGTGCTTCGAGAGTCAACTGTAGGGAATCGAGAATGTGGAACGGAATATGCTGGGACCACGTGTCTCTCCCCTTTAACGGCGTTACTTTGGGGGGAGTCGGTGTCTCTGTCTCCTTGGGTCAATTACATTATCATAAAAAAAAATTAAAAAATTAAAAAAATTGGTGTTTCAAGTCATGGTCACCGTATTTAATTGACCACTAAGACAGCGACAATTACAATTTTATATTCCCCAACCGCACTCGATAAGATATTATCCACCGACTTTTTATTTTTCATCTTTGATGACCATAGTACCTTCTTGAATCCGGGACACGTGTCACCATCAAGAGAGATGCTTCGCTGAATTTGATGGAGCACCCGATATTGGTCACTTTTCACCTTGAATTGGTCCCCAATATTGTGACGACACCATCTCCCTTTATCTTTGTAGATCTTGCTATCCAATTTCATATTAAGTTTTTTTTTTTTTTTAAAGATGGGATATTTTACCAACGTATAATGGTAGCGGAACATAGAGTTAAATTTGTTGAGATATGCGAAACATGATAACACCTAAAATGATAAAAGTAACTACATCACTTAACCACTATGGGATTGATCGAGATAATAAGAATTACTTGATTTTATAGACATCGAAGTACCGCGGATAAAGTTACCATTCTAGTGATCCATTTTTTACAAGGTAATGATTCGAGAAGGCGGATGTAGGGCGAGTTAGGAAAATTCTTGAAAAGCAACTTTGGATCCCAAAACCCTTTGATCGTGTTCGCTCGTTTTTGCAACAAGGAATATCTTTCACCGAAATTCAGTCTTCGGTTTTTATTAAGAGGGTTCTGTGGCTCAACTCTCGAAATGAAATTTTAATGAAAACACGGAGTAACACAAATGGAGGTGAAATGGGTACGAAATCAGTGGATCGAATATGGATTTGAGATCAACAAAGGTTCATGCTACGTTACAATACTCCTACTAAAGCAGTAGAAAGCTTGAAACTAAACTAGAGTTGCAGAAACTCTAAATGCTGGAAAGGAGAATACATGAAAGTTAAAGTGCAGAAAACTTGAGTTCTTTTGGATGTGTGTTGATCTGTCTCCTTTCTCCTCTCTTTTGATTATTTATTATTCTTTGGCTTTCCATAACCGTTTGTCGGTTATTTTCTTGCTTTCAAACTCTAAATCTTGGCGCCTTCAATAACTTCCCACTTGCCCACGTTTTATCCGCCAAAACTTGATCTTCAACTGTCAATATGGCTTTGAATTTGAATCTTTTCCAGCAACTGCCGTGAACTGTTCGCATCCACTATCCGGATTTCTTGCTCGTAACTTCTTGCTGATATGGCTAGTTTGGCCATCCTGCAGTTCCTTTTGTCTTCATTCTCCTCTTACTACTGACCCTTTATAATTTCGGTATGTCCAGAATCTTACCGAATTCTGAAAATCAATGGCCCTGTTCTCTTACTTCCCGAATATCGGGTTTAGATTTCTAGACATTTCGGTATGTTGCAGACAACTTACCGAACTTCTCAGAGTAGCTTACCATTCCTGATTTACCGATTTTCGGGACACGTTGATACTAAAGTCCATTCGGTAGCTCTTTATTATTTGGTGTCAACAGACCGAAAATAATTGTTAAAATTTCGCCTATTCAAAATCCCGAAACTGCTTTGTAATTTTTCTTTTCTTTTTTTGTTCCGAACTCGCTCCGAATAAGAAGTAGCAAGTTTATGAGAATCACATCCCCAAATGGAGAGATTATTCCTTCCCTGGAGACACGAAAAGGTGAAATGAGGAACATAGAGTTAAATTTGTTGAGATATGCGAAACATGATAACACCTAAAATGATAAAAGTAACTACATCACTTAACCACTATGGGATTGATCGAGATAATAAGAATTACTTGATTTTATAGACATCGGAGTACCGCGGATAAAGTTACCATTCTAGTGATCCATTTTTTACAAGGTAATGATTCAAGAAGGCGGATGTAGGGCGAGTTAGGAAAATTCTTGACAAGCAACTTTGGATCCCAAAACCCTTTGGCCGAAATAATTGTTAAAATTTCGCCTATTCAAAATCCGGAAACTGCTTTGTAATTTTTATTTTTTTTTCTTTTTTTGTTCCGAACGCGCTCCGAATAAGAAGTAGCAAGTTTATGAGAATCACATCCCCAAATGGAGAGATCATTCCTTCCCTGGAGACACGAAAAGGTGAAAAGAGGAAAAAGAAAAGCAATTAACGGAAGCATGCTGAATTTCCCAATTCAAGATAGTTTTTCCCCCAAATGTTGTTGCATCGGAGTTACTTCCACGGACTAACAACATCCATAGTTGCCTAATAAAATCACTCTTTGTGGAGTGCAGTGCCGTAGGGATTGAGAAAGGATGGAGGGACAGGTCGTAGACGCAATTCAAATCAAGTTCTGAACTTGTTACTCCGAGATCGATCCTCGACTAGCCTAAGGCTTGAGAATCGGTAAGTTCCCATGTTTGGATTGAACTCGCGGAATCCCATCGCTAAAAAGAAAGATCGATTCTGTAGTTTCAAGGCATCCGTTGATGGCTAACCAGATAAAAGAAGTACCTGTATCCGATTGGTTTGGGCTTGGTTTGACGTTTGAGTTTTGTTATATGTGCACTTGATTGCTTGTTTTGGGCCAGATTCAAGTCACATGGTTGGCGGATTTTACTTTAAAGATTGGGCCTCGTGATTTGGTTGCTTGAGAGTTTCACACTCCATCTACCCATTGACCCGTTCTGTTCTCCTCGCGGTCAAATAGAAAATGGATTGGCGATCGCAGGAAGCTGTGGAAGATCAGCCATGTATAGTAATTACTAAAGTATTGTAAATAATTAGAAATTGATGTCGCGAGACCGTGCACAGGAACAGCTCACATGTTCCCATATATGTCTGATTATTAATAGATTTTAGATTCCTTATGTTAATCTAAAATCACTGTTTAAGGGAGAGTATATCCATTGAAATATTCATACAAGGAACATAATCACCCATTCTTTCTTTATATGTATAGATAGGGAGGTTATAGTGGTTCCATTACCATTTTTATAAGTTGGACATCCTGATCAAGATTGTTGGGCGACCAAACACAGACCTAATTCCAGAATCTGGTGCTCCCCTCATCAACATTATTTAGGAAACTGAAGCAAGTCCCAATGGCAATGAAGAAGCTCTCTTCCCCTTGCCTACTTCTCATTTCTTTCGCTCTACTCATCACAACCTTCTGCGCCACCGCAAGGTCACCGTCGTCCAGACATGGTTTCACTGCCCATCTCATCCACCGCGACCACATCCACCACCCCGGCAAAGCTCCCGCGCAGCGCTACGCCGATGCGTTCCGACGCTCCTTTGCTAGGGTGCAACGCCGTTTCGATATGAATGTTCCTATCCTGCCGTCGTTCCATCTCGACACGGCTCAGTCCGAAATCCTCCCGGACAACGGCGAATATGTCCTGAAGGTGTCGATAGGGACCCCGCCCTTCGACATCTACGCCATCGCCGATACCGGCAGCGACCTCTTCTGGGCTCAGTGCCTCCCCTGCGATCAGTGTTACCCTCAGAAAAAGCCCAAGTACAACCCGCAATCGTCCTCCACATACCGCGATGTCGCGTGCCCGTCCCAGCAGTGCCACCTCCTGGACACCACCTCGTGCGCTCCTCTCTCCAACACGTGCAACTACACCTACGGATACGCCAGTACGTCCCTGACGAAGGGGGTCCTCGCGACGGAGACGCTGACCTTCGCATCCACCGTGGGGCCGCCAGTGAAGCTCCCGAACGTAGTGTTCGGCTGCGGCCACAACAACACCGGCGTCCTCAACGACAACGAGATGGGGCTCGTCGGGCTCGGGAAAGGCCCCGTCTCACTCATCTCACAGATAGGCACGTCGTTCGGGGGCAGGCGATTCTCTCAGTGCCTAGTCCCCTTCCACACCCCGCCGACCATCACGAGCAAGATGAGCTTCGGCAACGGCAGCGAGGTCTCAGGGCCCGGCACCGTCACGACCAGCCTCGTGGCCTTGCAAGACCCGACCTACTACTTCGTGACTCTGGATGGGATCACTGTTGGGAGCACCTACCTGCCTTTTAGCTCTTCTGGGACGGGCGCCATCACGAAGGGGAACATGTTCCTCGACTCAGGGACGCCTCCGACGATCGTTCCGAGAGATTTCTACAACAGGTTGGAAGCAGAGGTGAAGAGAGTGGTGAAGTTGCCGCCCGTCGATGACCCTCAGCTAAGGCCGCAGCTGTGCTACGGGAGGGACGTGCTGGCGGAGGGGCCGGTGCTGACGGCGCATTTCGAGGGCAAAGCGGACGTGGAGTTGAAGCAGACGAGCACGTTCATAGAGGCTAAGGATGGCATATTTTGCTTCGCCATGACTCCCACTGACAGTCCTGGTGGTATATTCGGCAACTTTGCTCAGACTGATTATTTGATCGGGTTCGACCTCGATAGGAATACTGTTTCTTTCAAGCCAACCGACTGCACCAAGCTTTGAACCCTCTTCTTTTCATTTTGTCATTATTTGGATGAATAAATTTACTATAAAAAAAAAGGTTTATTTCTCAACCGTAAATCTTTCTCCCGTAAGAAAAAGGTCATGATATGGTCAAACGATTGACAAATGCCCTGACGTGGACACGGTCAGCAGTAGCACACTCTCTCCCAAGTCCCAACTCCCTGTCTTATTTGTTGCTCATAATCTAGAAAATCATTCCCGACTCTACTCATACATAATCTCGACCATTTGATTCCTATTCGTCAATTCCTGGATCGTAGGCCCATCTTCATAGAATTTTGTTTCGCAATCAATGTTACCATCTAGCTTGATCTCTGAGGGGGAAAAAAACAGTCAACTCAAAAATAGCAAATCCATGCAAATTACCTCTGTTAACATTATAAAACACGTGAACAAAGCAAACTTACATAATCAAAAATGAAATCTAGAGATGATTAGCGAAATCAAACAATTAAGACTGACCTCGATTTGGATATCATTGATGGACGAATGTGCTGTAAATAATCGAGCTTTTCATGGCAATTGACGATTATGTTTTGCATTTTAAAGTTGATAGAAACAAGAAGTGCTTTCGCGTTCGAGATGGGAATTTGTTGGCATACCATTCCGCGAGTCGTAACTAATGCAGCAACATGTATCGTGGTACTATAATGAACTCCTTTTTATGGAATGTAAAATAATCTAATGGCACAACTTGCTCCGGGCTCAAGTTATAGTGGTCTTGGAAAAAAAAAAGAAAAAAGAAATCCACTCGTCAAGTCCACCTAAGGACGGCAATGCTTAGAGAATGACGGCCCAACCTCCGACTGCGACTGGGACGAGAGGAAGGTGGTGATGAATCGTGGTCGACCCAGACTCTGCATTATCAAACCACCAGAAGATGGCGGCCGATCTGCCGCCGCTGCACTCCTACTTCCAATCTTCACTAAGTCGGTACGCTATTACGAGGTTGCAACCTCGGGGCACTTGTCACGGCTCCTCCTCTCGCGGGGCTGCGTGAAGATCCACGTGCTCCCCGGTGGATGAGAGATGAGATGGTGAGGCGGGTCGAGAGCTGGGAACGGGACGGAAGTGGTCGTAGCTCCTACTTCGGTGGGTAAGTAGTGATACTCGCATGCTAACAAAGGTCAAACCCACAGCTTCAGTACTTGAATACATATTACAGCTGCAAACAAGACGTGGTCAGTTATTGGCTTAACTCACATGCACCGATGTTTCATACCAGAAAACACAAATGCAAGCTTTGAATTGCACATGAACCTAGATTAACACCATCCCAAAATGAACCTTAGGACTTTGTCGATAATATATGTAGGTCACCGACTGAAATTTCTTGTTACAGCGAAAAGTATGGTCTGCTTCCATCAATAGATAGATAAGTTCTTGTTTCTTTGGCGGGCTAATCTGGTAGGTATGACATTAGACCGAGGAAGAAGTGGCACGTCAACATTCCAGGATAACAAAAGGGGACCAGAAAAGCTAAGAGAAAAGTCCAAAAACCATCCAAAGCACGCGGAGTGCTCGAGGAAGGTCACATTCGCATTTAGAATTCGGATATAACTCTTATATGTCCCCTCGATCCGCACTTCCTCTCCTCCTCCATTTGAAGCTGTAAAACGTAAACAAGCCTTCAGCAACAAGTGTCTCTATAACCGAGAAATTGACGTGTTAGCCCACGGAGATCGCCAAGAGAAAACTCAACTCTCAGCCCGTTCACATATTCATTTGGACCCACCTTCACTTAAAAACTTAAGCCTATTCAGTTGTGGGCCAACTTGGTTATGTTAATTGCTTAACATCTGTTGACACCTAAATTTTGCCTATTTATCTAGTCATTTATTGCATAGAAAACTATGGGTTAACCTTAGGCTATAACAACAATATTCATATTAATTGCATATAATTTAGTTTAATTTTTTGCATTGCAATCATCCGCATACCAATTGGACCGGCGGCGAAAACGAATAGTAAATAGAAGCGCGAACCAGGCTAGAACATATTGAAAAAATCGGCTAGCAAGGAGGGGGGTGCATGTGCCAAAAATATGAGGGCCTTAGGGCCTAATTTAAGCTTAATTCAGCCCATTAAACTCTAATTAGGAAAAAAGGTCTCTTAATTAAAGTATATTAGTTAGAAAAAAGACCTAATTCTAGCCCGCAAGAAGCCGAATTGGCCCGCATGGACAACACAAGTTTCGACCAGCCCATGTACTGGGCTTGGCCGAATTTCACTTAAGGAAACGGGCCCGATTCGTCTTGATTTGACCCCTCAAGGACCTTATTGAAAAGATATTAAAAATCCCGGGTCAGTTTCACGAATAACCGAAACTTGAGGCCCCTGACCTGGCCTAGTTTTTCCTATAAATACATCACTATGCCACAAGGTGCGATGGATGACAATTTTATACTCAGAAAAACACGAGCGAAACAAGTGAGAGAGAGAGAGAGAGAGAGAAGTAGCTTCTGCTGAGACCCCCCGGCGACCCCATCATCCACCGCCATTCGCAGCTGCCGCCTCGTGAGCCGGTGCTGTCGCCCCTGCCATCCCACGCCTTCGATCCCCTCCGCTATTGATTCAACGCCGAGCCAAGCCTACCCGCGACGAGCCGCTACTCGTGCCTCGACGTCGCTCTCTCGACATTGCTGGCCACTTCCCGACGTAGCCCGTCGCTTCGCCTTGCTGTTCGTTGTCGGCCCCTTCCCGATGTGGCAACCTCTGTAAGAGAAAAAGAGGTGGGCTTAGTTGACACCGTGAGCGGAGACAGATGGGTGTTTGAAAATCTAGGGAGTAAGGACCGAACTGTACTTTGTTTTAAATAAGGGCATGAAGTGGCCATGCTAGTCTCAAACAAGAGCATGAAGTGACTATGACAGTTTCAAAAAAGGCCACTCTCTCATATATTTTTTTAAAATTTTTAATTATTTTTCTCATTTTTTTCCTTTGAAGGGGGTTGGCCAGGAAGGGTGAGTGTTCAGCGACTCTCGCTTAGGCCCTTGGCCTGATCTAGCAAGGGCCAGCCTCGCTTGTGGCTGGCGAGGGCAAGTGGAGTGACAATTACCCATAATTCTTGCACTAACACGTGGTAAATCTTGCACTAACAAATAATTGCCACAATAAGTAAGAAATTGCAATGCACATAATAGTACAATTGCCCACAACTCTTGCACTAACACGTAATCAAGAACATCTCTAAGCCGCGTAGGATTCATACAGGTAGGCATGGCCACGGTTCATGAACCGGCAGTTCCGGTTCCAGTTCCGGTTATGGTTCCGAACCGCCGGTTATGGTTCCAAACCAGCGGTTCCGGGTCCAGTTTCGATTCTGAATCGAAAATGAAACTTCCGGTTTCGGTTCCGATTTCGATTCCGATTTTTGAGTTTAAAAATTAAATTGTAATGAATTTGTAATAAAATTGTAATCAAATTATGAAATAAAAAAAATAATGAATTATCAAATACAAATTGTTGAACAGCTTTTTTTTTTTTAATCCCACAAACCGACGGTTCAGAATCGGCTCGGAACCGGTTCAAGGTTTGAAGAAACCGGAACCGAGCCCGGAAGCCACGGGCCAGTTCCAGTTCTGAATCACGGGCCCGATCAACAGGTCGGGCCCGGGTTTGACCCGGGCCGATTCCTGGCCCAAACCGGCCCGTGGCCAAGCCTACATACAGGGCTCTCGGCTTTCCTGTTAATATAAACCCTACATGCATATAATGATTTCTCGCTTACAAGACTCTGTCAATGCATGAATAATTTGGCAAAAATTACCAAAACAGTCCTAAACCTATTGCAATTGTACCAATTCAGTCATAATTTTTTTTTTGTCAATTCAGTCCTAAACATTTTATATTTGTGTCAATTCAATCCTTTGACATGGATGCCGACTGGCAATGATGTGGACGTCAGTACTGACGTGGATAATTTTAAATAATATCTTAATATTTTTTCACATTTTATTTTAATTTATTATTTTTATTTTCTTTCTTTTTCTTTTTGTTTTCTTTTGCTCCTTCCTCGACCCGGCGACTAGCCAGAGCCAGAGAGGGCGAGGTTGACCTCGCCCTCGCCGGCTCTAGGAAATCACCAATCCGGCAACTGGCCAGAGGAGGGAGGAGAAGAAAAGAAAAAGAAAAAGAAAGAAAAGAAAAAAATAATAATAAATAATAAAAATAAAACTAAAAAATATTAAATTATCATTACAAATTGTCCACGTCAGCACTGGCGTCCACATCAGGGCCGATCGGTGTCCACGTCGGCGCTGGCTGGCTAAAGTTAGCCGAAAGGACTAAATTAGCATAAATGCAAAAGGTTTTAGAACTGAATTGGCATAATTGCAATAAGTTTAAGATTTTTCTAGTAATTTTCTCGATAATTTGCTCTGAATTTATGAAGAACTATTGCGTCTTGACAAATTATGATGACTGTGTATTAACAAATTTCTTGAAACTGAAAAAAGACACTTAACTATCTTCCACTTCTTTGGTAATTTCTTCACGAGGCTCGTGTTTTTTTCTTTTTTGTGGACTATCATCACCGACACGAATCCTTGTCCTTCAACAATTACTTGAGGTACTTGAATGAACAGAGAATGTTATAACGTTAAAAATTTGTGAACTTTATCACAACGATACGAGACGACACAAGTGATGTTGATGGACCCTATTCACCCAAAGGAGGTAGAAAGATATAGGCAAAAGAGGAGAAAATATTCAGTGGTATCATACCACCAGGTTTCGTGCTGATGTGGCACCATATGTCTAGTTAGCACTTATCAAAAAGTGACAAGTGTAAATTTATGCCTCTCAAATCAAGAAATGAAAATTTGTTGGCTATAAGCATAAATTGTTATAACAAACCAAATTAATTGTGCTGACAAGGCAATAAAATGCCTTCCAACTTTTAATTGGGCGCCCACTTTAATTGGATGATAAAGTGGGCCTCCCAGCGGCGGTGACTCTCCACCACATTTTTTTGTTCACATTGGTGCTCTCATAAAAATGATTTTGTTCGGCGGAAAAGAAAATGATTGACAAAGAAAACAAAATCAACTTGACCCATACCTTCGATTCTCTATCACATTCAAGCAAAAATGTTATCTAATTGTCCCGGCCTAGAAAATTAGGCTAATGAATTACTAAGTTAATTAAATTAATTAACCTAGTTCGAGTTCTCCCAAACTCTACCAATTCGCAACTTAGGTTCAAGTAATTAACATGCAAAAGATTTTCAATAGAAGTCGTCACTAATAATTTACGGTAAGTTGATTAGATACCTAAATAAATTATCGGGAGAAATACTTTATTTCTACGAACTAGAGATTAATGAGTCCGGAGACTTTGTTACGCTAACATTTCTATTAACGCCCTTTCGGTACCATTCAATTTATGAAAACATTTATGCAGGCAACTTGGATTAATTTTATTCTAAAGTCCTAACATGTGAGGTAATCAAACGGGTGCGCAAACATTATTTAACACCCAATAATCAAAGCGTTAAATAAATTGCGAGATAGGGAGGAGAGAACATACCTAGATGCTGCATCCTAAACCGTAACACTTATCTCCCAAGCGTAAGATTTAGTCTAATGCAAAATTTGTTGGGTTTTCACTTGTTTAATGAATGCAATGCAAGAATATAACTATATCCTAAATGACATGTCATATGTGTATTTATTTAAATGCCCTAAATCTAATGACATACAAAATGATAATTATTCTAACGTGGCCCGCTAAACATTTATTTTAATGAATTAATTCTAATCACATGCAAAATGACATGAATTCTAATTTATGTGACATGTGAATAATTATGCAATTAATTGACCTAATGTGCAAAACTATATCATATGCAAAAATAAATCTAACCTAAGTGACATGCAATTTTAGATTCACTAACCTAAGCATGCAAATTAAATTAATGGAACTAAACATGTAACCTAGATGACGTGCAAATAATGACAAGGTATTAATACTAGTGACATGGCATAGATGGGATACCCATATGAATGGCATAATGACGTGGCAAAATACATGACATGGCAACTATGCAATCTAAACTATACGATATGCAACATGGATGACATTTTTGGTATTTTTAAATGAATTTCGGAATTATTTATTAATGAAATAAAATCTATCGAAAATGAAGATTATCCTAAATGTCTAGGAAATAATTTGAATTAAATCCTAAAATTATCTAGGAAATCTTTGATCCTAAATCTACATGTTTTCAAATATGCAAACCCACCTAGATAATGATGCAATCTACTCTAATTTGCAAATTAATTTAAATGCGCCTATCTACTACATGCAATGCAATCTATGAGATATGATTTCGAACAAATCCTATCTTTCTAATACAATTTAAAACTGATTAGATAAGATTTATATGAAACCTTATATTGCTAATCTTTTTGAGATTTTCAAATTAAGGAAACAAATCATGATAATATGCATTCAGAATATGCAGAAGACAATGCATGGTTTTTTTTTTTGAAGAAACATTTATGGATGCTGCATCCTAAACCCCAACGCTTATCTCCCAAGCGTAAGACTTAGTCTAATGCAAAATTTGTTGGGTTTTCACTTGTTTAATGAATGCAATGCAAGAATATAATTATATCCTAAATGACATGTCATATGTGTATTTATCTAAATGTGTAGCGACCCAGGCAATCGCCACCGTCGCGTCCTCAATCCACACGAGGCTGGCGGATACGTCCCATACCGTATCGCCCGCGACTAAGGCTTACGTTCTCTATTTTAATCTTTTATCAGAGTAATGGTGCATGCAGAAGGCTTTATAAAATAAGTCGGCCATACGGGCATGTCAATCAAAACAATCAACTGCAGGCACGCCTATCCAAGTGTATGGCCTTTACAGGTTTCACTAACCAGATAACACACATAAATCAATACAACAACCTAGATTGATTCAATATCTTATATTCATATATGATTTAACTCATTTACAATATTTCTCAAAAGTACAGATTATCTGGGAGGAATTACAAAGGAATGTAATCTACTCCGAATTACAGGGCTCAAGCTCCATCCCCAAACTCTCAATTAAACTGGCGTTACCGGCATGATCCTCGCTAGGTTGCTCATCTGAAAAAGGGTTAATCAACAGGGGTCAAAGCCCCGCAAGGAGATTCTTAAGCCGAACGAACAATCTATCCATAGAATCGTCAGATTATAAACAAGGTTAACCATCATCTGATACTAATATGTACAGAATCTCTAACCAAAGACTATACCACCACGAATTCACCTCAATAGCATCCTTTCGACCAGAATCATCATAACAACAGCCAAACAGATCACAGTGCTCACAATCAACGAACTATAAACAGGTTGGTAATAAGGATTAGAAATCAACATGCCTCGATTACTCAAGAAAACTGAAGCAGAATCAGAATCGAACGAACGAACGATAGACGACAAACAAGCGACGGCCAAAGGTGGTGCACGAACGGCGGCGTGGATGGCGACGCCAGCTAGGGCGCACGAACGGTGGCGGCGCGGGGTTCAGCGTCGACGACGGCGACACAAACGGTGGTGGTGCACGGCCAACGGTGGTCCAGCTAGGGCGGTCAGGCGATCAAGGGTTTGAACAAGCAGAGTCTCGACGTTCAGAGGATCGTTCTAACAAATAAACTGACTGAAGGGTATTTATAGAGGGAAGCAGCTGAAGTCCAGTCAGCTTGCAGCCAGCAGCTTACGACGAGTCAGCAGCTTGAACCTACGCATGTGTGACATGTGTCCTAGGGTTCATCACGGCATGACACGTAGGGGTATGCAAACTGGACCGGACCAAACCGGCCGGGTTGGTCCAATCCTCAAGGGGGAAGGTCCGGTCCACAGTCCCAATAAATGGGACTGGTGACCGGGCGGTCCGGTCCCCGGTCCCATGGTGGATGGGCCCGGACCGGACATTGTACTGTTTTGTTTGAAGTCAAACATTTCTAATTTATATATATATATTAGAAATGTTTGACTTCAAACAAAACAGTACAATGATAAATAAATAAATAAATAAGAACAAGTTAACTACTGAACTAGTTAACCTAATTTGTAATTTCCCCAGAATCCCCACGACACTCACTCATCTGAGTTCTCTCCTCTCGGTCTCCGCTTGCGTCTCGCCTTCGCCTCTTTGCTCGCTCCTCTCGCAGTCCCGCCTCTCGCTCGTCGCCATCGTCACTCATCTCGCGTTTCGTAGCCACTGGCGTCGTCGACTCGTCGCTCCTCTCGCCGCTTCCTCTCCTCATCTCCATCCTCGCTTGGTGCTTTGATCTCAGGTAAAAACCCCAGGTGATCAATCCCTCAATCCCTCCACTCTGATTATCCACAAGTTCTCTCAACTAAGAACTCATGATTATGTGGTCCCAACATGGTCGCTTCCTCTCCTTTCAACTTTTTTTTTTGTCCAAATCGCTCTCGAGCTTGAATACCATTAAAACGGCTGGGTTTTAATGGAGGCATCCCCTTGTGCTCCAATGTTATAGTTTGTCCAAAAGAAGAATTTTTCAGTAGCATGATTAGTCATGGATCATTAGACTCATTAGCCATGCATGTATTCCAAGGGTTAGATTTCTATAAGCAGCTAGTGTTAGCGGTCCCATTGCGACCGGACCAGACCGCCGGTCCCAGTCCGGTCCCCGGTTCCATTTCGGGACCGGACCGACCCTAACCATGCACACCCCTAATGACACGTGTCCCGCCGCCTCACTAGGTGGTGACACGTGTCCCTCTCTCAGACACATTTTCATCTTCGTCTGGTCCCAAATTCGCCTATAATTGACCCGATATGACCCTAATTAAATCCATGGTGTCCCTAAAAATATTATCGGGCCAATAATAATTCACTAAACTCGTCCAATCAAAGCCCGATAAATACTAATTCTGCTATTAACTTAAGAAGGTAAAGATTCGGGTCGTCACAAAATGCCCTAAATCTAATGACATACAAAATGATAATTATTCTAATGTGGCCCGCTAAACATTTATTTTAATGTATTAATTCTAATCACATGCAAAATGACATGAATTCTAATTTATGTGACATGTGAATAATTATGCAATTAATTGACCTAATGTGCAAAACTATATCATATGCGAAAATAAATCTAACCTAAGTGACATGTAATTTTAGATTAACTAACCTAAGCATGCAAATTAAATTAATGGAACTAAACATGTAACCTAGATGACTTGCAAATAAGACAAGGTATTAATACTAGTGACATGGCATAGATGGGATACGCGTATGAATGGCATAATGTCGTGGCAAAATGCATGACATGGCAACTATGCAATCTAAACTATACGATATGCAACATGGATGACATTTTTGGTATTTTTAAATGAATTTCGGAATTATTTATTAATGAAATAAAATCTATCGAAAATGAAGATTATCCTAAATGTCTAGGAAATAATTTGAATTAAATCCTAAAACTATCTAAGAAATCTTTGATCCTAAATCTACATGTTTTCAAATATGCAAACCCACCTAGATAATGATGCAATCTACTCTAATTTGCAAATTAATTTAAATGCGTCTATCTATTACATGCAATGCAATCTATGAGATATGATTTCTAACAAATCCTATCTTTCTAATACAATTTAAAACTGATTAGATAAGATTTATATGAAACCTTATCTTGCTAATCTTTTTGAGATTTTCAAATTAAGGAAACAAATCATGATAATATGCAATCAGAATATGCAGAAGACAATGCATGGTTTTTTTTTTTTTTTCAAGAAACATTTAATCCAAATCAACTAATGAAATTTACCCAAATGATTATGGGTTGGATCGTCCGATTTCCAGTGCTTATATGAAATCGGCGGATCGTACCCAAGTGATTATGGGTCGGATCGTCCGATAAAAGCACGTTATCATTTAGGAAATTTTCCTAAATTTGGATTAATTTTCTAAATATAAGAAAATATGTAAGAGATATGGGATTGCTCGATTTAGGAATATAATCAAATATTCACATGGATGGCAACATTGTCTAGAAAAATCAATCGGACAATGGAAATTACCTATTTTGGAGATTATGCAAATATATCGTTTCCTATAATTCAACACAACTGACCGGATCGGCAAGGCTCGCCAACGAAAGGCCGGCGTTGGGGACCCGGTGATGGTCACGGTGAAGGGCTCGGATAGTGCCTGGTATGACATGTCAAGACCAGCGGCTTAAAAAAAAATGACGGCAGCGAAGTTCTCCTCTGCTGGACTAATGGAAACCCACTGAGAGACCTCTATAACAAGAACTCCTCGAGAAAACCTGCAATGAGGAAAAGAAACAGCTTGACCAGAGACTAATCCACGGTTGACTGAGGACTACGAGGAAACTGGACGCATGTGGGGAAGCCTCCGAAACAGTGATGCAGCGTCACTGGTCAAGCTGAGGCTCGTCGGGAACTCTTCGATGGTGCCTAAAAAAACGAGACAGGGAAGGGCGTCGTCATCGTCGGGACTTAGTCGAAGGTGGTAGCATCCTGCAGCATGGACGGCGTAGTCAGCTCGCCATCAACAGGGGGTAGCATCGACGTCTTCGTCGGAATTGGAACTCAGCAATGGATGAGGAGCGAAGGAGCAGCAGCAGCAGCAGCGACAATCGGTGTCAGTATCAGTAGTGAGGCGCGGCAAAGGATGGTAGCGCGCGATGCAAAGGCGCGGCCGTGTGGAATCTCGACTACGGGCTAGCCTCTACAAACCGTGAGCTTATTCTTAGCAATGGGCCTTATTTCAATAAGGCTTTGCAGTTATGTGGGCTCATTAAGCTCAAATCCTCTTTTCTCGTATAAACGTCGGCCAACATTTGACTCCCTCACACGCTTGGTCTCAGACGACTAAATTCTAAGCCTTTTATTTTAGTCCACACACCGCCTGTCCAACTAAATGCGAATGTAAAAGCATGATAAAATTAATGCAAATTTAGATGCAAGCTATATGGAAATGAATTAAATATTTTTGGTTAGGAACTAAAGTTAATTCCTAATTTTTATGCAATTTATCCTGAATGATTAGCCAAAATTTATGTGTCAACACTAATATAACAAAATTTGGAGCGTAGAATGTCCCATCCTGGAGAAGCTCCAAGCTGGGAGTGGGTAGAACGACTGGACCAAGCTGTGAACCGTCTTGACATTATCCAGATGAATAAAATTTACCGAAGAAACGTTTATTTATCCACCTTAAATCTTTCTCCCCGTGCAAAAAGGGTCGTCATATCATATGGTCAAACGATTGACAAACGCCCTGACAATGCTGACATGGACAGGGTCAGCATACCTATCTAATTGGTTGCTCATAATTGGGAAAATAATGCCCGACTCCATAGAATTTCGACCATTTCATCCCTATTCGTTAATTACTGGATTGTAAGCCCTTCCTCAGAGACCTATAATTTTGCAATGCATGTTACAATCTATCTTTGAGACTCCGGGAAGAAAAAAATAACTCTCAACTCACAAATAGTCCCCTGCAATGTATCTCTATCGATATCATAAAACAGGTGAATGAAAAAACCAACTTATGATTGGTGGAATTCGATCAAATAATTAACACCACCTCCATTCAGATTTCTTTTACAAACGACGACGAATGCCATCTTTAATTCTTCCTTTGAGTGGCCATAGATAAACGAGCTTACTATTGGGATTCACGATTATGTTTTGCATTTTGAAGTTGATAGAGACAAGAAGCACTTTCGCATGTGAAATGGGAACTTGTCAACATACCATACCAGAATCCGTAACGAAATGCAGCAACATGTATTATTGTTGCTATTAATGGCTAAAGAAAGAACTTTTATCATAACTTCTACTTAGGTTGCACTGATTGCTTGTTTTGAGGGAATAAGATGATGAGGAGGTTGGGCCAGATTTAAGTCAAATGGACTCAGGCTTAAGAAGCTGCTTTTAGGGCCCCGTGATTTGGTTGCTTAGGTTCAAACTCATCTGCCCACCTCATCGACGTTGTTCTTTCCCCTTCGTGGGCTTGAGACTAGTGAGAACAGTCGAAAAAATTAGCAAAAAAGTCTTAAACCTATAGTAATTATACCAATTCAGTCCTAATTTTTTTTTCAATTTAGTCTATTGCCAGCGCTGAAGTGGCCATTTTTAAAAATATTAAAAAAAAATTGAAAAAAATATTTATTTTTTAAAAGAAATTAATTATTTCTTATGTTCCTTTTTCCTTTTTTTTTTTCTTCTCCTTCTTCCACCAGTAGATCGTGGGGCATCGCCGGCCACTGGTGAGGCGAGGTCGACCTCGTTGGCTGGTCCCCGGATTCGGCTAGAGGAAGAAGGAGAAGAAAATAAAGAAAATAAAGAAAGGAAAAAAATATAAAATATTAAAATATTATTAAAAATTGCCACGTCAGCACTGGCCCATCCAAATGGACTGAATTGGCGCCAATACAACAGGTTTATGACTCAATTGGCAAAAAAAAATATTTAGGACTGAATTGACACAATTGCAATAGGTTTATGAATTTTTTGGTAATTTTTCCAAAACATTCCCCTCGTGAGTGTGTCCTAGTGTTTCCAACTCCACATCTTATGATCCTCCAAATAAAGATGCCGTGGGAAAATGACACTATAAGTGTAATGACTTTCGTACGACGCTCACTTTATTGCCAAAACTTTTCGAGCGATCGCCTTAATGTCACATCGGCCAAAAACGATCACTTCAGTGCCTTTGGTAACAAATTCCGGCGATTCGTCCTACGTGGCTTTGTTTTATAAGATTCAATGTCCGACGTGGCATTTTTAAAAAAAAAATCGAAGTCTAGCGTGGGCAAATCTTTGGTCAATTCTTTGTTGGAATATGCCATACCCCTTAATTTTCATCTTCAACTCCTTCGTTCATCTTCATAACAATTTTACATTTTTCTTAGCCAATCATTTTGTTAACCACCGTCTAGTACTAAGGTGACCAACAACACCAAAACAAAATTGAAATGAAAGAAGAGTTGAAGCGCCATCTCTTATCGAGCAGTCGTATCTTGGACGGCCTCGGTCGAAGCTGAAAGCAATTACTTTCAGGACCATAACCTCCCCATTTATGATCACATCTAGCTGGAGCAATGTGCAAGGGACTGAACCCATCCGTGTTCACTTTCTCCGCGGATTTGGGAACCAGCTTGAGGAGCTCTCGGACGAAATTCAAATAGCCTGACACGTTTGTCGACGACGAAATTCGGCTCCAAAGCAGCCCGGTTCAAACAACATTGAAATTAGCTTTCCTGACAAGAATTGCTGGGCTTTGCTGATCTTTCTCTTCTCTGGAGTATTGGAGTATTGTAACCGAGATGCGAATAGGGGGCCGCGGGCTGGTTGGCGAAGGCCCAATGTAACAAATGCTTAGCCCAAGATTGGCCGGCCTTTCTCCCCGAACCACTTTGGAATTTAATTTGTGCTGTGTCTTAGGTTTCTTTATGGCAAACTCTAAATTAGCAATGAAATCATCCTTCTCCGACACAAAAAATAAAAAAATAAAAAAATACAACATTGAAATTCGCTTTCCTAACAAGAACGAGCGACAAGTCATAGTCAAACAGGAAAAGAAGAAATCAAGAGCAAAATGATTGTTTTTCACTCTTCATCTGTTGTTTGCCCAAAAAATTCATATGGTAATTGCCCCAATTTTGAGAAACCAGGGTTAAGATTCCTGCTAGATTTTGCCCCAATTCGTTAGTTTAGGGTAAATAGATGGCCAAACGATGTCGTTTAGGTTTAACAAGGCCGACTTCACTTTGCTAGAGAGCCACGTTTAACGGCTTATATTAAGAAATTGCCACGTCGGATTTTTCGACTACACAAATCGTCGATGGCACTAAAGTGATCACTTTTTTTTTTTCTTCAAAAGTGGCACTAAAGTGTGCACCTAGGAAAGTTACGACAATTTTAGTGTCTTTTTTCTCAAGATCTCATACTTCTCATGTTGTCCAAACTTAGGTTTTCTTCATTGATTTTTCCCCATCTGTTCACAACATCCATATATCACGTTTGTTAATACTATAAAGAGAAGATCTAACACTCTATTGTATTGACTGAATGCGGATTCTCCTCGCGGTCATGAAAACACAACATAAAATTGATCGGAGCCCGAAAACTCCCAATCGTTAAGACAATGGGCAGATGTGGAAAGATCGGCCATGTGTAGCCAGCCATTGGAAAGTAGTATAATTACTCACAAGTTAACATTGGAAAGATCATGCGCAGCGACAGTTCACATATATTTCCATATGTGTTGATGGATGAATTTTACATTCCTTGCCTTAACCCAAAACCACTTTTAAGGGAGTAGAGTACATTCATTGAAAATGTACATATATGGAACAAAATCACCGTTCATTCCCTTATGTGGATCGATCGAACCACATTACATTGGCATTACCACTTTATAAATTGGACATCCTGATGGTCGGTCGACCAAAACACAGACCTAATTCCAGAATCTTGGTGCTCCCTTCATCAAACATTATTTAGAAAACAGAAGCACAAGCAGAAGCAAGCCCAGTGGCAATGAAGAAGCTCTCTTTCCCTTGTCTACTTCTCATCTCTTTCGCTCTACTCACAACGACCTTCTGCGCCACCCCAAGGTCACCGTCTTCGAGACAGGGTTTCACTGCCCATCTCATCCACCGTGACCACATCCACCACCCCGGCAAAGCTCCTGCGCAGCGCTACGCCGATGCTTTCCGACGCTCCTTTGCCAGGGTCCAGCGCCGTTTCGACATGAACGTTCCTATCCCGCCTTCGTTCCATCTCGACACGGCTCAGTCCGAAATCCTCCCGGACAACGGGCAATATCTCCTGAAGGTGTCGATAGGGACCCCGCCCTTCGACGTCTACGCCATCGCTGATACCGGTAGCGACCTCTTCTGGACTCAGTGCCTCCCCTGCGATCAGTGCTACCCTCAGAAAAATCCCATGTACAACCCGAAATCGTCATCCACATACCGCGACGTCGCGTGCCCGTCCCAGCAGTGCCACCTCGTGGACAACACCGTGTGCGCTCCTCCCTCCAACACGTGCAACTACACCTACGGATACGCCAGTGGCCTAACGAAGGGCGTCCTCGCGACGGAGACGCTGACCTTCGCATCCACCGTGGGGCCGCCAGTTACGCTCTCGAACGTAGTGTTCGGCTGCGGCCGCAACAACACCGGCCCCTTCAACGACAACGAGATGGGACTCGTCGGGCTCGGGAAGGGCCCCGTCTCACTCATTTCGCAGATGGGCACGTCGTTCGGGGGCAGGCGGTTCTCTCAGTGCCTTGTCCCCTTCCACACCCCGCCGACCATCACGAGCAAGATGAGCTTCGGCAGTGGTAGCGAGGTCTCAGGGCCCGGCACCGTCACGACCAGCCTTGTGGCCTTGCAAGACCCGACCTGCTATGGTGTGACCCTATACGGGATAAGCGTCGGGAGCACGTACCTGCCTTTCAGCTCTTCTGGGGAGGGCGGCGTCACGAAGGGGAACATATTCCTCGACTCGGGGACGCCTCCGACGATCGTGCCGAGAGATTTCTACAACAGGTTGGAAGCGGAAGTGAAGAGAGTGGTGAAGTTGCCACCCATCGACGACCCTCAGCTAAGGTCGCAGCTGTGCTACGGGAGGGACGTGCTGGCGAAGGGGCCGGTGCTGACGGCGCATTTCGAGGGCAAAGCGGACGTGGAGTTGAAGCAGACGAGCACGTTCATAGAGGCTAAGGATGGCATATTTTGCTTCGCCATGACTCCCACTGACAGTCCTGGTGGGATATTCGGCAACTTTGCTCAGACTGATTATTTGATCGGATTTGACATCGATAGGAATACTGTTTCGTTCAAGCCAACAGACTGCACCAAACTGTGAACTGAACCCTCTTTCTTTTCATTTTGTTATTTATTTGGATGAATAAAAATAATTCACTAAAAAAAAGGTTTATTTTATCAACCTTAAATCTTTACTCCAGTGTGAAAAGGGTCTGTCATATGGTCAAAAGATTGGCAAATGCAATGATATTGATCATGATGCCCTCCTCCTAGTCGTTAATTACTGGATTCCCC
This sequence comes from Lenwebbia sp. NSW1173648, assembly GCA_029784005.1. NCBI lineage: Eukaryota > Viridiplantae > Streptophyta > Magnoliopsida > Myrtales > Myrtaceae > Lenwebbia > Lenwebbia sp. NSW1173648. The sequence goes on along the minus strand of JARCGZ010000008.1, from coordinate 307,808 downwards.
TTCTTCAAAAGTTTATGTTTCGTTGATATCACAAGACACGTGAACAAAGCAAACTTAATTTATTCAAAATGAAATTCCGAAAGGACTAGTGAATCCATTTTATGTAATGTGAAAATCCAGTGGCATAACATAACTTGCTCCACCCTCAAGCTACAGAGGTCTAACTCGTCAAGTCAACCTGAGGACGAAATGCTCAACCTGCGACTGGGACGGCCAGGACGACGTGATATTAACAGTAGCAACTACGACCCTCTTTTCTTGTACCAGTTTTGTCCTGGATTTTGTACACTCATGGATAGCTCCGAATATTTCACTGTGACGAGATTCCTGCACAGCCACTTTCACCAACTTTACAATTTCCTCGAGAAAAAGATACCACAGAGAGAGAGATTGTGCTTGCATGAGAGAGAGAGAGAGAGAGAGAGAGAGAGAGATAAAGAGATATGGAGAGGAAGGTGGTGGTGATATGTAGCGTCGTGGGTTTCTTGGGGCTCCTCTCAGCTGCTACGGGTTTTGGCGCAGAAGCCACTCGGATTAAGGTACTGCTAATCCGTCGCTCATTGCTCTGAGCTTCTTTCTCTTTCTGTTTTTGTTTCAACAGGGTTCTGTTCTGGATGCTTAATTACTCCTCTTCCTCGGCATCGGTTTGATCATTAATGTTAATGCGTTTCTCATTGGGTAAGCAAGGTATTTCTGGTCCTTCATAGAAAATCTCAGGAACATGTGCGATGCACTCGAGATTTTTGAGATTATTAAGCGATTATTGTTTCTACGACAGTTTAGCTGATCTTTCATGCGCACACACGTTTGAAGTGTTGGAAGATTACAACTTTGGAATTCTATTTGTTTGCCCATGTGTTCTTTTGATTTACCTGATCCTTTTCTTTGTCATTACTTCACCTTTTTTCCCTGATTTCTTTGTTTCCTTGGGTTTTTTCTTTGGCTTTACCCTCTTGTTGTTTAATACGACTCCTTTCTGGGTTTGTTTCTCAATTCTGTTCCCCGTGAGTATGAACAACTTAAGAAAGCACCTTAGAAAATGTTGTTATCGATTAGTGCTATAAATGTACTATTTCACTCCAGATTGCAATTTTTTTAATTCCATTTTCCTGGAGTTCTCGAAAAGGAAACTGTTGATGAAAGTACTATTGTCCTGTTCAGTCTCTTCAATCGAATACTGGAGTCTCTCAACTCTTTTGATCCAAGTAATTTCAAGTTTTTGGTCACATTCTGCCTGGATTAATTTTTAAGCTGTGTTTTGCAACTGCTGGGGTCCTGATGAGACATTTCGACAAAAAAAATGAGCATATTTGCTGGAATACCTTGGTAGTTCTGCTTTAATTTTTGCAGAGCCTTCTTTTATCATGAAAACAAAATTTCTGCTGTCAAGGAAAATGCCTTTTCTGAAAGCATAGTTTTCCTGAAATGTTCCTGTTTGGATTACAGTACATTGTGAATTTGTTCATTCACTGAGCAAAAGGCAGTGATCCATGAAACAGCAAATGCTTAATTGTTATCAAAGGAGGTCAACTGGGGCAAAGGGAATGCTTACAGCTGCCAAATAGGAGTGAAGTCTTACAATCTTTGAGAAAATGCAGCCTCGAAAATACAGCAGCTAAATACAGCATGACTATCTAGGCTGTTTTAATTAGTGCTATGTCGTCGGATTTATCCCGTAAAAGAGAGTTCTACTTGCTAACTTGTTGTTTTAAAAGTTGCACATTGTCCACCTGTATCTTATGGCAACAACTATTGTAAGAAATTTATGGTACTTTTTAAGTTGATCTTATGAGCTCTAGAAGTCAGAGAGACGTGAAATTGGCATATTTTAAGATCTAATTGAACCTTGCAACTTTGATCTTTCCAAGAATCAAAACTGTAGTTTGTTAGTTATTGAAGGTCTGATAATTGGAATTTCGCGCATTTTTTAAGTATAGTAATTAGATAAAGTTCCTGGAGGTCTTCAGCTTCTGCGCCAAACGTTAAGCACATCTAAGCCAAAAATTACTACTTGCTTAACCAAGACAAGAAGCCTTGAATAGTGTAAAAAAAGAATCACCTACAAGTACCCTTTACCTTTGGCGATGGAGGAAGAACATATCTTATCGTTTGGATCGAATGAAATTTGTGCTTCTATTGCTTGGTATCAGACATTGAGCGAAAACAAACTTCCGATTTTTGTCTTGATTGCTGAAGTTTGGAATTGATGGAAAAGCACAAGTTGAAGGATCTTCAAAGAGTGTTCCGAGTGTTATTAGAGGAGCTCGGGTTTGCAGAGATAATCTTATTGCACAATTGTTAACAAAGACGGATGACGATATTTTAGGTGCTCATAGCGCAACTTTATAACTACAGGGTGGCAACTAGAATCTAGGTCCGACCGTGGGCATGTGCCCTGGACAAGTTTGGACCATTCATTGCAGTTTACCCTAGTTTAATTTAGAAATCCATAGCTTCTATCAATTGCGATTGGCTTGAGGACACGTGATATAAAGTATATTGAGTAATGGAATGCGAAGTGCCACCTGTGCAGTAAAGTTTAACCTTTTTTGCGACCAAAATGTGTTGATCAATGGATCTTCTACACCATTGTTCTCTGTGATTCTTTGTCCATTCTACCCACTTAACACAGATCAGAGTCCTCATATCTTATCAGCGGAGAGTGAGTCTTGTGTGTATAAAGTCTGCGAATGAATGAAGTCCCAGCATTTCAATTTTTATGCATGTGGAATTTGGTCTGTATGCATACACATGCATGCAACATGTTGTCTTTATTCGTATTTCTCACATAATTGATAGTTGCTTACCAAAACAGAGAAAATGATCAATAGTTTTCCATTAATCAGGGTTCCGAAGTGCATTCCACGGCTCCTACGCAATGTGCGTATCCCTGGAGTCGAGCTCTGCCGCTTGGATTAACTGCCGCTGTGGCTCTTGTGATAGCTCAAGTAATAATCAATGTGGCAACCGGTTGTATTTGCTGCGGAAAGCACCCGAATCCATCAAATTCTAACTGGACCATGGCATTGGTCTTCTTCGTTGTTTCCTGGTAATTTTCACTGGAAATTCAGGGATTCAAATATGTTCCGTATTCCTTCATTGCCTTTGCATGAGTTTATTTACAAGAGCGGTATGGGAAATCCAAGCATGATGTCATGGATTGGCTTCTCACTTTGTGGAGTATTGAAGTGTTTTAGAGTCTATTCAATCTTATCTACTACGGAAAACAATGACTTCATGTGATTTTGGTGCAGCTTGCGACATTCTACTTTTTCCTTCAATCTATTGACAATCAGTTGCCCTAGATGGATGTCCCTAAGTAGTGGCATAACTGCAATTTCCCGGCTAATTAATAGTTTAATTACGTTAAACATGCTTAGAAGGTACTGAAACTGATTCCTCGACAAAATTCTCAGAGCTTTAAGCTGACTAGATGATCCTTTCTGTGGCTCAGCTAACTGGACCAGGCACTGGTCTTCTTCGTTTTTTGCTGGTATCACTCACTGGAAAATCCAGGGATCCAAATCCATCTAGTACTCCTTTATTGCCTTTGCACGAGTTTTCTTGCAATATTGATATGTGGAATTCGAAACACTATGTCATTGATTGGCTTCTCGTTTTGTGGAGTATTGAAGTGTTCTACAGTCTATTTCATCTTATCTGCTGTGGAAAGCAATAACTTCATGTGATCTTTTGTTGTGGCTTGCTTTTTCCCTTCAGTCTATTAGTAATCAGTAGTACTACCGGATATCCCTAAGTAGTGGTATGACTGCAATTGCCTTGCTAATTTATAGTTTAATGACATTAAACATGCTTAGAAGGTATTGAAACTGATTCCTTAACAAAATTCTCCGAGCTTTAAGCTGGCTAGATAATCCTTGGTGTGGCTCAGCTATTAGCTACAAGAATAGTTTGAAGGTGTATATAGGAAGTGATCACTGGAGGATAGAGGGTTCTGAAGAATATTGTTAGGTTATTAAGGATGCTTCATGGCGAAGCAGATTTTTTTTTTTTAACACATCTCTATCCTCTGAAGTCCAGCATCAAACGTAGATATTTTCCTGTTCCTATTTCTCTATTGAGGGAAAGGAGGCCAGAGCAGATTTCCTTCCTGAGTTCACGGTAGATAATCACTGGATACCTGTGGGGAAGATAATAATTTTATGCATAAATTATATAAAGTCTAGTATATTCCATAGTCATGTCCAGATTTATTTTGAAGTAAAGGCCAAACAGACCACACTCCTCCCAGAGGAGTGGAATTGGATGCCGCTCCCACGGGTCTATTTCTCGCTGTAAATGGCTAATGACGCCATGCATCTACCATTCTACTTTAGTTTGAAGTTTGGACATATCTTGCAAATTTGGAAGGTGTGTTTGTACATGTTTCCGTTGGACTTCGCGTGTTTGCATTCACGGTATACAAATCACATTGACTGAAGGGCTGATAGATGTATTGTGTACTAATGTAATGCAGGTTCACATTTATCATAGCGTTTCTTCTGTTACTCACGGGTGCTGCACTCAATGATCAACATGGTGAAGATAGCATCTATTTTGGTAACTACTACTGCTATGTTGTCAAACCAGGTGTCTTTGCCGGAGGTGCTATCCTATCACTTGCTAGTGTTTCCCTTGGAATTTTATATTATCTCTCCCTTACTCGGGCAAAGGATGATGGACGGCTATGGGGTACCTCTGCTCCTAATCAAGGTGTTGGAGGCATTGCTTTGGGACGACCCCAGTTTCCATCACAGAGCACTCAGGGGGCCGTTTTCGTACACGAAGATACATACATGCGACGGCAATTCACTTGATCTGCAATTATTTACTTTTGCCTTCCGATGGTGGGTTGCTTCAGAATTTAGGTCAATCATAGTACACTGAAGGCAGATTTGTATTCCCCATCTGCTGCTTTATATTAAGTTCTCTGTTGGGTGATTGCTGGTTCTGTGTTTGGTGGGTGGCTTTGAAAGTTCATAATGCGTTAGGAACAAAAAATATTGAACATGATGAGTAGCTGTGATTCTAAGAAGAAGAATGACGACAGTCAAAAACAGATTTGTATTCCCCATCTGCTTCAATAGATCTTTGTTGGGTGATTCTCTGTTGGGTGATGGTTACTGTAAATATTTTCTTGGTGCCGAACTATATAAATCTTGCTGGTTCTGTGTTTGGTGGGTGTCTTTGGAAGTTCTTTTATTTATTTTTTCGGTCGGAAGCTTTGGAAGTTCATAATGCAATCGTTAGGGAACAAAAAAATTGAACATGACGAGTAGCTGTGATTCTAAGAAGAACAAAAAATTATAAAAAAAAATGGAACAGTCAAAACTTGAGTTCACAAAAAATCATACATGACATGTCACGCGTCAGTGACTACATCCATTCGAAAAATATTATGGTTGACATCATTTCGACTATAAAATATACAAATATACACTGGGGAACACACTCAAGGCGACTGCTACTGAATATTCTTGAGCACCCACCACTATGTTTGGTTTGTATAGGTGCATATATTTTGTCTTTAACCATTCACAATACTTGGACAATGCGATGGTCTTCTCGTCTTGTGAAATCCCGTTGTCTCGCATCATGAAGGTGCTTGTAATCACACTCTGCAGCTAGGACTGAAGAGCAAACGATAGAGATGACCAGCAGTGGTGACTTTTCGTTTAGCGAATGCGATTCACGTGAGCAAAAGGCTCTGGATTAGCTTTTGGAGCTGGTTTAGCCACCTCCGGAACACCAAACACATTCCAAAACCTCAGTGTTTCATCCCCTGCTGCCGATGCTACAGTGCAACCATCCGGACTCTGACAGGAAAGAGACAATGTCACTACTTGAGGATCTAAATCTTATCAGAAAGTAGGGAATGCAGAAATGTAATTTCTTGAACCAGAAAGTAGAATTTGCAAAAGGTACCTGGGCCATGAAAAGCACTCTAGAAGTATGACCAGTCAGCTCTGCAATCTTTACCATTGAAGGGTACTTCCAAAGAGTGAGCTGATTATGAGTAAATCCATGAGAGCTAAGCAACTCTCTCTCATTCTTGTTCCATAGCAGAGCACAGACCTGGGAACCGGTATCCAGAGAGTTTAAGCACGCGCCAGTGTGGGTATTCCAAAACTTTATGGTCCGATCACCTCCACCTCCACCGGAAGCCAGCAAATTCCCCTGGAAGGGACACCAAGCAAGGGCTTTAACAGCAGCTGTGTGCTCTTCGAGCCGGTGAAGCCATTGGGTGGGTGAATTGGAAGATGCCACGGACCTGTCCCAAATGTGGAGGATGTTATCATTCCCTCCACTAGCTAATTGCTGTCCTGATGCTGACCATTTCAACCCACAAACCTCCTGGGTGTGACCCCTGTAGGTTTCAACAATGTGAGATCTCACTCTCACATCATTATTGACGATCTGTCCATCCATTCCTCCTGTTGTAAGGATGTGATTGTTCCATGCCAGAGACCCAACCCGAGATCTGTGGCCACCTCTCAAAGTCCTTAGCTGCAATGAAATTCAACCAAATTGGGACACAACTCATTAGGCAGGTTTCATGAGATGATTATACAAACAAAATTTCATAGTGAGAAAACAACTGACCAGTCTATTATCACCAGAATCCCATAGCTGTACTTCAGAATTGTTCAAGCCGATAGCAATGTGGCGACCATCTGGGGCCCAGCTGACACTGGTAACTGGGCCGTTTTCTTCGTCGATGGTTACAAGTTCTGAGGTAGAGCTATCTGAAGCATTCCAGAGATAAACTGTATTCCCCAGGGCAATTGAAAGTTTATTGCTGCTTCCCCAGTCCAACAAATTCAGGTAGTAGTCATCTACAAGGTCGGGAGCATCCAATGTCCTTTCTGAGGTCTGTTAATAAGATCAACGATTTTAAGCTTAAGGGCCAACTCATGAGAAACAGATACAAAAAAATGAAAGAAAAAATTATTCTTACCTGAGGAATGTGTCGGCGGGGTTTTGTTGGCTTGGCAGGCTGAGCAGAAGTGAGTTCATGTGGGATCAACTCTACGGGGGTTGGGGGTTTGTTCTTGAAAGCAAGGATTCGAGTCCGGTTCATGTTGAGTGTTTCTGCCAGTAGCTTCTGGTAGGCCTCTCTAGACGGGGAACTCACCGCTGGATTCTCCTTCCCCTTCCTCCCTTCAGTCAGCATGTAGTGTGCAAAATCGAAATCCATGGCCGATCGATTAGGTATAAATCTGTCCAGCTGGTGTCACAATGAACGAGAAAACTTTATTAAGGATTCCTGATCAAATACGTAGACTAATAATGAAAAGGTTAGGGCTCATTCCCAAAATTGATTACTCCAACGCCCACCAAATACCGAGACAAAGAACACATGAAGATGAATGTTTCTTTTCCTTACGTTTTCTCGAGAATTCCTCCTCTGCAGAAACTGTTCTTGAAGCGGGCAACGAGATTGAGGCTTCATATTCGATGAAGAGTGGGCAGATCCTGCATCCATACAACACAAACACCAAAAAAGGAAGCACAGAAAGGTAATATACAGAAAATCAAAAGAAAAAACGAAAACGGAAATCCCGTTATTATGGGGGCGAAGGGAAAGTTCTTGCGCGAGAGATAAAGACCTCACAGAAGAAAATAACAAAACCTGCAACACAAAAAAGGTGATCGAATACAACAACCAGATCTCTAAGTGTGCGTACGCAGATGTGAATCGTTTTGCAAGAGTCCTAGAAAATGCAGAGTAATTGAAAACTAGGGTTTTCCTAGAGAGTTTCCCACAGCCTGCGCTTCACAATTCAAGCGCCCGCAGAGAGAGCTGATCCGTGGCGTCTTCACAGAGAGAGAGAGAGAGAGAGAGAGATGATTTTGGTGAATTGTGGGGAAGATGAAAGGGGCTCTATATACGGGTTGATCGGTGAAGACGGAGACGACTAGGGTTTGCTTTCTTAAACCTTTCTTTCGATCCTCGTCCAAACCCAGAAGGCCAACGGCTCTAATAGCCGTTGAGTAGTTCAATTGACGAAAATGCCCTCCCTTCATAGTATCGTATCGTCCCCGGTGCGCTGAGCTTTTATCTTATTACCCCTCCCTCCACAAACAAATAGAAGCAGAACAAGTCAACACGAAAAACACAATCTTCTATTAAATAGAGTTGCTCCGTTAAATTTTTTTCTTTTTTGCTTAAGAACCGGTAAAGATAGTTGAAAATCGATTCGATAATGTCAGTTAAATCCTTTACGGTTAAAATTATGAGCGCATCGTCATGATAATTTTTTTCTTTGAATATCTTTTTGTTTTGAATTTATATCAAAAATTTCATTTTCAGAAGGGCTTTCTATCAAGATAAAATAATTCTTCTAGAAAAAATATCTTATTCTCAGCTGCCTTAATAAGGAGGAGGATGTTGTATGACTCGAACAAAGAATTCTAGTTCTCACAATTAAGTGATCATGCTCTATTGATTCGTGAAAAAGTTATAAATTTGGACCACGAAATCACATGTTAAGTCAATAAAGCAGAGATCGAATCAAATGTAATCGTTCAATCTTTACGTAATCAGATGTGCAAAGAGACGTGCTTTGGACAAATCTGATTTCAACGATCAAAAAGTTATCGGAAATTTGGGATGTCCCAAAATTAATTCACTTGCAAATTGACTATTACTTTTCAGTCCAATATAAACCTCCTTACAGTCCTCGAAGAGATTAAAAAACAATGCTGAAGCAAAAGACGATATGGAGATAGGATACGAACCACGAAGCTTATATACATAAGGAATTATGTCACAAACGTATTACACGTAACAGGTTGATGTTGCTGACATAGCAAACCACCGTAATCCCACCCGCCATCAAAAAAGAAAGAGAAAGACGAAATCATTACCATTTCAGAGGTGGGCATCTCTCGACTATTATTATTGTAGCTTGAAGTTTCAAGCGTTGGCAACTTTGCTCATGATATTGGATGCATAAGTGGCAATCGTGGATTCTGGGGAATGGCGTAGCCTTCCGATCACTGCGAAAAGCTCAGAAGAAACGAGATGTTGTCTGCACGGCGGGTGCACACACATTTTCGCTAATGAGAAAAGAGCTATTTTTAAAGGCGACTCGTTGACAGCATCTTTTCTACTTGGATTCATGGCCGCAGCTGAGCAGTCGGCCACCAACTTCAGCAAAGCCTACAGTATGGAAAACAGTATTAAAAGTTCTATTTGCTCAGGAAACAAACATTGTCGTACAGCAATAGGAAAGGACTACATCAAAGTTCTATGCAAATTTCCACTGCATTGCATTATATCAAATAAAGGAACAGATGTTGCTGGGCAGCAGAGAACACCTTTCTATTATTAATGGCATCGGATCACGATTCTGGTGCTATTTAAGCAAACCAATGCTTTTGTTATTTCTATCCACGTCAAGCCATAGCGGATAGAACAAAACCAAATAATGGAGAAGCAGGTTTTTTTCAAAACATTTCTGCAATTACTATTTGGCAACAGTAGTACTGAAAGAAATCTTCCGCTACAATTGTTTCATTAATATTCATGCCAATAGAAGCAAAGGATGTGCGTACCTGCATGGCTCCCTTATCCACTATGTCTTCACATAGTTTGTTTGAGTTGCGAACGAGGTTGCTTAAGGCACCGGCAGCATTTGCTTTGGTCTTGTCCTCATCTGCTGAAAGCAACACAGCTGCTAGCTGAGGTATGGACCTCCTGAGTTCTTCATACAACATATCATTGTGATATGCTGCATTTCCAATCTAGAAGGAGAACATTCAAAGACAATCAGTGGGACGAGCAGATTAAGCGTTTGACAAAGAAGCAAATTCTCTTACAGCAAAGCAAGCAAATTTTCTTGTTCGTCTGTCTGGATCAGAGCAGCGGTCAATGAGGAGATCAACTATATCGTGTCTTGCCTACTCAAAAGTACCAAGCAGTGATTCAGTTGACATTGCTTTGAGAGCTCACAAAGAGCAACTTGTACAGAAGTTGGAGAAAACTAGATCTCATTTGTTAGTTCATCATAAACCACCCAAAAGACACTACTTACTAGCACATTATAAAAGTAGGCGCTGTGGCGACACATGTTACCGATAGCACAACAAGCCTTTGCACGAATATTGGAATCTTCATGTATAAGAAATTCCTTCATAGTTTCCAGGATACCAGCTCCATTGATGTACTCATAGAACGCCTGCAAAGTCTCGGTTGTGAAAAGGCGAACAAGATCAATGTGCTTGTAGCTCGTACACTAGTGCTCTATATTTGTGAGAAAAGAACCATGCAGTAATGAATTGGTCGTTCTTCTTTCTTGCGTTATGTTAGACAAATTGAGATTTTGAATAGAGTGAAAATAGTATTGATAAGTCGAAGATGTCCTCAAAATAAATTATAATTAAGCGAAAAATAAGATATGCTTAGAAATGAAATATTTTTTACTATTCTACTGGGTGACTGCCCATCGCTGAGAGAAATGGAAAGCAGAATAAATTAAAACAGCCAACTTAGAGATATGTGAACTTCTTATGCTGGGACTGGCGGAAGAACCAAGCAGGCATCAGGCATTTCTGCAGGGAATTGATCCCTAAGCATACATAGATGTATCCTGTAATGACATGCTAATGTACTCTACAGAGACAAAGGCAATTCTGTGTACTTGTGCAGAGCAACTAATTCTAGCATGTGGAGAAGTTATGATTTAGGTGCAAAAGTGGGCATCAAGATTTCCTTGTGGCAGCAGAGTCAACCCCTAGCATAGAAAGCTTTTGCGTGTCACGACAACATAACCACTATGATGAAATCCGTGTTCAAATTACAAGTGAACTTGCAGCAATTAAACGATAAGGAATCAGAACCTGACCTTATCCATCCGCGCTAAATCAGATAATATCATCAAAACATCCAGTATGACCTCTTTTGGACTTGACGCACTGAGTAATATTCTCATCCTGTTTGGATGTAGCAAGCCCTTGCCCACAAACTGGATAGCAAGAGGTCTATGACCTATCATTTTAGCAATAAAGGCAACTGGTTTTCCAGAATCTTTCAGCCCAAGATGCTCCAAGCAACGCAGGATGATACCGGGCATACCAACCTGTGACACAGAAGAATGTGTATTGTCACAGGTCTTTCTCATACTTTTAGTATTCTACAAACACCACAACAAACTATAATTTCGCATAATTATATAGCTATCCAGATGTAAAAAAGCAATATTACAGAAATGCCACTCTGTACTTCATGACGAAAATACTCAAGCGTATATGAAACTCCATATTCAGAGAATCTAATTTCATAAGAACAACTTCCTTGTCTTTTTCACAGTGTAGAGGATAAAATATTTCCTTTGTGCGTGCATGTAAGTCAGAGAGAGAGAGAGAGAGACAGACAGACCTCTAGAAGGATCTTAATATACTTTCCCATGTCCTCTTCTATCGCCTTCACCATGTCTCTGGCTTCTGTGTATTTTCTCCCCCCAGGTAACCCCATATTGAGGAGGGATCCACTGTTTATGGAAGCAGTGGCTGATGCCAATGTGGGAGTATATTGAACAACAACAAAAGGAAATGCTAATAGATCAATTACTGCATTAATTAAATCTCTCACGCCATCCTTCCCTCCCCCAGGCCCACTCCAACACCTCACAAGCTGAACATGCGCATCATGTACTAAATACAAGATGACATTGACGAACTCGGATCTAAGCAAAATCTGACGAAATATGGGAGCTCCACCCCAAAGACAGTGAAATATTGAGGAAACTGTCCATAAAACTCCGATAGGGGACAACCCAACTCCATAGTTTGCATTATCAACTTTTCCATCGGGTGCATTTGACAATTTACCTAACAAATTGAGTAGAAGCATATGAATACCATCTGAACACAAATGGTGAGCAGATAACTGCTCACCCCTCTTTAGCGTCATTTCCAGCAGACCAACAAATCCATCTCTGATCCCATGCCAATATGATAGAGTTTCATCAACCCCTCCATGTTTATTCACCCGGGATGTGTTGAGGTAGTCACACAGTACAGATGTCTGGGGGATCAAAGGTGCAGCAATCCTGAAGACCAAGGAGTCGGAATTTGCATTTTCAAGAGATAGGATGGAAGCAAAAGCCAACATGGCTGATGCAGAATGCGGTTGGCATTTACTTCTCACCCCTTCATCAGAAGAAAAATAACTCGCAAGAACTGTGAGTCGAGAAGCTTGCTTTGTGGAAGATGATGTCAGAATAGACACTGCAGAATTTCTTCCAGACATCTTCAAACATTGTGCTGCCATGGCCAAGACAAGGGATGCCTGCTGAACCATAGCAGTAGGATTATGTAATTTGGTCTTCAAATTCTTTGTTTCCCCTGTTTGGTCATTTTTGCTTGAGCATGAAGCACAAAGGCCTAAGAGGGAGAATATCTCCGAAATAATGGTACCGTCTTCACCACCACTAACAACAGTGGTGACTGGTAAGGAGCTGGGCAAGCCACATAGAAGATTTGGAATGATTCTGTTCTGAAGGCAACACCTTGATAACAGCTGAAACACATTTAACACAAAATGACCTCTTACCTATATAATCTTTGAGAGAGAATAAGAGCTAAAAGTTTCAAACAATTCATAAAGGCCTAAAAATCTCATATAAGCAACTTTCCTCAATCAATCATTGAGAAAGAAACAACCAATTTCAAAGAAGGGCATCTATACCACTATTTAAGAAAATATAGTTTAGGTCAGGAGACAAGCACCTGAATAACAGCCAGAGCTGCAGGCTCAAGACGCTGATGAAGTGAATGATATATCGCTATCTGTACAGACTTTGACTTGAGGAATGCCCTTGTCACTATATCGATGATTCTTGTAGATTCCTTCCCAACCAACAAACCTTGTTCACTCTCTTTGATGTCAAGCCGGAGCAAAGAAGGACTCTGTACAGCATCCAAAGGATACAAATAAGCATGTTCCTTTGTAAAGAGGGTTTCGAGGGCATCAATCAACGACCACAGGGCTCTGCATCCTTCAGAAACAGCTCGCAGTAAATTTGGGGAGCCTGAGGATAGACTTGAACCAGCAATTTCTAAGCATAGACAGAGCTTTTCCACCAGTCCAGACGCTTTGGCATGATCCGCTATATCTTTCACAGTTTCAAACACCACAGAGGGCACATATTCTGCATCATTGTTGATATCTGAAGATGCTTTAAGAGAATGAGCCACCCTAGATAACACAACTGTAATGCAACCTATAGACTCATTCAAAATTCTTCCAGATGCATCTTCATTGCATCTAACAACCTGCATAATCAACACCATCATATGGCAGCTTGCAGTTTGCACACTGGTTACAATTCAGAAATGCCAATTAGAAAAGTACCTGTGAGAAGATATTAACTAAGGTGACCCAGTGCTTGAAGTATGAATTTGAAACTGCATTTCCAGATTGGTCAACCAATACTTTGATAATTGCCAAACCCTGGAAGGTAAGACACAGAAGTGAATACTCTGCATTTAACTAAATTACTCAGAAGACAAATAACAGACACAAAAGGGATACTCACGCGTAATTGATGAATTTATCTAAAGAAAAATGTAACAAAAGCATTGCTGCTCACTCAGGACCGAAACAAAAAGACCAAACTGAATTGTTGAAGAATTTAACCAAACCATTAGAACAACAAAGCAGGAACGTAAGAAAAGAAATTGAAGACGAACAATGGAAGTATATAAACTGTGCATCTAATAGCACTAATTACAAGAGCTAAGATAAAATCATCGAGCCAAGCTCTAATACTTGAATGGCATTTGAGAGCTGAACACTTGTTTCGGAGGATTTTCTTTCTGTTTCTTTTTTTGTTTCAGGGAGGGGGAAGGGGCAGGTGGGGGGCCGTTTGAGGTTCAGTCAGAATGGAGTGACCACTTTTGACATTACTTCATTTATGGTAACCGTTTTCATCATGAGACAACGTGTTGAACTAACATGAAAGTGTGGCACAAAATCAAGATAAAGTTCAGCACTGATCAACCTTTGTTACTAAATCATTAAGCTCAACTGATGTCAAGCCAACTACTGTTGCTGTGAATTCAAGAACTTCAGTAAGTAGTTCATCATTTAGCCCCTTGGAATGAATGGCTCCAGCTGCAACTAAGTTAGAGATAATCCTCAGTGCCTGGTTGGACCTTAGGATGTCTTGATCACTGCAAAGTTTGGGCAACTAAATCATCATATTGTAAGAATAATAATATCACATGCTGAAACATTATCAAAATGCAGTAATTGAGCTATGCGGTGACTTAACCTGCAAAATCTTGCATGACGGAGCAGCAGGATACCAGAGCAGTAATCACACTAAAAGTTTCACAGGACAGAAGCTAACAAACATATTCAGCCATTAACTAAGCTTTTATTTATGTAAGCATCAGAACGGTGCATTGCAAATGTGAGATCGCTCAAGCTGAAGAAGAGCAATTCAATCTGTTTCTTTCATTGTTCAGGTAGTAAGTTCACATTTTTCCACAAAAAAAAAAAAAAAGACTTACATCAGCGGCACAGAATAAAGACCATGAGATATAGTAGATTCGCAAGGACCAGACGAGCAAGATATTTCTGCATTTAATCATACAAAGGCTCTATTGAGATGATGACTCTAGGTTGCATGATTGGCATCAAATAATAAGTATCAACATGGAACTCCACCATCTAAAAGAAGAAAAAATCAGCATCCAGGATGGAAGAACTTGAACAGAAGCTGGTACTGGCATCTTGTGCGATTGGAACGTCATCCTACTTCCTATGTTGGAAATTTGTACTCATACGGAAAAAGCTTGTAAATTCCTTCATGAAAGAACAGAATTGCAGTTTTCCAGATTGGACATTGTCAATGACAATCCATGGACTGTCGGTGTTTGTCACTAAGTACATGCCTGAATGTAATACAAATTGCGATCACTCCTTTGTGGCAACATGCCTGTGACATACACTTATGGGTATGGTGGGTATGGAACAAGAGAAGTAATATCAAAAAATAAGAAGTCCTTATGGATTGACTTTCTTGCTAGTTAACATTTAAACAATCATGACTACAATTACGGCAAAAATCCCCATTATCCATGCACATTTCCTAGAAAATATGCAAATCTAACATGCATCAGCATGTTCTACTGGATGCATGAATAAACTCGGATATCACGAAGGTTACAGATGAAGTACCTCTGAGAACTTAATTCTTTGGTCCATCTCTTTAGAGGTAGCAAAATAATGGCTAATGCTTCACTATCTTGACCGATTACTTTTGCACCTTTGACTGTACGGGAGTTGTTCTCTAGCTTGTCTAGTGCTTGACAACCTGAACATCAAAATACTGTTGCAATCAGATGGCTGAAGTAGTTGCTAATGAAAAGCAAGTTGAAATATTAATTCAGTTGCCAAAACTTAAAGGACACTGATTGATTAATATAAATCGCAAAGGTAGCTTCTCAAAATTCTGAGCCTAAGTCGCACAAAAAAATAGCCATAAATAAATAATGGGCTTAGATGACTATTTGGACCCTCAAACAAATGACATATAGTTGACAGTGAACACACCGTGCAAAGTTGAAGAGCATATGCTTGATAAGAGCAACAAGTATTTTTCAAGCAAATTTTAACTCTGTGCCTGTTGCCTAGGCCTTCAAGGGATTATGTCGAAATACATTGAGAACTCATTCGGCTACTGCAAGTGAGTTTTTTATGTACAGAAAGGGTACAATTTCAGGTAACTCTTCTCTAGGGAAAGTATAGCGTAGCCATTTTCAAAAATTTTCCTTTTGTTTTCTTTTCGCTTTTTTTTTCCCAAAAGCAATGCTCCACCATCGTGTTATATGTAGTTTACATTCACTGAGTTTTTTCACTTATCACTCAATTTATCATCTTAGTTACTTCCACAATGTGATGTAATCTAGATATGTAAGTTGAGAACAAAATTTCAGACTCTACTTATTAGCATCTTAGAATTTCAAAATTGAGCAGACAAATTGCAGGAAGACGTGAAATTATCGTGTTGCTTCTCTTATCTGGCGCAAGAGCAACTATGGTAAAGTGTACTTTACCTTTCTTTTCAGTATCGTTGGGACTTGCAAAGCCAGGGAACTCCTTTGTAGGAGAGCAAATGCGCGTTGCTGAATTAGGAGCATGTATCTCCTAGAATAATACAGAAACTCAGCAGTCAATCATAGATGTTAAGAATGACAATGCCCAATTAGTTTCATGGGTCCACAATGGAATACGCTTCTTGACAGGATAGGACCTAACTATTAAACATGGATTTTCATAGAATTTTTAACAGTTGAGGATATTTATACGAATAGAGGAGGGCACTAAAAATTTCTCTTGTGAGATGACAATACCCCAGCCTTACAACTTCAAAAGAGATAGCAAAATACCGTGTCTCCTTCTTCAACGGAGCATTCTTTGACAAATGGATGCTCAAGGAGAGCAGGCCAAGTCAACCGATTCTGAGGTGCCTACATTCCAAGGCCGAATAGTAAGGCTAGAGTTTGGAATTCCGGGGACTGGATATTAACTATGACATTATGGTTGGGGAGACATTTCGATTTTCAAACAGTAGTCTACCTTACAGAGCAAACCTTTCAAGAAGCTCTTGAAATTTGCACCCATGTTGTCAGGATATTTTACTGGATCCTGGCATGTAACATGGATTCAAGCATTAGGATAAGTCTTTCACAAATACTAACATGATTTGATAGGACAAAAGAGTCACCTTAACAATGTGTCGAATGAGAGCATATACTGAATTAGTATAAAATGGAGGTTGGCCAACAAATAACTCATACCTGTTATAAGGAAAATTCAGATCATTTAATTAAAATTAATTAAATTTCATTTTCCGTTATGACAAGAAAGCCAACCTTAGATAAATAAAACCTGAGCCTAAGAAGTATACACTAACTCATCAAATAAGTAAGACGTGACCGAGCCCTGGTGGATGCCAAATAGGACATTATTTACTCTTGATGATTTGAAAATCAAACACGTCATGTGCAAAACCACATGTGTCCATCCTCAACACTAAGCCAATCCCACATGGCTAAAGTCACAAAATAGACAAAACTATTTGTTGTAAGGATGCTAATAGAAAAGAAATTCGTCGAAGACTGAAAGCTAAAGGAGTTGAGCACAAGGAACATGTACAGTATAACTCCAAGGGACCACAAATCTGCAGTGTGATTATAGGGCTGCTCCCTCACTAGTTCAGGAGCCATGTACAATGGAGTACCTGAAATCCAACAAGCTCATTTAATTTGCCCCTTGCACCAATGATCAAGCTAGTTGTGCAATATTGTACTAGAGGACAAACCAACCTTTTATTGATCTTAAGACAACAGTATTCATAGACATTGCTCGAGCAAAACCAAAATCGCATAGCTGTGGCAAGGAAAAAAATCACATGAGAGGCATGGAATCGGCAAATTGATAAGCCATCATCGAGAATAGTGTGAAACTCCATGTGATTACATATTTGAGCGGACAAAGGTTTATGAACTTTACGAAATAAATAGATTTTTAGGCAGTTATAAGATCACTACCAGTTGGATCCTTGTCTGGAAACAAACTAAAAGCTGATGGGAACCCTAAAAAATGAGTGCAAGGAAAAACCACAGGACTAAGCTATATAAAAGCCCCTTTTAATATCAGCATCAGCACATCATTTGTGCCTGTTATATGTTTAACTGGCCAACTCAAAATGAAATTGCAGAGTTGAGAATCAGATTATGTTCCTCATTCCCTTGCATCTTTTTAGATAATGAGGCTGGTAATCACTTTGCTCCGGTTAGCATAGTAAAAGGCATAGTAAGGAATACTCCAGATAAAAGCTTTAGCGATAAGAGATTTGTCAACCTTAACAACAGAACCAGCACCGATCAATATATTTTGCGGCTTCATGTCACGATGGATAATACGGTTGGAATGCAAGTAGTGCAAGGCTCTAACCTGAATCAAAGGTATAGAAAAGTTTACATCAAATTAAGGGGAAAAGTATGATAGTATAGAGCCACATAAGTAGAGCCCCTTGATAAGTACCAACTGCTTTGCAATTGCTTGAACTTGTTCTTCTGGAAGACATTTATCATCCTCGAGAATCTCAAATAATTCACCCTGTAAAGTAATTCCCACGATCATGTCTTTGACATTGTTATACAGTCTCTTGTCAATACTGCTGTGGATATGAATCATGTGAACACAAGATAGAGGAAGGAGGAAGGAGGAAGAGTGTAGGTTTACCTGTGCAAATTCGGTAACAACGCAAAACTCTTGTGGACTCTCAAAAGCATCGAGCATTTCGATGATATTTTCATGCTTCAACTTCCTCAGAATCTACAAGGATGTGCACAAATATGTACACATAAACAGATAGGAGACAAAGGGGAGAAAGAGGGAGAGGAATTCAACTTTGTTTAAAGAGATACTGCTTGCTATGAAGTACCGAGCTATTTCATTTCTTCGTATTGCGTTCTATGTGATTAACTAGATCTCTGTATTGGTGACACCTAAAATTCAAAGGCCAAAGTTGCATTTCCGTCACCCAAAAAAAAGTGTTGCTTCTTTTGAGCTGTGATTCTAGAACGAACCAACCAAAAGTTCCATCTTTCCTATCTAAACTCCACGACATTAGTCAAGTTTTAGTCAAGTTTCAAGAGTTTCGGGAGTTAAATTCATTGGAATGACATTATAAAATGCCATATCTTGAGAATGAGTAAGAATCCAAGGGGACTAAAATTGAGGCCCCTAGTTAAGCATGTACGAGAGAGAACAATAGTTCTCCATGTTGGACTCATCTGTGGTATCTTGTAAGCAACATCTCAATAATGTTACGCAATTAAGAAGTTGATAATACCCAATAAGGACGAGAAGGACAGGCTTGCAAAATGCATATTATTTTCCATGGGAACATGTTTATATTGAACTAGCAGTAGCAAGCACTCTTAGTGCATTAAAAAAATACTCCAGTAATATTACGTTTATGTGGACTGGGATTAGACTACCGATCCAAACTTCCTATTGATCCTCTTTGGTACAACATCAGCAACGAGAGCATTTATATTAGTACCTATGCTGTTAGGATTCGGCGTACAATCAAATCGAAGTAAAACGTAAAACGAGAAAGAGAAGTCAAGACACGAGATTTTATCCCGGTTCACCCTTAAACTAGGACTACGTCCAGCAGAGGATTCCACTATAATTAGCACCTCGCACCTCTCGTCTCTCGTTACATCACTCAATTACAAGCGAAAAAGAGTATATATACCAGTAGCTATTCATGAGCCCAAGCCCAAACTACTAATGAAAATTTACGAGCTTAAATCGTAAAAGCCCTCTGGTGTCCACGTGCTTTTCTGTCGTAGGGGAGTATAAACCACATCCCAACATATGCGGTGTCTATTAACTCTAAACACAAACTCCATCCGGCTAAACTAACACTTTGGCATCAACCTATAGTGAAATGCAGATTCAACATTAACCTAGCAAATGCATTACCTCAATTTCTTGCCTTAAATTGTGGATATCTTTTTCACTTTTCCCGTGCTTCATGATGAATTTCATAGCAACAGTCTGCAATCATTTACCACGAGATGTCAAGGAGGACTCCAGTTGGGTAAATTAATTGGGAAAAAAAAAAAAGAGGAAAAATGCACGATGAGGTGAACATCCGACCAGTACCTGGCTCGTGTATTTCTTCCGTCCCTTGTATACCTTGCCAAAAGAACCTTCTCCCACGAGCTCAATAACGTGGTAGTCTTCAATACCCATCTGGCGTAGTACCTGTGCACGTCATCGGATGCGGTAGCATGTTAACATCTATTCATCGGAGAGGCCAAAAAGCAGACACATGCCTCGTCGAGCTTAATAGCAGCAGCTGCAACTACTTTGGGTGGAACCAAGCAGGGTTTAAAATAGAGAATGCTAGATTGGGAGGACCCTTTTACAAAAACTGAGGACTGAAACGTCGCTATGCAGAATCTACCAATGGAAAGCCGCAATGGCCGAGACCGAAGGAGCGGGATGAATTTGAACTGGGATTCACCTAATTTTGGTAGGATCCTGCACCAAATCGCTGGATGACCTCGACGAGGATCCAAAGCCTCGCAAGCGGTAAATTGAGGTAGAGTGTGCTGAGAGAATACCTGAACGAGAGCCCAAATGACGAAGCTCGTTGTTGATCTTGCTAGTTTCCTTTCGAAATCTCGGGAGAGAAAGCTGTCGTTACTCCTCGTCGGGTTAGAGAGAGAGAGAGAGATGAGGTTTTGAAAGTCGATGAGGGGCTCATCGCCAGCAAAGTTTCCCGCCCATTTGAATTTCCAAGACTGCTGGTTGAAATTGAGTCATCCGAGTAAGAAAATACGCAAGGAAAGCGAGTGAATATTTTATTTTGAAACTATAAATAGGATTTGAGTATTTTTACCGTTGGTTGATTGGTGATTTAATATTTTCTTTTTATCCTTGGGAACTTAAAAATAAAAAAAATAAAAAAAAACACGGTCAAATCTAGAGCTCACCGTTGGAGAATTTAGACGCCACAAATGTCGTATGACAAATGATCAAATATTCTACTAGGCGACAGTCAAATTTTGGACACTCGAATTTCATTGATAACTGGCTCGAGACTATTGGGACTATTTTAAACTTTGAAGTCCTTAAATGATTAAAATAAAATCTCGAGCCCTGAAGGTGACCAGCCACCAAAATTGAAATCTTGTTTCTGCACTTACTTCTTTAATATGTAAATAACTTATCAATTGCAACATATGCACACAGAACATAGCATACACGATAGCTTGTAAAATAAAAATAGGATAAAATCGGACAACAACAACAAAAAAACCAATTGTAACGAATAGAACACATGTTATAATCACTCATTTATGCAGTTCTACTTGTTAAAATGAGAAGGAACTCCCAATAACAAACAATATACTTATCAAATATTTCATACAGCCTCTCGGTAATTTATTACTTTTCCTTCTTATTAATAGTTTTCTAAATGACTTAAACTGAGTATCGACATATATAAAATTATTAAAACAACTTGTTGATTGATTAGAAATGTTATTCAAATTTTACAATTACAAAGAAAAATTATGAAAAAAATGGCTAAAAACATTTAGTGAATCTCTGAATCTCATATCCCTCCGCATATTATCTTCCCGTCGGGAAGGAGAAAAATAGATACCTCTGCAAATCTTATTTTTCCCAACAAAAAGATCTTTCTATTTTCTGAATATAATTAATATTACTAAGTGTTTTTAGTACTTGCAACAAATTATAGGTGAAATATGACCCCACACGAAAGTTAAAGAATAGAGAAGTACCAAACTACTACTGATTGTTAGATTGAACATATCTATACGTCTAAGCCATAAGTGTCATTTGTCTCCTTTGTTTTTAAACAATAAACCCCGCAATAAAAAATGGATTTAAATAGTTGAGAGAAAATAGAGGGAGAAAGGGAATGATTAGAATTTAGATGAGTTTGAGGGGTAGACCGGTCTTTTTGCATTTGAAGATTTTTCATTTACTTTTAGAGAAAATTACAAATAAGGGCTTGAAATGCCATCATTTTCTTAAATAAGTGCTCAATTGGGTCTTATTTCAAATAATGACTTGAAATGCCTTCATTATTTCAAAGAAAGACCTAACCAAGAGTATTTTTGTCGTTTATATTTTTTTTCTTTCTTTTTTCCCTTCCTTCTCGCCAGGCTAGGTAGAGTAAGGGTTGCCTCGCTTGGGCAGGGCGAGGCTAGGGTCGGCCTCGCCAGTGTCCGACCATCGCTTGAGACTAGCCACAAGCAAAAATGAAGGGAAAAAAAAAATCAATGACGAAAATATTTTTGGTCAGGTATTCTTTGGAACAATTATGGTACTTCAAGCTCTTATTTGAGAAAATGATGGCACTTTGAGCTCTTATTTGAATTTTGTTCGTAACTTTTACGATACAAATTGACGTTAGAACGAAAAGCGGAGATGATTTTTGAATTAATTTCATTTATTTTATATTTCCGATAGCAATATGATTGGCCGAGGTATTTCATTTTTGCTCGTAACAATTCAATTTAACAAAAAAGAGGTAATTGTAGTAATTAAAAAGTCATTGCACAAATTATAATTAGAAGGTGGTTTGTAATTCTTTTTTGGGAAAATTTCAAAAAAGGGCCCCGAATTGCCTTCATTTTCTCAAATAAGGACATGAAGTTGACTTTGTTTCAAATAAGGGCCTAAAGTACCCTCATTGTCTCAAATAAGGGCATGAAGTGGATATTGTTTCAAATAAAGGCCTGAAGTGACCTTATCAATCTTAAAAAAGGGCATGACTCACCAGTTAATAGGGGCATTCTGGTCATTTAACCTTTATTATTATTATTTTATTATTTGTTTTTTCCTTTTCGAGTTTTTCAATTTTTTTTAAAAAAACTAAAACTGAAAAAAGAAAAAGAAAAAAGAAAACACGGGCGTATGGGGTTGCCCTCCCGCCTGTGGCCGCCTCCCTAACACTGGTGACTCTGGTCGCCCTGGTCCAGCTGAGGGCCGCGACCCACCCCCGGAACTAGGCGAGGGCCGGCGACCCTCGCCTAGATCTGGGAGAGGGCCACCAGGCCCTCGCCTATGGTAGGCGGGGTCGCCAGCCCTCGCCAAGGCGCCGACGACCCCATCGGCGTCCACAAGCGGGAGTGGGCTGCACTGCACTCCCGCCTGTGTATCTCCTTCTTACTTTTTTTTTCTTTTACTTTTTTTTAATTTTTATTTTAATTAAATTAATGAAATTAAGTTAGAATTACATTTTGACAAAATGCCCTTGATTGGTCGAAAAATTTGGCCGACCGGCGAGGTCAGGCCTTTATTTGAAACAATCGTAGCCACTTCAGGCCATTCTTTGAGATAATAATTGTATTTCATGCCCTTATTTGAAAAAATGGGAACACTTGAGGCTTTTTTTTTTTTTTTTTGAAATATTCACTTTCTTTTTTTTTTCCCTAAAATGAAAAGGGTCGTAGAAGTCAATGTATATTTCCCGGAATATGTCCATTGGCATTAATTCGCTCTAAAGAGCAAAATCACCATCCCTCGCTCCACTACCATCGCCGCCGCACACCGACCAGCCGCTGCGCCTCCACCGGCAACCACCGCGCAAGCTCTTCCACCTCCGAATATCAGCGAGGTAGCGCCACCTCTCTCGCCGGAGTCCTCTTGCTCCTTTAGCTTACACTCATGTCATTGGCTTGGTTTCCATGTGTTCGAGAATGTTCTTGTGAGTTGTGATGCAGATCACACATGTCACTGATTCTGATGCGTTCTTTCCACCCTCAAGTTCAGTTTCTGATACTCTTTTTTCCTATAAGTTCTCCGATTTCCTCTGGGTTCAGGCTGTAGGTGTGGCTATTTCATCCTTTCAAGAGTTTCGTTCTTCTTCCGTTCAGGTTTCCATGTGTGAAAGGGAATCCACAAATCAAGAAGCAAAATGATAACGAGAAGAGTGCTTGTTTTTTCCCCTTCCATCTGCTCATTCACATGGGTTCTTGCTTGTACATACCAATGTACCGATCTGAAATTGAACGCTGCTTCGTGATAAGGCTAATGGCTGCATCTACTTGTACTTAATGCTTGTGTGCTTGCACACAATGGGCCACACACCGACAACCATGGTCGTATGCGTTTGGTCTCATCGGCCGGATCTGTACCTTAACTCATAGTGTCAAGGCATCTCATGTTCTCACCTTCTCACCATGAACCTCAGCATATATATCCTCCGACACTCTCGTCTTTTAGCTAAAGATCAAAGGAGGTTCTAGTATAGCGTTATCCCCATTAGACCCTGCAAACACCTATCGATCATCAAGCATTGATACTTAGCAATAATACCGAAGTGCCTTCTCATCAGCCAAGAAGTACCACAACATGCTAGATTGTCAATGTTCTTTGTCAACCAACCACCGTCAAGTTGATATTATTTGTCCTAAATCTTACAGATGCAGCATGCTCTTAAACTTTATGGACGAGATTGGGATTCTCTCCACTTTAAGCAGCTTGTTATGTATTCACTTGCATCAATGTTATTGCAAGTGTATATATCCTATGAGTGTTGCATGAAGCTGGATATTTTGTGTCCAAGATGCTTACTTGGCTCTAATGTTTGTCAGCGTGTGTTCTCTACGGACATTTAGAAGCATGGTGCCAGCGCTTGATCTTCCCGAGGAAGAAGCTAGAAGAGTTATAGAGACAATTGCATCCTCTGGGACATTCTGGTATGCAAGTATCTTGGCGCAATTTTCCTTTGAACGATCCTGTTTCTCATTGCACACATGACAGTCACCATTCTTATCTCTCTCTTGTCAATGCTACTTTATTAAATTGTTAATCAAGTCATTACGATTGTTTGATGCATGTTTAGCTTGGCATATTTTCTTGTAGATGAAATTTCTTGTCTTAGTGTTTGGATGACGATAGAAAAGGTTGTCTTGTTCCCTGTTATGCTGTAGCTATTCTTCTGGTTCTGCATATTTTGCATCACCTCCATCTCCATAAGAGATTCTTGTTTCTTGTTTTGCTCCCCTTTTGATGTTCTTCTAATTTTGTCATCACTGGGTTGGTTGTCGTCCTTCGCTAAAAGGGTAGGAGATAACAGATAAAGTTTCTCAATTCCTTCAACAACGAAACCATTCTCTGCAGAATGAAAAAAATCAGAATAATTCATTTACAAAGCCGATCATGAAACTCACCATGATTGATGAACCTTATTGTTAAATTTAAGTATAGATGTAGGAGATTTGCATGTCCTCTCCTCCTTCAACACGTCAAAAGTTAATTGAACTTATAAATGTTTAGCTTCTTCAGAATGAACGTTGCCTTGACTTCTGTGGAACTTTTCACTAATCTCTCAGGATTGAATGGGATAAAGTGAAGACTATTCTATCTGTTAAACTGAAGCAGGTATGGGGAGGTATGTCAGCGTCAAAGATTGCGGTACTTATTGGCCTAGGTTTGAAGTTTTTAGGCTTTGTGTGAGTTTATGATTATTACTTTGATGTACTACGAAGGTCCTGTCAGATTATCCGGAAGCAAAGATGACCACTGAACAGCAAAGTGCTTCTTTGGGAGAGACCCACCAAGAGTTGGTAGAAAGGCTGGGTGAAGGTAAATTTTAAACATTGATAATTTACTTGGCAAATACGGAAATGCACCTTCAGCTCTTCATCTGCTGTTGATGTGAATTCTCAGCTACTCTTGCAGTTGAGTTAGTTGACGGTTCTTTCGATATAGGCAGAACATATTTAGGACTTTCTTTCTCAAAGCTTGATGATAGTCCAGTGGTTATCCCTCGAGTGTTTGCACTTGATATTGAGGTTGTACTGGGATTTCTTTTTTAGCTTGGAAATGCCTTTGTCTTCTTATAATTTGACAATATATTCCCTTGCGGCTGGTCTCTGAACTGGCTTGTTTGAGAAGAATACTCTCTACTGGTATGATGCTAAGCACTCCAGTTACCAGTGCATGTTGGCCTGGAACATCCTTCAATTGACTTATATGACTCAGTACTTCCTGAAAATCTTGAGTGGTATAGTATTTCGGTTTAGTGCTTCTCTATCATGGTTAGATATCATTTCTCTCATCAGAGATTGTCGTGATGTCATCTTTTAGTATGTCGTGCGTCTGAGAGTTAA
Organism: Lenwebbia sp. NSW1173648; assembly: GCA_029784005.1. NCBI lineage: Eukaryota > Viridiplantae > Streptophyta > Magnoliopsida > Myrtales > Myrtaceae > Lenwebbia > Lenwebbia sp. NSW1173648. The sequence continues at coordinate 282,113 of JARCGZ010000008.1, read as the reverse complement.
CACTTTATTCTGTAACAAGGTGTCTCTCCTGTAAAGAAACTAGAGCTTGTTGGGTGCTTATACTTTTGCTAGGTAACAAGTCTCCATTGTTCTTTGTCTCTGCCTTTAGTGCTGGAAGCAAGTTTGTCACTTTAATTGGATTTTTGTATAATTACTGTGCGATTGAGCCCTTAAGGTGTACTTAGTATCTGATGCTAGTATGTGCTTTACTTTCCAGCTCTTCTCAGCTTCGACGAGGGTCCACCTTTCACCCTTCAAAGGCTATGCGAGGTATCACCTATTTTTGTTTTTACTTATTTGTTTGCTTTTGTTAGTACCCAATATATACGATTCTATTCTTCTGATTCTTTGGTGTATATGCTGGAATTTTTTAGAACTTTTGTGGTTCTCGCTTAAGGCAGAGGGTTAGTAGGTGAATGGCTGTGTTTGTCATGATTTTTCACTGGTTTTTGCTGTTTCTTGTGCTCCAATTAAGTAGCCTTGCACGGATTAATTTCAAATCTACGTAATGTACTTTTTATTGCCACCTTTTTACAGATACTTCTGTCTGCACGGAGCATATATCCAAAACTCTCAAAGCTTGCTTTAGCACTTGAAAAGGTTTGTTGTCAATCATGCTAAAAGCTGCAGGCTACTTCTGCGTATACTATCTATGGGATCATCTCATTTTGAACGACTGTTGTGCAAACCCCAATACTCTTCCTCTAGGGATGAAAGCTTCATCCAAGATGAAATGTTGGTTAGCGAATACTTTATTTGATTTGCAACTGTGAAAGTCTTTGATTGGTTTCAATAAGGATATCTTCACTGCTTGTCAGGAATGAGTCCAGCGAATCTGTCATGGCCATGCTCCATCTCTTATTTAACTGGCCTCTAGAAAGATATTTTTGTGATGCTAAAGTTATGTTTTGGTTTAGAGAATATTAGATGAAGCAAAATGCTTTACAATTTGATACTTATATGCTTTAGAGGTTGATTTTGATATTTTCATCTCCCTTCAAAGCTCAGGCTGTTCTACTATCTGGCTTTTGTTTTTCCATTGGCCTTTTTCTTTTTGCTGGTTCTGCTTTAACCCTTATCTCTGTAAACAATTTAATGCACGAGCCACCTAAGAGGTGGGGCAGAGCCTGTACTATCTCCTTAAAACAATTTGGTCGAACTGCAGATACGAGTGACAAATAGGTAGCCTCCACCATGGTGGTGTGATAGACATCACATGGGAGGATATCTTTTGAGATCTTTTGAATGACTATGACATTGTTTAAAAAAAATAAAAATAAAGCTTTTTCACAAGAAATACACTCTTCTCTACTTTTTAGACTCCAAAGCACCTTGGTCATTGATTGGGGTAAGAGACGTAATCAGATGTCCACTTCCCTTAGAACTTTGCCTTTCGCTGGTGTTGCTTGTTCTTTATATTATCAACTCTCAAGTTGCTTTCCATTTTCGTATTGCTAAGTGCAGGAATGACTATTCCATTCGCAACTCCAGTCTGTATCTCATCATATGTTAAGGTCTTACCGACCTGTGCTTACGCCTTCTGCTTGCAGAATCTTTTGGTCACATCTATGTTGACAAGCTGTTCCAACCAGCAAATGATGATACAGGACTCTGATAACCCAGAGAAAGCCAGTGAAGAGGGTAAGTTGCAATCTAGTTTAGAGCAAGATGGAATTGATGTTGTCATGCGGGACACAGATGAAACAATGGCTGCAGTGGAGGAGGCTGATGTTGATGAGGGCATATCTGCTGATATGGATACCTTTGGAGAAGTAGGAGGTCCGTCAGAAAAGAGTTCTTCCCCGCCCATTAGCTCCTAGTCAATTTTGTGGCTTCAACCCGGTTCATTTTCTTCTTTCTGCACAGTAAGTGCTGAGGTTTGTCCAATATCACGGCTTGGTGAGAGTGGGCTTTGATTATGGATGGCATCTTTTCTTCTGTGTTGCTGCGGTGAGGGAAACTACACAGTGCGTTCTAAGACATTGGAGATGGCACTGCTGACGATTCTATTTGAAGGAGGATCCCCATGCTTTAGCTTACATTAGTTGTATTTGTTGTCTTACCGATTTAATGGATCATGAAAATGGCAATGTTGGTACATATGGAGTCTGGAGATACTCTGTGCTTATCTGACTTTTTGTTGTGCGGGGACAGCGGATGCAGTTGTGATTTAACTATTAGAATTCATTTTCAGCATTACATATCTTGTTCTAATCGAGGGGCTTTTCTGTCTATGTGATGCTACTTTTGAGAATGCGAGTAGCTGACTATCACCAGATTCGGGTTGAAAAACTGAGATTTCACATGGAATAGTCTGGTGAGGAGTAAGCCATTGGATTTTTGGGTATAAATATGGAGGTCAATTACGGCCTGTTGGGTTAAAATTGAACGGCACAATGGTTTTTGGCTTGCAATTTGAAGTAGTTGTTGATAGCAGTGGCCTCAGGGTGTTATGGTCGAGCTCCTCGATGCTCAGAACGTGGACTCTAGTTATACAATTCAATCAAATTACATAAGTTGTGGGGATGACGATTCAAAAAAAAAATAAAAAAAATGCAATATTCGAGATTGAGGAAATATCATTGTCTAAGATCTGCTCACGTTGAGAATCAAACTCGAGAGCTCCCGTTTACCAAACGGGTGTTTAAACCAAGCTATGAGGAACGCAACTTCCATTTAGGTTTTTTTTTGGTAAGGACACTTCCATTTAGGTTTAGTCTAACATAAATTAACCAATCCATAAGAGTCTTTGATGACTATACGTAAAGACACTATCTTGCTCTGGTCAATATAATTGTCTCTGAAACTACTAAAACTTTGTTTGCTTTTCAGCTTCACCTTCCATTCTTACATTCTAGCTCGGTGTAGAAATCATCCCAATTTTTGTCAATTATTCTTTGTTGAAACGGATTACCTTTTCTAATTCCTTGGTTATCCTACTCTAACGGCAAGGAACTCATGATACCATGAACCAATTACCCACCCAGCAATACCAAACTAAAATACCAAAAAATCAAGGAGAAACACTAAAGAAATCTGGTTCATTCATATTTGATTGTCAATATACATTACTTTTGATGTGATCAACCTAAAATATCAAGAATCCATGAGCAGGTAGTTGCCTACATGCTTATTAAGCTAATTCTTTTATACAAAAGCGGCGCCAAACAACACATTGCCACTTCCAACCCTTGGTGAGAACTGCAACTTGGTCAGCATCACCACCGGCAGTTCTCGGCATGGGAAGGTGGAAAGGTAATATATTGAAGACTACTTCAGACTCTCAAATGTCTCGGACACACATCACGAACATTTTTTTTTGTTATAGAGAGAGAGAGAGAGAGAGAGAGAGAGAGTTTATACAAAATATACACAGTAAAAAGCATCTACGGTATGTCCAAATCCCTGATTAGTCAAGGGTATACAATTCAGTAACCTGATAGTGGCTTTGTCATATGAAAAGTACACGGGACTACTGAATTCCAACAGTACACGAGGCGAGGAATAAGCAAGCTTCATTTACCTTTTAATGACCCGAAAAAATTCAGAGAAAGCTCTTGAGTGACTTTCAATGAGTAACTACAGGAATGTCAGATTATCATTTTGCAGACCTGAGATAAACCAGCAGAAAGCTCTAAAATATCATCTAGGAGCAAAGTAAGGACTTTCAATTAATGGTAATCACAGGAAGCAGGCAAGAATTAAAGGTAATCACAGGAAGCAAGCAAGAATTTCGACCTTGACTACTAGAAGGATGAGGTTCCAACAGAAGAGAACCCAGCCGCTCTCATCTCCTTTAGGGTTCCCGATAACCAGTCCAAGCCCTCATAAAGCCCATCTCCCCTGAGTGCACAAGTCCCCTGTATGTGCCATTTTCTGTTCTTAAGATCAAAGAGACCCAAGCCTTCACACACTTCCATTGGTGTCATGGCTCCTTTCTAGAAATCAAAGATAGATCATAAGCCTAATATCACATCTTAAACACTTTAAAACAATCTAAAGCTGATTGCCAGAATAACACGAAAAATCACAAGGCGGTAAAAGAACCTAGTTCTAAAACATAATAGCATAACTCATTGTTTGCCTGTTCAGATCAATCTCCTAAAAGGGTATACTCTAGCAGCTAATTCGGCAAACAATTCATATGATGTGCAGACCAATGTGAACTTGCTTCCCTTAATTTGTTAAATCCGCCTAAGGAATTTGCAATATTATGGAACTCGAACAGTTATTTAACATCTCATTTAGCAAAGCAAAGTTCCTTCTCCAACCCTCAGAAATCATGCAGTCTAAGCACTGGCTCTTCATTCCCTGCATCTCTTCCAAAAATAGGCAGATTAGACATACTGCATCCATCATTTATGCACTGATTTTTCCCAGAGATCTCCCAGCACGAGGATAGAGGTCTAAGAAGTCATTGGTGAGAACTCGAAAAAAGGACCTTGAATACGGATGTGTCGGAGGACTTGGTACCAAATAAGGTAAGTCTCAAAGGGTAATCACACATATCCCCCTCAATGAAATTATACAAATGTTATTATTACAGCATCAATTAATACATCTGCAAGAAGCAATGATAAACAAGGAGATTGTATGTAACTTTGAACTAAAGAAGAAATGCTACTTGATTTGAAATGAAGCCCAAGAAGACAAATTCGCATGATTTTTTTTCAGATGACGCATATCTATTCGACATACACAAATAGATTGTTCCAACTGAATTCGGAATATACGTAACTCTAATTATTAGTCTTAAGGAGAAACCTAATCAGAGTCTAAGCATGAAAAGACAGTTATTAGAATGCACCATGAAAACGTTAAGCAAACAGCACTTTTCTTTCCTAGTCGAGTAAGTTACAGCCCAAGGGTTAGCTAACTAAATGCTAATTCTCATGCAGGCAACAACACAGTACACATTTATCTCCCGGCAACTTTGCTTCACCGAGTTTCAGGGCCAAATTTCAAGCCCATTTTAATGTAGATTGATTTTCTTTTACATTAACTTCTGATGAATGCACCAACAGATGACTACAAAAAATAGAGAGAAGACATAACAAAACCAAACCGGCCTAACTAAAAATTCAAAATGGAACAAGATACCCTGCCTCTTGCAATGAAGAGGTTCATGAATGCTTGATAAGACTATGAAAACACTAATGGCACATACCATGTCTTGTTTATTCGCAAACACCAGGATGGCACTGTTGAGCATGAAAGGATCATTGATAATAGCCTGAAGGAAAAGCAGAAGTTAAAAAAAAAAAGCATTAATCATGTAAAGCAACAGTCAATATGCCAGCCATCTCAACAAAACCTGAAATTCTGCTTTGGCCCTTCCAATTCTCTCCCTATCCAGTGAATCAATAACATAGATCTGCAACAAAGCATTGAACAGTTGTCTCAACACATTTCTCATCCACATGCACACTGCAAAACTTGCCCCCATTAAGTTCTATAATACGGTTATATAACAGTGTTAGAAGTATCAAGGGTAAAGTAGTGCAGCTATGAAAAACACCTTGGAAGTAAACAAGCCAATATGCAGCTAAAAGAGCGCAGATTTACCAGCCCATCCGTATTATTAAAGTAGTGCCTCCACAAAGGTCTGAGTTTCTCTTGCCCACCAACATCCCAAACTGTGAATATGACATTCTTATACTGTACTTTCTCCACATTGAAACCTACAAATAGAAAAGACGATCAGCAGTTTTCCAGTTCCATCCAGAACAGCATCAATATGTCAATGACGTAACATGGCATGGTGGAAACCCTCAGCATGCCAGGACGGAGGGCACTTTTGTAAGTCCTAGAAACTAAATAGGCAAGTTTGCCTCGATGAAAGTTCCAAAGGAGCAGATATGCAGTATATCAACGGAACAGTTAAGGGGCATACTCAATGAAACCAATAAATTTATCTAGATGGCAACAAAGCGGTTGGCATTTTTGCTACTTTATATAGACATCTCAGGTGCCAAAACAACAGAAATAAGAGTTTTCATTCCATGAAACAACTTGAAGGACAAGGTCTCTTTATTTCAAAGGGATGTAATAGTGACATCCTCAAGAACAGGGAGATCGGGTTAAACCTATTATGAGAGCAAGCTAAGCTGGTTCATATATGACGTGATTACAAACACGATTTCTGCTGTAATTGGTAAATGGCCAAAAGGTGCAAATATTTGAAACATGAAATAAAGAAGAATTTTCCGACCAAAAAAAAATAAAAAAATAAAGAAGAATTCCCAAATGTAGGGACTTGTGCATGTCCAGGAAAATTTCATTTCTAAGCAGAGGTGGAAGACTCAGATTCAATTGATGAAAGAGGTAAAAGTTGGAACATTTTGGTAAAAGCCTGTTGTGAACAGTTAACACTGGTTTTCAAACTAAACACTTCTCTGACGAAATAGAAGTGAGGTCTCAAGCACAACAAACAGATCAGATAGAAGAAATTCCTGCTCTTTCATGCGCCAGAAGATGGATGAGTCTTTAAGAAACGAAGTACACTGTCCAAACTACGTGTAAAGAAAATCTTAGCAACAATAAGTCCGCCTGCCGACAATCCTAAAGGGTAATTCCAAGGCTAATTCCAAATGAAACGACCATCCTAATGTATGAACAAAGAAGATGGACCTACCGATGGTAGGGACAGTTGATAATACTTCTCCAATGTGCAATTTGTAGAGTATGGTGGTTTTACCAGCTGCATCCAGGCCAAGCATCACAACCTAAGCCACCTCAAAGAACAAGGCTATTACCCAACATACTTATTGCGAAATGCGGGTAAAGGAACAAAAACATGACATCCCCCACCCAGTAGCATGTTATCAATCTAAAACTAAGATGGCAAACAACCAGGAATATGCATTCGGAAACGATAAACAACCCAATTTCACAAAGAAGCGCTGGCATCAAAGCTCAACCAACATTCCAAAATATCTCTAATACCCGAGCTGATACTTGACCAATTGAAACTTGTGCAACTAAAAATTTGTCATCACCACTAAAGCATAATTCCTCTCTAATCATGTCCATGTTAGGTAAATTCGAGATGCGAAAAACAGGTAGGTTCTGCAGATTCCGTGCTTGTAGACTACATCTATGGTAGAAACAGAAGTTAGAATTCCCCTTTCCAAATACGCAGAGAAAAGAATCGGTAGAACAATCATTCGCGACGACAAGTGCAGAGATGAGCACAGAAGACAAATAAAGAAGAGGCGGGTAAGAGAGTACCCGCATCTCGGTGTTGCCGAAGAAACTATCGAAGAGCTTGCGAAAGGCTTGACCCATAGTATTTGCTTCCTCCGGTCAAGGTCGATCAGGTCGGCGATCGGAGACGGCAACAAGTCGATGGTTCCGAAGAGCCGCAGTAGCTTGCGAAATCCGAATTCGCGACGATAGATCGATTCCGACCACCAGAAGAAGCACGCAGACCCAGCTCGCCTTTCTCTCTCTCTCTTCCCGAGTTCTTTCCGGGAAAAAGAGAAGCTCTCTTCGGGGAATTATTTTATCAATTTCTTTTATAGTTTTTTTTTTTTTGTTCTGTTGAAATGAAAAGGGAAAATTAAAAAAAAAAAACTCAAGTGTCCTCATTTTTTCAAATAAAAGCCTGAACTGAACTTTATTTCAAATAAGAGCATGAAGTGGCTATGGTTGTTTCAAATAAGGGCCTGACCTCGCCGGCCTGCCGGCCAAATTTTCCTACCGTTCAAGGGCATTTTTGTAAAATATAAATTTAATCTAATTTTTTGTTGAATTAAATAAAAACAAAAAACAAAAACAAAAAGTAAAAAAAATAAAACAAAAAAACCCAGGCGGGAGGACTGACCTCCCGCCTGTGGCCGGTCAATTTCTTTTATAGTTTTTTTTTTTTTCTGGGGTCGAACAAACTTAAAACTTATTGAGCAGAAAATATGAATGGAATATCACATTCCCACCCGCCACGTATTTTTGATAATTCTATTGGTGTGAAAATGTTGCAATTTTGTTTCTCTGGAAAGCGTCAACAAAATACCTTTCGATGTATAAATAGATGATTAAATCAATAAATAAATAAAAAAGTAAACGGCCCTTTGATAATTCTTCGACGGGAAATGTCAAATGAGAAAATTAGAACTACTAAGACCGGGAACCATCGTTGTCGGTCATGTAATGAATTACTGAAATGTCGAGGTAATTTAGTAATAAAATTCAACGATGTTTTTTTATTGATCGGCGGTGCTTTCTATAGATTGCAATTCTAGTATTTATACTTATTACTACGAGGAAGACGGATGGAGGTTGAGGATAGAACATGTTCAGTGCCTCGCCTTTGTCTCCTTCGCCGGAAACTGCAAATGATGGGAATCCTGTCGAAAAAGAAGAGGGTATAGGCATCGCCTCTCAGCAACATTTGCTAGGGAAACTACACAAGCAATACATGGTTTCCACAATCTTGCACTACTAATTTGCAATCTGCGAATCATCGACTCTGCTGCCTAACGGCTATGGTCTCCACTTCTCTCCAGTCATCTTTTCGACACCTACGTCCGAGATTCTCAGCACCATCACGATGGTTGCATTGCTTCCACTCCTTCGCAATTATCATCGCTAGTTGTACCCACAATTATAGGCTCCACTTCTGGGCAACTGCAACCGAAATAGTAGGTTTCATGACCTGACAATTACCTCACTCCCACTTCCACGACAGTTAAATTTAGGGGTGAGCATGATTTCAGGGTAGGACCGAAAATTGGAGAATCGAATTGATGAAAATCGATCTGGTTTTAGATTTTAGGGTATGCGCGGTAGGTTAGGTTCCAAGTTCTAGGTGGAATCTGGAACAAGTGTTTGTATTTTTCTTGTGTTATGTTTTCGCGCGATCCTATGGTATTCCATGGCGTCCGATGATGAGTATGTAATCTAGAACTACTAATCTGAGCTTCCATTTCCGGCGACATCCATGACTGAAAATTTTACTTTATCAATATTTCATATTCTTCGTGTGTATAAATACTAGTTGTGGTTAATAAAATTGTAGGAGCAAATGATAGTCATTAGAGATGATGATTCACTGCAATTGTTCAATTGAGAATATAGGTGGAACCTGAGTAGACTGTGGAACCGATCCTGGAACCTGTGACAGGATAGGTTATTGGCTTCAGGATATAGAGGAGAGTAGGTTCCAAGTTCCAAAAATTGAAGAATCGGTTCCGACGGGTAAGTTCTAGGTGGAATCTGGATCAACATGAAACCGCTCATCCCTAATTATATAGGTTGTGATGGATCATCTAGGGTTGTCAACTAAGGGCTTCCAATACTTTGCCGTGTCATTGACAATCTTTGTCGCGTTAGAACTGAATTGTCTCATCAACGGATTGCATTTTACCGACTCAACGACAGTAGTTTGTCTTGTCTACTTTGCTGATCGGCAAAAATGGATTGTCCATCTCCCTTTGATTCAAGTTGTTAACGGCAGTTAAACCTGTTTAGCAGCCTCACTTAAGAGAATTCCAAGACACCATCACAAGAGATAGAAGAATACATCATTTTTTTCATTACTTTATGAAAACATGAGAACCGTCCGACCACAAAAGCTGAGAAGGCGGTAGGACTGGATGGATGGGTCCTCCACTCGCAACTTCAAGCTCCTGTTGGACCTTGTATCAAAGCCCTAGCATGTTCTCCCACACCAACTGAATTTGGAACTTCCTTCATTTGTTAAAGCTGGGTTTCACTGAGAGATGGATTGCTTGGGTTATGCAACATGTTCAGTGAGAAATGGATTGCCCAGTGGAACTTCTGAAACTTGTTTTATGTTTCTCACGTTTCTCCTTAAAGAGAAATGAAACGGACTTGAGTCTAACAACCAAAAAAAAAAAAAAAACTTGTTGAAGGTAATGGAAAAGTCATTTGTCGTCTGAAATGTTTGGTTCACGAACTCTATGGTATGGTCTCGTAAGATTGTCGCTGTTTGATACGCGTCCGACTGAAATATTTTCCTTTTTGGTGGCTCAGTGATGCCCATGAAGCTTTGACTGGGGGGAGGATTCAGCCTCCAATCAGGCAAATGGCAATGGGGGTTACCACGTTCCGTGTAGATTTTTCCAACAACCGTTCTTTCGCTCATCTCCACCTAAAGTATAATTACATTTGATTCCTGAACTTGGTGTGCTACTTCTCTCAAAGAACATCACTTTCTAAGCAATTGTTGTTGCGGTAGTTACTTGACAACGTGGTAACCCCCATCTGAATCCCTCTACTCTCCTTGGCTTTGATAATCGGCTTCATTTTGCTCATGTCTCATCCCTCACCCTTTCGGACACGTTCAGAGTTTTTGACACAAACTCATAAGATGATCACCACAGGCAGAGGCAGAGGCAGCCCCCACGTTGCCGTCCTGGCCTTCCCATTTTCGACCCACGCAGCGCCCCTCCTTGCTGTGATCCGCCGCCTGGCCACCGCCACCCCGGACACGCTATACTCTTTCTTCAGCACTGCCAATTCCATAGCCTCCATCTTCTCGGCTTCCAACAACTTGCCCAACGTGATAGCGTACGACGTGGGAGACGGAGTGCCGGAGGGTTATGTGCGGGTGGGGAAGCCACAGGAGGACATCGAGCTGTTCCTAAGGGCAGCCCCGGCCAACTTCAGGAAGGGGATGGAGGAGGCGGTGGCCAAGACGGGGAGGGGGGTGAGCTGCTTGGTCACTGATGCCTTCTTCTGGTTCAGCGCGGATATGGCAGCGGAGATGGAATTGCCGTGGGTGGCCTTCTGGACTGCTGGCCCTGCCTCTCTCTCTGCCCATCTCTACACCGAGCATATCAGGCAGACTCTTGGCACCGGCAAAGGTATTTAAGTAAATTTATGGGGCAAGAAGTGTATTATAGATCACTAATTCTTACGTGGTATCATGATATGATTTGCGATATCTTCCCGTCAAATACCATTGTCCGTTGGCTTCATTCCTGCAGGAATTGAAAGGCCAGAAGATGAGACCCTGCAATTCATCCCAGGAATGTCGAAAGTGCGCATCAGGGACTTGCCAGAAGGAGTCGTGTTCGGGAACTTGGACTCGCTCTTCTCCCGCATGCTTTGCGACATGGGCAGAGCCTTGCCAAGAGCAGCTGCGGTGTTCTTGAACAGCTTCGAGGAGTTGGATCCAACCATAACCGCTGATCTCAAGTCCAAGCTCAACAACTTCCTCAACGTGGGGCCCTTCAACCTCATAGCCACTCAACCACGTGCTTCCGACGAAAGCGGGTGCATGTCGTGGCTGGCCGGACAAGAAAGGGCCTCCGTTGCCTACATTAGCTTTGGGTCAGTGACAGTGCCTCCTCGGGAGGAGATTGTGGAACTAGCAGAGGCCTTAGAAGCGAGCCAAGCACCTTTCATATGGTCTCTCAAGGACCATTTAAGAGAGAATCTGCCAGAGGGGTTTCTAAAGAGGACCAAGACAAGAGGGATGATGGCAGCATGGGCGCCACAGGAAGAGATACTGAAGCATGATGCGGTCGGCGCATTCATAACGCACTGCGGTTGGAACTCGTTACTAGAGAGCATAGGGGGTGGAGGAGTGGCCATGATATGTAGGCCGTTCTTCGGAGACCAGAGGTTGAATGGCCAGATGATGGAGGAGTGGGGGCTTGGGGTCCGAGTTGAGGGGGCTGTGTTCTCTAAGAAGGCCGTGTTGAGTTGCTTGCAGCTTCTTCTGTCCCAAGAAAGGGGGGAAATTATGAGGGACAACACGAGAGCCCTCCGACAAGAAGCTGAGAAGGCGGTAGGACCACATGGGTCCTCCACTCGCAACTTCAAGCTCCTTTTGGAGCTTGTATCAAACCCGTAACATGTTTTCCGGCCCTACCTATTTTGCACCCGCAGCAACTCAATTTGAATTTTCCTTGGATTCCGCCACCGATAGTTTCTCCCCCTTCAGTTCCATGTAGGGAAATCAAGTGTTTTCAGCATCATTTTCATTTGTAAATCGGGCAGCCACTCTCTTATATGAACCAACATGAGCATAAATGGGAGACGAAGCTGGAACTGAAAATACCAAGTCTATGTATTAATTAATGTCAAGGTACAACCACTCCCCAAAAATTGACAGGGTGATCAAGTCAATACCCTCGAAACCCAAACATTCTACAAATTATAAAGCAAAAAGAAAGAAAAAGGATATAGCTGCACAACCCGTTACCACAGTTCCCTTACCACGAATTATCACTATAGTAGAAAATGAGAAATTTCCGGTCTGCCTCTCCTCCTATTCAGAGACACAATCTAAGTCCAGGACTAAAAACCCCTAAATCAGTACCTAACTAATCTACACAGCCGCCACGAGGTGAACAAGGCAACATCATCACCAGCACCTATGACTTTGCACACCCGCTACCTTTCACTTGCCAGTTCAATTAGCGGAAAACTTCTGGCGGACAAAAGAGAAACAATCCATAGAGTGAAAAAAACGCTAAATCCGTTGCCCTCCTTGTTTTTGGTAAGTTGATGAAGTTGCCTCAGCCAAACTCGAAATTCAAAACATCTGAAATCATGTTCAAGAACATTTGCAACCTATGAGTCCAACATCTCGTCCTGCATCTCATTTGGGGCAATGAGCCCTGGAATAGAAAGCATCCTTTGTCGCTCTCTTTCCCTCTGAGCAGCAGCCTCTTCCGCATAGAGGTCCTTGTTATCCTGTCGAAAGTGCAGGCTTTACAAGCAGGAAGAAAATATAACCATTCGTGATATAGCACAGCCAATAGATAGTACTGACTACCTGAGCCGAAAATTCTTTTGATTGGACAAGAAAGTCTCTGATGTGATTCTTGAATGTGGAGAGGTCATTTGTCGACTCCAGGAGACCGTTCACAAATTGAGTGACCTGAAAGATACTTCCATCAATATCCTAATATCTGACAAGATTCATCGAAGCAGAAATTGACTACAAAGGTCAAAGGTCCATCCCATAACATTCCAACATCAGCCCCCTGATCCACTATTTTCTAGGATGGTGATGCCAAGCAACAGACAACCAAACTCTTGCTTGTCAATATCCAAGCCCGAACTTTTTGACATCATCAACAACATTCCTTGTTGATGTACTTAAATTAACTTTTTCTTTCCAACATTCGAGTTTTGATAGTACAATAATGGATAGAAAGATCATGACTCTCTCATAACGGTTCCATCCACGATAATTTATTGCAGTCAGAAGAGTCAGCAGCCTCATACCTCTGCTACAGTCATGTTAGGAAATGAAGTGCCCAACAGCTTTATGGTGTATTCACGAACAAAGACTGCATTATTTGGATAGGGATAAGGAACTGTTGAGGCATCCCATAGAGGTTCCGTCAATGCACCACTCTCCACCTGCAAAAACTTTTCTCTTAGCCAAGCCATAATGCATTTATCTTTGATTGAGTGAAGGCTATAAAGCATCATTTACCAGACAAAACAGGTGTTGCAGGACTAAAACGTGCAACTTGAACCCTGGTTTATGAAAAGTGTCCGTTAAAACAGCAAAAATCTCTTGCTCTATCGTCAGAAAGTACGTCCTGTAGAACTGATTACAGAACTCAGAAGCCTGCCACATCGCAAAAAAGTAAAAAAAGAAAAAAAAAATCAGCAGTCTGCATGATGCAAAGACACTGCATAATAAAGGACATCGCTCGGATAGACCCAATTCTAACCAAAATCACATCATGTATGCTATTTAGCAGATGGAAGATACAGTCTAAACATCAACTGACTAAAAGTCCAGACATCCCATGACAAAGCATCCAGGCACTTCATAAGGTCTCATAATTCAAGAAAAGGACCAGCAAACCTGAAAGTTCTTCAGCATCTCCAACAACAAGTTTAGCCCAGTTTCAGCAATATTTCTCTCCGTGTGCCGAAAAGCCCAGATGATAGAATCCATTACCAGCTTAAGTTGCTAAAGCGAACCAAAGGCATTCACATCAATCATCAGTCCGTCAATAGAGCACAAGGCAAACAGGATATTTCTGAGAACACTTGAGAAAAAGAAAACGCAAATAGATTTGTTTCATAGATCCACCTGACTTGACAGTCTAATTAATGCAGGGAAACAGTGTGCAGCAATGGCACGGAGTAAAGAAAAGAACTTCAGCCGATGCTCAGGGTAATCTTCAAAATTTTTGGTAATCATCTGCAACAACAAAAAGTTAAGTAATCAAACAAACAAATAACCAAGGTAAAGTTTCGATCTAAGCTAAATCGCGCTCGACTTTGAAATGCAGAAATGAAAGTCCACAGCATTAGGTACAATTCCAAAACGCACTCACCATAATTACAAAATTTTCAATTTAAACATACATAATTTGCAGCATTATTTAATCCTTCAAGGAGAACGACCTGCTTTAGAAAACTCCCCATGGCTGGGAACTCACAATCGCTAGTGAGAATTGCCCTCTCCCTGGCTAAAGGCGCCGGCAATACGGCTTTTGGCCTATTCGTTCTAGCTTTGTAATGACAAGTGTACAAACTCACACATTGGTCTAAAACAAAAATTTCTATACATTATTTGCTGAATTATATAATCCTTTAAGAAGATCGACCTGCTTTTATTTATTCCCAGCTAATGTTCATCTGTTACCATAGATCCATGGCACACGACTCACAGGGCACAAATTTTACTTCGAAATTGCACCTCGCATGAGCTTCATTACAAGTAAAAAAGGTATCAACACACAAACAAGCACCAAATTGGAGCATATCCCACCTCTAAAGTGCATTGGAAAACGGCCTCAAAAATGCGAGGCACATCCTCTATCATGACACCCTTGTACCTATATGAAAGAAAAAAGGTCATCAGAAAATGGCGAATAGATAAGCACCTGCAAAAATCCATAAAAGGGGTGGAATTTATCGATCATACCATCACCATTATTTCAACAATAAGAAGCATGGCTATTCTATAAGCAAGACCAGTGATGTTGATGAGATTAACAAATTGCAGTAGACCACATGGGAATCAAATGAGACATTAAAAACAGCAGAAACTATTGAAAGCTTAATACAGCAAAAGATGGAAAGAAACAGTAGAGTCGAATACACAACAAGCAGAAATATTAATCTATCTGGGAACAAAATAATTTGAAGAAAGATCAGCCAGGTATACTGATGTTCTTCGAGGAAAATAAATTCTAATGTGTAAACATCTATATTGACTATCAACCAAAATTCTAAGACCTCAATGGTGCGTAGTCGATATATATACATAGCCTCCAACTCGAGAAGTCAAGTCATGCAAATGATTATTCAAAACCTGGACTTTCTATGTTGCTGAACCATTTGTCAAGTGATGCACCACCCAATGCCAGACACAACATAAAAAAACACACTATTTGCTTTTCTCAAGAAAAGGACAGCCCAAAACGCGCAATCCTTACACCCCATTTGCTTTTTATTGTACAAGATATCATTAAAACCTCTGCTTGTTCTCTTTCTTTCCGAAGAATCACAAATCAAAGTACTTGTTTGTGCAATTAACTGTCATGTGATGCAGTTTCAAACAGTCAAAAGATTTTTGCTTGGATGCTATCAATAATATAAGTGATGAAGAATGAAACTGTACTTATTTATGATGGTCGCAAAAAGTGATAAAACTTCGGATTCTCTAGCATCAGGCACATTCCTCGCGTAGTCCCCAAGAATAGGATCCATCATTGGAGGGACAAACTGCTTTCCTATTTGTGGTTGATCCTCAGCCTTGTCCAGAAATGTCTCGATCAGCTTTAGAGTTTCCCTCTTGACCGATCTATTTCCAGAAGCACAATATAACAAACCAACCCCAAATGTCTGTTGAAACTTAAAAACTGGTGCATAGATGACCTTACCGTAGAAGTTTGACAAATGATGATTTGGAAACAAAGGGCCCTCCCCCTGCAATGGTACTCGATATAAGCTCACTGTACATTCTGTAGCAACAGTGAGCAATGGATGAGTACCAAGCATCAGTCTCAAAAAACAAAAGTGGATGCTGCAAATAAAGCCAAACTTTTATTCTCTCCAAACTTTAAAGATATACCTATAAACATTAAGCATGTCCAAAAAGATCAATGAAATCTGTGACAGGAAGTATGTTCCAAGAGAACTTGCAACACTTGTATTTATCTGCAAAACCAAAAAAGAAAAGATAAGCAAGGGTGGCTTAAAATATAAGTAAACACTAGCAAAAAAAATGAGCATAAACAGTGGCCATCCAACTTTTAAAATAACGTTTTTATTTTTTATTTTTATTTTTAAAATAACGTATTAACCCAAAAAAAAAAAAACTTTTAAAATAAAGTACTCCAGAAAAGGACCAGAGTATTTCATTCTATCTTCAAATATTCACAAGTAAATCCTAACGGCGCAACTTCTACTCTCTAACATAGCAAGTTAACTTTTGAATCCAATGCTTAGCCAACTTCTGTAAAAGATATACTCCGAAAATACTTTTCATGCAATCTCACATAACACTGATTATGTATTTAATTTACAGTCTTTAACCGGGACACCGGATCAAAATTGCACATGATAGAAGTACCTGATGATAAGATACTTAAGTTGCTTAAGTATTTCAGAAATCCTCAACCTCTATAGGTAAAATGTTACAGTAGAGTTGCAGAAAGAGAAGAAATTAGATGACGTTGGTGCAATGACCAGTGAAAGTGCATTTATAATTGAGAAAGGCACCTGTAATATATTGAGCACAGTCCTTATAACATCTGGATCCTTTAGAAAGTCTACGCTTTGACGCGCCTGGCTTATAATCTCATTCCATTTCTGCATACAAACCCCATTAGTTATCAGAATGTCAAAAAATAACGAAAGAAGAAAATTGTGTCAAAGTCCCTTAGACAAACCCGATTGGGGAGGTCCATCAACCTCTGGAGATACTCATCCCTCTTCTGGGGATCGGGTTCAGCTTGAATCATATGTCCGACCTGAAGTTAATAAGATTAGTACAGAAAAGCAGCTGACCGAAAAGGTCAATTAACACAGATATAAGGGATGATTACTGATTCATAAAATGAATGGATCTGGTGGGGCTCAAGATCTGCAATAGTCGTTGCAAGTCCTGTTAAAAGCTCAGATACAAAGGGTTCGTTTTCTCCAACCTGAAATGCAAACATCATGTCTATCAAACCATTCTACCATGCGAAAGAGATGAATTGCACAAAATATCAAAGCCTCTAACCTGTACAATAACAAATTTCCGCTTGCATTTCTGAACAATCTTTAAGAAAGTATCGCAGGCCATATCCTGAGCAAAGAACATGATTTGTTAGCATATGCAAGAGGCCATAGAATATCCACTATCAGCATATATCGTTGATTCACAATTCCAACTACATCTCCGAAACAACTCAAAAAACTGTTTTATCTCGTTTGAATGGCATATTGGCATATCGTAATCAACAAAAACATAACCTGCACTCCAGGATGGGTCTCATGCATGAACTCGAACAACTTATTTACAACAGTCTTCAAGAACTTCCAGTGTGCTCTTAGGAATCTGGGATATTGTCCGACAACATACCTGAAAACCGAAAAAGAACATAAATATGGCTATTGACGATCCCCAGCTTTTGTTTTAAACACCCCCCCCCCCCCCCCCAAAAAAAAAAAACCCTTCGCATCTGCACGAATGTGTCATTCCTCTAACAGTTAGTTTACCTCATTAATCACTAATGACAAGAAATAAGAGCTCCCTTCCAACTCCAACTCCTCCCCCCCAAAAAAAAACTCTCAACGTATGAAAACCCACTTGGCACATATTAACTGGTAATTGGAGAGGTTATATAGTGAATAACGAGTACAGGTACAAATTAATGTCATGAACTCATACATGATATTACTGGCAATAACAGCTTTGTTGTCCTTCCCTTTCGTGATTTCACACAAATTCAGCAAATCACGGATGACCATCACCAAGAATCTATTTTCCTGCCAACAGCCAAAAAGGAGTTGAAACAAAAAATGCACACACCATGTATCGTAGCAAATACTAGCATTAAAGATTACAACTTGCAAGAAAGAGCAAAATTTTCATGAATACTTCTCTGAACAAACTTTCTCAAAAGAATAACTAAGACAGGAGAGTGAAATAGATATTAGCCCAACAAGAATCAAGTCTCTCTTCTATTTATCTAAACCTTTCAGCATCTTCTCATAGTCATATCCTCGTCTGATAATTTCCCTAGATCACATGGAACGTAAAAAGCCATCGATACATCTCTTTACTAAAGATCCTCACTGGCAATTCCATTATTCTACATTGTATCCTCCAGTTGGCACACTTGCTCAAGCAAGACGCCAAAGATCCAATTTGAAATTATGCACTAACAAGAAAAGGCATAATGCCGCCTGAACGACGAGTCATAAAATACCTTATAAGAGGAAGAAGAGGATGAAAGCACACAAGAGAAAGTGAGACACGAGATTACAACCTTTCAAATTATTTTATACTCTGTTGCTTTTTTCATAACAATATGCTGACCGATGCAACATTCACTAAACTCAAGATCGCGTGAAACCCCAACCTAGCTAAAGACGAAAAATTTTCCAAGACAGCAACTAAGAGGGCATTTGGCATTATCATTGATACCAATGCTGCAAAAATCCGTGACTTAAAAAGGTTAAGCTACATAAGAAACCATAAGATAGAGATTTGTTTAACTAGAAGGCAGTGAATATTTCGTTTTTCCCCACTTCAAGAAGAGTTCAAGTAATACCTGTTCTTCCATCATGGACCCAGAAATAGAGCCGATTGCCCAGCACAACGTGTTTAAGTTATTCCATGACCAATCCTCACCACTCAGCTGTTTACTTAATTTCTTCAGCATCTATAGCCACCAGAAAAGTAAGAGTTGATTAGGACGAGACGCACCAGCAAAGGTGAAAATTATAAGCATATCATCATTGAATGAAGATGTATCAACTGCACATATAAGTCACATAAATCAATACCTGCTTTTCAGTGTCCTCGTGATCAAGGTGTGACAAGTAGATCAAGGTCTCTCTCATTATCTACAAGCAACAAACAACTCATTAAAACTTGATAATATTGAGTAATCGTGCACAATCATCTTAGTTAAAGTAATACTCAACATCCCACAGCTGAAAACTTAGACTGTACAAACAACCATCGGTCGAAGCAGTTTCTCCCATAAAACCTAAAAGAATCTAGGCATCAATCAAGATCTAGAGAATCAAGAGGAGCACAATATTTGGAAAAGTGAAGCCAGGAGCTTGGCTTCTGTAGCGAATAAATATACATCACCTTGTACTGGACGAGAACATCATTGTCTTTCATTGTCTCGCGAACAATGTTACCATTTTCATCTTCAACAATGAGAACTTCTTCAGGCTTGGCCATACGAGAGATCATGAGCATTCTAAGCTTGGACATAGGGGCAGCATATAGCTGCCGCCGCTGCAGCAGTTGGGAACCTAGGCCATCAACCATGCCAGGAATCAAAGGCATCTGCCAAATACAGATGAAGTCATGATCTGACATGACTAACCACTCCTTGCAATTTAAGCTGAACAAATCTAATTTGCAACCTCGGTCCACAAACTATTATTTTTTCAAATCACCACCAATGACATTATGCTGATGTCTAATCACAAAATTACAAATGTTAACCTGCAGTCCCATCATATTCGCTGTCACAGCAGGATTGTCCAGATTATTGTGTGCCTCAAAAAGCTCCAGGACCAAGGCATTCCAGTAATCCAGGCAAACCTGTCAAACCAAATGGTGGGCAAACATCTAAAAACACAATTTACCTAAAAATTGAATTTTCAAGAATGCTACCCAATGCAACATAGAACACACCTTGAAGACTTCAGTGTCATCCACATACGAGATGTTTATAAGGTACTCTAGACCCAGTAGCAAGGATGCCATATTATCCTGAGTAGACTCCAATATCCTAATGTGAACCTGCAAGACAAGAGTGCGAAGTAAGACATAAACATATCATAATTCGTAATTGAGAAGCTATTCCCACATTGACCTATAACTAGCGAAAGAGTAGGCAGAGACTTGAAAAATAAGGGACCAGAAATATATTAACTGAGGAACAATTGCCTGGCCTAACCACATCTCATGCAAGTCACTGCCGCAATTAATTATTTAGACATCTCCACATGGCATGGAAAAGAACCAACCTTATAGAATGAAGTGAAAAACAAAGCCAAGTTTTGGATAAATGCCTGAGAAATTGAACATCAAAATTGAATAAGTTGCAACAAAACATAATACACCAATCAATGATAACCTTTTAACCTCACACAAAGAATATGCACACCTGCTCCTCACTAGAACCATGGGCATAAGCCTCTGGGATGTTTGTAGTAGGAGGAAGTATAGCCTGGTAACATTAAAAAAAAAATCACCATAGAAGGTCAAGTAGTAAAAAGAATAGGAAAAGTTCTACTTTTCATCCCTGAACTTTCACGCTTTTTCTTATCAAATACTGTAGTTCTAATCTGTCAAATTAAATCCCTCTACTTTCACAAATTTTCTAGTCAAGTGCTCCAACGCTAAATCACGCCAAATCCAGTTGACATGGCTGTAAGACAACGTCGTAGTGTGACATGAATGAAATTTTTCCGATGTTTACATCCACATGGGGTGTCCATATTATTTAATCCATCATCTTACTCCGATGTTGTCTGTATTGGCTAAATTTTTCCACAAACGTCCATGTGGGCATCCGCATATATTATCCGCATTATACTTTGGCATTGTCCAATGGCCAAGTCAGCTAAAATGGGTATGAATCGGTATTAGAGGAACTTAATTAGAGAACTTGTGGAAGTCGAGGGACATGATTAGACAAATTAGAAGTACAGGGACATGATTAAAAAAAGCAAGAAATTTCAAAGGACGAAAAGTAGAATTGATCCCAAAAGAATACACGTGTCACAGAAGCTAAGGACCATGTATATGAGATGTTTGTACGAGAAGTCCAATAGGTAACTTCCATGGATCAAACATTGGAAAGTATGCTCACCTGTAACTGCACCATGAATATATTATACATATTCACATATTGCACGTTATAGAAATCTCCAAAATTGAGGGCGGCCACCTGTATAAAACCCATAAAACAATAAAACAAGCAAGCATGTCAATTTTAAAGCCAGGCAAAGTGAAGATTTAATCACAACAAGCATACTATACCTCTGTAAGGCATTGAATTGTGAGATTCCGATACGATGGCACAGGAAAAAACTTTAGGAGCGTTTCCAGCTTCATATGAACAGAAAATTAATGAAACAGATTAGGCAAATTGTATATTAAAGTCTGGTGGCTGCAAGAATGGCATGCTCCAGGCTATCACCCTCCAGAGAAACAAAATCACTGAGAAGACATACCAATGGAGATTCAAAAATGTAACCCAAAGGAATCCATGAGAGGAAAGCATGCAACGTCGACAGTGTGGCCCTTATGAGCTCAGTTCTTTGAGATGCGGATAGTACATACAAACACAGCTCATGGATGAGTTGGAACTCACTGTGAACAACCAAAAGTAATCCTCAGCAAATTATCCCGCCAAAAAATTAGTTATAACGCTTTAAATAGCATTAAATTGTCAAAAAAAAAAAAAATGGAAGGCAGCTAACCTAGCCATATCTGCAAAAGATTAACGTGCGATGACAGAAAACTCTCGTATCATAATTACGATGTTGGATACAGCTAAAGGGGATAATACAATAAAGCCGATCCTGAGTACAGTCCACAGCTCAGCAAATGTCAATCTCTCATCTCTGTACCTTTTTTGGCCTCCATATTTTACTTTCCTCACAACGCAAAGAGTTACAGAACAAACCAAGTAAAGCATTAGGCCAAAGTACACTTCCATGATAAGTACCCACTAGTTTGTCTATCAACAATCATTAAATAGACATTCATGGACCCTCTAGCAATCAGATGTCAAATGTTAAACCCTCAAGTAGAACCAAAATTTATAGGCATGAGTTTACACTAAGGAAGGTCTGCCTGTTCATTGTATAGAGCAACATAGGACATCAATCCAGTAAACTTGGAGCGACATAAAAGCTACATGAGATATCACACTGGGATTTACTAACAAGATCATTGTCCATAGGAGCTGAATTGACTGCTGAAACACTCGAGTAAGAAGAGAATTACACATTTTATTTCTAGCAAAAATTGTAGCATTTTTCACTAAAAAGAAGTTAATCGCGAGTTTCTGACATCATATCGGAACTATAACTATGAGCATCATCATTGCAGCACTCAGAGCAGTATTGAGTAATGACTACAGAGGCATGTAAACAGAAGATAAAAGACAAATGGCTGCAAGTACAGCTCATCAGATGCCTTGCCTGTTCAGTGACTGTTTGAGCTCCTTGATCTTTTGCTGCGTCATTTCACCTCTCGAGAAGTCAAAAACCTCTTCACTCAGAAGCTGCAGTATTACAGTCTGTTACCAACACCCTCCAAGCCAAATTCAACTGAAGAAGATTGCAAAGACAAACTTACTTTCAAAATGGCCATGCAATTTTCACAGATTGTTTCACTAGTTTTTGCAGCTGAAACAAGGTCAGGAATAAAGCTTCTCCATCTGCTGGGCCACTCATGCTTCAAGATCTGCAATATACACAAATAGATGAAGAAGCTGCAAGGCCTTCTGAGATTTAAGCCTAGTACCCAAACATAAAAGATCCCACCTGTACTAATATGATGTTCAGCTTGTTGATATACAGCTTTTCCATTCGAAGTGAAGCTTCATTACTTGAGAGCTACGGGAAGAAACAGAGAACAGACCGATGTGGAATCAAAAGTTTGTAGGCAAGGAAACAATAATGTTCTATAAACTTACAAACTTATACCTGCACAATGACTTCAGAAATGTAATTCTTCATCCCATCTCTTTGTTCAACGGGCAATGCGTTCCATCTGTACTTTATGACACCTTCTAAGACCTGAAGATTAATGTCGGCAGGACAAGGGTCTTAACTTATTTAGAGAGATCTAACCGAGCTGTACGGAGACTGATCTTCTAAAAGAGGATTAAAGCATCACATAATTACAGATTTATCGGAGGGGGGTGGAACTAGATCTACTCCCCTTTTCTAGGTCAGTCAGGGTCAACCTCAGAACTTTAGCTTCCTATGAAGAGGTCAACCTCAGTCTAGGTCTTAACCTTGCAGGGGATCAGAATTTCATTCTATCTAGCCCACAAACTCTAAATAGATAACCAAAATCTGTGTGACAACCCAACTGCATCTAGACTATATTCACTATGCAAGGTTTTAGATCAACCATTTGCAGGATAAAATATTTGTTTGGTTCTCAGTGCCACTTCCCCAAGATCAGAAAATAAAATTTGTACTTTGTCATAAAGCAACCTCAGAGGTAGTAATCCAGAACAAAAGGGCTGATGGAATAAAATTCTAGCGACAGCCAGCCTTACAGAATAGATTCTTGCTGAATTTTCAAGGGCATAAATAAGGTAGGCTATTTTGGTCTTGCCCAGTAGTACCAATCCACTCAAGCTAGATAGGGCATGCCCTTTGCCACTAAAATTAGCAAAAAGAGAGAGAAGAAATTGTAGATTCTGCCAGAAATCACATCTGACCTGCAAGGCAAAGAACTTAGTATTTAAGTTCTTCGTATTTTGTAGAACGTGCACGACTTGCAGCCATGTATCCGGATTGTTCTGCAATTCCCGCAAGATCTGGTCTGCTGCTGTTCTCTATTGCAATCACAATAAAAAAACAATTACAACAAAAAAGAAAAAGGAAGAAATTAATGGAAAGAGCTAAAAAAGGTAAACAGCTTGGCTCCTCCAGAGCAAATGGTGCTTTTCCTAACCCAATCGTAGCAATGCCCTGTCTGTGCCACGTAATGAACTAGGAACATGGAGTTTAATGATCCAATGGGAAAGCAGAGGAAATGATCTAATGACACTTGACAGATAGCATGCAAGAACATTCACCATTACTACGCAGGTATGTGACACGTCAATCTTCCGACTCGTGTCATGCAATCCTAATCGATAAATCTTACAGAGGAAAAAGATGCAAGCCGATTAAAAGAGGAAAAGAAAGCCCAGGGGGGGTGGACTTTAGTATCTTTTCCATGACAGAAAGCTAAGGAAAACTGTCAGCTTAGCCTATCATAATGAGCAGTAGAACGTACCACTCAGACTACAGTCACAGAGTACAAGGACCCAAAAGGAAGACCTGAATTTCAAATAGCAAAGTCAGGGGAGACGGAATTCCTAATATATAGGACCTGTGGCGCACTCGCTCCCTTAATTACAGATGCCCGCCCGGAGAATGAATGATGGTATCAGACAAAATCGTCGTCCATCGAATACCTTAAGACCGTAGGCTCAACGCTCCCGCGTCCCCCACGGTCTAGTATACTGTGAGCTTCACCAAGAGTAAGAGAGACAATTCCCGGGAGCCTTAAACCCTAAAAACCTAAGTCTCGCGGATTTTGCTGGACTCGTGCAAACCCGAGACGGCACGAGCGTCACAGGACGGCGAGCAAGCGAGCATTAAGGGCGCACCGAAAGAAAACACGGAGAAGGAAATAGGTCGAGGGGTGGAAGAGCAGGGAGAAAAAGGAGGGGAAGGAGCGAACCTCTTCTTTAGATCCGGTGCCGTAGAAGGCAGAGACGGTGGCATCGAGCAATGCGACGTCGATTGGTTGACTCAAATCCCGGAGCTTCTCGGCCGCCATGGGTAGGGTGGGGGGGGGCGACCAAGGAGACCAGCCAGCTGAGTCGGTCGGTCGGTAATAGTTAAACCCTAGCACAGTACGGAAGGGAAGGGGGGCGGAGGCGGAGAGTGGAGAAGCCGAGAGAGGGAGGGAGGGAGAGAGAGGGTGAGCGTGCGTATAAATACGAAAGGGGGGGGGGGGGAGAGAAGACGGAGGGTGGGGAGGAAGAGACGAGAGAGCAGTAGGGATAATAGAGTTGGGAGCAAAAGAGACAGCTTAAAATTGAAGCAGAAGAAGAGGGGGAAGGGAAGCCCAGCCGGAAGTGGGAAGAAGGGTGTTTTTCCTTTTCTTTTTCTTTTTCTTTTTTCTTCCTTTTTTGAATATTCAGCGACTTATTCCTTTTTATTTATTATTTATTATTTATTTATATCGAATATTCAGCAAATTATCAGCGCACTCTTTG
Source organism: Lenwebbia sp. NSW1173648 (assembly GCA_029784005.1). Lineage (NCBI taxonomy): Eukaryota > Viridiplantae > Streptophyta > Magnoliopsida > Myrtales > Myrtaceae > Lenwebbia > Lenwebbia sp. NSW1173648. Next base: position 256,962 of record JARCGZ010000008.1, on the reverse strand, counting down.
GATAAATTCCCCCAATTTCCCTCCTTGAATTCAATTCGCGAGTACAAACCACTGTATATCAATAGCTTTTAAAGGGAAAAAGTACAAAACAGTGAACGTGGTAAAACTCTTAACGGTTTTTTAATATGAAAACAAACCTCCATATAATTAGGAATATTTTTTTTACTTTGCTTTCCGATACGAAGTAACTAGTAACCATATTGAAATAATTATTATAGTTTCTGTTAATTCGCATGTGAATTGTCGGCTTAATAGGAAAATACTTCACAACAGATACACCTAACGTTTTAAAAACCTTTATTTCCTATATCATATTGTCGCCTAACCGTCTGTGACGATTAGGACAGTTATTTGCGATGATAGTAATTGCATCCCTAATATTTTAAAAAAAAGTACAACCAAATTCTAAATCACTTAAAATTCACACAATAAAGACTTAATTAATAGGGGTGAGGTGGGTCAGGCCTCAAAATATTTTGTTTTTTTTTTTTTTGCCATGGCCTCCAAACTTTACGTGGTCGATAAAAAAAAAATGCCGAAATCGAAATATTCTAATTCGATTCAAACCTAAGCTTGAAATCCTTTTTTAATTTTTCAAAACAAAAGATATACGGGAGTAATTATCATAGTTAAATGAATTTCACACACCTGGACTTCAACGACCATAGCTTTTGATCTAAGCAGAGTTAAGAAGCCTAAGAATACAATTCCGAAGGAACTCGTTTGAAAGCTCGATGCCTTGGTCCGTTTGCCTGTTCTCCTGCTCTCTCTGGTCAAAAAGATTAAATCCAGAAATGACAGCGGTTTCGGTCTCTGCTAACGTAGGCGTCCGACCATTCTAGGGAGTACTTTGCTGATAAACTCGACTTTAAAGCCTCTAGGGATCTCAAGGAAACAATGCGGCTTCAATCTTTTCACTCTAGACAGATTTTTCTCCGAGGATTTCAAGGACATTTTCCAAAGGAGTAGGAGCAAATTTACGGCCTAAGCTAACACCAGACTGGGGAAAAGAAGAGGGATGCTGCGATTTCGATTCGAGTGCTCAACGAACTCGTCGTCTCCGTCATTGTAATAACTCATAGCGGCTCTTAAGAAATGGCTATGTTAAACTTTCGATCGCTGCATCTTTTAAAGTACGTTTTACCAATTTAAGGTAATTAGTAGATCCGAAAGTGGAATTTGTAAACTTTAGATAACTTTTCAAATCAAATTATAGAGATTTAAATAAGTGAAATAAGTGTCTTTTACATTTCAATTGTTGTGGGTACATATTGGAATTGGAAAAGTACGATCATAGTATGCCTAAAAAAAATTCGTTCTGATCGTAAATGCTCGTTTTTAGAGAGGAGAAAGGAAAGTGGGGGTCAATTGTTCCGGCCAAGGACTCGGTCACGCGGTCGGTGGAGGGGGAGGAATTCGGCAGCCATTAAACTCACTCCAGTCAACCTCATCTCCTTCTCTCCTCTTCAGTCTCAGAATAAGCGCGATCGATCGAGATCGAGAGAGAGAGATCGAACTCAATCAAGCAATCATGAACATATTCAGGTTAGCAGGAGACATGACCCACCTCCTCAGCATAGTGGTCCTTCTTCTCAAGATTCGCACCACCAAGTCCTGTGCTGGTATATGTTTCTTCTCTCCCTGCGCACCATTTGTCTGTTTCTTCCTCTCGTCCGAGCTGGAGTAGAAGCATAGCGTCTTCCGTTGCTTCGCCTTCTCAATCAGTCTAACACATACCATCAGTTTCTTCCCCTCTCCCGATCAAGCTGAGTTCCTTCTATTTCTTGAGTGATGTTTTCGAAACCCATCTCCGCATTCTCTCTCGATTAATTTGAAGCGGGTGCTGCTTGTTTCTTTTTTTTTTTTTTTGGGGTCTAATGGGTGCTGCTTGTTTGCGTCCTGGGATTTTCATTACCTTTGCTAAGAAAAAGTCGACTAAGCTTTTGATTGGCTGCTCGTACTGTAGCCTTTTTTCATGTGCATTTTTATCCCCCTGTCAAGGAAGATCATCCCTCCATCAGTCAGGAAACCGGCCATTCATCCGTTTCCATTGAATGATCGCTATGTGTTTCCAGTACCATTTGTTTTGTGAACTTCACAAGTTCACTTTTTGGCACAGGTATTTCACTCAAGACTCAAGAACTGTATGTCATTGTCTTCTTGGCACGCTACCTCGATTTGTTCACGAGGTACTTATCTTTCTACAACACAGCAATGAAGCTCTTCTTTATCGGGACTTCGGTTGCCATAGTCTGGTACATGAGGTACCATAAAGTAGTGAAGCAGACTTATTCCCGGGAAGAAGATACGTTCAAACATTATGTTCTGGTTCTCCTGTGCCTCATTCTGGCAATCTTGATTCCCCGTGTTTTCAACGTGACTGAGGTACAAGATTCCAACATATCTTGCGATACGTATTTCTTTTGTATTGCTAGCTTTCCTTCATATATGATGGTTGCTGTTACTATATAAGGCAGGCTATATATAGATTGCTTTTCGTTCAGTAGTCTTTGAATTCCCAAACCCCAACTCCCAGAACCTATAGTTATTATAAAATCGGCGGTTTGAATGGACACATCTCATGCCCCCAACTTGCATCATTCGCATGGCAAAACTGCTCGTACAATGAAGTCACACCCTGCAAACTATCTGCCGAACAGTGTGAACTCTATTGCACATGTTGCCATTTGGTTCAAATTGGGTTGGGGGTGACGTCGGCATTTCATATTAATGTCACGTTTCTCGACAATAAACCAGCGTTGTGGCGTTGCCTTCCTATTATGAAATAACCTTGGGTTCTGTATGATGGGAACCTCACCTTTCCCTACAGATTCTCTGGACATATTCAATATATCTTGAAGCAGTGGCAATCTTGCCGCAACTGGTGTTACTGCAGAGGTCAAGGAACATCGACAACTTAACAGGAAGCTATGTCTTTCTTCTTGGGTATGTCCAATTTATTTTTTCCCATAAATTCTTTTCCTTTCCAGTAAAGTTATAATCTCAGAGCTTTGTAACTGAGAAGGTAGCTACTTTTCTTTGTTTTGGAAGCTATAACTATTTGCATCCTCGACTGTGTTTCCTGATTTGCTTACATATTATTAGCCAAGGAAATCGTCTTTCTCTGCCGCCATAGTGCTTGCAATTTTACTACGTATTCCACCTGTTGATTCTGTATTGGGTTTACTCATCTTCATATAATGTTCTATGAAGGCTATGGAAAATATTTAACCCCAAAGCAATGTCAGTGCTGTGAAGCCTTCTCCTTAGGTGTAAAACTTTTGAATCTAAAGACAGCGGTTTCATTTCGATTCATCTCTAGGTTCCATGAAAAGTATGGGGAAGCTGAAAGGAAATAGTAGCTTCCATCCTGTGACTTTTCCTCTTTTTAATTGGTAGTAGAATTGAGGACTCTTCTTGGAAACGGTTGGTAGGACCTTGTAAGACCACAGTGAAATTGGTTGAGCATATGTATTCTTTATATACAATCTTTTGAATCTTGTCTTGGAAAGGCTGTATGAAGTAGAAATTTTGTAAATTTGTTCACACTAAGATCTAGATGGGGTTTAATGGAATAGAAATGTTGGCCTGATTAGTTGATAATCAGGCAAATCTCTTTCTTTCAATCAACGGTAAGAGGGAACTACGTGACAATTGGAGTAATGAAGGTGGTTAATCTCCACCTAACAACATAGGCTATTTATTCGATCTGTATGCTCATTTGATTCTGTGAAATCATCCGCTACCATGCTACCAAGCTGTGGAGCAGATAATACAGAGCTTCTTATGAAACGTGTTGTCTCTGACCTCCAAATCGAAAACCAGACAAAATTTGGCATTTAGTAAAGTATGAGAGTTGTATTTGTATATCATCATCCTACCCCCTTCTGTTGTGGAATTTAATGCATCTTTTAGTAAGGCGACTATTATTACGGAAAGACAACTTTGTTTTGACGGGCCTTCCCCTGAACTTACTGTTATGTTGCTTGTGAACATTAGTTGTGGGGCAGTGGAAGCACAAAAGAGATAATTTAGGATCCGACTTAACAGGAAAGGTAAACAATTACAAAAAGTACGAGATATACACGGGTCAGCAGAATCTGCCTAGTGCCTACATAGGGATATATTCTACATTACAAGGCTTGATTACTCCCCTTGAGTTTACCCAAATCCTGGAGTCCATAAACTCTTATTAAGATACCTTATCCAAAAGAGATGTATATACTAAATCTTGATATATTTTCTTTATCACATACAACATGGCCATAGGGATGACAAAGGTGCACCTTTTCAACATATTTTGCTTTGACTGTCTGGCACACTCTCAATTAACCTGTTGAGCTGATGCTTGGGCACTGAAGTTACATTTTTGACAATGCGCCAAGTTCCGAAAACCGCTTAAAAGATTTACCATTGAGAGACTTGTCAAGAAGAAATTTTTGTAATGTAAATGACCACTTCTGCATAGAGTTGTAGCCTCCCTCCTCAAAAGAAAATAATGCTTCCTTTTACGTGAGTCAGTGGCATTCAATACCGATTTGAATCGTCCTGTTTAAGTGCATGTTCTCTTGGAATTAGTTGCAAAGTTGGCACTCGTCCGGGTGGTGGAGACGGAGGCACATTGTCTAAGCGCTCGTCTCGTCCATATTGAAATGACTCATAGCAATAGCTTATTGGCTGCTTTTGCGAGATGACTGCCACCATACCCTTTTTCTGGTGTTCACTAGAATATTTTTCTGGCACGGACAGGGAAATAATTGTTTCGATGGAAGATTGGAGTCCTTTCTTCAAACTCTTTTATTGGTTTTTCCTGTGCCGGGAGTGTGTAAAATTTTCTGTCCGGTTCTTTCCAAGGCATGATGTCTACTCTGGCTAGCAATGAGATTGAATTTTTGTGCTTTGGGTTTATAAAGGCATTTACAAACTTTTCTGTTTTGTTCAATTGCAGTGCCTATCGAGCCTTGTATCTTGTTAACTGGGTATATCGATTCTTCACGGAGACGCACAAAATACGGTGGATACGTATGTTCTTCTGCTTTTCTGTTGAGTATCAGTCCACTTGATTTGTTTGAAAGCTAACAGGAGTTTGCTTCTTACTGTAAACACAGCTTGGGTATCGGGCCTTGTTCAGACAGCCCTTTATGCGGATTTCTTTTACTTTTACATTAAAAGGTAACGTGCTCTTTGGACTTGCTTGTAGAAACCTATTCGGTCAGCTTTCCATGGATCACTAACCTAAATTAATTTTCTGCTTGGTGTTCAGTTGGAAAAAGCATGAGAAGTTGAAGCTTCCCTCATGAAGCGCACCTTCCTTGGATCAGAGGGGAGGGAGGAAGCCAATACAAATCATGGAGGCAAGGCATTTTAAGCTGAGCAGGACACAAAACCTTTTCTCTCTTACAAGCGGCTCTGCTTTTATCGCTCCAATGGATGATAAGCGCTGTGGTCTTCACCTTGATGGCGTGTTTTCCTAGTCTTTAGTCCTAGTTATGGACTTGTAGGAGTAACTATGTAAAAATCTTCTCTCTTATATTAAGTGAAGTTTCGTCCCTAGTGTCCCTCCCGGCTATACATTGAGGAGGCCTCTGTTACCGACTGATTTTACCTGGCGAATTGCTCTTTGATATCATTCCAGTTTGCAAATCCTCCTGATTATCCTGACCCTGAAGCCGTTTTAGTTTACCGGAAGACATTAGAAGAACAAGAGGCAAAAATCACGTCAGCAGCTTTTCTGGACAGTTGATCATAGCTCAGGGAGAGCATCAGAATACTAAATGAGAATTTGCTTAAAGAAGGGGCTTTGTTGATTAAGGTGGAAGACAAAGTCACAGTATTCGGTCCTCTAAGTTTTGTTTCACGCACTCGAATCCTCTTAACTTTCTTGATCCGTGCGATCAAAGACTCTGTTTACACGGTCTAAGAATTACTATCATATTAGGCTTTCTGTTTTTCCTTTTTCCCCGTGTGTGTTTTGCTCATTCGGCGTTAAATTAGCATCGCGTGTTATATTCCGTCACATAAGTAATGCCATGTCGTTCATTTATTTGACGGTTTTAGTTAGACCTGTTGACCGAAGCATTTAAAATAAAACTTCAGAGTACCAAATCGCACAAATTCGAAAGTTGGAGGGCTATGGTTGAATAACATAAAAGTTAAAGGACCGCTTCACGGTAAAGAACACAGAATGTTGAAGTTCACACAAGCATCGAATTTTGAAGGACTAAATCCGTACATAACCCGTAAAGAAAACACAATGTTGATCAGTTCTTTTGAGGGACTCTCGACCTCGGAGGATTTGGATTCTGGAAATGGGTGGGCCCAGGCCCATCCAACGGTCTGAAGTAAAGAAGGGTACAGAAGAGGAAAAAGACTGTATGGTACGATGATGTTGCGGTTGTGGGCAGACCCAGCAACAGTCACATGTATCTCACTCAGTCCACATCATTCGAGAGGGTTGAAGATGGAGCACGCTGGTGGGTACTTTGTACTCATCGAACGTAATCAATTATGCGAGGTCCAGGGACGTGTGAGGTTGACCATCGCCTTTAGGGTCGGCGTGGCAAGAGTGGAAGAAACATCAGATGGAGATCGCTGGTTTGTATTCGTACACATCGAATGTGATGAATGATGTGAGGACGAGCAGGGACATGTGGACCGTTGCCTTTTAAAGGCTGGCGTGGCAAAAGTGGGGGGAGGGAATGGATTGGACAACAAGGCTTACGGTTACCAAGCGAATCTAGTGATGGGGAGAGCGACCAAGTAAGTTTGCATTTCTGGACGACACCCACGTTCCCCCAAATCCTCTTCCCTTTTCTTGTTTTGTTATAAAGATCGAGTCTTGAACATCATCGACTGCACCCATCGTTGGACATGAAACCATGAAGCAATTCACGTCACGTGCCCGACAATCTATCTTAACGTCATCTTTTGTTGCAATTGCAGTGCAACGAAATCTCTGCCTAATCCAGGATTAACAATTGGTCCAAGTACGTAACGTAGATTACACGTGTCGTGCGGCATTCGAGTCCTCCGAATCCTGTATTTTGTCAACGAAGAAGAGGAGGGGTTAGGAGCGAGGAACTTCGGCTTTACCTGTCAGCTCGTCTAACGTCCATTCCAGGGGGGGATTGAATTCGAATCCCAACACTCCGACCAACATCTCCTCCTCCGCATCTCTTCTCCTCCTCCATTTATTCATTGAAATCTCTCTCTCTGGTACTCCGTTTTATCCCAACATCCCCGTGGTCTGGCGATGGAGTCTGATCCTGAGCGGCCCACTCTCTCCTCTCTCGGAAAGGTCCTTCCTTTACCTCCCACTCACCTCATTTCTCCGGTTTCCCATTTCGCTCTTGATGTGGATACGCCTCTTCTGTCGCTTGTTTTCGTTTTTGGGCATACTTACGGCTGTCTCGTCTTCTTCTTTTTCCCGTTGTCGTGGGGGGGCTGTGAGCCATTTCACTTTCTCTCTATTCTTTCTTTTTGAGCTTCCTTAGCTTAGACCCAGTCAAACGAAATTGTCTTTTGCGGTTAATTTCATGCCGAACGGAAATTTCGGGACGCTGCTACTTCGCCACCAACATTGGTTTGCTTGCCCTTGATTAGTTGGCGGCTAACTACTCGGTTGATCTTATATCAGTTGCTGATTGTGGTGGATCCTCTATATGTTAGGTGGGGAAGTCGTCGAGCGAGATTGGTGAAGCTCGGGAGCCTCTGATCAATGGCAATCACGGGATTCCAGAAAACTACTGTGTTGCTGCTGCAGTTCTCCCGTGAGTGCTGCAATCGCGGGATTCCATCATTATTCTATCCTGTAAAAGCTGCATTGACAATGTTGCGTCTGGTTACTTGTAGATTTCTATTCCCTGCTCTTGGCGGACTGCTGTATGGCTATGATATCGGCGCCACTTCTTGTGCAACCATTTCTGTCGAGGTATCATCTCATCCTCACACGGAGAATGCAGAGACGTTGCGTTTTCTTTTGTTAGCACCCATATCTTTCAGTAAGGTGTTCATTGGCAAAAGCAAACATCAGGGCTGCACCACTCAGTGATGTTGATTTTACTCTAATGTTTTTTTCCATTTGTTTTGACATCGGTTTTCTGTGTTGCAGTCGGCCACATTGAGTGGGATATCATGGTACGACTTGTCTTCTGTACAGATTGGTCTCATCGTAAGTTTCTAGCCAACTTTCACTGTTCAAGTTTGCACCAATTGGCATGAAATTCATTTTTTGCTGCTTCTCTGTACTTTAATTTAACTTTTCATTTCTCAACCTAAGAGATTGTTCTTTAATTTGTAAACCGTGGCTCATGAATATTCCTTTGCAGACTAGTGGCTCTCTATATGGGGCTTTGATTGGCTCTGTCGTGGCCTTTAATATCGCCGACTTTCTAGGTAGTGTCTTTCCCCATGAACATTTCACTCCGAATTTAAGCTTTTCTTTTTTGTTCTTGGGATGAAGTTTGGATGGTGCATTTGTATTCCAGGGAGAAGAAGGGAACTTATTCTGGCTTCAGTCCTGTATCTCGTTGGAGCTCTTGTAACAGCATTAGCGCCGGATTTCGCTGTTATGGTGGTTGGGCGCTTTGTGTTCGGTATAGGAATTGGACTGGTAACAAATTTTTGCTGCGTATCGTTAGACATGGGTGCTGTCTGCTTTGACTTTTGCAAACATGTTCTCCTGTCTTGGTTCCAATTACGAATTCTTTGATATTTTTCCTATCAAAATGACTCACCCCATTGTGGACCTGTTTTAACCCACCCTAAGTGGGAAGCCGGGCCCAAAAACTGGTGGCAAGTTGGTCATTGGGCTTAGGTAATCTGGATTCTCACGAAAGTGACATGTTTAAAGATCCCTACCCTGCCTGTTAGGTAGCCAGCTCAAATAGCCAGAAGAAGCATCAACATGATCCTCGTCGCTAATACACTCTTTAGTAACTGGAAAAACTATCATTATTCTTCAAAGCAACAAAGTAACCTCCCCTATGCTTTTCCTAATTTGTTAGCATATTCTGTCAAAAGAAATTAGCAGTTACCTATTGTTTTAGTTGCATCCTGGGGTAACACAAACACAGAAAATGGAGGGTGGCAGGAGGGTAGGGATGGAGAAGGTGACCCCAGAATCGTCCCTGCCCAATCGCCCCCCCCCCCCCCCCCCCAAAAAAAAAGAAAAAAAGAAAAAAGAAGAAGAGAGGAAGATAGCATATATTATGTTACTCTATAGGACAATTTCACTTTAGATATTTACTGGGTTCGATATATCCTAGGATTTTCTCTTATAACTTTTGTCCATTCTAGTCGCTCAATTATTTTGCTTATTCGACTATTGCCAGGCTCTGTTCTATGGATGCTGAAACAGCTATTCATGCGTGCTAAACATCTAGAAGATATACTCTGTGGATACTTAAACTTCAACCTTTTGCTTTCAGGCTATGCACGCTGCTCCGATGTACATTGCTGAGACAGCTCCAACTCAGATACGTGGTCAGCTTATATCTCTCAAGGAGTTCTTTATTGTTCTTGGGATGGTTGTAAGTTCTCGAAAATTTCTTGACGACTCTGACTTGGATTTGTGGTTAATGACAGAAGCAAAACTTTCTTTTTTTATTTGTCGGCTAGTGTCCTGCACAACTATAGTCAAATGTCTAAATTTTGTGCAGGCAGGATATGGGATCGGTTCCCTCTTAGTTGATACTGTTGCTGGGTGGCGTTACATGTATGGAGCTAGCACTCCTTTGGCAGTTATAATGGGAATAGGAATGTGGTGGCTGCCTTCGTCACCTAGATGGCTACTATTGTGCGCCATACAGGGCAAAGGCAACATGCAGGAACTGAAAGATAATGCCATATATTGTTTGCGCCGGCTTAGGGGCCCAGTTGTTGGTGATTCTGCCCCAGAGCAAGTTAATGAGGTCATGGAAGAGCTTGCGTATGTTGGAGAAGAAAAACAAGTTACATTCAGTGAAATGTTCCGGGGGAAATGCTCAAAAGCTCTTACCATTGGCGCTGGAGTTGTCTTGTTCCAGCAGGTGTCATATTATTTTGGCCTTCATAATGTGATATAAGCATATACATAATATTGCAGCTCAAACTTGTCATCTTTTGGTTCAGATTACAGGGCAACCTAGTGTACTTTATTATGCAGCGTCGATCCTTGAGGTATGTTTTCCTCCAATATGCTTCCAGTCCTGTGGGTTTGAAGTATTTCCGACTCCATAAATCTTAGTTTACTAAAGTAAAAGCCAAATTAAGTTGGGAAGATGAACATTAGAGCTGCTTTGGCCCGTTTTCTGGCTTAAAAGTGGAAAAGTTCAATATCGCTGTAATAAAAAAAATTCAGGAGTTATTACTTAATTCCAGAGTGAGTTTTATCATATATTTGGTCTTGGCCATGCCTGAAGTACAAAGAAAGGACATTCAAAAGCCACAACTGTGGGACCAGAAGAGTCCTTTGCTGAAAATAGAACTCTCTCAAAACAGGTCCTTGTTCATTGAACATAGCGATGACTTATATTTCACATTTAACTTGTTCTTGAAGAAAAATGCACTAGCTTCGTAACTTGACTTAATATGGTATAATAGAGTGCAGGGTTCACTGCTGCATCTGATGCAACACGGGTGTCCATTCTTTTAGGACTCTTGAAGGTATTTTCCTTCCCCCCCTTACGGTGAATATAGTAAGCAATAGTTTGGCATAAGTAGCATGCCCTCAGGACTCTAGTTTGATGAAATAGAAGTCCTTATTAAGGGAAGGACCACATGTCTCTCTTGTGTTTGACCGTTGGTATGGTGTTTCGTGATTGTAGCTCATAATGACGGGCGTAGCTGTTCTTGTTGTTGATAGAGTCGGAAGGAGGCCCTTACTGCTTGGGGGCGTTTCAGGGATGGTAAGACACTGTTCTTCCCTCCAGTGGGCATGGCTTTCTGGTGATATGCCGACCATATAGTTGACTTCCGAAAATTTTAAATAGCTTTCTTCTTCAGGCTGAGTTCTACTTTAAATTAGGTTGCATTTGAACTTTCTTCTTCCAGCCTGCTTAACTCGTACTCAATTTCGTGTTTCTTACATACAACCGTCAATTTCTTGACATATTTCTACTTAATTGTTTCTGCAACAGTTTGTCTCTTTATTCCTTCTTGGATCATACTACCTTTTCCTGGATGATGTACCGGCCGCTGCTGTTGTTGGTTTGCTATTATATGTTGGTTGTTATCAGGTATCCCGACGAGACTTTTCCTTTTATATGAAGTTTTTTCTCCATCAAGTAGGTTAATGGATGAAGCATGTGATATCATGCTACAAGAAGCCCACTTCTTGGCTGTCCAATTTGTCTCTCCTACAATCTCCATGCACGATGGAGTTAATATGCCATTTGTTTTGTTCCATGGTTTCCGATAAGATCCATGCTGCTGAGATCCTAGACCTATAGGAAGAAAATATACACTGGATTCCATTTCTTCTTCGAGTACTACATGGTGCAATTAGCAGCATTTCACCATGGGTATGATGTAATGACTCGAGATATCTATTCTAAGTTTTAGTGTCCACGAGAGAAGTTTGCTAGAATGGAGCAGTAAGATGCTACAGACATGAATGTAGGGTCCACCCAAACATACAGCATTTTCCAGTTATGGCTAGAATCCAAAATTTTAGATGACTCCTCATGAAAATAAGTAAGACGGTCCTCATTACTTGTCTCGGTGGGAGGCAATGAGCGGAGATGTCGTGCCCTTGGTTTAAGTTGTTCATACTATCTGACGTATTTTATTTGTTAATTTTGTTACTATATTAGTGATTTTGCCAACCTGTTTGCAGAGTACACGGGATATCCCAACTCTTTTCCCATGTCTTGGAGAGTTTAGTTTGAGCATGACCTCTTGGTTAGTTTTCTTGTTCTTACATATTCGTTGTAAACTGAGAAAAGGATCAAATTGGTTTTGCAGTTATCTTTTGGACCTATTGGTTGGCTGTTGATTTCGGAGATTTTCCCTTTGCGCCTAAGAGGGCGAGGACTCAGCATTGCCGTGCTTGTGAATTTTGGTGCAAATGCACTGGTGACTTTTGCATTTTCGCCTTTAGTGGTGCGTAAGCTTTCCCGCTTCTGCTTTCCGCATGCATCACTTATCCACCTAGGTTTATACCACTTTTGGCATATGCGATGGAGCTGACTCCTGGACATGATTCTAAAAATTTGGGTGCTAATGATGACGACTCCTCTGTTCTTTTATGTTTGTGATTAGTGCTTTTCAGGTAGATTCTTGTTTTGGGAAAATATCAAGTACCATCTCCAAGTTTAGCCCCCATATCTCTTTGCATCCTCATATTTCATAATCTGCATTTTGCATCTCACATAAAATCTATAAGCTCAGAAGACCGATTTGCCCCTCTCAAAGAAAGGCCAAAGACAAACAGTAGCCTCCAACCTCTCACCAACCCAAACACCCAACAGCCACCACTGTGCATTCCACCACCCGATGCCGACCTCCAAAGCCCTGGTGGCCAACCCCCCATCACTCTCCCATGCGAGCCGGAGCTTTGAACAGAGCTCGTGGGCTAGAGCAAGCAAGCTCTGTTCCAAGCTTGGGCAATTTAGTAAGTAGATAGTGGGAGATGCAACTTGAAATTTAGTGCAAAAACATAAGGAGTCAAGTGTAGGTTTCAGAAGGTGAATGTGCAAACTGATATGAGGGCTAAATTCGTAAATAATATTTTGAATTTTCCCTTCTCTTTTTGTCAGCTTCTTTTATTTTGTTTTTTTTTACATTTTGTGCTCTTAAACTTCCTATGGTTACAAAGGCTCTCTACTGCTTCCTTTCTCTCCCGTATAAAGTTGTATAGAGATTGTGGCTGGTGTTGAGTTGTGACTTGTATTGCAGGAATTGCTGGGATCTGGAATCTTGTTCTATGGATTTGGAGTGATAACTGTGGTGGCCCTACTGTTCATATTCTTCATCGTGCCGGAGACCAAGGGGCTCACTCTTGAGGAAATCGAGGCAAAATGCTTGTAGAATCTTTCTGGGAGATCTATCTATATATCTAAGTGTTCCTACCAGATATCGTGTATGCAAGGAAGGAGCGTGAAGAGTGTGACCCGAAATTGGTTGTATATTCCGGCTTTCTGGTCTCTGGAGATTAATTTACGTTTTGTCCATCTGCAGATTCCTAATCTTTCACTCACAATAGCTGCCTACATGCAGCAGGATAAGTGTAATGTAAGTCCAGTAATTTAAACTCAAAACCCGTCGCTTGTGGTGCAAGAACAGAACTTCACCTATGACACGAAAGTTTATATGCGATTTGCTCATTTCATTAAGCAGTTTAAGATTTTCAAAAATCTGGGTCAAAGGACAAATTGTTTCTCCGCCGGGATGTAGATTCAGATTGTATTGGGTTTAGCACCCGGACAGACATGCTCTTTTGTTGATTTAATTTAACTATGCATTGATCTGTCTTCGTTTCTTCTCTCTTTCCATGACCGGTCTGGAAAATTTTGCCCAAAAAGTCCTAATTCCAATGAAACTTGGGTAACTATGCATGAACCTGTCTTCTTTTCTTCATTTATGAAAAATCCATTTCAATGGACCACGCATGCAACGTGAAAAGAGTGTTTTTTTCTTTTTGGTTTTTAGGACTTACTCTAAGTAGCACCGATCGACATGCGATAACGACACGACATGCGGACTCAAAAATTAGTGAATTCCGCCGCACTTCGTTTATTAAGTGTGTGGTATATATACGATAAATTAATTTGATTCAAATTTACATATAAATAAATAATAAGAAAAGAGCCTAGAATGAATTTACACTAAAAATATTAATTCATCATTTATTAATATCATTCATTGATCACGTAGTGGATGTCTCACACCTATTGATCGTGTGGTGGTCGCGTGTGTCCAACATGCGTGGGCGTCGCGGAGGTCCCGGATAATGTCCTCGCTTCCTAGGACTTACTTACATTTCACTAATAGCAGAAAAAGGGTAACTTTTGTATATCCGCCGCGGTTAAGTAGTTTTAGACCTATTTAATTTTCTTAATAATGTAGATTTAAATATTCACGAGAAAGCATTATTGCCAAAATCTAAAAGAAAGGCGCCCGAAGCCCAGAGGCGCCCCGCCACCAGTGGGAAGCGAACGAGAAGTGGATGAATGGAGTGGGCGAGGTCGAGCTTCTTGTCCGGCAATTGCCTCCTTCCTCTGCTTCCGGCGACCCCCAAGTCCTCTAAACCAAGTCCCATTCGCTCGTCCGTCAGCCCAGACCCCTGGTCCCTCAGCGACGGCCTCAACAAACCCAAACCCAAACCCAAATCCAAGAACCCCAAGAACCCCCTCTCCGACGACAACGCCCGTCGCATCATCAAAGCCAAGGCTCGTTACCTCAGCGCCTTGCGCCGGAACCAGGGCTCGCGCGTCCAGACTCCTAAATGGATCAAGCGAACCCCTGAGCAGATGGTCCGGTACTTGCACGATGACCGGGATGGGCACCTCTACGGCAAGCACGTCGTCGCCGCTATCAAGACGGTCAGGGCCTTGGCGGAGAAGCGGGAAGGCGAGTACGACATGAGGATGGTGATGAGCGGGTTCGTGAGCAAGCTGAGTTTTAGGGAGATGTGCGTGGTCTTGAAGGAGCAGAAGGGTTGGAGACAGGTCAGGGACTTCTTTGCTTGGATGAAGCTTCAGGTGGGTCTTGTCCTGTCTTCTCTTACTCTTTACACGTCTTCACTTCCGATGCGCGTTTTAGTTGTTCGAGTGTTCTTTCAGTGAATATCGTCTCATGCACCCTTACCCGACACACTCTAGTCATTTCCACGCCAAAGTGAACTTTTTGTCTGGTTCCCCGATATTTTCATTCTTTTGATGCTTCAATTTCATTAATTTCATGCTATTATTACCTCACTCGGTGGAATATTAATGCCGTCTAGTGATAGACTTGTGCTTGAGCAGTTCAGTTACCGTCCCAGCGTGATTGTTTACACGATCGTGTTGCGCATGTATGGACAAGTTGGGAAGATCAAACTCGCTGAGCAGACCTTCCTGGAGATGCTTGAAGCAGGTTGTGAACCTGACGAAGTTGCTTGCGGCACTTTGCTATGTACTTATGCGCGATGGGGGCGCCACAAGGCTATGCTGTCATTTTATTCTGCTGTGGAGGAGAGGGGAGTCATGCCTTCTGTTGCAGTTTTCAACTTTATGCTGTCCTCTTTGCAGAAGAAGTCACTCCACCAAAATGTCGTAGATTTGTGGAGGAAAATGGTGGATAAAAGGGTGGCTCCAAATGGCTTCACTTATACAGTCGTAATCAGTTCTCTCATCAAAGAAGGTTGCGGTGATGAAGCTTTGCAAACTTTTTATGAGATGAAGAATGCTGGTTTTCTCCCTGAGGAAGTTACCTATAGCCTGCTCATAAACCTTTGTACCAAAAATGGCAGTTGGGATGAAGCAATCAGTCTTTATGAAGACATGAGATTTCTGAAAATTATCCCAAGTAATTATACTCGTGCTTCACTTCTCACTCTGTGTTATAGAAAAGGAGACTACTCCAGGGCACTTGCCCTTTTCTCGGAAATGGGAAGGCATAAAGTTGCTCCTGATGAAGTCATCTATGGGTTGCTCATTAGAATATATGGAAAACTTGGGCTCTATGAAGATGCTGAGAGTACATTTAAAGAGATTGAGCATCTGGGCCTACTTACGGATGAGAAAACGTATTTAGCTATGGCACAGGTCCATCTTAGTTCGGGAAATGCTGAGAAAGCTCTGAATGTCATTGAACTGATGAAGTCTAAGGAGATTTGGTTCTCCAGATATGCTTACATTGTCTTGTTGCAATGTCATGTCAAAAGACGAAATTTAGATTCTGCCGAAGGTGCCTTTCTAGCTTTATCGAAAACTGGATTACCCGATGCAGGTTCTTTTAACGACATGCTCAATTTGTATAAAAATTTGGACCAGACAGAAAAGGCCAAGGAGTTCACCTTCCAGATAAGAGAAAACCTAGTCGAATGTGACGAGGAACTTTTCAAGACCATTATTAGATTCTATTGCAAAAATGGAATGATAAGTGAGGCTGAGCAGTTTGCTCAAGAAATAGGTGGAGTTGGATTTTTTGCAGATAATAAATTTGTGCAAACATTTTACCGGATCATTCATGGAGTATATAAAGGACAGGAAAAATATGAGAAAAGTACTGTGGTTCCTGATCTTTTTGACTCGATGGCTCTAGGGCTGATGCTTACTCTGTACCTAGCTGATGGTAGTTTGAGAAACAAGGAGTACATCTTGAAGCTGTTGCTTGAAACTGCTGATGGACTGTCAATAGCCAGTAAACTCATCGGAAACTTTGTAAGAGAAGGCAAGTCATTATATCAATGCATTATTCTTCATCCTTGAAGCTAGCTAGATAGCTTACAGGTGCTGATATTAATACAGTTTAGTTAGTTTGAGTAGCAAATCATTGTTGCTTAGCCTAGATATCATTTAGCATCTTCGCTGGTGTTGCTTTCTTACAAATCAAGGCAATTAAATGTATGGCAAACCTTGCATATAATAAAATGGTACGCATGCGGTGCCTCCGACCTGAGAATGGCGATTTGTTGTTTGATGGAGAGTATTCTTCTTCACCCTGTGACTTTTGAGGTCAGACTGTTTTGGTTTGTGGTTGCTTACTTAAACTGAGTTTGCTTTTCTTGATTTCCATTTCAGGTGACATTTCTAAAGCAGAAGCTCTAAACAGTCACTTGATAAGGCTGGGTTGTAGAGCAGAGGATGAAGCAGTTGCTTCGATGATTAGCTGGTACGCAAAAGGAGAAAAGCTGGACAAGGCTGAAGCTATATTTTTGAAAGCGGATTCTCCTTTGTCTGGGAAACTAGTATTTAAGTGTATGATTGATGCATATGCCAAATCTGGTAGACCAGAGGATGCATATTCGCTATACAGAAAAGCAACTGCGAAAGGCCACAATCTTGGTCCTGTTACAATCAGCATTATCGTGAATGCTTTGACTAATGGTGGTATGTTTTTCCGCGAAGTTGTCTTACCCTGTCACCATTCTTAACTGTCATCTAAGGTAGAATATGGATCATAATAGATTAATAATTAGGAATTAAATGACATAACTTCTGACTTTGATAAGCTATGTGGATTGTAACATGAAGTATTGAAATTGCTTGAACGGCTTCAATTAAAATATAATAAGAAATTAGGCTGTTTGTGATGAGTGCTTTTCTTTTAATGTGCTGTTTGCTCCACTGTTGATGAGAATGAAAGAGTCATTTCTAGGAAAGCACCAAGAAGCGGAGGATATAGTTCGGAAGAGTTTGCAGGAGAGTTCGGAACTTGATACTGTGGTGTTCAATACATTTATCAAGGCAATGCTGGAAGCTGGTACTGTCTTCTGAGATGTACACATAGAAAGGCTCACAGTTAACTATTAGGTACTAAATGAGCCTTTTTTTGGCAGGAAAACTGAACTTTGCAGAAAGAATATATGAGCAAATGCTCTCTCTTGGGGTTGTTCCATCAATTCGAACCTTTAACACCATGATCAGGTGAGGCTTGGTGATGGGCGATTCTTCTTCTAATTAACTATTTATGAAATGCTACATTAAGGCTGTTGGAGAGTTCTGTTGTGATTTATCACTGTTATGAATGTTGCAGTGTTTACGGACGAGGTGGCAATTTGATTAAGGCTGCAGAGATGTTTCGCACAGCACGCGGCTTGGCTTTGCCTCTGGATGAGAAGGCATATATGAATCTGATTGGCTTTTACTGCAAGGCTGGTACGGATGTGGGGCCCTGTTTTTCAGACCACTGGTACTTGAATAGTTCCAAAAAGTGTGTGTTGCCGTTAAGCCGCACAATGACATTGGAATCATGAATTTGGAAGTATCTTAAGAGCTTGTTAGCTGCTCGAAAAATATGTTTTCATTACAGACAAATCCAATGGCTTTGCAAAATGAATTAACCAGTGAAGCATATGTTTCTATCTAGTTCTCCACATATTTTGGCTAGACAATTACTTTTCTTGGCCCACTTGTTGTCTTCTTTGTTGAAAAATGGAAAGAAAATTAAGTTCTTCAGGTTCACTGTATCATCTTATGTTACAGGTGAAAGACAAGAAGCTTCCCTTCTATTTACCAAAATGAAGGAAGAAGGTATTCAACCGGGAAAGGTGGGCATGCTATTTATTCTTATTAGAGAATATTTTAACACTTTGTAGACATCAAAGTAGGTTGTTTCGGGGAATATCTCCATATTCAATCATGACAGGACCTCTTGTTGAATCCCTGGCTCCAAATGCATTGAAATATCCATCCTATTCACTCCATTTTCTTTCTTTGAACTGAGTGAGATGATTATGTGCTGAACATATATAAGCCAGCCCAAATTATATGAAGCAGCTGATCTTCATTACTGTGTAGAATAGTACTTCGTTTCTTACCAAGTGTCTCAGGCACGTCATTACATTATGCAGGTTAGCTACAATGCCTTGATAAACTCATGTGCATCTGCTGGATGGTATGAAGAAGCAGAGGAACACTTCCAGGCCATGCAGAGGGATTGTGTTCTACCTGATTCTTTCACGTACCTGTCCCTTATTCGAGCCTATGCAGGGAGTGCGAAGTTCATCGAAGCAGAGGAGACCCTAAAGTCTATGCAGAGAGAAGGAATTTCCCCCTCTTGCACTCATTACAACCATTTGGTGTCTGCACTTGCAAAGGCGGGTCTGATTAGAGAAGCGGAAAGAGTGTACGAAGGAATGCTGGAGAATACTGGCTTAAGCCCTGATCTCGCATGTCACCGCATCATGTTAAGGGGTTATTTGGAATGTGGACGTGTCGAAAAAGCAATCGCTCTTTTTGAGAAGATACAGGAGGATGTTGGAGCGGACAGGTTTATGTGGAGTGCAGCTGTGCATTGTTATCGGTCTGCAGGAATGGCGGAAAAAGCGGAAGCTGCGTTGAGCACGATGAAGAACATGGGGATCACATTCTGGTCTTTAAAGTGGGGGTTGGAGTTGAAAGTATGACAGAGAGAGGACACAGGGATTCTATTGTGGAGAGAGAAGTAAGTATTTCCCGACATGCCTAATGACGGCAGCCATCCACCATGATCGAGGTATTTTATCGATGATATGCTGACTACCAAACACTTGAGCTGGAATCTTGACGAAGGAGGATAAGCAACCAAGTGCCCAAGAACCATTGCAATGCCCGTCCTGTCCTGTAGAAGAGGTGATCCGAATTGGACTGGGCACCATATGAATCTCGATAGATGATGAGTTGAGAGCTGTGCTTCGTGATTCATCAGTTTTCTCTCCCTTTTTTTCTTGAGGAGATGTTCCGCTCTCTTCCTTCCCTTCCTCCCTCCCTCCATGTAAATTCCATTCCAATGTAGAGAAGAAAACCTTTTTAACAAACCAGAGGCATTGCTACTCTATACTACACACTCTCTCTCTCTCTCTCTCTCTCACATTCGTGATTAAGCCATGTATTGAGGAGGCCAGTAAAAAAATGCTTCGCGAAAGTGTTGATCCTTCCAATTCCAATTCCAATTCAGGGAGAGGAAAATTTTGAAGTGATCATCAACTTCCAAGAGGAAGTTAAGAACTTAGCTGTACCTTACCGTCACCATACGAAGGTGGGGATGAGTTGTTGGGCCGTATCGTCTCCACGGCCCAGCTGTGCATTCTCCAAAGCCCAAACAAATACCCCCATTTTTTGTTTTTTAATGTTTTTCTGTAATTTGCTCGCTCTCTCCATCTCTCTCTCTCTCTCTCTCTCTGTCGCGCTCGCTCTCGGGCGTCGCCTTGTTCTTCTGGGGCATTCCTTTTTCCTCTCATCGATCAATGGCGTCCAATCTGTGTAGGGCGGTGATCAGATCGTCAAAATTGGCCTCTACCGTTGTTGGTAGAAGCTTCAGTAGTAGCGAAGTTGCCCAACCCTCTTCCAAATTTCCTCTCATCAGCGAACACACTGCCAAATGGATGCAGGTTCTTCTTCTTCCTCCTCCTCATTTTTCCTTTGGTCGTTTCCCTGTATTAACTCCTTCGCATTCTTTGCTTTTCAGCTTCTCTCTGCTCCTGCTTCATTAGTTTGTATGAACTCCCCACTATGTTTATGATGTTGCGACCGATATAACTCCTCTCTCTTGCGATAATTAGGGTGTATTTAGCAAAGTGTGGGTTATGCTACTTCGGATTGGTTCGAGATTTTGGTTGTGTATTCAGAAAAAGAAAAAGACAGGAAAAAAATCAGTGTTCCAAGGAGGAGCATAGCACCAATCGGTCTTTAGCATTCGGATGCCTTATGTGGCTTACACAAAACCGATGAAGTTTTAGCTTGGCATACTTCCAATAGGAACCCTGGTTGGTCTTAATCCAATACGAGCTTTTGTTTGTTAGTAGTTTATCATTTTTGTTTAGTCTTTTAGTCTTCGATCTTCGGAAGAGTGGGTTGGTTGGGGTATTTTCCATTGGAATGACATGGGCAAAGTTATCTCCCGGCCTTAGTAATATTACCGAGGCTCGATTGGAGGATTTCCTCATCATGCCTTGGCTCCACTTTCTGGTTCTTCACATGATACATAATGAGCATGATCCTATGCGGTCACTCCTTCCTTCGTCCCTTATAAGGGACCTTCTTCTTCATAACATATCAGACTTCAGAAACTGAAGAACAAGAGAAAAGGGTGGCTGGTTAGCTACTATGTAGATCAGAGACTAGATTTTTGAAATTCTGCCCAGATGCATTAGAGAGTGATTTTGCAGGTTTTGAACCTAAAGATCGGTCTGAAAAAGTGCAGCCAACTTAATGTTCCCTTTCTTTTCTTTTCGAATTTTGCTTTCCAGGAATGTGCCCACCTCTCCCTCGCTGGAGCTGGCTCGGTTATATCTTTCTGTCTTAGATGAAGTGTGGTTAGCTTTGACCTGGGAATATTTAATCTAAATATACTGTTAGTTTCTTCAAAAACTAAATAATTTGGAAGGAATTTTGCGGACTGGAAAGTCCAGGAGATTTGTGTTCAACTCCTTTCTAGTAATAAATGTTGTGGTTTGTTAGATCAGAGTCCCTCCTTTCTTTGGTTCTGATATTTGTGGGTGAGTACGAGAAGATAGGATTCCTCATCATTCCTTATAGGTCTTCTTTGACCATAACCTTGTTATGAATGCAAATGAGGCGTGACTGACATATTGGAGGAGTGGAGCAATCTGGTGTTAGATGTAGTTAAATGGGACTAGAGAAAGGTTACCTACCTCTGTTTGAGCTCCCCCTGTCTGCAACGTCCTTGTGTACGTCCCGTATTCATGTGATCATTTGGCCTTTTTTGTACATGTATTTAAACACGTGTATGGACTAGCATTTTCTCCCGCCCATGTTTCTCGCTGCAGCTTCGATACCGGCATTGTTGTGTTTGGAACTCCCTGGTCATTTTAAATTTTTGCTTTTTCGTAGGATACTAGCAAGAAATCTCCAATGGAGTTGATCAATGAGGTTCCTCCCATTAAAGTCGAAGGCAGGATAGTTGCTTGTGAAGGAGGTTAGTCATGGACGGTGCCTTATTTATTTGTTGTGAGTCATATGATGTGAAGTCACTTCATCTAAATCCATCATTTGTTTGTTCTCCATTACAGACAACGATCCTGCGCTGGGGCACCCGATTGAGTTTATCTGCCTTGACTTGGATGAGCCTGCGATCTGCAAGTATTGTGGGCTGCGCTACATTCAGGAGCATCATCATTAGCAACCCTTTCTTTTCTTGTTTTTTGACGGCCAAAACAATATCTCTGCATGGATATATGGTGTGTCTTTGGATGGTGTGGCATTGCCTTCTTCGGAGCGAACTAGTGCATTTGTATTGACAATAAGGGTTAAAACCCCAGGGACCAAATCTTTTAATATGCATCTGTGAACGGAATTGTCTTGTTATTTTCTTATTAAGTATCGGTAATCTTCAGATACAACAGGAGGACCACCTCCTCCATCATGAATCTTTTACATTGCTAATGTAACCAGATATCCAGGGGGCAAAAAAGAAGAAGACAGATGCAAAAACAATGGCCAAAAATAAACGAGTGCCAACAATCGCTCGCTACTAATAACTAAAGTCCATATCAAAACTCCCCCACTTACAAGGGGAAATGGGAATGAAAATATCTCAGCCCCTGAAAAAATTACATAATGTAGGGCTCCTCATAAGTTAGCCATGTAACCCAAAGTAACTAAAAGGGGCGACCCCGAGCTTTCTCGCAGTGATCCAAAAACCGCTCTGAGTGGTCAGAGCACATAATGGTGCTCTCACCAGCCGTATCAACTGTTGCCTAGACTGCAGCTCTGCAACTTCCGACCCGAAAATGGATAAAGCATATCACGCGCCATTTGTCTCTTCACCAGCTAGCTTCCTTCTCTGTTGATGTTCTGCAACCTTATAATCCACTACTTCTCGGAACAAGGCAGGGTCAAGCACACATTGCTCGCTCCCATAAACAGCAGCTTGGACACCAGCCATTAACTTGGCTATTTCTCTACCTGAGAATCCTTCTGTTTTAGCTGCGGCTTCCCTTATCACATCATCAGTCAATCCTTTAATCTCTATCGTCTGCTGTTGTTTCTTGAACAAATTCTTAAACCATCCAGATTTTCTTGACCCAGCTTGAGCAATATACTTATCCAGATATAGCTTTAGAAGCTTAAATCGTTCCTCCTCCCCCGGTAGAGGGAACTCGAGGACTTCATCAATCCGGTCTGCTACAGCTGAATCGAGATCCCCAGGACGGTTTGTGGCAAGAACAAGAACAATGTCCTTGGACTGATCTCCTGTTCGATATAGCATTGCATTGAGTGCACTTCTTTGTGCTTCACTCATGTAAGTTTTATTCCTCCTGCAATTATCATTTTGAGATCAACACAATGATGCCACAAATAAATGCCAATTCTTGGCATGAGCAAATACTTCAAGATGCAGAAGTAATTATTGCATAGGTTGAGTTTGAAATACGAAATGCATAGAATGCACATGAAAAGCACTATGTAGATCAGCAAAAAATGTATAAAAAATAATAATAAAACACAAAAAATGAGGTCGCTAATATAAACACCAACAAAGAAGAATGTAAAGTTCCATTTTTCCTCAGTAAAAAGACAGGAAGAATATACTACCAGAGCAACCCAAAGAAATCTTGGTCCTAGTTTCTGACTCATTGGGGAAATATTGCTAACTGCAACTTGAGTGCCGATAAAATCTAGCCGAGTAATGTCCTGAATCCTAGAATCGCTAATGTGTAATTTAACCCTTATCAATATATTAACTTCGATCAAATTGCCAAGCTCGAGAGAATACTAAAGCACCTTAAGCATTTAGTCATCAGTACCCCATAACATAGCAGAGATAGTTATAAGTAAGTCTTTAATCGCACGAAGACATTTATAGGCAGTTAAGTCATCAGTAGCTGTCACTCACTCGCACAAAAATGCATCTGCTTCATCGATGAAAAGCAATAGGCCCCTCTGAGATTTCTTGGCCCAATCAAACAACTGATGTATCTTTGTCACAGCCTGCGGTCCCAATGGAGCAACATCTCCACCAGTCATCAAGGCATAATCCAATCCCTGGGACAAATACAGACACCATCAGAGGGAAGAAGACAATGACCGGTATAATGTGAGAAGAAAATGAAAGTAAGGTATTAGAAAAACTTTCCTAGCAACGGCTAACAAACATCATTTCCAACTTTAACTTTACTAATCACACAGCTCTCTGCTAGAAAAATAAAGCCAGTCAAACGAAGTACTAAGGAGTATATCTGCAACTTCCGAGGTAACAAGTCTACTAAACAATTATGATGCTAAAATTCCAATTGCAGTTCAATACAATGTGTACGCCGTGCACAAACAAAACTACATATGCCTTGGCAACCAGCATAACCAACTAAATCTGGTAAATAAAGAGCACAACCAACTAAATTAAAGTGGAAGATCTCATACAGATTTCTTGGCCAATTCTCTGGCAGCCATTGTTTTTCCAGTTCCTGGAGGGCCATAAAAGAGCACGTTGCGATATGGGGCCTGATGGGATTTCGTATTGGCAGTAGCACTGGCAAGCTGCTGGATTCTTTTAAGAAGCGAAGAGTTCAGAATCACATCGCCAAAACCCTTCCCATTATTTGATGAGGATCCTTTATCAGATCCACGAGCTAGACTACTTATGGATCGAGGAATCACACCCGACCATGGGTACTTCCCTCGAGAGGATTCTCTGATTAGTGATGGCTGTCCCAAAATTCTATCGACATAACTCCATATAACCCTCGCACCTTCCCTGAATTTTAATTAAAAACAAAAAAAGAGAAACCGCATGAGATGATGCACGTGAAGTGCGGCATATAGCATTAGTATCTCAAACTCCTCCACTATTTTTGTGGATGAGTGAGGCGATTTCATTATCCATATACCAACAAAGAAAGATCAATGTCGGTTACAGTACAGTATTGTATTTGAAATCAAATCATATTCTCCTCACAACTAAATTCCAAACATAAACCAAACTTCTGTCAAGATGTCTTGCAAATTTGAAGCAGCAAAAAGTAGAGAATATCCTGACAAGACAGGAAAGAAGCTCTTCTTTTACTCCGAATGTACAAATTATCTACGATGAAGAAAGTGAATATACTTGATTTCAGCCAGCAAACCAGGAGATTGGATAGAAACCTCATGGTCCAGCCAAGAACAGAAGTAATGACCATATCCTAAAAGTAAGATAACAAATGGCCAAGGAGATATTCTTTACACACCTTGTCGTATAGATCCCTGCTGCAAGAGCTGTGACTCCCCCAACTGCTACTACCAGCTTATTTTGATCTGTCAAAATGGCCCGCAAACCACCTACAGAAGAAAAAGTTGTCATCTATAATCCACACTTCGCAAGAAACAAGAACCATCTGTATCACACAGGATAAATACGCAAAGAAAAGCAGAGATGAAAGTCGCAGGTTCGATAGCCATGTTCCTAATATGCCCCATATAAATACAGAAAGCAGAACAGCAACATCGACAGTATCAAAACAAATGGATGTTTTCGGATTGACACTTAGGGCAATCTACTGATATATACCTCCAATATGGTCAAAAGTTGCATTTATAGCAGCAACCCATTTCTCTCTTTCTGCATTGGCACGATCTACTAGAATGCGCCTGTTAACCTCTTCAGCTAGCTTTGCCTCATGAGCTCTACCTTCTGCTTCAGCCATGGCCCTCACTCTGATTGTTTCCCTCTCGATTTCAGCCTTTTCCCTCTCTGTTTGGCGTCGTTGTGCCTGAATCTGCTCTTCCGTTGCTCGTCGAGCTTGCTCCTGCCTAATTGATGATTCTTCTTGTAGCTTCACAAGCTCCTGATTCCTAGCTCTATGGTACTCATTTTCAGCCTGTAATTGGAATCAACACTCAAACCTCCGTGTAACAATTATTCCAACACTACCATAAAGAACCTATTCACTTGCCTGCATTCTCTTCCTTGCCAATTCGTCCTCATAGCGGGCCATTTGAGACTTTGTCTGTGCTTGAAATTGTGCTAATTTTTTCTGCTCATCATACACTACCCTTTGTCTCTCCTGCAAATGGAACAGGAACAATATCGCTAGAAGAAACAATGAATATTTTCCAATCAGAAGAAGAAAACAAAGACGAATGCTTCCCACAGTATCAGTGATTGATATGCTCATTGAAAAGCAGCAGACAGTCTTCTTACATACTAATTAAAAACTGCTAAGATAAGGACCGAAATCCAGAAAACTTAAGTAGTGAAAAAGAGCATACAATTTAAACGCGTCAGCTTGTTCATTTCATACTCCAGATTTCACTAAAATGAGAAGAACCACAGACTATTTCTATTGTCATGAAATATATGGAATCGGGAAACTCGCTTACAGTTTCAGCCTGAGCTTGCATTGCCTTAAACTCAGCAGTCTTTGAAGACAACTCAGATTGCCTTGTTTCCTCTTGCTTCTTCATTAATTCAAACGCCTATGTCACAGAAGCAAAGCCACCTATTAGAAAACCCACAAAAAGTCCGACACAAAGAAGCAATGTGATACGAAAATCAAAACATGCTCTCTCTACCCAAGTGGCATACTCTCGATAGTCATGAGCTCATTTGAATATATCAAGAATCTATCACAGCAGCACACGGCAGAGAAACTATAAAGCAGAGAAGTTTCCCGACACAACAAAACTGGCCAGCAAAGTTCCAACCTTTTTAGCATGAGAAGAGCTATTGATCTCCTTGATAGCCTTGGCACCTCGCTCAAGCGCCTCGGGATCAAACCCGGCGGATGAGGTCCTCGGCTGATCATTCCTAACCCTAACGGGAGGAGGCTCATTCGGCGCCGTAGATCCCACTTCAGAGGGTGGAGACTGTTTACCGGTAGAAGTTGAAGGAGGAGGAGGAGGAGGAGGAGGAGCTCCGGCAGGAGGAGTGGAGAAAGGGTTGAAGCTGAAGGGGCCGTCGGCGTATGCGACGCTAGCAGAGGTGGAAGCAGAGGCAGCTAGGGCTGAGATTAGCCCAATTGCGCGCGCTTTCGCCATTCTTGTAACGAGCTACAAACAATTCTGTGTGGGGGACAAGTGAAAGATAAAGAGAAGGATTATGGATGCCGGAGGGAAAATGGGGAGGATATAGGAGAGGGAGGAATGGGTTGTTTATTGACTTGAGGGGCAAGGAAGCGAAAGAAGCTGATGCTCACGCTCCCATCTTCTTCTTCTTCGGGAGAGAGAGAGAGAGAGAGAGAGAGAGAGAAGGGGAGGACTGAGGAGGGTTTTGTAGGGTTTTTGGTATGAATTGATGCTGTCTCTGTGTCTCATGGCGGTTCCTTCCCTCAAACAAAATTCTGAACCGGTTTGTTTTTTTTTCCTTTGAACCGGTTTTCCTTTTTTAGATTGAAATATTGAATTTTTTTAAGGAGTTTATTTTGGCCTAAAAATAAATTAAGCAAAGCAGTTATATTATATCGCCCTTCTTCGTAGTTATGGTTCCTATTATTACATTTTAATTGCACGTATTGCCGGTTTCCAAATCATAGGTGAAATCAGGCAATGTGAATATACACGCGAAATTTGTCTTCTTTTTTTTTGTTCACTTTTTTAGGAGGAATTTTTTTTATATGAATTAACAATCGTGATTGGGCCAATCGCTCGCTCGCTGCATATTACGAACGACGGTTCCCCCCCCCCCCTCCCCCCAAAACAAAACTCCGAATCGATTTTGTCTCTTTGAACCGGTTTTCCTTCTTCTTCTTTTGGATTGAATTAGGCAATTTATTTTGTCCCAAAAATATAAATTAAGCATTTATAACCTCTTCGTCGTGTTTTTCGTTTCTATTACTATGTGACAATTCAATCAGGCAATGTGAATATGCAAGCGAAATTCCTCTATTTTTATTTTTTATTTTTTTTGGGTTCACTTTTTGCAAGAGACTATATAATATACTGTGTAGCAGAATGACAGTACAAGTGAGACCTAAAAAGTGACCCGACTAGAGAAAATCAAAATCTTCGGACCATTTCCACCTCATTGGAGTTACGTAAATGGGCTTTGCTTACATTAACTGAAATTGCCACAAAAAAAAAATAACGTTCTATACCAATTAAGTCCTAAACTTTTTAATCTGATCAATTTAGTCCAAAACCTTTTATATTTTTTCTTTGTTTTTTCTACGAAGTCCGGAGAGGGTCACGACCCTTGCAAAATCTGGGCGAGCGGCCAACCCTCAAATTATAATAAAAAGTTTAGAAATTTTTTAAAAAGTTCTAAAATTTGTTAAAATTGGCCAAATTGACTACATTGAGAAACTTTAAAATGGTTTAGGGCTAAATTGGACTAATTTCCTCTGACATTAACTCACTATGTCATGAGTCGTGTTGCCCCGATCTCTTCGTAATCTTAACCTAAAATTTTGCAATAGGTGTCGTATCCCATATAATGTTCAGAGTTTGTCAACTCTTTCAACAAAAACGTAAAGTTAATTAGTAAGCGCTAAGATTGTTGTTGAATTACCTTTAAAATCAAAGTATGATGCCGTCGAGCGCTGGTGAGAAACCTTTAGAGGAGAACATAGGCCCAAATTCACCCAAAAAAAAAAAAAAATAGGCCAAATTTAGCAAGCCCATTCGCCTATATCAGTTCTCTAATTAAAAATTCACCTAAATTTTTTTAGGTGAATTTGGGCCTATGAATTTACCAAGCACGTTTGACGTCAGCGCCGGCCGGATGGAATGAATTGGCACAATTATAAAAAATTTATGACTGAATCAGCAAAAAAAAAAAAGATATTTAGGACTGAATCGGCATGATTGTAATAGGTTTATGATTTTTTTGGTAAATTTCCCCAAAAGAGGGAAAGCGGACAGTGACTGTCGCTTTTGTTCGTTTGTAAGTAAGAGCGAGAGCGAAACAAGAGCGAGACAGAGAGTGATGGCTGAAAGCTAGGAAGCACCGACACTCTCTGGAGGCCTTCGTGTCGTGTCCGACACTCTTCGACACTCCGACCCTCTCCGACACTCTCCGACATGCGATCCACATATGATCAGCACTCTAGACACGCCAGCAACACGCGATTCCAGCATCTCAACACACCATTTCGACACGTACGTGGTCAATTTTAAGCATTTTCAATAAATTATGGGTCAAAATGTAGATTTATCAAAGATACATATACTTAAGTCATATATCCAGTCACCCCAAAATTAATATACCCAGTCAGTAAAAAAAAAACTTAATCATGAATCCCTAATAGAAGAAAAATAAGAAAAACTTACTGATATTTTTATATAATCATGTATATACAAAAATATACATTTAATATACAACGTGTCCCAACGTGTCGGAATCCTCTATTTTTTTAGAAATGACGTGTCGGCGTATCGTGTCGTGTCGTGTCGTGTCGCGTGTCACGTGTCGATGTCGGTGCTACTTAGGCTGAAAGTGAAAGACGATCCCAAGTCTTCCTTAGGATTGATATTTTATCATGTGCCTAATGAAACTCTTTCTATTCTTATCATTTTTCCCCTCTTCCATTTTGTTCTTCCAATGACAATAGTCTTCTCCATTGCTCTGATTTTCCTATGACCATGTCTCAGATTTAGGTTATTTCACAGTTTATCGACCGTGGAGTCCAAATTCCACGATTCTTAGAAACCTCATTAGCTTATTTATTTGTCCGGAAAATAATTAGATTCACTTTTCTTTTTATGATAATCTAGGGGTACAGCCGAGGAGACCCGGTTATTTGTAGGCCAATGAAATACCTTACAAGTCCTTAAACCGATTAAATCCAAATCTTTGACCACAGACCCAAATTAATTTGCACGCTTATCATATCTGTTGAATGTGTACCATGGAAAATGTTGTCTATTCAAAATGGTTACAAAAGAATATAGACCAGATCATATATGTCGTGTTTAGAATGTGTTCACCGTGGACGGAATAATAGTACCTTAAGATTTTCTAGGACAAGAATTGAGCTCTGCGACCGCGGAAACTGAGACATTTTGCATCATAGTCTATCCCAGTCATTAATGGTCTCTATTGATATTGACAAGTGTTTCACCCATCGAATGTGTCCGTAATTGATTTAATCCAAGTCAACTATACAAGTCTCTTACTTGAGTTGCTCACAAAGGCTTTTTAACTTGTCCAGAGATTATTGAAAAGTAATACCGGAAAAATTATACATGTAGAAGTCAAGTAATTTTTACCTTCGTGTGCAGCTAGGTTAAAAATAAAAGCCACTCCAAGCGTAACCAAATAAACTTGTTTCATAGATGAAGCGATAAACAGAATCAATCGCAATAAACAAAAAGCTCCATGGCATGTCGCTTTAGCATACCATGATTTTCATAATTCGGTGTTACTAAATCCAGCATGTTATAAATGTGGACACCAACCGCAAGAAACACCACGGCACGGCACGAGCAATAAAGTTGAGGCTTAGACCAAATAATAATAGTTCCACGGACGACGTCATGCACAAGACTTAAGCAAAACGTCATCTTCTATGCATATCTAATCAGATAAATGTCGAGTCATTGAGGGTTGTCATAATATTGTCAATCAACGCAATTATATTCAACACGACGATGAATTCTAAGCACGTAACCTCGTCGCTTACCTTGAAGTCTTTCTTGACTACAAGAAACCATGCCGATTGGGCCAATTCTCGAGCATGTTTGAGATGTCTAGCAATCGTCCCTGAGTAAGTAGGAGCAATTTGTTAAATGTGCCGAGCACGTCGGGGTTTACACCATCCTAGTTTTCCTCTGGGATGCTCCTCAACAAACATCCCCGATGGGACGTGTGTATACTGATGTTTAAAAAACACTTGAATTCATCGTGTAGTTCTTGTGGGTTCGATTGACCAATGTATCTTCCTGATGAATATTTTTTGAGCAAATTGTCAAACAATCTCACAAGGTAACCCGCTCGTCCCTCCCCGTCACATATGTTGCGAACATCGGACTTGGACCCCATCGACAACCTAGAACATATAGCATTGACTAGTATCCATGTACAAAAGATACGAAGAGACTACTACAAAGTGGGATCAGATTTTCAATTATCATGATTCTGAATGAATATCTTGACGCGGGTTCGATATATTTCATGTCTTTAATTTACATGAACTTTTCTATTTTAAAAATACAAAGAAAAAAGATTGCATCTCATAATGGTTTAGGATAGATTTGAAGATAATTTTGCGTGTTGTATATTATCTATAAGTTTAAGATGAGCTTCCAACTGAAAATAGGATTTAACTTAGTTTATTTCTTAGTTTGAATTGGATAATCTCTCCTTTTTGATAATTTCTTTTAATTATATATTTCGTTCGAAATTTAATAAAAACCCGAAAAATAACACGTGCATATCATATAGAGTAGGTTGCATCTCAATATGCCATGTCATTATGCCATGTCATCATGTTTGCCACATCGTTGCCTGCTAGGTTCATTTAATTAAAATTGTATGCCATGTTAGAATAGTGTTATTTTATTTGTATATCACTAGGATTAGGTCATAATTTAGAATTAAGCTTACATTACATGCATTGCATATAGGTTAGTCTTCAATTCAAGGAAAATAGAAAACCGAAAGAAAAATCAATTGGTTGGCTTGATTGAGTGTTTGAATTATTATTCTTTTTGCAATTATTCAAATGCTTTCATCATTGAGTGTAGAGGTGTCAAATGGGTGGGTCGGGTCGAGTTTGGGTCGAGTCGAATATAGTCCGACCCATATTGATCCGTCTAACTCGTTTTGACCCATATTCAATGACCCATACCCGACCCGACCCGTTTTGACCCATGTTACCAAATCACACTAATATTCTAAGAAAATTTACGTAACTTATTTAACCTATTTTAAGCTCTTCACATGTATATGTTACCAGAAAAAAATCTTTACATCAAATAAAAAAGCAAACTAAACAATAAAAAAAATTAGTAAATAAAATAAAAAAATGATATTACTAAAATACTTTCATGCAATAAAAAATCTAGTGAATTTTTTTCTGATTTTTTTAATTTTTTTTTAATTTTTTATTATTAAAAAACATTTTATTATTGAAAATATTTTTTAATTTTTTTTAAAAAAGTATTTTTTATTTTATTTTGCTTTTATTTTTTCTTTCATTTTTCTCCGGCCACTACTAGGCGGCAACGACTGGCGGCGGCGGCGACGACGACCGGCTTCGGCGGCGGCGGCGACCGACGTCGGCGAAGGGTGGCAGGCGGTCGGCAATATTTTTTATATTTTTTAATTTTATTTTTCTTTTCTGATTTCTTTCATTCACTTATAAAAATAGAAAATTTTAAAAAATAATAATAAAGTTGAGCCTTTGAGGCCCTGGGCCCATTTGTAATTTGTGGGAGTCATGGGTCGAAAATGGGTATAATATGGGTCAAAAATGGGTCACACATGTGAGTCATTTTTGATCCATTTAATTTCACTTTAACCTTTTGGACCCATTTTTAGTGAGTTCTCTAAAAATTACCCACATAATACCCATTTTATACAAAATATGGGTCAGATATGGGTCTACGACCCATATTGACAGCTCTAATTGAGTGTTATTTTTTTGATTGCGCACCGCAGGATCAACCCTTCGATGTTAGTGGCTAGGTTTAAAATTAATGCAAGTTGCTTGCCAAAATATTCTTTGAAAATAAAAGTACCGAAATGGCATTAGCGTAATCTAGCATAATTAAGTTTCCGAATTCATTAAATCTCTAGTTCGTAGAAATAATGTACACTCATGCACTTTACTTGGATTTCTTAGACCCACCAAAAATTGATTAGTGACGACTGCGAAATAATTGCATGTTAAGGATTGAAATAAAAGTTGCAAATTGGTAAGAGCCTGGTAGCGTTCAAACTAAGTGTAAGCTTAATAATCCATTAGCCAAATCCTAGGTGGTTCACCTAAGAGGAAGGTTGCGACATTGATATGTTACGTCATTAATTGGTCAAAGAAAAGACATGAAATAACATCAAGGTTGAAGTACTCATGCACAAGTATATAATCAACGTGGGTGTTATACGTGCATAATTCGATGCACTCTAAAGGACGGTCCTATTTCCATAAGCTCAGTAAAAGTGCAATAGATAAAAGTTTATATCACAATACGAGTATTTGATTGGAAAATAACCCAATCAGTCCTAAATCAATTTTCGGATACCAATTCCGTCCTAAACTTTTTAATTTTTCCAATTTAGTCCTAAACTTTTATATGAAATTTCAATGTAGTTCTCCCGATCAATTTTTCCCTGAAATTGCTGACGTAGCACTAGCGGTCTAGTCATTGACGGCTGTCCTACATGGCACACCGCCACGTCAATGGTTTCTGAGGAAAATTAATCGAAAAGACTATATTGAAATTTCAGGCGAATACTTAGGACTAAATTAGCAAAATTAAAAACTTATGATTGAGTCGGCATCTGCACAATAAGATTAGGATTGATTGGACATTTCTCGAGTATTCCACTAATAGAGGCAGGGACATGGTCATGACACCACAAGTTCACACTAGCACATCAAGGGTCCTCAAGACACAACGTGAGCCGAGCGCATAAGATGGAGCAAAGGATCCTTCTATAGCTCTTAAGGAACCGACGGGTGGTAGCTTTTAAGACACCATAAGGCATTCGGTCTAGCCATTTAGAAGGGCATGCGGGATTAACTTACATATTCAACGTTTCAAATGATATGGGCCCAACCATGCTTTAAAGAAGCAATAATGGCCAGATCAAGAACCAAATCCACCTAGGCTTCTCGGCTTTTTCTTCAAGTATTATTTGGTAAACCATATCATGCGCGAAGCAACCAAAAATGCCTGTCAAAAAAACATAAACATTTGACAAGAAAGCAACTCATCTGCGAGAATGTAACCTCACGCAATACATGCCAGCGTGCGTAGCCAGATTAGCATGCTAAGTGGCTTGAACAGAGCTTCAGTTGGTGAGACGGAGGATGAGCTGTTTCTTGGATCCTCCTGCGGCTGGTGGGTGTCCCTTGACTAATTGGCTCAAAACCTTCGCACAACGACTGACCATTCCCTTGAGTTTCATCCCTTCGGCACCACCACCTTGTCTCTGCTTCGCCCTCACCCTGACCACTTGATGAAGCTGCGTTACTTCTTCGGTGACGGTGAAGTGGTGGCCAAGTGAACTCCTCCGTCGTCTCTCCTCACCCAATTCGAGCAGTGGGTTTCCCTCGCTATTAATGAGTTGCTTCAAGCTTTGACGGTCACTAGCCAGTTCTTCATCTTCTCCGGCCATCCCTTTCTCCTGATCAAGAAAAGCTTCCGAGCCTTGATTTTGGGCACAACCTGCAACTGAAATATCGCTGCTGAGGGTCTCTTCGAGTTTCAATGGCTTTCTGGTTCTCTTCGACATGGCCAGATCGTAAGGACGTCCACCCAGATCGATTTTGCTTCCCATTTGCGAAGCCATTGGAACTTTATTCTCTGTCTCTTGCTGCTGTTGCTCTCTATGAAGCAAGGAAGGAAGGAAGGAAGGGGTGGGTAATATGACAGTTTCCCAAGAGAGGAGACTCTGCAGTCTTTGCTTGGTGAAGAATCAAAAGGATGTTTGATTGACTCGTAAGAGGTGGGCGGTCCCTTTTGCGGATTCGCCATCCCTCTCAGCAGTGAAATTCTTCCCTTCACTCAATCTAACTTTTCTACCATTTGAAATATCGTTTTCTTCGACTAAAAATGTGGAACGCCACATGCTTGAGATAAAAGAATACAAGTAAAGCACTCAAACATTCACAGTTAATATTAAACATAACTAATGACATACTTTCTATGGCAAAGTAAAGTGCAATGTCTTTTTCACTTCACATGCTTAGACATACGCAAACAACTTCGAAGAAAGCCGATAGATGCAAATTGAGGGGGAAATTGTCCAAAAAGTCCTAAACCTATTGTACTTTTGCAAATTCAGTCCTAAACCTTTTAATTTTGTTAATTGAGTTATAAATCTTTTCACGTTTTTCCAATTGAGTCCAACCGGTCAATTTTGGCCGAATAATGCTAACGTGGACATCAGCCGTTCCACGTGGTATGACTGGCACTGACGTTGATAATTTGTTAAACCTTTTAATATTTTTTCTAATTTTTATTTCCTTTTTCTTTTTTCTTTTTTCTTTTTTCTTTTTTTTCTTGTTTCTTTTCTTATTTTTCTTTCCGTAATGTTGCCGGCGATGGTCACCGGGCTCTGCCGACCACTGGGCAAGGCCATCGCGGCCCCGGGCAAGGCTTAGATCTGGGCGAGGTAGCCTAGCCCAAATCTGCACTAGGTTGGCCTCGCCCTAGGGTGAGGCCCTAGGCGAGGGCCTGGCAACCCTCACTGACGCTAGTAAGATGAATAAATAAATAAATAAAAGAAAAGAAATAAAATCAAAGAAATAAAAAAATATTATTAGAAATTGTCTACATGAGTGCCGATCGTGCTAAGTAGGACGGCCGGCATCCATGTTAGCCATTTTTGGCTAGATTGACTTAATTGGCAAAACGTAAAAAGGTTTATGATTCAATTGGCACAATTAAAAAGTTTAGGATTGAATTAGAAAAAAAGCAATAAGTTTAGGACTTGTGGAACAATTTCCCCAAATCGAGTGTTGTATGAATGAACAGTTTATGTATTTTATAACTTATAACATCTTTACTTAAAATAAATACATTCATCAATTTTTTAGGTTATATGGGTTCAATCAGATTGGGTTGTAATTGCATCGAGTGAACTTATACAATTGAAATACAAATACTTTTCAAATGGTCCAAACTTCACTAGTTACATGCTAAGTCAATAACGTATTCTTGCGCTTTGATTTACTATATGTATAAGTTGTAAGTTAAATTCAGGGTGGCGCTATTTCCACTTCTATATGACTAAATCCACCCACTTTTTATCAATAGGACAAAATCGCCCTAACCAATCAATTGCAATTTAAAGAGGTGGCCGTTACCAAAACTTTCATACGACGCTCACTTGAGCGCTAATTTTTTTAAAAATCATTTACTTAAGTGACATTGACAATTTCTCTCGCCGAAAAATCCAACGTGGCGTTAATTTATTATATAAGATCTAATGCGGCTTGCCGGCAAGATAATCAACAAGTGAAAAGTTAAAATGACGTTGTTTAGAGATGTATTAGAGACGTATTTCAAGAACCCTAGCCCAATTTAAAGAAATTGGGACAAAATTTTGTCAAAATTGATAAAGTTGGTGAAGAAGCCTAACTTTGAAATGGGGCCAAAATTCTGCCAAAGCCAAAAATTGGGGTTCTCAGAGCAAGCGAGGGAAAGGAAGAGGGTTCGTGCCATCCGTTGATGAAGAGCCCTAACTCAAAATGAGATTCTCTCACATGCTCTCTCAGGGGTTGCCATCGGCATTTCTTTATTTCCTCGACAAATGGATCTTGGAATCTCAGAGTAACCGTTGGAAAGGCAATGAACAACGGAGGAAACGAGGTGTCGTTGTCGTCGAATTTGCCGGACTATCCTTCCAAGCTGAAGTAGAAGACAAAGCAAGAGTGAGCGAGAGAGAGAAAGCTTTGTAAGTTTTCTTTATGGAGTCAACCATTTTCCGAGAGAAAGAAGTGAGAGAGAAAGAATGAGAGAAAGCTTCCTAGACCCTAAACACCTAAACCACAAACCTTAAACTCCGAACCCAAACCCTAAACCCGAAAAAAGTGTCAAAAAAGTCTTAAGCATATTGCATTGGTGCCAATTCAATCATAAACCTTTTAATTATGCCAATTTAGCCCTAAACCTTTTGCATTCGTACCAATTGAGTCCATCTAGTCAATTTTAGGTGAAAATCGCTGACGTGGACGCTAGTCGTCCTATGTGTCACGTTCAGTGCTCATGTAGACATCTTTTTATATATATTTTTATATTTTTTATTTTTAACAAATTTTTTTTGAATTTGTTTTTTGACTCTTTTTTTCTTAACATTAAGGGCCTGCGAGGGTCATCGGTTGACCCCTGCCGGCCGCTAGACGAGGGCTCGCGGGCTCTCCCTATGACTGCTTTTTCCCCAATTTGACATTTAAGTGAGCCGACGAATATTTTTGGCACTAAAATAAACACCGTACGTAATTTTTGACACTTCTAATGTCCTTTTGCCATCATAAGGCTCTTGCATATTGTTTTATGTGGAAATGTCAAGAGTCCATAGCACTCACATGTGGACAAAAATCATTGAATTGTGATTTGTAGAAGCCTTTGAATGGAAAAGCCAAAAATATCAAATGAGAGAATGACAATCTAAGGGCATGAACAAGCAGTGCCATAAGACTAAGGCATATACCCAGAAATGTGAAGAGTGTTCATTCGAATCAAGTATTTAACAAGAGCAAAGCTCTTATGCGTGCAAATCAATGTTTTGTTAAATACGGCCACGTCAAGATGAACTTGCGAGACTAATGCCAAAGAATTGAATAATCTTGAATTGAGTGAAGTTGGTAATGATGCTCAGATGATCACTAACTCCAAAACCCTTTGAAATACTTTTTGAGCCTAATGAGCTTTTCATTTCTTAACCTCAATCTCAAGCCTACATCACATCCCTTAATTAGGCTTGGATTGGGGTTAAGAATGATTTCACGAGTTGTAGTGAGATATTAACATGCAAGTTCAATTCATTTAGGAGTTGCCACTAATCTATTATCGGTAGATCGATTAAAAATCCAAGTAAAGTGTGAGAGAGTACTTTACTTCTACAAACTACAGATTATGAGCACATGGATGTAATTACGCTAGAATTTCTAACACCCTTTCGATAACTGTTCTCTTTATCTTCTAAAAAATGTTATGCAAGCAACTCGGATTGATTTTAACCTTAAACAACTAACATGCAAGAGGTGATCATGCAGGTGCGCAATATTAAAGTAATGATAAATAATCCAAATAAATAAATATATAAATTGCTAAGAAATACGAATCAAGCACGCCCAAAGCAAACAATAGTATTTCGGGTTTTTATTTATCTCAAAATAAAGCTTAACTTATATGCAATGTATTTAATGCAACCTATAATTCTAATTATGACCTAACTCTAAGGACATGCAAAATTAAATAAAGCTATTCTAACATGGCATGCAATTTTAACTAAATGAACTGAACACACAATCCCTATATGATATGCAAGCAATGATATGGCATAGATGATGACATGGCATATGGCATGGCATTGATGACGTGGCTAGATGACATGGCATATATGAATGACGTGGCATATGATGTGGAATTTATGCAACTAATCCTAAATGACATGCACGTGATATTTGTGGTATTTTTTTACTAAAATTCGGAATAACTGTTTAACGAAAATTAGTTACCTAAAGTGGAAGGTTACCAATTTGAATTAGGAAATAATCTAAGTTAAATCCTTTTTTTTTTACTTGGAAACCTACCTTAAACATGCAATATTATCTAGAACATGCAATGCTATCTAATGGCCTGTATGGCAACCATTCTGATTCTAAAAAGTGATTCTGATTAAAATGACTTTTTCTGATTCTGTTCCCCGGATGATTTTTAAAGAATCAGAACGCGTTTGGTAACTCCACATAATTTCTATTCCCGGGAACAATTTATCTTCCCAATTTTTGTCATTTAAGTCAAATAATTACGTAGTTACTTTGTGAAATTTCATCCTACATTTCTAATTAATCGAAGATTAATTCATATTGATTCTCTTATATAACATATTGCATATTGAAATGTAAAAATAAATATCAAGAATCATCATGAGTCATTTTCACCATTTATTGTGGGGTTTCATCCAACTCTTTTGAGCAAGCGGACAACCAACACGAGCGACACCCTCGTTTCTACAAGGAAAATACATTGCACTGCCGTGCATTGGTGTTTGTTTTTGGTTCTAGGAAATCAAATCTCAATCTTAATTCATCCCAAACTTAAGAATGAGAGCTTGCTAAGTGTTCACGATGGTTATTTTTGTCTTTTTTCCAAAATTTTCTAAAACTAGACTAAGTCTAAAGTACATAAACCTAGGCAAATCACAACCAATAAAATCAAGTGCATAATTAAGGATCATGGCATTGATAAATCGCATAATAAAAAGAAGCCCTAAGGGCTTAGAGAATGTGGTTCGGGTTTAATTTCAAAGGTGTTTATGAGTTTCCTAAAAAAGAACAAAATCTATGAAATTTAGGGAATCTAGGTCCAAATTTATGAAAACGAGGTCAAACTAGCCTAATCTAAGCTTTTACAATTTTTAGGGATTTTCTGAAATTTTTCTGATTTTTTAGAATTTTTCCAATTTTTTCTATTTTTTATTTTTTTATTTTATTTTTATTATCTTATATATTTTTCTTTGAAAATGAGATCTTGTTCTATTTTAGGCCGAGGAAAAAGTGAATAGAGAATTGAAAGAGAAAAGTGAGAGATGTGGTACTTCATTTTGTTTTGTGATTCTCAAAAGTGATTCTTTTTCTAGAATCGGAATCGTTTACGTTACCAAACAGGATTCTCATCTTTTTTGTTTCGGAGAACAGAATCAGAGAACCAGAATGGTTACCATACAGGCCCTAAAAGTCTATTCTACTCTAACATGCAATCTTTTTGTATTTTTTTAGATGAGGAAAGCAAATAAAAAGATAAGCACTCAATCATACAAGATAAGCACTCAATCATACAAGATAAGCTCAAAAGTTGCCACGAATACCCACTCAATTCAAACTCCGAAGCAAATAAAATGGACAACCTGAGATCAAACTACGGATTTCCTGCGATCCATAAAATGGCTAGATATTGAATTATCATTTAGGAAATATTTGGGAGAAGACAGTTTAAGTTTTAAAAGTTGTGTATGTAGATCATTTTGGTGTCAAAAGTTTTCGCCGGATTACTTAAGTGTCAAATCAGAGACAAAACGATTACTTTGGTGCATTTGGGGAGAAATTCTGGCCAAAATTAATACGTGACATTTTCAATTAAATTTTTTGGCCATTTCATCCGACGTGGCACCGCGTCCCAAAACAGCGTCGTTTTCTTCCTCAGATCAATAAAAAAAAAAACGACGTCGTTCCTTAAGAATCAAGAACGACGTTGAACAGAGCACAATAACAGAACAAGGACGTGAGATTTTCCTTTGAACCCTCGATCGCGGCCGTCGTGCCTTTCCCCTTCACTGTCCCGTCGCTCGTTCGCCGTGGCTCGAGGTTGCACTCCGTCGCTCGCCGTCGCACTTGATCGCTCGCCACCTCTGTTAGGTTTGTAACCTTCCCCCGTTGCTCGCCAAATTGAGTGGAAAGAAAAAATTAGGGCTCCTATAAAAAGAAAAATTAGGGCTCTCGGAGGGAGAGCAAACAGCTGAATATTGTCCTAAATCTTCGGTGAATTGGACAGATATTTAGAAATTACCATTCGCAGATGATGTACGAGGAAGCCAGTCAAGTAGACAGTTGCTTCTTTTTGTTCTGAAGAAAAGATCATGCGTCTTTATGCTAAAAAAATGCGAAGGGCCAATAAAAGCAGGAATTAGACAAGGGTTGATTAGCGGAGTTGGGTTTGGCCTATCTTTCTTCCTACTTTTCGCGGTCTGTGGTACCTGCTTCTATGCTGGAGCTCGACTTGTCCAGGATGGCAAGACAACATTTTCAGGAGTTTTCCGCGTATGATTTTCTTTTCTTGTTTTGTCAGGTTCCCTGGAACACTATCGAGTTCATTGCACCAAATTATTAAGGATAGGACTATTTTTAATTTCTGTATTTTATTTGATCGTTCATCTATTTTGTGCTTTCCAGGTGTTTTTTTGCCCTGACCATGGCGGCCGTTTCAATTACTCAGTCATGTTCCCTCACTCAGGACTCCACCAAAGCCAGGAGCGCAACTGCCTTAGTTTTTGGAATCATCGACAGAAAATCGAAAATAGACCCCGGTGATGAGTTCGGAGAAACGATAGAAAATGTGAAGGGAGAAATAGAGCTTCGCCACATCAGCTTCAAGTATCCTTCTTGCCCAGATATACAAATTTTCAAAGATCTTAGCTTCACCAGTCATTCCGGCAAAGTAAAGCTTTATGATAACCCTTTGTTTTTCTTTGCAAGTTCTTTTTCTATTCTTATCTGAGTTCCAGCCAGTCATTATGCGCTAAACATGTGCTGATGTTAGTACATGCCCATATGCACTGTGATTTTTGCTTTTTCAGACAGTTGCTTTAGTAGGAGAAGCGGGAGTGGGAAATCGACTCCAATAGCTCTGTTGCAACGGTTTTATGACCCCAATTCTAGTCACATCACACTTGATGGGATCGAAATTCAGAAGCTTCGGTTAAAATGGTTTAGGCAGCAGATGGGCCTTGGGAGCCAAGAACCAGTTTTGTTCAATGACACAATCCGTGCCAATATAGCCTACGGAAAGGATGGAGAGGCAATGGGAGCGGAGATATGATTGTTGACCATATGATTGTTGTTCTAGCTTGTGAGAAATTCTGAGGTACTTATCTCTCAAGGTGGCCCAATTCAAGAGTCAAGTGTTTGTGCCAAAGAAGAGTGCTCCGAGGAAGAAGAAATCACGTGTAGCTCCAAAACAGCCACCAACTATAGCTGGTATGAAGAAGGTGCACAGGACAAGAAGGGCAGCTAAAGAACCTGCACCAGCTGAAGAAGCTGAAGAACCTGCACCAGTTGAAGAAGTTGAAGAACCTGCACGATGGGTTAGAAAGAGTGCAAGGATCATGAAACAAGCCAAAAAGCCATCGAAAGGAAACAAAAAAGGAGGGGGGGGGGGGGGGGAGATTGACTAAGTTTAGCTAAACTGATGGGGTCGTTGCTGATGTTTTCTTCTTCTTCTTCTTTTGGTGTTGACATGTTGGTGGGAGGTCAACCTTGATTGATGGGTGTTTTTTTGTTGTTGTAAGGGATCAGTTGCATGTTAATGGCAATGAAGTCTTTATCAGTTTCCTTTTTTAGTTGTGTTGTTTTTGGCTGCAAGTTC
The DNA here is from genome assembly GCA_029784005.1 of Lenwebbia sp. NSW1173648. Taxonomy (NCBI): domain Eukaryota; kingdom Viridiplantae; phylum Streptophyta; class Magnoliopsida; order Myrtales; family Myrtaceae; genus Lenwebbia; species Lenwebbia sp. NSW1173648. Next base: position 215,446 of record JARCGZ010000008.1, on the reverse strand, counting down.
TCATATTTCTGCTGGGCTGCTATTATGTTGCTGGTGATGGGTGGGATATTGTATGGTGCTGATGTCGTGTGGTGATAGCGGGGAAATTTTTGGCTCGTTAGGTGTTATTTGTGCAATGCACCAGCAACTGCTGGTGCTTCGCCCAAGTGGTTGACGGTGCTCTGTGGTCTCTATGAAGTGAAATTCAGTGCGAGCTAAAAGTTGTGGAAAGCTAAACTGTGCATGACTTTGACTGGCAAAAACTTAGAAAGAAGCTGCAAAAGTGTTGGGGAAGTGGAGAATAGAACTCACCACGAGTGGTTCCAGTGCATTGTAGGTACGAGTGGCACTGAAGTGATCCTTTTGACAAAAACTTTAGCACTTTAAGTAAAAACTTGGCACTGAAGTGACCACTTCAGTAAAAACTTGGCACTGAAGTGTTAATTTCTTAAGCATGACTGACATTAAATTGATTACTTTCAGCAAACCACTACTCTTTTATTTGACCAGCGTTTGCAGCAAAAATTGCAGTAAACTAGCAAATCACCAACAACTAACATCTCATTCAGAAACAAAATAAAGCAAGTTGGCAATACACAACAACTAAGCAATAGAACTTGTAAATGTGCACAACCAATGAATTCCAACCTCCCATCAACCATAGATTATAGCAAACTCTTGTTTCATACAACAATTACATCAAACCAATAACACAACTACAAATTACCCTTCACAACTACATATTTCACTCATATTCAATTATGGTAGATTGAGAAACCTGTTCTCATCAGTCACTTTACATTTGGCCACAAAATAGGCTACACAACAGAATAATAAGACAATCAACGCTCAAGAACACTTTCTTTCAAAAACTTCCTTATTCAAATGCTTGGCCAAACATGCTAAAGCGTTCATTTCGGCTTGCATTGAGTCAATATCCTCCAACTCGTCTACTAATGTAGGTGGAGGTTGATGTCATCCTTCAAGAAGCTCCAATATCACCTCTGTCGCTCGTCCGAAGAATTTCGCATCGACCCATTTGAAATATTTACACTTCGAGCCTTTTCTATACCTGGCGCATCCATTGAATCGTCTCCCCGAATTCAACCGAGTCCAAGATGTTCTTTTTGGACTCGATAACCCCAAAAAACAATAACACTCACCTTCTTCTTGGCTTCGAGAAGAGTTGGGGTTAGGGTTTGAGCCGTTGGTGAAGTTCCTACCTTCCATTTGCAAGTTTGAGCTGTAAATTTTTTGGGGCAAATTGAAATTGGGGTTAGGGTTTGAAATTGAGGATTCTCTTGAATTGGCCGATTTAGGATTCTTATTTGAAGAGGGCTTGAACGACGTCGTCCAACTTAAGATGCTGAGTAGACTCTCCGGCGAGCCACATCGACTTCACTTATTAATAAAATAAGGCAACGTCGGATTTTCGGCGAGGCATATCGGAATTGGCACTCAAACGATCGTTTAAAAAAAAAATGGCACATAAGTGATCTCCGTACACAACTTCTTTTCCCGGAAATTTTCCTAATTGGGGTGTAGCCAAAAATCTCAAGATATGCAAATTAGATCACTAGCTTATCAAAATAGCTTTAGTGACTTGCCGAACAGACTTTGAATAACCTGTAAAACAGAGAAAAGCTGGGAAGCTTTGGTGCAAGTGCAGCGATCACCGCGACGGTTTCTCTGGAGGGAGCTATCATTTATTTTTAGGGAAAATTCCAAAAAAATGGTCCGAAGTCCTCTCATTTTCTCAAATAAGGGCCTCAAGTGAACCTTGATTCAAATAAGGGCCTGAAGTGACATAATATGTTTCAAATAAGGGCCTGAAATGGTTATAGAGTTTCAAAAAAGGGCCTGAGCTAAAGGGCATTTTCGTCATTTCTTATTTTGATTATTTATTTATTTTTTCCCTATTTTTTCCTTTTCTGTTTTTTAAAAAAGTTTAAAAAATTTTAAAAAAACAGCCCACAGGCGGGAGGGCTGCCCCCTCCCACCTGTGGCCGCCGGCCCACCGCAGGTGGGGGGTCTGCGGGGTCGCCGGCGCCTCGGCGAGGGCCGGCGACCCCGCTAACCAGAGGTGAGGGCCGACGACCCCCGCCCAGGTCCAGGCGGGGGTCGCCAACCCTCGCCAAGACCAGGGCGGGGGTCGCTGCCCTCCCCTGGTCAGGGCGGGGCGGGGGCCGGCGACCCCCGCCCAGATCCGGGAGAGGGCCCGACCCTCTCCCTGTTTTGGCGAGGGCCAACAGGCCCTCGCCTCTGGTCGGGCGGGGTCGCCGGCGACTCCGCCGCCTTCCCGCCCCCGCCGACCCCCCACTTGCGGTGGGCCAGCGGCCACAGGCGGGAGGGGGCAACCCTCCAGCCTCTGCAATGTCTTTTTTTTTTTTTGAAATTTTTTTTGTTAATTTTTAAGGAAACAGAAAAAAATAAAAAATTAAATAAGGAAAATGACGAAAATGCCCTTGAAATCAGGCCCTTTTTTGAAATTTTATGGTCACTTCAGGCCCTTATTTGAAACAACGTTCACTTCAGACCCTTATTTGAGAAAATGAGGGCACTTTAGGCTCTTATTTGAATCAAGGTTCACTTGGAGTCCTTATTTGAGAAAATCAGAGGACTTCGGGCCCTTTTTTGAAATTTTCCCTTATTTTTATTGTACCTTCGTGATTTTGACAATTTCTAATACCTAGACAACAACATATTTTGCTGACCGAAGACAATGGCAACGTGTGAGGGAGACAATGCGCTAGTATTTGCCAGTGCGAGTTGCTAGGAATGCAATAAAATCAGGGTCAAGCAAACAAACGGTAAAGAAGCGTGGATGGCCCTTCCTGGTTCCTACAGTTTTCACGGGCTGTTTCGTACCAAGAATAGGCAAAGTCGTTTAAGAAATCCATGCCAAAGCCACCAAGTCAGGGGACAAAGAACACGTGTCAATTTTGACCAACTACCAATTACTTTTTCTAATTGCTCACTCTACCATTTGCAGACAAGGGGAACAAAAAAAAAACAACACCTGAAAGTGAAGAAGGCAACGCATATCAGCTGAGAAAACTGAAAATGGCTAGCCCCGAAGCTGTAAACGGCATATCAGAAGCCTCCGATCAGACATTCCCGGCTGCGGACGTCGAGAATGAAATGAACCCCGGTCTCAACACAAAAGTTGAAGTTGATCATGTATCCTCCGCCGTGGCTGCTTCCTTGGAGGCTAAGGTAATTAATTCCAATTGTAACGCTTAAGTGTCATAAGAATTTCTGGCATGGAGAAAAGACGAATTCATCGAGTTCTAACCTCATGTTATGCCGCAACAAGATCTTTGCGAATCCATATTTTAATCCTCGAATATTCTTGGAAGAAAAATTAGACTTTTGCTATTTAATCTGTCCCATCTTGCTGACTGATCTTATTTGGTCACTCAAGGAACAAGCTGAAGCAGCTCGACAGCAAAAGGAAAGAGAGAAGGATGCCATGCAATCGTTCAAATCGGCCATATTAATTTCCGCAGCGGTGGTCGCAGTGGCAGGAGCAATCTTCGCCATAAGCAAGAAGTTGAGAGAGAAATGAGCGCTTGAAAGCTTGAGAGTTGCAATATCAGCAAGCTCACTCACTCTTGATTTTAGTTATTCCCTGTTCTTCTTTATTTTTTGCTTTCCAGACATGGGACTTTTCTTGTGCTTTTTATGTTCTTTTCTTTGTAGCTCTGCTGCGAGAGGATTGTTTTTGGGGAAGCAGTGGATTTGGACGATGGAACTATACATTATATTTTAGATATATGTGAACTGTTGCATTTAAGATATGTTACAAAATTTTATATCAACTGTCGAAGAAATGAAATTCTTGGTAAATGTGATATGCCCTTACATAAATCAGCTTCTCTTTGGTTATGTGCTTTAGTTTTGGAGGAGATATTCATCCTGGATTGGCTTAATTTGTAGCGAATTGCTGCCTGTTTCACCCCAACAACTTTATATCTCAATCGACCTAAAAGCCCTCTCAATGGTAAAATTTTTTTCTCTATTCCTTTTCAATTCGTCAATATTTAAAGTTAATCTTGTTCTCACAAGTGAGTTGTGTTAAAGAAATCCCATATCGGAGAATCGAAGTGGTGTAGAGCAGTTAATATATCTATCTTGGCCCATAACTCATTGCCTTAAGCTTTTGGATGAAGGTGGGTCCGAGTGTGTGTGTGTATATATATATGTCCTTTTGAAATTTGGTATTGGATTTATTGAAATTTTTCTTTCTTTTGATAGATTGTTCTGGAGGACATTTGCCAGAACATTTCTTTGATTTGAAACTTTTAAAAGAGGGATCAAATTGAGCACAGAAATCTCCTAAAGAACATCTAGTGAGTTTCTTTTCTTTTTTAAGACGATTTTGTAATTTGCTATTGTTACAAAGTTTAGTTCTACCTTATAAACATAAGAATTAAGTTCTCCATAAGATAAAAGGTCATATGGAATTTGTTCTCCATATTGTTCTCTTATCTTATCTCTAACTTGGTTTCCTATTAAAATAGGAAGACTAGCTAAGAATTTTTCCTTCCAGAAAGATTGGTTACAATCAGGTCGGAGAAGAACTCTTTGTAGGAAGACATCTTTATACTCTCGAAATTCTCCCAAAGACTTACAAACCATATTAGAGAGTAAATCTTGGTTTTGATCTCGAATTATTGAAAGATCTCCTATGAAATGTTGTGATATTGAATATATCAGGGTGCTAACAGCATCTTGGACAGGTCAACCATAATCAGCAAAAATAGTTTGACCATTATCATCGACTTTAACTGCTTTTAGGATAGAATCTCTCTGTTCATCATAAAGATAATTATCCCACCAACCTTTTAATTGACCAGTAAAACCAGCAATTAAAAGATATTCTGTTTGCTCATCAGTTGTGTCTGGTGATGTCTTGTACGTAGTAGCAAGCATTACCATTTGATTTAAAATATTTATTATATTTTGTTCAGAAACACCATCTATGCTCCATTCATAGATTGCATCAGAAGAGTATCTGTTTTGAACACGTTGGAAAGATTCTTCTAAAATTATGCCTGGAGGTGTTGCCCTCGAGTAATATAATTTTTGAGGTTCTTTCTAGGTTATCCTATTTAATTCTGGCTCAGAATCTTCTTTTTCTAAAACATGTAATTGACTTTCAATTACTAAAGGTTTTTTTAACTTTTGGAGTTTCTAAAACGAGAGGTTTTTGTTTTCCAAGTTTTAGATTTCTTTTCTTTTCAGCTAAAGCTGTAACAAACTCATTGCTAAAAGCTTTAGGCATTTCAAAAGTTTTAAAAAGAGGAGCTTTTAAAGTAGAAGTTTTAGTATCCTGTTGGATTATCCGAGTAGAAGTGGAAGCTATTGAAATGGAAGATTTAATTCTATCTAATTGGGTTCCGATAGTATGAACAAATTGATTTGTGAAATTATTTTGTTCAATTATCTTTTGGATCCCTTTATCTTCAGACTCAAAAGATACTTTGAAAGGTGAGGCAATGATTTTAGAATCCCTATGAGAAAGTTTTACTTTTCGAAGAGGTGGATGGTTAGACTCAATGATTTGTCCATCGTCTAATTTCCATTTATATTTTTTTTCCAAAACAAATATTTCTTTTGAATTTAGAAAATAATCTTCAAGCCAATCAAAGAAGAATACATGATCTCCAAGCTGTTGCATGAATTCATAATATTTTTCGTTAATTTGTTTAGCTTGATCTTTGAAATTATCAAAAAACCAATTTCTAATTTCTAAATTCTTTTCAGAATAAAATTCTTCATTTAGAAGGGCCTTATTAGGTTCAAAATCTTTTTCCAGAATGTAAATTTCTAGGTCATCATTTTCATTTGAGAAGGAGTGGGTTTAGGAGATTCAGAATCCTGTCTTTCTTGCTGATAAACAGGTTTGAAAATCCCAGAACTAGTGTCAATTCCACTAAGGTTGGTTAATGGAGGAGCACTGGGACGTATTAAAACTAGATTTTGAGTGCTACCCTGGCTACTACTGGGTAAAGTAATAACTGGAGGTAACTCAGGGTGAAGATCTACTGACATTCGAGATGAGAAACTATGGAAAGAAGGTTGAGACCTAATATCAAAAGACCTTCTCGGGAATTGTATTGTTACTCTTCCCTCAGGGTGTTGTATGATATTGGTAGGCTCAGTATTCTGAACAACTGGTTGGGAAACCTCTTGGTGTTCAATTTCCATTGTTCAGGGAGGGTTACCTGATTCCAGTTGATAGATTTTGGGAATCATGGTATTTGACCTAGAAATATCGATTTGAAGAAATAAGGTTTCTCATTTCGGACTTATTTTGAAAACTTTGCTTCCAAATGCAGAAAGCATGGCCTTATAATGGACTTTATAAAACAAGGGCTGTAGGGATACAGCCTTCATCAATGTGATAATTATGAGTTTGAATTTGTAAAACAAGAGAGTTCATGATTTTCTTTATCATTAAGGGATATAGTAAGATTTGGAGAACAATCAAAATGTATAGGGCCTCTGTAGAGACTTGTCTCTACAGTACTGAGAATAGATTTTTCATATTTTAAAAGGCGAGAATCCCTTAAAACTAAGAGGATTGAAGTATTCAATCCTTCTTTCATTAAGGGTTTGATCCCGACCTGGACCATTCCTACGTGTATGTAATTAAACTTTTGTTTATGTTTTTTTTAAGGAATTTGCATTTAAAAGTTGAATAGAGGTATAGGAAGATGAAAGAGGAACATCTCTTTCTTCTGTAGAAATTATGTAATCTGACCTTTTAAACATTTTAAAAGATTTTTGCTCATAAATTTGATTATACTTTACTTTTGAAATTTTCCAATTATCAACAGACTTATTAAAATCTTCTATGGTTATTTCTTCCCTCAAAATAGGGCCTCGATCATGAGACATCTCAGATATAGAACTGTTGGAAGACGAATATGTTCTTCTTAAGAAGTTCATTTTCAAGAAACTAACCTTTATTCAATCAATTTCCCTACCACCAACGTGCTGACCAACGGATTCACTGCTTTCTCGGAGTTACGACCGGGACCACACTTGGAAAAAGGGGAAACCGCAAAGAACAAAACTCAGATCTCAAAAATGTTCTTCAAAAGAATCACAAATCCTTCCCCCTTGGCTCTGTTACCATAAGGGCACAGGATCTGAGGAGACTAGTGAGAGAGAAAGAGATAACTAATAAAAAGATTTTAATAGAAATCTAATGAAACCGTCTTTTCTTATTAAAGTAAGAAGAGAAGAGTTCAGTTACAGAAATGTCTAAATAATAATCAAAATAATCTATAAATTCAAGCACGAGTTCTATTATACAATGTAAAAGGTATATACTTAGAAATAGCAAGGAAAGCATAGACTTATAAGAACAGAAAATAAAAGTGCAGACCACAGACAAGAGGCACGGCCTTTCGAATGCAGGGTATGAAAATTAAATTGCAGAAGTTAAAGAATAGAGAAGATCAAACCACCAACAAGAGGCAAATAGAAGAATACAGAAAATTAAACTATCCATGTACATTAATGGAAAGTTTACAAGAAAGTAGAAAGTTTACAAGTGCAGAAAAAATTTAAGAACTTTGAGATCCGCAGACCATGAACAGATCTGGAAAATGAATGAGGAACAGGGAGTTCTGGGTAGAAAGGTTCTGGGACTTAGAAACTTACTAGAGGTTAATATCCAAGAGGGTTGAGGTATTGCTTCAAAAGGGTTGGTGTATATGAAACACAGAAAGGGTGCATGGATTAGAAAGGAAGAGTATATGGGAACTTCAAAGGTTTTGTCTGAGAAATGATCTTTTAGATCTCCGAGAGGGTAGATCTAGAGAGGAAGAGCGTAAGAAAGTGTATGAGAAACTGAGAAATCTAAACCCCCCCTTCGACTGAAGAAGAAAGGGTTATTTAAAGAGAAGATTTGATTGTAGAAACAGTGACTTGTCAGAAAAGTCGCTACAGTGAACAGTAAAAATTTGCTACATGTACAGTGTATAGTGTTTTTCAAAAAATCTTAGAAATTCCTAACTGAAATCCTAGTTACTCGCCAAGAGTAGTCTTGGATTCCTCAAGGACTAGAGGCTCCCAAGTCTATGCCATAGCAGTCGTCTTCATTTGATTGGAGGCTGCCAAGAGATTGGGAGGAGCTTTTGCATTCTTCATAATCGGCAATAGCCTGTTTCATGAGTTCATAAAATTGTTCTTCATTTTGAGAAGAAGCCAACCTTGAGACGGCTATAGACCTATTATGCAGAAAAGGAGTAGCAATTGATCCATCTCTTGTTTTTAACCATTATGAGACGGATTCTTCAGAAATTTTGTTTAGAAACTTAGCACCATCCCACCATTTAGTCTTGTATCTCCGGATTAAGACCAAAATTTTGGGATCAGAAGAAGATCATGTATAATCGAATTCCCAGGCTGAAACCCAAGACACTCGAAAATGTAGAAAATATGATAGTGAGAGAGGAAAAGATTCCTCACTTTTCTGTGGCCTGAATTTCTTCAAAAATAATTGGTAACCTGTTTTGGCTGATTGGGGGAGAATTTCTAGGTTAGGTCCGAAATGTTCCCACCATCTGTTAAACCAGAAAGGTATTTGGTTCATATTCATTCCTTGGTCAAAATAGAAAAGCCAGGTATGGGTAAAATTGAAATTTTGGCGGAAGAAGGCGTTCCACCAAGCTTGCTAGTAATCAAAATATGTGAAATTGGTCCTATGGGAAAGAGACTGGGTTAGTCTCCCTTTAAAACTTTTGGGAGTCATAGGAGACGAATCCCATTCAAAAGGATGTATGATCCTTTTGATTCTAGCTATAGAATAATTGACATTGTCAACATTCGTAGCACCTGAGAAATGCTTGAACTCTACTGAACCTGTTTCAATTAAAATAGATTCATAGAATTCAAGTGGTTTTGCTAGGTCATGCGGAGTATAAACCCAATTTTCTCCGAACATATTTCTAGAAAAAACATTTGGGTTACCATGATAGAAACCTTTTTCAATAGTGTAAACATTTTGGAAACTCTGTTTCGGTAGAAATTTTGATTTTTCTTTTAAAAACAAGGGTTTTGGTGGAGGGGTTGCAGAAATAACCACCTCACTAGGAATTCTTTTCATAGTTAATGGTGAGGGTGACCGAACCTCCTCGGGAATACAAACTTGCTTATTCAAAGCCTGTTGGAGTAGGAGCTCCAAGGTTTCTTTAGGAATCATAGAAAGTATACTATCTTTTGTGACTTTTGGAGGGGAGGATACTGACGGGTTGTCAACAGCCTTTGAAGGGGTTATAGAAAGTGGCTTTGAAGATTGCAGGGTTGCAGCAACCCAGCTCTTGATGGGAGTTAATTTTCCAATCTGAGGGTCGACTTTGGCTTTTCCTTTGTCTTTTTTGGGAGGCATGGTTGTTTTCACTATAAAAATTCTCTGGTGAGAAAGTCTGGAAGAGAATTTAAATTGCCATTAATGAATTCAATATCAGAATAAAAAACAGAAAGTATTGCTTGCCATCGGGCAAAAATTTGCTTAGAAGCAATATTCAATATATCTTTTTGGAGAATATCTTTTGCTGATTTGCAATCAATTCTTAATAGGAATTTTTTATTCAAAAGATCACCTTGAAATTTGGATATAGAAAGTACAATAGAAAGTATTTCCTTTTTAATGGTAGAGTAATTTTGTTGTGTTTCATTTCAATGTTTTGAAATGAATTGAACAACTTGCTCTTTGTCATTTTTTCTTTGTTTTAAAATTCCTCCATATCCTATTTCCGAAGCATCTGTTTCAACTATTTTGAAAGCAGATGAGTCAGCCAAATGTAAACATGGAATTTCTTTGACAAAAGTTTTATTCTTTTACCTGTATCAGTATGTAAAGAAGTCCAAGGAGGTGGATTCTTCTTTAATCTTTGATGTAACGGTTTGCAAACTATATTGATTTCTGGTATGAAATCAATCACATAATTGAGGCTACCCAAAAATCTTTGTAATTGGGTTTTTTCTCTCAATTCATCTGGAAATTTATCCGCAAATTGAATAGATCTTTCAATTGGGATGATAGTTCCCAAATGTATGTGATGTCCTAGAAATCTTATTTTGGTTTAAAATAACACTACCTTAGAAGGAGATAGTGCTAAACCGTTGTTTGCTATAGTTTTGAAAAAGACATTTAAATGTTTAAAATGGGAATCTATGTTTGGAGAGTATACGAGCACATCATCAATGTATGTTATTATAAAATCAGAGTAAATATTAAAAATGTCATTCATGATTTTTTGAAATTCTGAAGTGGCATTTTTTAAACCGAAAGGCATAACATTCCATTCATACTGTCCAAAGGGGATAGTGAATGCAGTCTTATACTTGTCTTTTTCAGCAATCTGGATTTGCCAAAACCCAGATTTCATGTCGAATTTAGAAAATATTTTTGAGTTATGTAACCTATTAAGAAGATCTTTTTTATTATGAATTGGATATCTTATCCATTTTAAAGCGGCGTTCAAAGGTTTGTAATTAATTACCAACCTGGGAACTCCTCTTTCAAGTTCAGCATTTTTGTTGACATAGAAAGCAGAACAACTCCAAGGAGATTGACTTTTCCTTATTAAATTTTTATCAAGAAGATCTTGATTTTCTTTTTGATAGAAATCAAGGACTTCATGGTTCATTTGTGTTGGCCTAGCCTTGGTCGAGATATTTCTTTCAGAAAAATCGGATTCATAAGGTAGGCCAATTATGTAGTTTTTCCTAGACCAAAATGCGTTAGGAAAAGCGGAACAAATATTTGCTTTTATGAAGGTTCCATGGATTCAATTTTTTGAGAGTATTGGGATTGGACAAATTTTGTTCAATTCGTTTATGCTCTAAGTCTTCCTTTAAAAATGAAAGATAATTTTCTTTATCTTGTATTAAACAGTTTACTTCGGCTATGGAATGTTCTTGTAAAATGTTTAAATTTCTCGTCTGAGGTTTTTTTAATAAAACTAAAAATTATCTTTTTACCAAGAATTTTGGTTTCAATTCCTTCTTCAGAAACTTTAAAAGGTTGTATTAACAATATCAAAGGTGTTCCTAAAATGACGCATTGTTTTAAATCTTTGACTAAAAGAAAGGATGTTTTTAAAGAAACTTTCTCTTTTATTATTGAAGCTTCTGGTAATTTATATTTGATACTAAGCTTATTTCCTGATGCAGTTTTCAAAAATTCGGTTGTCTTTTCAAAATATTTAGTAGGGTTTAACCCTTCTCGTATACAGTTTAAATCTGCTCCTGTGTCAAAAAGTGCTGTCGTATTTAAAACAAATTCTTTGTCTATTTGTATAGAAATATCAATAATCCATTTTCTTGAAGTAACTTCAGAAAGCAACATAAGAAAGTTAAATAATTACGTAGTTACTTTATGAAATTTCATCATATATTTTAAATTAATTGAAGATTAATTCATATTGATTCTCTTATATAACATATTGCATATTGCATATAACATTTTTTCGTACTATTCCGTCTAATTGCAGTGTCATTTTAAGCTTAAAAAAGGAGAAACCCTATTGGGTTAGTGTGTAATTTCAGATTAGCTCGAGCCCTCCCAAGTCTATACCAAATCGCAACGAGGGAATATCAAATTCGATCTTAGTGTGATCGGTGGCATGTGTATGTGTATATGCAAATAGAGTCGCCACTAGTCTTTGAGGAAGGTAGATTGAACATATTCTCGAATGGTTAGGAGAAACCATTCAATTCTACGCAACCAGAGAAATCTAGGGTTCGGGAACTTGGTTATGTCGGTGTTTCCACCGATGCCTTTTCGTCACCGAAGTTGAGTGTTTTCTAAACGTGTTTCATGCAAATTTCAATTCATTTTTAAACCTATGAGGTAAGACAATGCTAAGTGTTCACACATGTTGTTTTTTTCTTTTTCCAAATTTTCTAAAACTAGACTAAGTCTAAAGTACCTAAACCTAGGCAAATCACAACCAATGAAATCAAGTACGCAATCAAGGAATCATGGCAATGATAAATCGCATCATAAAACCCGAATGAAGCCCTAAGGACTTAGAGAAATGTGGTTCGGGTTTAATTTCCAAGGTGTTTATGATTTTCCTAAAAAAGAACAAAATCTATGAAATCTAGAGAATCTAGGCCCAAATTTATGAAAATGAGGTCAAACTAGCCTAATCTAAGCTTCTTCTATTTCTATGGATTTTCTGGAATTTTTTCGATTTTTTCCAATTTTTTTATTATCTTAAGTATTTTTCTTTAAAAATGAGACTTCATTCTGTTTTAGATCGAGGGAAAAGTGATGAGAGAATTGAAAGGGAAAAGTGAGAGATTTGAAACTTCATTCTATTTTATGATTCTGAAAAGTGATTCTTTTTTCCAGAACCAACATTTTTTTGTTCTTGTTTTTGCTCCAAAACTGTTTCCGGGAACAGAATCAGAATTAGAATCATTTACATTACCAAACATGATTCTCATCCTTTTTTGTTCAAGGGAACAGAATCAGAGAACCAGAATGATTGCCATGCAGGCCCTAAGTCGCAATGACGCCTTTTATATTAGATTATTAAAAAGAATCGCCCTGCCATACACCTCCTTTTGAAACGCTCGGGGCGGCATCGACGATGCTAATTGCCCATTTCTCCTTCTTTTTTCTTGGTGTACTCCTCCCCCATGCACTTTAACTTCTTCTTCTTCTTTTTTTGCACTTAACGTGTGTACATCTAGTTGATTTAATCACTAAAATTTGGTTTTGTTTAATTTCACCTAACCGAATTCACAATACAAACCTGAGATCTTTTGATGAAACTGAAAATAAATGCTGAGAATTTGAGCAAGTATTGTCGATTTTCAGTGCTGATAATAAAATTGAATAGTTGTTTGAGAATAATTAAAACCTAATTACAGGATACTATTAATTTCTTACCATACATGAATTTATTATCTCTAGGTATTTTTAGCGAGATAATTGGCAAAAGTTGATTGTCATCAATACTTTTCTACTTATTGAGATTTCAGTAATCCCTTCCTCTAATTTATTATTAATATTATTATTATTATTATTATTATTATCATCATCATCATCATCATCGGGAAGTAATCCCTTCCTTACTCATCCAGATAAGTGATTTTTTTTAACTAAATTTAATTGAATCTATCAAATCAATGTTTGTTATAGTTTTTTTTTTTTTTTGGTAACCGAGGTGTCCGGGCCAGCTTGCGCGCACCTCTACTATTCCTTGGGGGAGACTAACATAGCAACCCACCGCCATGGCTCCCCACTTAAATCACAGGTACTCAGCTGGGGAATCGAATCTGGGACCAGTGCGCCTACCCACACAATCCCAAGTGCGCCCTAACCAACTGAGCCACCCATGGGTGGGTATGTTTGTTATAGTTGTGTTACAAACAGACCGTTAAGTTTATTTTCGCATTTCATGCTGGTGTTTGCCAATGGAGGAGGGAGGGGGACGAACGGAGGATGACGATGGCGCACGGCAAGGGGAGCTCAAGTGGACTGCGAGAGGGGCGGAGATAGGCTGGCGATGGACGGCGGCTTGGCAGTGCCAGAGCGGCCATGGCTGGTGGTGTGAACCCACTTTGTAACGAGGTTTCCGCATCATTGCATGTCATCGTATCGAGTTTTTCTTGCCATCCAATTAAAAATGTCTAACAAAAACTTAATCCATGATCTCTCCGTTTTTGTTTTTAATATCCTCCCCCATCCTAGCCACCAAACCATTAATACGTTGATAGCCAATGTTCTATTTGGTGTTACTCTAAAGAATAAAGAATATAACATATGTTCAACAGGTTTTTATTTCTCTAATCACGTCCTACTCTATTAAACTTTATATCTACCACTTTTTCTCCACACATTGCGTATGCTCTTTTATTAGTTCTATCACGCCACCATAAATGCCGCAAGTCAAGAAATTGTGTTCAAACAAGCGAGTCATTGACAACTCCACAGAATTTAATTCTATGATCAGCCATAAGGTCAAACAAAAAAAAAAACACATTACGGTCCTTTTCAACAGCCAAAAGTTGTCACCATCCAAGGCCAAAATATTCTATTGCTCCGATTGTCGTGGGTGAAAGCTGTATGACGGACTTCATTAAATTAAGAAGCCTGGTTTGCTACCAATAGCAGCTAATCAGATTGTACTTTACGGGTGACGGTCTATAAATCAAGAGGCCAATTTTCGTTCATCCCTTTTTGCGGGGCCAAATAACATTCCCTTTTTTAACCACTTATCTTCCCTGGTTTTGATATCAATCCCATTTGAAACAGCCCACATAACAGAAGGCGCAATAGAGTCTCTTATATATATATTGTTTTTGATAAGTTTTTCCCACAATTCAACTGGAAAAAGTCTTGACCCAAAAAAAAAAAAACAAAAATGGAAAAAGTCAAGTTGACAACCAGTTAAAAGGTTTACATCCAAGACACAAGCATTCTTTTTATGTTCTTCTTGTCGTGGGCCAAAGCTGTATGGTGGACTTCATTAAATTACGAAGTCTGGTTTGGTATCGATAGCAACTAGTTAGATTAAAAAAAGAATCGCCTGCCCAGGTTCTAAAAGAATCGCCCTGCCATATATCGATAGCCGCAATGACGCCTTTTATATTAGATTATTAAAAAGAATCGCCCTGCCATACACCTCTTTTTGAGATGCTCGGGATGGCATCGACGATGCCAATTGCCCATTTCGGCATAAGTACATCGCGAATGCCATAACTTGTGAACGACGTTCACTTGAGTGCCATAACTTTTTTTTCGTTCACTTGAGTACCACAAATTCGAAAAAACGATCACTTAAGTGCTATCGCCGATATGTCCCGCCAAAAATCCTATGTGGACGCCGGAAAATCTGATGCGGCATCGCCGGAGCAATTTGTTTGAATTTTTTAATGTACACGTGGATTTTTATTTTATTTTTTTTAGTTATTTTGAAAAAAAAAATTCTGTTTGTTTTCCCTCTCTTGGCCGGCCGAGGGCGAGGCTGCCCTTGCCCCTGGGCGAGCAGGTCGTGGCCAGTGAGGGTCGCCAGTGACTTCGCCTGCCAAGGGGAAATTCAAGCGTTTTTTTTTCTTCTAGAAAATATTAAATAATTAAAATAAAAATAAGAATATCAAGATAAATAAAAAATAAAAAAAATCAGAAAATATTAAAAAAAAATGTAAAAAAAATCCACGTGTCACTGAAAAATAAATAAAAATATAATAAAAAGTCCATTTAAGAAGATTTGCCGGAAATGGCAATCAAGTGAACGATTTTGCTCCGATGTGGCACTCAAGTGAACGAAAAAAAGGTTATCACACTCAAGTGAACGCCGAACAAAAGTTATGGCACTCCCGATGTACTTATCCTGCCCATTTCTCATTCTTTTTTTTGGTGTACTCCTCCCCCATGCACTTTAACTTCTTCTTCTTCTTTTTTTGCACTTAACGTGTGTACATCTAGTTGATTTAATCACTAAAATTTGGTTTTGTTTAATTTCACCTAACCGAATTCACAATACAAACCTGAGATCTTTTGATGAAACTGAAAATAAATGCTGAGAATTTGAGCAAGTATTGCCGATTTTCAGTGCTGATAATAAAATTGAATAGTTGTTTGAGAATAATTAAAACCTAATTACAGGATACTATTAATCTCTTACCATACATGAATTTATTATCTCTAGGTATTTTTAGCGAGATAATTGGCAAAAGTTGATTGTCATCAATACTTTTCTACTTATTGAGATTTAAGTAATCCCTTCCTTTTTTATTATTATTATTATTATTATCATCATCATCGGGAAGTAATCCCTTCCTTACTCATCCAGATAAGTGATTTTTTTAACTTAATTTAATTGAATCTATCAAATCAATGTTTGTTATAGTTTTTTTTTTTTTTTGTAACCGAGGTGTCCGGGCCAGCTTGCGCGCACCTCTACTATTCCTCGAGGAGACTAACACAGCAACCCACCGCCATGGCACCCCAATTAAATCACATGTGCTCAGCTGGGGAATCGAACCTGGGACCAGTGCGCCTAACCACACAATCCCAAGTGCGCCCTAACCAACTGAGCCAACCATGGGTGGGTATGTTTGTTATAGTTGTGTTACAAACAGACCGTTAAGTTTATTTTCGCATTTCATGCTGGTGTTTGCCAATGGAGGAGGGAGGGGGACGAACGGAGGATGACGATGGAGCATGGCAAGGGGAGCGGAAGTGGACTGCGAGAGGGGCGGAGATAGGCTGGCGATGGACGGCGGCTTGGCAGTGCCAGAGCGGCCATGGCCGGTGGCGTGAACTCACTTTGTAACGAGGTTTCCGCATCATTGCATGTCATCGTATCGAGTTGTTCTTGCCATCCAATTCAAAATGTCTAACAGAAACTTAATCCATGATCTCTCTGTTTTTGTTATTAATATCCTCCCCCATCCTAGCCACCAAACCATTAATACGTTGATATCCAATGTTCTATTTGGTGTTACTCTAAAGAATAAAGAATATAACATATGTTCAACAGGTTTTTATTTCTCTAATCACGTCGTGCTCTATTAAACTTTATATCTACCACTTTTTCTCCACACATTGCGTATGCTCTTTTATTAGTTCTATCACGCCACCATAAATGCCGCAAGTCAAGAAATTGTGTTCAAACAAGCGAGTCATTGACAACTCCACAGAATTTAATTCTATGATCAGCCATAAGGTCAAAAAACAAAAAAAAAACACACGTTATGGTCCTTTTCAACAGCCAAAAGTTGTCACCATCCAAGACCAAAATATTCTATTGCTCCGATTGTCGTGGGTGAAAGCTGTACGACGGACTTCATTAAATTAAGAAGCCTGGTTTGCTACCAATAGCAGCTAATCAGATTGTATTTTACGGGTGACGGTCTATGGATGGCAATAGGTGAAAGAGTAACAAATGCAGATCGTACCCTTTTAGGACCAATGCATGTCCAACTTTACATAGTGATAGCACCGGTGCGCGCCCCCGATGAATTATGTGTATCTATCGGTTCGAATACGCGACACTCGTCTGTCTTACATGTACCCATTGGGGGTAAGAATGACACGTGTTGAAAGTTGATAGGTTTATCAATCACCCTCTTCATGCTTGAGCTCCTCTGAGCCGTCTTCTTCCTCTCGACCAAAGTTTACAGCTTTGGCGTCGGTCTCGGTGTCAGGAGCTCCCACACTTCTGGCACAAAGTGGAGGGAATAGCCTCCTCGCGTGTCCAATGACCTCAGGTGACGCTTGAGATTTTTATAATTCTCTCATCCTCGTTGACCTAAAGAGTTGATATCGTCAAATTAATCGGTAACTTAATTGTAGAGAATGATTGCTAAGTAAGGCAAAGAAAAGCGACGGCTCAACAGAATAGTTGGTATTTGGTACCTCAAAGTATATATACTCATAAATAAGTCAAATGAAAGTTGGTAAGTTAAAACTAGTTGGTAACTTAACCCGAAAAGAACTAAGAAGTAACACAAAAAAGTATATAATCCCATGTAATAACTGATAACTTTAAGATTTTGTAATGAAGGTAAAATGAGAGACGGTTTTTTAGAGATAAGAAAAGTCGATTAGCAGAAAAAATAAATAAGAGTCGGTAATTAACTTAAATAAGAGCTTGTAACGCAAAACTTGTTGATAATTTAATCAGAGAAAAGTTTGTAATCATTATAATTGAGGTTGTCAATTTATACAAAGAGTTCTTCTTCTTCTTTTTTGTTGTCGAAACGAGCCGATTTTCATTTAACTAGTCACAAAATGAGGACAAAGCTGATGAATATCTGAACAGAGTAAATCCCAAAGAGGTAAGGGGCTCAATAAGCCAATTAGGGGAAAGGGATCCTTTTCAATGGGTCTTCGCGACACAATTTATATAAAGAGTTGGTAAATTCAAAATTTTGACAAGTACGGTAAATAAAAGTGGCAACTCAATGAAAATGTTGGTAAGTTTAAAGAAAGAAGTATGAATAAATATCGCAAGCAACTCAAATGCGAGTAGGTAAGCCAAAATTAGTTGGTTAATAGATAAAAGTTGGTAAGTCAAACATATAAAGGTTGGTAACTTTATATAATAGTTGATAAATTTAAGCCCTCGATAAGAAAGGTAAATAAAAGTCATTAAAAGATAAGAATATATATATTTTTATTAGAGATAAGAGAAATTATAAATTATAATAAAA
Organism: Lenwebbia sp. NSW1173648; assembly: GCA_029784005.1. Lineage (NCBI taxonomy): Eukaryota > Viridiplantae > Streptophyta > Magnoliopsida > Myrtales > Myrtaceae > Lenwebbia > Lenwebbia sp. NSW1173648. The sequence continues at coordinate 197,269 of JARCGZ010000008.1, read as the reverse complement.
AAGAACCAAATAAACAATGATAACTAACTTAAATAAGAGTTTGTAACGCAAAACTAGTTGGTGAATTAACCGGAATAAACTCCGTAATGACTATTATTGAGGTTGAGAACTTCTAAAAAGAGTTAGAACATTTAAAATTTGATAAGTAAGAAAAATTTAATTTAAAAAAGGTAAACAACACAAATGAAAGTTGGTAACTTGAAACTAGTTATTAACTAATTATGACACAAGTTAGTAAATTAGACAAATAGGGACTGATAATCTCATATAATAGTTGATAACTTTAGGACGTTGGTAAGAAAAATACATACAATTGAAACAAAGTAAGATAAGTTTTTCTTGCTAGAGATAAGATAAATCAGCAATTTAAATAAAACCAATAAACATTGTCAACTTGGTCAAATAAGCTCTTGTAATACGAAAAAATCGGTAACTCAATCGGATAAAAGTTGGTATCACTCCAATTGACGTTGATAATTTTGAAAAATTATAATATTGCTAAGTAAGGCCAATAAAAGTAGGTAGACAACAAGAAAAGCTTGTAGATTAACAAAAACGAAAACAAAACAATTGGTGACAAATTCAAATGAGAGTTGGTAACTCATGATTAGTTTAACTTAATCGGAGAAAAGTTGGTAAGTTACTCAAGTAAAAGTTAATAACTTCATCTAATGATAGGTAATTTGAAGGCACAAGGTCACAAAGGTAAATAAGAGTTGGTAAAAGATAAGAGCAGTTGTTTTTATTAGAGATAAAAGAAGTTGGTAGCTTCGCGGTTCTATTTGATTTTGCTAGCTTTATCAAAGAAAAGAAGATGAAAAGGTATATTCATTCAAAATTTTCGAAACCAAAGATGTAGCGTTTCGCTATAATTCACACCCAGATGTTGCATTTCTTATCATTCGTTAGGCGGCGGGATCGAATTCCTATATAAGGTGGAGTGAAGCCCCATCCCTGGTCACAACCATTATCTAATAGCTAGAAACTACAGATAGTTAACCATGAGAAACATGGTTGCCCACAAATCATGCTTCCTTGTCTTGCTCCTCCTCCTCCTCCTCCTCCTGTTCACAAGCCAATTGGCATCGGCAGCCAGGAAAACCCTCAACAAGGAACACCCATGCATGAGGTTCGTCCTCTACTACCACGACATCCTCTTTGACGACAGAGACGTGGCCAACGCGACGTCCGCGACGGTCGCTAACAAGACCGAGCTTGGTAACTTCAACTTTGGGAAGCTGATCGTGTTCAACGACCCGATGACGATAGATAACCATCTCCTCTCCCCGGCAGTCGCTCGAGCACAGGGCTTCTATTTCTACGACCTGAAGACTGACTACAACGCGTGGTTCGCCTTCACTCTGGTGTTCAATTCGACGGAACATAAGGGCACGTTGAACATAATGGGAGCGGATATAATGTCTGCTAAAACTAGGGATCTTTCCGTCGTGGGGGGGACGGGAGATTTCTTCATGACGAGAGGGATCGTGACCGTCGAGACCGATACTTTTGAAGGAAGCAAGTATGTTCGCCTGAAAATGGACATCAAATTATACGAGTGTTATTAGACAAGCTTCGAACCTCAGGGAATAAGTTCTTGCGACGGCTTTTATTTATCATTGTCTATTAGGAACATAACAGAAAATAAGAATCGCCGTCGACTTTGTTCGAAGTAACATGTAAGAACTTCGTTTCCCTTTCTTGTACGACGTAAGAGAAATATTCGTGCACGTTCTCTATGTTTGTAAAAGTGATCTTGGTTGAAACACCTAGTGAATAAGAGAAGCGTATGCTGACTGTAAGCATTTTTCATTACGTTCTTGTCTGCGACTGGCATTTGTGAGAGCCAACTATGAAAGGTAGAAATCTAATTCGTTTGGCGAAAAATTGGACATTTTTAGAAAATATTTTTTAGAATAATGACAATATTTTCCGGTGTTTGACTAAACCTGAAATAAATTGGAAAATATTTGCCGTCGTTTGACTAAACTTGCTAGTGTCTTGTGCATGGGTAGCCAATGTGTTACAATTACGTTCATGAAAGGAGGTGTTTGAGAGGGCCCCACGAAAAAGGTGCCATTTGAATGGTTACCTCCTCATCTATAAAAGCTATAGATAACTTCCAAGGGGTAAGTTAGGAGAGATAACAAAATGAAAAGAAACGTACAAACAAACGTACGTTCTTTCTCTCCTTTCCTCTCTCTCTCTCAAAAAAACAAACGAACAAAGGCAAAACATCATTACTTTGAGAATCGATCGCATTTACGTTGTGAAACGTGAATATTTTCCTCCGTGATCATATTCGGACCATCGTGGGTTGAAGATTAGATCGAAGATGCGTCGGTGATTCAACGAAGTTCTTGGGCAATTCCGCAATCGAACGTCGATAGAAGTTAGTAGAATTTTTCGATGTTAAATTCTAACATTGGTATCGGAGCCTTGGTTAGAATCTCTGCCTTGTTGCTAGAGAGTTATATGCTGAATTGCTAAATGAATCGTTGAATACGAACAGGGTACGCAAGACGAGTTTTTGTGTTGAAGACCGTATTGTTCGGTGTGTTTCGCGGATTATTTATCTGACAAAAATTATTTTTCGTCATAGATCTCGTCGAGACGAGAAAAACGATGGGTGGCACGCCTCCGGCGGCCGTCGGACGCACTTCCACGCTCGGCCACAAGCCGCTGGTTCGGCGAAGATTGGCGAAAAAAACTAAAGGAAGGGTGAATCGTCGCAAATGGAAGGAGTGCGGGCGCGTGCTACGCACACACCAACGCGCAGACCAGGCGCATGCCTAGCATGCGCCCCTGCGCACTTCAGGGGCGTACCTTGCACGCGCCTGTGCGGGACCAGCATGGCACGTGCTTGGCATGCGCCCGCGTGGGACCTGCGGGGCGCGTGCTTGGCAAATGCGCGAGGGGTAATTTACAATTTTGCCCTCGCCTTTTTTTCCCTTCAAGTTTTGCCATACTGATTAATTTACGATTTTACCCCTAAACGGCAATGACGCGTGTAGGCGCGTATGAGGTCCAATAGAGTTGTTCTTGGTACCTGCGCGTTCGTATTGAAAAGCTCTACACTGTGGTGTATTTTTTTTGTACATGTTTAAAACTTTTAAAGGTATAAAAACGCATATGGATCACGAAATACATGCATATTTTGGCGTATTTTTGAATTTTTTACCTATATTTCCTTATGGTTTTGGGAATACATATCCTAGCTTACATGTAAGTGACCACATACAAATAATGTATTGCATGGTTCATAGTTAGCATGTACAAGATGCTTGCAATTTTAGCTCAATACAAACTCAAACAATGGTAGGAGATCAATTTATCTTGTATTCCGCATTTGATGATAATTGATGCTTGAATTACTTGTATATGGATTCGCATCATACTGTGTTTTTATGTCTATAATATAACATGATCATTGGATCATTTGTCTTGATTATTTTTTCAAGTGGGAGTTCGTATGTTGGTAGAATTTGATAGAATTCTCACCTAGAACTTAAATTTTGCATGAATTGAACTAAATACGTGATAATGAGACAATTGTAACATGGAAATTGATTGGCAACATAGTGAACTTTCGTTTCAGTGTTTTTTTGGTCTAATTATCATTTATTTAAGTTGCTCTTTGCTGCAAAATAAATATGTGTGTTAACGTGAAAAATGTGCTAGTATTAATTTTGCGCTTATTCTGTATATATATAATTGTCATTGACTATGGCTTCGGCATCTAAAACCATTGTGGCTTACCTCAACAAGGTTGAGAAATTGAACGGTGATAATTATGATATTTGGCACCGAAAAGTTCAGTATATCCTTAAAGAGCAAGAGGTGTTGGAAACCCTCAACCACACCATGGATGAATCTGAGCATGGAACTTCTGCTCAGCACAGAAGAGATCAAGAAGCTTATCAAGCTTAAATAATAATAAAAAATATCATTGCTCGTATCACATTGTTGAGCTGTATGTAGGATGATCTCATGTGTGAGTTTGAAGGTTCAATAACGCTCAAGAAATTTGGGCTACCCTAAAAGATAAGTTTTGGGGTATGTTTGCTAATAAATTGAGGAGGCTCGTCAAGTGTCAAACTTGATACGTGAGCTCAAGACAGCAGGTCATACTCTACCTGATGAACAGCAAGTACAGGTTGTTATCAAGTCTCTTCCTAATAGTTGGGAGCATATGAAGATCAACATGACGCATAATGAGCATATCCTAACATTTGATGATATAGCGCGTCATTTAGAGTTAGAGGATGAGCGCCTAGAGGCTGCTAGATCTTTTACATATGCTTATGTTATTGAATTTAATTCGCATACGGTTTCGGGCTTCAAGCGCAAGAGGAACTATAAATTCAACAACAATGTGAAGGAGACTAATCAGGCACCCAAGAGAGTGTAAACCATCCTACGCAAGAAGCGTGGTGGGAAGAAGGACAAGACCAAGATGAAATGCTATAAATATGGCAAGTTGGGTCATTTCGCTCGTGAATGCACTGAGGCAAAAGAGTTACCTAATTACTCCATTACTTTAAGTAATGCTTTTGTCTCTAGCACTGTAATGCTTACCGAATCTCGTCCTATATGGACTGTAGACTCAGAAGCCACAGATCATGTAGCTAGAGATCGAGGAGTATTAGTGGAGTATCGTCGGATACCGCCTGGAAATAACTTTAGAATTGAGGTGAAAGTTATCGGTACATGTAAATTGAACTTACGTGGTGGTCGAACTCAATTCCTTCATGATGTCCTCTATTCTCCTGATAATCGGCAGAACTTGGTCTATGTAGTTGTTCTTCTAAGCTTAGGTTATGATATGAATTCTCATGGTGATTGTGTTGATATTAAGTTTGGAATAGTTTATTATGATTCCGGGGGGTAAGTACACCGCAAGTATCATAACTTTTGTATGGCGCTCACTTGAGTGCCATAACTTTTAAAAATCGAGGGGCCATAACTTTTTTTTCGCTCACTTAAGTGCCATAACTTTTAAAAATTGACCACTTAAGTGCCATCATTTACGTGGACGCCAGAAAAGCTGACGTGGCAGCCGGAAAAGCTGACGTGGCACCATGAAACGATTTTTTGAATATTTTAAAGTACACGTGTAATTTTTCATATTTTTTTTGCAAATTTTCTTTTTTTTTTCTTTCTTGGTTTTTGCAGTAGAATCTATATATATATATTTGCAGAGGAGGGTCGCCAGCGCCGGCCACCATCAAGCAATCCAAGAGCTAGGGCCGGCTCGCCCTGGGCCAGCGGGGTCGCGACAGCCGCGGGCGAGGGCCCTTGTGGCCCGGCCGGCCACGGGCGAGGGGGCCCTCACTTGGACCTTGCGACTGTCGTCGGGGCCTCGGTGGACGCGGGCAAGGTCGCGACGGCCATCACTAGGTCTAGGCGAGGGCTGCCTTGCCCGTGGCTGGCGGGGCCGTGAGGGCCCTAGCCCAGATCTGGCGAGGGCCTTTGCTCCCTCGCCTGCGGCCGCCAAGGTGGGGACGGCCATCGCGGCCCTGCCTACCCTGGCCCCTGGGCCCCTCAATGGTGGCCGGCGAGGGTCGTAGGTGACCCTCGCCGGCCAAGGGAAAAAAGGCCATAAAAATTAAAAAACGAAAATATCGAAATAAATAAAATAATAATAAAAAATTCCATAAAATATTTAAAAAATTAAAAAAATTCATGTGTCGCTGAAAAATTAATAAAAAAATCCACGTAGGACAATTTGCTAGAAGTGACACTCAAGTGATCCATTTTCCTCCGATTTGGTACTCAAGTGAGCGAAAAAAAGTTATGGCACTCAAGTGAGCGCCGTACAAAAGTTATGGCACTCGTAGTGTACTTACCCCTGATTCCGGTTATGTACTAAATGGTTTTATGATTTAAGACATTGACTTTGATGTGTTTAATGTCACTGTTGACGGTTGTTTTTCTTTAATTGCATCTTCTAATAATGTGAATACTGATGCAAATGCCTGGCATATTAGACTGGGTCACATTGGGTTAGAAAGAATGAAAAGATTAGCTAGATAAGGCCTTTTAGGGTCACTTGCTAATATCGTCCTACCCATATGTGAACATTGTCTAGCAAAAAAAAAATAACTAAAAAATCATTCGGTAAAAGAACTAAGGCTGAATTTCCATTGCAACTTGTACATCCTGACATTTGTGGTCCATTGAATGTGAGGGCAAGACATGGAGCCTCATATTTCATCACATTTATAGATGACTTCACGCGATTTGATTATGTTTTCTGGTCTCCCATAAGTCAGAAGCACTGAATTGCTTTAGATGATATATGAGTTTGGTAGAGAACCACTTAAACGAACAATAAAGATATTAAGAACCGATCGCGAACGTGAGTATCCAACTGAGCAATTCAATCTCTTGTGATGAAAAGGGTATTATAAGACATTTGACTATTCTTGATATCTTGCAACAAAATGGGGTTGCTAAGAGAAGGAATATAACCCTATTGACAATGGTTAAGTCTATAATGGCACAGGCAAGTCAATCGATCTTATTCTGGGAGATGCGTTATTGATTGCCACCTATTTACTTAACCATGTGCCCTTTAGGTCAGTACTTCCAATCCTTATGAATTATGGACTGGTAGAAAACCAGTTTTAATCAATCTGCGACCTTAGGGGTGCGCAGGATATGTTCACAACTCTTCCCATAAATGAATAATTAGATCCTAGAGGGAATAAAAGTATCTTCATTAGATACTCTAAATACTCCAAAGGATATGTGTTCACATGTGAACAAGCTAAATGGAAGTGTGACTGAAATGAAGTCACGAGATGTCGCATTCTTGGAGAACATTTTTCCTAGTAGAGGTGAGATTGATAAGGATTTCCAATTATATGAGATGGAAGATCATGATAACACACCTACTAATGTTGATCGAGGAAAATAAAGATTTACCTCAACATATTGGACCTAGTGGGACTGTTGTATCGTCTAGTGAACTGAATTCATAGGGAGTTCAGTTACATAAGAGTAATCGTACAAGCATTCCCCGTCGTCGTTTTTGAGATTGAAGGGAAGCATTTATGATTACTACACAAGATGATGCAGAGCCTAAGACAGTTGAAGAGGCTCTCTCATCCTCTAACAAGGAAGAATGGAGAAATGCTTTGGAAGATGAAATGGAGTTTATGAGAGTAAACCATGTCTAGGACTTGGTTGATCTTCCACCCGGACGCAAGGCTATTGGAAATAAATGGATTTTCAAGATCAAGCGTAGGGCGGATGGATCCGTTGAAAAGTATAAGGCTCGCCTTGTGGCGAAAGGCATACTCAACAAGAGGGCATAGACTATGAGGAAATCTTTTCACCAATTATAAGGTTTGCCTCCATACGCCTTATCCTAGCTATAGTAGCAAATTTGGACTTAGAATTACATCAAATGGATGTAAAGACGACATTTCTCAATGGAGAACTAGATGAGGAAATCTATATGAAGCAACCGATAGATTTCATAGCTAAAGGTCAAGAGCGTAAAGTTTGCAAGCTTCAACGTTCGATAGATGGCCTTAAGCAATCATCTAGACATTGATGCCTTTGTTTTTTCATTGAGCCATAAGTTCTGTTGGATTTATGATAATCGAAAAAGATCACTGTGTGCATGTCAAACAGTCAGAGGATAAATTTGTGATTTTATCACTCTATGTGGATGATATTCTTTTGCTGGGAATGATAAGGGTTTAGTTATCACTATAAAAGAATGGTTGTCCTTTTATTTTCAAAATGAAGGACATGGGAGAAGCTGCTTTTATATTGGGAGTTAAGATAGAAAGTGATCATTCAAAGGAACCTTCTTGCTCTATCTTAAGAGTCTCATATTAAAAAGATTCTTGAACATTACAATATGGAGCATTGTAATCCCAATGATACCCTTATCATACAAGGTGAATGCCTAAGCTCCGAGATGTGTTCTAAGACTCCAGCAGAAAAGAAAGAAATGGAAATTGTTCCTTACTCTAGTGCAATCGAGAGTTTGATGTATGCTATGATGTGTACTCAACTCAACATTTGTGATGCTATTGGGTTAGTAAGTCACTACCAATCAAATCCTAGTACTGAAAAGTAGTTAAGAGGATTTTGAGATACTTAAGAGGCAATATGGACTATTGACTCTGTTATCAAGGGAGTGATTTATGCTTAATTGGTTACTCTGATACTGATTGGAGAGGAGACCTAGATGAGCGTAAATAGATAACTGGTTATGAGTTCTTGCTTAACAAATGTGCAATTTCTTGGAGAAGCAAGAAATTGACATGCACAGCTCTATGTACGATGGAGGCTGATTTTAATGGAATGCTCTACTGTAGTGCAAGAAGCAGTTTGGCTAAAACGTTCTTGGAAAATTTAGCCACTGTCACCGATGTTTCAAGACTAGTGACAGTTTAATGTGATAGTCAAGCAGACATTACCTATGTGAAAAATTCTAAGCATGATGGTACGACGAAGCGCATTGACGTAAAGGATAACTTCTTTAGAGATATAATGAGAGTAGCACAAACACACATTTATTGTTGAAAGGTATGTCACCAGGCAATGATTGGCTCACTCACACGAGCAATCGCCTCAAGCGCTGTAGTAAACGAGTTGAGATGAGACGGTATGTACGAAAGATGCTGGAAGAGCAAATTTGGTACATAATATATTTAGATTGCCTTGATTGGAATCAAGATGAGGTCTATGATTAATATGTGATAAGACTGAACATGAAAGTCCCACAATCATGTATGCCTGATGGAAGCCGGATGCGAGTGATTAATTGGGCACTGTTGATAGCGAGCTGATATAGCACACGGGCTAAACATATGTACGTGAAAAGCATGTGACTATGTTTAGACTAATATCCGTATAGTGGATATGTTTTGGTAAATGACATACGCTCTTATGGAAAGAGAAATCCGCTATAGCATGTAATTCATACTACAGGTACTATATTCGACCGATAAGGGAGATGAGTGTGATTATCCCTATTTACTCATCGTGTGAGTCCTTGAGGTAATTTATGAATTGATTACCTCATTTTGTACCCTATGTTACTTCTGACTATGTTCTCAAAATGACGGATCAATGTTGTTGCTTTAGCATGTTACCGATGGTCATGAAATTAATATGGCTTTATGGGATGTGTCTAGGAAAGCAGTTGTTCTGAAATGGAGAGAGACATGAGTGCAGAGGAAGACTGTTGTTGTTTTACATCTACACATGTATTTACTGGTCAACCAATTATATCGCCTTTTGTGGGTGCGAATATAATTGTAAATACATGGTGGGTAAAGAATAGTCAAGTACAGCCTTTAAGGGATATGTATACTTGGACTGGTGTAACAAAATATGTCTGGGGTACTATGAGACATTATTTTTCCTTTTGGGGTTGTAGCTGTTATGTATTCCTAACAGGTGCATAACTGAGCTCCCATGTGCAAGTGTATTCACTAGTCGCATGACGTATTGCAGTATGAATTGATTCTAAAGTAGATGATGTAAATTGCCTTATATTCTTGATAGAGGATTATCAAGCCATTCATATCCGAGTGGGAGATGTTACAATTACGTTCATAAAAGGAGGTGTTTGAGAGGGCCCCACAAAGAGGTGCCATTTGAATGGTTACCTCCTCATCTATAAAAGCTATAGATAACTTCCAAGGGGTATGTTAGGAGAGATAACAAAATGAAAAGAAACGTACAAACAAACGTACGTTCTTTCTCTCCTTTCCTCTCTCCCTCTCTCAAAAAACAAACGAACAAAGGCAAAACATCGTTATTTTGAGAATAGATCGCATTTACGTTGTGAAACGTGAATATCTTCCTCTGTGATCATATTTGGACCATCGTGGGCTGAAGATTAGATCGAAGACGCGTTAGTGATTCAACGAAGTTCTTGGACAATTCCGCAATCGAACGTCGATAGAGGTTAGTAGAATTTTTCGATGTTAAATTCCAACACAATGTAATGTCCCAGGGCATTACCATACCTAGTACGCGGCTCTGTTATTCTTCAATTACTTATTATAAATGGCGAATCAAACACGGATCATTAGGCCATATAAAAATAAGTAAACAGGCACACTCGCTAATAAGGGTATGACTAATATAGGGTTCTCTACCACCTGTTACAAACAAGTGCGCGCAGGCACACTCGCTAATAAGGGTATGGCCAATATAGGGTTCTCTACCACCTGTTACAAACAAGTGCACGCGCGCGCACATACACACGCAGATATATATACCCGAACATTTGTTAGATTGCCACAAGCTACACACACATTACGAGTTTTACATATTTCTGGGAGGTTGGGACTCGTTACAACTTACTAACAGCATACTACCACCACACAACTACGACCACCAAGACACACTTGCTTGTATCCTCCACAGTCACCATCTAGCTTGTCTACTCCACACCACTATCGTCTACATTGTCGTTGCCCTGCAAAAGAGCAAGTGGTCCCACTAGACTTCCATCGTAGGCTTTTACAAAAAGAGAAACAAAACGACAGGGAACAAGGCCCAACTCCGCTCCCACATCTATCCATATAGTAACCAACAGCTTCCTAAATTGAACATCCGAAAATTTCGGATCCACATACTCCTCCCATGTTCTAGTAAGACCTACTGGCATTCCGTAATGTACCATAGGGACTACTGAAATTAATAGCATGCTACTAGTTATCTAAAAAGCCACAATTCAACAGGAGTGAGCTAATGCTCATCGAGTAAAAACCTAACTAGCCAACAATTAGCCATATCGAAATCATAGCAAACATGCTCGATGTCACGATAGGACTGAATAGATTCGATATGAAGTATTCACATGACTTTCTATCAGCGAGATGCGTGACTTTATGCCATATGCATGAGAATTCATCAGTCATTGCATTTCAAGTCCACACCCATCTAACGGCTCTATCAGTTTACTGACTGGCCCGTGTGGGTCACTTTCGGTTTGCTGACCGGACTACTATGGATCACCACGTCCACAGGCATCTCACTCCGAGGCTTCCTTGAATACACATAGCAGGGGAACTCTTTGAATACACACAGCGGAGGCAACCCGGTTTCCAATCTTGACTCCCACGAAGCTTCATCGGCATTACTCATTGATGGCATTCTCACAATTCATTTATCAAATGCTGTGCAATGACATGTTTATGCCGCGCTATGCAACACATCTTAGTATGCTAAACATTAATAATCGCACCACATATCATTAGACATGTTCTATTCATCCCAGAATACACTATCAAAACAAGAGGCACTAAGATATGATTACTCAAATCATAAAACACAACAAGTGGAACACAGAATTATCCCATTCACTCTATGGAGCTCACGGCCGAACCCTCTCATTCATGGTCAATCTCGTTCCATCTCTCCATTTCGATAATCCATCCACTAAACTTGTTTAATCGTTCCAATAGTTATGACATGAGATCCAATGTGCCCTAAAAACACCTTGACCAAGCCCTAAGTCATTCGACCCTACCCAATTCACCGTCCAATTCAACAATTTGCTAACAATTCCACTTGTTCTACCTTCGAGAATGTCGATTGAGCCCTTAGGAACCACATACAAACTACTTCAACGTACTACACGCCCTAGACGAGGCTTCTCTCTCTCGGCCAAGCTAAAACCCAAGACCAACACGACGAATCGTCCATCAATTTTACATACTTGACCATCAAGGATATCAATTGCACTCCTAACTACCACAAACAAAACCATTCAGCACTCCACAAGTCTAACCGAATCTTATCTCTCTCGGCTACCACATTTCTCAACTCAATCTCGACGATCCAACCATTAATTCCACTAACCCATTGATCAAGAATGTCAACCAAGCTAGACAAGGCAACATGCAAGCTATATTGAACAATCTAAGAGTCGGCGAGTTAGAAGTTTACTCGCCTCGATTCTGCGCACGGGAAGAATCACAAGACCGTCGGCGCACCGCTCAAGCTCACCTTGCTTCACACGAACAAGAGAGGGCACGAGATTAAGGAGAAAATGGCGTCGGGTCGGTGGGAGTGTAATCAAGAGAGCATTGGGTCGGTGGTGGTGAGGCGCGACTGAGGGGGAAAACGAGAGAGAGAGAGAGAGAGAGAGAGAGCTTATGGGTTTCTTCAACAAAAAAAAAATGAGAGAGGAGATAGAAATTTGGCCTTTTATGGTGGGTGGTTGGCTTGGAGCATGCTTGCCAAGTGTTCACCATGCGCCACCCCATGTGTCATTCTGCCACCAAGTGTCAACTTCCACTAGTTCTCTAATTTTCACATAATTGAGCTCTATTGGAACCAAAATTAAACACGGTAAGTCCCTGCTCATCCGATAATGACTTTCCGTGTCATTTCTTAAAGTCCCAAAGTATAATTTTCTAAACAGTCGTCGCCAATAATACCCCAATCATGTCTGTAAATCAGATTGGCGGAACTCGGTTCATCACAGTCAAAGGACGACTCGGAACGGATACTGGGGCCTCAAGCCCGAATCCCCAACTCACGAGCACGAGCACTGATCTTGAATCCATTTGGATCCAAGCCCGAGAATTCGATGCCTATGCCAGGCTTGCTAGCGCCCCAGCCTTGGTCTACAGAGGCAGGGTCTAGGTCTTCGGCGCTCGGGCCAAGCATTGATGGATTGGGGCGCATGCGCAAGGGACTCGGGCACAAGAGTCTCGGGCCCAGCCTTGTGGGCTTGGGTATGGGCACTGGGGTCCGGGGCTTGGCCTCGATGGACGCCGAGGGCCCCAAGCACCGCCTCAATATCACTGGGCTTGGCGTCCAGGGTGCGACGAACGAGGTCTTGGGAGCGGTCTAGATGGACATGGGCCAGTGCATTGGGGTCTCGGGCCCGGTCTCGATGGATCGGGAATGAACGTTGGGATTCCGTATTCAAGCGCAGAGTTTTCTAGTCCAAGCGCTGTCATATTATAGAGAATTAGAGGAAATCATTACCCTAAATATAAGTTTTGATAGGAAAACTTTCTTCTTTAACTTTTTTTTTTTTTGAAACAATCTAAATACAGAAAAATAATTTCTGAATAATAATTTTGGCTAAACAAATGAAGCCATGCAATGCACCGGACATAAATATAAAATGATTGCGAATAAGAAAGTAGTAAAAAATAGGGCGATGATGATGTATGCAAATAGAAGAATGAATCGGGAACTAAAGGCATGAAATTCCAAGCGGAGCGGAGCGGAAAGGAGGAGAAAGCGTCGTAAAAAGGACAGGGCAGAGCGTATCCACGTCAACCAACGATACGATCCGGGTGCAACCGTAGCACCACAGAATCAGGAGCCACCAATCAGGGAACGTAGCACCACGAGTGTCAAGAGCCTCCTTGTGTTTGTGCTTCTTCTTCTTTTCAAGAAAATCCAAGAGAGACACAAATAATTTGTCCACCGCGACGCAACTCTATTCCGCGCCTCAAATATATATATGTAATTGAATTCTTCCTGTCGACCCCTCTAAAATAACTAAATATCAAGTCGGTTTTGCTGGCTACTTATGTCTGATTTCTGAGTTCAGAGGGAGTTGCAGGTGTGTGGGAGGGAGGGAGGAAGGATTAAATGATTTAGCCGGGGATTATGGAGGCAGCAGCAGCAGCAGCAGCAGCAGCGCCTTGCTTCTTCTTCTGCAGCAGTGTGTCTGTATCGGCAACGTTGCAATCCCTCCCCCTCCGATCTGCCCCTAGTAATAATGTTCAGCCTCACCCTCCTTCCATATGCCTCCACATGCTGCACAAGCCGCGCCTCCCTATCATCCGCTACCAGATGAACGATGCCAGCGGCACTAGCATCACCCACAGGAGGACCAGGAGCCGGAAGAAGAAGCCCACCACCCTCCACCCCACTCCAACTTCTGGGGAGGGAGACGATCCAAAGAAGAAGAAGAAGAAGAAGAAGAAGAAGGAGGAGGAGGCGGCGTCAGGGACCGTGAGTGTGGGGGCGCTGCACCAGAATGGGGACCCCCTGGGGCGGAGAGACCTGGGCAAGAGCGTCATCAAGTGGATAGGCCAGGCCATGCGTGCCATGGCCTCCGATTTCGCTGCTGCCGAGGTGCAGGGCGAGTTCTCGGAGGTGAGACAGCGGATGGGACCTGGCCTCACTTTCGTCATTCAGGCCCAGCCTTACCTCAATGCCATTCCCATGCCCCTTGGACTTGAAGCCATCTGCCTCAAGGCTTGTACTCACTACCCCACTCTCTTCGATCACTTCCAGCGGGAGCTCCGCGATGTTCTCCAAGGCCTACAGCGTCAGTCCCTCGTCCCCAATTGGCGGGACACCCAGTCCTGGAAGCTGCTCAAGGAGCTAGCTTCTTCCGGTCGCTCTCTTAACTCTCTCCTTATCTGCCCTCTCCTCCCTCCCCCCCCTTCTTCTTGTACCATCTCCCTTTTCTGTTGTGACTGTCGATTCTCCACCATTATGACCCCTCGCCATCCTAACTCTTTCAGCTCAGCACAAGGCGATTGCCCGCAAGGCATCCCAGCCGAAGCCCCTGCAAGGTGTTCTGGGGTTGGACCTGGACAAGGTCAGGTCAATACAGAGGAGAATAGACGACTTCACCGAGAATATGTCCGAGCTCCTCTGTATTGAACGGGATGCCGAACTTGAGTTCACACAGGAGGAGTTGGATGCAGTCCCCATGCCTGATGCTAACTCCGACGCATCAAAACCGATTGAGTTCCTTGTCAGCCATGGCCAGGCTCAGCAAGAACTCTGCGACACCATCTGCAATTTGTATGCAGTTAGCACATCCACCGGTGCGTTCCCTTTCTATGATCGATCCAATTTAATCCCTCAGCTGTCTGTAGTATTGTATTATCACTTCTTTTTGCTTCCTGTCTTACTGGTATTTTATGCTGCTGAGCTACTTCTCCTGGTATGTGCCGAACAAACAGGATTAGGTGGGATGCATCTGGTGTTGTTTAGAGTAGAACGGAATCACCGGTTGCCGCCGACGACGTTATCTCCTGGCGACATGGTCTGCGTGAGGACGTGCGATAGTCGGGGTGCAAGCACAACGTCTAGCCTGCAAGGCTTCATACACAACCTTGGCGAGGATGGTAGCAGCATCAGTGTTGCTTTAGAGTCTCGCCACGGTGATCCTACTTTCTCCAAGCTTTTTGGGAAGACGGTACGAATTGATCGCATACAAGGATTAGCAGATGTGCTGACATATGAGGTACTCCAGAAGATTTAGTCTTCGATAGCTATCTGCATTTACATTTCCACCATATAGATGCCAAGAGTTCATTGTTCTCATATAGATTGAAACTGGGGTTTTGTCTCCCTTTTCCAATGTAGGCACCATTGTACTCTAACTTCATCACTGGGTCAAACTAAATGGCTCCGTAGCAGGGATATAGAAAAAAATCCTGAAAGCCCTGGTAGACCGCTCCCGAGAGTTCTTTTTCTAATGACTATAAGAGGTTTAGCAACTTTTACCCAACACCCCAAATCCCTAGGGATGAAAAGAATCGCGATTCCATCTTAATCGCCACAGGAATCTTTTAGCTGCTTGTTTCCACCAAGGAAAAATCTCTTCCTTCTTCGGAGTATTTAAACTTATCCCTGCATTCTTCCACGTGCTTCTATTTCTCTGCTTTTGAAACTTATTAACTTGGTTATAGTAGGACTGAACAATTCTGTAATGATATCTTGCAGCGCAACTGTGAAGCACTTATGCTACTCCAGAAAAATGGCCTACATAAGAAAAATCCTTCCATTGATGTAGTGGCTACTCTATTTGGAGACGAGGAAGATGTTGCCAGCCTAGAGTTTAATCAGTTGGTGGATTGGGCTGAAGCAGAGCTGGAAGGATCGTCGAGTATTGGGACGTTTGATGATTCCCAGAGAAAAGCAATTGGCATGGGTTTGAATAAGAGGCGACCTCTATTGATAATCCAAGGGCCTCCTGGGACTGGGAAAACATGTTTGCTTAAAGAGCTTATTCTCCATGCAGTTCAACAAGGTGAAAGGGTGCTCATGACAGCACCAACAAATGCAGCCGTTGATAACATGGTTGAAAAACTTTCGGATATTGGGCTTGACATTGTACGAGTGGGCAATCCGGCACGTATATCTGAATCGGTAGCCTCCAAATCATTAGGAGAAATAGTAAATGCAAGGCTTGAAAGTTTCCGAACAGAATTTGAAAGGAAGAAAGCAGATCTAAGGAAAGACCTTAGACACTGCCTTAAGGATGATTCTTTGGCTGCTGGCATCCGTCAACTTCTGAAGCAGCTAGGTAAGACCTTCAAAAAGAAGGAGAAAGAGACTGTGAAAGAGGTACTCTCAGATGCTCAAGTTGTGCTTGCTACAAACACTGGAGCAGCTGATCCTTTGATTCGCAGACTGGATTCCTTTGACCTGGTTGTTATAGATGAAGCTGGTCAGGCAATTGAACCATCATGCTGGATACCTATATTGCAGGGAAAGCGCTGTATACTTGCTGGTGATCAGTGCCAGCTTGCCCCTGTGGTTTTATCAAGGAAAGCCCTAGAAGGAGGCCTTGGCGTATCACTAATGGAGAGAGCTGCAAATTTGCATGAAGGAATTCTGGGAACCTTATTGACAACACAATACCGTATGAATGATGCAATTGCAAGTTGGGCCTCTAAGGAGATGTATGAAGGATTATTAAAATCCTCTTCCACTGTTTCTTCGCATCTTCTTGTTGATTCCCCATTTGTGAAGGTAAGACTTTTCTTTTTGATTTTTACATTCTTTTTCATTCTAGCACAGGCTTGTAGTCATGTTTCCGAGAGTAGGTGTCTGAACTCGATTCTCCCACCTCCCAGGAGCAAACTAACTTTTTCAACGGAAATCTTTTGGCTCTTGGGTTTTTTATGTCGATGTTTAAATTGTGATCTGATTGATTTTAGATGCTGAAGGGGCCATGTATCACAATAGCACTTAATGTATCATATCATCCCAGAATAACAGTTGTGATCTATCGTTTTGCTGTACTAGTTCTTAAATAAAAAATTGATAGCAGAAATCATGTCAACTGCATTAAACGGAGAATTGAGTTATCAAAATGCTATGAGAACCTTATTCTACTGACTGGCTTGGACTCTGGCTCTAGCATCCTTTAAACATACACAATCCAGCGTGCCTTATCTCATAGGGCAGATGTACACATCCAAGACAATTGTGTCTTTCTTGTTAAAGAATGATGAACTGCACTTCACTATCCGTATGAGAGCAGTGGAACTCCTGTTCTGCATTTCCTGAGTATGGTAGGATCACCAACTTATAAAACTGAATGTTCAATTAAGGATATATATCGTTTTAAAAGGTGGTAGACTAGCCTAAACTTACTGTCAAAGACTTTTTAGTAACATTCTTGCAAAGGTAATGTTGACCAAAAGCATCCTTACTGCAGCCAACATGGATAACACAGTGCCCATTGCTGTTGCTTGATACTAGAAGACAATATGGAAGTCTTTCAGCTGGTTGTGAAGAGCATTTGGACCCAACTGGAACAGGCTCATTGTACAATGAGGGGGAAGCAGATATTGTTGTACTGCATGTGTTTTCCTTGATTTATGCTGGTAAGTCTTTTGTTCCTCTAGACTATCAGAGTTGGACGCATAGGTTCTTCTTTTATATTCCATTGAAGCTGGACTATATCCTATCTTCTCTTTCTTTCTCATTGCTGAGTTTATCTTCTGCAAGTATCATCTTTCTCTATATGTCTGTACGCCAAGTCACTACTCGTTCAATGTACTGAATTTATGTTCTTAGGCAAATTGCGATGCTCCCTGTTAATCTAGAAGAGCTACATTTCTCCCTCTCTAAAGGTTGACGTGGTTTAAACAAAGTGCGTTTCTCTCTTTGTGCATTTGGGCAGATACTATCCGAACATATGCATATTTTTTACAACCAACTATTTTAAGTTAGTCGATATTTTACCCACAACCATCTGTTATGGGCAAAGATTACGTGTACAGTGATACAACTCGGGATTTTGACTGGCGAAATTTTGACAGAGCCATGAATTCCTCCCAACGTCCTGCGTGCACCTCTTGGCGATTTGCACTAGTTCTATAACTTCCTAGCTGGCCTTTTCCACAGGTGTGAGCCCGAGAGCACTTGCTGTGCAATCTCCTTATGTTGCTCAAGTACAACTTTTGAGAGACAGGCTTGATGAGCTTCCAGAGGCAGCAGGTGTTGAGGTTGCAACCATTGATAGTTTTCAAGGTCGGGAGGCTGATGCAGTCATTATATCTATGGTATGATCTGTACCAAATCTGTGCATTTCAGCTACCTTTGATTGCATGTATTTTTAGCTATGATCTGTACCTCTGTCGCGCAAGATGCTAAGAAATGCCGGTCGAGCTGCCTCCCTAAATCCATCAGCATCCCTGTCACAAGTCATGGCTCCATTCTGGGGCTTTCTAGATTTTTGCTGTGGGGTGACTTCAATTCAGTTAGCTGTAGAAACTTCTACTAAAGAAAATGTAAAAGAATGAAGACAGACATGATATTTAATCCTTTGAGAGATTAGGCATTTTTCACACCCATTTTCCTTAAAACCATAAGAAACTTCCGCTCTGCATCAACACCAATTTTAGTCATTACCCTTTTGTGTTGGTCACCTATTAGGGGTAGAGACAGGAGACGTCTTCCATTTCCCTCCAAAGGTAGAGAGATTTCTTAAATACCTCCAATTCTTTCCAATTTCCTTCCACTTCAATCGCCCAAACAAAGGAACCATTTCTCTAGGTTATTTTTCCTTTTGACTTCTTTCTTTCCACTTCTTTTGTAGAGCACGTTTGAAGATAAAAGCATGATGGGATTTGAGCTTCTGTTTGTTCTATTTTAAGTGTTCTCTACTCTGCTAGTTAATGGTCAACAGTCTGCGGAGAGTAGGTCTCCTGTTACTCTTGTATTTGACGCTTGCTTGCCATCTTCTCTCTCTCAGGTCCGCTCAAACACTTTAGGAGCAGTGGGATTCCTCGGGGATAGCAGGCGCATGAATGTTGCCATAACAAGGGCTCGGAAGCATGTCGCCGTTGTGTGCGATAGTTCGACAATATGCCATAACACATTCCTGGCCAGGCTATTGCGTCATATCCGCTACTTTGGTAGAGTGAAGCATGCTGAGCCTGGTAGTTTCGGGGGATCTGGACTCGGGATGGATCCTATGCTCCCATCAATTAATTAAAATCTGAACGACCAACCGGAGTGGCGGAGTGGGTATTATAGTATTCATGTTGAAGGTGCTCCTATCTCCATCTTTGCCAATTGTATATGCAGCACAATACACATTTTTTACATCATTCCACAATGTAGTTCTTCACTTGTACAGAATATTCAAACGTCCCTTCCAATTTCTTTTTTCGGTATATATAAAGCATTTTAAATACTTGAAATATGGTGTATCATGCTAAGGCATGTCATCAAATGTCGAAAATCCTAATTGGTTGCTCTCCAATATGTTTGGCCAAGGAGAATTTGGTCTATAATATTGATGAGACCAACTTTTTCAGTGCATCTTAGATAAGGCAAAAGTTTCAGAGCCGGACTTTTCTGGTACATGTACGCAATAGCTGCCATGCTTGACCAGTTAGTCGTTGCAATTGCATAACTGTATGTTGCTTCATCATGCTCATTCTGATTAGTTTGGTTTGTCTATTCATTTGATTTATCAATCTGTTCGGTAATACTGGTTGACTAGTCTTATTTTCGCGTTGAAATATATAACAAATGGGACATAACACAGTGGAACCAAAGCCGCCAGTGACCATTTTGCCTCGAGAGTGATTTCCAAATGTTAGAACCGTCCTGCGAAGGGGCAGCTCAGCAATGCACCCCTCATGTCAGCTATGCATATTGTAATAACCACTTATGATTTCAGTTATCACATTTTCTTTTCCTGTAAGATCACAAGCACAATTGTTACAAAGGTGGAAGCCCTTAACTCAGTGGTTGGACTAAAAGCGGATCGAGTAAAAAATTTCTTTTCCATGATAAACTTCTTTAGAAAGCAAAAGGAAATCCCGAGAAAGACGAACCACAAGAAAACAAGGAGTCGAACTCACAATTTCAAAATGGAAAACATAACTCGCGAAGTTCAATCCAAGCGTCACTTTCTTTCACCACCACCCAGTTCCCACCTGTTAAGCATGTACAAGTTACAACCACCCAGTTTTCATGATATTTCCAGCATAGGACTTTAAACCAAAATGCCCCATCTTGTTGTCAATCCAATGTACTCATTCCAACTTTGCAATGACATGAAATAGCTCATCAGCCAAAAAAGGAAAAAAAAAGATCAAACACCTCATAACGCGCACAACCATAAATCTTTTCTGCAAATAGACCAACTCGTCTTAAGATTACTCCTGATAATGCCTTTTCAGTTAGCATGCCATTTAGCATGCCATCTCACATGCGCCTTTGTCTTCTCTAAACTTTGTATCAAAGAACGCAGAGTACAATTGACCAAACAAGATTGAAACTCAATTATCAGCGATACTAGATCAAACTTGCCTGGACATAGACTAAAGAAAGTGCTAGAATGGAGAAACCAAGTACTGACATTTGATCAGGATAGACCAACTTCAACTCAAGTCTTCACCTGCATTGCTGTCGATGCATTATTTTAGTCTGATGCAGCCTCAGCAGGGGTACGTGTAGTCATCTGGTCCACAGCATGCACTGTACTTTGAAGCTCCTCCCATATGGCTTTATAAACCATCCTCTGCCGATTTACGGCTGATTGACCCTCAAAGGATGAAGCTACAACATCAATGCTACAAAAAGGCCGACGAATTATTATGCACGGGGACAGGAACACAATTTGAAACAGTGGTACTAATGTGGCCCCTCGAGTAATTGGAAAGGGGATGGCAACCACCAATCAAGAAAAACACATAATATTCATATGATAACAGCATTTGACTTCTGAAATGTCTGTGTCGTCACTTCACATGCAAAATAAGCATTAAACAGAAATGGACAAAAGAGGGAGTAGCTTTAGGGGAGTATGCCTCGTAACAGTCGCTAACTTCATAGAACACCATCACAGCCAATTAGAATGCTAAGAAGATCATTCCCAACTTTATGCAACAATAACATACCATCACCAACCTTGTCCTGAATGCCCAAATAGGCATATCGGTGGTTTCCAACAATCTTGGTTTGACGCAGCCAACATGTTTCGACATATATTCTGTAAACCCTCAGCACTCGGACCTTTCATATAAACCACTCAACCTTAATTGTGACTTTTGGATTACACCAGATCATGATTGAGATGTGGATGAGGCATCTATTATGGATCGAAGAACGTACAACAACTTTAGGCTGAAGATGCTTACATGTACAGAGAATATGAATATTGGCTACATGCTATACCTGCTCAATCAAATAGAACAATACAACATATCATCCTAAAATATATATGTGAAATTTGACCAATGCACCAAAGCCAAGTCACACGTAACAAACACTTTGTGTCTCATGTTCTCAAAAAATTGAGCATTAACTTGCGAGATGATCCTCATGAAGTCATGTATCCATCACTCTCATTCAAATGACAGGAAATTTCTGAAAATAGCATGGCAGGCAATACAATAAGGCAGAACATTCACCTAGAGTATGCGAGAGCACAGCCAAATCAAAACCAAGTGATCCCGAAAATGCTAGAAACAGGTTCACCACATGCCTTCAGTGGCACAATCAAGCAGCATAGTAAGTCAAGCCAATCTCATCAGATAGCAAGCTACTGATTTTAAGTTTACCTCACATGCCGACCATCCCCATAAGCATCTTTCACAACAACCGATTCCGCTTTGAGGTGCTCCTTGATCTACGAAAGCCATGAAATGAAAGAGGACAGGTCATGCCCCAGAATTAGTAGCTTGTTACCAAATAGAGGTGATGGAACAGTGTTGACGAGCTACAGGCATTAGCGCTTGGGAGGTTACAACTTCATCCCGTTTTGTTCAATTTATTTTGTTAAATTGAACTAAAAACTTGGGAAAGCGAAAAGCATTTTTTTTTTTTCTATTTATTGTTTTCTGTGGGGTAACAGGGTATATGGCAAGAGCAAGATATGTGTCTAAGCAATCAAAAAGAATAAAAAAGCGTAAGACTATCTAATTGAACAAGAAAAACTGAAACGCATCCCAGTCTGAGAGGTTTACGAGTAGTGGGTCCTTGAGCATTTCTGCAGAAACTCTATCTGATCAAACACTCAACAGGGTGTGCATAGTACACTCAGTGCCATTTTTCAGAGAGTAAAAGCGAGAATTGCATTGAGACGGACACCAACAAATAGCCTCGGTACCTTGTTCTGCATGGACTGCATCAGAGGGGAGTCGATGGAACCGGCATCGTTCACGTGCGCGGCGCGGATGCTGAACCTGAGCATGGGAGCGCCGCCAGCGAGACCTAAACCCAACCCACCGTTGCTTAGGGCGTTGGTGCTGTTGTGAAATCCGCGGAGGGCAGAGGAGCCATTGGAGAGGCTGGAAGAGGGCTTGGGGGATCGGAGAAGCAAAAGGCGCGAGACAGAGAGCACGGAAGGCCTCACCAACACATTGGCCATGTCCGCTTCTGCCTCTCTGCAAATGTGCAAAAACGCCCCGCCCCTGTTTCGTTTTGTGTTGTATAAAAAGGTCAAATGCTCGGATTAGGATTAGGATTAGGATTAGGAGGGCAGAGGTAAAACGTAAAAAAACCATTTTACTTTTAACAACTATATAACAGGATTAATTTTTAACTCGAACTTGTTAGGAGAAAAGAACACCAATTGACTGAATTTGAGAATTCCGTTTAATCGATTAAATTGCCAATTAGGTTTATAAGTAAATGAGAATTGTTCCACAAAGCTATTTGGGAAACTATGTATGTAGATATCATATTCATGTGGATGTGATGACTCTTGGAAAGTAGAGGAGTGGGGGCAGCAAAAGGAATGCGCAGTGCTCCATACCCAATTTCTCAACACTGGTTTGGGTTCCAAAAGTTAGCGGCAATCACGAGATTTGACCATGTTATAGTCATCATCGTTAGTGTCTTAACAACCCATCACAATATCAACAACAAAAACAACGTCAATCGGGTCTAAGATGCTGCCGCCACCGTACAACTACACCTGCCGCTGCCCCCGGTACCGCCTCAACTTCAAAGTACTACCATTTAGTGCGTTTGATTCGGCTTTTCCAAAGCCGTTTGGGGTTTAAAAGCTCATTGAGAAAATGCGAATGGCACTTGGTGATTTTTTTGGAAATTTTGAAGGAATGCAATTACATTTCTAGCCTTGGGCCCAAGGCAAGTTTGGAGGTGCTCTGAGCTTTGAGAATTTCTAGAATACAAGTACATTTTTTTTCCAACTTTGCCCTTGCTTAACTTTCGTAATTTCGAAAATGTCCTCACCTCACGCCACCTCATTGGTGAGGGTTCAAGCCGTCGACGAACCTCCAACGAGGCCAAATTTGACTACCGGCAAGCCAGTCTGACGTCAACCAGCCATGCTTTTGATCACAAAACCCGACTGGCAGCTTAGTTCCGTCGGCAAATAGTTTGAGAAGCTTTTTTATAATAAAAAAGTTAATAAAAGTCATTTACAAAATGTAGTTTCTTCTAAACGATATTTACGTCAAAGTTGCTTCCCAAAAACACTTTACCAATTACTATTTGCAGTCCGAAAAATCCTTTTAACCCAAAGGCCTTTGCATTTTCCCTACTGTTTTCCCCCAAAGCCGAACCAAATGCACACTACATCAAGGGTCTTAAAATCATAATCTCTTTTCGTGCATGAATAAGTTTGTTGAGTTGTCGATTTGGCGCCTACTTGGCACCACAAAAGTTTCGAATATGAATCTTATATTTAAAGATAAAATGGGTGGGAAAGAGGGTGATTGACATAGCTAACTCCTCTAGACTAACTATAATGATCTCACGTCTATTATGAAATGTTCAATTTGAATCATAACCACGCAATTTACTTACTATCGAGCAAATAAGACACTAAGCAGATAGAGACACAACAAATGATGAATTTTAAAGATGTACGGAGAAAGTTTTTGTACTTACCAGAATCACCAACAACGTTATTTGAGTATTCCCTACAAATGTAATCATGCTAGTGATTACACTATAATTACCTATTAGTGCCAGAGAATGTTATGGTCAATTCTGCAACCAAATATAAATGTGAAATGAAGATTAAAAATTAACCCGCGAGATGGTAGACTCAAGTAGTGAGATTGATGAAAACTTTCTCACTTCCACAATCGCGGGAGAGCCTGCTTCGAGCTAAAAGCCTACTTCTCCTTCTTCTTTCTTCTTCGGAAGGGGAATGGCCGAGAGAGAGAGAGAGAGAGAGGCCAAATGGCGGAGCGAGCACCACTGAAAGCGGGACCCAATATCCCGATCCACCAATGGCAGGCCGTCCTGCCATATCTTTAAACTCCCCTCGTTTTTATCGGTGTTTCCGTTTTCATTTGTTCCATTTCTCAATTATATCTTCGCTTTTCCTCTTCTGCATCCACACCTTCACGAATTCACAACGCA
This sequence comes from Lenwebbia sp. NSW1173648, assembly GCA_029784005.1. Classification (NCBI taxonomy): domain Eukaryota; kingdom Viridiplantae; phylum Streptophyta; class Magnoliopsida; order Myrtales; family Myrtaceae; genus Lenwebbia; species Lenwebbia sp. NSW1173648. The sequence goes on along the minus strand of JARCGZ010000008.1, from coordinate 172,705 downwards.
CTCTCTCTGTTTTCCTTTCCTTTTCTTGCTTAAAGGAAAAAGCATAAACAATTGGACAGGAGAAAGCTGAAGGAGTAGAGTGTAGAGGAGGAGAGATCTGTTTGGTAGCAAACGGGTGAAACAGTTGGGGAACCTCGACTTCTTCACCATTCGATTCAAGGTAAAGCGCTTCCCCCACCTCCCCCCACTCCTTTCTGAAATTTTGGACTTGGGTTCGTTTCGTTCCGATCAAAGTTGGAAACTTGCAAGCGTGGGGTGGTCATTGGAGATCGCCCTCTTCAACAGCCTCTTGTCTCGTTGATGATGGCCACCGCCGCAGTCATCGGGCTGAGCGCTGCGAAGAGGCTGTTGAGCTCCTCCTCCTCCTCCTCTTCGTCGGCGTCCTCCCCCTCCCCCTCCTCCTCCGATATCCCCGACAACTACAAGCTCTTCTACGTCAGTGCCAGTGCCAGCGATCGTGTCTCCTCCACCAAGAATGCCGTCGTCCCCAAGCGCCCTCCCTACTCCAACCCCTGCTTCCCTCCTCCCCATCGGCTCCCCCCTCCCACCAAAGCTCTCACTCAACGTCTCCACCCCTCCTCGTTCCACATCTCTCTCGACTCCCTTGAAGATGAAGTTGGAAATGAAGAAGATGGACGTCATATCCCTGAGCTCGACTGTTCTGTGGAGGCTCTTCTGTTGCTGCAGAAGTCCATGCTGGAAACCCACTGGAATCTCTGCTTTGAGCGCACCGTGCTCGCTGATTTCGCTAAAGACAAGCCCACCAAGAAGATCCCCGTCACTTGCTCTGGCATTTCTGCTCGCCAACGCCGACTGGGCTCCAGGCGGAAAATCTGTTCCTCCGGCGTGGGCCGTCAGTTAAGATCGGCTATTAGCCCAGACCTCCTGCAAAACCGTCTCCACGGTTATGTTAAGGGCGTCGTCAGTGATGACTTGCTCACCCACGGAGAGGTCGTTGCCCTCTCCAAAAAAATCAAGGCTGGCCTTTTCTTGGAGGAGCGCAAATCCAGGTACCCTTTTCTCTTTGGTACTTGCCCGTTGGTTATCTAAGTGCGAAGTTGTCTGAATTTTTCCCATTGATGTCACAGACTCAAAGAAAGACTGGGTTGGGAGCCCTCTGATGAACAGCTTGCTACCTCCTTGAGAATTTCTCGTGCTGAGTTGCGGTCGAGATTGATCGAGTGTTCCTTGGCAAGAGAGAAGCTTGCGATGAGCAATGTTCGTCTTGTCTTGTCCATAGCTCAGAGATATGATAACATGGGTGCTGAAATGTCCGACCTTGTTCAGGTATCCACTCTCTCCTTTGTCCAATCTGCGCGGCAATTGATTGTGATTATGATCCGTTTCACTCTGTTACCACTTTATTATACAGGGGGGTTTAATTGGGCTATTGCGTGGGATAGAGAAATTTGACTCGTCTAAGGGTTTCAAGATTTCAACCTATGTTTACTGGTGGATACGTCAGGTAAGTCTCAACTTCCTCCTACTGATTTGTAGATTGAAAATTGACCATGAAAAAGGTATTCGGTTGAGACTATTGTCGTTGTTTACGTCTGAAAACTGTTCCCAAAGCTTCGGGGTTGGGTAGACGGTATGGGGTTTCTATGTCAGTGTGCTGTGGAAATTCTAAGTTTTATCTGTGGAGCATAACCTTTCCTTCTGATAACTGAGCTTGTTCTAGTTTTTGTGGTTTTGCTGTCAAGAGGTATAACTATGTGCAGAAAGCTGATGTATGGATCCATATAACCAGTCCTCTATAATTGGAACAAGGCTACTTCTTGTTTGTGATCCCATTGAGGCATCAGATTCGTCCTCATCCTGAATTTCCATTAATCCATTAAATTATGCACCTTTGTTCATTTTTGTTTTTATTTCAATTAGTTCGTTGGTTCCAATCTTTGGGGCTTTTGTATGATGATGGTTCCCCATATTTGTTTGACTTAAAACTTCATAGAAAAATGATTTGTGGCAATTTTGCATTAAAGGACCGCCCATGAACATGATGTTGATGATTTGTGTGATAAGGAGATGGCAGTAATTTTGTGAGGAAAGGTCACTGACTACAAAATATAGCACTGTGGATTTCTGTGAATATCCTGTTTTTTAAGAGTTACTGGAGACCATTCGCTCAAGTTGCAACTCTTTTGACTCTTAATATCTAACAACTTCCCTCATAAGTTTGCTCTTGGATGCTTTGAAAGTATTGCTTAAGTCCGATAGTGATTGTACTTTCCTGAATTCAGGGTGTTTCAAGAGCATTAGTGGAGAACTCTAGAACCTTGAGATTGCCGGCTCATTTGCATGAAAGGTTAGGTTTAATTCGCAATGCGAAGGTTAGACTGGAAGAAAAAGGAATCACTCCCTCAATAGATGTAAGTTGACTGTCATATGGCTTTCAAATGGAATTCCAACCCTCTTTGCTTTAGTAGAGTAGTCATGTGAGTGCCAAATCATCAGGATGCTTTGCTCATCTCATCCTCTTTCCTTCGTCTTTCTTTTCTGTTTCCAGAGGATTGCAGAATGTCTGAACATGTCTCAGAAGAAAGTCAGGAATGCCACAGAGGTAGCAAATATGATAGAGATTACTTAGTTTCATACATGGACACATGGTTTCGGTTGATTTCATGCGTAATCACGGATGGTAATTATGCAGGCAATTGGTAAAGTTTTCTCTCTTGACAGGGATGCATTCCCTTCCTTGAACGGTCTACCAGGAGAAACTCACCATAGTGTAAGTATCACTGCAGTAACTTATCCTCTGAAATCATATATAACTTGTGTTGCACAGCTTATGCTGCTCTGACACCAATGTTTTGTCTTCCATTTTTTTTTGGTTTTTGGTATCTTTTAGTACATTGCAGATATTCACATCGAGAATAACCCGTGGCATGGAGTGGATGAATGGGCACTCAAGGTAAAGTTGCAGCCTTGTGGGCTCTAAATTTATCTAACAAATACAAACTAAAGGCCTTCAAAACGCTAGAAAGTATCAATCAATGGTAATTTTCAAGGCATCCTGGTGAAACAATCAGTCTTTTACAAAGTTTAGCAAGACTAGAAGGAGGGTTTTGGTTTTCGGGCAAAGTTGTCAGATAAGACTTCTTCTATTCCTTGTCCACAAAAAAAATTCACGGTCTGTGTTGGGCTCAGTGGTTTTTATTCTGTTATTTAGTTTTGCACTGACGAATGGTGGAGAGCAAGTCTTGAAACCTTAGGTTTGTTTTCAGTTGCATTGAGAAAAATTGGTCCTATTAAACTGTTTACACTATTCTACTGCAAAATTAGCTTCGGGTACTTTTGGGAACTCTGCACACTACCAAGTAAGAAGGTCCCAACTTTGATGTTGTAAGTGTAAAAACTGCCACCAAATGGTATACTACCTAGATTGTCGATTTGGAACGATCTGCCTGATGACTGGATTACTAGACATAACCAAAACGTGAATACATCAATAGAATTTAACATATGCTAAGCGATGGTTTCACTACAAGGTTGGTGAATATACGAGGAGGTAATATTGGCTGAACCACATGCAGGATGAAGTAAACAAGCTCATGAGCGTTACCCTGAGCAAAAGGGAGAGAGAAATCATACGCCTTTATTACGGCTTGGATAATGAATGTCTTACTTGGGAGGACATCAGTAAACGGTGAGTATCTTCTTTGCTGATCCACGCACATGTGCATTTGGTGGAAGACTGCAAGTGCTACCCACCATTAGCTTCAATATATATGATTCAATGTTTGGATTTTCGTATGAATGTGACTATGTTATTAAGATATAAGATGGTGTCGCTCAGTCAGTCAGTAGAGTTGGCAGACAATCGGTATAGGCCTTAGAATTTCCAAATGAGCAAAGGCAGTCTTTATTATAATTGGCCTTTTTCTCTTGCTATGTATGTAATGGTTTTAACGTTGGTTGATCACTTTGCAGTATAGGTTTGTCTCGGGAAAGGGTAAGGCAGGTTGGGCTAGTGGCGCTAGAGAAACTAAAAAACATGGCGAGGAAGAGAAAGATGGAGGCCTTGCTGCTGAAACATTAAATTTTTTTGTTTGTTTTGTTTTTGTTTTCCTTTCACTTTCCAGCTTTAGACGGCACAGGAATTGGATGGTGTATATATTATTGGGAAAGAGAGGATTTTTCCTTACCTGCAATGGTGATGAAGTATAATGTAAAGGGCCTGGCCTATAAACTCGGGGTCATTTTGTAACTAAAGCTGAACGACTGATCAGGATCCTGTTAAGTTGTAAGTGATTGCAGGAAACAATGTATTGTCTGTTGTGAAGCTTCCCTCACAAATGGATCACCACTACAGTTGCGATATCTGACCGACACTGTTCGGAGACCCCGTCACATCACTTAGATTCAAGGTCAATAAATACATACATGAACAGAACAGAACAGAACACCGGAGAATCGGAGATGAGAGCAGCATATAACATTTTGTTATTACACAGTACAATGAAGTCTCGAGTCCTTTGCACGCGTTCGTCTCGTTTTGGAGGCAGCGGAGGTAATGGAGATCTGGATCTTTCATCGGCTTTTGTTTTGTGCTTCCCCAGGCCCAGAGCGGGCAAAATATCGCCCCACCGTACGTGTCACGTGACCAATTTCTCTCTCTCTTTTTCCCCACACCAGCGAAGCGAAGGAGCGGGAGGGAGGTGGAGTGGCCGCTACTGGGATTTGCCAAGAGTTCTAAGATTCATCGTAGCGATAAAATATCGATTCAGAGAAAGAATCCCACCGCCGCCACGAGGGACGGACAGGACACAATACCCTTTTTTCTGATCCTCTTGACCCACCTTCTATTTCTCTGTCCTAAGGCTGTTACACTTTACATTTACGTGTATGGTTTTGGTTTGAGTGAGCGGGTCAGCTCAGAAGAGTTCGCAGTTCATCATCCTTGAGGAGGTATGGCGGAGTCCGTGGTTGCTTCTTCCGCTTCTGCTTGTTTTTGCAGAAGCAGAAGCCGGGCTCATACTCCTCCTCCTCCTCCTCATTCTCGCTCCCTCACCCTCAGAATCACCCCCACGTTCTCCTCTCCGATTCACCACAAGCCCCCCTCCCTTTTCCCTCGCAATCCTCCCCTGTTCGTTCTTGTTCCATCTCCTGCCACTCCCACCGCCGCTTCTGCTCTCGACTCCGACATCCCTCGTCCCCAGGTTGGTATAGTACAGGCCAGCATTCTCCTTCCTCCTGTGTGTCTTGTTTTGAATTTTGCTTCGTTCTTTCTTTCTTGATTGATTGACAGGGATCGTCGCCTCCGGTGGAGTGGAGCCCCCTGTTCCGGCAATGGGATTCTCTCACTGCCAAGTTCTCGGCTTCCTCAAACATCCCCTTCTTGTTGCTGCAGCTCCCTCAGATCATCCTCAACGCCCGCAACCTCTTATCCGGCAATCACTCCGCCCTCCTCGCCGTCCCCTGGCTGGTACGTTCAAACAAGACCGCCCCCTTTCCTTCCCTCCTCTTAAGCCCAATTCTTTTTGAGTTAGCAAATTACATTTACCATTGCAGGGCATGCTCACTGGCCTGCTGGGCAACCTTTCCCTGCTTTCTTACTTCATAAAGAAGAGAGAAAAGGAGGCGGTCGTGGTTCAGACGCTGGGCGTGGTCTCCATCTACGTCGTTGTCTCCCAACTCGCCATCGGACGCGCCATGCCCCTCCCCATCTTCCTCGTCACTTCCCTGGTCGTCGCCACCGGCCTCCTTCTCAACTTCTCCAACTACTTCCACTTGCTCCCTCCCTCCCTTTGGTCCTTCTGGGAAGACTTCATCACCATTGGCGGCCTCTCCGCTCTCCCTCAAGTACATCAATTTAACTCTGCAACCTACTTTGCTTCGCTTTCTTCATTTTGCTTCCTCTGAATATCACTTGTCTTCTATCTTTTTCGCAGGTCATGTGGTCTACTTTTGTCCCTTACATTCCACATAGCATCTTGCCCGGATCAATTGCTTGTTTCATTGCTTTTGTGGCTGTTCTCATGGTATATTCTCTCTCTTCTTTCCCTTTCCTGCTCCTGGCATCTTCGAGTTTCATTAATCCGATGATAGATGCTCTAAGTTGTCATATAGCTAATATTATACCATACAATGAACAAAGTTTGCTCATCCCCGGGGTTTCTCACTTGCTTATTAGTTATTACACTGCTTTCTATTGTAAATTTTTGCCCAAAAAATATTGAAGGTCTGGTTTTTTCTTTTGCCAGCTGACCGTGCCCACCTCTTTCTTATCTGTGGATATCAATGCATCTCCTATAATTGAATATTTAGCCTAACTTTGCCAGATGTATGCTGTTGCTGGCTACTAAGTAAAACCAAAGGTCTTCTGAAAAAACTGAGGACTCTAATGTGGTTATTTCCTCGATGCTGCTTTACATGACTTGCTTAGGAATTTTGAGCTCCAGATATTTCGCTAGATATGACCAATCTAGATCTTGCTTTTCTCGATATATTCTCTGCATCCTGTAGTCCATGTCTCCCTGCCCCCGGACACCACTTTCTAACTCTGAATTGTTTGATCCCCATTATGTCTACTCCTAAGATGGTTGCCACAACTCTCCCAATTTCTCTGTGTGCGCGCTTGAGGTCATCGAAACTTTGTCACTTTATTCTTTCTACCGGGAAGAGAACCTTTCGTGCAGCAATGAGAAAAATGAATCTAGGTTTTTGCCTCAGATAGACTAAGACGGCTTAACTCTGTCCTTGTTCTCTCTCGATGAACTGAAATGTGCCATGTTCTAGAGAATCATCTTATGTTACCGGTATATCCACAGTCCAATCTCTTTGTACTATACCATGCAAGAGCTCTGATACAGGGTTACTCCTCAAGAGGGCATCGTGGTCTGCTTTGAATTCTCGCGTGGGTTAGCTGCAGATATCCCTGCTATTCAAATTATTAAGCAAAAATAGCTATGTGCAGTGCACCAATAATTCTAGTACATCTTTTTCGCCAGCGGAAGTTCTAAGTACTCGATAATAGTATGCTTGCTTCCCTCTGACATGGAACTTATGAGTCCCAATCAGCCTCTTCCTGTGCAGCAACAAGGAAGCATCCTTGTCCAACCCACTCCAACCCCAGAATAATAACATCATTTTTTGCCAAAAATAAAGAATAAAATTGAATAAATCACTAAGAACCTAATAATCATGGAAGACTTGAGCATAGGGGGGCGTCCTTGGCGAGACCGTTCTTCAAGCTGTTTGTGTGATTCTTAATCCATGCGACAAATTATAGTATTCTTCTCGTCCTTTTTTCTTCCCATTTGATGTGCAGCCTATCGTAACTGAAGCTGCTAAGTTTTGCAGGCAAGAATGGGGAAACTTTCAGAGAAAGGTGTCAGATTTGTGGGAGCAATATCTGGATGGACAGCTACACTTCTCTTCATGTGGATGCCAGTCTCACAAATGGTGATCTAAGACCGCCTTGCTTGTGAAAATATAAATTGATGCTTCTTCTCTAATATCTGTTTCTTCCTGACCAAGCTTATTGTTCTATTTAGTGGACAAATTTTCTGAACCCTGATAACATCAAGGGTTTATCTGCATCGTCAATGTTGCTTGCCATGATTGGAAACGGACTCATGATCCCACGGGCACTCTTTATTCGTGATTTCATGTGGTAACTTTCTTCACAACTGTCTATGGTCCTGTTAAATCACCATCTCTTACAGTTGCGTTCTGCCTCACTAGATTGACTAATATGCTCTCAGAATTGACGTCTTTTTCTCTGGTGATTGTAGCCCGTTTCAGATAGTTATCCCAGAATAGTTCCCACCGTACAAAAGCAGAGAACTTATTGTTTGATTGATAATTGTAGGTTCATAGGGTCAACCTGGGCTGCTCTTTTCTACGGGTATGGGAACATTGCATGCCTGTACAGGTAGGATAATACTATTTGGTTGTTCTCCATAACTTCCATCTTTTTCGTGCAACTTGGACTAAGTAACAATCTCTCTCGTTCCAGCTTCAATTGTATCAGTAGGGAGTTCTTCTTGGGAGCTACAGCTGGATTGGTTTCATGGATAGGTATGTGTTGGATACCATCAGTTTGAGGAGTCTGAACTTTCATGAAGAAACACGAAATTTCCTCCATTCCTTTGGATTTCCAGTATTTCTTCAAGGGATTTTGGCCCGACTTCAGATTTCTTTTTAGCTTTCGCGAGAGAGAGAGAAAATTAGTAGAGTGCTAACTCCATTTTTTCCCTCCAAATAGGAATAGCCTTATGGAGAGACATGGTGGCATATGGATACAACACACCATCACGATCCATAAAAGAGCTGGTTTTTGGACCTTGATGAAAAGATTGGGGCAACACTGGCAGCTGGATGAAAGTGCATTGGCACAGATTGACCCGGTCGAAGAACACGGTTGCAGCATCACATGATCCTTGTTTTCTGGTCAACAAAGCGAGTTAACACCAGGTTTTAACTTTTGGATGACATTGAATGTCAAAATGGGTCCTTGTTTTGATCCGCAAATAAGTATGTAGAATGCTCATTGATAATGTAAGTGTGAGAAGAAGGTGATTGACTTTCTTGTGTTCAAGTCAAATGGCAAAAAGGGCGGGCATATACAGTTGGAAAAACTAAATGTTGATTGATGATGTCTGTGACTTTGAGGCTCAAAAAGAGGTTCCATCCCGAGTATGGTTCTTACTTGACACGATATTCTGGTTCTTAACGACAAAGCAATTCTAATCTGGACGACAGGGCAAGGAGATGCACTCAATGCTCCAATTATAAAAGGAGATCGGCTTGGTGTAATTTATGAAGGATACCACTGGGCTTCCTTTATGGTCGTAACTACCACTTGGCCACAACACAACAGAAACATCTTTAACCATGAAAGTTACATGGAATGTCAATACATTGTTTCCTAACGATAATCTTAAAGTTGCAACGTAAATAAACAATCATTATATGAATGACCACGAGACAGTAAAAATTATGGCCAAAACATACCAAATTCTTTCAAAAGGTTTTTTTTTTAAATGATGATGATTAGGAAGCCCACTTTAGATAAGTACAAAAATAAGTCAATGGGAAAAAAATTGAGAGCTATCCAAACGGGGGTTTAGAGCAAATCTATGCTGGACACTCTATTAATTATCAAATGCTAGTAGTTACACCTTCTTAGGTTTGTCTGAGGAAGCCATAGTGGAACAGTGATATAGGTGGGAAAATTATACTATCAGTATCAAAAGTTGTATACGGAGATCACTTTGATGCTAAAAGTTTCATTCGAATCACTTAAGTTTCATTTTTTTTTTAAAACGATCGTTTAGTGCCAACTCCGATTTGCTCTGCCGAAAATCTGACATGGCTTCGGCAAGGTCCAATCAGCAATTAAAAAAGGTAAAATTGACAAAAAAAAATACTAAAAATAAAAATACAAACTTAATTAGTTTACCAAAACAAAATAAAAATCAATAATTGGAAAAAAAAATACAGATTTTATTTAAAATAAATTGAAAAATTAGGTTAAAAAATTAACAAAAAAAGTAAAAACTCAAAAAAAAAAAAAAAACGTAAAAGTAAACCTTCACATAACAGGCGAAGGGTTGTGAAACCCTCGCCGCCTGGTTCTCTGTACAGAACCTTTTTTTAAATGGATTTAATTTTTAGCTAATTTTTAAATTTGATTTTGATTTTTTAAAATTATTTTAAAGTGTAGAAGTCTACGTGGCATGCCATGTGGACTTATAAATATATATTAAATAATTAATTATTAATGACACGTGGCAGTTTTGGTCAGAATATTTCGCCGGATGCATCAAAGTGATCCTTTTGTCTCCGATTTGGCACTGAAGTGATTTGGCAAAAATTTTGGCACCAAAGTGATCTCCATACACAACTTTTGACACTTATGCTGTTCTTTTACCGATATAAGTGTAAGCATGGACCATTTCCATGGAATAATCGGCTGGGTGAAACTAATGACGGTTCAGTTTCGAAAAATCAAAATTCAGAATTGAAATGGATCTGGATCCCCTGCCATAAAGGCAGGGGTGACATTGAGGGATCCGGGCCGTCCATTTCAAAATGGACGGTCCGGATTGAGCCACGTCATCTTTTTTAGGGGGTGGGGATTTTTTGGCGGGAAATTTCAAAATTTTAAAAAATATGATGTGAATCAATCAGGGCAATCCATTTTTGATTTGGACGGCCCGGATCAATCACGTCACCCCTGACATTGACATTGCAATGTCAGGAGATCCATTTCCAATTGAAATGGCTGGTTTATGAATTGCTGCTTGCTTTAGATTTTGCAATTCCAATTAACCCAGATAAACTCTAGAACAGTAAAATCAATACCAGTTAGATAGAAAAGCCAATTAAACGGCCAATTACTTGGTGCCAGTGTGAAACATGTGAAAATATTGAACTCAGTTAAAAATAGGCTCGATTGCCTTAAGATATGGATAACATGGTGTGAAGATCTGGAGAAGATTTAACCAACGAGCACCTACGGTTGTAGTAACTTTGTGCGATTGCGAGCAAAAAGGTTTATTGCCATCGTAGTTTTGAGTGAATGAATTCTAGCAGCAGGCTGAACTATTTCATTCATGCTTATTGCACATCTCCAAAAGTCCTTCAGAAGCGACTTTCACATCTATAACACACCAAGTGGTCTCGATTAAGTTAGCGTGTGTGAATTTCCAAAACAAAATTAATCTTTTATCTTGTTTATTTTGAATCAGAACCGGTTCCACGCCAATCCAACCTTGAACCTGATCTTTGAAACCGGAAGGTAACCTTTCTCTGACATTATCAATAATCGTACAAATGCTTCTCTCATTTGTGATTTCCCCGCAAATAGGTAAATTAGGAAATTTGATTATCAACTGAGAAGCACGCCAAACAGGAACACACAAACAGCAAATATCAAAGTCCAAATGCCACTCTCTGCACAAAATCTGGTCTTCTTTTACTTTGCATCCGGAGAAGCCCAGCAATCTGAAGTTCTGTAACTCCCCTGCAAAACCTTGATCTGAATTTACCGTGTTAAGGCATGAATATTCTAGTAGACGCAATCCAACAAAAGTACCCACACTCCCAGTCAAATGCTCAAGCAACCTTGTACTCAGACGGGTACAAGGATAGCACAAGGCTGACATTCTTTTTTAAAATCTTATGTAAGGCAAGAAAATATTCGCTCTTAATCTGATAAATTTTAAATTCTAATCATTGCTAAAGAAGCAATGTCTGCGAGAGCACGCGTGTCTGAAATGTTATTAGAATTAGTATATGCACACAAATAAACGAGTCAATATACTTCAAACATTTGCCCTATGCCGTATTTGCCCCAACATATGAAACAATGGAACTATTTGGGGAATTTCAAATCGAAAGAAAACTAAGAATCTTGTGATAAGCCTTTATGACCCAGACTGCAATGGCCCTTACTATGTGACCAGTGGAGAAGCATATTACAAACCATTCTTTTCAAAACTCAGTTCCTCAAAACAAAGAGGTTCCATTAGAATGACCCTAAGAATTATCAAATCCAATCCAAACAAATAAAGGAATAAAAGATCCCTTTGTGGCATCACTAAACTATTTCAGGATCCTCACCGGGTAAGAAAAGGTCATAATACCAACTGCAAGGGACTGGTAAAAACCATGATCATCCATTTCTTGTTTTCCTTCTGCCTTATCTTTTGACAAATATTTGGACAAGAAGAAAGGAGGGGAAGCTTGGTATAGATGCATAATAACAAGTTGCTCCAGAAGAAGGCATCAAGTATCATCAGAAACTACCAAGTGCCCCATAATACACAATGAATGAGGCAGGGGTAGATCTATAAGTACGGATAATGGCTATGAAATTTAAAATAACTGGAAGAAAGAGTTCATATACCTGTCACACATGCAGAGCCAAGGTCATGTTGAGGTATCTAACTATGAAAAATAGTAAACTTGACAAAGAAACATACTCAAAAAACAAACATAAAGGATACTGTATCGCCACTTCACTCAGCTTTTCAGAATCATCAGTAAACTTTCGTTTCTTCGAGAGAGGGGACTGCTTCAATTTGTGCCTCCTTTTACTGTTTGGGCATAGAAGAATCCTTTTGAAAGATTGGTACCAATCGTGGAGATTGACGAGATCACCATGCTCCTGGCATGAACTATACCTGGGACAGCAAATGCACATATTCTAATCTTTGATGAATGGAAGCTGCAAAAGTGACTCGGAGAAAAAGTTCGGTGTCTGTCATTGCTGCAATTACGTAGAGCAATAGACAGATAGGACCTTCTCGATATCCTCTCATCAATAGTCGCAGTCACCCAAAGAAGATTGATTTTTCCATTTAACTAGATAAATTTGAGAAATTCTCCCCTAGGCATTAACAAATTGAGGTTTTGCAATAGACATTCATCAAGGGCATAGCCTTCTTCACACAAATGATAAGGAGGGAAAATCAAGTCTAACGCTCTAAGAAAACATCTTTCTCTTACACACACTCATCCATATTCCAAACTTGTGAAGTCCATCACTGTGCTTGCAATGAGGTAAGACACATTCACCGGAAAATTTCATGGGTCTTTTGCAGGGGTGAAAAAACTAAGAACTAATAAAACTCAAAATAATTAGCAAGAGTAGGCAGCAAATTGTTTAAAACTCAAGCCCGCACTCTAGGTCTCAAGAGGCTCATGAGAAAGGAGAGACACAGAATAGAAGCATGTTCTTCATTGGAGAAGCCAACAGAGAGATAAGAACAATGTAGGAGCATATTCACTTTTGGCATTTGGACAGGTCATTCAATTATTCTTAATAAAAAAACTTTGCAAAGAACAATACTTTCCAACGCATAGATTGTATCTATAGGATGACAGTAAGTAATAAAACTAGTAACTCCACCATTCCTTTCAAAATTATCGACAAAAGATTGCTTACATGATTGATGTATCATGCATGGATGGCAATAGGATATTATTATTCCTGCAGCAACTACAACTGAGAATTTTGTGGGATTCCAAAAGATCAACCTGAATCCGCCTTCTTGAGTCTCCAACTAAAGCCTGATATTATTAGAGAACAACATATCAAAATGAACATTCTTTTATGTTATTATCACCAAATCAAGATGAACATCCCACTTTCTGTTATTATCATCTGAAACATGTATTCCAAGTTGCACCATCTAGACTAGTTGTCCACTAAGCCAATGTTGCGTACAGTCAAATTAAATCTTCCTAACTTCCAACAAAATTTCATTAACTCCCAGGAAAATTCCAAAAAAGGGCCTAAATAAGGGCTTGAAGCGAACTTTGTTTCAAATAAGAGTCTGAAGTGCCCTCATTTTCTCAAATAAAAGCTTGAAGTGGACTTTGTTTCAAAAAAAGGCCTAAAGTGGCCATGTCATTCTCAAAGAAGGGCCTGACCTCACCGGCTGATCAAGGGCATTTTCGTCTTGTGCTTTTTTGATTTGTTTTCCATTTTTTTCATTTTTCTTTTCCCATTTCTTTTTTTTTTCTTTGTTGCGGCAGGCGAGGGCCTGGTGACCCTTGCCCAGATCTGGCGAGGGCCGGCTTCGCCAGATCGGGCAAAGGCGACCCTCACCTAGCCCTCTCCGGCCATTGCCTGAGATCGGCCAAGGGCAAAAGGGAGGGGGGAAAAAGGAAAAAATTCAGAAAACATAAAGGATGAAAATGCCCTTGACTGGCTGGAAAATTTGGCCAGCCAGAGAGGCCAGGCCTATCTTTGAAACTGACATGGCCATTTCAGACCCTTATCTGAGAAAATAAGCGCACTTCAGGCCCTTATTTGGAAGTTTCCCTTAACTCCCACAGAAAGACATAAACCTAATCAACGCTTCAACTATTGAAGGGTACAACTGGCATAATCACATGCTAAACTTGTGCAAGAACAATTATGAATGGTAACGTGGCAGAACTTTTTAAGAAATAGATATGATATGCAACAACTACAAACAGCAAGCATACCTCAATGGCCATAAATATAATGTTAGAAAGTCCAACCCAAAAGCTTAAGCTTATAGGTGGAGGAAGACCACATGAATATAAAGAGCATTTATAATGCGCTGTCAAGTAATGTGGGACATACTTCAACACCCCCACTCACGTGCAAGCTGGATTACGAGCGGCACGTGAAATTTTGACTATGCATATTCACGTGGAGTTTTTGAGAAATTTTTTTACCACGCACATTCGCGAAAGGGATAGCACTGGCTCTGATACCATGTTAGAAAGTCCAACCCAAAAGCTTAAGCTTATAGGTGAAGGGAGAGCACGTGAATATAAAGAGCTTTTATAATGCGCTGTCAAGTAATGTGGGACATGCTTCAACACATGGTCCTATAGCAATAGAAAAGCTAATCATAGAGACAGGCGCAATAAGAGGAGTCTTTTACCATTTGAAGTTTCTTGACATTCTTAAAGCAAACAATCTCATGAAATGGCACACATTCAATGGGCTGCATATACTTCCTGTCGATAAGAGAACTGAAATTAGTATTCTTTGACAGTTTATGTAACAAAAGATGTTCAAGCATGTATTGCTCGCGTGTACGTCAACAGCAAGAAAGAACTAACAAGGTAAGTTGCTGTAAGATGTTTGTGGTCAGATCATATTGTTAATCAATGCTCAAGACTACATAACAAGAGAAAAATTTAATGAAAATAAACTCAAATTAAGGGGATGCTAGAAAGATACATAATTAAGCGAGAGAAGTTATCTCAAGAAACTATTTCTCCTGAGGGAGTCTCTTGCTTAGTGCAAATTTATGTGATTTTGCTTCCATTATAAGATTTCCAGGTATGCGTATGTAAGTTCGTTATTATTACCAGAGCGATGTAAAAGTCAATTAAGAACAAGATTCAAGACCAATCCCACAATAACAGAAGAATATTTGTGAGGCAACAAGCACCTCCAATAAACATAGCGGTCAAAGGATTGCTACCATCTTTTATTGAAGATATGCGCTCAGAAATCTCAAAGTAATTTTCTTTTTTTTTTTTGGACTTCTATATGGTGGAGATGACGAGTAGCTTGGTAGGAAATTTCACATTGCACTGTGTTTGCAAGCTTTCACTTAGACAATTTCCAATGGTAAAATAATCTCTGATTTATAAGCTTAAAGCATGTTTAATGATGGTATAGTCAATTCATAGATTAAGGAAGCATCATGTCATTTGCCTATTTAATTTATTCGTTTTGTCTCTGTATCTACATCTTGGACATTACTCCACATATTAATGCCCCACGTGATTGGATGATCAAAAGTGCTACTGGCAGCTTGTGGATGTGTCAATCTGGCAACCGTTCGACGAAAATTACCAATAAAATTGCAAAAGAAGAACAGAAAGTTAAAGGCAACAATTGGACATGATAGCACATGCAACGTGTGAAGTAACAAAATAAATAAAAACATATAAGTTTGCATCATAAGCTTGAATTGTTTATATATTCTTTATACAAACCCTTATCGCTGTTGTTGAAAAGTGCCCTCAGGGAACTAGATAAGGGCTATCAACTATGACTTGCAAATTTGCCTATTGTTTTACGCATTTTGAGAAAAAGAATGTGATTTCAACATCCATGTATTTTAATGAGAATTGAAAACTGTTCCTACTATGTTTAGGGTCCTTAGCAAGTGCCCTTAGGCACTTCTCAGCAAGAGAAATTTGTAATAGTATCGCAAATATGGAAGGGAGGATGCTCCTGAACCCCTTGCAATTATGTGAAGTCAAGCATATGTTGAAAGCTAATAAGGGAGTGGGCTATACAGAGAGGTAAGGCAGGCAGCAGTAGGGCTGTAAATGGACTCAAGCTCCTGAAGCATTGGGTATCTTGCAGAAGGATAAACTTGCAGAGAAGTTTCCTACATTTGTCCCTGATCCTTGTATTTCTGCTTTTATTTCAGATTGAGGAATCGGGACTCCTTTAACTTAATTCTGAACCTTATAACTTGGTTGCTTTCTCCTAGTAATGTTGTACATGTATTTCTACGGGAAAAAGCGATAGACAAGCATCGCAGAAATATAGTAAAGCCAAAAAACATGTTGCCAATGGGAACTGTTCCAGTAAAAATTGAACATTGGGAAAAACAGATATCAAAGTAAGAGGACAGACTACTCATCATAAAGAAAAGTTTGATAGTGGCAGATGGTGCACTTACTCGATCAGGTATGCAAGAAAGCTGGCAGCTTTATCATTGACTCTTTTCGTAACTCTTCCCAGATTTGACTTGCTTTGCAGTCCATGTATCCTGTCAAACTTAAACAAAGCCACTGTGACTACTTTTCATGCATCGAAAAAATTTGAAAAGTAAAGAGGTTCTGAATCTGTACGAAGAATGAGATTGAGTTCATCTGCTAGAAAGAAATCAATAAGGGAAACTTACTTGGCAATCTCCATAGAATCTTTTTTAAGCTGCTGGCAATTCTCAAATTTCAACATATGTTGCAACTCCTTCACCTTTTCATGGATCTGCAAAAGTGACCTCTAGTTGGAAAGGAGTTTGATCCAATTATGGGACTAGATCAGAACAGAAACGCACAGTTTTTCTAGTAATGGACCGGGCAATCTTCGGGTAATACTAATACATTGAACCTGGTAACTAGGATACATATGAGGAATTGTTTAGACATAAAATATAGGCCCTCAAAAGAATCCTATGCCACAAGGAATTCACCTACATGACTTACATGAAAGTTGGATGCTTCTAATAGACCAAGCCACATAAATGTCACCTCTTATTCTTGTGACTCATACTGTTCATAAAGCTATATTTACTAATAATCAAAGCCAGTGGAATATTCAAGTGAACCAGGTAATAGAATCACCAGCAAAGACTGAATATGAAGAGATATAGGGGAACAGATCTAGGTACCATAGCCCCAAATTAGTAAAATTAAATGCTTAATAGATCATTGCAAGCAATTCATAATAGATAACCACCAGAAGTACACAAAGACATGGCTGTGTAAAAACCGAGGACCAAATACCCAGTATATCAAGTCAATTGTACTCGGTTAGTTCATGTGTACTTATAACATGCTTATTCACTTATGTCCAATAATTTCTTAGTCAACAAAAAGCACAATTAGTTGATGATAAAGACCCTTTCAGGTGAACATGGCCAAGCTAGACAAACATAATGAGGTCGAGAACAAGAAGATTTTAAGACTGTATAGTCTAGACAAAAAAACTCTTCAGCAAGCAGGAAACCACAAGCCCAAGCAAATCACTTATGTTAATACCTCACTAATATCCGCAGTATGTCTTTCCCACCTCTTAAGCAATGAAAGAAGGTGTGATTCAGCAAGATCCCTGAGTCAAATTGAACTAACAAATGTCATCAATGAGGAAAAGTAGAATTGGTTATGTCATACAAGGATAGGAATAAGATATGAAATCATCAATCAAATTTTTATTTAACCCTATAGAATTGCTTATTTTTTTTATTCATCTCATATACGAACCTACAAGAGCAAGATCTGATGTACCAAAAAACAAAAGTAGAAAAATTCCACTCCCTCATCTGATTTTGACGGATCCCTTGAAACATATGCTAGATTCCCATCATGAGGATGGCACAAGGTGAATCAACAAAATGCACATATCACATGGCAAAATTAACATAGTTGTGGATGCAAAATTAGGAATTAATTGCTTGTTACTCCCTTTAACTTCAAGGTTGTGCAATTTCAATCCTGGATCTGTTTTAGCAATCATGAAGCAAGAATTCTTTTGCACTGGTTTTTCCATCACGTCCTCGCTTAATTACATAAAATCCTAGGGAAAGTATGAAATTTATAGAGTAACCTAAATTTAATTATTTTAAGCAGAAAATACATCGGGGTGGAAGCCTGGAGGAAAAGCTTTAAAAATGACAATAACCACATAAATTTTCATCTTCTGGCTCCTTGGCTTGAAATGGCAAAAGGTCGATGCAGGCTATATCAAATTGGATATTAATTATTAGAGCTCAGAGAATATTCCAATCATATAAAAAGCAGCTTAGAACAGACAAACAACAACAGCAATGACTATGCTTCTTCAGGCAGGTGGGGATGTGGATCCTCATATGTGAATGCCAATGCTTAATGTCAATTCATTAATACGATTCAAGTACTAGAGATTTTTTTATCAGAGTCTTTGTGCATGTCTTAAATAGTTTAGAACAGACAAAATGCCAAAAATTCAAAGTGGGAACAGACATTGTAGCTGGACAAAAGGGGGAAGGTGTAAAAGGTGATTAAATTCAGAAAATAGTTCCAGAAGCTCCAGTACCATATGCATACACGACTCCTCAAGATGATCTAGAAATGCATGTTTCCAGCTGATGGAAAAACATGCTTGAGTCACAAGTATAAGATTACCATATCTGTGCTTTATAAAGCAAAAAATTAGTTAATGAAAAGATCAAGAGAGAATTTGAATAGCAGCTGTATACTTCCATACCGCACTTAACTACAAAGCTGTAGAAAGCATAGTAGAACACAGAAGCTAAAGACAAAAAATGGAAGAACAGACAGAGATTTAGATCTCTCCCCTCTGAAGACCTCTATATCGTTTCAGGATTAATAGTTTTGAAAAATACCCTCTTACCTCACTTTCCGCATGGCTTGAGAGATAAATCCACACTTTCTCATGGTAAAATTATGCTGATGTGCAAAACAATCATTTGGAGATGATGCTCTTGTATGTCTACTCTCTTGAGTAAAAGAACCTGGAACCCTTGATGCATAAAACTCTGGATCGAGTGCCTCGCACAGTAAGTCTAGCAGGTGGAGCTCATCATACTTTCCAGCTTCATATAGACACTGAAGTTCACATATATTGACAAACAGTAAGGATAGATCAACCATTTCTTTATGAGTATAACCCACTTTAAAAGATTTACAGTGATATCAATAAGTTCAGTAGTACATGTTTTAGAAGTAATGATACCATGCTCTCAAATTTATTAAGTAAATATTTACCTACTCGAGTTTATGAAAGTAAACAGGAAAACTAAGCTTCAATATTCTCTTCCAGCCAAGGAAAACTAAATGGTGATTAAAACTTAAGTGCACAATAGATGAACTCAAATATAGAATACAACATTAAATTCTCACGTTTAGATTGCTCATTTAGAACTCTCGGTTTCATTTATACTAACATGCACCAAAACATATTTAAAATCTTTCTACATACTCTATGATTGTGAAATTGCTATACAATTAGCATCTAGGCTTGCAATGACTAATTTATCAGGAAGGAATGATACACAGAAAATTTTACACCACTAGTCGGGTTGCTGATTGCTTTACTCGTGAATCGAAAGACTATAATATAACAATGGAAAGAGAGTCTCTACATCGAAGTAAATAGGAACTGGCTTCAGGTCCTGAACAGGGCATTTACTATTGATCTAAGCAAGACGAAAAGCTCTTCAATCTAATGTCAGCAACAGCTGCAGAAAAAAGCAACCCCAAATATCCTTTTTCTTTTTTTTTTCCCCTTTTTCTCAAGTAATCTTTAACATGCAAGTCTATTAAAAGCACCAAATAAAGCCCTCACCATAACCACAATGCTCCACAAAAAATGCAGTCTCTTAAGTTGTACGATTTCAGGAACCAGTTTTTGAACAGCTTCTTCATCCATTTTATTCCTAGTGATAATTCCGCAAGCGTAAAGTCAGTATATCACCTTTTATGTTACTCTATCAAGATAATGCTGACTTCCTTAAGCACATACCTGTCACAAGGTGAAATATTAGAAGCGCAATTGTACATGGCTTTCGGCAATAAACCCTGCTTGCTGCCCTATAACCAATTGGATTGTCAGACAAGAACTAAATTGCAAAATATAAAAATAAGGAAAAAGGAAAACCCATGATGCCCATAAAATAAGTGAGATGGGATACATATGCATTTCAAGGATCAAAGAAGAATGCTTTGAAGAAAATTATACTTAAGCCTAACAAATAAAATCTGACATCATGCATCGGAAATTTCTGAGCGTAAGAATGGAACGTATAAAAGTTTAGCTATACAAAAAGGGGTGTAGACACATGATGGAAAAAAGATAAAACATCAAGCATGATAGGTCGTAGAGAGAATTTAAACTACAAAGTGGCAATATACTTTCATCAAAATCAGGCTTTTTAGTCCTCTTTGCCGAGAAACAGACACACATATCAGGCATCATCAACATGCTGCTCACTTGGGTGTGATTTCACAATACTCACTGGTATAATATCAAAAGATTCTGTCAGAATTGGGATGCCGCCTGGACTTTCAGTTACATTGTCTAGATCATCTTTATACACAAACTCATAAGTACAGTTTGGCAGACGTTAGTGGATGACAAACCAAGATAACTTATTCGTCTTTCACCACACTTGATAAGGACGTGAAAATAGATGAGCTTAACATTATATTAGGTATTACTGAAAACAGAGTTGTAGCCACATCATTAATATGTTCAAAAGAATATTGCACTAAAGAGGGGGGAACGACGAAATCAATGGAGACAAATATCCATCATCTAGGAGAAGAATAAATGAATGGAATGAAAAGGGGTGAAGTCGATACCCCTGGAAAAAAATTAAAGCCTAGTAAATTAACTTGATATCCATTTAAACTCATTACAACGTAAAAGGAAAGGGTATCTTTCAAATTTGAAGCATAAGACCTTTTCCCTACAAAATGTGGAAATGAGTTTGTAGATCCAAACTATAATGACTTTCCATTTCCTATAATCTTCCTATGAAAAACGTATTTCTTGGTCTCTGTTTCTGCTCTCTCCTTTACGACCCAGATATCTCCTCCCAAATATTGTATGAGAGATGCTTAAATTGCAGTTGCATTAGAATCAATCAAGAAATACAAAAGCAAACCTGTATATCTTCTTCAATAAGCCCTCTGAGCACAAAGCTAAAAGGCTCCATAGAAAAATGTTGGACACATGCTACCTGAAAGGTACTATGTGAAATGTGACGTCAACAGGTTGTGAGCAAATTTAACTGTTAGAAGAGAATTATAACACTATAGACAATCATTCAATATTCATCTAAAGTACCGACCTTAAGAGCTCTAATAAAAGAACTCATTGTTCCACCATGGTTAACAAACTGATTCCTCATAAAAACTGCCACCTTATGGCTAATAAAGAAACCAGGACTCTGCTTCACCAGAATAGCCTCAACAACTGCATCCATTCTCTCTGCCAGAGTCCCCAAATTGAACTTGAAAGGACACAAGCACTGCAGTGCCTCAGACTGAATTATGCTTCTCAACCGATCTGGCGTTGTTGCCACTCCTATGATTAAGATGACTGGAATCTTCATTACCCACTCACTGAAAGAATCTTATCATCAGGATGGCTTAATAAAGTATAATAAAAGGAAATACGCACGTAATACATAGGGGCTTTCACATCAACCTATAAATAGGTTTAATGGTCAAAAGGCCAACCTTGGGTGTCCATAGCACAAGATGGTGGCTTAACAGCCGCCGTGGTGACAACTAATCAAAACAGAGTTGTTCATTCAAACTCCAAAACACTTTAAAAGTGATCAAATGGATGCCTTGCGACATTAATAGGTCCTAGACCTAGGTGCGCAACTGCATAACCCCCTTAATTTTGAAATTACATTGTAGATTGCAGACATAAGTATGCTATTCCTCTGATTAAACAGCAAACCAAGTTATACCACCTCTTTTTGGAGGAAGAGTTCCACCACTTTTCATGTTTAACCTCTTGTGTACAGTGGATTTAAAGAAATTTTACGGGAACATGTAAAAGTCACTGAAGAATGAGCTTTGACACGTGCATGTGAAGAATAACTAAGTCCCCTAATTTAAGTATGCAAAGAATAACGTGCATAAATGAGATGGATTGAGGTGTCAAACCTTAACAAAAGGATGAAATCCGATAGGACAGACCCACAACAACGCTCCAAATCATCTATAATCAAAATAATAGGGGTATCGTTGTTCACTTGGTCGTTGTACCATGATGACAAAGTAAGGATGTCAGGTGCCTGCTTGGATCAGCATCGCAAATATGAACAGTACAATTAGTTCTCGAATCAGATGCACTTTTACGAGACAAAGAACGAGTAAGTGCAACACCTACATCCACACTAGCAGCTAAAAACTGTCTGAGTAAGCTCGAGATACAACCACCAATCCCATTCTTGGCCACGAAATCCAATGAAGAAAGATTAGCGACATGACATCCATGGGATCTCAAGAATCGGCCAAGTTCTTCAAATGTCCTGAGATCGTCAAACAGCTCCATGTTCTCTGTTGGTTATCAACTTATTAGAGAAGGTTGTATGAGGAAGAAAAGAGACAGGTTAAAGCTTTAATTGCGGTAATGCTGCTGAAGGTAAAATGCAGATGCAGAACAAGCCAGCAGTTATGATCCTGGTCAAACTAGAGCTTTTAGAAAGTAAAACTGGAAGCAACAGCAGGTTGGCATCAACGCTAGTGGTCATGTAAACAGTCAAAACACAATTTTTTTTGTCCAAACATCAGAAAGACCTATAGCAAATAGTATCTTCCAACGATTGAGGGAAGCTACCCAAAAGTATATCAGCAATCTCGACTACAAACTTACTGGTGAGGACGAGGCCGGTAAAAAGTCTTCTGGAGACAGAATCTACTGCAGCGGGGAAAGACTGCGAAATTTCAGAAAAACCAGAAGAAACATGCGTCCTGATAATGCTGAAGGACTCACTGATCCAGGAATATATAGCCTCGAATGTACCAGAGTCGATACTCTGGAGGACACCCTGCAATGGAAATTGAATTGAAACAAATATGACAGAAAGGACATCTGGTAGACAGGCGCGGAAGTCAAAACGAGAGATACAAAAATGTGAAGCTGGAAGTGATGGATAACGCTAGTGAGAAACAAGGAGGGAAGAGAGAAACCTCGATGGTAGTCTCGATATCAGACCAGGCATGTTGGAAAGCCTCCATTCGCAAGTGCCCGTGAGAATGATCCCCGGAGTAATCGTCGTCAACCGACTTGCCGGTGCCGGGTTTATTAGGGGATGGTGGAGACGAGGGGATCCTCCTCCGGTATGGCTTCCGGTCGGATTTGTCGGAGGCGGCTTTATGGAGAAGGAAAAATGGCTGTTGGATCCGACCAATCACCCCAATCAGTACCGGAACATAACAACGAAAACTGAGATCTTCTCCGAAAGAATGCTGGGGATTGGGAGTGACGAGAAAAGGAAGGAACCTGCAGACTGTTGTCGCCGTTCTCTTGATCGGACGAGGGTTCACCACGAGAGGATGCAGAGGCCTCCATAGTTGCGATCTTCTTCAGCTCAGCCGCTCCCCCGACTTCTTCCCACTCTTCCTTTTTGGCGGGAAGGCGAATGATGCTCTGCCCTGCCCCGTAGGGTTACATCACATCGTGTCCATCGTTAAGAAAAAGCAAAATCAATACGGACAAGATTCTTAGAACGGGGTAACTTACTTAATCTCAACGGTTGAATCGTATGGGGCCCACCCACGTCTCCTCGATTCAAAGCGACCAAACTCGTCTCGTGTATACTTCTAGAACATCCAAAAATTCTCTCATTTTTTTTACTTTTGACGTACAAAACAAATTTTTATTTTTCCAAAGAGAGCCCGTCAAAAGTCGTGAAATTTGTATCCGAAGTGTAGTTATGCCATTAATTTTCAAATGCTGTAATTAAGTATTGGAATTTATCAAATTTCTATAAGGGAATCTAAAATCTTTCCGCTATAAATATTGCATGTATGTATATAAAAAGAAATATCGAACTTGAACAAGTTCTTAAAAGGCTTAACGGAAAGCATGAACAAAATAAAGAATGCATTTAAGTAGCTCACTAGTAAACTAAAAAGACGCCGGCTCGGGCCCTTACGCAATATATATATAAAAAGAAATATTCTCACGTTGCTTTTCTTAGATATTTTTTTTCCTGTTCACGTGGTCATTCATGAGAAAAAAAATTAAGGAATAACAAGACAAAAGTCATTTTCACGAAGACTTTATACATAGCAACACACAAAATGAAAATTGCACGATTTCCATTGGGAAACAGGCACGAAGAAGATAAAGGCAAAATAGTTAGTGGACTTGCAATTCTTCTTATTCAGCTATCAAATAAATAAATAAAATCGTTAAAATTCGGGAAATCTCATGGATTAAATTATAAAAATAAATAAAAAAGAAAAGTCGATGGAGTGGGGGATGATGATATTGATGAGAGCTGGGCACGCCCCGCTGCGCTCGTTCGCTCACTCACTCCCGTCGTCGCCTTCATAAACACGCAGGCAGAGGCAGGCAGGCACAGAGAGAGAGAGAGAGAGAGAGAGAGAGAGAGAGACCCACCTTCCGTTCCTCCGCTCTGATTTTTCTCGCACATGCAATTGATTGGCGATTCATAATCGATTCTCGAATTCATACTTACTTTACTTTTTTAATAATTGTGTGTCTCTCGTTCCCACGTTCCCATTACACCCACCTCCCCAAGTTTGAGCTTTTACCTCGTGAGTTCATGTTGGGTTTTGGGCGCACCGCAACCGCGAGCGATCGTTCCTCCCGGCGATGTCAGAGCGGAAGCAGCGGGATGTGGAGGAGCTCTATAGCGCCACGGACCTGATTCAACAACCTGAGGCACGTAATTCCTTGCCCTACCCATTCCCCATTCCCTTCCATTTCCGATCAGGTCCCTAATTACTCCCATTTCCGCCCCGCTCCTCCGCCGTATCTCGTCTTCACCTGGATTCCCCTCTTCATTCCATTGAATCTTTGAAAAACTTCTGCTTTGGGTCGATTGGTTTTTTGGTGCCACGGCAATTAGGGTTTCGCCTCAATAATTCTGTTTCCTTCCTTCGGGTTTCGCTTTTTTTTTTTCATTTCATTTTCTCTTTTCAAAAGTCCGCGTTTCTACTTCTTTTCTCCTCGCTGATAGTGGTGCTCACGAGCTCCCGATGCTCTCTGATTCTATTTCTACCAAAGATTGAAGAGTATCAAGCTTATACTTGGAAAATCCTTCAATTGATCTGGATGCTGTCCTTTTTAGATCACACCAGTGTTGAAAGGGCGCTGTCGCATGCAAGGGCCAGGGGACGAGGCCGACACTAATTCTAAGAAGAATTCGGTGGTTAATCAGGTAATTTGCGTTTCGTGTCTTACTTTTGCAACTCCAATTTCGTATTGTGCATGCATATTCATGTATCTGTTGAGGTCCAGCATGGTCCATATGAAAATTGACGCAAAGAAACTAGTATCAGCAAGCAAACCAGTTTTTACATATGTTTATGGAGGGTATGTGTAAGTTCTGGGTATAGGTAACAGGTGGGTTCGCTTCGCTGGACTTTTTTGAGTCGGCTGAACACTCCAAAGTCCCATATTAGTTTGAAGACCGCTTTTTAAGTGATAGAGACCCGTCCATAAATGTTCATCACTTGAGTTATGCTGGTGCTTGGCTCACGTGCATCATTTGGGTGGTTATGGTCGGTGGTGGAATCCCCAATGTAGCCCCTCTATACTTCCCCAGTATTTTCTTTTCTGCTGCTATACAAGTCGAAAGGGCTTTTGTGTTTCTATGGTGTCTGGTGTGCGAAGTGTATTAATAAAAAAGAATGAACCAACCATTAATGGCCATACATTCAATGGACCGCCTCTCGTCTACTTCTACCATATCTTTTCCTGGCTTTCAATTCCCCCAATGATGGAAATCGATCACTTGTAAAGTTACGTCTACTTTGGGATACACTTCACCTTTCAAGCAAGAAATATGGCATTTCCATGGGAAGTCATGCATAGACTTCTTAAAAAGGAGCTTCGCTTGATAAAAGAAAGGGTCGATAACCCATGAGTTAAGTATAAATTCTAGAAAGTGTCGCAAACAGCATACTTACGATTGTATTATCACGTGTCTTTTTCTGAAAAATGACTAGTTATTGTTTTGTATGTCTTGTTGAGATGCTGCTTCCTTTGTGTCTGCCTTTTGTTGTCTATATACAGTTTTACTAATTTGGTGGTTGCAGCAAACCTGGAAGTTTAAGTTACTGGTGCCTTCTTGATCTTTGATGGCTCATGTATAGAGTCCTGCCTTTATCTTAATTCTTTTGGGTTGAATTGTAAGGTACCATCTCCAGATGTCCAAGGATTTGGTGGGCCTTCCATGAGTCAGAAGAAAGTCAATACTATAGCAGAGTCTGGTACCTGTAATGTGTGCTCTGCTCCTTGCACATCTTGTATGCATCCTAATCAAGTCCTTATGGGATCCAAAAGGAAGGAATATTCTGATGAAACCTGTCTCGATGGCGTGGCCAGCCAATATTCTGCTAATGACTGTGATGTTTCACGGCCTTTTAGCGGGGCATCAGAACACAGCCCACAAGGCACTGCTGATGAAACAAGTCGTCCACAGGGGTTCAATTCTGGGTATTCTTGTGATAATACTAAAAACAAACCAGCTTCAACTGATGCTTCTGGCGCTTTAGAAGATGTTTTGACAGTACGCAAGTTATTTGACAGGGCAAAGCTTTCTGAAGCTTATCTGCCTCCTAAACCATGGTCTAGTTCCGTTGAGATTAATACTGTAAACGAGGATTCCAAGCCAGTGGAAGGCCAAGATGATAATATATCCTGTGTTAGCAGCGGCAACGATCTAAACTCCAGGGTTAATAATGATGATTCCTATCTAGACAGAAAAGTTGCTCCCGCTAGTTCAGTTTCAAGTGGCAATCTGTATCCAGAAGGAACTAGAGTATTAATTCAAGGAGCTGGAAGTGAAAGAGATGATCATGAAATTCCATTACGAGATGCAAAATCTCTTAATGAAGATAACCAGGTCAAAAAGTTAACTGAATCACTTGAGACCCCTGACGTGCCGGACCCTTCACCACGACTTCTGCCTGAGGATGAGAGTGAAGGATCGGATATTCTGGAGCAGGATGTAAGCAATACCACTTCTTTTCTTTTAAACAGTATATTTGAAGTACTAAGCTACTGAGATAATCTCTTCTGTTGTTTGAGTGATATCACCAGAACAAACTTTACTCTGAGCTGTTGGAATCATTTGCTCCTTGTTATGTTATGACTAATTTAAATAATTAGTGGGATGCGAAAATTGTATAACTGGACTTTCAAACATTTAATGGAGTTGATATATCTACTGGGTGATAACACATGGCTTGTGGACACAGCATCCTTATACTATAATCATGTCACTTTTGTTATTGCTGCCGAATGTGCTGCACTCCTCTCTCTCTCTCTCTCTCTCTCTCAACCTTTTTTTAGGTGTATGTGGTTGAGAAGTCTGACTGGTTCTCTCTCTGCCCCTTGTGAGGAGCAAAGGGAGAACAAATATAGTTTAGTCATAACTTAGTTTCAAGTAAACTTATCCTGTCAAATGCAAGGAAACAGCTGTAATGTGATTTGGTGCGCCTTCACACGGGAATTGGGAATTTCGTTGCTTGAGGGGGTCATGACATGGTTTTTTTTTTTTTTTCTCTCTCTGTAGGACTTTTTAATCTGTATAAATGCGTTAAGAGGACTGATTTTCTGTAAAGAGCACAGAGGATGATGATCATTTTTAAAAGTTTTCTGCTTTCTTCTTCTGTTTTCCTGGACTGATCTTTTTACTATGCAGCACCTTCCTTTCTGTCTTTTTATATGAACTTGTGCACGTGTACACACATTTGAAATATAGTTCAAAATTCTCTTTTGGTGGAAATGGCATCTTGTTCATTTTTTCTCTCTCTGAAACAGGTCAAAGTTTGTGATATCTGCGGGGATGCAGGTCGGGAGGATCTACTTGCTATATGTAGTAGGTGTAGTGATGGTGCAGAACACACGTAAGTAGTAATAAGTCATTTATAAAGGTTTGGCAGGTTTTGCTTGGTTGTTATGTTTTATTTAATTATGTCTCCCTCCAACAACACCAATTTATGAGATTGCTGTTGCATCACTCAGCTATTGCATGCGAGAAATGCTTCAAAAGGTCCCAGAAGGTGACTGGGTGTGTGAAGAATGCAAGTCAGCTGATGAGACTGAAAACCAGAAGCCAGGTAAGGAAAAGTAATGATGAGATAATGAAGTTGAGTGTCTGAACTGCGAGCAATTCACATCGAGGCTTTGAGCCCAAGTGTTCCGAAAGTTACTCTATTTAAATTTGAGTAACTGGTGCAGGTATTGAGGGGAAAACATCTTCTAGAGTCACTTCTGCTTCACAAGTCCCTGATAAAAGTTTCGGTGAAAATATTGAAGTCTCTCCAACGGTTAAAGGACCAGGATCATCAAAGTTGTGTGGCTCTACTAGAAGAGTCACATCATCGCGGGATTCTTGCTTCAAAAATATTGATAAGGGAAAAGCAAAGCTAGCTCGTCAAATGTCATGCATGAATTCTGTTCAAGACTTCCCAGAGGGCGCACGCTCCCCCCTGCCTTCCAATCTTCGATCGAAAGGTACTTTTCATGAAGATGTTTGGACACTCGAGGATGTGCTTCTTCTGCATCAATCACGATACTTATCTCTGGACTTGTGGTTTTCTTTTCCTAGGTACTTTATTGAAGTCCAATTCATTTAGTGCCTTCATTGCGAAGCCAAAAGTTAAAGTAATTGACGAAGGAATGATTCAGAAGCACAAAGGCATAAGGGAGAATGCTTCATTCATTTCAAAGGAAGGGCCTACCAAAACAATAAGCAAATCAATGTCATTCAAACATGCAAATCCAAGCCGCTCAGTTGCTGTTGATGCCAAAGTTAAAATGCTTCCAACTAAACTCACTCATGCTCAGAACCCAAAAGGATCTAAGAATCTCAAAGAAGGGAGCGTGTTTGATAGGACAAGTTTACGTAAGTTAGACCGCAATTCCTCAAGTCTAACAAGGGACAGTTCTACTCCCTCTACACCTAATTCTGATCACAAGCTTGCATCTTGTGGGGAACCTTTACAAGGCACACTTCCGAGCAATAACCGAGATCCAAAGCTTGAACAGTCTGATGTTAAATCGGCTATTTTGGTTAAGACTGCTGGTAAGGGCTTGGAAGTTGGTATGTTACAGTATGGAGGAGAGAATTCACTGACTATTTTGTTATTGCATAACTTATTTCTTACTTTGTTGTATAAAGTTGGTTTTGTCTTCAGCAACCTTACTCATTTCTTAAAATTTCACCACTGACTCTTGGTGAAGAAATTAACTGACCCTTCTTTGGTTAGTCGCTGTTGGATCTTCTTCCTCTGATGGAATATACAATTTTTCTGCAGAGTACAAGTCAAATCAGCTTGATCAGAAGGAAGAACCCATGACTAGTTCTTCTCGGACTGTCGAGAAACATTGTATTGAAGGCCATGGGCTTCGACATGATGGGTTATCTCGCTCAAAGGGCTTGACAAATCACACCGACAAAGCCCGGGATTGTTCTGTTAGTCGCCCAAAGCAGCCAGTTATAAGTGGCTCAAGAAGCATTTTCTGTCAAAAATGTAAAGAAGTTGGTCATGATACAGAGTCTTGCCCTGTTAGTAGCTTGCAGGTTGGAATGGACGTTTCAATGACCAGAAGTACGAAAGAGGAGATGTACAACAGTAGTAAGATTAAAACTCCCATAACATCTGCTATGCTGAAAAAGCCTGGAATATATAGAAGAAACAAAGGACCTGAGAAATCTGAGGATTTGTCTGTGTCTATCCCCACCCACGTGGATCCCTTATCATTTCCAGACATCTCTAGGAAAGTTATGTCTGCTGACGGGCCATGTGAAGGGCAGGCAATTCGTCAAAGCTGTACTTCTGATTCCCGCTTGCAGATGATTGGCAATAATGCGATGCAGCTGACTGGGCCACAAATAGGAGCTACTTCCTTAAAAGGAACGAACTTAGATTTTACTAGGCACTCTGAGGGGAGTTCTTCAAGCAAATTTCCTTGTGCTTCGGTTCTGCCGTCTGCTATTTGCAGGATATCAGTTATTCCGGAGCATGAGTGTATCTGGAAGTATGATGCCTCGAACTTCATCAAATTTGTTATCATTGTCCGAAGGTTAACCTGATATATTTTTTAATTATTCATTTTGTTTTACAGAGGGAGTTTTGAGGTGTGCAGAGGCAGTCAGCAGCCAGATTTTTGTGGAGGACTTCAAGCACATCTGTCTACTTTGGCTTCACCTAGGGTTCTTGAAATGGTGAAGAAGTTCTCAAATAAAATTTTATTGAGCGAAGTACCTCGAATGTGTACCTGGCCAACCCAATTTTATGATTGTGGTGCTCAAGATGATAATATTGCGCTTTACTTTTTTGCAGAGGATCCTGAGAGGTATGTCACTGACTACCTATTTTTCTGCTTACGAAATTCTGACATGATGTACATGTTTTGTTGTCACTGCAAGTTTTTCTTATTTGCTTATTGGTGACAACACAGTTATGAGAGGAGCTACAAAGGTCTTTTGGAGAAGATGATCAAGAGTGATTTAGCTTTGAAAGGAGATTTTGATGGTGTTGAACTACTGATTTTCCCATCCAACCAGCTACCAGAGAAATCCCAGCGTAAGAATCAATTGCTGAGTCTCCTATCTATTAATACTGAGAAAGTTGTAAGTTTATATTTTCTTCCTTTTGCCTGTCCCGAAGTGTTTATCCATTAAAAACTGCTATTTTCCGTTTCTTCTTCTGTTCTTCCATGAAGGGTTCCTCTGTTTTTCCTGATCAGCACTGGGAACTTTAATAGTCGGGTTGTTCTGATTTTTATTCAACGTTCCGGCGGGAGTAAGGGGATTGTCCATAGTAGGGCTGGTAATTCATATTAGTAAGATGTTGGTCTGTTTAATTAAGCTTGTCTAATAATGTCATAGACAGGTTGAAAGGATCTATCCTTGAACAGTTGTTTATAATCCATGTAAAAACGGATTGACCCATTTGTGACACAGACAATTAAGCTGAATCCGAACACACTTAACAGGTCATGTCAAAAATTGCCAGCTGTACTGTATGGGATGAAGTTAAAAAGAATCTTTATACATGCCATTACATTCAAGTAACACATGGTTTTATTATTGCCAATACCTATGCCACCTACAGTCATTTGGGGGGTGGTAGGGGGAGGCGAAAGAAGGCGCCGGTTCCTTTTTAACACAAAAAGCTCATGGTTGTGTGAATTCAATTACACAAACAGAAAGGATGGCCCTCCTCTTCCTAATTCACTCCCTAGTCCCTGAGAAAGCCAAAGTCTTATCTTCGATTCTTTGCATCAACTGGAAAAAAAAAATTGTTCAGTTATGCTAGCAACTTCTTTTGACAGATACGTTTTCCAAATAATTTCAAAATTTTAATCATTAGAGTGAAGTCATGGGAAACAAAATAATATTGTCCTGAATGAGAAAAATTTTGTAATCAACTGTGCTACTCTTATCATCAACTAGGTTGAGTATTGCACATTCTTGAATGATATCCCATTAGTAGGGGAGGCTTCATCATTACTGCTGTTGAAGTGGCATCTCTTGAATTTTCATAGTTGAGTATGGATGGAAATTTTAAGCTTTCAGTGTTATGTAATATACTTAATATAATGCAGAGATGACCAAAGACTTCTTGTTGACAGGCTGGAACACGTTGTTTTATCTATGGGGTGTTTTCCGGGGAAGAAGTGTTAGTGGTTTAGATCAACAATCCGGTTCTTCACTGAAGTCAAGTATATCCACTTCGAATGTGGTGCTTCCAGAGAAAGACATTCCTCCTCCCGTTGTATCAACAACTAATAAGCTATCTCTTCCTAAATGTAACGGTGGGAATCTGCCTCCATGTGGTAAATCCTGCAAACTGAGTTCTCCCTCTAGAATTCCTTCACTGACCAGTTCTCAAATCACACCATCATCCATGGCCGTGAACGGAATCTGTCATGCAAAAGACTCTTCAATTGATAACATGTGTATATTTTTGAAAGAAGTCTCGATTCAGGAAGACAGTGGACATGATTCCCGTAACTTGCATGGCTCTTTTACAAGCAGTGACTGGTCAAAGCAGCAAAAGAAATATCCTCAAATCTCCCAGGCATGAATCTTCCTGAATTCTTTCTGTGCATAACTTTTTATAGGGTGCCTCTATGTATGCTGCTTTGTGACTTGTCTAGGAGGTTTCTTCTACTCAATAAGATGTTTAATTGCAATCCATGGTTAGTGTTTCCCATAAGAGTTGAATTTGATATTAACTGAGATATTAATAGGGTAATATAACTAATGGAGTGCATTCGCGAAGAAAATTGAAATCTTGATGGTCCTTTTCGGAATAGGGTTTGCACCTTTTGCTTTGAGTCCTTGCGATCCAAGAGATTCTGAGCCTTTGTCACAAGTAGCATATTTATTGTTAGCTTGCTTTGTTTTCTGTAAAAAATTGTTACAGCATTTTGTTCCTAGCTTTGTCGGGTTTATTGATATGCATGATGTCATCTATGTGAAGTACTGAAATAGCTCTTTTCTTGTTTCTGTTGTTCCATTGCATGGAATAGGTTATGTTGCTGATAATCTTTAATACTTTTGCAACTATGTTAAAACTGACACACTGGTATGAAACTTGTGATATCCAAGTTTAATTGTTTATGCTTTAGAATTTGTAATTGTGAGAGTGTTGACCATTCTCTGGTGATCTTAAGTTGTTTCTCATGGTGCAAATGACATCTGCAATACTTTCTGTAGAATGAGGTTTGTGGTTCAGATGCCGTAGTGCCCATGGAGCTTAAGCGTTATGTGACAACTGGTGCCCATAGTTGTGCTGAAGATGATAACATGTTGATGCAGCGTGATACCTGCCTGAACAGACAAGGTTCTTTGTCCCGTTCGTTGCTTGGAGGAATCTGGAATAGCAGGGAGCAAGAAATACATGGCACAGGAAATGAAGTGAAGCTCGACAGAGTCTTGAAGGAAGAAGACAGGCTCATGGACAGAGGTGCTGCATTAGAGGTAGAACGTACGACTTTAGATGTGCTCAAGCATCTGCAGCATGAAAAGAAGCGGCGACATTCAGATCTTGTTGAGACAGCCTCACAAACTTCTTCTGGCACTAGTGAAAAAGTGGCATGGAATAATGTTAGTAGTGAAAATGTTAAAGTAGAGTGTGTGAATAAGAAGCAGAAGACTGATTGTAGTGAAATATACGAGGCTAGCAGGTCTATAGATGCAAATTTGGTAGATGGTTTTGCATCACAGAAAAGTGCTCAGGATTCCACTCTGGCAGTTGTGAAGAAGGTGCATGATAAAGCCTGTGATGAGTCAATCAATTTGGAAAACATGGGAACTGCTGAGAGGTTCTTCTTTCCTGTCGTTGCCGATCATGCAAAGGACCTGACCTCAGGGGAGAGCTCCATGCCTTGGAAAACACTGCCATCACCAGTTCCGGCTCGATCTCATGATGGGGTCCCAAATCTTGACCTTGCTTTGGGAGCAAAAACAAAATCGTCAAACAAAGGACTTCTGCCCCTTTGGGTTGGTGTTGCAGATAAAAGCGATCGTCATCCAGAGGCGGGGGCTGCCCAGGAAGAGGACCCTGTTTCTGGTTCTCTTTCCTTGTCTCTTTCTTTCCCTTTCCCAGACAGTGACAAAGGACTTAAACCTGTTCCTGAGGCGGAGCAACTATTGCCTGAATCCCATCATGTGAATACATCCTTGCTCCTTTTTGGGGACTTTTCAGATAAATAACCTTTGGTCCATGCTCATATGGTGTACATTGAATTTTGCCCAATGGATGTGCTGGGATTTCATCCATCTTCTGTTGGCTTTCTGAGGAGAAGACCTTATACCATCTGTTGATAACCCACATAGGATTCACCAATAGCTTTTTCCAAATACTTGCTCCGGTTTTTTTTTTTTTTTTTTTAATGTTTCGAGTTTTTACGTTATAGCCTCTCCACTGTTTGAGTGCACAGGCACCGCTGTATGTATATAAGGAGTTGAAAGCCGAGACTTGAAGATACTGAGGAAATTTCGGGCTGTAAGTTGGTAAATCTTAATTGTCCCTCCTTACTTTCTTCTCTCTCATGCTATGCGGGTTCTCTGAAAACCACAAAGACACAGTTTGGCTTTTTGTTGATCTGGGAATGTTGACGGTGAGCTTACTCACCGGGAAACTGTGTCTGCTCGTGGGGTCCCGGGGGTACCATTTGAGGGGCTTCTTTTTTCTGTTAACTTTTTCCGCCATTTCAGTTGTGTTTATAAAATAGAATATGGTGGTATCTATGGAGTGCTATTACTACTTGTAACAAAAAAGAAAGAAGGGAAAAAGATGACGGGGGATGGTAGGATGAATTTTAACGTTGTTTTTTATGAATCTTAAAAAAAGTAATCTCATCTGGTTTTTGGAGGACTGGAAGTCATCTACGCTTTTACATCATGATGTCCATATTGAGGAGCAAAATGCCTGATGGCTCCGGTGTCAGGTCTCCAATCGGCCCTCTGCTATTATATTGCTTTGCCGACAACGGACTTAATTAGTTGTTTGTTGCCGTCAGCATTTACGCATAGAGTTGTTCATATCCGTCGCTGTTTACGTTCACCCTCTCTCTCTCTCTCTTCAGTCTTCAGTCCGCCACAGGAGAGTTTCGTTCGTTCCCTCTCCTTTTCCTACTAGGCTACTACTACTTGTTGTTGGTGACCATTGCGGCTTTTGCGCCTGCATCACTGCCCACAGCCACAGGAGCCTTCGGGATGGGAGCTGCCAACAGCCAAAAGTCCAATGTCTGAATGGGCTTGGCTTGATTTGGGATGGGCCTCTAACCAGGCCTTTTGGCCACCACCCTGGTTAGGGTCCTTCCCTTCCTTGGGGCTTTGGTGTTCTAGATGGACTGTCAATAAAGTTGGAGGACTTTATCTCAGAGTTTTTCAACGGAACCGAAGCCACCACTAACTCACTCACTCACGGTCACGGTCACGGTGACGGTGATGCCAAAATCGGAAATGGACAAAAGAAATGAATTGTCAGATGATATGATTATGGTCATGGTATCGGATCGGATCCACCAAAGTGCTTTTCTTTTCGTTACTTACGTCCCACCCAATCCCAGAAACAACATTTATTAAGGGAGTTCCCTTCCCAATGGCAATCTTCGTAATTGTTAAGGATTAGAGAGGGTAATTAAATTCCCCCCCTCCCATACAACAACCAAAATGCCCTTTCGATATTTCCGCTCCATTTTATCCTTCCTTCCTTCCTTCTCTCTTCTTCGATTCTCTCTCTCTCTCTCTCTCTCTCTTCTCTGCCTGTGTCGTGGAAATGGCGACCTGTTTCTCTCCACTATCGATCTCCTCCTCCTCCGGTAAGCCCTCCTCCTCCTCCTCCTCCTCCTCCTGCTCTTTGCCTCTGTTCGTCCTCTTTTAACTGCTGCTCTTTTCCTTCTCTCGGTGTAGTGTACAATTCATCATCACTGATTTCACCTCCCCGATTAATTTCGTTTCCATCCTCGCTTTGCCCCCAACTCCCACGCTCGCTTCCTCCTTTCCTCCACCCTCCCTTTCTGTTGTATTTCACTCCCTTTTGCTATATACCACGTTGCAAATGAAGAATGATCCCGAATTCCTTCTTTTGCTCACGCCACCGTACTCTTTCGTTTGCTATACACACATCGCTTCTTGTTTCGATCTCAATTGCTTCCAGGTTCTATCAGTCGAGTTCGTACTGAACCCTACTGTGGGAAGCGAACGCTTATTGTTACATCCCGTCCACGTTTGGCTTATGATATACACGTTCATGAAGAATGATCCTCAAGTTGTTGTACAATCGCGACTGAGATGCCGCTTTTTTCCTTCCACTTACTTTGGGCCTTATATGATTTCGCCGCCCTGCTTTGTTGCGACTTGCAATGCTGGGAACCGCTCGTGAGAGCCACATTAATAAGCGTTGCATGCAGAGCATCGCCCAACCCTTATGCCTCTAATGTCCTGGACAGGAAACTTGCGATAACCTAGGAATACAAACGACCAGATACTTGGAGTTAGATCCTCTCGACAAATGCCTTGGCTGATGAGTTTAGATTCCTGCTGCCACAGGAGATAAACTCTATGGCCTTTTGGGTAGTGACTGGTGAGACAATAACTCATTCAGGCAACTTGGGCAATTTATATGGTTTAGTCGTCCTTAACAAGTATAGCCTGTAGGTCGGTGTTATTTGCAAAGCTAGCCCAATCTCAGCTGAAGTTTGACTGGAAGTCACTAAAGATCTGTCGGTAATCCCATTGAATATTAAAATGCTGGTTTTAGGCACAGATTCAGCTGTTCCAGGGTCTATTAGGTTGTCGGGAATGTAACTTGAATGAGATTTTGTTGAGAAAAGGATAGTTAATCTTTAGGCGTCAACTCGAGTGCTTCTTAAACAACAGCTGATTTTTCTTAGCCCTCAGGATTAAGAGTTGCGCACTGATTTCGTCAGCAATTGGTGGCTGAAACAGTGTATGAACTTTCCTCCACTCGTGAATAGGAAAGTTTCAAGTATGCATAGTCCCAGCCTGCGAGAGATAATATTTCAAAAACAAGGAAAGGAATGTCTTCGGCATAAGCGGAAGATCACTAGTTCTACTAGAAAGGATTCATAGGGAAATTAGTCCTTTGACTATGTTTCTTGTCCTAAATTATGAGACGAGGAACGGTTGAACGTTTTATAAGTCTTGCTAGGTTCGAGAATCCTCAGTCATATAGCTGCCTATGCTCGCTAAATCTTGGTAAGAATGCTATTAGTTTGAACATTGTCACATTGCCTGCATGCCGGCCGGTTATAAGTGCAGATGATCCTGGGTAGCGTGGTAAATTTCATTTGATGTCACTTCAGTTTATGTTGCTCTGCTTCTTAATGTAATTTTAGATTAGATTGAGCTTCTTTCTTTTCGTGGTTTTGTCAAATTAGGTTTTCTGAGGATACCCTGGTTATTTCTTCACTGGCTCATCGATTGAGTTCTTTTGTTCCTTTCATCTTATGCTATTATGTTAACAATGTCGAAGGTGGGTCTCATCTGAAGGGTCGTGACCTTGGCTTTCTCAAGTCAACTTCATTGCGGACTGGACCAAGGCTGAAAATCCAGAAGAAGTCAAATGAAATTGAAGATAAGAGGCGCTTTTCAGTTCATGCTGAGTACCAGTATGTTATCTGAATCTTACAACAATGTGATGGGCACTTGGACGAGTTTTCTGTGATTTATGTGTGGAAAATTATGTGACACAATGCATTTTTACCTTCCTGACAGTGGTACTTACTGGGGTTGTCCTTTTTCTTTACAGTGGCATAGTCTTATGATCCTGGTAATTGTCTGATTTTCATGTGCTTAGATTGTCCGTGACTTGTGCTTGTGACTTATGTGAGTGTCTTTCTTTTTCTTGTCCATTTGAATCATTCTAAGTCGTCTGTTACTTTATTTATCGGGTAAACATGCAAAGAATTCTATGAAATCCATGTCCATGGTAAAGTGTGTTTGAAGGATGCTTAATTCTTCCAATTTCTTAGGTAGTTTTGGCATCTAGAGTATGGAATATCTCAAATATTTAATTGTCATAAGTACTATTGAAATCAACAGGAGTTGCATATTGCAGGCATATAGTATTTATTTCTGAAATTGCTGCGATTATTTAGTAGTTGGCCATGCTCTTCAAGTATACTTTTGTTCTGTCCCCATAAAAAGAAAGCTCTTGCTGAAAGTAGTCTGTGATGGTAGAAACTTTAGGGTTACTTTTTGGTCTGCAAACAATGCAAATTGTGGGTCTTGTTAACGAGTGCCCCATTGCACTTGTTTACCGTACTTGATAAAGGGTGATTTTCATTTTCAATGCACGATGTGCAAATCACAGTGTTGCAGGATGTTGCACAAATTTGCAGGATATTGTGCCTCATAATTGTCAGCTCATGAAGTTTGATATAACAGGTTCTGGTTTCTCATGTGATGGGGCCTCCTTTTTCTTAGTGAGGGGAAGTCCCTGTCCTGGACATTATTTGCTTCTAAGCAAGTGATAACAGACAACAAAATCAGAATAATTCATACTGTTTAATTCAAACTCGCTTTCTGTGTGCTTTTGCAAGTATGTTGTCACATGAGATTCTCTTCTCGTTATGCTGGTTCTTAACACGTCCGGCGGCACCCAAAAATTCCCTTTATGCAGAAGTTAAGATATGGGACACTTCTTTTAGAATGGCCTCTGATTCAGTGTTGAATACTACGACACCTTCTAAGTTTGAAGTCTTCATGAACAGAATTCAGTTGTTACAGTTGAGTGACAAATGCCATTTTTAGTTTATTCATTTGTTTGTCTGATATTGTTGAGTAGTTTTGTCAACTTTCACTCTGACATTATTGCAACTATGCCTCTTGTTGCGAACATTTGTTTTCCTGTTTTATATCATAGTTCCTCTAATGATGCTTTGTGCCCTTTTCGGCTTTCAACATCATAACTTCGTTTAACATTTCGTCCAAAGAGTCGTATGGAGCTGATCTAGTATATTCTACTCAAATTTTATGGTGTGCAGTGATGGTGGTAGGGGCGGAGGCAGTGATTTTGTTGCCGGTTTTCTTCTGGGTGGTGCTATTTTCGGAACGTTAGCTTACGTTTTTGCTCCGCAGGTAAGTAATTCATACTTATCTGGTGCAGTGACGTAAGTAGTCTTCCAATTATTCGGGGAGATGAGTTTGACTGCACTGTTGATGAGGAAACCATTGCGGTGGAAAATTAACCAAATTCTGTGTGACCTGTTCTGCGATATTTATACATAAGCACAACAAGAGAAACACATGCAGATAACTAGGTTCTGGTTCGAGTATCCTGATTTATAACATCAAAGTGAGGTTCTGGAAAGGATGAGTTTGGATGGCAACTACTACTAGTGAGATTTTACCTCATGTGTATTTAGATTAGAAGATCTCTGCTAAATGAAGACGAGTATGGGTTTCGGCGGGCAAAGAGGCCAATATATTATGATGAAGGCTTGGAGGTAATTGTTACAGGGCAACTCCTTAAGGAATATTTGTCCCCCCGATAGGGATATGATAACACTATCTGATTCTGAATGTCCTCTTCTTGCAAGCAGAAGACCAGACAGACTCTGAATGCCAAGATCAGCCAACTCAACTCTGCCATTGACAATGTTTCTACTCGTCTGAGGGGTGGGAAGGGTGGGAATAATGCGCCTAATGTCCCAATGGAGACCGATCCAGAAGTAGAAGCTACCCTGTAGATCAATATGCCTCGTCCTTGGACAAAGCTTGGTAGATGCGCTCGATGCTTATTTTGGACAACGAAGGTGGAGAGGAGGTGGTGTTACGCATGTGGGCGTTGCACTGAAGAAGGGCGTCATCCTACTGATTTCTGTTAAACCCATTTGGGTATTTGATTTTTCTTGTGGTGAGCCGAAAAAAGAAATAACTGATACGGCGGGCATCTTTGAGTTAGCAGATGCGTTGGACCAATACTTGATATGTTTTCTTTTGTTTTCAGCTCGTGGACTACAAATATCGTTTCTGTGTTTCAATAATGTTACAGTCCCGCTCAGTTGCTCTCGTGAGTAACTATGAATCGACATTGTTACAAGCGAGCGAAAAGGCAACAGAAAATCACCCCCAAAAGAGGGGGGTTGCTACTTTGCTGGTTGGAGCCACATGTTGTTCCACGAAGAAGATGAGATAGAAAGGAAAATGAAAACATTGCACCGTCTGAAAAAATAATGATCGAATGGGTAATTTTTCTTCTTTTTATTTTGTAAAAAGCTCCACCATTGGGTACCGTAAAGAGACTACTAATAAGGAGGAGACGAAAAGTGGCGGTGAATACAATCAGGAGGAGGAGGAGGAGGAGGAGGAGAGGAAGAAGCGAATGTGGTCGAGGAAGGAGAGGTGGGGAGGCCTGTCCCCACGCTTCACGTACCCACGCGCCACCTCCTCCGTGTAACTCCCGTACCCTTCCTTCCCACACTTGTTCCACATCTCCATCGCGTACCTGCTGTCCGCGTAGTACGCCTCCGCTCTCCTCGTCTTCCCATTTTTCCTCTCCTCTTCCTCTTCCTCTTCCTCTTCCTCTTCTTGCTCCACCACCTCGATGGGACGCCTCTGGTAATGCCCGCGAGAGGTGCCCTCCAGCTCGTCCAGCAGGGAGAGGGCGCGCTCCGACGAAACCGAGTAGAGCTCGCCGGACACGCGGCGCCCGCAGCCGGGGAGGTCGAGGAGGAAGGGGACTCTGTAGGGCCCGCAAACTAGGGGGTACCTTATGGAGGTGCGGCACCTTCCCAGGAACGCAGCCTCCCCGGTGGCCATCAGCTCCTCCAGCACCCGGTGGTTGTGGAATCCTTTCTTCAACGTGCCGTAGGTGAACACCACCGCCACCCCCTCCCCCTCCTTCACTTCCGACCCCATCCCCCACCGATCGATCAGTCCTATATTCCTTCGACGAGATGATGGATTGATGAATGATGGTGGAATGGAATGGAATGGGACTAATCTGCTTCGGTTTTTCGGGATTTTCTTTTGGTTTGTTGTCTTCTGGTGGTGGTGGGTATGGCTGAGAATGCGAGGGATGGATGGGTTTGACCACTGAGGGGACGACGCACGCTCAGCCCTTTTTTTAAATAATGCCAATGTCTTTGGCCCGCCGCCTCTTTTTTCACGGAAATTTCTAAATTGTACTTGCCCTCAATTTGTTTGACGAAAAATATTTTTTTAAAATCATTTTCCTTATTTTTCAATGTTTGAATCTGAATCAACGAAAAAATTATATTTAAATTCAGAAAATTGATATTCATTTAAAAAAAATTGAAAATCATTTTTATAAATATGACTAGCCTTCGACGCTTGAACCAAAAACTCTATATCCAACGCTCATTCTCGGGTCCTCGAAAATGTGGTTGGATCTAGAGGTCGGGGTCGGGTCTACCGAGGGCCAAGTCCATCGAGACAAGGCTCAGGACCTCGAGACTAGGCTTGGGTCCATTAAGGCCGGGCTCAGGACTCTCGTGCCCAGAATTCTGGCACCCTCGCTTGGGTCCATCGAGACAGGGCCTAGGTCCATCGAGGCTGAGCTTGGAACTTCCTGTGCTCGGACTAGGTCGATGAGGAACCGCACTCAACCTCAATAGACATGGGCCCCAACGCTAGGGACTCGAGCTCGGGCGCGAACGCTAGGGGCGAGGCTAGCCTTGATGGACCTAGGACCTGGTGTTGTCGTCTAGAACGGGCCCGACCTAGATAGACACGGACCAGGACGCTTGGGACCCTAGCTCGGCCTCGATAGACCATGGCACAAGCATCGTAGCTCTGGGGCCAACCTCAATGGATACGAATTAGGGTGTCGGGGACCTAGTCTTGGGCGCCAAAGACCTGAGCGTTGGCATCGACATCGATATCGGGGTCCTGAGCGTTGTCTTGATGGACCCAAGTCAGAGCATCAGGGACCCAATGCCAGGGTCCAAGGTCCGAGTCCCGGCCTCGATGGACTCGGACCCGGCTTCTTGGACCCGGTATTGGTGCCCGTGCCTGATTCCCAGGCTGCCCATGCGCAAGTCACTAGAGGCAGAATAGAAAAAATGTTTATTTAGGAAATTCAAATCAGATTTTCCTTACCATACAACTGA
The DNA here is from genome assembly GCA_029784005.1 of Lenwebbia sp. NSW1173648. Taxonomy (NCBI): domain Eukaryota; kingdom Viridiplantae; phylum Streptophyta; class Magnoliopsida; order Myrtales; family Myrtaceae; genus Lenwebbia; species Lenwebbia sp. NSW1173648. The sequence goes on along the minus strand of JARCGZ010000008.1, from coordinate 131,172 downwards.
AAATATTTTCCAATCCATTTAAAGGTTTTAGGCAAACATCGAAAAATATTATCATATTCCTGAAAAATATTTTTCAGAAATATTATACTTTCGGCAGAACAACTTAGCCTTTTTGTACACCTCCTCTTTTCTTGTTTTTTAATGCCTTTTTTAATCCTTTGGGTAATGTTTGTAAAACGGTTTACGACATTTATTTACTTAATTACCACTACAAGTACTAATGTTGCACGGTGCATCGAAAGCACCATAATCATCCATCGTACGACTTTCTTTTCTACATCTTTAGCTAAATTATAACATACTGTTCCTTAACTGCGGTACCTCGTCCTGGTGCAACAATTGAACCATAGAAATGCCCGATATTTTGGTGAAGCCTTTGGATTACCAATACCCATTTCCCGTTTCACCTTCAATTTTTGACTCCCTTATTCTTTTTGTTTTTGCTTTTTTGTTGACAACACGAACACGTGTCACATGGCGAATGGTATAAGAATGTATTATACACGAGGTACATTTGGATGTACACCGTATTTTCTCCTTGTCTCCTACCAAGTCAATTACATGTAATCATTAAAAAAGAACCCTTTTTTTCTTTTTGGCTACCGGTAGCCGTCCGGTCAAAAGTTCATCAACGTCATAAGCACGTGTTCCAAAGACGAGAGGAAACCATCCTAAAAGATCAACTGAATACGCAGCATGCTTGGAATAAATCCACTCTATGCACTGCAGCCATACTCACCTTCCACGCTCAGTTCCATTGAGCCCGGACGGTCTATAACTCCCCGAAACAGAAGCCGGGCCACTGCCCTCTCTATCAATTACAAGGTGATACTTGAAAAGCCTGTTAAATATTTAACCAGGATGACCAAACACAAAACTTAGATAAACTTGTTTAAGAACAAGATAAAACAAAAACTACACTTGTATATATCAAAAGAATGTCCTAATCCACGTGAATACATTGCTATCGACAATGACAGATCCCATTGTCATTGGGAAAAATGATCAAGAAAATGGGGCTCAGGCACCAGGCTACACGCTTGAAACATGATCAGAAGCAACATCCGACAGGATCCCGGAATTCTCGACATTAAACGCAAAAGAATCCGCCAACTCAGCAGCATCTTGGACCCTAAGCCGGGTGCCCTGTTGCCCGACGACTGTGGATGCAACCCTAGCAGCTAAGGCGCCAATGCCTTTCAGATCACATGCACCCTGCAAAATCCCATACAAGACGCCCGAGGCGTATGCGTCCCCAGCTCCACAAGTATCCACCGGGATGCATGGTGAAGGAGGGATATAGATAGCTTCTCCCTTCACACCGAAATAAGAGCCCCGGGGGCCGTCTGTAACCGAGACTAGTGGGACAAAATGGCTCAGGTACCGCGTAGCTGAGACAGGACTTTCCTTTGAGGAAAAGTGACAAAAAGCTCGAGCTTCTTCACTATTTGCAAACACGATATCTGCATACTCTCCAACAACTTCCCTGCATGAATATGTCCGCATCTATATCAGGCACTATGGATCGAATGTGCTAAACAAAGAAACCATATAGCCAGTTTACCCAATCACCATGACCACTGATGATTAATTTTCATATACAACACTACTTAATTGGCAATAAGCTCGGGGGGGGGGGGGGGGGGGGTGGGGAAGCTGCTCTGACAGTTCCGCAGTTGTTAGTTGTTGGAAAAGAAAGGTTCCCCTAACTCCCTCAAGAAGGATGCGAAACTGTCTGTGTGGAAAACCCAAATGACAACTAAAAGAACGCGCAAATACGAACAGCTTTCACGGGTGCACTCTTCAAACATGGTATGCCAGATATATCCATGTCCAAGAGGAAAATTTCGAGATAGCAAATAGAAGGTCAATAAAGCAAGTGAACTTACCAGAAATCATCGTAGTGATTCTCGATGCATGATACATCAGAGGCAGTTATCGCAACTAAAGCACCACCCCTGCGTGCTTCTTCACATGCTTTTACTATGGTTTTGATGGTATCAGGAAATTCAAATAAATAACCTTCAACGATGAGGACATTTGTTTTGGAAACCATGCCAGCCAGGGATGAATCATAGTTAACAGAGGACGACGTGCCCTGACCACATAGAAAGGAAGGCAATAGTACATGAGTCATTTAACATCAGCAGCATCGAAAACGAGATCCAATCCAGGAAATAGCTCTAAACAGTATATGGTACACAATGCAGGATGAATAAGCCAACTTTACAAGGCCCTCTCGGAGCTCATACAAGTCAGATTTCTGCCAGCTGAAAACCTAAACTCAAAAACCCATCTTCTGATGATTCAACGGCAAAAGGAAATTACCTTGCACAAAAAGAATAGCACTCTACTTTGCATGTTCATGGTCTTGCCCAGTGCCAACAGCCAGAACAACGAGGCTATTCCCTTATGCCTTAGTTACATGTCATCTAAAAAACAAAAGCATTCTTCTCAAAGTAGAGCTGCATAGTAGATTATGCCTCATCTTAATAGATCTTACAACTAAGAGTCAATCCATCAAATATGTTGGTACTTTGCCTATGTTTCCTGCACACACTAAATCTTTTCCACGTGTAATCCCAATACCGTTTGGCATTTTAACTTTTCTATCTTGTTTCACTGAACTATTAGAAGAAGCCTACCCCTGATTACTCTCAGTAAAGTGACCTCCATGCTCTCAGTTTCATCAGAGTGTTAGAAGTGATCCAAGTTAAAAGTAACACCTAGTTCTGCCAATTTTCCCTTTCACTTCATGTCGCTTGAGAACAACAGGTTTTGGCTTTTGTCTACCTATGCCAAGCAAAACGAGATAAGGTTAGACTAAATTGGATAATGAGGCTTGGCTAATTGAAGGAAAGAGAACGGTAGTAGGAAAGAATATTTTATCAGAAGAATTACCACAAAATGACAAATCACAATTTAAGTCCTTAAATAGTTATATGCATCTCTTAAGCAACCATCAGTTTTCACCTTTTACATGGATTTTCATTGTTGGGTCAGGGACAGAGTGAGACCAGAGATAAAGAGAATATAAGCAAACCATTATAGGAACAAAGCATGATTCCTCCGTCAAAGGAAAAAGAAATTTAGATTTGCAATCAATCAACATCTCTGACTGATAAGCTTTACCAAAAAAAAAAAAAAAAAACCATCTCTGACTGATATCTAGTCTCCAAGTTTAGGGCAAAAACTGCAAGATATTGAACCGCTCTAAAGAGACATAGACTTTTTGGCTGGACGGCTAAAAATGCAAAACTAGACATTAGATTCTCTTGGAGAAGCATCGATCATGAATTTGCACAAATACATCAGCAAGGGACGTGGCAACAATCATATTGTTCTCAGAAGTTGTCAAAAGAGGGGCAATAGAATCATGTCTTACTTGATATGCAAGCATAGTACGTTGAGCATCGGGAGTTGTGAGAACGATCACTGTCCCTGTTGTCCCATCATTTACAAGTGCAGATAGAAAGTTAACATTTGCACGGCGCAATTTTGCCCTGGTAACAAATAAAAAGGAACATTCAAATTAACCGGGAATTCATTTGAAGCCACTCTGCGAGTGAAGAAAGGTTAGAAGGATTGTTCAAGTTTGAACTTTGAAAGAGATAAGGGCCAGACCTGTAAAATCCACCCAAAGGGTCGCTCCCCACACTACCAGCCATAGCAATGCTCAAGGGAGGACCTCCAATGGGCCGAGTGCCGAGCCTCGAGAGTGCGACCAAGCTATTGGAGAGAGAGCCACCGGCGGCAGCTTTGTAACTGCAGCCATCCATGGCGCGCAACACTCGGCCTCGCTCCTCGTGGTTCACCAGCTTTCGGGCACCCTTTTCCAATCCTAATCTCTCTAAGAAATTATCATCCACCATTCCCGAAAAATCCACCTAACGACGCAATAGAAAAGAGTATAAGCAAAGAGAAGAGTGGGAAAAGTTGAGGGGGAAGCAAAGAGGGAACCGACCATGGCTTGGCCAAGGCCCAGGACATCCCATCTGTCGGGCAGGGCAGAGGGAGACGCGCTCGTGCTGCCGTCCCTGACATGGAAAGCCAAGTCTCCTTCCTCGTCATCGTCGTCTTCATCTCCGTCGCCGTCTTCAGCAGCGGAATCCGATGGGCGTTCTCTGTCGCCGCGAAAGCAAGAGCAGGAGGAGGATGGGGAAAACCCATGTGGCGGGGGGGCGGGGGCGGGGGCGGGGGCGGGGGCGGTAAAAGCGGACATGAAAGCAACCTGAAGATGTTTGTCGGGTGCGCGAGTAATAGTGGTGGCAGAGCGAAGGGAAGGAGGACGAGGGAATAAAGGCAAAGGGGAAGGGAGAAGGAGAGAGGAGAGAGGAGGAAACGAATGGAGAGGAGGAGGAGAGAGGAGAGAGAGATGCTTCGTCATCGTAGCGGGCATCATCGTAATTCAACGAAACGAGAAGGAGCGATGGAATTTCAGGGGAAGGCTGAGGGTGAAGACGGGGATGGAGAAGCAACCATCTCCATCCACCCAACAAACCTGCGACTCTCTCTCTCCCTCCCTGCTCTTTTTGATTTTGGGTTGGATAGATAGAATGGGGCGGGGGGGGCGTGCGAACGACGAAACAGTTACCGACCGACCTATATAATTCGTTCATAGTATAAAAGTGAAACGATACAGTGGAGTGGGCTTTCCTAGTAATAATACCATTACGGCCCATTAATCCACCACAACAACAACAGAAACAACAACAGAAACAGATTCACCCTCTCAACTCCATCCGGAGCCACAGCGCGGGTTAGATTGGATCCATGGCGGAGATTCAGAAGCAGCACAAGACACAGAAAGACGAAGACGAAGACGAAGACAAGGCCAAGACGTGCAAGAGGTGCAAACTCAGCTACGCTCCTTCCTCTAACCATTCCTCCGCCTGCCGCTTTCACCCTTCCTTCTTCGTCTCCCGTCGCCACGACGACCAACGCAGGTCCCTCCCCTCCCCCTTCTTCTTTTCTTTTGATCCTCCGCTAGGGTTCCAAGTTGCTACGCAATTGTCGGATGAGATGGATCATCGTCGCCTTTATCAATAATCTGCATTGTGGATATTCAGATATTCATGTTTCTGTGACTCTGATTGCAATTGATTGGATGATCAGGCGTCTCCCCTATTCATTATCTCATCGTTCTATCCCATTTGCCATTTGCCTCTCTCCGGTGATTTCAGTAGGGTAGTTGCTCCAAGCTGGGGTTAATAGTTTCTGCATCCTCTCTGCTCTTGAAGGTACTATGAGTTGGGACCTGATGATCCCCCTTATGCTGCCAAGTTCTACGACTGTTGTGGTGCAGAGGACCCCGAAGCTCCTGGCTGCACAACTAGCACCCACGTCTCTTATGATGACGATTAGGACGACCAATCACATATGGGCGTGGTAGGATTGCGCTAAGCATGGTCGGTAGCCACTATATCTTCTTCCTGTTCTGTTCCGCACATCTTTGAAGGAATTGTTAGATACCTAAACATGCTTCCTATCTGTGTACATTCAACATCTGCGAAGCTCCGCAGGCCAAGGAAAGTAGCTAGTTGTGCTTCTTTTGGCGGTCCATGGATCTCCTTTCCTTTTTCACACACGCACATACACCGATATTTATTTTACGATGGTGTTTCTAGCATCAAAATTTTGAATTTCCCTCCCAGCAAAATTGGTGGTTTGGGGTAGCTTAGATTTGGAACGGCTGTTTTGTTGCCTATTCCACTCTTGGACTAACAGCCCATCAAGTGGCTTGGGTTCTGGGGAGACCAGGGTGGCTGAAGACGTGCAACAATCGCATGTCATCTGCCATTCTCATATTCGATGGTGTCGGACCAGTGGAACATGGTGTTTTCATCTGCTATATGCATGCTCGTGCAGCACGTTTATGTAATGGTTGCAAGAGTGTCCTCTGATGAAAGATTGTGGGGGAATCGCTTGAGGGTGTTAAAGGACGTAATCAAGTGAGCATGCAAACCAGTGTCACCTGGGAGAGATAAGGCAGGGGTCTTCCTGTAGGCTTAGGGTTCGTCCATGGCCAAATGACAGTCTGCTCAATTTCTCAGATGGTTGTGAATCCTCTTTTGATTGATTTCAGCATGAACGTGTGAGGCAAACATTGAGGACGAGAATATCTTTTGGACTGTTTTGTGCTGTGTCTGGCTTCACAAATTTTTAATTCCACTTGGCCGAACTGGCTGGATTGAGATTCCTCGTGCCTTTGTTTTCATGTCCTTTCTAGTTTCTGGTATGGTGCACTTACGCTGATGAAAATCACCTAACATTTCAAAAGGCAGGCATCTTCGCCTAAATCGTTTTGTTTTTTATTTCAATAATTGGTTAACCAGAAGCCGAGAAATGGGACTCTGAAGTGAATGTTGGATATTCATCCGATTGTGCAAGAGGGTCAATTCCTAGTACGCTTGCTTGATGAGGAAAAGGGGGCAACTACAAGATGGATGATGGATGGTCCCTTACCTTCTGCTTTAATAGATTGATGGCGATTATTGGGGTGTTGGGTGATGTTAGCTCGTATTTGAAGCTAACTGTTGTCATCCCTTTGGGTTTACTTGCTTGGTGTTGAACCTTCCTTTGTGCTGGCTGGCGGAGGCTTCGGATCAAAGTAAACATGAGTTGGTGGAAATGAAGGCTTCGGATCTATAGCTGCATCTTCCTGTCCGCGATCAACATAGTTGTTTTCCGAATGGACTGATGATTGCTCCTCGACGTGTCTAATTGCCACGAATTCTCCACATGACTCTCTGTTTAGCCCTTTTTACCTTCCTAGTGAATCAAGTCCGTGGAAATGGTAATACACAGACCCGATGCCATGAATGAGGTGTAGGGCTGGGGGATGCACAAAATACAGCTGTACGAAAGAAAGAAAGAAAGAAAGAGGGGGCGCATTGAAATCGGGATTCATTTATTTTAGTGTGGATGTTGGGCACATGATGGATCTGAAGTCTGAACTGGACAGCTTGGACCAGATTTATCAACTGCTATTGCACATTAAATATCGACTACATTCATAATTGCACGTTGTCATTATTCTTCTTCTACTTGTTTTGTACCTGTCATGTCAGAAGGACTAATCTCAGTGCGGTGCAGCGGATGTCGTAAAAACCAGAGGAACGTCTAAATTACCAAATGTAAAAGGTTCAGTTCTTGAATAATGTGAATAACAAGGTGCGACGTTAATTTCTTCACATTTTCAGAACGTGTTTGTTGTCCGTAACTCAGCTATCACACATGTTCTGAGAACCAGCGATGGACGGTTTCCCCCACAAAACATGATGGCAATGTTCCTGCGGAAGACCTGCTACATATCGTTGGAGAGGAATGTTGATAGAATGTCGGTAGCTTGGTATGGTCGTGTGAAATTTGGTGGCTAACTATGCAAAAAGACAACTAACTTTAAAAGTCAAAGGTAGAAATTTGTTGAGGCAAAGAGCGTCAATTATGTTGTGGGTCGTACGTATTTTCCTACGAGCTTAGTCCGGAGAAACTCCCTTTTGATACCTCTTATTCATCCAAATATTAATTTGGATTAGCATGTGAGTGATGTCCCTAACACGTGATTCACCAATCTACGTTTAACATTACACAAGTTATAGAGATGGAGTTCAATAGACCAGCGGCTGAAGAGCGTCAATTTTTCTTCTCTCTTTCTTCCTGCTAAGTTAGTCAAGTAATACCAATGAAAGAAATCGAGAAACTGGTGGAAGATTGTCGGATTAACTGGTGGCTATATCCGAGGAGAAACTCTGGGTAAGTTATATGATAAAACGCATCATTTTGTCCGTCCGCGGAATAAGGAAGATGAGTCAAGGAAACTGGTAACATTTGAATTGGAAAGAGAAAGGAGAAAAAGGAAGGAAGGAAGGTGGGGGGGTTGAGAAAATCATGGGAAGGAGGGAGACCCGGCATGACTCTTGTCTGCTTTTGCAGAAAAGAAAAGAAGTGGATAGAGCCAGAGGGGTCGGTCCTTTCTCTCTCTCTCTTTTTAAGCTGTGTCTATCTATGAGAAACAGAGTCCCTGACCCTCTCTTTAGCTTTGGGGGACATGCATAGGAAAGGAGGGGCAGTTCCGTCCATTCCAGAAGGTGCGTGAGGTGACAGAGTATGTTGCGTTGCGTTGCATTGCATGTGATGTATGTATTTGAGTATGAGTATGAGTATGAGTATGAGTATGAGTATGAGCATCAGTATCTTGGGCTTTTGTTCTTAATGGGTCCGCAGACACTCCCCGAGATGAGATATTATTGTTATTACGATTTAACTGAAAAAGCAGAGGAGGAGAAGGAGTTACCATCAAGCCAACAAATTTATGGTGTCAAGTCGTTCGTCTGTAAATTCTTGCTCTCCCTTTCCTCCTCCACCTCCTTCGTCATCTGATGCCACGCCCGCTGTAAAAAGAGTCGCTTGCATCTCCTGATCTGGGAACTGCCCCGCATCTCATTTCTAATTTGAAACACCAGACAGAAGAAAGACGCGAGCTTTGCAATGTGGGCATTTTGAACACTCGGACTAGAGTAACGCCTCCTTTCTTGGTTTTGACAGCAACATCCTCTGCTTACTCTCCCCGCCACTTCTACTTTCTCTCTCCTCAGCTATGTCTTCCAAGTCCAAGTAAGTTTCCTCTCTCTCTTTGATCTATCTCTGTGACTAGATCTGGAATTGTGCTCTCCATGTTCCGGCCTCACTTCTTGGCGACTTCCTTTGTTTTCCCTTTTGTTTTAGTGATTAGTATGCTGGTCTAAGACTCCCGATTGGATCTGGGTCATGGTTTCCCAATGCCGATCTTGTAAAAGTTTACTTCTTTTGGGTTCTCTTTATCTACCGTTTACTTGGGCTGCTTCGTTCAATTGGTGCTTCAAGTTATCATAGCTGCCAGCTGGTTGCAACTAGATCCATACGCTACTACTGTGCTGCATTCTCATTTGCACCGTTAAATTCGTGATGCTGTTCTGTATTTAGTTTTGATGTTTGAATTTTCGGCAGATCCACTTCGTCGGAAACTCCCAATAGCAAAGCTTCCCCCGCAACTCCAAGAGTCAGCAAATTGGGTCGTGGGTTGACGAAAGCGGAGCCTGATGCATCCACTCCATCCCCCAATCCGCGCCTCTCGGTTGATCGCTCCCCGCGCTCTGTCGCCTCTAAACCCACAGTTGATCGCCGCTCCCCCAAGCTCACTACTCCACCCGATGTAAGTCAACAAGGCCTTTACTTTGAATGTTGTGTTTAATGTCCACGGATGCCTACTCCTTTACGTCCAAATGCGCAGCGCCATGTACAGTTTCTGCAAAGTAGCATTCGGAACTGTTTCAAACTTTTTTCCTTTATTACTCTCAAAGAGCAGCAAAGACCATCTGATGATTCTGAACAAATGGCTGCTTCTGGAACAATGTGCAACTACTATAAGTCATGCTATAAATATTGTAAAATGGCAGCGCACATGCCCAAGGTCTACTATTTGGTGCAAATGCTCCAAATTTGCAATTATATTGTTTGGAAGACACTGAACATGGCTTAACCATTCCTTCTTTAGGAACAAAGCTAATATAACAAGTCCTTTTTCTGTATGTACTTCCAGAAGCCGGTCTCGAGGGCGTTGAAGAGCTCTGACTTGCAAACACAATTAAATCTTGCTCAAGATGAACTTAAGAAAGCGAAGGAACACGTGGCTTTGATTGAGAAGGAGAAGGCAAAAGCTCTTGAGGAACTCAAGGAAACGCAAAAGGCTGCTGAAGATGCTAACGAAAAGCTTAGGGATGCTATGGTGGCACAGAAGCGAGCCGAGGAGAGTTCAGAAATTGAAAAGTTCAGGGCTATTGAGTTGGAGCAGTCAGGGATCGAGGCTGCTCAAAAGAAGGAAGAAGAATGGGAGAGAGAGCTTGAAGCTGTGAGAAGCCAACATGCCTTGGATGTGGCTGCTCTTCTCTCCACTTCTCAGGAGCTCCAAAGGATTCAACATGAGCTGGCCATGGCTTGTGAGGCCAAGAATCAGGCGCTGAGCCATGCTGACGACGCGACTAAAATTGCCGAGATACATGCAGAGAAGGTGCAGATTCTCTCGGCCGAGCTGACCAGATTGAAAACTTTGCTTGATTCAAAGCTTGAAACAGAGGCTAGTGAAAACAACAAAATGGTGTCGCAGCTCAAGGAAGAAATTGGCTCTCTGAGAGAAGAACTTGAGAAGGCCAAAGGCTTCGAAGAGAAGTTGGCGGAAAGAGAAGCTTCTATTGAGCAACTTAATGTTGAGCTAGAAGCTGCAAAGATGGCCGAGTCTTATGCACACAGTCTAGTAGAAGAATGGAAAAACAAGGTCCAGGACTTGGAGATAAGTGTAGAGGAGGCTAATAAGTTGGAGAAATCAGCATCAGAATCTTTGACTTCTGTGATGAAACAGTTAGAGAGAAGCAATGATTTGCTTCATGATGCTGAATCTGAAGTTGCTGCTCTTAAAGAGAAGGTGGGTTTGCTGGAACTGACGATTGGAAAGCAAACGGGAGATCTGCAGGAGTCAGAACATCGCCTTGATGAGGTGAAGGAAGAAAACTTGGAAATGGGAAAAATGATCGAGTCTCTTAGAACTGAGATCAATACTGTGAGGGAAGAGAAAACTCGAGCTGTGAACAATGAGAAACTTGCAGCTTCTGATGTTAAAAGTTTGTTGGAAGAGAAAACCAAACTTGTCAGTGATTTGAAAATTTCCAAGGAGGAAGAAGAGAAGAGCAAAAAGGCAATGGAGAGTTTAGCTTCAGCCTTGCATGAAGTTTCTGCTGAAGCGAGGGATACGAAAGAGAAGCTTGTGTGCATTCAAATTGAGCATGAAAACTGTGAGTCCCAGATGGAGGATGTTGAATTGGTCTTGAAAGCGACAAATGAGAAATGTGAAACTATGCTTGATGATGCAAAACATGAAATGGATATTCTTGCAGCTGCTGTTGAACAATCCAAGAATGAATATGAGAACTCCAAGACAGAGTGGGAGCAAAAGGAACTTCATCTGGTGGACTGTGTGAAGCAGTCAGAAGAAGAAAAGAATTGCTTGCAAAGAGAGAGAGAGAGGCTGTTAAATTTGCTCAAACAGGCTGAAGAAAAAGCTGGTGCTGCAAAGCAAGAAGAAGCTCTGCTAAAGGATAGTCTGAACAAAGCCGAAGCTGAGGTCACTTACTTACAGGAAGCTCTTGGAGAAGCAAAGGCTGAGAGCATGAAATTCAAGGAAAGCTTACTGGACAAAGAAAATGAGTTGCAGGGTATTCTTCAAGAAAATGAGGAGCTTCGGACTGGGGAAGCTGCTTCTCTTGCGAAGGCTGATGAATTATCTAAGCTTCTTGAAGAAGCTAGGGTGAAACTTCACAGCGAGGAAAATGGTGAGCTCTCGGATACTGAAAAGGATTATGATTTGCTTCCAAAGGTGGTTGAATTCTCTGAGGAGAATGGACATGGGAGAGAAGAAAAGCACATAGTGGAAACTCCACCAAAACATGAAGAATCTAGGGTGGAAAATTTCCCAGAACAGAATAATGTGTCAGAGGATGTGTCTGATCCACTGGTTGCGGCCAAAAGTGAGTGTCTGAATGGGAAAACAGAGGATGAGAGCAAAGGAAAAGAAGAAGAGTCAGTAGAGGTCGAATACAAGATGTGGGAGAGTTGCAAAATTGAGAAGAAAGAGTTTTCACCAGAGAGAGAACCAGAGCAGGAATCAGTTGAAGAGGAAGCGGACTTAAAGGCTGATGGTGGCGAGAGCTTTGATCAGATAAACGGGACAAACTCATCAGAGAACATTAATGATGGTGGGAGCTCACCATCCAAGCAGCAAAATCCAAAGAAAAAGAAACCGTTGCTCCGCAAGTTCGGAAGTTTACTAAAAAAGAAGGGTGCAAGCAATCCGAAATAAAGGAAAAAACTGAATCTGTCCTCATTTGGGAGACAGGTAGATCAGACACAGTTATCATCTGGATCTGCTCAATTTCATTCTCTTAGTTTCCATTGTCAGGTTAGCTAAGCATCCAAGGGGTGTGTGATTGCAGGTTTTGTCATTTGTTTCCTTTTTGCTTCACTTTGGTCGGGGGAATCGCGTATGTCCTGATTGATTCTAGTCTTCCCTCAAATGTCCTGTTCCTGCTGAAAAAAACGGAGCCTGCTGGAGTGGTGAATATTGAACTTTACTGTGCTTGTCTGCCCTATCACAAGATAAAATCATTTGTTGTGTTTGTAGAGTCACAGATTGTACTGGCTGTGTGCTGTCCACTGTTCTACATAGGTGAAAACATGTTAAAATGTCGGAGAGAACTCAAAAGGTTCTATTCATGGTGGTGTATAAATTTTTTTTTTGTTTCTGTTTGCGTGGAACTTTTGTTGTTTCCCACATTTGGTTTTCTTTTCGTTTTACCCCCTCGAGCCTCTGTTTGTTCACAGGATACAAGAATACCATGAGAAACCTAAATCGTTCGCCGTTTCCTGTTTATATTCTAGTCTTGTGAGGATTGCCCTTTAAGAAAACAGTGGACCAGAAAGGCACATTTGGAAAAAGAGATGAAGGTCGTAACACTCTGGTTGTTGCTGCAGAGTATCGTTTTGAGTTTTGGAGACTAATGCACGGACGAGAACAGTATCCTAGCGAAATTCGTATTGCCCACCAGTCAATTCCACCAGACATTGTTCAGTTTTGGTTTCCTGCTGACCAGGAGTTGTTACAGGGCAAATTGTTCTTTACTAGATTCACGTAACCTGTTATTGATGCATAGATGGTATGGTAAGTTGGTAACCCCTGTATTTGGACCATTCATTCAGTGTCCTTGACCACTTTTAACAAGATTTGCAGCTCTCAAGTTCTTTAGTTTTCCTGCCAATTTGCCTAACCAACTACTTTGCCTAAACAAATGATTATGATTTGTAATTCCTTGAATTTCAAGCAAACACTTTGTTAGGGGGAGGGTCCTACTCTGATCAATCATTTTATCTTCACACATGCTCTGCCCACCTCAATATTACCCTTTGGTACAACTACTCACTGTTTTTCTGCTATGATATCGTCCCATCTCACCTCACCCATATCGGCACATTTGTGGTGATGTAATCTGCCCCCCTTGAAAATATAAAAGGGAACAATAAAGTGGCTGCACAAGTTAACATGTCAAGGACATGGAGGGGAACCATTGGGGCTTGCCCCACTCGCCATCCTTCCCACTTGGGAAGGGGTGGGTGAAGAGTTCGATTTCTCACTTTTTCGGGATTGAAGGTGGGGACGCATGAGCGAGGGAGCAAGATTTCACATTCGCAACCTGCATGCAACACCTAAAGCAGTGTGGCTTGTATAATAAGAATAAAAAAGACATGGAGGGGAAGAAGCTGTAGGGGAGGAGAAAATGCATATCAAGCTTCCAGAGTGATCTTCGATGCGTTAAACCAGGGAGATATCCTTGCATCCTCAATAATGTTAAAGAGTAAATGAAAAGATTGTAGATTACAAAATTACTGCTTTACTTAATTAAGAACTTGTTCCATATTATCTTCCCAACTGCAATATGAAATTACTCCATCGATTATCAATAGCTAGTCAGAGGGAAAAAAGAAAAACTTAAACAGCTAGTGATTCACCTGTTGCTATTAAATAGAGGCGGCAAAACGATCCATCATTTTTTTTTTTAATCTTCTCGATTGTCTATTTTAATATGTAAAATTGTTTCAGACCTATTTTTCCAATTTGCTGAACTCTTCAGAATTATTCTTCTTCAAATCTGCACGATATGGCAGCAACAGAGGTGATGGTCGCAAGAGAGTACTTTACAAATCGCAATGAACTCGTTAAAAGCAAAAGAAGATGCATCAAACTCCCTTGCTAGGCCCGGAGGAAAGAAACATGGGCATATACATGTACATGAATCCCGTTTGAAGCTACAAAAGCTACAACGACCAACTCAAGAAAACGGAGCTACATTTTGACAGGGTCTTCGCTCTCTTAGAAGCAAAATTCCTCGGGTATCTCTGGAAACTTGGCTGACAAGAAGCTCTGGTATCTTGTTTTCAAATAGCCCCCTGCAAAAACTACCAGATAAGTCTCCGGGCCAGATAAACAAGTGTTTCACAGATCAATGACCGCCGGCATACCTTTAGGCTCAAAGGGTGGAACTTTCTTGAATAGAGTTGACTGCACCAACTTCATGAATTCGTTACCTCGAATTAAACAGTGTGATTCCAAAAAAGCAATCTCCCCGTTGGATCAATTGCTTAAGGAAAATTGCTGACCATAAAAAGTAAACACGATGAACCGCCCTCTACTTAGGCTAAATAAAACGTCCACCCCTCACTATTTCAAATAAGGTGTTTTTTCATTGCGTGCATTATTCATTCAGTTAATCATAAGAATTATTAACATATGTATTATACAGACTAAATCTACAAATCAACAAGACAAAGAATGGAGAGATAAAGGCCTTTCAAATTGGGCAATACAATTGGTTTTTCAACAGTGTGTAAACTTAATTGGACACACACAACAAAGCAGATGTTTCCTTAGTTTAGATATCTTTCCTCAGCCATTTCGAATATTTCTTGGTTCATCCCTACCCTATTGGAGCCTTCTCTCCTGCACTGACATTAACCAGAAAACATGAGATCTGGTTGTCTTTCAGCTGCAATTCAGAAATTGCAATGGAGGTTAAAGTCTGGAATAAATTAGCCATTTGGATGAGAGAGAGAGAGAGAGAGAGAGAGAGAGAGAGAGAGAGACTTGTATGTAACCTTGGATAGAAGAGCTTTTGCAAGTTCTAATGCATTGACAGATGAACCTTTGCTGTGGACAGGGGTAAAAGTCCCATTTTGATAGCCAGCTAAGAAATGATAAGCCGCTTGCTCAGGGGTCAGCTCGGACAAAGGAGGGAGAGTGCCAGTACTGGGAAGCAAAGCAAAACCAATGGCAACACATTTAGGCGCATCTACGGTAGAGAAATCAAAATGCGGCAGAGGCAATAATAAATACATGCAACCACATGGATCTTCTACACATAAAAGTTGGAAAAGCAAGAGTGGAGGTCAAGAGGCATATGCAGTGAGTGTAGTTCAACATTGAACTTTCAATGAAGGCGTATGCGAGAAAATCATAAAAAAAGAAAGTTCTCATCAAGTACGTAAAATCATGAAGTACGCATTTTTGAACAATTGATATAAGGATTAGATGGAACAATCATTTGACAATAATAGTCCGGTAAAAAAGGAAAAGGAAAATAGGAATAGCAAACAACTAATTAAGGAACTATAATATGTACACGGCTAACTAGGTAGAAAATTAAGAGAAAAAGAGCCACAAAGCATAGCTTTTGGGCATCAGGAACACAAAGAAATGATTTAATGGCAACATACTTTCTCAGAGGGCTCTTTGTAGTCATTAATCGGGGGAGCAAAAGTTATTTGTAGCAGACCAAAAGCAGCTCTAGCAGTTCTGTGTGCCGGAGGCCATCCTAAGCCTTCAACATGGATAGCAGCCATAGCCTTAACCGTAACAAACCAACATTGATTGATCTACTAACCGGGCTATTAGCTCAGTGGTAGAGCGCACCCCTGATAATTGCGTCGTTCTGCCTGGGCTGTGAGGGCTCTCAACCACATGGATAGTTCAATGTGCTCATCAGCGCTTGACCCTGAGATGTGGATCATCCAACAAACTACCAATTGATTTTGATGAACAAATATGATGACCCGAACTTTCACCTACTTAAGTAAAATGTGAATTAGTATTAACGGGTTCAGATTATTGTACAAGTTTAGATGAGCTATTATAGGCCCGATAATATTTTGAGGGACACTAAGTAATTAATTAAGGTCATATCTGGTCAAAAACACGAGAAATTAGGACCAAACGAAGACAATGGAGACACGTGGACACGTGTTAGCAAGTGGCCAAGAGAGGGACACGTGTCAAGACGGCATGACACATGTCGCAACGTGGCAAGGCGGTGCCACGTGTCACGCATGCGTGACGCGTGTCGTCGCCAGAACTCTCCGCCAATTCACCTGCTTCCCCTATATAAACTTTTGACGTCAGTATTTCATCATTCGTTCATCATAAGAACCCTCTCTTCCTCTCTAAACTTCCTTAACCGCGCCATTTATCGCCGTCACACCAACCCCTTGTTGTCTCGCCGTTGTCAAGACCGGCTCGAAGATTGTGGTGCTGCCCAAGTAGGGTCACGCACGCACACCAAGGAAGAAAGGCGAATCCAAGATAGTTCGTGCGTCGTTTCTACATCGTTTTCTTGAATATCAATCGAGCATGCTAGAATGTCGAATCCACCGACTCTTGTGCGGCAACGTTTTTATGGCAAACCCTTGAAGATAAGTCATTCCATAGAAGAATATATGGAGGAACGACCCAAACTATCATTATGGATCCATTACAAAATTGTCCATTCCAAGGTCTACGTGGACGAAGGTTCGCCAAATGGAGTGGTCATCCAAGATGTGACGTCCCAGTCCGCCACACTATGCTTACTAACCGCTCTCTGTTTTAATCTTTTATTATCCGATGGCGCATGTGGAAAACTAAATAGACGGCCATACAAGTACAAGTGCATGATAAAGCATCAAACATCAACTGGCAGGCATGCTTAGAGAGGGGTATGGCCTTAATGGGTTCAACTAACCGAATATCATGCATTAATCAAGGGCAAGAACAACAGTCAGATTCAACCCATCATTTCATATTCACATCTCAATTAAACACCTTGATTACTCTGGGAGGATTCTGGGGAAAGCTGAACTACTTCCGAGCACTAAGGCTAACTACAAACTCCATCTTCGTCTGTACAATCACGGTCTCTTGCCTTTAGGGAAAGTTCACGGTGTTCTCGGACCCGAGATCCTCATCATCCTCGATGTTACTGACCTGGTCATTTTTATCGTAGTGGTGTGGTGCGATGGGGCCTATCCAACTACCTAGGCCTCGACAGTACACGGCCTTGAATTCGAGTGCGACCACTTGTCGCGACCTAAAAAAACGCGGGTTTCTTAAGTTAATGGATTATCAGGCTTATCAAATGACTAACCTAATACGGACTCTCCCAAGCCCTACCAAATTGCAACTTAGGTTTCGAATTTAATATTCAGATGATTTAAAGTTTGGAGTCGCTACTAATCATTTTTTGTAGGTTGATTAGAAACTTAAGCAAGGTATCGAGAGAAATACCTTACTTCTATGAACCGGAGATTAAGGGATTCGAGGACTTGATTACACTAGTTAGTTAAAACTAATGCCATTTTGGTACCTTAAATTTCATGAAATCCTAATTTGGCAACCCAAGCTTGATTGAATTTTAAGCTCAAGTGAGGTGTTCTTATGTTTTCACTTATTTAGGAGAATGGATGAATGACATGAATGCAATGACGTGAAAATCATGCTAATGACGGGATAATATGAACGCAATGCAAAACATGCGAATTCAGAGTCAAGTTACCCTCTCTGCAAGAATCTACTAATCAATTTAAGGCATGCAAAACAACATGTTCTAACTATATGCAATGACATGGGAGGCACAAATAGTAGGCAAACAATGATAGAAACCAACAAACTAAACGTGTAACTTTAATTCGTTAACCTTAAATGATGAAGGCTAAACATGGTTTCCACGTAACAGAGAATATCACGGCAAATAGAAATAACATGACAAGTGATGATATGCGATGCATGATTTTTTTTTTTATAAAAAAAAAATAGGATGAATGATTATGCAAGTGATATTCGAAATATGCATGTGGATGATATATGACATGCAAAGCAACATGGGATATGCGAAACAGGGCATGACCATTTACGCGAAAATTGAAGCATGTAAATATGTAATTTTCGAAAAAATATGGTGGATGTGATGGGTGATACTCGAAAATATGACATGCAAAAATGTGAATATGCAACATGGACATGGGAACGCAAATTTTCGAAAAAATATGATAAAGAGATGCAATGATACTCGAAAATTATGCCACATGAATACGTGCAAGGTACGCAAATATGACTTTGCAAACATGGACATGCAAACATGCAAAGATGACATGAGATGTGCAAACAATGAATATGCATGATAATCATGATATGGCCGAATATGCAAGGATGACATGAGCGGAATTTTCTGTATTGAATTTTCGAACCTTTTAGAATATGTATGGATAATTCCTTATCTTGATTTTCGCTACACGTTTCCAATGAGATAAGCTTAGCTTATCTTTCTAAAATTTCAATTAGATAGGGTTTTTAGGAGACTATATCTTACTAAAATTTTAGATTTTTTATGAAGCTTAAACGAGATAAGATAACAATCCAAAACAAACATGATAGTTCAAAGCAAATCAATGAATATCCAAAACAATAATCGTGATACAATCCATGGATATTCCTCTTGAATTTCTCGAAAAAAAAAATCCAATCTCCTAAACCCAAAAATTGATTTAAGAAGATAGCGAATCGAATCTAAATGGTTATAGATCGAATTGGCCAACTTCCCCTTTTATTAATCCAAACGGATCATATCCGAATGGCTACAAATAGAATATGTCCGGGTTCGGGTTTAGGTTTTTACTGTACCCCTCGATAAGTTAAACTTCGGTCACGGGGAAAGAGTGCTGCAAAATCAATTAATTGATCATCAAAGCAAAAAACGATCTTCATATACTAAAATGTAAAGCGTTTCAAACGGCTCCAGACTGCGAAAGACATAACATGGCCGGTTAAAGGTAATACATCAAAACAACAATTGAAAAGTCTCCACTTTGATAATCAATTGAGAATTTTTTGTTTAATCAAAAAAGGTTTGAACTTTTGTTTTCAATTGCAAATCATATACATTCATCAAACATCAAGAACACACATACAAATTCCCAATCAAATAAGCATTGATTTGCAATCAAAAGTCTAGAAAGTTATCTTCGTTTTGCTCCAAAAATCTGCACGTGCAAGCTGGAAATTTGTCCAAAACAGCCCCTGTTTCGCCTAAAATTGCAGCAAAAACAGACCCCGACAGCCCGTAAAAACCTGCACTTAATAATTAGTGAAAACGTCCAAAACAATGCTGTTTTTTGGACATGGACAGCAGAAAAACACTGCAGAAACAGCAATGAAGGACTGCAAAACAGTGGCGAAGTACTATGAAAACAGCATCAAAACTCATGTGAAAACAGCGATGCAAGATGGCAAAAACAGCGGGCTTCGAGTGTCTCAAACTGTGGCTGACTAGAGGGCCCCGTTGGGTGAAACAGTGACCGAACCGTTAGCGAACAGAGCTCAACGGCCGTGGTGAGGAACAGCGACCAGCAGAGAAAAAGCGGCAACGTCAGTAGGAAAAACGCAAGAAGAAATTGTTTCTCCCTCTTGGACCTTCCCCTTTGGAGACGTCAATCCTCCCTCCTCATGGTGCTGCTCCTTTGCACCGGCATCAAGAAACAGAACCTTTTCTCTCCTTGCCTCACTTCTTGTAATCGTGTCTTACTCAGTGTGCGGCTGTGAATTGCAATTGTTTTGGCCTCTCTACTCCATGTGCTTGAAGGCGTCGTTGAAAACCCGAGAAGGAAGACCACCTTTGGTTTTTGCTCGCTTGTCCAGAGAGAAGACCACGAAGACTTCTCACTTTCCTTGACCTTTTTGCCCTCCTTCGTGGATGTGTCAGAAGTCCCAAGGAAGAAGAAGTTCTGCCCTTTTTACTTCTTCTCTGAACAATTCCTTCCGTCTCTCTCTCTCACGAGAAGTGTGGCCGTGTGTGTTTTTTTAATAGTGTGGCCTCTCAAAATTGCTCACCCTTTAACCCTAGAGCTAAGGTTACTTACATAGAGTTAGGACCAATCCTAGTCCTAGTAAGAGGACGAGTTATTATGGACCATTGGATCAAACCTAGCTAAGGTATGATTAGATTAGGGCCCTTGGATTAGAAAAATTTGAATTTAGGAGTTTTAATTACTTAAAACTCTTAATTTTCAGAATATTGAAGAGTCCCAATGAGTTAGGACTCCTCAAAAATTCGGCCACAAGAGTGAATGTGATGTGGATATCGGCCATGTGAGAGTGAATGTGATCATGAATGTGAGACTGATCATGATCGAATTTTCTACACTCGTGGGCCATCTCAGGCTCGCTTTATCATTCTTTTCAAGTTGAACCTCCATCGAATCGATTAAACATTTTCTAAAGTTAGCTATTCAGATTCAAAAATGAACTCCAACAATCTTGGAATTTCCAACAATCCTGGAATTTGATGAGTTCAAGCAAGTTTTGAATTCCGAGCTCCAATAATCTTGGAATTTTGAGCTCCCACAATCCTGGAGATACCGGCTCCAATAATCTTGGAATCTAAGCTCCCATAATCTTGGAAACTTCGGTTCGCACTCTCAAACCTTTAGTCGGAAACTTGAAACGAATCCCTGTCCAAACCGCTTATCGAATTCAACTCAATTCCTTATCGTCGATGCAAACGAATGCGAATGCAATGCATAAATGATTCGATTTGATTTTTGGTAAGAACTAAGATTAGTTCTAATTTTATACGCAAATGATAATGACTAAAAAGGTAAACCAAAATTTAGGTGTCAACACCACTCCATCTGGTGGACCTTCGTCCACATAGACCTTGGAATGGACAATTTTGTAACGGATCCATAATGATCTTTTGGGTCGTTCCTCCATATATTCTTCAATGGAATAACTTATCCTCAAGGGTTTGCCATAAAAACGTTGCTGCATAGGAGTCGGTGGATCCGACATTCTAGCATGCTCGATTGATATTCAAGAAAACGACGTAGAAATGACGCACGAACTATCTTGGATTCGCCTTTCTTCCTTAGTGTGAGTGCGTGACCCTACTTGGGTAGCACCACAATCTTCGAGCTGGTCTTGACAACGGCGAAACAATAAGGGGTCGGCGTGACGGCGATAAATGGTGCGGTCAAGGAAGTTTAGAGAGGAAGAGAGGGTTCTTCTGACGAACGAATGATGAAATACTGACATCAGAGGTTTATATAAGGAAAGCAGGTGAATCGACGGACGGTTCTGGCGTCGACATGTGTGCGCCATGTGCTGCCACGTGTCATGCCGCCTTGACACATGTTCCTCTCTTGGCCACGTGCTGACACGTAGCCCCCTGCGTGTCCACATGTCTCCGTTGTCTTCGTTCGGTCCCAATTTCTCATGTATTTGACCCGATAGGACCCTAATTAATTACTTAGTGTCCCTAAAAATATTATCGGGCCAATAATAACTCCTCTAAACTTGTCCAATAATCTGAACCCATTAATACTAATTCACCTTTTACTTAAGCAGATGAAAGTTCGGGTTATCACAATCCTCCCCACCTTAGGAAATTTCGTCCTCGAAATTTTGATCTTACTCCATACTTATAAAAAGGTAAGACCCTTAAGGTCTGCATCTTACTGAACCATATGGCCCACTACGCTTTTCGCTGCATACTGTGACCTCAATTGCCACATCTCGCAATCTTAACCTATTAACAGAGTCACTATTGACCTTAATAGTCTCTCATCTATCTAGCAACACCATCGTGCCATTTACTCATATATTCCTAAATTCACTTCTCAATGACTCGCCAAATCAAATGGCGTCAATGATGGACCCACCAATGTCCAATATATCCAGGCAGATCGTCCATTACTACTCAGGATGTAATACACCTCTGCCAATTACAATGCCAGTTTCATATGCCAAGCATGTGGTTTCGTTAGTTACAATCTTTAAGAATTTCACAAACATCCCTCACACAGATGGGATCTTCTTCGGAATTATTCTCGGAGGTATTAGAAACATCCTCTCCAACTTACTACGGAGGTAAAATATCCTCTCCGACTTACTGCAGAGGCATTCAACAGAACAGACTTTCACCAACTCACCACCAAGCATTTCAAGCATTTCTTTTCCAATGGCATCTCAATCTACTCATCATATTTTATTTCAATACCAAAGATGTAATGCCATGTTTATGCAGTTTCAAGCCTATTCGAGCTTAAACTCAGAAAAACATTTCAGCATTAAAATCGATGCAAATCATTTCAAGATTGTTTTGATCCAAAACTGAAAACATTTTAGATTTCGAAAATTGATCAGATTTAGCACGATATCTAGACCCACTCTTTCAATGCATGACTTGGTTTATTTCTGCTCTCATATGCCGTCTGTGTCCGAGAAGAACATGGCGGAGCAGCTCCTTGCTCAGGTCACTCCTGCCCCGGCGTCTACTCCCCACATCTCAACAGACCAGGTTGTTACAGGCCCACTAGCCTTCGCCTGGTTCGTCCCCAAGTCATACACTTACGAAGAGAGTCTCGTTAAACACGTCACATACCATGTCTCACTACAGTTTGTAGGTATCACGTACAGCTCGTCCCATACCAAGCTGATGGTTTATCAAGTCCGGCATAAAATAATGATATGCTCATGTATGCACGTTTTCAAAACTTAATAGTTTTAATGCAATAAATCCATACCATGTATGCACGATTTCAAACTTAAACAAGTATAGATCCACAACTTAGACTTAACTAAAACCATTGAGCGACCATCACAATTTAAAGATCATCAGCCTAGAATTAATCTATAGCATTCTTTCTCGGTCGCTTTTCATATCAATCACATCATCCAAGATCAATATCTAAACCTCCATATACCATCACACAATCCAGTCCTATTTGACCAAAAAAAAAAAAAAAAAATCCAGTCCTATGATCCACAAAGGTCAACACTTCATCGTAATTCCACTTACACTATCAAATATACAAAACTATCCTCCACACTCAACAGTTCAAGCTTAAAAGTAGATCTCACGAACTTCGTTACCCTTAGGCTTGAATTCATTATCTTAACTTACCGTCCAATTCATGTTGATCACCCTGCTAAATCCACAAATAGCCATAATAATCATCAAACTTAAATAGTGATCAACATAATCTCTTGGCTAATAAGTAACATAAGCTACTGCCAATCTCGTACAATCACCACTCACATGCACTTGAAATTTTTATACGCGTACGTGCCTACCAAACACTCCATCTACTAGCGCACATGAACACCCCATGAACCGCTCTGATACCAATCCAGATGTGACGTCCCAGTCCGTCACCTAAGGCTTACTAACCACGCTTTCTGTTTAATCTTTCATTATATGACGTCGCATGCGAAAGACTAAGTAAAACAATCGAGACGGCCATATAAAACAAGTGCATGACAAAAACGATACCGATGGCAGGCTCGTTTAGAAAGGGGTATGGCCTTTATAGGTTATATTATCCGGAAAACATGCATTAATCAAGGGCAAGAACAACAGTCAGATTTCAACCCATCATTTCATATTCACATCTCAATTAAACACCTTGATTACTCTGGGAGGATTTCGGGGAAAGCTGAACTACTTCCGAGTACTAAGAATGACTAGAAACTCCATCTTCGTCTGTACAATCACGATCTCGTCTTTAGGGAAAGTTCACGGTGGTCTCGGACCCGAGATCCTCATCATCCTCGATGTTACTGACTTGGTTGTTTTCATCTTAGTGGTGTGGTGCGATGGGGTTTATCCAACTACCTAGGCCTCCACAGTACACGGCCTTGAATTCGAGTGTGACCACTCCATCTGGCGGACCTTTGTCCACGTAGACCTTGAAATGGACAATTTTGTAACGGATCCATAATGATCTTTTGGGTTCATTCCTCCGTAAATTCTTTTATGGAGTGACTTATTCTCATGGGTTTGCCATAAAAACGTTGCCGCACAGGAGTCAGTGGATCTGACATTCTAGCATGCTGAAAAAAAAAAGTGTTTCAACCAACGGAGTGAGTATAAATCCAACAAGGAGATCACTAGGCCGAACGACTAACCTGCTATGGAATCGCAAGATTACAATCGAAGTCATCACGACAGAATCCAAGGTATACAAGAATAGAATCTCAGAATCAAATCAGAATACAAGGTATATAAAGGATAGAATCTCAGAACAAAACCAAAATCCAAGGTATTTAAGAGATAGAATTTCAGTATCAAACCTGATCATAGTCATCACAAATCAAGATCGATCGATGATCAATGGTTGCAATGGCAAACCATAGATAGTCTAGTAATAAGGACTAGTGATCTACTTGCCTCGATTGATATTCGAGAAAACGATGTAAAAACGACGCACGAACTATCTTGGATTCGCCTTTCTTCCTTGATGTGCATGCATGACACTACTTGGGCATCACCACAATCTTCGAGCCGGTCTTGACAATGGCAAGACAACAAGGGGTCGGCGTGACGGCAATAAATGGCGCGGTCAAGGAAGTTTTAGAGAGGAAGAGAGGGTTCTTCTGACGAACGAACGATGCAATACTGACGTCAGAGGTTCTATTTATAGGAAAAGAAGACGGCGGCGAATCAGCGTCCTGGCGGCCACGTTCCGACACGTGGCACCGCCTTGCCACGTGTCATCATGCGATGACATGTGTTGCCACGTGTCCCTTCATTTGCCACGTGTCACCGTGACACGTGTCCCTTACTAGGTCACGTGCTGACACGTGACCTCCCATGTGTCCTAGTGTCTCCGCTGTTCTCGTCCGATCCCAATTTTTGCACATATTTGACCCAATAGGACTCAATTTAAACACATAGTGTCCCTAAAAATATTATCGAGTTTGGATAATAAATCCCTAAAAACCTATCCAATAATCCGAACTCGTTAAATACTAATCTATTCTTAAGCAGGTGAAGGTTCAGGTCATTACAATAAATTAATTTAATTTTCCAAAGACGCCACAGAAAATGCAGTGGTAGCGAAAAGCACTATGTTACTATCCTAGTCTTATGCAGGTGGCCTGTCTTACCCGTCAGCAGATGCCAGGACAATGGCAGCTGGTATCTTGTATACATCGGGGCCATTAGAATATCCAGTTGGAAAGAGTAGTGCAGTGCCCTCAGAAGAGACAATTAGGCCAGCATCTGCAGACACTAACTGGTCTTTGCAGCTCTGGATAGCAGCCTCAGGGGCAAATAGGAGAACCACATTATACCCATGCACTAGAAGCCTGCAATTCATGGACTTCAGATGCAAATCATACAGCAAAACAAACATCAATAATTTAAGCTCTACAGTAAATGAAAATCTTTACCTTGCTGATAGAGGAAGGCCTCCCCTTGCGTATATGATAGGTTCAGATACAGCAGTTAATGCCTCCCTAACTCCAACTATATCGGCAAAGGCTTTACCAGTTAGAACAACTGAAGACCTCTCAACATCAGCTGCTATAAATCCATCATGGCCTTTAGGATCAAGACTGATATTGGAGGCCACACTCAAACTGCACGGTTAGAGGGATCATTAGAAGAGCTCACCAGGTGCATAAAAAGCTGATTTAGGTTTTAGAGATACATCGAAAGGAAAATAAAAGGTACAGTAATTCATTTTTAATTATTTACAGTATTTTACGATTTACAAATGAAGTTCCCTGGAAAGGTTCTAGCACAGAAGCTACAACAATAGGGAAACCTAATAAAGATTTACATAAAACTTACACAATGAAATAAGGTAGAAAGAACATATTTGGAACTCCTAGTTATCGGTTATTCTGAAATCTTAGAGTCCCCTTAGAATAGCTTGATGCTTTAAATTGTAATTTCAACATTTTGAACTTATGTTCTGTCTAGAAGCCGAATGTCTCTTTTACATGAACCAACACATTTGCTGATGGTCAACCGGCCTTTGGGCCAACATGTCCAAAGGAATCTAGGAGTGGATAGTTAATTCTGATATCTTAAGAAGATACTTTTTATTGATTAACCCTCCATGGTATATTGTAGTGCACCTCCTATATTTCATCCATGAATCTAGTAAACATATAACCATATGAACCTTAGACTATCCAATGCTGATTGGCTATAGTTTATAACAAATAGAACCACCACTTTCCACCATAGAAGAGGAGAAAATTCCTGAGCAATTGATGCCTGTCACTTAAATACAAACGTGAGGAAGATCCAAATGCTACTAAATGACCAGACTCTTAATTCTTATAGGAATTCACAGAGAAATCACTCCATATTGTGAAAGCTTTCTGCGTTAAACTTCAAATTGTGCATACCTCATAGACGTGGCAACATAAATTGTCAAAGGACAAGAATCATGTTAAACTGCACGTACGGGAGTCTCCCATAGGACACTGGATAAAGATAGTATAGCAGAGGGACTATCACTTATGACACGGACTTTTGCATCACATTTGGGCGAGGAACCAATGGCCCCATCATAGACATAAATGTTGGAGATTGATGAGATGTGAGAACAGATCTGATAACATCAATACAATTAAGTGTTAGACCACAAACACAAATAATCACAGAATGTGAAATTTTGCGGCATTCATACTAATCTAAGAAAACTAATCTATGGCCCATTCATGGTCTCACATTTGAATGAATATGAACAACTGCTACTCCAACCAAGAAATGATGCTGGATGAAGCCAATTGAACAATAAAAGACCAAAATGCCGGCCAAGAAGATTGGATCAAATCTGCTGCATACAATTCTTTCTCCCAAAAAAAGAAAGCTCTTTTAAGGAGAGACCATCTTATACAGACAAGGAGGTAGGTAATGAAACTCTTCTAAGATTACAAATGTTTGTGCCTTCAGGCGGAGGAATTGACATAGCTTGGGACAGAAAAAGTAGGGACATCTTTGCAATATAAAGAGGTGGCAGATGCTGGCTCCTATTTTAAAAAGCTCCACTGAGCCAAAAAAAGGGGACAGAATGATTATAAGATTCCTAAGCTACAAAGTCTCACAAAAGTTCAGTGGCAAGAACAGCATTTGCCTGAAAATGAGCAGAAAAAGACTACATTTGCTACTTTACTTAGATCTGAAAATACAGTCTGAAATTTGCTCCATCTATATATATATATATAAAGAAAGAAAAGGTACTAATGCAAAAGATGCCACCGGTTTACCCGCAACTGTTGCACCTTTCTGATGCAGCTCAGAAACCATCAAATTATAAAAAGCTTTATCCTCACAATTACACCTTTTCCAGCCAAAGCCCAGTTAAGACCATAAGAGAATCCCTGGCCCTCCCTTCAAAAAAGAAGGAAGTTGATACATCAGGACACGAACTCCAACGCTAAAGAATGGCAGCTGCAAGGTTCTTCATCTTGTATTTGTGATGCCATGGATTTCCAAGGAAGCCAATTACTAGATATTCATGTTAGCCAAAAGGATGATGCATTCACTAGAAATGCTAGACAAGAGAATAACATAATCTCGACAACATCCCACGAACTAAAAGTCCATCAATCGTGCGCGACAAATCTTTAGCCTAGAGTCACAAGCTTCGCCACAGCAACAGGGAACCACGGGAAGAGAAGAACTCGTAATGTCAGCATAGGAGATATTAGAATCTAATATGTTAAACAGCCCACTTGCAGACGGTAAAATCCTAAGATAGGTTGAGAAGCTGCAGAACAACTCCGAAACGCCATCTCTCCATTGGAGAGACTCGTTCAGGGACGATCACCTGGGGTACGTAACTGTTTCAGCTTCTCTTGCTGAGGCGGGACCGAGGGGGTGGACCTAGCATTCTGTACAACACCAGACAAATGAACATGAGATAGACACAGAAGATGCTCAACTGCAATATGCATCCTACGAACGATAATCTGCCTACATCGGAGATGTAAGAACGACTACTGCTATTCCATTTCCTCGATCGCATAGGAGCGCAGCTAGAAAACAAGCGAAGCAATCACACAAGATCAAGAGTTGAAAGTTGAAGTTTCGTACGCGGCGAGAGGAGAGGAGAGTGGAGGAGCCGGGAAAGCATCGCCCCGACCTCGACACCTCAACCAACCTCCTTCTCAAATTCCCTCCTCCTCCTTCACACTGTCCCATTGCAGCTCGCGCAAATGAAGAAGAAGAAGGCGGCATCGAGACTTGAGGCCAGGCCCAGCTCCTCTGGGCCATCAAAATTCCCCACACTGTATACGTAAATGGGTTGATCCAAAAGTAGTAGCAGATCGAGTAAGGGACGTTAATGGCGGAGGTGATTTGATGGGACACAAATAATCACGCAATTCCCTTTCCCAATGTAGCAAGGGAGCTGATGAAGGAGGGAACTCTCCCCCATTCTAGGTGAGATCAGATGCCTTGAAGCAAAGATCTTGCACCAGCTAAGAAGGAGACCCAAATGGATCAACGGATGCTCGTGCTTTCTTGGTTTTTGTTCTTAGCTATACGTTTGATGTGTAATTGGGACTTTGGAAGGGAAAATCTATGGATTTGCCATCATATTTTTGGATCTAGGTATGTATTTTGACTTTTAATAAGCATTTGGTTTCATGTAAAACGATTGGAGGTGACTGAATCGTCGCACTAAATATATCGAGTTACACTTTTTCCTCCATGTTTTATTAGACATAAGTAAATTATTTAGGTTTCAATTGAATTCCGTACGGTACCTTTTATGATTGATTGTGTAGCTTTTTCTCGGATAAAATCCAAGCTTTAGTTTGTTTATTCAAATTGCTCATGTAACTAAAGAGATAAAGACAAAGCTTGGAAAATGCTTAATCATATGTGGCGCATGTGTCGTGTAAAAAATTCTCAATTCGGTGAACAAGTGCCGTGCCACGAGAAAAATATTGAGTAGGCCTTACTTGTCGAGTTAGAGATGATAGGGCATTTTTCAAAAAGGGGTTCTAAAAAAAAAAATTACCGATTTGGCGCCATTTTTAACAAATTTACCGATTTGGGGTCGGTTCGGTAGTCTTAGTGCCGAACGGACGCTAGTCGGTAATCAACGTGCCGAACTACCCAGTTCGGCAATCCAACTATAGGGCTGGGGTCTCGTTCGGCAGTAGTACTACCGCACGGCCCGCTCGGCAATTAAAATGCCGAACCGGGGGGGGAACAGGGGCGGAAGGGGGGCGGAAGGGGGGCCCCAGCAGGCCGCCCAGTTCAGGGGAAGAGGGGGGCCCCGCCCAGTTCGGCATTCCAAATGCCGAACTGGGGACGGTTGCCCCATCCAATTCGGCATTTGGAATGCCGAACTGGGCGTCTTCTTCCAAAAGGAGGGGGACCCCTCACCGCCCTCACACTAGGTGTGCGGCTTTGAATAAGGGGACCCCCCTCCACCGCCCTCACGCAAATCGCCTGCAGGGCTTGTGTCCTGCCCTCACGCCCTAGCATTTGCAGGCCTAGCGTCCTGCCCTCACACCAGACACCTACAGACCTAGCGTCACGGGAGGTAAGGCGCCTGCAGGCAGGCTTCTAACATCACGCGAAGCTCTGATAAAGGCGCGTGGAAGCACCATATAGTTATCATAATTTGAAACTTACGAAGAAGAGTAGATTACCCTTCACGTTTTTCCTTTCATTACATGTCATGTTATTTTTTTATACACGGCAGAGAAGTTAAAGGAGAAGAGCAGAGAAGTTAGAGGAGACCAAGCATCTTTTTCTCCCGTCTCAACGCACGCACGCTTTTCCTGCCGTGCCACCGTGCTGTCCCGTTCGAGAAAGGTGTTGACCAGCACAGTTTAAGCTCGGATCTTGCCCGACAATACAAGGTAATGCCTATATCCTTGTTATTGTTAATTTGAGCACGTTTTGGTGTGAAAAATATGCTGTTTTAGTGCTGTGTAGTCATTGTTTCGCTATTGTTTTGTGCTATTTTGCATGCTGTTTGATCCGAAAAATATCTCGTTCTTGCGCTGTACTACATATCTCAGTTTTGCATGTCGTTACATGTCTCGTGAAAAAATTTGTCCATATTAAACCATATTGTCATCATTATGTTCAAAATTTTGGAGGGTTAATTGGATATGATTTTCACAATACTAAAATAATAACTGAATCTACATGTCTCACAAAAAATTTTGTGCATATTAAACCATGGTTAGATCTGGACCGGAGGATGTAGTAAAAATTTCCCAGAAAATAGAAAAATTCAAAAAATTCAAAAAAAAATCAAAGCCGAGTGGGTTTGGGTCGGCTCTTCGGGTTTGTGGGTTGGATCGAACCGACCCGGTCCGGAAAATGAATAAAAAAAAGGAAAAAAATTAGAAAAAAAAAGAATAATAGAAAATTAAAAAAAAATGGGCGCCCGGGGTCTGGTTGATCGGGTTGACCAGTCCAGCAAAATATAAAAAACATAAATAAAAAAATCCAGAAAAAAAATTAGAAAATCACTAAAAAATAAAAAAAATCATAAAAAATTTCTTAAAAAATTGGAAAAATTCCAGAAAAATTCTAAAAAAAATTCAGAAAAATCTCAGAAATCATAAGAAATTGACTAGATCTTATTCTTGATGATTTTAGTCATTCCTTTCTAAATAACGATTCTACCCCTTATGGGTA
The DNA here is from genome assembly GCA_029784005.1 of Lenwebbia sp. NSW1173648. NCBI lineage: Eukaryota > Viridiplantae > Streptophyta > Magnoliopsida > Myrtales > Myrtaceae > Lenwebbia > Lenwebbia sp. NSW1173648. The sequence continues at coordinate 100,819 of JARCGZ010000008.1, read as the reverse complement.
AATCACCTTAGAAAAATTCCAAAAAATCTCCAAAAATCACAGAAAATGGGGGAACGACCACATTCAACTGGTCCAACCCATTTCTGTTGAGTTCGCTTTTCCGAGCCTTTGAAATAGAAAACTGGCGACTAACACAGCCACACATGCCCTAAATCCATAAATATTTTTAAAGAATACCTAAATTCATAAATATTTTTTACCCTATTTGCATTTGTTTTATTATTATTATTTATTTTGTTATGGAATTTATTTCATTTGTTATATTGATAGTTATAATGTTAATGTATGGGAAAATATTTATTAAATTTTAGATGCGAAATAATTTGTAATTTCTTTATTTAGCAGAATGTCGTCTAGATCTTTTGCGACTGTGCACTGGGGAGGTAGAATAGTACGAAATGAATCTGGACATGATTACGAAGGTGGACAATCTACTAAGTTTGAGTTTGGAAACATATCCACATTTGATGAGTTACGTGCTACGATTGAGCGCAAGTTGAATATAACAGAAAACCAGTACATTCATAGTTTGATGTATAGAAAATCGATTCTAACACCCGGTTGTATTATATATGACATTATGGAGGTGCATAATGATACTGCAGTTCAGATAATCCAGCAGTTTGCACGTCAGTGTGGTTCTATGTGGTTTTTACAATTTTATGCAACTGTAGATGAACACCAAGTGATAAATGATTCAGCTGGGGGAGGTTCCAATGTTGGTGAAGATGACGTTGGTGTGGATAATCAATACGTGGAGTACGATGATAATGATGATAATGATGACAATGATGATAATGATAGTGATGAAGAAGATGATTTATGGGTCGGTAGTGATGACATTGATGAAGAAGATGACGGAGGTAACGATACGGAGGATTACTACAACACCCATTGCAGTAATCCCATTTTACCGTTGGTACATCCATCGCCCTATTTAGAGATTAACTTTGATATAATGCAAGTAGATACAAGAGCCAAGCCAGGCCATATGTTGTTTGATGCATCAAAAGAATTTCATGTTGGGATGTCATTTCCATCACGGGATGCAGTGCAGTTGACTGCGAAAGAGTATTCTCTGAGAAGAAATCATCACTTTCGCAGTGGGGAGACAAAGAAGCTAACATATGTGATAAAATGTGTTAATCCAAATGGACCGTGTGGTTGGAGGCTCCGTGCAACTACTAAAGAGAGTGACCTGTTTTGGAAAATAATTAAGTACAGTGGGCCACATACATGTAGTAATCCTCAAATGTCAAGGGATCATCGGCAACTTGATCAGAAGTGCCTCTCCAGCCAGATAGAAGCAATGGTTGCCGCCCAACCAGATATCAAAATTAAGCCACTAATGGCCGAGATTAAAGACAAGCTGGGCTTCGAACCTACTTATCGTAAAACCTGGGCAGCTAAACAAATGGCGATTGCCAAAACTTTTGGAGGATGGGATGAGTCGTATGGTCAGTTAAGAAGGTATATGAATGTAATGGAGTTAATGAATCCAGGTTCTCATTTTGTGATCGATGATTACATGAACCAAGATCAAAATTGCAAGGTTTTCAACCGTATGTTCTGGACTTTCAAGCAGACGATTGAAGGCTTCAAAAGTTGTCGTTCCGTGATATTTGTTGATGGAACTTTTTTGTACGGGAAATACCGAGGAACGCTCCTTTGTGCAGCCTCATTTGATGGCAACAATCATATATTTCCGTTGGCATTTGCTGTGGTCGATCGGGAGAATGTTGACAATTGGACTTGGTTTATGGATCTATTGCGGAGATATGTCACTAGTAGAGAAAATATTTGTGTAATATCATACAGGCATATCGGGATTCAGAGAGCAATGGAGACAGAAGGGTGGCGTCCTCCACATGGCCACCATAGATATTGCATTCGGCATGTTGTCAGCAACTACAATAAACATTTCAAAAATGCTGATGGGAAAAGACTTGTTCAGATGGCAGGTAAATTTTCAAATTTACGTAATTTGAAGAAAAGACGTGTTCATAAATTTATGTGATAAGTATTTATTATTGTTGTAATGTACAGCTTACGAGAATCAACGACGAAAGTTCTTACACTTGATGAACCGAATTAGGAAGTGGGATCCACAAACAGCTGAATGGTGTGACCAGATTCCAACGGAGAAATGGACGAAGGCTTATGATGAAGGAAAGAGATATGGATCGATGACAACGAATTTAGTTGAATCGGTTAATGGGATGCTGAAGGATTTTCGTGCTCTACCAATAACAGCTATGGTGAATAAAATATTCTATCAGTTGGTCAACTATTTTGACACCAGAAGAACGACATATAGGGGGCAGAAGGACCACGGATGGGTATATACTCAATTTGCGGGTGGCGAGCTCGAGCGAAATAGTCAAAAAGCAAATAGACATGATGTGACACGGTTCGACTCTGATAGAGGGGTTTTTGAAGTTAAAACTGGACATAATAGATCCATAGGAACATGGGGCCATAAACACACAGTACGCCTAAACATGCGAACGTGCACATGTGGGAAATTTCAAGAGATGAAAATCCCATGTTCCCACGTAATTGCAGCATGTCAAAAACATGCAATTGATTACCATGCGTTCGTAGATGAATTCTATACGTTGGATAGAACACTTCAGTGCTATCAGTATATGTTTCATCCATTGGGGAATCCTGCTTACTGGCCTGAACTTGACAATCTGCCATTAGTGCCAGACCCGAACCGTATTAGGAAGAAAGGAAGGCCCCGTGCATCACGGATACATAACGAGATTGACTGGAATACGTCGAGTAGTAGCACACCCCATAACCATTGCACAAACTGTGGAAAATCAGGGCACAACAGGCGAACTTGTGCATATAGATCGGCCCAGGAATAAAATTTAGATAGTGTATGAACATTAAATGTAATACATCTGATTTGCATACTCAATTTAGTTGTGTGAATTATGTAAATTAGATATATGAATTTTTTTTGTAATGTTATAATATCACAATTGTGCGATATTTATTAAGTTCCTCTGTTCCATTTGTAGACATGGCACAGAGGAATTACATTCAGCCGGGACCTGAGGATGATTCACTACTTACACAGCAGGCCCGACATAGATCACAAGCCATCTGGAACGCTGAGGTAATTAAGAAATTTAGCAGTTGATCTATCATTTGTAACAGCTGTATCGTAATAAAATTGCTACTAACGGTTAATGTAACATTTTACAGATAGATGAGAATCAAGCTCTTAGATGTCAGCGAGATGGATCGACGCTACACGAACCTGAACTTGATGATCGCATAGTACCGTATCTTCGAGCTTCGGGATTTTACGGAGTTTGGAAAATGGGATTTTGGCAAGTTGATTGGCATTTGATTACAGCTTTGGTTGAGCGGTGGAGACCCGAGACTCACACCTTCCATATGCCGGAAGGTGAATGCACGATCACACTGCAGAATATCGCGGTTCTAACAGGGCTTCCCATAGATGGAGATGCAGTCACTAGCCCCACTAATATGAATTGGGGCACTCTTTGTGAGAATCTACTGGGTGAGCGCCCCCCAAACGGTCAAATACGTGGTTCAATGGTAAAGATAAGCTGGCTAAGAGGACGCTTTGGTGTAATTCCTGACGATGCCGATGAGGTTACCATACAGCAGCATGCTAGGGCATTCATTCTCCAGTTGGTTGGAGGATCTATCTTTTCAGACAAATCAGGTGCCAGGGTTAGTTAGATTTTTCTTCCATTACTAGAGCACCTCGAGGATCCTACGCAGTATAGTTGGGGTTCAGCAGCACTTGCGTGGTTGTATCGGGAGCTATGTAATGCGACCGATTCATCAGCTCACCAAATCAGTGGTGCCCTACAAGTATTGCAGATTTGGGAGTGGGATCGCTTCAGTTGTGTCTCTCCATCTATCAGAAATCGTGATCCTTTACCAGATGCACCTCTTGGTAGTCGGTATGTGATTTATTGCTTTTTCTGTTCGTGAGTCATAATTTTTTTTTCAGTGCGTATAATATATGTAATTGTTCTTGTTTTTTTGTTTATGCAGTTGGAGTCAAGCCCTATAGATAACAAAGGTCCCCACACATACTTTGCCACATCTGCGCTACCAATTTGATAGAATGGCATCCGCAGATGTAAGTCATCCCAGCAACCAACGAGTTCAATGTAATGTTACCTTTTAAATAAATTCTTCGTTTAATTTGATATGTTTTAATACGATAACAGATTACTTGGGAGCCCTACACCGATGACATTCTCCATACTCTACCAGATTACTGCCTGCGGAGACAACACATTTGGAGGGCTCGTGTCCCACTCATTTATTTTCACATAGTTGAGTGGCATTATCCAGACCGAGTACTTCGTCAGTTTGGTATGCAGCAGCCAATACCTTCTCCTCCCCTTGATCATAAACCCTTTCATGATATTGAATTAAGGCCAATTACAAAGAATTGGATCGAAAAATATGGACAATGGATTGATATATGGAACAATCGTATTGACTATATAGTCAATATTGATTCTGCAACGGAGCCACTTCACTATCATTCAGAATATATGGAGTGGTACCGTGCACACGGAGGTGGATTTCTTACACGGGAGGTGCAATAGGTGCAGCGGTTCGTACAAACACTTTTAATTTACTTCATTAATTATTTTTTTAGTAACATACATTATTGGCATTTGATAACTTCCGTTGACTTTGATTCATGAACAGGGTGATGGCGTGGAACAAATCTTACAATTAAGTTCCGCTACATCTCTGGAGAACATACGGGAGAACATGCGAAAGATAGCGAGAATATCTACGTCAATGCTATACGCCTTCAATGAGGAGAGATGGCTGACAATGATTCCACCACCCCAACCAGCACCTACAGCGGCACCCATTGGGCCGCACGAGGATGACCCACCTGAGACTGTTCAGTCGACCCGGAGGACCACTCGAGCTCATCAAGATAATGATGCCGTCCCCTACCCCTTGGCCTATCATACGACAGATTTCACTCCGGGGTTCACTCCAGGGTTTAGCCAGACAGATTTCATTCCGGGGTTCAGCCAGTTTGCGGGCTCATTTCATGAGGGATACCGTCCCCAGACTCCCGCTAATTCTCCGATTTCTGGAGAATTTGACTTCTCTCCTTTTTTCCAATACCCTTCTACAGGATATGTATTGTCTGAACGTGGGATATTTGCTCAATTTGATGATGCATCCACTTCACAGCCACGCTTCTCACAACAGGATATGCCTTTATCATCTACAAATCCTACTCATCCAGAATCTCGTCCTCGGTACAATACTAGACGTGCCGAACACCGGAGACGACCTGATTGCGGAACATGAGGCCGCATAGGAGGACCACATCATCAGTGAATTGAATTATGGTTGAGGATTGTTATGTATTTATAATTTTGATTTGCTGGATTTTTTTAGCTCATGGATTGTTTAGCCACGTTCTTTTAATCTAGATATGTCATCTTCATATCTTAATTATTATTAATTATTTGTTGGAACAGAAGGTCACGTTCTTTTACTAAACTATTTATTAATTATATATCTTAATAAAATTTTCAACTAATTATGTTATAAAAATAAGCTTTAAAGATGAAAATTATATTTTACTAAATGTTATATATATAAAATAATTAAACACATGTAAAAAAAATATGAAATTTAAAAAAAAAAAAAAAAGGGCCTCGGTTCGGCAGTGGGCTGCCGAACTGGGGAAGGCCCAGTTCGGCAGTTGGGCTGCCGAACAGAGCCGTTCGGCAACCCAGAAGCCGAACGGGACTCTGTTCGGCAGACCCACTGCTGAACGGGATCCCGTCGGCCGGCCAACTGCCGAACCGGGTCCGTTCGGCGCTAAGACTGTCGAACCGACCCCTAATTGGTAAATTTGTTAAAAATGGCCCCAAATCGGTAAATTTTTTTTTTTTTTTTGAACCCCTGTTGGAAAAATGCCCGAGATGATAAGTCACTCATTTTGTTCATCGAAAGGTGTCCCGTGTGGGCTAACATTTCATGTTTTTCAGAAATCCATTTCTCACTCACCTTCTCTCTTCCATAAACACCCCCCCGGCCTTGTTTCTCTCCTCCGTCACTCTTTCCTTCACGAGCTCAGAGGTCAACGAGGTAGAGAGCTTGAGAGCTAGCAGAGCCGTCGAGAGCATCCAAGCGCTCGAAGAAACCGCCATTATTGGTGCTGTGTTGAGCTGATGGAAATGCCAATAATTTTTTGTCTCTTGTTATTGAGAAGGGAGGGGAAGAATGACGGGGAAGAATGACGAGGAGCGAGACAAAGTGGGGGGTGTTTACTGTTTATGGAAGAGAGAAAGAAAATGAATGATGAAGGAAGGGATTTCTGAATAATCCGAAATGTGGTCCTCCGATTTGGTAAGTAAAGGCCAAAGGAGGCATGGGGTCGTGTTAGAAGAAAGACCTGGCCTCATAGATAGATTCCCTCGCACGTATAACACATGGAAACGGCAAAACCCCTCCCTCCCTTATTGACAAAGGTCTTTGTAGACGCAAAAGCTAACAGGTTCCTTCCTTCCTTGGCCTAGCCTTGAGAGTGAACTTAGAAAAAGACGGGGGAACAACTTCTCCGACTGTTGTATAAATACATGTGCCACCCATCACAGCCATCCATCCTCCACAACAGACACATCGGTGAGAGAGAGAGAGAGAAAGATGATTGGGCAGTTGTCGCACGAGACAGAAGTGAAGGTGGGAGCAGGCAAAGCATGGGAGCTGTATGGCACCATCAACCTGGCCCTGCTCGCCAAGGAGGAGCTCTCTCACACCATCCTCCAACTCGACATCTTGGAAGGCGATGGCGGCGTGGGCACCATCATCAAACTCACTTTTGCCGGAGGTATGTGATTGTGATCTCGTCTGTGTGTGTCTGTGTCTAAGTGACGCGATGATCATCAACAGCACGCATCCATTCCATGACCTCATCTTCCTTCGTCGCTGACAGGTTTCTCCTATAAAGAGAAGTTCACAAAGGTGGACAACGAACGCCGTGTGAAAGAAACCGAGGCGGTCGAAGGCGGGTTCCTAGACATGGGACTCTCCCAGTATCGAGTGCGATTTGAAGTGGTAGGCGGGGACGACGAGGAGGAGTCGTGCGTTATCAAGTCCACCGTCGAGTATGAAGTCGCGGACGGGGCTTCCTTCGATGTCTCCATCATCTCGGTCAAGCCGTTTGCGGATCTCGCAGAAGCTGCCAAGAAGCAGCTCACCACCCCGGCCGGCGCCAACTGAAAAGAATCTCTATTCGGGGGTTGGTGGAACGGAAAATATTTATAAATCAAATAACTTCTTGTTGCACTGCTCTTTCATCTTTCATGTATGACGTGAGAGTTGTTGACTTTCAACTAAGAGCGAAGCTGTATTGATTACCAAGTTTTTACATTGGCTTCTGCATCATTGTCGACCTGACTAAAGGTATGCTTGCAAATTCTAATCGGGAAATAAATGGACGAGCAACCGGAACGTCAAGTGTGGGGGGCAGTCCCAGGAAAGGGAAGTAATTGCATTCTGTGCGAACGTCGTACCCAAGTCCTTCTACTTCGGGCCTCGTCGTTCGCCGTCCCATGGCAATCATGATTTCGCTCCGGTACGGCTTCACATCACATCAACATGTCTTGATTTGATGGTGACATTTGTCTCTTTTCCTTTCTCTACATATCCAAGAGAGATGGAAACACAACCTAGTTCTTCGCACGTACCTCTCAGTATTTGACTCTGAGAAGCCGGACGGGCGGTTTTGTCGTTTAATTTGATGCATGTAACACGGACCTGGTGGGGTTTTGTCGTTTCTACCCACGAAGTGGTTGGGACCGGTCTATCAGGAATATTCCGCAAGGAGCGACCAAGTCATGCTAATGCTATCCTCTTCCTTCCTTCACAGTCTTTTAAGGGTATTTTTCGAAAAGGGGTTCTAAAAAATAAATAATTTACCGATTTGGGGTCATTTTTAACAAAATTTACCGATTTGGGGTCGGTTCGGTAGTGTTAGTGCCGAACGGACGCAAGTCGATGCTCAACCTGCCGAACTACCCAGTTCGGCAGTCCAACTATAGGCCTGGGGTCTCGTTCGGCACTTGGGCTGCCGCACGGCAATTAAAATGCCGAACCGGGGCAGGGGCGGAACGGGGGGCCCCCAGCAGGCCGCCCAGTTCGGGGGAACAGGGGGCCCCGGCAGGCCCCCAGTTCGGCATTCCAAATGCCGAACTGGGGATGCCATCCAGTTCGGCATTTGGAATGCCGAACTGGAGGCCCACTCACACCCAGTTCGGCATTTCAAATGCCGAACTGGGTGTTTTTCTTCCAAAAGGAGGGGGACCCCTCACCGCCCTCACACTAGGTGTGCGGCTTTGAATAAGGGGACCCCCCTCCACCGCCCTCACGCGAGTCGCCTGCATGGCTTTTTCCTGCCCTCACGCCCTAGCATTTGCAGGCCTAGCGTCCTGTCCTCACACCAGACACCTACAGACCTAGCGTCACGGGAGGTAAGGCACCTGCAGGCAGGCTTCTAACATCACGCGAAGCTACCTCTAGGCTTCTGATAAAGGCGCATGGAAGCACCATATAGTTATCAGAATCTGAAAGTTACGAAGAAGAGAAGAAAAGAGAGAGAATCGAGAGAGAACCGAAAGAGAACACAAAGAGAAAAGAGAGATTTGGAGGTCGCTCGTAGATTCTCGGCATCTCCGTATCCCCGTTATTGATTCCACGACGTTTGCTCGCCATCGAATTAGGTAACGATTCACTTTATAATTTGTTTTCTTCTACCCTTCACGTTTTTCCGTTCATTACATGCCATGTTATTTTTTTATACACGGCAGAGAAGTTAGAGGAGAAGAGCAGAGAAGTTAGAGGAGACCAAGCATCTTTTTCCCCCGTCTCGACGCACGCACGCTTTTCCTGCCGTGCCACCGTGCTGTCCCGTTCGAGAAAGGTGTTGACCAGCATAGTTTAAGCCCGGATCTTGCCCGACAATACAAGGTAATGCCTATATCCTTGTTATGGTTAATTTGAGCACGTTTTGGTGTGAAAAATATGATGTTTTAGTGCTGTGTAGTCATTGTTTCGCTGTTGTTTTGTGCTATTTTGCATGCTGTTTGATCAGAAAAATATCTCGTTCTTGCGCTGTACTACATATCTCTGTTTTGCATGTCGCTACATGTCTCGCGAAAAATTTTGTGCATATTAAACCATATTGTCATCATTATGTTCGAAATTTTGGAGGGTTAATTGGATATGATTTTCACAATACTAAAATAATAACTGAATCTACATGTCTCACAAAAAATTTTGTGCATATTAAACCATGGTTAGATCTGGACCGGAGGATGTGGTAAAAATTTCCCAGAAAATAGAAAAATTCAAAAAATTCAAAAAAAAATCAAAGCCGAGTGGGTTTGGGCCGGCTCTTCGGGTTTGTGGGTTGGATCGAACCGACCCGGTCCGGAAAATGAATAAAAAAAAAGGAAAAAAATTAGAAAAAAAAAAGAATAATAGAAAATTAAAAAAAAATGGGCGCCCGGGGTTTGGTTGATCGGGTTGACCAGTCCAGCAAAATATAAAAAACATAAATAAAAAAATCCAGAAAAAAATTAGAAAATCACTAAAAAATAAAAAAAATCATAAAAAATTTCTAAAAAAATTGGAAAAATTCCAGAAAAATTCTAAAAATAATTCAGAAAAATCTCAAAAATCATAAGAAAATGACTAGATCTTATTCTTGATGATTTTAGTCCTTCATTTATAAATGACGATTCTACCCCTTATGGGTAAATCGCCTCAGAAAAATTCCAAAAAATCTCCAAAAATCACAGAAAATGGGGGAACGACCACATTCAACTGGTCCAACCCATTTCTATTGAGTTCGTTGTTCCTAGCCTTTGAAATAGAAAACTGGCTACTAAAATAGCCGCACATGCCCTAAATCCATAAATATTTTTAAAGAATGTCTAAATTCATAAATATTTTTTACCCTATTTGCATTTGTTTTATTATTATTATTTATTTTGTTATGGAATTTATTTCATTTGTTATATTGATAGTTATAATGTTAATGTATGGGAAAATATTTATTAAATTTTAGATGCGAAATAATTTGTAATTTCTTTATTTAGCAGAATGTCGTCTAGATCTTTTGCGACTGTGCACTGGGGAGGTAGAATAGTACGAAATGAATCTGGACATGATTACGAAGGTGGACAATCTACTAAGTTTGAGTTTGGAAACATATCCACATTTGATGAGTTACGTGCTACGATTGAGCGCAAGTTGAATATAACAGAAAACCAGTACATTCATAGTTTGATGTATAGACAATCGATTCTAACACCCGGTTGTATTATATATGACATTATGGAGGTGCATAATGATACTGCAGTTCAGATAATCCAGCAGTTTGCACGTCAGTGTGGTTCTATGTGGTTTTTACAATTTTATGCAACTGTAGATGAACACCAAGTGATAAATGATTCAGCTGGGGGAGGTTCCAATGTTGGTGAAGATGACGTTGGTGTGGATAATCAATACGTAGAGTACGATGATAATGATGATAATGATAGTGATGATAATGATAGTGATGAAGAAGATGATTTATGGGTCGGTAGTGATGACATTGATGAAGAAGATGACGGAGGTGACGATACGGAGGATTACTACAACACCCATTGCAATAATCCCATTTTACCGTTGGTACATCCATCGCCCTATTCAGAGATTAACTTTGATATGATGCAAGTAGATACAAGAGCCAAGCCAGGCCATATGTTGTTTGATGCATCAAAAGAATTTCATGTTGGGATGTTATTTCCATCACGGGATGCAGTGCAGTTGGCTGTGAAAGAGTATTCTCTGAGAAGAAATCATCACTTTCGCAGTGGGGAGACAAAGAAGCTAACATATGTGATAAAATGTGGTAATCCAAATGGATCGTGTGGTTGGAGGCTCCGTGCAACTACTAAAGAGAGTGACCTGTTTTGGAAAATAATTAAGTACAGTGGGCCACATACATGTAGTAATCCTCAAATGTCAAGGGATCATCGGCAACTTGATCAGAAGTACCTCTGCAGCCAGATAGAAGCAATGGTTGCTGCCCAACCAGATATCAAAATCAAGCCACTAATGGCCGAGATTAAAGACAAGCTGGGCTTCGAACCTACTTATCGTAAAACCTGGGCAGCTAAACAAATGGCGATTGCCAAAAATTTTGGAGGATGGGATGAGTCGTATGGTCAGTTAAGAAGGTATTTGAATGTAATGGAGTTAATGAATCCAGGTTCTCATTTTGTGATCGATGATTACATGAACCAAGATCAAAATTGCAAGGTTTTCAACCGTATGTTCTGGACTTTCAAGCAGACGATTGAAGGCTTCAAAAGTTATCGTTCCGTGATATTTGTTGATGGAACTTTTTTGTACGGGAAATACCGAGGAACGCTCCTTTGTACAGCCTCATTTGATGGCAACAATCATATATTTTCGTTGGCATTTGCTGTGGTCGATCGGGAGAATGTTGACAATTGGACTTGGTTTATGGATCTATTGCGGAGATATGTCACTAGTAGAGAAAATATTTGTGTAATATCAGACAGGCATATCGGGATTCAAAGAGCAATGGAGACAGAAGGGTGGCGTCCTCCACATGGCCACCATAGATATTGCATTCGGCATGTTGTCAGCAACTACAATAAACATTTCAAAAATGCCGATGGGAAAAGACTTGTTCAGATGGCAGGTCAATTTTTCAAATTTACGTAATTTGAAGAAATGACGTGTTCATAAATTTATGTGACAAGTACTTATTATTGTTGTAATGTACAGCTTACGAGAATCAACGACGGAAGTTCTTACACTTGATGAACCGAATTAGGAAGTGGGATCCACAAACAGCTGAATGGTGTGACCAGATTCCAACGGAGAAATGGACGAAGGCTTATGATGAAGGAAAGAGATATGGATCGATGACAACGAATTTAGTTGAATCGGTTAATGGGATGCTGAAGGATTTTCGTGCTCTACCAATAACAGCTATGGTGAATAAAATATTCTATCAGTTGGTCAACTATTTTGACACCAGAAGAACGACATATAGGGGGCAGAAGGACCACGGATGGGTATATACTCAATTTGCGGGTGGCGAGCTCGAGCGAAATAGTCAAAAAGCAAATGGACATGATGTGACACGGTTCGACTCTGATAGAGGGGTTTTTGAAGTTAAAACTGGACATAATAGATCTAGAGGAACAGGAGGCCATAAACACACAGTACGCCTAAACCTGCGAACGTGCACATGTGGACAATTTCAAGAGATGAAAATCCCATGTTCCCACGTAATTGCAGCATGTCAAAAACATGCAATTGATTACCATGCGTTCGTAGATGAATTCTATACGTTGGATAGAACACTTCAGTGCTATCAGTACATGTTTCATCCATTGGGGAATCCTGCTTACTGGCCTAAACTTGACAATCTGCCATTAGTGCCAGACTCGAACCGTATTAGGAAGAAAGAAAGACCCCGTGCATCTCGGATACATAACGAGATGGACTGGAGTACGCCGAGTAATAGCACACCCCATAACCATTGCACCAACTGTGGAAAATCAGGGCACAACATGCGAACTTGTGCATACAGATCGGCCCAGGAATAAAATTTAGATAGTGTGTGAATATTGAATGTAATACATCTGATTTGCATACTCAATTTAGTTGTGTGAATTATGTAAATTAGATATATGAATTTTTTTTGTAATGTTATAATATCACAATTGTGCGATATTTATTAAATTCCTCTGTTCCATTTGTAGACATGGCACAGAGGAATTACATTCAGCCGGGACCTAAGGATGATTCACTACTTACACAGCAGGCCCGACATAGATCACAGGCCATCTGGAACGCTGAGGTAATTAAGAAATTTAGCAGTTGATCCATCATTTGTAACAGCTGTATCGTAATAAAATTGCTACTTACGGTTAATGTAACATTTTACAGATAGATGAGAATCAAGCTCTTAGATGTCAGCGAGATGGATCGACTCTACACGAACCTGAACTTGATGATCGCATAGTACCGTATTTTCGAGTTTCGGGATTTTACGGAGTTTGGAAAATGGGATTTTGGCAAGTTGATTGGCATTTGATTACAGCTTTGGTTGAGCGGTGGAGACCCGAGACTCACACCTTCCATATGCCGGAAGGTGAATGCACGATCACACTACAGGATATCGCAGTTCTAACAGGGTTTCCCATAGATGGAGATGCAGTCACTGGCCCCACTAATATGAATTGGGGCACTCTTTGTGAGAATCTACTGGGTGAGCGCCCCCCAAACAGTCAAATACGTGGTTCAATGGTAAAGATAAGCTGGCTGAGAGGACGCTTTGGTGTAATTCCTGACGATGCCGATGAGGTTACCATACAGCAGCATGCTAGGGCATTCATTCTCCAGTTGGTTGGAGGATCTATCTTTTCAGACAAATCAGGTGCCAGGGTTAGTTTGATTTTTCTTCCATTACTAGAGCACCTCGAGGATCCTACACAGTATAGTTGGGGTTCAGCAGCACTTGCGTGGTTGTATCGGGAGCTATGTAATGCGACCGATCCATCAGCTCACCAAATCAGTGGTGCCCTACAAGTATTGCAGATTTGGGCGTGGGATCGCTTCAGTTCTGTCTCCCCATCCATCAGAAATCGTGATCCTTTACCAGTTGCACCTCTTGGTAGTCGGTATGTGATTTATTGCTTTTTCTGTTCGTGAGTCATAATTTTTTTTTCAGTGCGTATAATATATGTAATTGTTCTTGTTTTTTTGTTTATGCAGTTGGAGTCAAGCCCTATAGATAACAAAGGTCCCCACACATACTTTGCCACATCTGCGCTACCAATTTGATAGAATGGCATCCGCAGATGTAAGTCATCCCAGCAACCAACGAGTTCAATGTAATGTTACCTTTTAAATAAATTCTTCGTTTAATTTGATATGTTTTAATACGATAACAGATTACTTGGGAGCCCTACACCGATGACATTCTCCATACTCTACCAGATTACTGCCTGCGGAGACAACACATTTGGAGGGCTCGTGTCCCACTCATTTATTTTCACATAGTTGAGTGGCATTATCCAGACCGAGTACTTCGTCAGTTTGGTATGCAGCAGCCAATACCTTCTCCTCCCCTTGATCATAAACCCTTTCATGATATTGAATTAAGGCCAATTACAAAGAATTGGATCGAAAAACACGGATAGTGGATTGATATATGGAACAATCGTATTGACTATATAGTCCATATTGATCCTGCAACGGAGCCACTTCACTATCATTCCGAATATATGGAGTGGTACCGTGCACACACACGGAGGTGGATTTCTTACACGGGAGGTGCAATAGGTGCAGCGGTTCGTACAAACACTTTTAATTTACTTCATTAATTATTTTTTTAGTAACATATATTATTGGCATTTGATAACTTCCGTTGACTTTGATTTCATGAATAGGGTGATGGCGTGGAACAAATCTTACAATTAAGTTCCGCTACATCTCGGGAGAACATACGGGAGAACATGCGAAAGATAGCGAGGATATCTAGGTCAATGCTATACGCCTTCAATGAGGAGAGACGGCTGACAATGATTCCACCACCCCAACCAGCACCTACAGCGGCACCCATTGGGCCGCACGAGGATGACCCACCTGAGACTGTTCAGTCGACCTGGAGGACCACTCGAGCTCATCAAGATAATGATGCCGTCCCCTACCCCTTGGCCTATCATACGACAGATTTCACTCCGGGGTTCACTCCAGGGTTCAGCCAGACAGATTTCATTCCGGGGTTCAGCCAGTTTGCGGGCTCATTTCATGAGGGATACCGTCCCCAGACTCCCGCTAATTCTCCGATTTCTGGAGGATTTGACTTCTCACCTTTTTTCCAATACCCTTCTACAGGATATATATCGTCTGAGCGTGAGATATTTGCTCAATTTGATGATGCATCCACTTCACAGCCACGCTTCTCACAACAGGATATGCCTTTATCATCTACAAATCCTACTCATCCGGAATCTCGTCCTCGGTACAATACTAGACGTGCCGAACACCGGAGACGACCTGATTGCGGAACAGGAGGCCGCATAGGAGGACCGCATCATCAGTGAATTGAATTAAGGTTGAGGATTGTTATGTATTTATAATTTTGATTTGCTGGATTTTTTTAGCTCATGGATTGTTTAGCCACGTTCTTTTAATCTAGATATGTCATCGTCATATCTTAATTATTATTAATTATTTGTTGGAACAGAAGGTCACGTTCTTTCACTAAATTATTTATTAATTATATATCTTAATAAAATTTTCAACTAATTATGTTATAAAAATAAGCTTTAAAGATGAAAATTATATTTTACTAAATGTTATATATATAAAATAATTAAACACATGTAAAAAAAATATGAAATTTAAAAAAAAAGGGCCTCGGTTCGGCAGTGGGCTGCCGAACTGGGGAAGGCCCAGTTCGGCAGTTGGGCTGCCGAACGGGACTCTGTTCGGCAGTCCCACTGCCGAACGGGATCCCGTCGGCCGGCCAAGTGCCGAGCCGGGTCCGTTCGGCACTAAGACTGCCGAACCGACCCATAATTGGTAAATTTGTTAAAAATGGCCCCAAATCGGTAAATTATTTTTTTTTTAAACCCCTTTTGGAAAAATGCTCGTCTTTTAACTTTAAACTACGTAAAAAGGGAAAACACAAAGAAACTTGAACCTGCATTTTGTTCTGATCTGAATATAGGTTGTTATAGCGCTTAAGACCTCTGCTTCTCCCTCTGATTATGACTAGGGTTTTACGAATATGTGGTGGTTAAAACCAAATAAGAATTTCCATTCGGTGCTTCTTGGAATTATACAATAAAACAACATTCCATGTTCGCTATCCATCCCACCACCATGGACAGAAAAACCGATACACTTGGGCCGGTTTGGCGCGAGCGGCAAAGCCAATTCCATTAATAAAGGACAAGCCATGTTCTCCTCCAATCAAATCTCGGGTTGATGGTTGGTATTATAATTAATGTGTTTCATTTGTATTTAGTCAGTGTTGTGCCCTATTATGTCGTCATTGCTACTTTGGGTCGTGTAATGCGGCAATGATAGTGTGCGCAATGTAGCTTTGGTTGTGTAACGTTTT
This sequence comes from Lenwebbia sp. NSW1173648, assembly GCA_029784005.1. Taxonomy (NCBI): domain Eukaryota; kingdom Viridiplantae; phylum Streptophyta; class Magnoliopsida; order Myrtales; family Myrtaceae; genus Lenwebbia; species Lenwebbia sp. NSW1173648. The sequence goes on along the minus strand of JARCGZ010000008.1, from coordinate 84,609 downwards.
CGATTCGATGGTTGGATGAGTTTGGCCACAGCTGCACCTGGACATCACAGAGAATAGTGCAAGCTGGATGCGATTTGGCTATGACCCCATGACTACATCGACCAGATTTTTAGTTCTTACGTACGTAGGATTGAGCCTGACATAACAATAGTCTTGCATGTCTCGAATATTATCGGAAAATTAGAGAAAGAGACTTTGAAATGATGCCCTTGAGTTGAAACTCGATTATCTGAATACATTCAAATAGACTTATCGCCAAAAGAAAAAGAAAAAGAAAAAGAAAAAAAAAGGATTCAAATAGGTTATAGTTTCTGGTGAATTGGACATTCAAACAAAATTAGCATATTCAAAATTCATCTATCTTTTGCAACATACCATGCAAAGTGTACAGTAGTACCAATACTCGAACGAATGCGACTTCAAGACATTTGGTGCGTTCAACTAACTCCTACCAAGTCTTAAACTCGTCTGAAAGTAACGAGGCAGATGTTATAAACCAAATTCCAAAGTAGTAAATATATGTAAGTGATGGTTGATCATATAATCGCCGACGATAGGGAATCATTCTTGAAGGGATTGTGTAGTTATTGCTAAGATCTAATGTTTATCATTTCAATAGCTTGGTCCAAAAAGTTCTAAACCTTTTAATTGTGCCAATTTAGTCCTGAATATTTTGATAACTTGCCATTTTAATCCTAAACCTTTCAATTGTGTTACTTTAATCCTGAACCTTTTGAAAACTTGCTAATTCAGTCTCAAACCATTTAACTATTTGTCAATTTAGTCCTTTCGGCGAAATTTTGACTAAAAATCGCTGATGTGGCAGTCGAGTTGGCACCAATCGGCCAAAGGAAGAAGAAAAGAAAAGAAAAAACTATTACAAAAAAAAAAGTAAGAAAATATGTATAATTTTGTTTTCACATTAGCGGACTAGTCCGCCACATCAGCGATTTCCTGTCAAAATTGCCAAAAGGATTAAATTGACAAATCGTTAAGAGGTTTAGGACTAAATCGGTAAATCATCAAAAGGTTTAGGACCATAGGATTGAATTGACAAGTTGTCAAAATGTTAGAACTTAATTATCACAATTGAAAGGTTTATGATTAAATTCACCGCCGTACAATGAGTTTTAGACTTTTTGGATAATTTTCTCACATGGTGCATGTGATAGATACTTCTCCTTTTTGTCTCAGAATGAAAACAAGAACAAAACAGGTGACGTGAAACCCGAATATCATGCATTATAAATTGTTAATGCTCTCCATTAATCTTATTTATTCAGATCGAGTGATCACGAGAGACAAAGGAAGTAAGTATGGATCAAGGGGATAAGGAGATATCTAATTTTGTAATAGACCAGATCATGAATCTGTCGAGGCCGGCCCGAGTGAACAAAGCCCGAAGCATAATGTGGATGAGTTTGGATAAACCGCTTCTTCCTTCGGCTTAGGCTTTGGGCTCGAACGCCCGCCAAGAACCGAATAGAAACAAGAGAAGTAGCAGGGAACGAAGGAGATGAGGCTGGCTGACCCATAAGTTAATTGGGTTTTTCATATTGCACTTCAATGTTCTTCCCATTTTTGCTTTTATTTTTCACTTATTGACATAAAAACGTGCATATGATGTCATAAATCGATGCCTCCTTCCTGCCCTCCCACCCACGGTGACGAGGATGTTTCCTTCCAGTCCAGGCACCATCTTCTAGACTTTTTCTTTCTCTGTCTGCCACGTGTCACCTTCTTTTGAGTTGCTTCCCTTCGTCGTCTGAAAGTGAAGAAAAGAAAAACCTACGCGATTCCAAAAACCCCAATTTTCCCCAATTTCAGAGGCCGTACGACGCACTCCCCAGTCCAGTCCACTCCACACTTCGATCTTAACTTAACCCCTCCTCCTTCGATGCTATCCCGATCCCTTCTTGATTGGCGTCTCCTCCATCTCGGCTGATTCCGATTTCCTCACTCTCCGTATGTACTCTCTCTTCTTGACTTGATTTTCGCATTGAACTCACTGCGATCGCACTCGCAGATGGAAGCCGTTCAGGATGCCGCCTCGGTCACCACCAACGGTGCCGCGAGCGCCAATTCCCCCCCGCCATTCCTCAGCAAGACCTACGACATGGTCGACGATCCCTCCACCGACTCCATCGTCTCTTGGAGCCGCGGCAACAACAGCTTCGTCGTCTGGAATGTGCCCGAGTTCTCCCGCGACCTCTTGCCCAAGTATTTCAAGCACAACAACTTCTCCAGCTTCGTCCGCCAGCTCAACACCTACGTGCGTTCTCTCCCTTCCCTTCTCTCTTTTCCATCCGCTCCCTAAAATCGCATCTTTTTGCTGCATTGATTGTTGCTTAGCTACTGGGTTTCTGCTTAGCTAGGGTTGGCATGATATCGATCATCTTAACGCAGTGACCAGGGTTGGGTCGAATAAATTTTGCGACTGAATTTCGCGCCTCAGTGGTTCAACACCACAGGGTGGCTGTTCCCTGGCCATCGCTCGCAATAGCTTAAGCATAACTCAGTTTCCCCCCCTTACTCGCAAGTAACCGTATATAACTGCTGCATAACACAACAAATAGCTATGCTAAAGGAAGCAAACTGGATTCATATAGGGGTCCCGCATTTGTTTTTGTTTGCAGTCCTATATCACTATTTGGGGTGAGCCTCTGCTCACTAAATTCGGTCCGCTTATCTTATCCTGTCTTGTGTTAACCACTATCGCCAAACTTAGAGGATACTGAATCAAACACGAGATCATATGCTGCCTTTGGCACAGAGCCACTCCTGTCTTCCCAAGTTCCATGTAGACTAACCCCTTATCCGACCCAAAAGAAAAAAACTAACCCCTTGGATTTGGGACGCTATTTGAAACGTGGTAACATTTGGATACCACGATGTCTAGTTGCAACAGTGATGGCGACAAATTTGCTCCATCCACGTAGTAGAGGAAATAGGACTATCTTTTGGCATTTTTCTTCACTTTCAAAACTTAAGATGGTGTCACCTTTCACGATACATGATCTTCTCTAAATTCTGTCTTGTGGCGCACCTGACCTTTTTCTCTTGTTGGTTGATTGACAACGAAATTCTCCTGAAACAATCATTATGTCAGGGCTCTCTATTTTTCACGGACCTTTTTCTTTTAAAGAAATCTTCTGAAACTTGTCTTGAAGCAGGGGTTTAGGAAGGTTGACCCTGATCGCTTTGAATTTGCGAATGAGGGTTTCCTTAGAGGTCAGAGGCACCTCCTCAAGAGTATCAGCAGGCGGAGACCCGCTCACATCCAGAATAATCAGCAACCACCTCAAGCCCAAGGCTCGTCTGTTGGACCGTGTGTCGAGGTGGGAAAGTTCGGGCTTGACGAAGAGGTTGAAAGACTAAAGAGGGACAAAAATGTCCTTATGCAGGAACTTGTTAGGTTGAGGCAACAGCAGCAAGCGACGGATAACCAGCTGCAAAATGTCGGACAGCGTGTTCAGGTAATGGAGCAGAGGCAGCAGCAAATGATGTCATTCCTCGCAAAGGCCATGCAGAATCCTGGATTCTTTTCTCAATTCGTAAAGCAACAGAATGATACCAACAGGCGCATTGGTGAAGTTAACAAGAAAAGGAGACTCCCCAGAGAGGAAGAAGAAAATTCATCTGTTTGCCACAAGTTAAATGCCCCATGTGGGCAGATTGTGAAGTATCAACCTTCCATGAATGAAGCAGCCAAAGCAATGCTACGTCAAATCTTGAAAATGAACGCATCCGGGCTTGAACAATCATTAACCAATAATGAGGCATTTTTGATTGATAATGTTCCTTCTTCCAGTGCCCTGGAAAGCAGGAGCTCCTCAAACCGTACTTCTGGGTTGACCTTAGCAGAGGTTCTACCGACACCCGGGCAGTCTAAAAGTTCGGCTGATTCAGGCTTTTATGGCAGTCATCCTGCTGGGGTTCCTGATTCACAATCTTCTTCATATGCTGCAGAGCATGGTAGCGCACATCAGACTCAAGAGATACATTTTCAGGATTCTCAGCAAGGGACCATTTCAGCTGGCTTAGCTGAAATGCCAGTGTCACAGGACACTGCAGATATCCCTGACGCAAACTTTTTGGTTTCTGAAACTGCAAGTCCTGGCTATCTTGAAACTCTGTCGGCAGCTTTAGATGGGACCATGGATGTCGAGTCAGACGCTCTGTCTCCTGAGCGAGATGTGGATATTATGCTGGATGATGTAACTCAGCTTCCAGCGATCAGTGATGTTTTCTGGGAACAGTTTCTTGCGGCAAGTCCACTTACTGCAGACACAGAGGAGATTAGTTCGAGCTCTCATGAAACTGGCATCACAAATGAGCAAGAGTCGTACGCTAAGTCGGAGAATGGATTTGAGAAGGCTTATTACATGGATCATCTTACCACACAGATGGGTCATCTCACCTCCGACAACAGAACAGGATGATAAGGTCTTATACGCTGTGTATACAGGATAATCTTATCCAGACTAGAGGTGAATGTAAATGCTGGACGTGAATAACAAATGATGCCACCACTGACTTTCTTCACTCTACCCGAGCTGAGGTTGCCCGTACTAAACCTACTAACCTGAATTGCGAGTAAACAATTTTGTGGGCTGCTGGTTGCGAGCAGCTTTCGCAAGCGTGCCCATTGATAATCTACCAGTAACGTATTCTTGATTTGTCGAGCAACTGCTTTCTGGTAAAAAAATGTGTGAATTGAGCTTTTGATTTCATTAAGCAATATTTTAGTGAACAACGTATCTTGGAGAAGACTAGGGGTCTCCAAGTTGGTGAAGGCGAGGAATTGTTACTACTGTGACCAGTTTCCGACTTGTGGGTCTTTGCCTCACCTAGTACTTTCAGACTCGGACATTGTAGACACTTATTTTTGGTAATGTCGCTTGAGGTTGAACTTCCTGCCCGGAATTGTTATGCTTCGGGGTGTGATGTCCTTTTAATGTTTTGCCACCTCCAAATAACCTGGGGCTATTCTCTTCGGCCAATAGAGCGATGAAGAAATCCAAAGACCATTTTAAGTTGGATCGGATGCAGATCTAGAGTGGCAAGACTCTGACTTCGAATTGAACTTGGTAAATGCGAGCTCTCTCTCTCTCTCTGTAGAGCTGCTAAGCGAAATTTTGGCCTAATCAAGTTCCCTGCAGGCAAATTTGATTTTGGCTAAGATCACGTTGACAGATGCATCGTTGTGCAAATTTGATCCTATCAGGGTAACTGTTCTCTTGGTTTTTTTTTTTTTTTGTCAAACTGTTCTCTTGTTTGGTCGGTGCAGTTTTGGCAAAAACGAGTTGCACCGGGATGGACATTATGCTGTGAGTCAAGATACGTTAAGAAATGCATATTCTTTGTATGCTAGAAAGCTGTAAATCGTCTCGTGCGATTGGGAATGTGGTACTGATGTTTATGCTGACAAAATGAAGTAAGATATATCTGGCTGTTCCCACTTCCAGCATGAACGATGGTCTCCTCTATGAGATATTAGAATGGCGATACTGGTCTATTATAACATCAAAACGGAGAGAGAGGTGCTCCAACTTATGTGCTCCCCTATAGAGCATGCGCAGCGTAAAGGTCAAGCATGTGCATGCTATTGGACTCGTTGTGCAGCAGATTAAAATAAACTTAAATCATGGAAACCACGGCGAGTCCCTGCGGCAAGATCGGTGCATGTCAAATTGAAAGGTCTTTCTTTATGCCCATTTTCAGTCTCCAATAAATACATTCGTCGCACTTTTTATCCTGCTCTACATTAACAAGCATTATGTACACTGTATACTGTTGCGGTGCAACGGGCAATGCCCTCATACGGTGAAAACGATGACTGGACAATTCAGAATTTCATGCCACGACCACTATAACAACAATCAGTAGAACGATTCCAAAAATCACCAGGAGTAGACAGCCCTGCATAATTAGAAGTTCCGCTCAATCTGCATTCTAGATGAAATTAGAAGGATCAACTAAATTTTGGCCAAACAAATTAAAAGGACAAAGAATATCCACCATAATCACATGCCAAATCAGACTAGTCGAGTCGTGTGATTGACTAAATTGTGTGTTCCATGGCACCAGGAACCACAGAAAACTTAGGCGTCCTGATGCCCTGCTTGAGTTTCTTACTCAGTGCACCAACAAGTGTTGCAACCAAGACAATCGAATGATTATCCACCCAAACAAATTTACTAGGACACGGCTGTTTTGGCTTTAAGCAACAGAAAGCAGTTTGGAAAATGGAGGGGACAAGGGAAAAGTAAATCCTAGTTATTGGTGTTTGTCAAGAATATTCACATTGGTATCAAGATATCAAGCAAGGGGAGTGGCGAAAAGTCCTTGTCAAGAGCAAGCCAATCAAATCCATGGATAAGGAGCTAAAGAATTGTCCAGAGCTAGACATTACCCCCATATCTGAAAATACGTCTGCGTAGATAGGAAACACCAAACTCAAGAGGTGAAGACAAATGGATACTTTACCATAGACGAAGTTGATTTTTGAAGTTTAGTTGCCTTGACAAGTTGAGAAGTGCCTAGTGTTGTCGCAGCATGGGAGCTCTCTATATTGGAACTGATGTCATCTATAGGGAACAAATTTTCAGCATTATGCATGATTATTCAACAGAAAATGAAAGCAATAAGCCAGAAAATTCACGAGAAGGGTCTTTACCAATAACAACTCCTTGCTCACGGACTAGCACAGCAAGATCCTCAAAAATCTCATGCACCTCGTTAATTTGCTGTTGAATTTCTTGGATCCCTTGCTCCCTTTCTTCAATAATGGCTTCATTGAATACAATCTCGTTGTCCAATTGTACAACTTCTTGCCTGAAACCATCATACGTTACCCATGTATCAGAGTGGGGATAATCCACCAACTGATCCATATTAATCAAAAGTAAAGGAGATACTGAGATTTCTTCTTGTGAGAGAACCGATCAGACAAGTTGCTTAAACCTCTAGTGAAACCCAGATGAAAAACTAGATTCCGTGCAATGCATTAAATCTAAGGGCTTCTATCTGTCTGCCTGTTCTACCCTAAATCAAAGCTTCCACTTTGCTGTATTTCCCATTTAACAATCTGAACCAGGAGGGACATGGTGTTTCTGGCTATGGGGCATATTGACTCAAAGGGCCTCTTCCAGGAAGTAACTTTGCTAACCTTTTCGGCTCTAGAAGAAGAGATTGCTGTTCAGAGCTCCTTGATAGGCTTATCTCCACCTCTGGAGCAGTGTAACTGTTTTTGGAAAGTATGCAATTGAGTTCAAATTACAAGTACATATGCAACTGAGTTCAAATTACAAGTAGCCGGGCCATCAATAACTGCATAAAAGTATGTCATATTATTCCAATAATATTCCAAAACCTGAAGATGACGAGAGGCAACTTGAGCCAAACATACCAAAAAGCAAACATCATTCCCCAACTTAAGGATCATTTAACATTTGATCAGAAGTAGACATTTGAAAACAAATACGACATAGTGGTGTCAGGGGAAAATTTAAGGAGCGTCTGCACTGGCTCATTTCAATTCTCACTACGAAAAGTTTTGTCGTGGTTAGACTTGCAAAATAACCTAGAAGAGGGGTTTTCTTTTGAACAAACAATGCGCTTAACAAGGACCTGGAAGGAACAAATTCTCTAGGAACAAAAGCAGCAAATGTTGATTCCCTCTCGGCAGCGAGTCTTTGTGCTTTCTGGAATTCCTTCAAGACTGATTGGAAATCTTTTGCAAGCTTTGCATCGGCTATTTTCTTTGCAGGCTGCAGTTAAAGAAAGCGGTCAGTACCACCTCCAACTACGGCAAGAAGGTTTTCTCCTCTGTATTACAGTTAGGGGTGGTTTCCCCTTGAACATGATCGACATATATAACGTGTGGACAGACCAAAATCCTACGTTATCTAAACGAGTCTACAGAAGCATTAGAGGTAGACAGACTGCTGGCAAGCAGAGGACGAGCGTGCGAAGGATGGGAATGCCAAAGAGAGAGAGAGAGAGAGAGAGTATGGGAGGTGATGTGCAAGGAGACATACGCTGATTTCGGCACCGTGATCAGCTTGGCTAGCTTCCTTGAGTTTAGCCGAAGTATCCTTCACCAGCTGGCTAATTCGCAGTCTTGTTTTGTGCCTGTGATGGAAGTCAATGGAGTCTAGTCAAGAAGATTTGCAAGTAAAATTGAGAAATAAACACCATGATTAAAAGGAGAACAAGGAGTGATGAGGAGGGTAGGTCCTCCTTCCTGGGAATAAATGATTTATCAAAACAAACTAGCACAAGCCAAAAAGGAGGTGAATGGAGTATTAGGTGTTGGACAGTGTGGGGCATGCAATTTCAGAGGGAGAGAACAGCAAGAGCAAGAGCACAAAAGAAAAAACAGACAGCTTGTCCCGCAAGAGGAGAGTATCCTTGGGAGTGCCGAGGGAGTTGGAGAGGCGGTAGAAGGAAGCGACAGCCGTGTTGATCTGGAATATCCCGGAGGCGATGGCCTGAGTGGTGGCAGCAGAGGGAGAAGGAGGAGGAGAGGAGTCGAATTGCAGGCTGCTTCCTCCTCCGTATCGGGATTCAACGTCGTCCTGGAAACTCATGTTCACCAAGAAGATCAAAAGAAGCAACAAAGCCCCAGATGAAGAGAGGAATCGAGGGGAGGAGGAGGAGGAAAAGTCAAATTCTTTTTTTTTTTGTTTTGTTTCAAAAATGGAGGTACTGGTCCGGGACTGGTAGGGTCGGAGGGAGGGAGGGAAGGAGGGAGAAGCAAGGCAACCGACACACCCTCCTGCAACCACAACCCACCCGCAGGAAGGGAAGACAGAAGCTTCGTTGGGAAATGTGCCGTGGTTACAATGTCAATTGTCAATTACAAAGCCTCTCTTTTGTTTCTTTTTCCTCTCGTTGGGTTGGGCCTACCTACTCGAATCATTATCAAGAAGCTTTGATTTGCTCCCTCCACATCTTCCTTCTAAAATTTACTAAAGATGAAAGCTTTGTCCTTTGATGTCCATTTGACTCATAATAAAACATCTGTTGCATCCTCTTTAATATACTATGCATGAGCTAGGACAGCACTGCACTGCACTGTCGTCTCTCCCGACTCCATTCCTCAAAGACGCCCAAGTTCTCGAAACTCTGTTTTGTATTGAATTTTGAAGTTTGAGGAAACAGAGTTTTGGTCTTGGTGGGCCAACCCCGACGCAATATTTCTTTAGCCATGACAAGGCGTGCGAGGGCCGTTACCACCACCCAGGATTCATTTGGTAGTCAAAGCCCAACTTAACTTACACGCCGAGCTCAAAACAAGACGAAGACGAAGGAAGAAAACCGCTGTCCAATTCCATCTCCATAAAGCACGTTGAGCAGAGCACCCTATCGTCAGTGCACCGTAACACATCTGATCACGCCCTCCCTTTCATTTTGCTTAGTTCTTATCTCTCGGATTTTTGTGATATTCCATCGCGGTCCCCAACCCCCCCACCCCAGAATTGATTCATACTGACCAGCGAACAGGATCGTCTCCTCTCTCTCTCCGTGTGTGTTGCCTTCCTGCCAGTGCTTGCCCCCTTCAGCCGTTGCCACGCCATGTCGGTGAGTCCACCACCCCCCCCCCCCCCCCATCTCTCCTATCTCTCCATCATCTCTTCCTCAAGTTCTCATCTTTCGTGTATGTGTCTGGCTCGAAGTCGAAGTCGAATTCGAATACGAATCAGGGTCTCTACCTGACTTATGCTCCCTCGAGGTTCAGTTTGCTTGAGCTGTTTCTTGAACTTGCCGTCTATTCTGCTCTTGCTTGCGCGCTTGCTGAATCGGATTAGCACCACCCCTGGTTCCTTGAAAATTCCAAATCGACTGCGTGCTAGAGGAGAGGGTCCCGTATTCGAATTCCAAGATTTAAGTAGTAGGTTGTACTTGACTGATTAAGATCGGTCCTCTTACACTTTCCTAATATTTCATTTCTTGATTTCCCCCCAAGGCGCACGAGATCTGATTGTATGCATTCTTAGGTAGGAATCTTGGAGATTTTCACTCACGCTCTTCTGTTGGTGGCACATGAATAAATTTAGAGCTCGACATATGTAATTAATGTTGCAAAATTGTCTTATGCATGGACTCGTGTTTTAAACGTGCGACCTTCCAAACTGAAAAAAGATGGTTGTTGTTTTACTTTCTGCTACTCCTTCCCAGATAAGGACCGTGAAAGTCAGCAATCTTTCTCTCGGTGCATCCGAGAGGGATATAAAGGAGTTCTTTTCGTTTTCAGGTGAAATCGAACACGTCGAAATGCAAAGGTTAGCTTTCACTTTCGAGATGCTATTATCTGATGTTACCTTCTTTCTATATTTGTCGTGCTCATTTGCAGGATATTAGACAAGGGGCTGTAAAACCGTTGCTTTGTCTAGTTTTTTGTTTCATTGCATATCGGTCTCCCTTTTGATGATAGTGAAGACTTTTTGCAATTTTAGCACCTACTAGATTCCCATGGAGATTCATGCTACCTTTTTCCTCTTTCAGCGGCGACGAGCGTTCTCAAGTTGCATATGTTACCTTCAAGGATCCCCAAGGAGCAGAGACTGCTGTTCTTCTGTCGGTATGCATCATGTTTGCACACGTTCGACTTAATTTTTCTGTTGCTCTGCTCTTCATATATTAGCGGCAAAAAATCAAAGCAATGTCCTTTAGGAAGTGTTTGCAGTTTATACTTGACAGCCAACTCTGCTATGAAGAGTTCTACCTGTTCTTTCAATCACGCATGCTTTTTGGTAGATATTGAGTCTGCGTGGTAACATGTGGCCACGTGGGCGAGGAAAGTGCAACGGTGAAACTTAAATATTTACGGCCAGCATGCACTTTTGAGTGCGGAACACCTAATGCAGTGGGTGATGAGTTTGAAAACTTGAAATCAATTTGGTTTATACTTCGTATTTTTTGCAACACCTGGTTGCTGCATCTTGAAATTCATGCCTGCAAAGCATAGCTCATTTGGGTGCTTTACTAGAGTAGAATATATTATCCTACAAAAGAGTGTTTGATGTGATTGTTTCCTGATGAAAGCTTTTTAAAGGTATCCACTGATTGTGTAATCCCCTTTTTGGTTGCATTCGACCTTCTCATGTATTTTGATCTGATGCAGGGAGCAACAATAGTTGATCAGTCTGTTACTATTGCTCAGGCTCCAGATTACAAGCTGCCAGCTTCTGTTCCCATCCTGCCAGCTGTAATATCTGTCTGTGAAGATCAATGTCTCATTGTTGATATTGTGAGTGGTTATTGACCGGAAAAGGATTTAATTTTTCTCAGGCTATGGGAAACAGGAGTACAGGTGAATCTGGAACCGCTGTCCAAAAAGCAGAGGATGTTGTCACAAGCATGTTGGCCAAGGGTTTCATTTTGGGCAAAGACGCTGTCAACCAAGCGAGGGCCTTGGATGAGAAACACCAGTTCACTTCCACTGCTGCCGCCAAAGTTACTTCTCTCGACCAAAAGATTGGCATCAGTGAGAAGATTAATGCTGGCACAACCATGGTGAATGACAAAGTAAGGGAAATGGACCAAAAGTTCCAAGTTTCTGAGAAGACCAAGTCTGCATTTGCCGCTGCAGAGCAGACTGTTAGCAGTGCTGGATCTGCGATAATGAAGAATCGTTATGTTCTGACTGGGGCTTCATGGGTCACTGGTGCATTCAGTAGGGTTACCAAGGCAGCAGGGGATGTTGGGCAGAAGACAAAAGATAAGGTTCTGGCCGAGGAAGAGCAGGCAAGAAGATTGGAAGGTTATGATCAGATTCATGGGTCTGAGTCCCCAAAAGCTACTGGTGGTGATCAATCTTCCAAGCCCCCACCTGCTCGGGGTTTGATCCTCTGATTTGTTAGAATTTATGTAATGTGAATAGTTGGCAATGGAGTTTGAATTGAAATAGGTCTGTCTTTCATATTCGCCAGATGCATGTAGTAGCTTGTACAAGCGATCACCGCACAACTGTAGTTTGGTTCAACTGTTTGAGGTTTTGCCATGTTGATATGTTACTTCAATTGGCTTTCAGATGTTCATCGAAATCCCCCCACCCCCACTCCCTCAAAATAAATAAATAAAGAACAGAAAAAGAAACCCTGATCTATGAGATATTTGGCATTCTTTCCTGTGACTTAGCTGCTTCCAAATTAAGTCTTAACGGAAGACATGGAGGAACTTTCATCTCCTAGAAGTATAGATGATTGTGCAGTTCACTTGAGGGTTGGTTGGAGAATGGAGTTTGCAGCGTTACAACTTTGGGAGCGATCGAAAATGTCGTATGGCATATGCATAGATTTCTTTTTGTCCAAATGGCATACGCATAGATGAAGAGATAAGACATATGAGGTGAACTGGCTCAGTGTCGTTCCGTATTAACTGCTGGTGGTTCTCTTGTTTTTCAAAGCTGATGCATTGCTTTGGAGTCAAGATGTCCCTCGATTGCTCTACTTTTTCTTTCACTTTGTCGGAAGGGTGTCGAGAGGGCATGTAGAACTATGAACTCTATTGTAGATCACCAGTCTTGAAAGGATTAAAGAGCGCAGTTCTCTGTTTTACTAGAATTCGAATACATGCGGAAGCCTGCACATGAGGTCCTTATGTACATTACACCAATCTTGAGTTGAGATACTGGAAAGTTCAGATAACATGAAAGGGTTCGTGAAATTCTACTTTGCTTTAGTTGAAACATAAGCCTGCCACTAGTCATCTTGAAGGCGATGGTCCCATTTACAGGGTTAGGGGAGGGACAGTAGCTAATGGAAACAAGTTGCTGATTGATTGAATTTGCTAAGATCAAGTTCCTTGCTATGATAAATCACACAAAAACAAGACGGCTTCATACCAGCCATGGAGTGTTATTTCTGCAACTGCCCCTATGAGATTCAGCAAGAGCATCATTGACTAGCAAACGAGACATCAAACAGATTCTCCCAATTTTTATCAAGAGGAATAACCCAAAAACCAGTACTCCAGAATCGTTCATCAGGTATTCCTTTCTCTTAACACATTCTGGTTCCCTTTCATGACAAGGTTATCGATAACGGAACGAGATTAGACACAATCCAAGGGCAAAGAAAAAGGTATTATGAAATCTAGAAATGGTGAGATGCGGCATTGGAGGTTCCGATGAATATGTTCATTGATTCTAGTTGTCGGATTGCTAACCCCAGGAATTGTCGAAGGCAGCAGAAGTGATGGCCTGGACAAACTCCTGAAAATTAATGCATCCGTCGCCGTCTGTGTCGGCCTCCTTGATCATCCCCGTCAGCTCCTCAGCGGTGAGAGCATGCCCCAACTTGGCCATGGAGTGAGCGAGCTCGGCGGCCGTGATGTATCCGTTGCCGTCCCTGTCAAACATGCGGAAGATCTTCTTGAGCTGATCCTCGGTGTAGGGGCACTTGGCAGGAATGAGGTCAGGCTCTACCAGGGCCACAAACTCGGAGAACTCGACAAGGCCGTTGCTGTTCCGGTCGGCCTTCTGGATGAGAGCCTCCAGCTGATCGGGGCTTGGCTTCAGCCCCATCGACCGGAGGAGCGACCCCAGCTCTAGCTGCGTCAGGCTGCCATCGTTGTTCCGGTCGAACGACCTGAATATCTCCCTCAGCTCAGCCAGCTGCTCGTCGTCCAGCTTCATCGCATCCTTTCCGTTTCCCAGACCACCGCTCATCCTCCCACTCTCTAGTAATCTATTCGCGGATTTGTTCTCTCTGTCAACAAAAACGATGATAGGACTTGAGTCTGCATGAATCCTAGATGATCATCACCCATCTCCTGGAGCTCCGCCTCCCCAACGATCCTTTCATGTCTCCATCAGTGAACGTTTTCCGTTCTGGCTTTCACGACAGCATCAGATCTCCTCCAATCCTTTCTCTTTTGCTCCTTGTCTAACATCAATCCTTATGGTATTGTCTCAGTGACGAAAGCTGGTAGGAAAAAGCTTCACTGGGATAGACTCGATTACCGAATATAGTTATTGAATTTTCAAGAGAATAATGATAATTAAGAGCTTATTTGACCTATTCAACCCGTCATTTAGCTAGATAATCGGATCTCTGAATAAAAACTAACTTCCAAAAGCTTGACTACGACGGCAAGAGAATAATCAATAACATAAATAGAAGTTACATAACGTATGTTACTCTGTATGTCAACGCATACTCATCTTGATTATAGAATTGAAGTTAGGTGATGATATGATACAATACGGAGTCATTGCTACGTGCCCTCATTAAACCATTTTGATCAACGCCAAAACTGCCGTCTGTATGTAAGAAACGTCGTCACCAGAGGGTATCGCAATTTGGAGGTTGTGGGAAAGAAAGATGGTTCGCCTGACCACAAATTTTGCCATTTCGCAAACCCATTTCTTCCATTATCTCTACAATTCTTGGACAGCGAGGAAGCAAACTCCTTACTAGTTTGGCTTATATCGATCCCAAACAATATATTAAGAAATGCTTCACTGGGACAGCCCCATTTTGGCGAAGACCATATCAACCACCCCAAAAAAAAAAAAAAACAAACAAACAAACAGAAGATCATATGTGTCTTGCTTCCCTTCCCTTGCCTTTCATTAGACCTGTTAAACGGGTGGGTCGGATCGAGTCATAAATAGTCTAACCCAAATTGACCCATTTATTCATAGTGCAAATTTATTGATCCCGACCCGACCCAACCCATATTTGCTAATACATGACCCATTTACAATTCATTTATTTTGGCCCTTTCATTTAAAACCCATTTACATATGGCCTGCTAGATTTTAGATTATCCATTTATAACCCATTTCAAAGAATGTGGGCTTATAAATGGGTTTTGAACCCATTTTGACAGGTCTACCTTTGATCATTGGGGTTGGCTAGTAGCAGCTCTTGCAAACTCCTTTCTTTCTTCACAAGTTTTCCATCAGCACAAACAAGAATCACACAGTTCGGTTTAGAGGCCCTACAAGATCTCTTGAAGGATAATTGCCACTCAGTCCATGTATTCAAGGTCTTCTAAATTCATCAATATACTATGGATAAAGTTTTCAACAAAGTGCATTGCTGAATCCAGATCAAGGAAAAGAAATCAAGTTTCGAGAGAATATCTTCTTTTTTCAATGCACATCACCTGGCATTTAGCAAAATCATAATATTTAGCTCCCAAGTGCATCCAAAAATTAATTTGGACCTAGAACTTTCTCGTCGTCATTGCTAATAATTTGTGCCTGTGCCTGCCAAAAGACAGATTTCAAGGGAGAACCATGAAGGACTCATAATGCATATCTCATCAATTCATACTCGATCCTTCCTATTATGATAGCAGTTCGTCTTTCCTGTTGCAACACATGTGGCCACTTTGAACAAGAACATGCTACAAAAGTTTCAGTCCACCAGTCACGTCATCGACGACTTCAATGGGTCCTGCAAAAATTGCATGAGAATATGTCAACACTTGTCTGCGGCTCAAGGACAAGATGTTGAAAATTCCTATCAGTTTGACATCACAAGGGAAATCAGGGACTTCCAACACTTTGTTCAAAGAGCAAGCAGACAGCATGTGACTGGAAGGAAAATCTTACCAAGAATAGCCATCACGGTCCTTGAATCTGCATTGAAAAGAACAAAACATCCAGAAAAGAGTGTAAATCATCAATTGGAACAAGTCATCGAAGCAGGATTTGTAAAGTGTGTAGTAGGAAAAAGAAAGAAGATTAGGCGTTATGATTGACTTCTTTGCGATTGCCAGTAGTGATAATGTTAACCCATGCAAGTCTAAAAAATAAGCCTTTTAAAACACCATCTATAGGCCCCTACAGTGGGATTCATTAAGATGGCCTTTCCGCAAACCCCTAAAGTCCAGTATCAACAAGAACATAAAGCTTAGATCCAATCACCGAAAGAAAGAATCACCACAGACACAAGCAGGATTGAGCAAACCACCATGGCAAAACTCATCAAATTGATATATTTCTTAAAGTAGTTCGAGTTTGATGTAATTAAGCTTTCTTCCTGGAGTGACTACCGCAGTCCCATCAGAAACTACAATTGACTTCAAATTGCTGGTTCTTCCCATTAGCCTTTGTCATTTCACTTATCAAGTTTTGATCCTCCATCCTACCTCTCCTTTCATCACGTTCATGCTGCCTTCACATAAGGGCTACTTCAAGGTCCGACAACCATTCTCCTATCTGAGTTACTATTCAATGCATCTGGATGAACCAATTACAGAAACTCGCTTCATCAGTCACAACATAACGTGCCTCCAAGTAATTCTTTATACTGCTTAAGAAATTTCCAAACCAGTATCACCTTACCCAAACATATTTTAAAGTTCTACAAAATTCACCGCATATAAAAATAAAAAATAATGTAAATATCATTTAAGAAATTACATTGGCAGGGTGTTATTCCACATTGCCATGACAACAGAACTGTAAAACCATACGAGTCAAGAAATTTGACTTTTCAACTCACTTGGTGCAATTTGTGTCCTCCCTGCATCAATTGTAATATGGGTTGGTAATTTAAGTGATTTCGCCCTTTCCTGTCAGTATAATACAAGAGTAATAAAATTACAGCATGTGGGTGGTTTGGGGAAGGGGATGGCAGCCATATGGCCAACCAGAAACATCCAACAAAGAAATTCTCCAAGAGCTGCTTATTGATGACAAATGCACAACAAACTAGAAACTATATATTGGGAGATATCTATTACTCTAATTCCAAAGTTTCTTCAGCCAGTGACCTACGCTAGTAGAGCATAACATAGGAAATATCGACCTAAAAATTTCTGAACCCAATCACTAGTTTGATCTTTGTAGGTAGGTCTCTTCAATATTCAGGGAAATAGATAAAGTGCAGCTACCAGCAGCTTTCACCGTATAATAGTATAACTAACTCAAATTCTTTTTGCATTCTACAAAAATAATAAACAAGCGTGCACACAAGAATAATAAGTGACGATAGAGTGTATATGGACAGTACTAACTTGCAAAGCAAGCATATCTTCCTCACTCTCAATTTTGACAACCACCTTAGGCTGAGCACACATCTCCCACCTGCAAGTTTGGCAATATCTCTTGATAACTTAAGAGGATGAATGCTTTAATCATATGATCAGAGAAATGGTAAGTTACTTGGAGGAAACAGCACCTGTTTAAAGCTTTTGGTGCGCGGTGAAGGAGCTTTTTATAGAGACCCAAAGTTGCATGACTGTCAATGGACACAAAAGAATCACATAAGTAAGGCTTGGCAGTCCATCCAAGTAAATCGGCCACTCTGTTGAGGAAGCCTAGTAAACAAGTAATTACACAGAAGCTCTCCAAAATGTCCTGGTGAAGTCCAACCACTTATGATAAGCCAAAAAGGTGGATGTTGGCCAGCAGTTACATACCTACACTGGGCGGCAATCTTCCCTTTTCCCATCTTTAGATCATTCCTCACAACCAAAACCTGGAGATAGACAGACATACATGTTCATATATTTTCTTGTACAAACAAAAATCTTCCATTTTCTATGCAAATGCAAAGGAAAGAGAGAGGTAATACCATTTTAAAATCTTCTAAGATTGCAGCCAAGTTTTCAATCTCTAGAGGATCTTTTGGCTTATTCTTCTTGCTCCCAGTAGCAGCAGTTGGCCCTTTGGATGCTCTAGCGGGGATCAAGAAGCGAGAAGGATGATATGCACCAATATAGTATCCCAGAGCAAGGCATCCCGCCCCAACTATAATGGCACTTAGCCATGTTAAATCCATCACGTGCCACTCCAAAGTTCGAGCCCTCTGTGCTACACTCAAGTTCCAACCAAAAGAGAAACCAAAAAGCAATTTGAAATCCTCATGAACAATATCCTAATCTAGAATAACTACGCAATTTGAATTCGACGAGGTGATAGATGACTACCGAGAGTGCCACTTCAAGGTATAAATACACATTTAGGTGATTGGCTCCTAATTGACTAATAAGATAAATTCAAGACAGCATGCTCACTGCGAGAGGACCATGAACTCTTCCAATAGGAAAGAAGAATGAGGACATTCGGTAACTCAGCTCCATATTGCGAATCTAGATATAACTAGAGCTACCCGATGTAATTAAGCTCCAAGAGCGGTTGATGTTTAAGACGAATTCAGCAAACAAGTCCAGACATTTGAAGCAGCGTGCATAATCATTCGCACAAGATTAAGCACGGGAGGAGAGTGGGACCTGGTATAGAGGAGGGACGATCCGATCCGCATCCAAGAAACCCTAGACCAAAAGGGCGAGAACCGGAGAAAACACCTGGCCTCCCACTGACATCTCAATGCCAAAGTCAAACAGTGGAGGAACGGAGTCCACGCCAGGGAGCTCAACAGCAGTGTGTCGAATCACAACAACGAGAGGAAGGCTGGGAGAGGAAGCCTTGCACCTTCTCTACTCTACTTGGAGCAAAATGCAAACGCAGCATGCTGAAGATCGGGTGGATCGGCCCGGTTTTACATTCTCGGAATAGCCAGAAAACGAAATCGGCTTTCTACAATAATGTCGGCGAGCTTGTCGGGTACTTTGGGCCTGCATGACAACGATTTTGATTATCTGATTTTATTTTTTGGAAAAAAAAAAAGATGAGAATAATATTTGGTAACGTAAATAATTCTGATTCTGATTCTGCTTCCGGGAACAGTTTTGGAGCAAAAACAAGAACAAAAAAAAAAAGCCAGTTCTGAAAAAAAGAATCACTTTTGAGAATCACAAAATAAAATGAAGTCCAACATCTCTTATTTTTCCCTTTCAGTTCTCGCATCACTTTTTCCTCGACCCAAAATAGAACGATGTCTCATTTTCAAACAAAAATATATAAGATAATAAATAAAAA
Organism: Lenwebbia sp. NSW1173648; assembly: GCA_029784005.1. Classification (NCBI taxonomy): domain Eukaryota; kingdom Viridiplantae; phylum Streptophyta; class Magnoliopsida; order Myrtales; family Myrtaceae; genus Lenwebbia; species Lenwebbia sp. NSW1173648. Next base: position 65,759 of record JARCGZ010000008.1, on the reverse strand, counting down.
TATAAATAAAAATAATCGGAAAAAATTCAAAAATCAGAAAAATTTCACAAAATTCCTCAAAATAGAAGAAGCTTAGATTATGCTAGTTTGATCACATTTTCATAAAATTGGAGCCTAGATTCCCTAGATTTTGTTTTGTTTTAGGAAAATCATAAACACCTTTGAAATTAAACCCGAACCACATTTCTCTAAGCCTTTAGGGCTTCAATAGGATTTTACGATGCAATTTATCAATGCACCGACGTAACAAGTCCTCAGACCCTAGATTTCTCTGGTTGCGTAAAATCGAACGGTTTTTCCCGATCATTCGATAAGATTTCCGGTCTACCTTACTCAAAAACTGGTGGCGACTCCATTTGCATGTACACATATACATGCCACCGATCACACTAAGATCGAATTTGACATTCCCTCGTTGCGATTTGGTATAGACCTAGGAGGGCCCGAGCTAATATGAAATCATACACTAACCCAACATGGTTAATTTTTTTTAAGCTTAAAATGACTTGTTGTGACACGACAATTAAACGGAATAGCACGAAAAAATGTTATATGCAATATGTTACATAAGAGAATCAATATGAATTAATCTTCAATTAATTCGAAATATAGGATGAAATTTCACAAAGTAACTACATAATTATTTGATTTAAATGACAAAAATTGGGAAGAGAAATTATTTTCGGGGATAAAAATTTTGTGCAGTTACCAAACACGTTTCTGTTTCAGGAACATAATTTTTGTGCAGTTACCAAACACGTTCTGATACTCTAAAACTCATTCAGGGAACAGAATCAGAGAAAAACAATTCTAATCAGGATCACTTTTTCGAATTTGAATCATTGTCATGTAAGAACTTAACGATTATGGCCGTTAGCCGTCAATTGTCGATCGCCGACGATCTGATTGGACCTGACAGCTTTGCCGTGTCTTAGTATTACGCACCAAATTCTCTCATATACTTGCGAGCTGAATAGTGGAGCCTTGATGGTATATGTACTCGGAATTCTAAAATAGAGCAGGCTATTCCGCGGCCAAGAATATATCAGCCCATGACATAGAACATTTTCATTTTGGCGCCAATCAAATTTGTTTATATTTGCTCGACAGAGATAATTTTAAACTTGGGACATGGGACAATGTTAATGAATTGGGTGGATTGAATGCAATTTTATGACTGGGAATGGTTTTGCCGAAGTCATGTGATTACTCCTAGTCCTCTTTAGCACTTGAATACGGTGCACTCAGATAGTTTATTGTTGCCGAATCAAACCTCAAATGATCTTAATCTTTTGATTGGGTCGATAATGTCCGATAGATGGGGCACACTGAACCGAACATATGAGATGAGCCCTAGAATCACCTCGATAATTAATTTTGTTCATCCTCAACCTTAGATGGACTTGAAAAATTCCCTCGAGACACAAAGACCGACATATTCGATTCGCTTTTTTTCTACTTTTGTTCAAACGAAACGAGGTCGCCCATTGAGATATAAATACATATCTAAAATCAACAATTATTTCAGTTGTAAATCTATTGTAATTGTGCCAATTTAGTCATAAATCTTTTTTTATTATTGAGTCTTAAACCTTTTCAAATTTTTTCAATTGAGTCCATCCGAACAATTTTGGCTACAAATTAATGACATAACCATCTTACGTGGCACTGTCGGCTGACCTGAATTTTTTTTATTAATTTTTTTAAAAAATAGACAGACACATTCAAAACAAAATAAAAAAATATTAAAATTTTCACTTTAACTCGACAGTACCATGTAAGATGGCTGGCGTCAATGTGATCAATTTTTGGCCAACATTGACCGGATGGACTTAGCTGGCACAATTTAAAAAGGTTTAGGATCAATTGGAAAAGAAAAAGGTTTAGAACTGAAATTGCACAATTGTAATAGGTTTAGGTCTTTTTGTATAATTCGTCCCACTGAATTGCTCACTCGAGGACATGCAAAGAGGATCTTTCATTTACCCAATGCAGATTTACGCCAAAATAAGAGTGCCCCGGAAAGAAATGCGAAAAGTAAGCGAAATGTAGTACCCTCTTGTTTGTGTGATCCAAGTGTAGAGACCTCCTCATCAACTTGGAAGTAGTCTCTACTTTGGGAAGCCTTTAGTAGAATTCTATGCAATGAAGTCAGTCCAATCTCAACGTCCTATGAGAGCAACAACACTGTTGAAAGACAATTCACAAAAACCAAACTGAACCATGCAAGAGAGAAACACAATCCCAACGGAAAAACTTCTTCTCCCTTTGTTAAGTAGCGACTTTAGCAAGAAGCACGTTGGTAACAACCAGAACAAAGTCATTATTCAGGAATTTCGAATTCAATAGCTTGCAAATCGGCTATGTGGTCGGAGACAACGACAATCATCTTGAAACCCCTTTTCACCATCAATCGTCGGAACACAATCAATTGGCCGACAATGATGACCGTGTGTTGTCGAAGACGACAATGATCGCATGGGTGGTTGCAAGTGACGATAATCAGCTGTCATGGTGGTGGTCCTCTTGCATTGGCCAGTGATGCAATATTCGGATGCATTACTCTGTCACCTCCATCGTTGGAAGATAACATAGTTTTTTTTTTTGGTCAAAAGATAACATAGTTTGTGAAGTTTTTTTTTTTTTCATATATATTTTCTATCCAATCTAGGTTTATCATACCCCTTGTCACGTATTATATGTGTGTATACATCGCCAAACACCAATTATCCTAGCCGAACTCAAATATGAACTATCAAACATAGCTGTAAAGTTATCGTTGAACGTGGTAACAGCTACCCTCACTCTTTCCTCTTTTTTTTTCCTTATTCTATATGGACTCAAATTTGAACAACCATGTCCAGTACAATGACCCAGCTCAAGGGATTATCTTCAGAATGACACTTATTTACACACTAGCATCATACCAGTAGAGATTGAAAACATGGGAGACACTTAAAATGATTAAGGAGTGGTGTAACCTCCCATGGGTCTGGATCGGGGACTTTAATGAAACATTATACCACTGGGAAAATGTGGGACGAAGAGAGGCAGATAATTACATAATGCAGAGTTTTAGCGAGCTTCTAAATAGCTGCGGTATGATGGATCTTGAGAGTAAGGGATGTGCTTTTACTTGGTCGAATAATAGAGAAGATGAAAATCTGGTCAAAAAAAGGCTTGATAGAGCTGTTTGCGATCTGAACTGGAGAGTTTCGTTCCCACAAGCCGAGACCTTCGCTTTACCAGCTATAGGTTCAGACCACAGCCCAATTTTATTATCTCTGCTGGCTGAAAAGGATAAAAGTAAGAAGATCTTCAAATTTGAAGCCTTTTGATTGGAAAATGAGGAGTGTGCGAATTTAGTTAAAGAGAGTTGGGAAGAATATGAAAGGAATGGTGATGATCTGGTGCTGAAAATGAAAAACGTAACTCAAGCCCTTGAGAAATGGAGCAAAAAGGAGTTCCCAAACAACAAGTCTCAAATCAAGCTTTTGAAAGAGGAGCTTGAAAAGGTGACGAATGATGGAAATGTTAATCAGAACAAATGCAGCAGGGAAAATATCTTGTACCAGATTGAAAACCTATGAAGAAGAGAGGAAATGTACTGGGGTTTAAGATCTAGAATCGACTGGTTGAGATGGGGGGACAAAAATACTAGATTTTTCCACGCTACTACCATCCAAAGAAGGCAGCGAAACAACATATCAATGCTGAAGCAAACTGGTCAGCATCTATGGACAAAAGATCAGAAAACTTTAAAAGAGATGACGTCAGATTTCTTTGAGGGCTTATACAAGTCAACAGATCATCGAAACTTTCACCCAGTGCTTCAGCAATGTCCAACTTTGGTGACGGACGAGATGAACATAGATTTGTCAGTTGAAGTGACACTTACTGAAATCCACCAGGCTATTTTTGCTATGGGCCCTTTAAAGGCATCTGGTCCAGATGGACTGAATGGCTTATTTTATCAAAAGAAATGGGAGAGCATCAAGATGGGTTTATTTGAGGAAATCAAAGCTTTTTTCGAAACAGGGAGTATGAATTCTAAGCTAAATAGGACATATATCACTCTGATCCCCAAAGTAAAGAATCCGAAAAGCTTGGATCAGTTTAGGCTGATAAGCCTGTGTAACTTTGCCCATAGAATCATATCAAAGATCCTGACCAATAGAGTCAAGCGCTGGCTACCCGACCATATAGCAGAGGAGCAAAGTGCGTTCGTGGGGGGGGGGGGGGGGAGACAAATACAAGGTAATATTCTTATTGTTCAGGAGGTCTTGCATCAAATGAGAGTGAGTAAGAGAAAGAAAAGATTTCAAGCAGTGCTGAAGTTGGATATGAAGAAAGCGTATAACAGGGTGGAATGGGATTTCCTGGAAGCATGTCTCATGAAAATGGGTTTCTGCTTGATGTGGGTGGAAAGGGTTATGACATGTGTAACCTCAGCAACCTTTAGTGTGAAATTTAATGGAGAACCCCTACCTTATTTTCAGCCATCAAGAGGAATTCGACAAGGAGACCCCTTATCCCCATATCTATTCATTCTTATGGAAAATACGCTCTCGATGCTTATGAGGAAGGCGCTGAATGATGGAACAATAAAGGGCATAAAACTAAACAGGTCTTGTCCAACTCTTACCCACTTACTCTTTGCGGATAACTCTATTTTCTTCCTTGAGGGGAACTTAACAGAATGTTAGAATTTAGCTCAAATTTTGAACCAGTACTGCATGGCTTCAGGCCAAGAGATAAATCTAAACAAGTCTGGGTTCTATATGGGGAAAAACTGTCCTAAAAAGCTTCAAGAAAATTTAGCATGTTTCATGAGTTCTAGTTATAGAAAAAATAGGGCGATATTTGGGCATTCCATCTGATTGGGGGGAGTCAAAGAACCAAATGTTCTTGTGGATCAATGCCAGAGTCAACATGAAATTGGAAGGGTGGAAGGAAAACCTGATTTCAAAGGCTGGGAAGGAACTTTTATTAAAAACAGTGGTGCAAGCTATTCCTCAATACGCTATGTCGATTTTCAAAATACCAGTATCCATCTGTATAGCTATAGAAAAGAGAATAGCATCCTTTTGGTGGAAGAATAACGAAACTGGAATTGAGCTGCATTGGCGAAATTGGGAGGTTTTGAAATTAAGAAAGGACAAAGGGGGCCTCGGATTTAAAGACCTCATTACTTTCAACAAAGCAATGCTAGGTAAGCAAGCTTAGAGGCTTTCTCAGAACCAAAACTCTCTATGGGGCAAAATGTTGAAAGATTTGTACTTTCCAAGAGGAAATTTCTTACAAGCTACCAGGGGTACCAGACCTTCCTGGGGATGGCAGAGCATTTTACATGGAAGGGAAACCATCGCAGAGACTGTAAGGTGGTCAATTGGTACTGGGGAAAATGTTAAGATTAGAGAAGACCGTTGGCTCAAAAAGGGTGCGATTGGGGGTCCAACAAACAAGAATGAGCCGCAGAATGTTTCAAATTTGATATCCAAGGAGGAAGCAAAGTGGGATGAACACATAATCAGAAGCATTTTTGATGAGGAACTATCAGAGGAAATCCTATCGATCCCTATCAGCCCCCTACTCAGAAAAGATAAGCTGATTTGGACAGTTAGACAGTCGGGTTCCTTTACGGTCAAGAGTGCCAACAATACAAGTAGAGAAAAAACCAGAAACCAAGCACAGACCAAGCTTCTACCTCTTTCTAACCCTCTGTTAAAATTTGGAATAGAATCTGGAAAGCACAAATCCCCCCAAAAGGTTCGTGTTTTCACTTGGCAAATGTGTCACAATGCATTACCAACTAGGGAGAACTTATTCAAGAGGAAAATCATACCTCAACCTTTCTGCCCTTTGTCCAACTCTCAGGTGGAAACCACTAAACATATATTCCTAGCCTGTCCGTGGACCGAACAGATCTGGCATGATCAGAGACTCTCGGGTCACAACCCCCCTCCAATCAGCACAAGGATGGATGCCTGGCTCCAAGCGCAGATCGAGAACCCTGAAACTTCTCCTTTCTTCGACAGTACAACAACACTCCTCCGGTGCATCTGGAAGGCAAGGAACAACGCAATTTTTAGGGGAAAAAAGCCATGTTCAGAAACCCTGATTTGCGAAGCGGAAGCTATTATGCGAAACTACAGACAGTCAAACGGCAAAGATCAAAGCTTTATTGAAATTAGACCAGATCTCCCTAAAAAATGGACCACCCCGACGAGATCTGATCCAACTCACCTCTATGACTCTTTTTTCATCCTCCCTCACTCTTATTCGATCTTGAGCTCACTCACGCCGCACTCTCACCTTAGTTTGAGTATGAGTTTCTCATAAATTGAATTAAATATAAAAGTGCTTTAGGAATAAGGGTAGGATTAGATATGGATCACTATATTTCCATTGCAATAAATAGATAAAAAATGGATTAAATTAATTTATTTGGGGCGGGCCATTTATTATCGTACCTACCTATTTAATGTCTAGGTAACTACCGCTCTCGTTTCTCCCCTCTTTCTCCAGTCCTCTCCGACCCCAGTCGTGCCACCAAAATATCGAGTAAAAGCAATTTAATCCTTTTTCAGAACCACCAAACAGCACCCAAAGAGGCACTTAGGAAGGAAGGGGTAAGGATCGCTTGAACCGAATCCACGTGGACATAGTCAATTGCAATAGCTTTTTGTTTTTTGTTTTGGTTGGACAATTGCAATAGCTGATAACGCGAGTTCAACGGAAAATCCATAGGCTACATTTGGTAGTCAGGATAAAAGTCAGAATAGGATAAAATTTATCCCATCCCGTGTTTGGTACCTGCCCATGACAGGATAAAGTGGGATATAAATGGGATATAGCATGGATAAAATTATCCCATGGGGAGGTGGGATAGAGGTGGATATGATTTCTTCTCTTCATGATATAAAAACTATTTTTCTAGATAACAAACTTCTCAAATTGTAAAATTAAAATAATAATTATATTTAAATTATATTTGAATTCTAATGTTAAAAAAACTCAAAATAACAAAAAAGATAATATTCATTTTTATTTATTCTATGTTTACTTTATATATTAATTTCTTTCTACTGTATAATATATAGTTTATATATACATACATAAATACATACACACACACCCAGTATCTATATATATTACTTATTTTAAGTACAATAGTATAGTTTATTACTTGATAAAAAATTTATTAAGAAATGATGGAAAGGAATGAAAATAATGATAAAAAAATATTTAAAATTAAAAAAAATGAAGTAAAAGAAACCATATTTTAAGTGAACATATTCAAACTTGAAAATGATCTCTCCAATTCTTGAAGAACGAGGGGTAATTAAATTTCTTAAAAAAACACTAGCATCTCTATCTTTATCTCCTCTGTATCTCTAGAGTATGTTGAAATTTCATGACTCTTTTGTAGATTTTTAATTCACGACAAAGCTCTACAAAAATGGCGAGAGAATCGAAACTTATTCTCCTTCTTAGCTTTCTAGTTTACGTCAAAAGTCTATGAAAACAGAAAGAGAGTTAAAACTCTTATCCTTCGTAGTTTTGTGGTTCATGATGAAGTTTAACGAAAGTAGCGAGAGAGGGAAAAATTTTCATAGTCGCAAATGTGAATGATTATATTTTCTCTCTTACTAGATTTGGCAGTGAATTATAAGAGATTCTTATAATCCCCGTTTATAAATTTTCAGATTCATTTACATCGATACCAATGAACAATATAAGATATGAACATATCTAGCTTTATTACTGCGATTCACCAAACAGTGGATTGGATATGCCAAAATTTCTAGATTTTATATCCTATCCTGACTAGAAATCCGAACGACCAAACGCAACCATAAAGATCAACTATCATGGCTACCCGTGATTCAAACCATATTCCATAACATTACGGGTATTTTCCATCCAGGAGTCGGAAGCGAGGAAATTCTATCCCAACCCAAGTCCAATGAAACAAGGTTGTGGGACCAATATATGGGACACTCGGTGGAATCTATAAAAACGATAATCGTTGTGGCGTTTGGCAAGGGAGTTGGGAATGGATCGGATTATATATTGAATAGAGGGGATTTTCGTCAAGCGGTATCAGAACATCAATTGCTTAAATAAATAAGTTTGTAACATTACAACTCATATCGGATGGTGGAGGTCAATTGATGAATGATTTATTAATCAATTTCAATCTCACATGATCATCACCTTGTACATTTACTTAAATTACTGGTTTTGAGCTTGATCCATACAGAACGGACCGGGTCATAAACACGATTGGGTGGCGGCAAAATTCCACATAAAGCGAGGTACGTTCACTTTTATGAGGTTTGACGCAATTGCGTGAGAGCGGGACAAAGAGGATGCGCATCAGACGGTGGTTAACGAAAGGAATCGGGACCCAACAACTTTGACTTAGACAAGTCCCACACACAACAGAAGAGATCCCCTGCATTGACGCTCACTTTTCTCGCGAGAGCATTAATAATCAGGACCGTCCAATGGTCGGAAACTAGATCTGAAAGCGTCTATGAGTGGCGAATCTCCATGGTAAGGACGAGCTGCCCGCTCGCACAGAAACTCTGCCTCTCCGTTTAGTATTAGTATTATTATTAAGTAGACCACGGTGAAACGAACGTATTAATAGAGAGAGAGAGAGAGAGAGAGAGAGAGAAGCTTGAGGGAAAAAAAAAAAAAAAAAAACCACAGAGAAGAAAAGAGGGGACTCGGACTCGGACTCAACCTCTCCTCTCCAGTCGCAGCTCACGTTCAAATTGACCTTTCAATTCAGCTTCCTTTTTCCTCCAACTCGTTTTCTCACAGGTAGGTAACAAGCTTAACTCCGATCCGGTCCCGTTTCCTTGATCGTGTCGGTTACAGCTCTCCGCAAAGTGTAAAGGCGGCAGGTTGCTGAATTTTGGATGGTCTGATTTTGATTTCTTCGTGTAGTAATGTAATGGCTTTTGGGGTTTTCTTCCCCCCCTCAATACATATCAAGAACACGGGAACCGATTACTATTCCCGAGTCTTTCTCGCTCTATCCTCGTTTTAGGATCAGTAGGGTTTTGAATGCTTTGAGTCTGTTTCTATGCCTCGTTTAGCTGTTCGAAAAATCGTTCCTCTTGACTTTTCCCTTTGTTTGGTTGCTGACCTCTGTTGTCTTGGATTCTACGGATCGAGACAGCCCTTTTACTGATCCTCGTTTACCCGCAAACATGAGTGACAATTTGATGGAGAAAGTGACTGCCCTTGGGGAGCGTCTCAAGATCGGTGGGGCTGAGGTGACTCGGAAGATGAGTGCTGGCATGAGCTCCATGAGCTTCAAGGTCAAGGAGCTTTTCCAAGGCCCCAACCAAGCCGACAAGTTTGTCGAGGAGGCCACTTCGGAAAATCTCGATGAGCCTGACTGGGCCATGAATCTGGAACTTTGTGACATGATTAATCATGAAAGGATTAACAGCGTTGAATTGGTTCGGGGTATAAAGAAGCGGATCATGATGAAGAGTCCCAGGATTCAGTTCTTGGCCTTGGTTTTGCTAGAAACTTGTGTCAAGAATTGTGAGAAAGCATTCTCAGAGGTTGCGGCTGAGAGGGTTCTTGATGAGATGGTGAAGCTTATTGATGATCCCCAGACTGTGGTTAACAATCGGAACAAAGCTTTGACGTTGATTGAAGCATGGGGAGAATCGACCAGTGAACTCCGGTATCTTCCTGTTTATGAGGAAACATACAAGGTATACACCTCATTTTTTTTGGAATATTTACTGCAGGCTAGTGCAATGGCTGATTATACTACCGAATTCTGCTGATTTGCTTGCTGAGGATGATTAATGTTATCATGCGAATCTTTGTTCTTTAGAAAGAGTAAGAATGAATTAAAAGTTATATGGGACTTTGTCAATCTTGATTAGAAGTTCATTTTTATTTTCCATTAATCGCACTGTTTTGATAGTGACTTCCTAGGTAATTGTAGATAGTATCATATATTATGATAATCTTACTATGTTCTTTAGTCTGCAACACTTCACTCAGTTTGATTTCCTTTCTCTGGGGTGGTGTTAATTTTCATGTTGTTTTCGGGCATTGTGTACCAGTATGGTAGTTTTCGTCTTGTGACTTAATTTAAATCAGACACAACTTACTTTGCACCAAGTCACTTGAGATTTATGAGAAGTACAGTTCATAATGAGTTGGGGATTCTTTTGTTCGGTCAAGGGAAGGATGTCATGCAAATCGAAGACTGGATAAATTTGCAATGAGTCTTGTAATTCTGTTTAAGAAACCATTCCTGATCATTATCTTCTGTAGTAAGTGAGAGGATGGAGAAGGTCGAAGTACGCAGATGTTTTGGAACTCTTGTTATAGTTAAGCGAAAGTTAATTTGTTTTTTCTATTATTGTGGAGTCATATCACTCATGATTGAATAGGACTGGTTTGATTAAGTTATTTGACAGCATTTTGCCTAAGTGGCTAAGAGCAGGAGATGACTCTGCCTGTTTAGTTCAGTGTTTCTTCTCACTCTTTGCTCTTCTACGTTGTTTCCCGTCCTTCAGCTTCATTGTTTTCTTAGTCAGTCTGTGGAGCTGTATTTCCTCAGATCACTCATGGAGGTTTAGCATGCCAATCATTAGCATCCGTGCCCCTTTATTCTTCACGTTTCAAGGAAAAAACCTGTGGATTTGTTTACTTATCCCTACTGTTGTTGATGTGCATATCAGAGTTTAAAATCAAGGGGCATCCGTTTCCCTGGTCGTGACAATGAGAGTCTGGCACCTATCTTTACCCCTCCTCGGTCGGCCACGGCTCCAGAAGCAGATGTTCATCTTGCTCAACAGCTGGAGCATGATGTCCCTGTCCAGACCTTTTCTGCAGAACAGACAAAGGAAGCATTTGATGTTGCAAGAAACAGCATAGAGCTTCTCACCACAGTTTTATCCTCTTCACCCGAACAAGATGCTTTGAAGGTACTTAATTTTACAATTTCCTGGTTTCCACTTTCTCGTGAATGGGTCTACACTTAGTAAGAGTTTTTTAAGATCTTGATTGTCATTGATTAAAGTGGATTTTGAAAACCATTTCACAGGCTGTCTCTGGCGTTGGCAAAGTAATTATGTTAGACGCGTCGAACTACATACTGACTCTTCGTACAATTCCACTTTGCTAGTAAAGTTCTATGGCAAATTTTGTTGATGCTGGGGCACTTAGGATGCTTGTTGTTTTAGGCATTTCTAGTTCCAATTCACTAGTTAAGTCTTGTGGCAAATTTTGCTAATATGGGGCGTTTGAATGCTTGTTGTATTAGGCATTTTTAGTATGCCTCATGCTTCTTTCTATAGGAGCAGTAGTCTACATTTAATTTTAATTTGGCTACGCAAAATTAGGTTAGGTCGTATTTTATGGTGCTCCTGTTGTTTATAGGAATAAATTGCACAAAAGATGAAACTGAGGAGACAGAAAACTGTACTTAACCCTTTATCACAATTTGACATCGCATTTCATATGTAATAGAAATAGTAAACGGTCAAAGGTCAGCTGGTCACTGAAACATAGTCTACTGTAAAATAGAAGATATTCCTGCCTCTAAAGGCTAAAGTTGTATGGTACCAAAATTAAAATGCCGTGGCATTATGAAGTTTACTAATTTTTTTTCTGCTGACGTGGAAATTTTGTTATTCCTTGTGCTGGAAAGAAGGAATCAAAAGTTGATAGCGATCTTTTCATCTTTCCTGGACCATTTATGTTCTTCTCATGCCTTTTTTCACCAGCTCGATTCATACTTGTTTTGATCCTGAGCTGTCGATTTGCAATTGATGAAGTGCAGTTGACCCACTCCTAAAGTGACAAATATTTTTGTCGATAAGGCGAAAACTTCCAAATAAATTAACTTTCGAGAGTGCGGTATGATTGATCGATGAAGAGACAGGTAGCTAAGGACTGCTTTTGGCCGCATGTGCTCGCCACCAGTTGCAGGTGCGGCGGCGGCAGCACTAATGCTGGCGGCGGAATAAGCCGACGTGCCTGACGTCTCTCCACCACCTGAATAACTATATGTGCTATAAAACAAGCTATTTAACTCAAAGACAATGCCATAAATTAAGTATAGTGATCATCCATGGGTGCGCAGACAAACAAGTCCATATCTATCCAAAAAATTCTATCACATTAACTGATGAATCCACTCTAGAAAACGATTCTATTTTATTACCTTTTCTAATATTTTCTGGATCTATTGTCATTATGTTGGTTGATCCTTGCTGTCTGATGTGCACCTCAAATTACATTATTTATGTTTCCCTCTTGGGTTGGTTAGAAGACCAAACTTTCTGACTGACTCTTGAGGAGTCATTTATTTCATTTTGACTGGCAAAGTTCATTTTGTATCTACACCTTCAATATGCGAAAATATATGCCCTCATCTTGATTTTGTCTCATATAACTGTATCTAGACCACTGACGTCATCTTTGCTGCACTCTGCAAATGAGGTTTTCACATCCCAGGTGGTGCATCGTTAGAGAATTCAGTTTTCAAGAAAATTTCTGTTGTGTTGGCCATGCCTTTGCACTTGTCTAGAGAAAATTCCATTGTAGTGGCTTTCTTTTACTTATGAGTTTTTTATATGAGTTGGGCAGATCTTTGGGAAATCCCCGTGAGTTGTAGAGTGAGCCTCACTATTCAATATGTTGGCAGGATGACTTGACGATCACGCTCGTACAACAGTGTCGTCAGTCACAATATGCTGTCCAGAGGATCATTGAGACTGCTGGAGATAATGAGGCCCTTCTTTTTGAAGCCTTGAATGTGAATGATGAGATACAGAAAGTGCTCCTCAAGTATGAAGAGCTGCAGAAACCTGCAGTTGCCCCAGCTGAACCTCAGCCCGCGACGATACCGGTTTCCGTTGAGCCTGATGAGTCGCCTGCCCTTGCAAAAGAAGATGCCCTGATTAGAAAGCCTGCTGGATTTCGAGGTGGGGCCCATGGAGGGAGCAACGACGACATGATGGACGATCTTGATGAGATGATCTTTGGGAAGAAGACCGGTGGGTCATCAGAAGGAGCGCAAGATTCAAAGAAACCCAAATCGAAAAAGGACGACCTTATCACCTTCTGAGATGGTTTTATAGGGACAGTAGGCCTTTTGATTGTTGTCGATATTTGTTTATGTAGCTACTCTGGAAGACCGAGTTCGCTCAAACGGTCGTTGCCTTTCATATACAGGACGGTCACATGTGTTTACAGTTGGATTACTTTTGCATGTTATGTGATTCCTCTGTGTAGCCGAGTGCGTAAGTGTTTGCCTTTTGATTTCTGGACGATGTGAAGGTTGTTACATTGTGAGATGGTTGCATGGAATCCATAAAATAAAACCTCGGGCAGATTGTCATTTCCAAGTGGGATGAATGACTGGCTTTGCTTTTCCTGACCAGAGTGACCGGCCTAGTTATCTGGTTGCATGTCCTGCAAATCTTGAATTTCCAAATAAATTCAGTGGAACTTTGTTGCGGTTTTGGATGCAGATGTGATTCCACTTACAAGGGATGTTGAATGTGTAATCGAGCCTCAGTTTATAGAATCCTAGTTCGCTTCCTATGTTTGTACATGTTGTATATTGTGTTTTCATGGTTTCACAGAACCATAAACTGAATTCCACAACGTAGAAAAGTCGGTAATTTATGATAAAGGTCAATAACTTCAATAAAAGTTAGCTTTCAGGGACCTTGAGATGCTCTTAATTAGGTCGCCTAATTCTATAAATACTGTGATAATTGGAGTATGAGTAGGAAAATGATGTGGCCTTGTTAGGAAATTTTGTTGATTTTTCCTTTTCTTTCCAAGTCCTTAAGAGTAGTAAGAAAATTCATTTCGCCTTTTCAAGCTAGGTTAATTAATAGAGTTTTGATTAGAGGTGTTCTATAAGAATCTTTATAGATTACTCCATTGAATCTTCTCTCTTGTCCAGTTTGAAAATTGATCGTGGGGTTTCAAAAGTCCAAGTTTGAAAAATTGAGGAGGACGTTGAAGGGAGCAAATTCGATCAAGGATTTTGAGGTTGGAGAGAGTTTCTTCGTGGTATGGTCAAAGGAGGATATCATTCGGTGAACATGGAAGTATCACGGGCCGGATGTTCCTGGGCCACCATCCGTGCGCGTGTACGATGTGACGGACCGAAAGTCTTGTGTCCTGACGCCTCGCACTCTCATCAACCCTTGGAGTGAAGCTTGTTGGTGTCATCATGGTGAGTGAGCGATGCAGAGGGGAAGAAGCAAATGGGTCCGTGAGAATGGTGTTAGGGCGATTTGTACTAGAAGTTCTAGGTTAGATAGAATATACGCTTAGGAGCTCTGAAGGCGGGGTTGGCCTCCCGTGTACAAATTGGTCGGGAGCTGATGCCGCTCTCCTGATGAGGCCAAAGCAAGCCAAAATCAGTTATGGTGCCTAAAGTAATTTGCTCTCGCTCGATATAATGGATGCCCGAGCTAAACTGAGCGTGGTATGATCCGATACGGAAAAGTTATTCGCCTAAGTGTTCTATGGGACAACAAGAGAAACAAGGCTGGCCTGGCGTGAACGACTCGCCAGGCGCCGCACTGGCTATTTCGCGGCCAGGAAAGTGCCAGCTCGTGACAAATGGTATCAGAGCAAGATTCTCTTCAGTAAGTGAGTGTGTCGAAAGAAAACCTGTCATCCACCCGGTTCTACGAGCGCGGAGAGTGAATCGCTGGGGCAACCATGCTCGGACAATGCATGACTCTCGACCAGCTTCTGGGATGCCAATGGGGGCATAGGCAAGAAACCAATTCCTCACTAAAATGTGATAACATTCCTCGATCATGGCGGTGAATCTCAAGATGGGTCTGCTACCACGTTTTCAACAAGGGGGAAAACCTCCATTGGTCGGCTAGATGTAAGAAGTGCTTAGTAGGCGAGAGAAAGTGTTGCCGACAGGTGCAGTTGGCCCCAGTGCCACACTTGACACGCAAGTGACCGAAGAAGCCCGAATGACCGTTGATCCAAGAGAAGCTACCGATGGAGAGCAGTTGTTCCGTTGGGTAAGCGTCCGCCATCCATGTAAGGTCCCACAGCGGCGTTGATGGTGCAGCAGCGCACGGAAACAACAGAACAGCCCGCAACGAGGACGTTGCGGATTGAGTTGGGGAGAATATCACGAGTCGGATGTTCCTGGGCTTCCATCCGTGCTCGTGTATGATGTGACGGACCGGAAGTCTCGTGTCTCGACTCCTCCCACTCTCATCAACCCTTGGAGTGGAGTGGCGCTTGTTGGTATCATCAAGGTGAGTGAGCAGCGCAGATGGGAAGAAGCAACTGAGTCTGTGGGAGTGGTGTTAGGGCTGTTTGTACTAGGAGTTCTAGGTTAGATAGAATATACCCTTAGGAGCTCTGAAGGCGGCGTTGGCCTCCCGTGTACAAACTGATTGGAGCTGATACTACTCTCTTGATGATGCCATGACAGGCCAAAATCAGTTGTGGTGCCTAAAATAATATGCTCTCGCTCGATATAACGGATACCCGACTTAAGCTGGGCGTGGTATAATTCGATATGGGAAGTTATTCGCCTAAGTGTTCTATGGGACAACAAGAGAAACAAGGCTGGCCTGGCGTGAACGACTCACCAGGCGCCGCACGGGCTATTCCGCGACCAGGAAAGTGCCGGCCCGTGACAGAAGACTGCAGAGCAATGTAGGCAAGTGAAATTTTGAGAAGAGACGTGACATTGGGAAAAGGGATATATCTCTCACGAACTTCATCCTCGTATATGAGCGCATCGTCCGTGGCATTCCATCAGCGGTTACCACCGCACTTCTACGCGAAGGCCCCACATAGAGCTGTCAATATGGGTCCATGACCCATTTCTGACCTATATTTTATATAAATTTTTTTTATGTGGGTAGTTAGTTTTTAGAGGGCCCACTAAAATTGGGTCAAAAAAAGTTGAAGCTAAATATGATTGATCAAAAATAGGTCACACATAGAACCTATTTTCGACCCATGGGTGTGGTCTGCACCTTTCACAAGTTATAAATGGGCCTCAAAGGCTCAACTTCATTAGTTTATATTAAACTGTTTATGGTTGTCCGCCGTCGGTCGCCGGAGAAAAATGAAAGAAAAAAGAAAAGCAAAATAAAATAAAAATACTTTTTAAAAAAATTTAATTTTTTTTAATAATAAAAATATTTTTTAAAAAATTAAAAAAATTAAAAAATTAAAAAATTAAAAAATTAAAAAATTTAAAAAATATGAAAAAAAATTCACTAGATTTTTATTGCATAAAATTAATTTAGTAATATCATTTTTATTTTATTTACTATTTTTTTATTGTTTAATTTTTTTTTAATTTGATGTGAAGTTTTTATCCAGGTAATATATACATGCTTAAAATAGGATAAATGAGTTGTATAAATTTTCCTAGAATATTAGTGTATTTTAGTAATATGGGTCAAAACGGGTCGGGTATGAGTCATTAAATATGGATCAAAATGGGTTAGATGGGTCAATATGGGTCGGACCATATTTGACATCTCTAGTCCCACACCAGCAGCACTTCAAGGCGTCCTCCTTCGGGGCTCCAAGCGTCCCACCATCGTGATCTTCCCCGGGGCCAATCCACTCCCCAGTCACCGCGGAGAACACCTCTTGCTGCCGCCAATCTCTTTGACTTGAAATGAAAACACAATTTAGATAATTTCCTAAATTTAAATTTGATCATCATGTAGATCTAGGCAGTTTCATCTTTTAACTAATAAAGAAAATCTCAAAAAGAGAAAAAATAGTGCATATTTATCTCATATACTCTATAATATGCATGTCATTTAGTGAGTCACATAGCTTAATGTGAGTCTTTCAATTAAACCATATCATCATTCAGTCGTTTATCTTTTCATAAAAGTCACTTCGGTCATGTTAGGTGTCTTAAAGTTTAGTCTCTTATTCATTAAATAAAAAACACAAAAATAGTTTTCACATGATTAAAATTGCATATAGGTTGCTTTCAATTCAATTTAATAGCATGCATGTCCCTTAGATTTCATTATAGTTCATTCTGCTAGAATATTTTATTGATTCTGTATATATTCTAGAATTATTGTTGTTTATCCTCTAGGATTGTTTCCTCATATATTAAGCTTATTGTACATATTTATTATGGCTTTGTGCCTCAATACAATAAACAGCTCAATTTTCTATATCATTTCGTTTCTATCATGGTATCAGAGCTAGGTTTGCTTCTTGTCAATACTGTACACTAATCCTCGATTATGGCGGTCCCGCTCGTCGGTGAGCAGGATGGGGGTTCGGGGGCAACGCCCTGTTGATATTTGATTTTTAGTCAGTTTTGCTTTTAGAAAATTCATAGAAAATCCATAAAATTGCAAAATCAACTTTGGAAGCCTTGGCTAAGCCTAAGGAACCATTTTTGAACAAAAAATAACTTTTCTTATTTTTCGTATCCTTTAATATTTTTCAAAAAATAGAAAAATACTTGAAAAAAATCAGAAAAAATAGCATTTGAGGCCACAAAAATATGAAAAAATAGCCAATATTTTTATTTTAATTTCCTTTTCATTTTGGCCCTATAAAATTTCGAAAATTTGATTCGGGAATGTATGTTCCTTCTTTGAACATAATCCCGAATTAATTCAAAAAATAGCATTTTAGATTTTTAATTTCCCATTTTCGTATTTTTAGAGTCGTGACATCTCATTCTATTACTGAAAATTACATTTCAATCCAAAAGTTCAACAAATTACTCAATTTAGGTGAAAAGGACCAAATTGAACTTGGAATTTTCAATTTAGTCCCTGAGTTTTAATCAAAATGAAATTAAAATTTTTCCAGGGTTTAAATTGAAAATCTAAGCTCGTCAACCCCTAGTTTTCGACCTTCTGAATCGATTGGTGGTGGTGGTTCTGTTCAATATGGCCGTTTAAGGTTTGGATTTCTTGAATTTCATTTTCGGGTCAAATTGAAATTTTGGGGCTTTTGCATAATTTGACTCTAATTTTACACAATTTTCACATTTTTAGATGAAATCCATGTCTCTGAGTTCAATTTTGGGAACTAATTTGACAAATTCCAAGTTTTGGCAGGTCGATTTAGCTATTTTTTGTCAACCGGGTCTGCCGGGTCAGACCGGATCCAACCCGCTGACCCGATCGACCATCTTCTTCCCCAAATCCTCTCCCGCGTAGGTTCAAAACCAGATTTGGGTACGAATTTTGACACCCAAATTGAAGGATCAATCGGCCTTAATCGGAGCAAATGAAGGGTGGACTTTGTAGCCACCGTTGTTCCGATCCCGACGGACCAAGTCTCGAGGTTTGCGGTGGCCGAAGCTAGATTAACGAGCTTGGTCAAGGCCATGGAGGTGCGAAAGTCAACTTTCGCGCAAAACGTCCAAATTGGACGTCCGTTCTAGCTCGACTGAGACCAAACGAAGCCTGACGGAATTCACCACTGTCTCCGGCGCCGTTAGACCTAAATGCACGTGGCCTCACGTGCGATTTCGAGTCGATAACCCCCCCCCCCCAAATGCGCGCGCAAACAAGATTCGAACTATACGAGCTCAATCACGCGTTTTCAGAAGAAAGAGCTCATTCTGTTCGCGGGAGATACCAGACTAGAGAGAGAGTGAGAAAAAGAGAGAGAGAGAGTTCTGTGCGACCGCCATTGTCGCACCTTCGAGCTTGGACTGCTCGAGCTTGGCTAGGCGTTCTAGGCCAAATCAAGCCGTTAAACCTTCACCGGAAGTTCGCAAGAGCTCTAAGGAAGCGATCGCGACAAGTTTCACAGCTCGGCATCCCCGAAATCGGTGAGTCGCAGTTCCCCCCTTCTCACTGTGTTCGCATGGCGGAGCTTACCTCCGACCTCCATTTTGTAATTAGTTGAGGCGTTTCATTCCCTAAGCTCCTCTAAGCATGATCGCGTCTTATTTTTGCATTGATCGTGCGTGAAAACCCCAGGTCGAACCTCCTACCAGTCGCGGTTTCATCGCGACCTAGCCGGCCAAATCTGGCAACCTAGAGCTTGATCAGGACCTTAGGTAAGTCTCCTGAGCTCATTGTGATGCTGCCTTGCAATGGAATCGAATAGTTATGCTCGGTATTGTATGCTTAGACCGCCATGGATGTTCTCTGTGTAGCTTCAATTGTTCGTGTTCTAGTGTTCGAAATGGCTTGATTTTTAGATATGTTGTTCCGCATGCTTAGGGGAATAGATCGGGACTAGTTTCGTGTAATTTGGTTCAGGTTCTTCTTCCTCGCGAAGAAGACGAAGACCAGTCAATCGATGTTGACTTGGTCAACGTCTGATGTAGCACTGACGTGGCGCCACGCGATTTGACACGTGGCATCCACGTCAGCGCTGAGCGATTATTTCGATTTTTAGATAATAACAAAAAATCCAAATCGGACGGTGGTGGTGGTGCCACGCGTCGCTATCTGGTGTTTTTCAGAAATAAAAAATGGATTTTCGGTTTTATAAAACATTTTCAGAAAATAAAAATAATGGACGGTCGAGATTCAGCCTCGTTGTGCAATCTAACCCGTTGATCGTGGTATGCAGATCGGGCGGTCACGGATGAGTCGTGCCATTCGATCTGAGCCGTCGATCTCGGTATGCAGATCGAACGACGCAGATCAGTCTTCCCGATCGATCTTAGCCATCCATTTCAGTCACCTAATCGAACGCCCGTGGATTAGCCACGTGGCCTTGTTCTGGCCGTAGGATCGGTAATTAGAATAAAAATTCTCAGAAAATCCAAAAAAATCAAGAAAATTCGAAAAAATTGAAAAAAATCAAAACTGTGTCGTTTAAGTCCCGGTTTGGACCTACGTGGGTCTGGACCGGGTTTGTGGGCCGGGTTGACCTGGTCCGAAATAAAAAAACTAAGAAAATTGAATAAAAAATTCAGAAAATCCTGAAAATTCATAAAAATTTTTAGAAAAATCAAGAAAAATTCAGAAAAATTCCCAAAAATCATGAAAAATGGGAATTGACCACATTGAACTGATTTGACCCATTTTCATTGATTTTGGGTTCTCGAGCCTTCAAAAATGACCATTTTGCCGTTCCGGTCAATTTGACCCAAACTTTCCCAATTATCCCTGAACTTAAATGGTACATTTTATAAGCTCATAGAGATTACTAGGCGTGCCTAGTCATTGATTGTGATGCATTTTATCCTCACGTTTCTGATTTCCTTGATTTGCGCAATTATTTCGATGATTGTGACTGAAAGGCTAGAAAATTTCCATCTACATGATTCCCTAGACATTAGGGCTTACCTTACCTCGAGACATCTGCATGAAATCTTAGGTTAGAAAATCAATCAACTTAGGTACCGAAAGGACGTCGATGACAATCTCGACGTAATGAAGTCCCCGAACCCATCTCTTTGGTTTTCGTAAAATCGAACGGACACTCCCGACCGCTCGATAGGGTTCCCGATCATACCCTCCAAAAATTATTGGTGGTGACTCCGATGGCATGCATACTTATCACATGTCACCCGACCACACTAAGGTCGACTAGATTTGAAAATTCCTCCCGGACGCGATTTGGTAGAGCTTGAGAGAGCTCGCGTCGAGTTCCATTTCCTCTTCTAAATATGGACTCGATAATCCATTAACCCTTGAGATCGAAAAAGAAAAACGAGAAATTTCTCGAGAGGATCGCGACAGACTGGCGACTCCACTGGGGACTTAGAGGACTTGCGCCGATTAAAAAGTCGATTGCTTTCCTAACTCGATTTTATGCAGATGCGCTTGAAGGTAAAGTACGTCCCTTAACAAATGTGTTAAATGTTGATGCAGATGGGAGTCATAAGGGGTGGAGTGTGTGCTGACTTGTTTTATGCAGATTGATAGTTTGGGGTTGATTGTTTACCTTCTGCTCTTTTGAAACACTATTTTGATAGTAAATGTTGTGCATGACCTTGCATATTCTGAGGATCACGACACCTGCACACACAAGCGCATAAACCCAAGCCTTGAACACCCTTTTAGGTCGCCATAGATAAGGATTGGTATGCAATGCTCTTGCGTTTGATTGCGCTTGGGTTGACCATATTCAATCCCGCTCGTCATCCGAGTTAGTGATTCTACCCTCTTGCGTTTGATTGCGCTTGGGGATGAATTTATTAAACCGGATGATGGAAACCTTTTTAAGTCCATACCTTATCCCTTTTTGATATCTAGAGTCAAACCCCCCACTTGTCTCATGCGCATGTGAATAGAAGGTTGGTATACCTAAAACAAAAAACAAAAAAAAAAGAGTATGGTTGGTAAGGTCTTCTCATTTTTAAACTTGTAATTTATTTTTCGTACATATCATCCATATCATGCATTTCTATTGTCTTGAACACGTTACATAGCATTTCGTAATCACTTGAATGATTGAAGTGAAAGCCATCGTTTGTAAATAGATCATAGATGGATATCCCAAGTTGGTCGAAGATTTCTGAGGTATTCACATATGAGTGCAAGGTCGTCAAATGCCATACCGATGAGCCCGATAAGCTTCTGGCGTACCACTTTATGCGAGGGAGAGAACTCACTGGGTGCAACTACACCCGGAGCGATAACTGTTTCTATACCCGGAGTGCACGCTACCTAGAGCATAAGCATGTAAAAGCGAGGTTCCTAGAGGCACTTAATAAGATAAGAAAGGGACGACGTACGCTCTCAAGGAGAGGGGAACCCCTTACCCAAGACGTTGAGATCATAGAGATATCATCTAACAAGGAGGGTGGAGCCGCCGATGATCACCCCCACCTCCCAGATTAGTAGAGATCTCTTCTGATGAGGAGACTGGTTCGGATTAACTGAGACTTGGGGCATCCTTAGCTATCACATTCCCTTGATTTGTATTTGCATTTCTAGCTGTTATGTATTAGATTTCCCCTCTAGAGTCTCATGTTCTATCTCTCTAGATCTAATTGTATTGGGGATCTTTGGATTGTATTTGGATCGATTGACCCCTTTTATGAGTTTTTGTTGTGGGAATGTGATCATGGCTTTCATTTGAATCATTTGAGAGACTCTAATCAATTGCATAATTTTTTAGGAGAAATCTGGTTTAAAGCTCTCATTTGACTTCTTTTGGTTAAATAGGAGTGTTTAACCCTCATTTCTCCAAAAGAAAATATGAAACTGGATTAGTTCACATTCATAACATTTACATCACATCCTCATGCACTTTGCATCCTAATCCGTGACAATTGACTTTAGGATACATTTTTGCATATTTTAGGCTAAATGGGGAAATTGGACAGCAAGATCATTTCGGTCCCACGTAAGAAGCTTGCGACATGGTGGAGCCGCCTCAATCAGTCCAATCAGGGGTATGTTGAGGAGAGCTTGGGACACTTTGGTCGATCTTATCAAGGTGGATTATCAGTCGGCTCTCATTCAAGCTTTGGCGAGGTTTTGGGATCCGAGCACTCTAACATTCAACTTCAGAGGTTTAGAGATCACACCGACTCTTGAGGAGTATATCGCTATTATCGGAGTGGATTTTGAGGAGCGTATTATGCAACCCCTCATGGGAAAAGACCCCACCCACACGTTATCCAAGTTTCTCCATCTCAAGACTTTCGAGATAAAAAGTGTCTACAAATCCAATTCTGGCAAGTTTATCCTTTCGTTCCTATTCAATAATTATCCTTCTCTCCCGATCGGCATCGGTCAAAGAGCGGGTAAGGTGTTCATTCTAGCATTCTTCGCATTCGTCTTATTCCCCACCTTCGGAGCTACATTCGACCCTTCCATAGTCCATGTCGCTCAACAAGCCTGTTACCGTTGGAACTACTCATATATGATCTTAGCCGAGATTTTTTTTATCCTTAAACCGTTTTCAGTCTGCCAAAAAGGGCACCTTTCAAGAGTCTAGTGGTCTGCTCCATATGTGGTTCGTTTCACATATCAAGACCTTCAACCTTCGTGTAGGGTGTTATGAGCTTAGCCGACACATTCATCCGCTTAAATCGTTCCTCAAGTGTCAATCCCTTGTCTCAAAATCCCCCTTTAAGAAATGGACTGATTTCCTCTAGAGTTTAGAACCAAAATAGTTCCGGTGGCGATTGACTTGGTCACGGATATTAGAGGCTCGTATTACTGGGATAGATGGAAATCCCATCCCTTTGTTGGGTTGCACGGGTGGAATCGCTTATTACCCGATCAGAGTTGTGAGACAGTTTAGGATGTTACAAGAAGTCCTACCGAAGGTATGTCCTAAAATCTTCGCTTTTGATCTACCGTGCAGCGAGCTTACTAAGGAAACCAAAGCGTTCTATCAGGCCAAGGTTGATCTCATCATCCACGCCTTGAAAAATTCCCCCTTACAAGAGGTGGAATGGCCTGATCATCTTGATGAGGAGATGAATATACACCGAGCTTCCAAGGAGTACATCAATCTGTTTAAAGAATATCGATAGTTTCTGGTTGAGCCATACATTCTAGAATATGTGATTCCTCAGGAGCCCAATGTGGAACCGTATGTCCCTAATTACATCGTCCCTCATAAGCCTGGAGTAGAGCTGTATGTACCCAAAGATATGGGGCCACTATCCCTGGAGGAAGAAGAAGACCCTTACATGTGGGACTCAGACGGATCAGAGGACATTGAGGATACCTTAGAGCCTAAACGTCCTTGGATTGGATAGACGATCTCCCCATTTAGTCTGATATGCGAATGTGGCATTTTAGAACATTTAGAACACTTTTGAGGATTTTGGGTTGTAATACATGCACCTTATTTTCATCTATGCATATTCAGGATATCCTGCACAATTTAGTAAGGAACATTTGTCACAGATTAGATCCCTCTTTAATAGCATGATTGTTTGTAGCAAATGAGAGGAAATGCCATTTATGTGAGGCTAAGGCTCATAGATGGACCTTTCTATTCATTAGCCTCAAATAAATATGATATTGAAGAAGTTCCCAAGATCTGAATTCCCCTCCTCCTTTATCTTGATTCTCACTCACTGTTTGGAACACATGTGATTTCTAAACACGAGAACTCGTAGGAAGGCTCGTTTATTAAGAATGGAGCAGAAAGAACTGTCCCCTCGCGTGGTGAATTTAGAAACTCAGATGAATACTGTCCCTACGATGGTGGTAGAGATGAAAGCGATGTTGATCGCTAGCTAGGGTAAATATCCGATAGCCTCGGATCCTAATCAGACTGCACAGCCGGGTTCTTCTACGGACTCGGAAGCTAATCGGACATCTAATGTAGACCCCAATCCAAACAAGGAGGCTTCGCCTAAGAATCCCCCAATTGTCATAGATCTGAAAAAGAAGGAGAAACCGACGGCTAAGAATGACGAAGGCGTAAGAAGATTAGCCAAAATTGAAGAATGTTTAAGCAGCCAAGGATATGAATTGGCCCGTTTCGATTAGATTTCGCCTTTTGCCAAGATTGAAGTTCCGCCCAATTACAAAGAACCAGAGTTCATTCGGAAGTATAATGGGATAGGTTGTCCCCGGGCCCACTTGAAGTATTACCTGCGCAAAATGGTGCACTACTCGGATTATATTCCACTGCTGATGAACACATTTCAAGAGAGCCTGGCTGGCGCTGCTCTAGCTTGGTATATGGAGTTGGACTTGGAAGATTATGACAGATGCGAAGATCTGGCTGAAGACTTCTTGCATCAGTACAAATTTAACACTGCCACAGCTCCTATTAGGGAGGATTTGCTAAGGACCATAAAGGATAAGAATGAGGCTATGCGCACATATGCTCAAAGGTGGCGAGCTATGGTGACACAAGTAAAGCTGACGATCCCAAAGGATGAACTGGTGGACCTGTTTCTAAAGGCGCTTCCATACGAATATTTCGAGAAGCTGAACACCTCTGGGTGTCAGACGTTTGTGCATCTGATTAAAGTTGCAGAAAGGCATGAATGGGCCATGAGGAAAAAGAAAGTACCAAAAACGTCGTATAGACGCCAATACCCCACCAGGAGAGAAAAGGAGCAAATGGGCGACATTGCATTCGTACCTAATCCTCCCAAGCCAAAGAGATTTCAAAATCCCGCTACTACCCAAGGCGATACTTCATGGTCAGCTGCTAAGATACCAGAACCAAAGAAGAAGTCCCCGCCGATGTTTGCGCCATTGTCACGCCCTCTATCCAAACTTTTACCTATGCTATTGGAGGGGCGTTTGGTCGCAAAAGAACCCCCTAAGGAAAAATTCGCCTCGATACCCAGGCTATGATGAGACCCAGACTTGCGTCTACCACATGGGAGAGAAGGGGCATAACGTTGATAACTATCTCCCACTCAAATAAAAAGTGCAAGCCCTGATTGATGGATGAGTCCTTGAGTTTGATAAGGTGGAGCCTAATGTTCAGCAGAATCCCCTACCCGAACATTGGGATGTGAACGTTATCTTCAATGAAGAATGCAATGATACACTGAAAGTACTAGTGAATGAGACAAAACTACGAGAGATACTGGCGGCGGCTTCATCATATCCCTCGGAGAGAAATGTCTCAAGGGAGGAAAAGCTGCCGTGCTTAGCCAAAATGGTCAGTTTGGGAATTATTGCTGAGACTCATGATTCTGCCTTCAAAGGGGTCTACTCCACGATCGATTTGACATCAGAGGAATTTGTTATAGAAACAGAGTGGGGCAACTCATGGAATATTCCGTACAAGGGCGTAATGAATGATAAAGAAGAACTGGATGAAGATGAAATTCGTCACAAGAAAGCTCATCAAGCTGACAAGAAATTTTTATAGGAGACCCTAAAAAGAGGCGACATCGTTGACACGCTGGATCAAGATAGCAGGAGATATAACTTTCGGGTACTTTACTCTCCTCCACGAAGTTTCTTTATCATAACAGAAAACATTATCCCGCATGGTTGGGACGATATGGACAACCTTGTAGATGATGAATGGGTCTGTACGATTGACAAAGATGTTCCCAATAACGATAGTTGTGTGGAAGAAGAAGTGAGTCTAGAGACCTGTAATCAGCTGACTACTATGGAAAGGAATATGGACAATCTAGTCTCAATGATATCTGAGCTGTCTTGTGTTGCGACCAACATCAGTGTCCCGCGGACAGAGGAAAATTACCATATGTTGGAGTTAAGGAGGATGGTTGAATGGCAAACCCGTCGATTGGCTAATTTAGAAGAGCAGTTAAAAGACCTAGCTAACATGATATCGAAACTGAAGGACCTCATCGTTTGAGGAAGAAATGCAACACCCCATCGAATGGATCAAATGGTGACGTTCCCGCAAAAGTTCGGCGATATAGGATGCCCTTTGGATCACATTTTGTATTGTCTTCATAAAATGACCGGTTATCACGAAAACGATCAAGTTTGCATCAATAACTTCAAGCATAGCCTGATTGGACCGGCCTTATATTGGTACCAGACAATTGACCTAGATTGGGTCCAGGATTGGAAAGATTTCTCAGAGCAATTCATGAGGCGGTTTGAGGCCAATCTAAAGTTCATCGTCAGTAAGGATGATTTGGCCCTTATTACTATGGATGAAGGCGAGGAGTTTAGGGTGTTCGTACACAGGTGGAAACTACAGGCTAGGCAACTTTTACCGCCACTCTCAGAAGGGAACTAGTGGAGTATTTTCTAAAAGCTCTACCTCAAGAGTGTTGCAACCGTGTGTACGCATATGGGTTTCAATCTTCCGAGCACTTAGTAAGTATCGGTGTGAGGCATGAAGGTATCATCAAGAGAAATAAGGCAACATGTGAAAGGGAGCATAGTTGCATCTCCGCTGAAGGCGTATCTCATATGAAACCATATGGCGGTTTCAACTCCGAAGAGCTAGACGATGATGAGCTTATTGGGATGGTGGAGACAAAAACTCCCTACGTGATCAGATTAAATGAAGTGGATAGCAGGAATAGGTTTGGAAATGATCTCGTCGAACAACTGGTAATAGCGCTATTTGGTATGGAACTAGATGATACCTCAACGAGTCAGAAGGAAGAGATTAAACCGGTCGTGATAAAAGTCCCTCTAGTAGAGGAATATGATTCGAAGGTGGTACCATGGGACTACGATACGGGCGAAATAGATGCAGTCATGAGGTCAGGAAGGTGTTATGCGCCTAGAGAAGGCAAACCCGAGAAAAGACTGGTGACGAAAGAAAATGCTGAACAATTGCAATCTGTGGTAAAAACAAGTGAGTATGAGATCATAGAGCAGTTGCGGAAGATGCCGGCACAGATATCCCTACTGGATCTCTTCATAAACTCTAAGAAACACAAGAACGCCTTGATGAAGGTATTGGGCTAGATACAGGTGCCTGAAACAATCAATGAAGTACAGTTAGAGGATTTCGTGAGAGCGGTGCTTTTAAAGGATCAGATCTTGTTCTCAGATGAGGACTTCCCTATAGAGGGACGGGCTCATAATAAGGCCCTTTATATCTCAGTCAGATGCCATGGAAAGGCGGTGTCTCACGTATTGGTGGACAATGGTTCAACATTTAATCTATGCCCCTTGGCCACTTTGGGGAGTTTGGGGATAAATGAAGACCTCGTTAGAACTTCAAAGGCCACGATTCACGCATTTGACGGAATGGCAAAACATGTGGTCGGTGAGATTGAACTGGTTGTCATGATTGAACCAGCTTGGTTCTCTCTCCCTTTTCAAGTACTAGATATTTCCAGCGCGTTCTCTTTCCTGTTAGGGAGACCATGGATACACGTGGCAGGCGCAGTTCCCTCTAGCCTACATCAGAAGGTTAAGTTCGTAATTGACGGTAAGCTGATTACTGTACATGGTGAAGCAGAACATCATGCTAATCTAAAGGGCCTGGTCCCTTATGTTGAACCACAAGCAAGAGAGGAGTCCAACTATAACTCTTTGGAATTGGTATCTATCATGCATGTCCCGGCTGAGACCAAGATTAGAGCCCTTGAGTTCTCTACGCCATCTATTATGGCTAGGAAAATCATCATGGCATATGGCTTTGTTCCTGGGAGTGGATTGGGAAAACATGCCCAAGGAATACATGAATTGCGTCATTTGACATCTAATGACCGAAAGGTAGGTTTGGGGTATAAGGCTCAGTATGATAGCTCTTCCTTAGGGGACCGTTACGGAGGTCAAGGCTGAGGAAAAGGCCAGGGACGCTATGGAAATCGAAACGGTCACTTCATTGGATCGAGCGCCTAGAAAGGCGAGGGTAAGGTGTCTGATAATCCCTTGGCTCGCATGTTCTCTAAAAATACTAAATGGCTCAAGGACGAAGATGTTAGCACTACAACTGAACCGGATCTATTCAATCCTTTCTCTGATGATTGAGTTCACGTCATTATTGAGTGGCTTACGGACGATGCTGATTTGCCTGAGTGAAGAGGCTTCTTCTCCCTTTCCTTTTAATGCATTCTAATTTCAAGTCATTTCTTTCTCGCAATTTGAATTCAGTTGTTACATTTGTCATTAGATAACACCCTTGGATCTTTGACCGTTGGTTCAAGTAGTATATGCTGTAATGTGGTCCATTTGCATTCAATAAAAAGACTCTCAAGTTTTATTAAGGACACGTGGAACAACAAATCAGCCCCGATGATGACATTTGACTTCAAAACTTTGAAGCTTGAGGCCTGATTTGCCACATGATTCCTGGTTTCCCAAATATTTTTTAAGGGAGCTAAGATGTCTGATGAAATGAGGACAAGCACCCTTCTCTATTTTCTTTTTTCCCAAAACAGGTTATTATGTGACTCGGATCATCCCGACGATTATTCTTGCGAGGTTGAAGAAGAAGGGGATGACGATCTTAGTGATATTAAGCAGAGTTGGAGTCAACATGAGGAATATATTCCCTTGACTACAGAGAACACAATTACAGTTAATCTGGGGGATTTTGAAAATATGAAAGAGGTAAAAATCGGGGAAAGGTTATCATCTTTTGAAGCAGCCTAGTTGATTCAGTTCCTTAAAAAGTATCAAGATGTCTTTGCCTGGTCATACACGAATATGCTAGGATTGGATCTGAACATTGTAGAGCATTCACTATCGACTGATCCAAGCATCCCACCGAAGAAACAAAAGCTTCGACGGATAAATGCTGAACTGTCCAAGAAAATCGAAGAGGAAGTGATGAAATTACTCAAAGTGAGATTTATTGAAGTTATCCCTTATCCTAGATGGGTTGCTAACATCGTCCCAGTAATGAAGAAAGAAGGGAGAGTCAGAGTCTGCGTAGATTATCGTGATATGAATAAGGCAAGTCCGAAAGATGACTTCTCTCTGCCACATATTGATGTTTTGGTTAACAGTACTGCCGGTTTCGAGTTATTTTCATTCATGGATGGGTTCTCCGGATATAACTAGATCCTCCTGAAAGAAGAAGATAAAGCTAAAATCTCCTTTATAACGCCATGGGGCACCTTTTGTTACAAGGTCATGCCTTTCGGTTTGAAAAATGTTGGAGCAACATACCAAAGAGCTGTGGTGGCTCTATTCCATGATATGATGCACAAGGAGATTGAAGTATACGTGGATGACATGATTGCAAAATCTAGACCCAGAAAAGACCATGTACAAGTACTGAGAAAGCTATTTGAACGACTCCGGAGATACAAGTTGAAATTGAACCCCGCTAAATGCATATTCGGGACCCGTTTAGGAAAACTTCTTGGGTTTATGGTAAGCAACCGAGGAATAGAAATTGATCCTTCTAATGTCAAAGCGATATGGGATATTGGAATCCCCACAATGGTGAAAGAAGTGAGAAGTCTACTAGGAAGATTGAATTACATCGCCAGATTCATCTGTCAACTTTTTGATGTGGTAAAACCCTTCTTTAAATTGTTGAGGAAAGGTGCCAAGATGAAATGGGACTTTGAATGCCACCAGGCGTTGGAGAAGATCAAAGAATGCCTCATTCAACCGCCGATCCTGGTACCCCCGATCCCGGGTTTTCCTCTAACTCTATGCCTCACTATCCATCGAGAATATTTCGGAGCTCTATTAGTCCAGACGAGCTTAGAGGATGACAAGGAGAGGGCGATCTATTATTTGAGTAAGAAGTTCATTGCACCTGAGATGAATTATCCCGATGTCGAGAAGATATGTATAGCCTTGGTGTGGGTGCTCCATAGATTGAGGCAGTATACCCTTCATCACCATATTTGGTTGGTCACAAAAAATGACCCGATTAGGTATCTGTTGGAAAAGTCATCTCTAATTGGGAAGTTGGCTAAATGGCAAGTCCTCTTATCCGAATTCGACATTAGGAGTTCAACCCAAAAGTCTATCAAGGGAAGAGCCATCGCAGACATGTTGGCAGAAAGTGCTCAAAGACATGAAATCCCACATGATGAGGAAGCGGAAGATCGTATTCTAAACTTGTCTGATGAAAAGTGGACCATGTATTTTGATGGTGCCATTAACCTTACTGGGTTTGGAACTGGGGCAATCTTAGTATCCCCAGAAGGTCAACATTATCCAGTTGCTGCAAAATTGGTATTCCCATGCACCAACAATATTTCTGAATATGAAGCTTGCATTTTGGGGTTGCGACTAGCCCTCTCCGTGAAGGTGAAGAAACTGCAAGTTTATGGGGACTCCATGCTGATCATCTTGCAAACCCAAGGTGAATGGAAAACTAAAGATTCCAAGCTTATCCCATATCACAAATTCTTGGAGATAATGATTGAAGAATTTGAGGAGATTGATTTCGAATACCTGCCAAGGACTTTGAACCACTTTGCTGATGCTTTAGCAACGCTATCATCTATGCTACAAGTTGTGAATGGCATGGATATTGAACCTTTGAGAATTGACATCATCGAAAGACCAGCTTACTGCATGGTAATTGAAGAAGGGTTCGATAATCAACCCTGGTATCACGACATCAAGAATTATCTATTGAGGGTTGAATATCCTCAAGGGAGCCAGATAGGGGATAGGAAATATATAGCCAAGACGGCTACGAAGTTTTTCCTCAGCGGCCAAACTTTATACAAGAAGTCCTTCGATTCGGTCTTGCTAAGGTGCGTAGACGCCAAGGAAGCAAACCTGCTCATGCAAGAAATTCATGAGGGAGAATGTGAGCTACATATGAACGGCCATCTCCTCGCTAAGAAGATTATGAGACTCGGTTATTACTAGATGACCATGGAGTCAGACTGCAACCAACACGTGAGGTCCTGCCACCAATGTCAAGTCTATGGGGACAGAATTAAGGCACCTTCGAATGAACTTCATCAAATGTCCGAGGCATGGCCTTTCTCCATGTGGGGGACTTTGCGCAGAATCAATCCAAGTATCGCCCCAAGCAGCTTCCGAAGCGATACAATGGTTACTTTGGAAATTTTGACTTCTCAAACTCACTTCTACCAAATAAATGATCGAAAACTGCCGACAATTGAAAAGTTCCTCTAGTTTTGAAGAATGTTCCTTTTTCCTAAGTTATTGTTATCGAAATATTGCACAGAATCAAGCCAAGTAATGCCCCAAACGGCTTTCGAAGCGATCTAATGGGTACGTTGACAATTTTCACATTTCAAACTCATTTATTCCAGATAAATGATCGAAAACAGCTGACAACTGCAAAGTTCCTCTGGTTTTGAAGAAAGTTCCTTGTTCCTAAGTTAATTGTAGCACCCCCACTTCTGGTACTACTAGTAAAGCTGTGACGCCCAGGCCGTCACAGCTAACCATTTCCATTATTCCAATGTTATTCTCAAGCAGCGGAAGAAATTTAATTTCGGATTCGAATAGGAGCAACACATTAATACTCAAACGACACACCCAAACAACATAACATTAGATTATAAACAACGCAAGTTCAGCTTGCCTTACATAATCGATTAGGTCATAAGTCATATAAAACATCAACTGGGATTTCATGTACTCCCTAGCCCCGACTATACATGGAACTACACCTACTAGTTGGTTCCAAAACAAAATGCCGCAACTCAACCTCTAGCTGTGCGGTCTTCCAAAAGCACATCACCCTCTCGACCATATCCCGTCCCCACTAGGCTACTGCCGCGGCTGCTCCCCCTCCGGTGGCTCCATCATCGGCGTCGTCATCGTCATCGTCATCGTCGTCGCCTCCATCAAATAAATCATGAGGGATCGGGCCCTCACGATGTCTGTCAATGAAAATGAAAACGGACACAAACTTGTAGATCACTAGGTCTAAGTCGATGCCAATGTTGACCTTGAGGGTAGTGATGACACGGGTGAAAGTGATCCCGTGCTCGTTCGGAATGTGAAACTCCTGGGTTTCAGTCTCTAACTCAATTGGTAGACCGTAGCGGGAACCAGGGGGTATCGAGATAGAGCCCATGCCTGTCAGTCTAAAATATCGTAATACCACAAGTGTAAGACATCTTAGCGAGTAAATCGAAACACTCTAACACTCACTCGATTCATCATACCACTCGAGTCTACAGTCAATCCAAATTACCATTTCAGCAGGGATATTAATCAGAATTCAATTCACAACAAGGGATCATATGGACGATGTGAAATGCTTATGCACTTTCGGATACCTCATGTGCCATCATTGCACCCATGTTCAATTACTGGTTCATAACAACGTTACTTTTGCCCGACCTCGATGCCGTCCTTCATGGCAACTGCTACGCCCATGGCATCCCTCGCTCCGAGGCTTCGCGTCAACATGCAGACCTCCTGGCGCCACAACCAGGGCATCCTGACTCCCGCAGGGAATAATTGAGCTCATAACATTTCCGTGGCCCCAACCCCGTTCGCCTATGAATGTAACGCAATGCAAGACAATACATATGCCATATGCTAGGCTTAAGTTACACGTCTCAGCCACAATGATCACATCAAGCTTTCGAAAACAATTCGATATCCGACACATATATCCAACCACCCGGATTTCCAATTCAACGTGCTCATATTAAAGAATCATAAATTAGTTCATTTTACTGCCATCTCACATACAATTCTTGTATAACCATTTCCACATATAACTAGTCCAGAATACAACTCGAGCACCCCTACTTAGTCTCAGCCGACCCTCGATTATGCTACTACTATACTTCAATTTACATTACAACAATTCAAAGCCCACACTAGCTGAGTACGTATAATCAAGCAAGAGAGGGAGAGAGGGCAGGATTTACTCGCCTAGGGTCCACAGCAACAATCGAGCTCGGCTTGAGCTCCGGTGGAAATGGCGGCTGACGGTGGTGGTGAGAACCCGAGAAACTGAGAGTGTCTTCGACTTGAGCTTCTTGGAGAGGAATTGCACCACAAAACTAATGAAGTTTACGGAGCAACCTCTCGGTTTTAAGGGCTGCCGGGCGGATTCAATGAGGAAGACCATCAAATGATGGCTTTCCCTTCCGCATGCACCCTATCATCGCCTCCCAAGCTCATGATGAGCTAAATTTGCTGAGTTTAGGAAGTAATCTGCCAAGTGGCGAGTCTCTCGCACCCCACTACCATCACATTTCACACGGCAACTTGATCCTCTCCTTCAATTTTGCGACCGGTCACCTCTATTTCCTAGCCCATCCAATGTCGCACATCTCTTGGCCGTGTCCATGTATTACGGCTCATTGTGACCCTAAATCAATTTATCCCAAGAGAAAATCCATCGTTAGGCGTAGGCAATTAATCACCCCTCTACGCACATTGGATTTATAGAAATTTAATTTAGGTTAGGCGGAATTTCCATGATATAATTCTCAATAATTCAATAATTCATTAAAATGTGACGTTGCACATTTTCTAGTCGATTGCACCCTATATAACTTATTGCGAATACTCTTCGCAATATATCCAAAATGACCTTCATAAAGGGTTAGGGACTTTCAGTTTCACTATATAGAGTCTTAAGGGCACTATCTAACACGATATTCCAAAGAAAGGGCTTTTATTAATAAGGGCATTTCTATCTCGAATTACAATCCACTTGGTAGTAATTGAGCATTACAGTCAAAAGGACACTAATTTAGGGAGTTGGTTTCCAGGATGCTACATTAATGTTCTTGAAATATTGCGCAGAATTAAGCCAAGTATCGCCCCAAACAGCTCCTGCAGCGATCTAATAGGTAATTCAGCAATTTTACCTTCTCAAAATCATTTCTATTAGATGAATGAATGAAAACTACCGACAACTGAATAGTTCTAGATGAATGACAGAAAACTGCCAACAATTGAATAGTTCCTCCGATGTTGAAGAAATCTCCATCTTTATATGTTATTGTTCTTGAAATATTTCGCATAATAAAGCCAAGTATCACCCCAAACAACTTCCAAAGCGATCTAATGGGTACTTCGGCAATTTTGCCTTCTGAAACTCATTTCTACCAGATGAATGACCAGAAACTACCGCCAATTGAATAGTTCCTCCGATCTTAAAGAAAATTTCCTCCGTGAATATGCTCGGACAGGAGGTACTCAAGAAAGATGCTTTTAGATATATGGATCAATATTGCAAAAGGGGGGAGAGATTGATGAGGATGTATGCCATAGAATCAAAGCAGGTTGGATGAAATGGCGCAGTGCATTAGGGTTTTTGTGTGATCGCAAAATCCCTCTTAGGCTAAAAGGAAAATTTTATAGAACAGTAGTAAGGCCTACAATGCTATACAAAGCTGAGTGTTTGCCAGCACAGAAGCAACATGAGCATAAAATGAGAGTAGCGAAAATGAGGATGTTGAGGTGGATGTGTGGTCATACAAGGATAGATAAGATAAGAAATGAAGATATTCGACGAAAAGTTGGAGTAGTACCGGTGGCAAAAAAGATGAGAGAACATAGATTGAGATGGTTTGGGCATATTCTTCGAAGATCCTTAGATGCTCCGGTAAGAACATAAGTTTGTTACCGAGAGCATGACATGAAAAAAGGAAGGGGTCGGCCGAAACTTACTTGAGGGAAAGTAGTAAAACAAGATTTAATGAAGTGAGAATTGGATTGGCGTACGGTTTGTCTTAGGACGGAGTGGAGGAAAACTATTAGCATCGTGGAGAGACAGATCTAATATGTTCCAGACTGTTCTTTTTAGTCCTTTTTCCCTTTATATATATATTTTGGGGTTCTTCGACTGCCGACCTCAACTAGTTTGGGATAAATGTGATGATGTTGATGTTGATTGTTCTTGAAATATTACGAAGAATCAAGCCGAGTATCGCCCCAAACAAATTCTGGAGCTTCGGCAGTATTACCTTCCCAAAATCATTTCTTCCATATAAATGACCGAAAACTATCGACAACTGAATAGTTCCTCCGCTTTTGAAGAAAGTTTCTTTTTGCTATGTTATTATTCTTTAAATATTGCGTAGAATCAAGCCAAGTATCGCTCCAAATAGCTTCCGAAGTAATCTAATGGGTTCTTCGTCAATTTTGCCTTCTCAAACTCCATTCTACTAGATAAATGACCGAAAATTGCCGACAACAGAATAGTTCCTCTAATTTTGAAGAAAGTTCCTTTTTTCAATGTTATTGTTCTTGAAATATTGCGTAGAATCAAACCAAGTAACGCTCTAAACAGCTTCCGAAGCGATCTAATGGGTACATCGGCAGTTTTACCTTCTTAAACTGATTTACACCATACGATTGACCGGAAACTGCCACCAATTGAATAGGTTCTCAGATTTTGAAATAAGTTCCTTTCTGCTATGTTATTATCTTGAAATATTGCACATAATCAAGTCAAGTACCACCCCAAGCAGCTTCCGCAGCTATATAATGGGTACTTCGGCAATTTTATCTTCTCAAAAATCATTTCTATCATATGAATGATCGAAAACGGCCGACAATTGAATAGTTCCTCCGATTTTGAAGAAAGCTTATTGTTATTGAAATATTACACAGAATCAAGCCAAGAATCGCCCTAAACAGCATCCAAAACGATCTAATGAGTACTTCAACAGTTTTACCTTCTCAAACTCATTTCTACCAGTTGAATGACCGCTAACTGCCGACAATTGAATAGCTCCAGATGAATGACCGAAAACTGCCGACAATTGAATAGTTCCTCTGGTTTTGAAGAGAGCTCTAGTTTCCTATGTTGTTCTTGAAATATTACGCAAAATCAAGCCAAGTATCGCCCCAAACAGCTTCCACATCGATATAATGGGTACTTCGACAGTTTTACCTGCTCAAACTCATTTCTACCATATGAATGACAGAAAACTGCCGACAACTAAATAATTCCTTCGATTTTGTAGAAAGTTCTTTTTTCCTAATGGGTACTTCGGCAGTTTTACCTGCTCAAACTCATTTCTACCAGATCAATGACCAAAAACAGCTGACAACTGAATAGTTCCTCCGATTTTCAAGAAATTTCATTATTCCTATGTTATTGGTCTTGAAATATTGCACAGAATCAAACCAAGTAATGCCCCAAACAGCTTCTGAAGCGATCTAATGGGTACCTCGGCAGTTTTGCCTTCCCAAAATCATTTCTACCATATGAATGACCGAAAAATGCCAACAACTGAATAGTCCCTCCGATTTTGAAGAAAGTTCCTTTTTCTTATGTTATTGTTCTTCAAATATTGCGCAAAATAAAGCCAAGTAATACCCCAAACAGCTTCCGAAGCGATCTAAAGAATACTTTGGCAATTTTGCTATCTTAAACTCATTTCTACTAGATAAATGACCGAAACCGTCGACAACTGAATAATTCCTCCTGTTTTCAAGAAAGTTCATTTTCCTATGTTATTGTTCTTGAAATATTATGTAGAATCAACACAAGTAACGCCCCAAACAGCTTCCGAAGCGATCTAATTTGTACTTCGACAATTTTACCTTATCAAACTCAATTCTACCAAATGAATGACCGAAAACTGCCGACAAGTAAATAGTTCCTCCGATTTTGAAGAAAGTTCCTTTTTCCTATGTTATTGTTCTTGAAATATTGCGCATAATCAAGCCAAGTATCACCCCAAACAGCTTTCAAAATAATCTAAAGGGTACTTCGGCAGTTTTACCTTTTCAAACTCATTTCTACCAAATGAATGACCGAAAACTGCCAATAACTGAATAGTCCCTTCGATTTTGAAGAAAGTTCTGTTTTTCTATTTTATTGTTCTTGAAATATTGCACAGAATCAAGCTAAGTATCGCCCCAAACAGCTTCCGAAGCGATCTACTGGGTACTTCGGCAATTTTGCATTCTCAAACTCATTTCTACCAAATAAATGACCGAAAACAGCCGACAACTGAATAGTTCCCCCGGTTTTGAAGAAAGTTCCTTTTTTCTATGTTATTGTTCTTGAAATATTGCGCAGAATTAAGCCAAGTGACACCCCAAACAGCTTCCGAAATGATCTAATGGGTACTTCGACAGTTTTACCTTCTCAAAATCTTTTCTACCAGGTTAATGACAGAAAAATGCCGACAATTTAATAGTTACTCCGATTTTGAACAAAGCTATATTTTCCTATGTTATTGTTCTTGAAATGTTACGCAGAATCAAGCAAAGTATCGCCCCAAACAGCTTCCACAGCGGTCTAATGGGTACTTCGGTAGTTTTACCTTCTCAAACTCATTTCTATCAGATGAATGACCGAAACTGCTGACAACTGAATAGTTCCTTCGGCTTTGAAGAAAGTTCCATTTTCCTATATTATTATTCTTGAAATATTGAGCAAAATCAAGCCAAGTAACGCCTCAAACAGCTTCCGAAGCGATCTAATGGGTAATTCGGCAGTTTTACTTTCTCAAAATCATTTCTACAAGATAAATAACTGAAAAATGTCAACAACTGAATAGTTCCCTTCAGTTTTGAAGAAAGTTCCTATTTTCAATGTTATTGTTTTGAAATATTGCGCAGAATCAAGTCAAGTAATGCCCCAAACAGCTTCCGAAGCGATCTAATGGGTACTTCGATAGTTTTACCTTCTCAAAATCATTTCTACTAGATGAATGACCGAAACCTGTCGACAACTGAATAGTTCCTTCGGTTTTCAAGAAAATTCCATCTTCCCATGTTATTATTTTTTAAATATTACGCAAAATCAAGCCAAGTATCGCCCCAAATAAATTTCGCAGCGATCGAATGGGTACTTCGGCATCTTTACCTTCTCAAACTCATTTCTACCAGATGAATGGCCAAAAACTGCCGACAATTGAATAGTTCCTCCGATTTTGATGAAAGTTCTTTTTTCCTACGTTATTATTCTTGAAATATTGCCCAAAATCTAGCCAAGTAACGCCTCAAACAGCTTCCGAAGCGATCTAATGGGTACTTGGGCAATTTTGCTTTTTCAAACTCATTTCTACTAGACGAATGACCGAAAACTATTGCCAATTGAATAGTTTATCCGATTTTGAAGAACATTTTATTTTTCAATGTTATTGTTCTTGAAATATTACGAAAAATCAAGCCAACTATCGCCCCAAACAGCTTCCGCAATGATCTAATGGGTATTTCGGCAGTTTTACCTTCTCAAAATAATTTCTTCCAGATAAATGACCGAAAATTGCCGATAATTGAGTAGTTCTTCCGATTTTGAAGAAAGTTCATTTTTCCTATGTTATTGTTCTTGAAATATTGTGAAGAATCAAGCCAAGTAACGGCCCAAACAGCTTCCCAAGCGATCTAATGGGTACTTCGGCAGTTTTGCCTTCTCAAACTCACTTCTACGGGATAAATGATCGAAAACTGCCGACAACTATATAGTTCCTTTGGTTTTGAAAAGTTCATTTTTCCTATGTTATTATTCTTGAAATATGGCAAAGAATCAAGCCAAGTAACGCCCCAAACAGCTTTTGAAGCGATCTAATGGGTACTTCGACAGTTTTCCCTTCTCAAACTCATTTCTACCAGATGAATAGCGAAAAACTACCGACAACTGAATAGTTCCTTTGGTTTTCAAAAGTTCATTTTTCCTGTGTTATTGTTCTTGAAATATTGCGCAAATCAAGCCAAGTATCGCCCCAAATAGCTTCTGAAGCAATCTAATGGGTACTTCGGCAGTTTTCCCTTCTCAAACTCATTTCTACTAGATAAATGACCAAAAAATGCCAACAACTTAATAGTTCCTCTAGTTTTGAAGAAAGTTCTTTTTTCCAATGTTATTGTTATTGAAATATTGCACAGAATCAAGCCAAGTAATTCCCCAAATAGCTTTCGAAGCGATCTAATGGGTACTTCGGCAATTTTACCTTCTCAAACTCATTTCTAGCAGATGAACGATCGAAAACTGCCGACAATTGAATAGTTACTCCAGTTTTGAAGAAAGTTCCTTTTCCCTATGTTATTGTTATATAAATATTATGCAGAATCAAGCCAAGTATCGCCCCAAACAACTTCCGAAGCGATCTAATGGATACTTCGACAGTTTTGCTTTCTCAAACTCATTTCGACCCGATAAATGACCAAAAACTGTCGGCAACTGAATAGTTCCTCCGATTTTGAAGAAAGTAGCCAAAGAGGGCTAATTGGGCAATATTGAAAAAGTCTATTTGCCTATTTGTGAGCATTTCCTAGCAGGAAAAATGAGAAAACCATATGAAAAAGGATCAAGAGCTGAGTTTCATTTGTAATTGATCCATACGGACATGTGGTCCAGTGAATGTGAGAGCAAGGCATGTGGCTGTTTATTTCATCACCTACAGATGATTATACACGATTCGGTGATGTCGATTTAATTTCTTATAAGTCTGAGGCATTGTGTTTCTTTAAGAAATTTATTAGCTAGTGAAAAATCAATTGGACAAGAAAATAAAAGCATTGAGATCCGATTGAGGTAGAGAAAATTCATCAGATCAGTTCAAAAATTTATGTGATGAAAGTGGAATAAAAAGACAGTTGACTATTCCGGCGACTCCTCAACAGAATGAAGTTGTAGAGAGAAGACACAGAACCCTAATGAAAATGGTTAAATCTACAATGGCACAAGATAATTTGCCTATCAACTTTTTTTGAAGGTGATGCTATGTTGACTGCTGTCTATATGCTTAACCGAACACCTTCTAAATCAGTTACATCAATCCCATATAAATTATGGATAGGTCGAAAATCAAATTTAAGTTTTCTTAGGCCTTGGGGTTGTGTTGCCTATACAGACGAGTCCTCCTACAAGTACGGGAAATTAGGCCATAAAGGTAAAAAGAGCATCTTCATAAGATACTCGTAACACTCAAAAGGATATGTGTTTATAGGTGAGTAGGAAAGTGGGAGTGTAACTGAATTCGAATCACGAGATGTCACGTTCTTAAAGAATGAGTTTCTTAAAAAGGGCGACATAGGTGCAGACTGTTCCCTATTTGAAACATTAGATAGTGATAATGATTCAAGTGGGAGCAATGTGAGAAGT
Organism: Lenwebbia sp. NSW1173648; assembly: GCA_029784005.1. Lineage (NCBI taxonomy): Eukaryota > Viridiplantae > Streptophyta > Magnoliopsida > Myrtales > Myrtaceae > Lenwebbia > Lenwebbia sp. NSW1173648. Next base: position 25,466 of record JARCGZ010000008.1, on the reverse strand, counting down.
GTGAAATTTTTTTTGAACCAGTCTCAATTGCAATCACTTGATGAGACTAAGCGCTCATTATCTGATCAGAGTGGAAGCGTAATGGACCATAATGTACCAAATGTACAATCCCAAGAACAGAGAACGAGTTGCAAAAGTGTTCCTTGTCGATGTTTTGACATTTAAGGGGAAGCTTTCATGATCGCTCTACAAGAGGAGAATGAGCCAAGTAATGCACATAAGGCTATATCTAGGCTTGATAAGGAAAAATGGATACAAGCAATGAAAATTTTTAGTTATGTTAGGACCGATGAACAGCTAGCTGATATTTTCACCAAATCTCTAGGGAGTAATACGATTGAGTATATCTGTAACAAGTTGGGCATGCTTGATATCCATGCTCCAACTTGAGGGAGAGTGCTAAAGAGTAAAAGGTAGAATGGTCTTTGTGAGTTTTGAGTGTTTACCCTAGTATGTATATATGTCGTTCTTTTCATCAAATAAAATAACAAATTCTGTTAACAAGGGGCAAATATAACAAAGATACGGGACTTAACATTCTCCACTTGACATCAGCATATGATATAGAGAACAAGTCATCATTAACTTGCAGTAACAGCTACCAAGTGGCGCTCTCATTTATAATGCTGTACAGTAGAATGATCAGAAGACCAAAAATCAAATGTTATATTATATGCCAAGTGGAGATTCTAGTGCACGTGCAAGTTCGTCCCACCACAGTGACTGAACAATCTAATGGCATAACAGAAGTGGCAGGCAGATAGTCAAGTGATGAAGTTGAGAGTGCAAGGCAAGGAATCTATCTCAACAGAAAAAAAAAGTGATCTGCATGAGCTCCATAACAAACATAACATGCCAATTTTAAGTGCAAAAATTACAAAAAGATTTCACAAATGAAATTCTCACAGAGAAGTATAGTTCTATTACCTCTTTACATTCAAGAGCGAGCTTAAGAGTTGACAATGCCCGTTCATCCAATGATTCTCTGATAGACTCAAGCTGTTCCTCAAGGCTGGAAAAAGTATAGTCAATAAATAATCAATAATCAATTGCAGTTGATCAACAATTGGTGTCATAATACAAATATAATGAGGCACTGTTGGTCCCTTTAGTTGGTCCTTTCCTTTCGTTTGTTTGTCTATGAACTTATTTTAGTTATCTTTGGTTCTTTCACCTCATTATATTAGTTTCTTCTTTTTTGTGCTGTGAGGGGTTTAACTGGGAAGGTTTTTAGCAATTGATGGTCTGGCCATATTAATAGCCCACCAGTGTTCGTTAGAGTCGCCACTAAAATAATTAAGACTTCAATTTCAGATTGTCAAAATTATGAAATCTTATATGACAGACCTCGCAGCATTAAAAAAATTCTTCAGCTCATGATGAATTTTTTTGAATTGCTCCACAAATGCTTCACTATATTCTCCTGGGTTCTTAGTGATTCTCGCAAGCATTGCTTCTGTAGCAACTAAATCCTCAGGACCAGCATGCAGGTGAAGCTTGTTCTGTATCGTATGCTTTATTTCTTGCTGCATTTCCGGAAAATAAACAAAGAAACAAGTTAAAGTGAAGTTCACAGATTAACCTGTAACTTCAGAGATTCACACACCAAGTCCTTCATGAAGCACAACCTTGAGGTCATGGGGAATGTCATTTCGATGTGCTATATCTCTTATTCGAGTCAGAGGAACAGATGCAGTAAATTCAGCCTTGACACACACAAGTCTTATCCCCACTAAGCAGGGTAAATAGGACATTCACACACCGACACACACACGTCACCTTAGGGGAAGCATCTTTCCTGCAGCCAATCCTCTCCAATTCCCGGAATATGAGTCTAGATATCTCTGCATGCCTATTTGGCCGATGATGACCTCCATCTTCAAAGCAGGGAACTTGTCCTGTGTTTATCCACTGCATAAGAAGAAGATCTAAGAAGACCACAAAGAGTCAACTCAAAAGTGTGGTTCGGAACTTAGTCAGCTAACTATACCTTCTAATAGATGGCAGAGTTTACAAGAGCCTCCAATCGGTTTCCACCTTGAAGGCTTTCAACTATAAGCTCACGAACAACTTCAAGCTTCAGTAACACAAGTTAAAAGACACGACAATGTCAATTGAATGATATAAGCTGCACCTTTACATTCATCCATTTCTTCAAATTCAGGACCAAGCAAACCAGAACTATCAACCAAAAAAGGTCATTTTCTAATCTAACAATCATCTCAGATAACCTTGGAAAAACAAATGCAAAACCAATTGTGAACATTCCGAATCAAACCAAAGACATGGAATGTTTATCTGCTAATGTAAGACATGCTACATATAGTAAATTTGCATATTAGATTTGAAGCCAATCTATTGTCTGGGGAAAGAAAGAGAGAAACATTAACGGACATAAATCGGTTGAGCTTCATATTCACGATAGTGTCTGCATGAACGCCACCAGTTCCTTGCATTTCGATCACCTTCGACCAGCTTTAAGGCCAATCCTTCAAGACCCGAAGTATCCCATCGCATTTCTGTTTCTCTATTCCTGTGCTCATTGGAGCGCATAAAACTCACAGCCTTCCCTTGCCATTGCTCCACAAAAGGGCTTGTCTCCACCTCAGCAAGAGCAGCTGTATCACTACCTGCAGCACCGTTATCTCCATCGTCATTGAACAGCTCCTCACCAGTCTCATCAGAATCCATAGGCATCAACTCCACAGCCTCCTTAGTTGCATTCTACTTGCAAGCCATTCCATACTTCCCTCCTTTGGGCAGCTTGAGGACTCGATTATCCCCAGATTCCCATGCCACACTCTTGTCTTTCCCAACAATGACGAATTTATATTCAACAGATTCGCCTCCTTTCAGTACGAACTCACCTACCCATCCGCTATTGGTCCAGTCCATTGCCACTTTCTTGTACCACGATCCCAATTCTCTTGTGGATAATACGATTGCCACGCTCTCCCCAAATTCAACTTGGTGATCCAACCGGACACCCAGGTGCACCTTCTCCCATCCCGGCTTTGATCTGATCTTCTTCGCTTTCTTCTCCTCTTCTCTGCGATAAACACACTATGTTATAGCTTCTACCAATAGCCTCCTACCTTGTCTAAACAACTTAAACAGCAATTTTCACGTGAACCACCGATTCATTCTTCGTCATTTGACACGGCATTCGGAGAGGAAACTCATATCAAGACGGTGTCAGATAATCAATGCCGCTAGCTTTTATTGCAAGAAGAACTCGAAAGAAAAACAGAAAAAATCTTTTTTCCGCACTGATTCTCGTTCAAGAAATAGACCCCACATAAAGTCCATATCCTTTCTCATACAACAGGAATGTTGTCTTTAGATAATTGTAATAAAACGACAGTGAAACCAGTCTGGTTCTATGGAGTGGCATGCAAAACCAGGTGTCGTGTTGACCTTTGCGATATTCAGAAGCTTGTCTAAGCAACTAAGTCCGCTCATATCCACCCAATAAGACAAACCACCACTAATCTCCATATACTTGACACCTACTTCTCTTAGAGCCACCCACAAATAAATCATACATCTCCCTTATCCTCTTTCTATATGTTTCTATGTGTATATCAGTAAACCTCGTGTCCGAAACCAAAATAAATCATATATCCCTTATTCTCTTTCTATATGTTTCTATGTGTATATCAGTAAACCTTGTGTCTGAAAGCAAAGAAATGAGTAACCTCTGAATAGGCATGGAGACAGAAGAAATCTGCTTAAATTTTTGGCAGCAGCCAAAACATTGTCATTATATGTATATATAACCAAAACTCAAAAGCATGCTAGACAGAGATCAGACCCTATGTTATATACCCTATTCTTGTCACCTGTTTTCATTAATTTGTCCATCCATCAATTTCACCTGTTTTCACCAAGTCCATCACATATAAAAATCTTTGGCCAACAAGTTAATCCGAGAGCTGTTGGACCTTCTACCTTATTCGCAGCACCTTCTTAAACTGCAACATGAATAACCAATTCGTAAAATCAATTTCCTTTTTATTAATATGTTCAATCTTAGTACAAAAGGGACTCGAAAAGACAAGACATACCAGCTTTGTTGAAATTTGAAAACACTTCAAATCCTCAAGCTGAAATTAGATAACACAAAAGATATTACCATGTGCAAGCACATTAAACCTCAAGCTAAAATTAGATATCAAAAAAGATATTACCATGTGCAAGAACATATTTAAGAATGAACTTTAGCGACTTGGTACTTACCTTCTGAAATGGCTCTGCGAACGGATGTTGTTCGCGGTATGCGATAATCTCAGTAGCCCTCTTCTCTCCAATTCCCTGCAATGGATTAACAAGTTTAGTTCATGCAATTGATATTCGAGCAATCATTTTCCATAAAATGCGCTCCTTACAATTAGTCCAGTTAATTCCTCCCTGACAAAGATTGAACCAATGTAATCAGAAGGTTCTAAATTGGGGTAAAAATCAAATTTGCTCATAACAGTTACTCACTTGCTACCACTATTAAATATGCACAAATATTCGCGAATGACCGCAAACTGCATGAAAGTTTGTGGAAAGTGAATTACATAACAAAAATCCAGTATTTTAAACAGCTCTTTACTTTGCTTTATTGGTGAGAAGTGGTATGTGACCTTTGTTCCATGGTATGTTTCATCGACGGAAGTTTGCTGATGAAAAAGGAATCCATCAGAACTTTCTTAAAATAATATAACAGACATAAATGTGAAGAAAGTAAGAACTCAATCACCTCCTTTATTGGCAAGGACAGAACATTCGGTGTCAAAGTTGTTGCAGCACCCAATGTGTTCTTTGCAGCAGCGCCAGCAGCATCCAACCCTGTCCTACCTATATGACATTTGAAGCTGAGCTACATAGTGCGCACAAGAAAATGTATTGCAACCATTGGCCCTAGTAGATGATTTTGGGAAGAGCTCCACATATGTTTAGAAATTACCATGCGCCCTAGGAGAGGAGTTTTAGAAGAGGAGACTGTTAACCTTTTTCTTATTCCTTTGGTCAATCAAACAAACTTGAAAAACTATCCACCAATTGCAGGAATACCATTCATTTCTACATTCTATCAGGTTGGAAGTGCCCCCCAATCAATCACTAACTAAACAATATGAGAAGTTCAAGCAGTTCAAGAGGTGTCTGAAATACCTTCAAGAAATTCATGCAAAGAGGTATTGTTGTCGATGTACAGTGAATAACAATGTTTCTATGAAATTCAATCCCCATCTAATGCAAGACTTCTATAAAGAGGTTAAAGGCTTACGGACGTGAATGCATCCAGCATTAATGCCCCAACCCAGACACCGAAGAAAAATCACAATCTTGCCAAGAAATATATATTTTTGCAGATGGAAGGACCTTACCAGCTGAAAAAGCTGCAAAGCCATCACCTTGTTCTTTCTCCTGCCGCAGAATAGTATACTCTTCGAGCATAGAGAGTAGTCGGATCTGTATAGAATGATTGACAATTTGAGAAATACAGCATCGAAACAATCAGCATTGCTGTTTAAACCATCGAGATACTTACGCCATCAAAGGTGAACTCCACGCCTCTTTCCTTCTCCCATGACACAGTTTCCGAAGCTAAGGTCTCAACCATTGCTATTGCAATGAGATTGAAGTGGTACATTAAAGTTCATCAGGTCATTATGGTAGAGATGAGGAGCTCATGCTCTGACATTTACATATATAACAAGAGCGACATTTGTTATAAAGTAACTGGTAATTTATTAACGAGTGCTCGAGCTTTATCAGCACACTTAAGAGTAAGATGGGCCCCTCTTCCAGCATTATATCTATTTCCATCCTGAAAACAAGGAAAGAGAATAACTAAGCAATATAAAGTGGATAAACGTTTATGTGTACCGAGGAATGATTGAGAACACTTAACCCTGTTGTAATCCTCAAGCCAGCACTCCTCAATGCATGCAGCCAACCATTTCTCGACCTTTTCAAGCAATTCTTTCTGGCTGAAAGCTTCCTCTTTGAATTTTGCAATATCAACTTCAATTTGTTCAAGTACACTAAGTACTTCAAGTACACATGCAGCATTCGTGGCTCCTGCGTGACAAGTGAACAAAGACAGTTCAAGCAATTGCTGAGATGATACTGCCAATGTGCTTGACGGTATTGGGAATACCAGACTCCATAGGTCCGTGATAGATTTCATGGTATTGTCTTCTTCAGGGATCAAATGTGTCTTTCTACAAATCTCCTCTAGCTCTGACCTCTTCTTTAAAACAAGCTCTTTCATTTTGCTCAATGTCAACTCATGCAAGCGAGCTACTTCTGCTTCGACCTGTATAAAATGCTCATATGGAAATTCATCGACAATTGCATGCATCTCTTTAGCGGCCTAAGAAACCGGACATGATGCTTGTGATATATGTAGATAATCCATGTTACGTATGTCTCACCTGATTTATAGAAGCCACTAAGGGTGCATCAGGCTTGGTTATTTCGCGTTTAGAAGCAGCTACATTGGAAGTAACATTTTGAAACATCTGTTGCTCCTCGAGTGGTGTATCCATCAAATTCCACAGCTCCAGCAAGTTAGTTGCAAGGTCTATGATTACTGCTCTGAGGTAAATAGCGTTTGGATAAGTGCATATTCTGCAAAGTAACTTTAAAGTAAAACAAAAAACAAAAACAAAACAAAAATATAGGGCATGCATGGACAAGCATCGGCGGAGAGGGCAAGGACAGGGCAAGCTTTGGCCGAAGATGCTACATGCATATCCGTTATTGTTGGTCGCCGTTTCACGTGTGGGAAATCAAGAAATTAGACGGGTATTTCGCCGCTTTCATCTCTCTTAAGCGATTTTCACATTCCCTAAGTCAACGATACTTCAATTAACATCCGAGACCAGAGTTGAAAATTCGAGATGAAGGCGGCGAAATACCCGTCTGATGTCTTGATTTCCCACACGTGAAAAGAGCAGTAAAGATGAACAGTACCTGCGAGACAGGGAGAAGCGGATCGACAGAGATGACGAAGCGAGCTTACATGCTAGAGTCTGAGCTTGGCTTTGAAGTTAATGATGGCGAGACTAAGAGGCGCGCGTCGATCGACTACTTGGTGGAAGAGAGCGTGGGAACTGGAAGAGACGACGGAAAATGGAAACTGACCTTACGCGAAGAAGACGACCTTCCTAATTTTCGGGTCTCCTCGGTGGGTTAGAACCCAATCTCTAATAATACCCTAGAACCTTATTCGAAGGAAGAGCAAGGTCCGACCTAAAATATCCTAAATTTTAGGGTCAGATCGGGCCGGGCTGGCTCGGGCTTTTTTGACAGCCTTGGTATGCTGAAAAGTAAATGTCAATTTTTCATTGACCAAAGAGCAGAAGATGGCTGAGTTCTTCCGCCTCCGCCAGGATCAGATGACGGTCGACCAATATGAGGTGAAGTTTGCTGAATTGTCCAAGTATGCACCAAGATTGATTGAGGATCCTGTGGACAGGGCTAGAATGTTTAGAGATGGGCTCAAGCCCGAGATCAAAAGTGTACTAGCACCATTCAATCTCAAAGATTATGACGATCTTTATGAGAGGGCACAGATCGTTGAGTAGGACTTGGCTGAGAGGACCACCGCATCTGGATCGCGGTTCATGCCTTCGAAAAGGTTTGATAGGAAGCAAGGGAAGAGGCCAATGTTTGGCGGCAAACAGCACATTCCACCCAATCGTAGGGGAGCAATCAGTAAGCCCTTTTTCCGCCAGAGTGAGGTATGCCGCCTGTGCCACCAAAGGCATGGGACAGGTTTGATCAAAAATTACATTTCTAAAAGTGAAATTCATGTTAAAAATACTCAATCATTAATTATGTAGGGTTGAGGTTTTAGGGTTGAGGGTTGGGGGTTGGGGGTTGGGGGTTGGGTGTTGAGGGTCGAGGGTCGAGGGTTTTAGGGTTTAGGGTTGAGGTTTTTAGGTTTGAGGGTTTTAGGGTTTAGGGTCGAGGGTCGAGGGTTGGGGGTTGGGGGTTGGGGGTCGAGGGTTGCGGGTTGGGGGTTGAGGGTTGAGGGTTGAGGGATTTAGGGTTTTAGGGTTTAGGTTTTAGGGTTGAGGGTTGAGGGTTGGGGGTTGGGGGTCGAGGTTTAGGGTCGAGGGTTGGGGGTTTAGGGTCGGGGGTTGGGGGTCGAGGGTCGAGGGTTGAGGGTTGGGGGTTGAGGGTTGAGGGTTTGAGGGTTTAGGGTTGAGGTTTTAGGGTCGGGGGTGGGGGGTCGAGGGTCGCGGGTCGAGGGTCGCGGGTTGGGGGTTGAGGGTCGAGGGTTGAGGGTTTTAGGGTGGAGGGTTGAGGGTTGAGGGTTGATGGTTTGGGGTTGAGGGTGGAGAGTTGAGGGTTGAGGGTTGAGGGTGGAGGGTCGAGGGTTGAGGGTCGAGGGTTGAGGGTTGAGTGTTGAGGGTTTAGGGTCGAGGGTTGAGGGTCGAGGGTTGAGGGTTTAGGGTTGAGGGTTTAGGGTCGAGGGTTTAGGGTCGAGGGTTGAGGGTCGAGGGTCGAGGGTCTAGGGTTGAGGGTTTAGGGTTTAGGGTTTAGGGTCGAGGGTCGAGGGTCGAGGGTCGAGGGTCTAGGGTTGAGGGTTGAGGGTTGAGGGTTTAGGGTTGAGGGTTGAGGGTTGAGGGTTGAGGGTTTAGGGTTTAGGGTTGAGGGTTGAGGGTTTAGGGTTGAGGGTTGAGGGTTGAGGGTTTAGGGTTTAGGGTTGAGGGTTGAGGGTTGAGGGTTGAGGGTTCAGGGTTTAGGGTTGAGGGTTGAGGGTTTAGGGTTTAGGGTTGAGGGTTTAGGGTTTAGGGTTGAGGGTTTAGGGTTGAGGGTTCAGGGTTCAGGGTTCAGGGTTGAGGGTTCAGGGTTTGAGGGTTTAGGGTTTAGGGTTTAGGGTTTAGGGTTTAGGGTTTAGGGTTTAGGGTTTAGGGTTTAGGGTTTAGGGTTTAGGGTTTAGGGTTTAGGGTTTAGGGTTTAGGGTTTAGGGTTTAGGGTTTAGGGTTTAGGGTTTAGGGTTTAGGGTTTAGGGTTTAGGGTTTAGGGTTTAGGGTTTAGGGTTTAGGGTTTAGGGTTTAGGGTTTAGGGTTTAGGGTTTAGGGTTTAGGGTTTAGGGTTTAGGGTTTAGGGTTTAGGGTTTAGGGTTTAGGGTTTAGGGTTTAGGGTTTAGGGTTTAGGGTTTAGGGTTTAGGGTTTAGGGTTTAGGGTTTAGGGTTTAGGGTTTAGGGTTTAGGGTTTAGGGTTTAGGGTTTAGGGTTTAGGGTTTAGGGTTTAGGGTTTAGGGTTTAGGGTTTAGGGTTTAGGGTTTAGGGTTTAGGGTTTAGGGTTTAGGGTTTAGGGTTTAGGGTTTAGGGTTTAGGGTTTAGGGTTTAGGGTTTAGGGTTTAGGGTTTAGGGTTTAGGGTTTAGGGTTTAGGGTTTAGGGTTTAGGGTTTAGGGTTTAGGGTTTAGGGTTTAGGGTTTAGGGTTTAGGGTTTAGGGTTTAGGGTTTAGGGTTTAGGGTTTAGGGTTTAGGGTTTAGGGTTTAGGGTTTAGGGTTTAGGGTTTAGGGTTTAGGGTTTAGGGTTTAGGGTTTAGGGTTTAGGGTTTAGGGTTTAGGGTTTAGGGTTTAGGGTTTAGGGTTTAGGGTTTAGGGTTTAGGGTTTAGGGTTTAGGGTTTAGGGTTTAGGGTTTAGGGTTTAGGGTTTAGGGTTTAGGGTTTAGGGTTTAGGGTTTAGGGTTTAGGGTTTAGGGTTTAGGGTTTAGGGTTTAGGGTTTAGGGTTTAGGGTTTAGGGTTTAGGGTTTAGGGTTTAGGGTTTAGGGTTTAGGGTTTAGGGTTTAGGGTTTAGGGTTTAGGGTTTAGGGTTTAGGGTTTAGGGTTTAGGGTTTAGGGTTTAGGGTTTAGGGTTTAGGGTTTAGGGTTTAGGGTTTAGGGTTTAGGGTTTAGGGTTTAGGGTTTAGGGTTTAGGGTTTAGGGTTTAGGGTTTAGGGTTTAGGGTTTAGGGTTTAGGGTTTAGGGTTTAGGGTTTAGGGTTTAGGGTTTAGGGTTTAGGGTTTAGGGTTTAGGGTTTAGGGTTTAGGGTTTAGGGTTTAGGGTTTAGGGTTTAGGGTTTAGGGTTTAGGGTTTAGGGTTTAGGGTTTAGGGTTTAGGGTTTAGGGTTTAGGGTTTAGGGTTTAGGGTTTAGGGTTTAGGGTTTAGGGTTTAGGGTTTAGGGTTTAGGGTTTAGGGTTTAGGGTTTAGGGTTTAGGGTTTAGGGTTTAGGGTTTAGGGTTTAGGGTTTAGGGTTTAGGGTTTAGGGTTTAGGGTTTAGGGTTTAGGGTTTAGGGTTTAGGGTTTAGGGTTTAGGGTTTAGGGTTTAGGGTTTAGGGTTTAGGGTTTAGGGTTTAGGGTTTAGGGTTTAGGGTTTAGGGTTTAGGGTTTAGGGTTTAGGGTTTAGGGTTTAGGGTTTAGGGTTTAGGGTTTAGGGTTTAGGGTTTAGGGTTTAGGGTTTAGGGTTTAGGGTTTAGGGTTTAGGGTTTAGGGTTTAGGGTTTAGGGTTTAGGGTTTAGGGTTTAGGGTTTAGGGTTTAGGGTTTAGGGTTTAGGGTTTAGGGTTTAGGGTTTAGGGTTTAGGGTTTAGGGTTTAGGGTTTAGGGTTTAGGGTTTAGGGTTTAGGGTTTAGGGTTTAGGGTTTAGGGTTTAGGGTTTAGGGTTTAGGGTTTAGGGTTTAGGGTTTAGGGTTTAGGGTTTAGGGTTTAGGGTTTAGGGTTTAGGGTTTAGGGTTTAGGGTTTAGGGTTTAGGGTTTAGGGTTTAGGGTTTAGGGTTTAGGGTTTAGGGTTTAGGGTTTAGGGTTTAGGGTTTAGGGTTTAGGGTTTAGGGTTTAGGGTTTAGGGTTTAGGGTTTAGGGTTTAGGGTTTAGGGTTTAGGGTTTAGGGTTTAGGGTTTAGGGTTTAGGGTTTAGGGTTTAGGGTTTAGGGTTTAGGGTTTAGGGTTTAGGGTTTAGGGTTTAGGGTTTAGGGTTTAGGGTTTAGGGTTTAGGGTTTAGGGTTTAGGGTTTAGGGTTTAGGGTTTAGGGTTTAGGGTTTAGGGTTTAGGGTTTAGGGTTTAGGGTTTAGGGTTTAGGGTTTAGGGTTTAGGGTTTAGGGTTTAGGGTTTAGGGTTTAGGGTTTAGGGTTTAGGGTTTAGGGTTTAGGGTTTAGGGTTTAGGGTTTAGGGTTTAGGGTTTAGGGTTTAGGGTTTAGGGTTTAGGGTTTAGGGTTTAGGGTTTAGGGTTTAGGGTTTAGGGTTTAGGGTTTAGGGTTTAGGGTTTAGGGTTTAGGGTTTAGGGTTTAGGGTTTAGGGTTTAGGGTTTAGGGTTTAGGGTTTAGGGTTTAGGGTTTAGGGTTTAGGGTTTAGGGTTTAGGGTTTAGGGTTTAGGGTTTAGGGTTTAGGGTTTAGGGTTTAGGGTTTAGGGTTTAGGGTTTAGGGTTTAGGGTTTAGGGTTTAGGGTTTAGGGTTTAGGGTTTAGGGTTTAGGGTTTAGGGTTTAGGGTTTAGGGTTTAGGGTTTAGGGTTTAGGGTTTAGGGTTTAGGGTTTAGGGTTTAGGGTTTAGGGTTTAGGGTTTAGGGTTTAGGGTTTAGGGTTTAGGGTTTAGGGTTTAGGGTTTAGGGTTTAGGGTTTAGGGTTTAGGGTTTAGGGTTTAGGGTTTAGGGTTTAGGGTTTAGGGTTTAGGGTTTAGGGTTTAGGGTTTAGGGTTTAGGGTTTAGGGTTTAGGGTTTAGGGTTTAGGGTTTAGGGTTTAGGGTTTAGGGTTTAGGGTTTAGGGTTTAGGGTTTAGGGTTTAGGGTTTAGGGTTTAGGGTTTAGGGTTTAGGGTTTAGGGTTTAGGGTTTAGGGTTTAGGGTTTAGGGTTTAGGGTTTAGGGTTTAGGGTTTAGGGTTTAGGGTTTAGGGTTTAGGGTTTAGGGTTTAGGGTTTAGGGTTTAGGGTTTAGGGTTTAGGGTTTAGGGTTTAGGGTTTAGGGTTTAGGGTTTAGGGTTTAGGGTTTAGGGTTTAGGGTTTAGGGTTTAGGGTTTAGGGTTTAGGGTTTAGGGTTTAGGGTTTAGGGTTTAGGGTTTAGGGTTTAGGGTTTAGGGTTTAGGGTTTAGGGTTTAGGGTTTAGGGTTTAGGGTTTAGGGTTTAGGGTTTAGGGTTTAGGGTTTAGGGTTTAGGGTTTAGGGTTTAGGGTTTAGGGTTTAGGGTTTAGGGTTTAGGGTTTAGGGTTTAGGGTTTAGGGTTTAGGGTTTAGGGTTTAGGGTTTAGGGTTTAGGGTTTAGGGTTTAGGGTTTAGGGTTTAGGGTTTAGGGTTTAGGGTTTAGGGTTTAGGGTTTAGGGTTTAGGGTTTAGGGTTTAGGGTTTAGGGTTTAGGGTTTAGGGTTTAGGGTTTAGGGTTTAGGGTTTAGGGTTTAGGGTTTAGGGTTTAGGGTTTAGGGTTTAGGGTTTAGGGTTTAGGGTTTAGGGTTTAGGGTTTAGGGTTTAGGGTTTAGGGTTTAGGGTTTAGGGTTTAGGGTTTAGGGTTTAGGGTTTAGGGTTTAGGGTTTAGGGTTTAGGGTTTAGGGTTTAGGGTTTAGGGTTTAGGGTTTAGGGTTTAGGGTTTAGGGTTTAGGGTTTAGGGTTTAGGGTTTAGGGTTTAGGGTTTAGGGTTTAGGGTTTAGGGTTTAGGGTTTAGGGTTTAGGGTTTAGGGTTTAGGGTTTAGGGTTTAGGGTTTAGGGTTTAGGGTTTAGGGTTTAGGGTTTAGGGTTTAGGGTTTAGGGTTTAGGGTTTAGGGTTTAGGGTTTAGGGTTTAGGGTTTAGGGTTTAGGGTTTAGGGTTTAGGGTTTAGGGTTTAGGGTTTAGGGTTTAGGGTTTAGGGTTTAGGGTTTAGGGTTTAGGGTTTAGGGTTTAGGGTTTAGGGTTTAGGGTTTAGGGTTTAGGGTTTAGGGTTTAGGGTTTAGGGTTTAGGGTTTAGGGTTTAGGGTTTAGGGTTTAGGGTTTAGGGTTTAGGGTTTAGGGTTTAGGGTTTAGGGTTTAGGGTTTAGGGTTTAGGGTTTAGGGTTTAGGGTTTAGGGTTTAGGGTTTAGGGTTTAGGGTTTAGGGTTTAGGGTTTAGGGTTTAGGGTTTAGGGTTTAGGGTTTAGGGTTTAGGGTTTAGGGTTTAGGGTTTAGGGTTTAGGGTTTAGGGTTTAGGGTTTAGGGTTTAGGGTTTAGGGTTTAGGGTTTAGGGTTTAGGGTTTAGGGTTTAGGGTTTAGGGTTTAGGGTTTAGGGTTTAGGGTTTAGGGTTTAGGGTTTAGGGTTTAGGGTTTAGGGTTTAGGGTTTAGGGTTTAGGGTTTAGGGTTTAGGGTTTAGGGTTTAGGGTTTAGGGTTTAGGGTTTAGGGTTTAGGGTTTAGGGTTTAGGGTTTAGGGTTTAGGGTTTAGGGTTTAGGGTTTAGGGTTTAGGGTTTAGGGTTTAGGGTTTAGGGTTTAGGGTTTAGGGTTTAGGGTTTAGGGTTTAGGGTTTAGGGTTTAGGGTTTAGGGTTTAGGGTTTAGGGTTTAGGGTTTAGGGTTTAGGGTTTAGGGTTTAGGGTTTAGGGTTTAGGGTTTAGGGTTTAGGGTTTAGGGTTTAGGGTTTAGGGTTTAGGGTTTAGGGTTTAGGGTTTAGGGTTTAGGGTTTAGGGTTTAGGGTTTAGGGTTTAGGGTTTAGGGTTTAGGGTTTAGGGTTTAGGGTTTAGGGTTTAGGGTTTAGGGTTTAGGGTTTAGGGTTTAGGGTTTAGGGTTTAGGGTTTAGGGTTTAGGGTTTAGGGTTTAGGGTTTAGGGTTTAGGGTTTAGGGTTTAGGGTTTAGGGTTTAGGGTTTAGGGTTTAGGGTTTAGGGTTTAGGGTTTAGGGTTTAGGGTTTAGGGTTTAGGGTTTAGGGTTTAGGGTTTAGGGTTTAGGGTTTAGGGTTTAGGGTTTAGGGTTTAGGGTTTAGGGTTTAGGGTTTAGGGTTTAGGGTTTAGGGTTTAGGGTTTAGGGTTTAGGGTTTAGGGTTTAGGGTTTAGGGTTTAGGGTTTAGGGTTTAGGGTTTAGGGTTTAGGGTTTAGGGTTTAGGGTTTAGGGTTTAGGGTTTAGGGTTTAGGGTTTAGGGTTTAGGGTTTAGGGTTTAGGGTTTAGGGTTTAGGGTTTAGGGTTTAGGGTTTAGGGTTTAGGGTTTAGGGTTTAGGGTTTAGGGTTTAGGGTTTAGGGTTTAGGGTTTAGGGTTTAGGGTTTAGGGTTTAGGGTTTAGGGTTTAGGGTTTAGGGTTTAGGGTTTAGGGTTTAGGGTTTAGGGTTTAGGGTTTAGGGTTTAGGGTTTAGGGTTTAGGGTTTAGGGTTTAGGGTTTAGGGTTTAGGGTTTAGGGTTTAGGGTTTAGGGTTTAGGGTTTAGGGTTTAGGGTTTAGGGTTTAGGGTTTAGGGTTTAGGGTTTAGGGTTTAGGGTTTAGGGTTTAGGGTTTAGGGTTTAGGGTTTAGGGTTTAGGGTTTAGGGTTTAGGGTTTAGGGTTTAGGGTTTAGGGTTTAGGGTTTAGGGTTTAGGGTTTAGGGTTTAGGGTTTAGGGTTTAGGGTTTAGGGTTTAGGGTTTAGGGTTTAGGGTTTAGGGTTTAGGGTTTAGGGTTTAGGGTTTAGGGTTTAGGGTTTAGGGTTTAGGGTTTAGGGTTTAGGGTTTAGGGTTTAGGGTTTAGGGTTTAGGGTTTAGGGTTTAGGGTTTAGGGTTTAGGGTTTAGGGTTTAGGGTTTAGGGTTTAGGGTTTAGGGTTTAGGGTTTAGGGTTTAGGGTTTAGGGTTTAGGGTTTAGGGTTTAGGGTTTAGGGTTTAGGGTTTAGGGTTTAGGGTTTAGGGTTTAGGGTTTAGGGTTTAGGGTTTAGGGTTTAGGGTTTAGGGTTTAGGGTTTAGGGTTTAGGGTTTAGGGTTTAGGGTTTAGGGTTTAGGGTTTAGGGTTTAGGGTTTAGGGTTTAGGGTTTAGGGTTTAGGGTTTAGGGTTTAGGGTTTAGGGTTTAGGGTTTAGGGTTTAGGGTTTAGGGTTTAGGGTTTAGGGTTTAGGGTTTAGGGTTTAGGGTTTAGGGTTTAGGGTTTAGGGTTTAGGGTTTAGGGTTTAGGGTTTAGGGTTTAGGGTTTAGGGTTTAGGGTTTAGGGTTTAGGGTTTAGGGTTTAGGGTTTAGGGTTTAGGGTTTAGGGTTTAGGGTTTAGGGTTTAGGGTTTAGGGTTTAGGGTTTAGGGTTTAGGGTTTAGGGTTTAGGGTTTAGGGTTTAGGGTTTAGGGTTTAGGGTTTAGGGTTTAGGGTTTAGGGTTTAGGGTTTAGGGTTTAGGGTTTAGGGTTTAGGGTTTAGGGTTTAGGGTTTAGGGTTTAGGGTTTAGGGTTTAGGGTTTAGGGTTTAGGGTTTAGGGTTTAGGGTTTAGGGTTTAGGGTTTAGGGTTTAGGGTTTAGGGTTTAGGGTTTAGGGTTTAGGGTTTAGGGTTTAGGGTTTAGGGTTTAGGGTTTAGGGTTTAGGGTTTAGGGTTTAGGGTTTAGGGTTTAGGGTTTAGGGTTTAGGGTTTAGGGTTTAGGGTTTAGGGTTTAGGGTTTAGGGTTTAGGGTTTAGGGTTTAGGGTTTAGGGTTTAGGGTTTAGGGTTTAGGGTTTAGGGTTTAGGGTTTAGGGTTTAGGGTTTAGGGTTTAGGGTTTAGGGTTTAGGGTTTAGGGTTTAGGGTTTAGGGTTTAGGGTTTAGGGTTTAGGGTTTAGGGTTTAGGGTTTAGGGTTTAGGGTTTAGGGTTTAGGGTTTAGGGTTTAGGGTTTAGGGTTTAGGGTTTAGGGTTTAGGGTTTAGGGTTTAGGGTTTAGGGTTTAGGGTTTAGGGTTTAGGGTTTAGGGTTTAGGGTTTAGGGTTTAGGGTTTAGGGTTTAGGGTTTAGGGTTTAGGGTTTAGGGTTTAGGGTTTAGGGTTTAGGGTTTAGGGTTTAGGGTTTAGGGTTTAGGGTTTAGGGTTTAGGGTTTAGGGTTTAGGGTTTAGGGTTTAGGGTTTAGGGTTTAGGGTTTAGGGTTTAGGGTTTAGGGTTTAGGGTTTAGGGTTTAGGGTTTAGGGTTTAGGGTTTAGGGTTTAGGGTTTAGGGTTTAGGGTTTAGGGTTTAGGGTTTAGGGTTTAGGGTTTAGGGTTTAGGGTTTAGGGTTTAGGGTTTAGGGTTTAGGGTTTAGGGTTTAGGGTTTAGGGTTTAGGGTTTAGGGTTTAGGGTTTAGGGTTTAGGGTTTAGGGTTTAGGGTTTAGGGTTTAGGGTTTAGGGTTTAGGGTTTAGGGTTTAGGGTTTAGGGTTTAGGGTTTAGGGTTTAGGGTTTAGGGTTTAGGGTTTAGGGTTTAGGGTTTAGGGTTTAGGGTTTAGGGTTTAGGGTTTAGGGTTTAGGGTTTAGGGTTTAGGGTTTAGGGTTTAGGGTTTAGGGTTTAGGGTTTAGGGTTTAGGGTTTAGGGTTTAGGGTTTAGGGTTTAGGGTTTAGGGTTTAGGGTTTAGGGTTTAGGGTTTAGGGTTTAGGGTTTAGGGTTTAGGGTTTAGGGTTTAGGGTTTAGGGTTTAGGGTTTAGGGTTTAGGGTTTAGGGTTTAGGGTTTAGGGTTTAGGGTTTAGGGTTTAGGGTTTAGGGTTTAGGGTTTAGGGTTTAGGGTTTAGGGTTTAGGGTTTAGGGTTTAGGGTTTAGGGTTTAGGGTTTAGGGTTTAGGGTTTAGGGTTTAGGGTTTAGGGTTTAGGGTTTAGGGTTTAGGGTTTAGGGTTTAGGGTTTAGGGTTTAGGGTTTAGGGTTTAGGGTTTAGGGTTTAGGGTTTAGGGTTTAGGGTTTAGGGTTTAGGGTTTAGGGTTTAGGGTTTAGGGTTTAGGGTTTAGGGTTTAGGGTTTAGGGTTTAGGGTTTAGGGTTTAGGGTTTAGGGTTTAGGGTTTAGGGTTTAGGGTTTAGGGTTTAGGGTTTAGGGTTTAGGGTTTAGGGTTTAGGGTTTAGGGTTTAGGGTTTAGGGTTTAGGGTTTAGGGTTTAGGGTTTAGGGTTTAGGGTTTAGGGTTTAGGGTTTAGGGTTTAGGGTTTAGGGTTTAGGGTTTAGGGTTTAGGGTTTAGGGTTTAGGGTTTAGGGTTTAGGGTTTAGGGTTTAGGGTTTAGGGTTTAGGGTTTAGGGTTTAGGGTTTAGGGTTTAGGGTTTAGGGTTTAGGGTTTAGGGTTTAGGGTTTAGGGTTTAGGGTTTAGGGTTTAGGGTTTAGGGTTTAGGGTTTAGGGTTTAGGGTTTAGGGTTTAGGGTTTAGGGTTTAGGGTTTAGGGTTTAGGGTTTAGGGTTTAGGGTTTAGGGTTTAGGGTTTAGGGTTTAGGGTTTAGGGTTTAGGGTTTAGGGTTTAGGGTTTAGGGTTTAGGGTTTAGGGTTTAGGGTTTAGGGTTTAGGGTTTAGGGTTTAGGGTTTAGGGTTTAGGGTTTAGGGTTTAGGGTTTAGGGTTTAGGGTTTAGGGTTTAGGGTTTAGGGTTTAGGGTTTAGGGTTTAGGGTTTAGGGTTTAGGGTTTAGGGTTTAGGGTTTAGGGTTTAGGGTTTAGGGTTTAGGGTTTAGGGTTTAGGGTTTAGGGTTTAGGGTTTAGGGTTTAGGGTTTAGGGTTTAGGGTTTAGGGTTTAGGGTTTAGGGTTTAGGGTTTAGGGTTTAGGGTTTAGGGTTTAGGGTTTAGGGTTTAGGGTTTAGGGTTTAGGGTTTAGGGTTTAGGGTTTAGGGTTTAGGGTTTAGGGTTTAGGGTTTAGGGTTTAGGGTTTAGGGTTTAGGGTTTAGGGTTTAGGGTTTAGGGTTTAGGGTTTAGGGTTTAGGGTTTAGGGTTTAGGGTTTAGGGTTTAGGGTTTAGGGTTTAGGGTTTAGGGTTTAGGGTTTAGGGTTTAGGGTTTAGGGTTTAGGGTTTAGGGTTTAGGGTTTAGGGTTTAGGGTTTAGGGTTTAGGGTTTAGGGTTTAGGGTTTAGGGTTTAGGGTTTAGGGTTTAGGGTTTAGGGTTTAGGGTTTAGGGTTTAGGGTTTAGGGTTTAGGGTTTAGGGTTTAGGGTTTAGGGTTTAGGGTTTAGGGTTTAGGGTTTAGGGTTTAGGGTTTAGGGTTTAGGGTTTAGGGTTTAGGGTTTAGGGTTTAGGGTTTAGGGTTTAGGGTTTAGGGTTTAGGGTTTAGGGTTTAGGGTTTAGGGTTTAGGGTTTAGGGTTTAGGGTTTAGGGTTTAGGGTTTAGGGTTTAGGGTTTAGGGTTTAGGGTTTAGGGTTTAGGGTTTAGGGTTTAGGGTTTAGGGTTTAGGGTTTAGGGTTTAGGGTTTAGGGTTTAGGGTTTAGGGTTTAGGGTTTAGGGTTTAGGGTTTAGGGTTTAGGGTTTAGGGTTTAGGGTTTAGGGTTTAGGGTTTAGGGTTTAGGGTTTAGGGTTTAGGGTTTAGGGTTTAGGGTTTAGGGTTTAGGGTTTAGGGTTTAGGGTTTAGGGTTTAGGGTTTAGGGTTTAGGGTTTAGGGTTTAGGGTTTAGGGTTTAGGGTTTAGGGTTTAGGGTTTAGGGTTTAGGGTTTAGGGTTTAGGGTTTAGGGTTTAGGGTTTAGGGTTTAGGGTTTAGGGTTTAGGGTTTAGGGTTTAGGGTTTAGGGTTTAGGGTTTAGGGTTTAGGGTTTAGGGTTTAGGGTTTAGGGTTTAGGGTTTAGGGTTTAGGGTTTAGGGTTTAGGGTTTAGGGTTTAGGGTTTAGGGTTTAGGGTTTAGGGTTTAGGGTTTAGGGTTTAGGGTTTAGGGTTTAGGGTTTAGGGTTTAGGGTTTAGGGTTTAGGGTTTAGGGTTTAGGGTTTAGGGTTTAGGGTTTAGGGTTTAGGGTTTAGGGTTTAGGGTTTAGGGTTTAGGGTTTAGGGTTTAGGGTTTAGGGTTTAGGGTTTAGGGTTTAGGGTTTAGGGTTTAGGGTTTAGGGTTTAGGGTTTAGGGTTTAGGGTTTAGGGTTTAGGGTTTAGGGTTTAGGGTTTAGGGTTTAGGGTTTAGGGTTTAGGGTTTAGGGTTTAGGGTTTAGGGTTTAGGGTTTAGGGTTTAGGGTTTAGGGTTTAGGGTTTAGGGTTTAGGGTTTAGGGTTTAGGGTTTAGGGTTTAGGGTTTAGGGTTTAGGGTTTAGGGTTTAGGGTTTAGGGTTTAGGGTTTAGGGTTTAGGGTTTAGGGTTTAGGGTTTAGGGTTTAGGGTTTAGGGTTTAGGGTTTAGGGTTTAGGGTTTAGGGTTTAGGGTTTAGGGTTTAGGGTTTAGGGTTTAGGGTTTAGGGTTTAGGGTTTAGGGTTTAGGGTTTAGGGTTTAGGGTTTAGGGTTTAGGGTTTAGGGTTTAGGGTTTAGGGTTTAGGGTTTAGGGTTTAGGGTTTAGGGTTTAGGGTTTAGGGTTTAGGGTTTAGGGTTTAGGGTTTAGGGTTTAGGGTTTAGGGTTTAGGGTTTAGGGTTTAGGGTTTAGGGTTTAGGGTTTAGGGTTTAGGGTTTAGGGTTTAGGGTTTAGGGTTTAGGGTTTAGGGTTTAGGGTTTAGGGTTTAGGGTTTAGGGTTTAGGGTTTAGGGTTTAGGGTTTAGGGTTTAGGGTTTAGGGTTTAGGGTTTAGGGTTTAGGGTTTAGGGTTTAGGGTTTAGGGTTTAGGGTTTAGGGTTTAGGGTTTAGGGTTTAGGGTTTAGGGTTTAGGGTTTAGGGTTTAGGGTTTAGGGTTTAGGGTTTAGGGTTTAGGGTTTAGGGTTTAGGGTTTAGGGTTTAGGGTTTAGGGTTTAGGGTTTAGGGTTTAGGGTTTAGGGTTTAGGGTTTAGGGTTTAGGGTTTAGGGTTTAGGGTTTAGGGTTTAGGGTTTAGGGTTTAGGGTTTAGGGTTTAGGGTTTAGGGTTTAGGGTTTAGGGTTTAGGGTTTAGGGTTTAGGGTTTAGGGTTTAGGGTTTAGGGTTTAGGGTTTAGGGTTTAGGGTTTAGGGTTTAGGGTTTAGGGTTTAGGGTTTAGGGTTTAGGGTTTAGGGTTTAGGGTTTAGGGTTTAGGGTTTAGGGTTTAGGGTTTAGGGTTTAGGGTTTAGGGTTTAGGGTTTAGGGTTTAGGGTTTAGGGTTTAGGGTTTAGGGTTTAGGGTTTAGGGTTTAGGGTTTAGGGTTTAGGGTTTAGGGTTTAGGGTTTAGGGTTTAGGGTTTAGGGTTTAGGGTTTAGGGTTTAGGGTTTAGGGTTTAGGGTTTAGGGTTTAGGGTTTAGGGTTTAGGGTTTAGGGTTTAGGGTTTAGGGTTTAGGGTTTAGGGTTTAGGGTTTAGGGTTTAGGGTTTAGGGTTTAGGGTTTAGGGTTTAGGGTTTAGGGTTTAGGGTTTAGGGTTTAGGGTTTAGGGTTTAGGGTTTAGGGTTTAGGGTTTAGGGTTTAGGGTTTAGGGTTTAGGGTTTAGGGTTTAGGGTTTAGGGTTTAGGGTTTAGGGTTTAGGGTTTAGGGTTTAGGGTTTAGGGTTTAGGGTTTAGGGTTTAGGGTTTAGGGTTTAGGGTTTAGGGTTTAGGGTTTAGGGTTTAGGGTTTAGGGTTTAGGGTTTAGGGTTTAGGGTTTAGGGTTTAGGGTTTAGGGTTTAGGGTTTAGGGTTTAGGGTTTAGGGTTTAGGGTTTAGGGTTTAGGGTTTAGGGTTTAGGGTTTAGGGTTTAGGGTTTAGGGTTTAGGGTTTAGGGTTTAGGGTTTAGGGTTTAGGGTTTAGGGTTTAGGGTTTAGGGTTTAGGGTTTAGGGTTTAGGGTTTAGGGTTTAGGGTTTAGGGTTTAGGGTTTAGGGTTTAGGGTTTAGGGTTTAGGGTTTAGGGTTTAGGGTTTAGGGTTTAGGGTTTAGGGTTTAGGGTTTAGGGTTTAGGGTTTAGGGTTTAGGGTTTAGGGTTTAGGGTTTAGGGTTTAGGGTTTAGGGTTTAGGGTTTAGGGTTTAGGGTTTAGGGTTTAGGGTTTAGGGTTTAGGGTTTAGGGTTTAGGGTTTAGGGTTTAGGGTTTAGGGTTTAGGGTTTAGGGTTTAGGGTTTAGGGTTTAGGGTTTAGGGTTTAGGGTTTAGGGTTTAGGGTTTAGGGTTTAGGGTTTAGGGTTTAGGGTTTAGGGTTTAGGGTTTAGGGTTTAGGGTTTAGGGTTTAGGGTTTAGGGTTTAGGGTTTAGGGTTTAGGGTTTAGGGTTTAGGGTTTAGGGTTTAGGGTTTAGGGTTTAGGGTTTAGGGTTTAGGGTTTAGGGTTTAGGGTTTAGGGTTTAGGGTTTAGGGTTTAGGGTTTAGGGTTTAGGGTTTAGGGTTTAGGGTTTAGGGTTTAGGGTTTAGGGTTTAGGGTTTAGGGTTTAGGGTTTAGGGTTTAGGGTTTAGGGTTTAGGGTTTAGGGTTTAGGGTTTAGGGTTTAGGGTTTAGGGTTTAGGGTTTAGGGTTTAGGGTTTAGGGTTTAGGGTTTAGGGTTTAGGGTTTAGGGTTTAGGGTTTAGGGTTTAGGGTTTAGGGTTTAGGGTTTAGGGTTTAGGGTTTAGGGTTTAGGGTTTAGGGTTTAGGGTTTAGGGTTTAGGGTTTAGGGTTTAGGGTTTAGGGTTTAGGGTTTAGGGTTTAGGGTTTAGGGTTTAGGGTTTAGGGTTTAGGGTTTAGGGTTTAGGGTTTAGGGTTTAGGGTTTAGGGTTTAGGGTTTAGGGTTTAGGGTTTAGGGTTTAGGGTTTAGGGTTTAGGGTTTAGGGTTTAGGGTTTAGGGTTTAGGGTTTAGGGTTTAGGGTTTAGGGTTTAGGGTTTAGGGTTTAGGGTTTAGGGTTTAGGGTTTAGGGTTTAGGGTTTAGGGTTTAGGGTTTAGGGTTTAGGGTTTAGGGTTTAGGGTTTAGGGTTTAGGGTTTAGGGTTTAGGGTTTAGGGTTTAGGGTTTAGGGTTTAGGGTTTAGGGTTTAGGGTTTAGGGTTTAGGGTTTAGGGTTTAGGGTTTAGGGTTTAGGGTTTAGGGTTTAGGGTTTAGGGTTTAGGGTTTAGGGTTTAGGGTTTAGGGTTTAGGGTTTAGGGTTTAGGGTTTAGGGTTTAGGGTTTAGGGTTTAGGGTTTAGGGTTTAGGGTTTAGGGTTTAGGGTTTAGGGTTTAGGGTTTAGGGTTTAGGGTTTAGGGTTTAGGGTTTAGGGTTTAGGGTTTAGGGTTTAGGGTTTAGGGTTTAGGGTTTAGGGTTTAGGGTTTAGGGTTTAGGGTTTAGGGTTTAGGGTTTAGGGTTTAGGGTTTAGGGTTTAGGGTTTAGGGTTTAGGGTTTAGGGTTTAGGGTTTAGGGTTTAGGGTTTAGGGTTTAGGGTTTAGGGTTTAGGGTTTAGGGTTTAGGGTTTAGGGTTTAGGGTTTAGGGTTTAGGGTTTAGGGTTTAGGGTTTAGGGTTTAGGGTTTAGGGTTTAGGGTTTAGGGTTTAGGGTTTAGGGTTTAGGGTTTAGGGTTTAGGGTTTAGGGTTTAGGGTTTAGGGTTTAGGGTTTAGGGTTTAGGGTTTAGGGTTTAGGGTTTAGGGTTTAGGGTTTAGGGTTTAGGGTTTAGGGTTTAGGGTTTAGGGTTTAGGGTTTAGGGTTTAGGGTTTAGGGTTTAGGGTTTAGGGTTTAGGGTTTAGGGTTTAGGGTTTAGGGTTTAGGGTTTAGGGTTTAGGGTTTAGGGTTTAGGGTTTAGGGTTTAGGGTTTAGGGTTTAGGGTTTAGGGTTTAGGGTTTAGGGTTTAGGGTTTAGGGTTTAGGGTTTAGGGTTTAGGGTTTAGGGTTTAGGGTTTAGGGTTTAGGGTTTAGGGTTTAGGGTTTAGGGTTTAGGGTTTAGGGTTTAGGGTTTAGGGTTTAGGGTTTAGGGTTTAGGGTTTAGGGTTTAGGGTTTAGGGTTTAGGGTTTAGGGTTTAGGGTTTAGGGTTTAGGGTTTAGGGTTTAGGGTTTAGGGTTTAGGGTTTAGGGTTTAGGGTTTAGGGTTTAGGGTTTAGGGTTTAGGGTTTAGGGTTTAGGGTTTAGGGTTTAGGGTTTAGGGTTTAGGGTTTAGGGTTTAGGGTTTAGGGTTTAGGGTTTAGGGTTTAGGGTTTAGGGTTTAGGGTTTAGGGTTTAGGGTTTAGGGTTTAGGGTTTAGGGTTTAGGGTTTAGGGTTTAGGGTTTAGGGTTTAGGGTTTAGGGTTTAGGGTTTAGGGTTTAGGGTTTAGGGTTTAGGGTTTAGGGTTTAGGGTTTAGGGTTTAGGGTTTAGGGTTTAGGGTTTAGGGTTTAGGGTTTAGGGTTTAGGGTTTAGGGTTTAGGGTTTAGGGTTTAGGGTTTAGGGTTTAGGGTTTAGGGTTTAGGGTTTAGGGTTTAGGGTTTAGGGTTTAGGGTTTAGGGTTTAGGGTTTAGGGTTTAGGGTTTAGGGTTTAGGGTTTAGGGTTTAGGGTTTAGGGTTTAGGGTTTAGGGTTTAGGGTTTAGGGTTTAGGGTTTAGGGTTTAGGGTTTAGGGTTTAGGGTTTAGGGTTTAGGGTTTAGGGTTTAGGGTTTAGGGTTTAGGGTTTAGGGTTTAGGGTTTAGGGTTTAGGGTTTAGGGTTTAGGGTTTAGGG
This sequence comes from Lenwebbia sp. NSW1173648, assembly GCA_029784005.1. Classification (NCBI taxonomy): domain Eukaryota; kingdom Viridiplantae; phylum Streptophyta; class Magnoliopsida; order Myrtales; family Myrtaceae; genus Lenwebbia; species Lenwebbia sp. NSW1173648. The sequence goes on along the minus strand of JARCGZ010000008.1, from coordinate 2,097 downwards.
TTTAGGGTTTAGGGTTTAGGGTTTAGGGTTTAGGGTTTAGGGTTTAGGGTTTAGGGTTTAGGGTTTAGGGTTTAGGGTTTAGGGTTTAGGGTTTAGGGTTTAGGGTTTAGGGTTTAGGGTTTAGGGTTTAGGGTTTAGGGTTTAGGGTTTAGGGTTTAGGGTTTAGGGTTTAGGGTTTAGGGTTTAGGGTTTAGGGTTTAGGGTTTAGGGTTTAGGGTTTAGGGTTTAGGGTTTAGGGTTTAGGGTTTAGGGTTTAGGGTTTAGGGTTTAGGGTTTAGGGTTTAGGGTTTAGGGTTTAGGGTTTAGGGTTTAGGGTTTAGGGTTTAGGGTTTAGGGTTTAGGGTTTAGGGTTTAGGGTTTAGGGTTTAGGGTTTAGGGTTTAGGGTTTAGGGTTTAGGGTTTAGGGTTTAGGGTTTAGGGTTTAGGGTTTAGGGTTTAGGGTTTAGGGTTTAGGGTTTAGGGTTTAGGGTTTAGGGTTTAGGGTTTAGGGTTTAGGGTTTAGGGTTTAGGGTTTAGGGTTTAGGGTTTAGGGTTTAGGGTTTAGGGTTTAGGGTTTAGGGTTTAGGGTTTAGGGTTTAGGGTTTAGGGTTTAGGGTTTAGGGTTTAGGGTTTAGGGTTTAGGGTTTAGGGTTTAGGGTTTAGGGTTTAGGGTTTAGGGTTTAGGGTTTAGGGTTTAGGGTTTAGGGTTTAGGGTTTAGGGTTTAGGGTTTAGGGTTTAGGGTTTAGGGTTTAGGGTTTAGGGTTTAGGGTTTAGGGTTTAGGGTTTAGGGTTTAGGGTTTAGGGTTTAGGGTTTAGGGTTTAGGGTTTAGGGTTTAGGGTTTAGGGTTTAGGGTTTAGGGTTTAGGGTTTAGGGTTTAGGGTTTAGGGTTTAGGGTTTAGGGTTTAGGGTTTAGGGTTTAGGGTTTAGGGTTTAGGGTTTAGGGTTTAGGGTTTAGGGTTTAGGGTTTAGGGTTTAGGGTTTAGGGTTTAGGGTTTAGGGTTTAGGGTTTAGGGTTTAGGGTTTAGGGTTTAGGGTTTAGGGTTTAGGGTTTAGGGTTTAGGGTTTAGGGTTTAGGGTTTAGGGTTTAGGGTTTAGGGTTTAGGGTTTAGGGTTTAGGGTTTAGGGTTTAGGGTTTAGGGTTTAGGGTTTAGGGTTTAGGGTTTAGGGTTTAGGGTTTAGGGTTTAGGGTTTAGGGTTTAGGGTTTAGGGTTTAGGGTTTAGGGTTTAGGGTTTAGGGTTTAGGGTTTAGGGTTTAGGGTTTAGGGTTTAGGGTTTAGGGTTTAGGGTTTAGGGTTTAGGGTTTAGGGTTTAGGGTTTAGGGTTTAGGGTTTAGGGTTTAGGGTTTAGGGTTTAGGGTTTAGGGTTTAGGGTTTAGGGTTTAGGGTTTAGGGTTTAGGGTTTCAGGGTTTAGGGTTTAGGGTTTAGGGTTTAGGGTTTAGGGTTTAGGGTTTAGGGTTTAGGGTTTAGGGTTTAGGGTTTAGGGTTTAGGGTTTAGGGTTTAGGGTTTAGGGTTTAGGGTTTAGGGTTTAGGGTTTAGGGTTTAGGGTTTAGGGTTTAGGGTTTAGGGTTTAGGGTTTAGGGTTTAGGGTTTAGGGTTTAGGGTTTAGGGTTTAGGGTTTAGGGTTTAGGGTTTAGGGTTTAGGGTTTAGGGTTTAGGGTTTAGGGTTTAGGGTTTAGGGTTTAGGGTTTAGGGTTTAGGGTTTAGGGTTTAGGGTTTAGGGTTTAGGGTTTAGGGTTTAGGGTTTAGGGTTTAGGGTTTAGGGTTTAGGGTTTAGGGTTTAGGGTTTAGGGTTTAGGGTTTAGGGTTTAGGGTTTAGGGTTTAGGGTTTAGGGTTTAGGGTTTAGGGTTTAGGGTTTAGGGTTTAGGGTTTAGGGTTTAGGGTTTAGGGTTTAGGGTTTAGGGTTTAGGGTTTAGGGTTTAGGGTTTAGGGTTTAGGGTTTAGGGTTTAGGGTTTAGGGTTTAGGGTTTAGGGTTTAGGGTTTAGGGTTTAGGGTTTAGGGTTTAGGGTTTAGGGTTTAGGGTTTAGGGTTTAGGGTTTAGGGTTTAGGGTTTAGGGTTTAGGGTTTAGGGTTTAGGGTTTAGGGTTTAGGGTTTAGGGTTTAGGGTTTAGGGTTT